>OY978468.1:16591796-17866796 GCA_963854805.1 Plagodis dolabraria | reverse complement strand
CAGAGCCGAGATGCGTTCCCTTTCTAGCATATAGCCGACGTCTTTAGGCAGGTTGGTTAGGATCAGATCCATCGCCACATTGAACAGCAGGGGCGACAATGGGTCTCCTTGACGATCTCCACGTCCAACTGTAATCGGATCGCTCACGTCTTCGCCTACGGCCAAGATGGTAGTGGCCGTTTCGTACAAGCGAGCGATATAGTCACAAAACTGCCCAGGCAGGCCCCTCATCCTCAGCAATTCGATTAGGGCCGCATGCGACACCGTATCAAATGCCTTGGAGAAGTCTAACACCGCCACATGACATTCTCGTAACCTCTTCCGACTATCCCCTAATACGGCGTCAAGTACCCCAGAATTTTCTAGGGTACCATCGGCGCAGATAAATCCGCGTTGTCTCATATCAGGTGGACAGCAAGCCAAAAGTCTTCGTGCCAGGATCGTGTGCAAATGCCGAAGCGGTACCGACGCGATCGTGATCGGCCGATAGTCACTCGGATCCACAGGGACATCCTTCTTTGGCACAAAGATCGTTCGGCATTGCCGCAGTCTTTCGGGGATCTCACCTCGGTACAACCAGTAAGTGAAGAGAGCCGCCCGGGTCTCATCAGAAACTTTATTCCATTCCGCGGCCCGAATTCCCTCCGGACCGGGAGCGCTATGCGGGTCTACGTAGGTTGTCTTCACTTCCCCAACTGTTACTGGCAACCACAGCCGCGAGCAGTCGTAATCAGTGTTTCCCTCCTCCCTCAACACCCCCCACGTCTTCCTCGGCTTGAGTTCGGAGGGCCCAGGCGCTGTAGACACGGCTCCCAGTACTTGGCTCCAGAAGGTTTCCAAGACCTGTAACTCATGTCTAACTCGCCTGCACTGACCATCTATTATCTCACGAGCTACGCGGCCACGGCACTTCTTATAAAGTTCCTGCACCCTAGCGTACTCCCGTTTCTTCTTTTGTCTAGAAGTGAGTTCACGTTCTTGACCTTGGCCAGGATACAATTTTGTGATGTTATTTGCATTCGTGGTATCTCTGTTTTTATTAGTCTTAGCGAAGTTCCGAGTTCTCGACTTACGCTCTTGAGCGACCTGTAACAGCCGTTCAACAACTTCATCGAGTTCTCTTTGCTCCACCATAGACGGACCTTCCCAGGCTACTCTAGCCCCGGACTCGATTCCGACAGATGCGTCTATAGGCTGCGCACAGTCAACATCGGGTTCGGCCTCCTCCGTGCATGCTGCTGCTGCGTTAGTTGGTGAAATTTCATTTGCAGCCGTATGTTGTTCGTTTTGATTACCTTTTTAGTTAAGAGAGTCATAGTTACTCCCGCCGTTTACCCGCGCTTGCTTGAATTTCTTCACGTTGACATTCAGAGCACTGGGCAGAAATCACATTGCGTCAACACCCGCGAGGGCCATCGCAATGCTTTGTTTTAATTAGACAGTCGGATTCCCCTTGTCCGTGCCAGTTCTGAGCTGACCGTTGAACGACGGTCGTACAGAACCGCATCGATCACGCCGCAACGCAACCGACACGGCCTTACGGCTAGGAAGATTCGCGGAAGGCCAGAGCGCGGGTCCAGTTTCCGCCCCCTTGCGAGAGCATCGACCAGGCCCGGCAACGGCCGCATCCGCTTCCCTTCCAAACCCGACACGCCCCGGTCCTCAGAGCCAATCCTTATTCCGAAGTTACGGATCCAATTTGCCGACTTCCCTTACCTACATTATTCTATCGACTAGAGGCTCTTCACCTTGGAGACCTGCTGCGGATATGGGTATTGAATCGGTGCCCACTTGAGTGGCTACAACGATACCGAGAGGCCAAGATAGCGGTGGAATATTATCAGTAACGATAAGAACAATGCAACCTATCGTTATGGGATTTGAAGGTGTATTCCATTTTCCTCTAGACTGAAGCAAGTGAAGATACTCCAACTTCCATCGTTTCGAAAATGACTGAATCATTTGATCCAATAAAGCGTAACGTTTAACTAAATGAGCAGGTTCATCGGGAACCGCACTCGCGGGTAAATGTTTAAGCGGTGTAGACATTAAAAAGTGCGCGGGAGTTAATGCAGTGGGCTCAGAAGGATCCTCACTCAATAACGTAAGCGGGCGTGAGTTTATAACACACTCGATCTGCGTAAGTACGGTTAACATTTCCTCATATGTGAGCAATTGTGAACCAATTGTCTTATAAAGATGTCCCTTAAATGCTTTCACAAAAATTTCAAAGTTGCCACCAAAATGAGAACTTCGTGGCGGATTCAAATTCCAGTGTATGCGTCGCGCTGACAATTCATCTGATAGAGATGTATTGAATTCATCAGAATGAATTAGCGAGTATATTTCGGACAATGCATTTTTCGCGCCTACAAAGTTCCGTCCGTTGTCAGAGTACATAACTGAAACTGAACCACGGCGAGCTAGAAATCTTTTGAAAGCTGATAGAAATGAGCTTGTACTGAGATCAGTAGTAAGTTCAACGTGCACTGCGCGTACTACCATGCAAACAAATATGCATAGATAAGCTTTGATCGAGCGTACGCCACGTTTTCTAAAAGGAATTATAGGTATTGGCCCAGCGTAGTCCATAGCCGTAAATTTAAACGCAGCGGCTTCGTTTACGCGACATGCAGGTAAATCTCCCATCAGTGGGAACGTTGGTTTCGGTTTTGCTTTAAAACAAAAGTTACATTTGTGTATTACGGAACGGACAATGTTTCGACAGGAAAGGATCCAGTATCTTTGTCTTAAAATACACATTAAAGCGTGCGGCCCTGTGTGACAATTTTGATGGTGATAATAAGATATGATCAACTCTACGATGCGGTCTTTGCGCGGTAACAAAATAGGATGCTGCTGTTCATAGGACAGATCAGAATTTCTGAGTCTCCCACCAACTTTAATAAGACCGTCGGAATCTAGAAACGGCACGAGTCGTTGTATCGCACATGAACAGCGAGCATTAGAATGTAGGCTTTTGAGGATGTCAGGGAAATGCAATTTTTGCAAAGCTTTTAGAAGTTGTAGTTCAGCAAAATTAAGATCGTCAGCGGTAAAACAATTCGAACGCGGTAGTTTCTTGATGAAACGATAAATTAACATGACTATGCGTAAGAGCAGTAGCCAGGAAGATACGCGGGTTGATAAGTCTAACAAAGGGTTAGAAATATTTCCGTTTGTCTGAATCGCGGGCAACGCGACAATTTTTTTTGATTCGGGTAATTCTGAATTATCTTTAGCGGGAACTATAGTAGTAACTGGACATTCAGTAGGGTCTTGATGTAGCCAAGCGGGACCAGTGAACCACAGCGGGTGGTTCAATAGTTGAGCGGGTGACAGTCCGCGGGATAAGCAGTCGCTGGGGTTTTGTGAACTAATCACATGACGAAAACTGTCAGCGGGTACCGTGGAAACAATTTTGGTTATGCGGGTAGCTACAAAAGTTTTAAATCTATGCGGTGAACCGATAATCCACTGTAAAGCAACCATGGAGTCGGTGAAACAATAAATTTTATCGATGGGATGTCTTTTCCCGTAAGTATCGATTACGCGGCGGACTAATTTTGCCATAAGCATACATGCACACAGTTCCAATCTGGCAATTGAAATAGTTTTCAGCGGAGCTACTTTGGATTTTGCACAAATTAAACGTGTCACTGGAGCTGAATCTGGATTTGATTGGCTTCGAATGTATATCACAGAACCAAATCCATTTTCACTTGCATCTGCAAAGGATACGATGGAAATTTTTGAATTTTCCTCAACGCCTAAATGACGTTGGAAGCGTATTTGTTCGATACATGGAAGTTCGTGGGTATATTTTTGCCAAATACTAATGATGTCTGACGGCGGTTGTTCGTCCCAATCAAGCTTAAGACTGTGAAGTTTTTGTAGAATTAATTTTGCGTACATGATGACTGGTGCTATGAGCCCCAGAACATCATACTGTCTTGCAATTAAAGATAATATGTTGCGTTTAGTAACTGGGCGGTTCTCCATATTCACGGTGAACATGAATGCATCGCAGGCAGGCGACCATTGGAGACCTAAAACCTTTAGATTAGTATCAGGCTCTTCGAAATTTATTTTACTAATATGGCGATCAGTGATCGGAAGAGACTCAATGAGCTCTGGTGTGCTACTGGCCCATTTGACAAGTTCAAAGCCCCCGGCCTTGAGCAACTCGCGGAGATCATCTCTAAGCTGTAGACATTGAGACAACGATGACATGGAATAGCAGACGTCGTCCATATATGTGTTGTTCTCAATAACGGCTGCAGCGAGTGGGAAGCGGGTGCGTTCGTCAGCGCATAGCTGACGTAGTACTCTCATTGCAAGGTACGGACTACTTCGTAAACCAAAACACACGCGGTTTATATGGTAAGTGTCGAGCGGTAAAGCAGGATCAAAACGATACATAAATTTTTGGTATTTGCGGTCGTCTTCATTGACAAAAATTTGTAAGTACATTTGTTTGATATCAGATGTAAACGCGATTGGGTATAAGCGGAAATCCAAGAGGATAGTAAAGAGGTCATTTTGCAAATTATCACCGGATTTCATTAAGTGATACTTTGTTATCGGTGGCAGCACTTGCATCCATAACCATGCGCCATCTGGTGGTCGTTTTATCCAACCTGGCAATTGCGTGGTGTGGAATGTAATAGCCTGATAAATGATCAACGTTATCTAAAAGCGAAATATATCCCTTTTCTATATATTCCCTTATAATAGCATCGTACTCCAATCGCAGAGAATGTGAAGCTACGAGTTTGCGCTCAAGATACATGAAGCGTTTTTTAGCGGTGTTAAAAGAATTACCTAAGGCGGTTGCGGGATCGCGTGAAAATGGTAATGCTTCAGAATAGCGTCCGGTAGAATCGCGGGAGAAATTATATAAGAAAATATTTTCATTTTCAATAGCGGCTGGACTCGAAGTTGGTGTGCATTGCACCTCTTCTAGCTGCCAGAATTTTTGAACAAGATTTTCTAAATGCGGCCCTTCTGTGAAACTACAAAGGGAAATTTGAGAGCAGGAGTAATCGTTCATAATTACAGAATTATCGGAAGCGCTGGTGGAAATAGTCGCGGGTGTAATGGGAGCGGTTCCGATTATAATATAACCGAAAATAGTTTCGACGCGGCCTGATAGCAGTATTTCTGCAAAGAGCGGTGCCCCAATGAGAATATCTATCTCAGAAGGCTCGTAAAAATTATCATCTGCCAGTGGAAGGCAATTTAGGTATGACAGACAAGATACATCAACTTTAACCGATGGTAAGTGGTCCGTGATGCGGTCGATAACGTAGGCGTCAATCGAAATAAAATTATCATTAATTCGCGAAGATAAAGTAATAGTTGCAGCCCCCTTAATCGGGTTGGATGCAGAACCTATGCCCTTCACCACGGTGTTCAGTACTTTATTGCATTTTAAATTTAATTTTTGACAACATTTTGACGTTAGAAAATTACTTTGACTAGCAGAATCAATCAGCCCCTTAATAACGTGTCTACGACCATGTAAATCTGTAGCATAAACCAGCACTGTTCCCAATAAACATGTGGTATCAGCAGGTTTATCTGTAGATTGTGAAACAGGGCGTATGTTACAGAGCGAAACGTTTTGCTGTGGTGACTGATAAGCGGTAGGAATATCAGGCGTCTGACCGACGGCAGCAGCTGAGCGCGAAACAGGTTGCGAAGGCGCCGTAGCACGGGCGGTGACGTTGCCGACTAGGGCGCGGGAAGGCTGCGCCGGAGCGCGTGACGCAGCACTATATGTAGCACGGTAGGTGCGAGCATCTTCGCGAGGGGAAGACTCTTTGCGGCATAGCATGGAGTGATGTTTACATCCACAATGACGACAGTTATATTTAGAGTTACATGCGGCATTTATATATGTTACACTCAAACAGTTAGTGCAACCTTTGTTTTGTTTTATAAAAGTAAACCTATCATCAATTGAAAGTTTATTAAATGCAGGGCATCTATACAAATTGTAATGTTCAGTTTGTTTACATAGCGGGCACTGAGTAGCGCATGACGCGGCTAATGAATGCGTAGACTTTGTAGGAACCTGTTTGTTATCAAAACCACGTATGTGCAAAGACTGCGTGGTCCTTTCTAATATTTTACTTTGCTCGCGGATGAATCTTATTAGTTCATCATAAGAAGGCATAGATTTACCACGTATGTGCATTTCAAAAGAGCGTGCGGTACCTGGATCAATCTTCTTTAAAGCAAGTTGTAATAAGATGAAATCAGACAAGTTATCGAGTTTGAGTGAATGCAAACTGGACACTGCCGTACAGAATTTATCTAAAAATAACTCTAAATTCTTAGTAGTTGCGGTATTTAAAGATTTAAAATCAAGCATATGATCCAAATACGCGGAGGCTAAACTACGCTTATCGTCATATTTGTCGATGAGGGTCTGCCAAACAAGTGAATAATTGTCTGCGTTAGGTACAATGCCGGAACAAACTGAAAGCGCTCGGCCCGTCAACTTGTTTATCAAGTATTGAACGCGGTCGTGGTCAGTGAAATCAGGGTTTTCATGAATCGTCCGTTTAAATGATTCGTAAAATATTCTCCAGGTCATTGGATCGCCATTGAAGACCATCAACTCGAGCTCCGGAATTCGGATAGATTTACGTTGCGGTGCAACATGAGAATTAGTACTTTCTGCATGTGTCAATGGTGGATTAAGTTTATTATAAACAAATTGACAGCGGCAATACATATCCTCGAACGTATTTATACATTGATAATTTACCGTATACGTGGGATTAATAGACAACTCGGTGACATTTAAGCAGTTTACAATTTCCTTAAATTCGGAACGTAAGCGATCTAGTGAGATCATTCCACATAAAAATAAATCCTTATCAGTCTCATTTGTGAAAGCATTTAAGGAGCGGTTATAAATATCTTGTAATCGGGCAAAAATGGCTTCACGCTTACCAATTAATGTTATTCCTTCTATTTGAAAAGCATCCAGAGGTTTTGGATTCTCAGATACGTCACGTTCTTTAGCACGAGAAGTCATTTTTGATGTAAAATATAAATCTATAAAAGTATAGTTTTAACTAAAGAAATTTACGTAGTGCCTGCGACATGCACTGGCACGCGGTAGATATAGTTCAGTATAAGTATAGTTAACAATAACTGGGCGGTTACGAGCACGTAGATAAGAAGCGTGAGGTTACCTTCACTTGCGAATAAAGTAACTAATTGAAGAAAATTTGATCTTGTAGCTAATTAGGTATGCGGAATACAGAAAATATATCGCTAATAGCGTGGTAGGAAACACAGAGATACTCAATGAGCAGTGTAATTATGCGGGAACACGATATTTGTAGCAAAATATCGTAGATAAAATGTGGTGCGATTTGGTTGCAATAAGGAATTCTTTCGCAGAATATAAAATATCCGTGGTCGAAGAACCAGAAAATGTTAACGCGGCAGCTAAGTATATAACATACAGCTGAGCACGTCTCCAAAAATCGCGGGGGGAAGGATAGCTGGTAAGATGGTGACGACTAACCTGGTCTCCCAACTGGCACTGCACTTTGCGCAACGAACCTCGGTCCTGTTTATCCGTTAATTCGTCGTGTTGTCTTGTCCAGAGAGGAGGTCCAGCCTTGCAGCGCTTTTTCACGGCTTCTTCAGGTAGTTTCACCACCGCGGTTGTGGACTGTAAGTTCTATTCGCGGGCGGTTGGAGGCTGTACGAAGGTAGCTCCCAGTGTCCTCGGTATTTCGGATAATTCCAAAGGACGGCAATCGAGAACATTCGATTCGAGCGCGGTGCGGTAGCTACGTTGGGCAAGGGCCGTTCGCAGCGTCGACTTGCGGCGGCGGTGGCAAGCGGATTGTATGCACGCGCGGTGGGGTGACAGATAGTCGTCGAAATATAAAATAGGAATAGAGGGTAGAAATAAATAAATGTGCCAACGTAAGTGGCGCGAACAAATATTATAAATAAAACCGGCAAAAAACACTCACGTTGGGGATCGAATACGTCGACCCGGGTTTCGAGCATATCAGATACTCATCATCAGGGCGAGTGCACAGCTGCGTCTGCGAGCTCCCGACGGGCACTGATCGAAACCCGGGTCGACGTATTCTATTTTTTTTTTTTTTTTTTGACGGAACAAGCTCGAGGTCCACCTGATGTTAAGCGGTTACCTCTGCCTATAACAGATGCAGTTCATCGTTCAAGTGACGAATAGCACTGCGTCCGTCACCTTGAGACATAGTTGTTAAGTCTCATGTGCCTATAATTTCACTGGCTCTCAAGGACTGCTGCCGGAACACACCGTTAGGTGCTTGGCGACAGATTTTCCACTTGAGGGTGGTCGCTAGCCAGGCGGGCATTCGCAAAAAGCCCTTCCACCATGCGGTGAAGCTCAAGCCCGCGGCGGGATTCGAACCATGGACCTGCTGCGCGGCAGTCCATAGCCAATGCCACTGAGCCATCACTGCTTCAAATTCGATCCCCAACGTGAGTGTTTTTTGCCGGTTTTATTTATAATATTTAAATATGTGTGAAACTCACGAGAATTTCGTATAAAATGCTCTTTACACGATTCTGTTTCTTTCAATCCACATATCGACCTTATGCATCTTTTTTGGGCTTTAAAGGCTTTTTCTCGGTCAGTTGAGTTACCCCAGTACATCACTCCATAGCGCAATATAGATGCGACTTGACCATGATAGGCAGTAAGTAATGTAGCTTCGTTAGTTACCTTTCTTAATTGATAAAGAGCATACGAAAACTGAGATAATCTTTTGCAGACATTTTCTATATGGGATTTCCAAGTAAGTTTATTATCAATATTAAGTCCTAGAAACAGCGTCATTTCAATTTCCATTACATTTTTTCCCTCAACATTAATATTAAGATTCAACCGTTCATTATGGCGCTGTCTAAAGTACATTAGTAATGTTTTGTCAATATTGATATGTAAATTGTTAAGTTTCATCCATTTATTAAAATCTATTACAGTATTATTAATGTCAAATTCAACATCACTAAGTTCGTCATATGAAAATAATAAAGTACTATCGTCCGCGAATAATGTGATATGATGATTAGTGATGTGTGGCAAATCATTTATATAAATGAGAAAAAATAGTGGCCCTAGTATACTGCCCTGCGGCACACCATATGATACATTTCTTATTTCAGAAGTGTATACATGAGATGTAGTTGTATTAGGGGAGATTCTTTCTATTTGTGTGATTTGTAGCCTGTTATCAAGGTAAGATTTAATTAGGTCATTTGCGTGACTTCTCACACCGTATTTATGTAGCTTTTTCAGTAATATATCATGATGAACATGACCAAAGGCCTTAGACATATCCACATATATAGCAATTGTTTTTTTCTTTCTGTCTATATCGCTCATTACTTTTTTTAAGAAATCAAATATAGCCATATTTATTGTTTTGTCTTTTCGATACCCATATTGATTATTAACTAAGAGATTTTTTTTTTTCTAAGTAGATGTACAGTTTATTATATATAACTTTTTCAAAAAATTTTGAAAATACTGGTTTCAACACAACAGGCCGGTAGTTACTCACTTCTGCTTTATCGCTTTTCTTATGTAAAGGTTTTACAATGGACATTTTCAAAACTTCTGGAAAAATACCTTGTTCCATACATATGTTGACAATGTAGTTCACAACTGGAGCTATGACTACTGCCACATCTTTTATTACCATAGTTGTAATACCATCCGCACCCACACTGTTCGTGTTTTTCAAAGAACTTATAATCTTTATAATGTCAAAAGGAATTGTTGGTGATAAAAATATAGATTCTAGGTTGTCAAATTGTAAATAATAGATATGTCAGGTATGTCATTATTAATTAAAGCATTATTATTTACAATGTCAACAAAATATTCATTCAAATAGCTTACTATTATGTTAGGATCAGTTACGATTTCCCCATCAATATTCATGTGTGTAATGCCCTCGCAAGGATAAGAAAACTTTTTGTTCTTTAATTACGTTCCAGGTTGCCTTTGATTTGTTTTTTGCATTTTTCATGTAATAATTATTTTGTGATTTTTTAGTTTGCTTGATAACATTTTTAAACTTTTTGGAATACTGTTTAAATAAATCTCTTGATTCAGAAGTCTTTGTTGATCTGTGTTTCCAAAGTAAATGTATTCTATGTTTACAACATTTTTTAATACCTTTAGATATCCATTTCGGTTTCTGTAGATGAAAGCGCTTTAATCGAATTATTGGAAAGCATAAATTGTAGAACATTACAAAAATTTCGTGAAAACAGTTAAAGGCTTCATTTGGATCAGTTATAATAAAAATGTCACTAAAACTAAGGCTACTGAGACATTGATGAAATTTGCGCCGATTCTGGGGGTCATAATCTCGCCTCAATACGAACCACGATTTTAGGCGACAGCTTTTCTTTACAGGGCACTTAAAGAACTGCGCAGTGTGATCTGACAGTGCTGTTTCAACTATTTCTCCTTTACCACCTCGAATATTATGAATCACATTGTCGATGCAAGTACCACTACAAAATCTTGTCGTTTCTTCAAAGTTAAAACGTAAATTCTACGACCAAATTATATCTTTGAATTCTTTCGTATACTTGTTCTGTTTTAATAGATCAATGTTAAAATCACCACACACTATTGTTTTATAACTATCTTTAAGACAATACAGAGAAAAATTTCATGGAGTTTTTCAAAGAAGGTGTTCATGTAGCTTGCCTCATTTTTACTTTTAGGGGGTCTATATATGCAAATTACATAGATTTTGTGCATAGTTAGTTCCACTGCACAGCATTCGACCGGTCGACCAGTGTGTGATGTTTCGGTGCCTGACCAAAAGTCAGATCCTATCGAGTCTCGCCGCAAGCTACAAAAAGCGAGTGAGAAAATGAATGAATGTAATTTTGATAAGAAACGAAAAATCGCACATGTTTATAAGAAGGGAGATTTCGTGCTCTGGAGACAGGCTCCTACGAGTAGTGCGTCTAAAGTAAATACCAAATTAGACGATTTGTATTCTGGGCCATATGTGGTTACTAATGTGCTAGGAAATGACAGGTATCGCATCAGGAGTATAAAAGGGTTACGAGGTTAGAAGAGTTTTACAGGCTTAGTAGCTGCAGATTCATTGAGACCCTACAGGAGTATAGCCCCTATGTCAGATAGTGCCAGTAGCTCCGATGAACAGCTTGAAACTGAAGACTTAATTGATTTATAGGAGAGCTAATCTCAAACATTTTTCCCATTGCGGGAGCAATTGTTGCAGGATGGCCGAATGTAACGGAAGTGACGTCAGCCGCAGTGACAGCCCGCCATGCTGAAGCCGCCAAGGCGCCATTTTTGCCACTCCCCCTCACGCCAAGCCAAGCCATGCCAGCCAGGAGTGGGGATGTGTGCATATAAGCCATTGCCTGCCATTTTTCGTCCTATTTTGATCGTGAATAAAAGTACTAGCAACAACTCTGTCCGTTTTCATTCTGCCCGCTACACATGCCAGTTAATTATGGGAGACATTGTTATAAGTATTTTGCACATAAGTGAGTTGACTTATTGTGATTGATACATTTTAAAGTTGTTAGTTTAGTAGATGTATTCTTTTCGGAAAAATAAATGAATCAGTGTTAATTAGAAAATATAAAGACTGGGGTCATTGAGTCTGTTTTCATATAAAAAAGAGGTTGTATTATACACTGTCAAGTTCCTCTAAACACAGATAAATTCATATACTATCTCAACACTAGTAATTCATTTATAAATGGTCTATTAAATTTTTCTTTTAAACTAAATAATTTTATTATACAAGCATAATACTATAAGAATGAACCCTAATTATTTGATCCCTTTTTTACAAACTGAACCAACATATCTGCTAATGGCATTAGTAACAATGCATATAAAACTTATGCTTCAGTGTATTCTGTCTCTCTCAAGCCTTAACACATGAAAAAGCCATTTGATACAAAATGCCATTTTACCACTGAATCTGAAATGATGAGCCTTTTTAGATGTCAGCCTTAAAGAACTACATTGCAACTGTAACATTGAAATCATAAAACAAATGATTTGAACAATAAATGTCTTTATAGCAATAAATGAAAATCTATTATTCTTGTTCTCTTATTTTTAAATGCCCCATAGGTATTAGGTGTTTCCTTGGAAATGTTTGAATACTAATTGTACCTTGTATACATAGTCCTCCACTTTATTTATTTATTTATTTAGTTATAAATGATAAATATAAATATTATAATTATAAATTATAACATGATTATGATTGTGACATTGGATCTATATAAGGCTTTGAGCTAATCTGTCTCGCATCAAATCACCTTCATCATTATGAACATTGCCAATTTCCTGAGTTATATTTTCATTATTATTATGATGATATCTTTCTTCTTGGGACACCATGAAATTTTCTCCTTCCATAATAGCTTGATTATTAAATTCCAGATCAGCATAGTCCAAACAAATGTTGTGGAGAACACATGCTGACAAAATGATTGCTGGAATCATTTCAGTACTATTCATGTGTAAGGTATCTCCCAAAAAGAAGAGCAAATGAACGTTCAACAACTTGTCTTGAACTTGCATGTTTGTTGTTGAAGTTTGTTTGATAAACAGTTAATTGTATTCTCCTGATATATGGTGATAGACACCAGGGCAGTATTGGGAAGGCCTCATCGCCAATAATATATTCACCACAATTTATATAATCATTTCTGTTACTATTTATACTGTGGTATATATCACTATTGTGAAAAACTCTTCTGTCACCAACAGAGGCTGGATATCCTGTAAAAATATCTATGGATTTTAAATTTGGCACAGCAATGGCTTGTAGCTGTATAGCATAAAAACACTTCCTACATGTGTACACATGAGGATGTTCTTTAGGTGCATTTATTTCTACAAATGTGCCGTCTATGGCACCAACTACTCCCATTAAACCTCCAGATTTTGAGGTCTTCTTTTATTTGGCTTCTTAAGCTCACTGAAGGCCATTTAATAATATCAGGTAATAATTTATTCAGCAGCTTTACCACTCTGATGAAGCACCTATGCACACTTACTTTAGGCAGATCAAATCGGTCACCAACAGATCTAAAACAAAAGTTTTATTAAATTGTACAATGATACATTCAATACTTTTCTTTAGATAAATCTGTCAATTTAAAACATAAAAATTACCTGAATAAATCCGGTGTAGCCAATAACCATAGAATTACTAGTAATTGCTTTCTAACAGATATTAATTCTGGATTATTTGTTGTGTGAGAATAGGATAGCTCGGGGCCTAATCTACTTTCCAGTGACTGAAATGCTTCATAGCGGAGTCTGAAATGTGACTGGAATTGTCTTTCATTTTGATTGGAAACTATTTGCTCCACATAGTTCTCCATGCGAGTAGCTGGCTCATTTTGACTTGTAATGATATGCACCATTGTAGCATTTTCTTCTTCTTCATCCCTCCAGAATATTTTCTAGGACTTCAACCAGATTTTCTGCATTTTGTAGATATATGGCAATTACACCAGCAACTTGGCGGCCGATTTCATGAATCTCCATTACAGGAAATTATGAATTTTGCTATAGGTTTCGTTTTTGTGGCTTCTGCAGTAGTGAGTAATGACTAGCGAGTACGTGAGCAGTAGTTTTCTGTGGTGCTATAAACAAATTTAAACATTAATTGGTTTAGTTTGCTTCTATTCTTCAATCAAAATACGCTTCGTTATAAACGCATCAACTTGGTTTTTGGTCTTGCCGCTTAAAAATATAGCTGTCAAACTCAAATTTTGCCAGTGGGTATAAAGGTCGTCTTTGGTCGTGGTTTCATACACGTCCATTAACCCGGCTCCTGGGGGAATAGAGTCATCTTCTCTGCGCTCCACTTGAGCAATTCCTGTTTGGCGCGTCCTCGTCGCGGGGGTGGGCATCTTACACTTTAGTAGGCCGGAGTGTGTAGATGGCGAAGTTCAGCAGGGACCCAGTTCTGCAGGGTATATTGCGGAGCCCGTGCCCAGGGATACGGGTGAAGACCTCAACGGTGGGAGAGAGCGGAGACAACAGTTGTCGGTACGGTCTAACCAGCGGAGGAGGCGAGCCACAGGGGCTTTATACCTGGATCCTGGTGGAGGGCAGCGGTAGCCATCAGCACTGTGGTGAAGCGCAGGAACCATATGTTCTGAATTGGTTCACTTACAGATTTCTATGGACATTGAGTCTGTAGTACCGCGATGTAGAAAGCAACGGGATACTACTACATTACTAATTCCCACGAGAGTTGAATGATGAAAATGCACCAAATTAGAAAAGCACGTTTGCCTGACGATCCGCGTAGCGACCGGCGCTCTGAGTTTTCCGGGACTCTCAGTGTTAAATTGGCTACCGGCCGAGGGAATGTAGGTAACCAGGCATCCCCCGGAAAGTATGTGACTGGAAGAAAACAAATCCAATTGCGGAAAAACATCCGTATAGGCACTTGGAACGTACGAGGACTCCGTGATGAGGGTAAATTACACATCTTGGATAATGAGCTCCAGCGATGCAATACCACCATTACCGGTCTAAGCGAAACGCACTGGAAAAGTAATGGCCACCAAGACTTGGATAAGCATACCATCTATTATTCAGGAGATGACTCCAGTAGCTACGCTGGAGTGGCCATTGCAGTTCCCAAGAAATGGACTAAAGCGGTTCTAGGCTATAATCCTGTCAGCAACAGAATTATAACAATAAAGCTCAGTGCATCTCCCACTCCGCTAAATATTATACAGGTATATGCGCCCACCAGCGCGGCGAAAGATGAAGACGTAGAAAGTTTCTACAATGACATTGAATCATCAATAGCAACAATACCAAGTAGAGAACTATTGATCATACTTGGCGATTTTAATGCGAAAGTGGGTGACACACGGATGGATGTGGGCTTGCGGAATATTGTAGGCAACTATGGTCTCGGCCATAGGAATGATCGAGGGGAGAGATTGCTCCAGTTTGCAGCCGACAATAACCTCACCATTATGAATACAGTATTCCAGCAACACCGCAGAAGATTGTATACCTGGACGTCCCCTGACGGAAAACACCGGAATCAGATTGACTATATACTCATAAGATCTAGATGGCGAAGTTCAATTATGAACGCACACACATTTCCCGGAGCTGACTGTCAATCTGACCACCAACTTCTCGTATGCAACCTCAAACTTAAGTTACGTAATTCCATACCTCGTAAAACTAACAAGAGGCTTGAAGTAGTAGACCAAACGTCTTTCAGGAACCTATTGGCAGCCGATAACAGCACGTGGAGGTCACAAGCTCTTGATGATGACCCCGACTCACTCTGGCAGTCCGCAAAAGAGTACATAGTAAAGACTGTACGCTCGTCACAGCCTACTCGAACTAAAGCGAAACACCAACACTGGATGTCAGACGACACCTGGCATCTAGTAGAAAACCGTCGTGAGATGAAGGCCAAGGGGGCATCTGTCCAAGAATTGAATTTGATGGGAGCACAGATCCAAACTTTTACTCGCAGAGATCGTAATAATCAGCTCAACAACCTCTGCCTAGAGTTAGAAAAAAACGCAGAGCGCCACGAAACTAAAGATTTATTTAAGAAGATTCGAACCATAACTCGTCAATTCAAACCAAAAACCTGGGCTATTGAGGATTTAAATGGAGTGACTGTAACTGAAATCAAAGATATTGTGGATGTTTGGAGAGACTATTGCGAGCAACTTTTTAGCGATAGCACCTTAACAGCATCATGTAGCACTAGTACACTCGCAAAGGATGATATGGAACCATCAGTTCTAAAAAGTGAAGTACGGGCTGCAATTGATCACCTTAAGAAAAATAAAGCTATAGGAGCTGACGCCATCCCAGTAGAGATTCTTAAAGCGATGGGTGAATACGGAGTTGATATCATGCATGTTATCTGCAACCGTGTCTGGAAGACAGAAAAGTGGCCTCGAGATTGGGCACACTCCGTGTTCATACCATTGCACAAAAAGGGATCAACGAAGAAATGTGGCAACTACAGACTTATAGCCTTAATTACACACGCTAGTAAAGTACTCCTTCATGTCATTAATACCAGACTGCAAGCTTTTCTGAATCCTGAAATAGCTATTGAGCAAGCGGGATTTGTCAAGGGTCGAGGAACGAGAGAACAGATCCTAATTCTTCGACAAATAATCGAAAAGTCTAGAGAGTTTAACATCCCACTCTATGTCTGTTTTTTCGACTTTCGCAAAGCCTTCGATACCGTGAAATGGCACATGTTATTTTATTTTTATTTTTATTTTATTTTACAAGGAATACAAACAGCTGCTAAGACAATGATATAGCTAGGAGAATTTTGGTACAACAAGAGCCTAACAGTATTCACTTATGGAAACAATACTATGTAAGTGTAACTGTCCTAAATATTATAACAACGGATAATAATATATCCATATTGGTAGCAGAATAAATATTTTGCATAAGTTATTACAATATTATTCAACCGTGTATCATATTCAAAGATGTATGGTAATTAATTTAGAAGTGAAGTTCGATCATTATTATTTGTGCCACACCATTATAAAGATATAGATTACTCTTTTCAGCTCCTTCAACCTACAGGCAACACAGCACGTCTAATAGAACAAGTTAAATTAAGTAATAGAATATTTACTAACTTTTGGTAATACATTCCAAAAACCGTGTCATGCCGCCTGCACGCTAAAGGCAGGTGGTCTTGCCAAATATCAAAAACAATGACTAAATCGAACATTGAAGTGACGAAATATACTTTTATAAGTGTATTATAATATAAATAAATAAACAAATAAACGAATCAATGCCGTATAAAACACAAGTAACATAAGAATAGAAGAACTAGCCAGAAAAAAAAATATCGTTGATCATATGTTTAAACATATTCTGCTTCGTTGAAAACAAGTCTACTGAAATCGAATATTGTGTGTTAAACAAATGAGCAACTCGCAGAAGGTAAGAATTTTGACGATAATTACTGTCACAGGGAGGAGTATACAGTTGCAAACAGTTCCTACGACTAACAGATCTGTATGGTGCTATTAGTTTTATCTCCGACAGTAGTGTCGGGGAGTCAATGATGTTTAGAATTATGTTATGCATAAAAGTGAGATCTGCCGCCTCCCTTCTTAGAGAAAGAGGTAAGATATGTTGGCGTTTACAGCTATCCTCATAATCCTTGCTGAGGATTCTGAATTTATAGTTAATGAACCGTAAAAATTTCTTTTGTGGTTTTTCAAGCATGTCAATATATTTAATATAGCGGGGATTCCATACTTGAGAGGCATATTCAAGTTGGCTTCTTACCAAAGAACAATATAAAATTTTTAACGTTTTAATAGATTTGAAATCTTTCGTAACTCGGAAAAGGAAACCCAGAGTTTTCATAGCTCTATTTAAAATATTATCTATATGCTTGTCAAATAAGAGTTTCGAATCGAGAGTAATACCGAGGTCGACGACAGTGTCACATCTCGTAAGAGACTGACCATTAATTTTAAAATCATAGGACAAAATTTTATTGGATCGACTGAAAGTAATGCAGAAGCATTTATTCACATTAAGATCGAGCTTGTTTTGGGAACAGTAAGCTTGAAAGCTATTAAGATCCATTTGCAACAATTCTAGATCACTATTAGTTTTTATCACTTTTAAAATCTTCATATCGTCGGCAAATAGGAGAAAATCAGAGTATTTAAAACACGAGTCGATGTCATTAATGAAAATCACAAAAATAAGAGGGCCAAGGATCGAGCCCTGCGGGACCCCGGATGGAATGGGTGACGCAGCCGACGCATACCCACTCAAAACTACAGTTTGGCATCGATCGTTAACGTATGAAGTAAACCACCTGAAAAGATTGCCTCGTATCCCAGCTTTTTGGAGTTTAGCTAGAAGAAGAATGTGATCAATTCGGTCGAAGGCCTTGCTGTAGTCCGTATAGACAGCATCAACTTGGCCACCCGAGTCCATACCAGTAGTAACTGAGTCAATAAATGTCACCAGATTTGTTGTGGTCGACCTACCTTTAAGAAACCCATGTTGTTGTGGTATAAAAGTGTGTTTAAGAGTAGAATACACTTGTTCATGTACAACTTTTTCAAGAACTTTAGCCAACACGCATAACTTAGAAATAGGTCTATAGTTACAAATATCACGTTTAGATCCTTTCTTGTGTATAGGTGTAACAGTTACAGTTTTCCATATCTTAGGCATAACACCCTCATCAATAGATCTTTTAAAAAGAAGACCAACTGGAGATACTAGTTCTTCAGCACAGTTTTTCAAAAAGTATGGATGAAGATCATCAGGCCCAGCAGATTTTTTACAGTCAAGAGTTTTGAGTAGTTTAAATATACGAAAGCTATTTATTTCTACAGTGCAGACGTCTGCACCTGATGAAATTGGTTCTGGTTGAATTGAAGATGACAATGATGCCTGTGACGTATCTGGTAAGTAATTAGAATTAAAAAAGTCAGCAAAGGCACTACAGATACCTAAGCCAGTAGTGTAATTAGAATTCTTATACGTCATAGTAGAAGGATATGAATTGTGCTTTTTATTGGATTTAATAAAGGACATACTTATTCAAATGGGAGTACCTACCCACCTAGTTCGTCTCATAAGCCGACTTTACGAGGACGGAACTGCGACTGTTCGGATAGACGACGTTGACTCGAAAAGCTTCCATACACATGCTGGTGTCCGACAAGGGTGCATACTCTCTCCACTTCTGTTCAACATCTATACGGAATGTATTATGAGAATCGTTCTGGAACGATGGGACCAAGGCATTTCAGTGGGAGGTCGAAGAATATCTAACTTGAGGTACGCCGACGACACTACTCTTCTCACACAAACAAAAGAAGACATGGAACACCTGCTGACACGTCTAGAGTTAACAAGTCTCTCCTACGGACTTGCAGTCAACAGAGACAAGACCAAGATGATGATAGTGGACCGAGCTGAACTAAACCATCCTGACATCTCTATGATTGGCAACTGTGAGGTTGTCGAATCCTATGTGTACCTCGGCTCCACTTTCACAAACACTGGAGGATGTGAAGATGAGATCCGACGGAGATGTGCTATGACTCGATCTGCCGTTGACAAGCTGAGAAGAGTATGGTGTAACCGCAATATCACCAAAGCCACGAAAGTCCGCCTGATGAGGAGCTTAGTCTTCCCAGTATTTCTTTATGGCGCAGAGACGTGGACGGTTCGCTTAAAAGACCGGCGCAAAATCGACGCACTCGAGATGTGGTGTTGGCGGCGCCTGTTGCGATTTCCCTGGACAGCGTTTAGGACCAACGTCTCGATCCTGGAAGAACTAAATGTCAAACAGAGATTATCGTCGACTGTGCAAACACGAATCCTCAAATATTTCGGACACGTTGTTCGAAACGAACATTCCATGGAACGAATCGTTGTCCAGGGAGGGGTAGAAGGCAAGCGGTCACGCGGTCGATCACCTATGCGCTGGACAGACATCATTAAAGCTACGACACAAACTTCCATAGTTCAGAGTTCCCGAGACGCTGAAGACCGCAACAAGTGGAGGCGCATCGCGAGGGCTGCTTTAGCCAATGAAAATGAAGCATCATCAACCACGACCACTCTGTCAAGAGTGAACGACTAAGGAGAGAGATAAAGGTCGTTCCAGGTACCTTGGAGCAAATGTAGCTCGGCCAATATTTGGCCCAGCCTAGCTGGAACGCCTGGTTAGCCGTGGCGAAGCGAAGCATCATTCGTGGCTCGTTGCGGTATAAAAAAACTATGCATGCTTTGACATACAAATAGTAACCAAAAAAAGAACCACCGCCCGTTTGTGGAAATCCAAACAAAAAAAGTAACAGTTTATAACTTAAATAGAGGTGATTTTTTAAGTAATAGATGATTTCTATAATATAAGTATATTAGATTTTAGAGTTGATTATGTTTCATTATTATTGTTACCAAATTTTTAAAGAAAACTACACATTTCAAATGTTATTTAAGTACTTTCCAGTTATTTTTAAAGACTGATTTTTAATTAATATCTTTTTACTTTTGAGACTGATTGTCATAATTAGGTAAAATAATTCGCTTGATATAAAACAATATAGGTGACAAAATTGTGATTGAATATTTTTTATAAATTTGTATACTTATGACATAAATAAATTATGAGAAACAAGACTTTTATTTTTTCTAATATACTTCCAAATTATAGCGTATGTACTTTATAAGTTTTAAATAAGCATAAATCTACTCTAGATAATATGCATATATCATGTATTTATTAGTTTTGTATAACATTTTTTGCCTGCCAGTACATTTGATTAAAAGTTGCTTTGATTTAAATTAAATTGACCGGGGGCTTCGACCACAGGTGCGTCGACCACTGGGGACGTAAGCCACGAACCCGTTTATTGATAGTGTTAGGTGTAGATATGTGCATATTACGAGCCTTGTGCTGCGTTCGAAACGAGAGGTGCGGTTTCGTCGGGGTTTGTTTTCTCTTCACGCCCAAATAGCTTGATGGATTTTGGTGAAACTTGCAATATGGATAGGTTGGTCCCGGATTAACTCATGATACTTCTCATCACCATCATTAATTCTTACCAGTCTACGCGGAACTTCTAGAAGCAGTTAGTATATTTTTTTATTGTTTCTATGTGATGTATCTAGCTCAAGGCCCACCTGATGTTAAGCCGACTTACCTCTGCCTATAACGGATGCATATCATCAAAGTCACGAATTGCCCTGCGCCCGTCAAATTGAGACATAGTTGTTAAGCCTAAGACTGCTGGTGAGGTGCTTGGCGACAAATTTTCTTCTTGAGAGTGAGTAGGGGAGAATTGGGGGTTCTGCATCTGCATCGCTCTCGCTTCGCTCGAGCTCGCGATGCATGACCCCCAATTCTCTCCGTTATATAGATCACAACTGGCATTCTTCTTGATATCAATGGGCTAAGTTCGGATCGAGCTGTTTGCACAATCGTCCATCCTTATTGTAACTTTACAAGATTTAAGGATTCTAAGAGTGCTTATGCATTAGGCACCCCTAGTTATTTTTAATCCGAACGGTTATTTTTTAAAATTAAATAGGATAGGATTTTATTAAAAAGATAGGTAATTTTAAAAACATTTATTTTCTACATTCCATTTCTGAAGACAAATTACATTTCTTAGAGCACAGTATGAAGTATGATATACACAACAATAAACATCGGAACATGAAATATACTTTCTATACAAACTTAGTAAACTAGGGCAACCATAATCCTCTAGATCGAAAATACACTTACTAATTCCGTCATACATTATATTATCTTGTTCTAATATTTTCCTTAGCCATCTAACTTTTTCTGAACCTTTGACATATATTTTACAGTTCCTTAAAATTTCTGCAATATAAATCTTATGATAATTATACGGTATAAGTCCTTCTTTCCAATAAATGTGTCTATTTCTTTCAATCCAGCATACTTGTCTTTTTTCTGTTTTTGTTAAGTCATAAAACGGGAAGGGTGGCTTAAATACAAGATTTATTATTTGTTTATCAAATTGTAGTGCTATTTCTTTTACAATGAATTCATTAGAATCAGTTTTGAAACCTTGTACGTCTACAATTGCATTCATGTTAGTTTACGTACAATATTACTTAGTGGTTTGTATTCAACAAGCCGGTCGTTCACAATAAGGCAATAGGCTGCTGTATTATTTGGAATTTCTTGGGCACTTTCAATTTCTAAACGTACATCCACTGGTCCTGATTTTAAATTTTCATTTTGTCGTGAACAGTCTATTATAAACAAAGGAGCTTTCTCTTTAAATTCGTTAATGTTTAACAACGGATCAGCTGGGAGGTTGTAATAAGACTGACGGAATTTGGCATATAATTCGTATAATATATTATACTTATTTTCATCGAACTTTATGTTTAGTGAATCATAAGGATAATATTGGGAATTTAAAAATAATGTAACGTTAGTCAAATTACAGTGATCAAATGTAGAACTATCTTTAGTTTTGTTATTTTTTCTATTAGTTTGTAAACCAAATATAACATATCGAGGCTTTTCTAATTGAGAAGCCGTTTTTACAGACCATGAATGCTTTGTGGTTCTTGGCAACAAAGGATATTCATATAAGTCCCAATTTCTAAAAGCCATTTGTATAGGTTTATCTTTTTCTAGAAATTTAAGTAATGAAAGCCTTTCTCGGTCAGAAACTTTCACATGTGGTACGCGCCATTGAACTCTCAGTATATCTATTTCAATACTGTCATCTTTATCAATAATAACACTGTTATAGTTAGTGCTGCTTCTATTAAGTACCAGTT
Organism: Plagodis dolabraria; assembly: GCA_963854805.1. Lineage (NCBI taxonomy): Eukaryota > Metazoa > Arthropoda > Insecta > Lepidoptera > Geometridae > Plagodis > Plagodis dolabraria. The sequence continues at coordinate 17,844,388 of OY978468.1, read as the reverse complement.
CATGTTTGCAGTTTAAAATTATTCTATTATAATCTTCAGCAAACCCTAACATTTTATTAAGTGGTATAACAACACTAAAGAAATCATCTTTGGAATTTTGACCATTTATATTCCAACCCCATACAGCAGCAACTTTGCTCTCACCGTAATTCATAGAAATATATGATTTTATAGTAGAAGAAATTCCAGAGTTCCTGATACGATCTATTTCTACGCCATTTATTTCATATCGAATGTCTTGAAACAGATATGATATTGGATTATTAGTAAAATTGACAGGTTTTTTAGTAGGATGGCCTGCAGCATCTTTTCCAGTTACCGTAGCACGTCCTTCGATGTAAATAGAGCTGGCAGATGGTAGTACATATATGTCTTGTTGTTGGATAGATATGCGTATTTCATCATTGGCTTTAAAACTGTTATTGTATGGATTATATGTATGTATTTCGTAACTCTCAATAGAGTTGTCGAAATGTGGTGAATTATCAATATCGAGAATATTCATATTTTGAAACCCAGAGCTCGTAAAAAATCTTTATTCTTTTTTGTTATTTTTTTTACTTTGGGATTTCTGATACGTCTATGCCTTTTGAAAGCATAGCTGATAATACCGTTTTTTAATTTTGGTTTTGGTGATATAATATTATATTTTTTTGTGTTTTGACCAAATACAATCATTTCTGCTTGCGTAGATGAAGGCTCATCTGAATTTCTTCTGCACCGAAATCAATGAGATTGCCTTCTTGATCAACAACTTTTACTGTAATTGATGATATGTTGTTGTCTTTTACGGGAAAATATATAATATTTTTAGGTTTTTCAATAAACCGAAAGCTTGGAGGAACGTTTGGTACAAATTCATAAATAATGTGGGAAGATAAACCATTAATGTACGAGCCGTGTATTAAATCACATTCGATCCTTATGACTGTTGTTGGAAGAATGTTCACTGGATTCTCTGATACATGCCATTTATTAGCTTCTAGTATTTCTTTTCGAAAACCTAACATGTTTCCCATACTATTTATTACTTGGAAATTAACAGGTTTTGTGCAAAAAAGAGAACATTTTGCAGTATTTGAATTGGATTCAATATTGAGTTCACAGTCATCCAATTTGCTATTTAAATAGTCGGCAATGTCTTGTAAATCATAATTTCCATTTGGAATTTTTAATCTTTTATTTTTTTCACCGTAACTAAATATATTGTTAACATCTGATATATTTGGTATAACATTGAAAACAGAGAAATATAATAATCCGCACTCATAGCTATGATTTAAAGATAGAGGTGGATGAAAAGTGGTTTCTAATATAGATTTCTTTCCAGAAAAACTTAATGAGATAGACATAGTCGTAGACTGTTCTACAATTTATACTAAACTGGAGAAAACATAAAACACATCCACTATTTATTTGTTTGTATTACACCAAAACTGTTCTAAAAATTTAAGGCATAAATGACCGCAGTTATACGTATTATTTTTTTGATGATTATTATAGTTATATAGAATGTTTCCCTTCATCATATATTTTATAAATTCCTTAGGCGGCCTCAAGTTCCCATAGCTATCAAAATATTCAATGTAATCGTCAATTTTCACATAGGCTACCCAATGAGTTCCAGGATTTATTGAGCTATCTAAATTGACGACACCACACTCAATAGGATATGGTCTTTTAGGTAAATTATCTCTCATAAAAACACCTCTAAAGTAAGGAATATTATTACAATATTTCAATAAATCTATATTTGTAAGAGCCCGACTAGGCAACCGTTGATTTAGTTTTTTTTTTTTTTAGATAAGTATAATCCAAAACCTTTTTTATATGGTTTAATGCATAGCCCTTTGCCTATAGTTAAACCTTCCAATTTATCATGATGTCTCTTTAACTCCGAAAGACGTTTTTTTGCAGCTTTGTATTCGTTGTACGTTTTAAGGATTCCGGATACTCCACCAGCCAGACTTCCAGCAGCTGATAATCCCGCAAAAATAGGTATTAAAGGAAGAACACCTCCTGATTTTGGTAAAGGAATAATTCGTGGTAGTTTAATAGGTAAATCTTTCGTTAAATCTTTTGCTGCAGCAAATGCCAGTTCTATTGCCATTTTTTTACATTTTGGTTTCATTTTACGAATCTTTTTTTTTTTTTTTTTTTTTTATTGCTGATAGGTAAGCCTTTGACCACAATCTCACGTGATGGTAAGTGATGATGTGGTCGAAGGTGTTAACAGGCTTAACCTAGAATTACTGGCTCTCAAGGACAGCTGCCGGAACACACCGTTAGGTGCTTGGCGACAGATTTTTCAACTTGAGGGTGGTCGCTAGCCAGGCGGGCATTCGCAAAAATGCCCTTCCACCATGCGGTGAAGCTCAAGCCCGCGGCGGGATTCGAACCATGGACCTGCTGCGCGGCAGTCCATAGCCAAAGCCACTGAGCTATCACTGCTTCAAAATCTGCTTTTTAGTGTGAGATACAATGCTTTTAAAATTCTTTTTCATTCCAGAACCAGAAGCAACTTTGGCCAACATTGCTTTATTAACCAATGAAGCTGCTATTTTTTCTCCGGGACTAGCATTAGCAGAAGTAGTCCGTGTCTTCGCCATTTTTAGTAAAATTATATCTGCCTTACGCCGTTTATGTAAATTAGATGAATTATTGTAGGCTATATCGTGTTGTTTGCAATATTCGTCCAGCTGATTGATGCCTTTATCCCCACGAGCCAGTCTTTCTTTTAAGCGAGTTCCTGGTCCACAGAAATTATATCCTGGTAGATGAAGTTCAAATGGCAATTTGTTGATTAATCTATTCAGAAGACTATCTTCCGTCATAACCAGATGGAGACTGAATTACAATTATGTATAATCAATCTTTATAAAACATTCGTTTTGTTAATCCAACTGTTTTCACTGGAAGGGAACCCGAGCCATTTAACGTAACACCTTTTAGCTTTTTTTTTCAAAACTTTTTCGACAAGATAAACATCAGGGTGCTGAGTTTTTTGTAGTTCTTGTATATAAAATGCACCTAGTATTGGACGATGCCTCATGTCCGCTAATAAATAAGTTATTGGGTCAGTGTTTTGCACTTTGATGATTTTGAAAATTTCTGTTGACCAATTCGGCGTATACCCTTTTTCAAATGTGCCTTTATATTTACTTATGCGCACATAATCATTGGCATTCAATTTCTTTCTATATTTTTCTTTAGGGATAGAGGTAAGATTCTTTTTGAACCTCTCCAGTAATATATCTTTATTTTTTTGTTTTACTTGTGCTGGAGACATACCAATTGTTCTATGAATGGTATTGTTGTATATGTCAATCACTTTATTAAGAACTTCGTCATACCATATATAGTTTCCTCTGAAACTGAATTCTTTGTAGAGCTTATTTTTCAATGTTCGGATTAATCTTTCTACAATAGATGCTTTTTTAGTAGAGTAAGTGGAGTAGTGATTTATTTTATAACTATCCACAATTTTTTTGAATTTGTCATTATAGAACTCATTGCCTCTGTCCGTTTGTAGGTGTTTAGGCACTCGTCCTTTATGTAATAAAGATTGAAAAGCTCGAGTGACAACTTCTTTTTTTTTACTTTTCAGTGGATATGCCCATGCGTACTTTGAAAAAGTATCGATAACGGCTAAAATAAAATTATGACCACCGTTAAATTTAGAAACAGCTTGCATATCTATTAAATCAGCTTGCCAAAGGTCATCAATATCTTTCATCACAACATGTCTTCGAGGAAAATTTACCCTTGCATATTTATGAATCTCATTTACCACACTTTTTTTGCTCATGTTTATTATAATGTTTAAATATTACTTCTAATTTATTAACTCGATTATTTAATTCAATAAGCAAGTTTGTGTTAGATGAAATTTTATTCAAAATATTAATGAGAGATTTATCAACATATTCTTTGGTTGCGCTGTCATTCAGATCAATTGGATGTTCCAAATTTTTAAGGATCTTATTTTGGGCGTTTAAATTTCCATCACTAGATTGTTTTATAGAACATTCGCTTTGGATTATATAATCTTTTTTCTGTTTTTTATATAGGTGATGGCCGAATTTGTTGACATTCATGTTTGAATGATTCTTAAAGACTAAACAAATATTCGCAACGCTTAGTCATTTTATTCTTTAATTATACCAGCTTCTTTTAACTCTTCTATGATTGAAATAATTTCATTGTCATGATTACTGTTACCAGCATCTCTAGATGCCACCAAAAGCATAAGTCTTTCAATTAATTCATTAGGATCGTCCCAATAAATAAAATCTGTATTTGATTTATAGGTTTTTTTAAAACTTGGGGATTTAACTCCAGTTCCACGCTTGATAGCTTTGTTTTCCACTTCATCTCGATCAAAAAATAAGGGTTTTATAATTTGGCAGTACTTCATGCTTTTGTCTCCTCTTATTTGGCCTAAACGATTAAAATCTCTTTTGTGAGCATTAGTATTGTGTAACATATCTTTATAAACTATTTTATCTCTCTCTGTTACCAAATTTAAATCCGGCTTTTTTTTAAATAAAAGTTCCTTAATACCAGGTGTCATTTCGTAGTTTATATTTCCAAGGGTCATTAAAGAAATTTCATTGTCGCTAGAAGTTTTACCAAAAACCTTAAAAGAGATTGGTATGTTTCCCATGAATAATTGCTTGTTTTCATCCCGTACTCCAAATGGTACATTTAATGTATTATTTTCATCAAGCAAATTTTGTTTTTCTAATATTGATAGAAGGGGAGTGTCTAAATTGGTTACTTTTTTTTCATTTTTAAATGGCGTTGAATGTATTTGTTTTTCTGATTCACTATCGGTTAATGTATTTTCACTTTTAGCAGAGTTATAGCTTTGAAATTTGTCGTCGGGTGAACCGTTGGAATAATTACACAGTGATGAATCATTTGTATCAAAAGTGCATTTAATATCACTTTTATATGAATTAGATTCAGCCATTTTATTAAGAGGATCAGTGAGAGGTTTAAATATTTTATTTAAATTTAAGTTTGTGTTGTCTTCTTCATCCTTTATTTGTTTTATTTTGTTTTTAATTGTTTTAACTGAGGCGAGTATTTGGTGTTTCCATTTTTTTTCCATGTTTTATAACGATGTTACCACATCCATTAAATTATAAGAAATGATGACTTTAGTAGTTATGACTTGTATTTAAATGAAATCAATCGAACTTAATAAATGTATCAAATCCACTTCTGTATCTACCATTATTTAATTCACTATATTTATCTATAATTAAGAATGAGTGCGGATAAGTCCATGTTTTTAAACATATGTTTTTAAATTTGGACCAATCAATGTCTGAATTAACATGTTCATTATAAATATGTTTTAAATTTATATCATCCTGTTTAAAAATTATTAAAAAGTTTGCATTATCTCGTATTAATTGTTTTGGTATTTTCGAATAAGTTTGGGACAAGTAAAAGCAATCTATATTTTTATGCCGTCCCATTGAAAAATAGTTACGTATATTTGTCTGATTCTCGCATGCCACATCGTCAAAAATAAAAACAGAATTTGGTAAAGCAATATCCGGGTCAATAACGTCTTTGTTATCATTAAATATGTTAAATTTTATATCTGGAATTTGATTCAAGATTTCATTTAAAAAGCAGTATTTTGGTTGAAATGTGGTTTTTGAATACAGATAAACATTCTTAAATTTTAAGCCGTTTTTATGTAATAATAAGCCTATCATTACATTGGTCTTTCCACAATTAGATGGACCGCAAATTAGACAGCGAATCGTATTGGGAAGTAATACGCTATGTCTGTTAATTCCGGAATGTGATTTTACTTCTATGTTGTTAATTTCTAAAGTTGTGGGTTGCTTTATCAACCTCATAATGATATCTGACAATACTGTATAGGGTATTTATATTAAATAGATAAATCATTACAATGTCCATTTCTATTGATCGAATGTTAGCGGTTCTAATGTTTGCTTTCCAAGAAATTTAGCTTTTAAAAACAACCTTTGTCCACGTGATCTATTACCAAAAAAGGTAAGTACCTAGTTATATTTTAGTTATTATTTTTGTAATACTTATTAATTCATTGTTGCACCAGCTCCACTGTATAGCAGACAAATTTGCATTGCACTGTTGGTTTACATATATCCTGATTTTGGTAAGTGTTTATTTTAACTTTTTACTAATAATATCAGTTAAAACTAATTGGTAGTTCATATGAAGGTTAATTTAATAAGTATTATTTTATTTTGTTACAGAAACAATGACAAGCATAGTTTTTGCTGACGCTGATCCTTTCTATCTACAAGAGGCTCAAGACATGAATTTAATCTGGAACAGTCATGAACACGATAGAGATATTGTTCGAGAAAATAAAGAAACCAATACAAAAAATAAATCATTCAAAACAATTCATAAGAAAGGAAAGTTAAGTTTTAAGAAAAAAATATCACCAGATTCATCATTCGTTGTCAGAAAAATACCAGGAAAAGGACATCACTTAATAAAAATTGAAATCAGTGAAATTAACACCCTAGCAAGTGATGATTGTTGTGTAAGTGTGCAGTATGTAGTTGAGGATAAATATGATAACATTTTAGACGCAACGCAAGATTTAATAAGTAAGATGACAAAAAAGTTATGTGTCCCAGAACCTTTATAAATCTATCTAATTGTATTTATTGATATTTTATTTTATTGTAATATTATTGAATATATAACCTAATAAACATAGTTACGAGTCACGTACTTGTTTTATTTATCTTGCTTACGCAGGGTTTACCTACACATTATTTCGGTGACCGATGTAAATCTGGATTCGGTCGAACACTAACAATAATCTTATAAAATCAGACAGGAATTAGGATAGGTTAAGAAAAATGCAAGGAATGATATTTTATGCGATTTCAATTTATTTCATATATATTTCACATATATTATATATAGCAAATTATAACTTTTACCAGTAAATCAAGACTTACAGACTATATAACTTTACAAATGTATTACTTATAAATATATATATAGTTATTATGTTAGGAATTATAGTAAACATTTACCAAAATAAAACGGTTTTCAGTTGACAAGATATATAATTTTGTCATTATTTACAGTTCAATGTTGCTTTTAAATGTCACTTTTATTATTATGATATATTTCTAATATAATACAATATTATTATAATATATTGCTGTAATGTCCCCAAGGTACAGTTTTTACTATATCTTTCGTGATCTGTCTCTTATCATCTGATTTATTTAAAATCAATTTATTCAACCTCTGAGTAAATATTTTATGATTAATTGATTTAATAATGTACATACTATCTCTAAAATCAATATTCCTAAACAAACATCGTTTATATTTTGCCATGTCAAGTTTCCTCGTTACACATTTTTTTGTGCCTTTGGCTTTCTTAAGTGAAGATGTTTCAGTATTTATGCAATAAAGTTTTGCGCGAAGTCCTGTGAATTCTGTAATTAACTCACCAGCCATTTCATCTTTAAAATATCCAGGTTGTTTAATATTAACATGAGGTATACCATATACATTATCTTCTTTAAAATTACTAGTGTCAAAGTATTGTAGGTTAAGTTTCATATCCTTGTAGAAATCATCAGTCCTTATCAAATATAAAAGACTATCAGTATCTGTGTAGCAAAGGCATATATTTTCTCCATACATTTTTTTCATAATCGCGTAATGGAATCTATATAAATGTCTCTTCGCGAGTTCTAGAACAGTAAAGCCAATATATATTGGTCGGTCTAGATTGATTTGTGTTGGCTGCATTTGAATAGCTACCAAATTTTCTGTAAAAATCGAGAGATTCATAAAATTTGGCGCACTTATATATTTTTCAGCGCCGCAAATTTTATTAGTTCTGTTAGAACAATCTTTCCATACATTAACTAGTTTTACATCAACTTGATTTCTTTTGTTTTCTATCGTTTTACCAAATATAGAGTTATTCTGTTTTTTAAAAAAATCCCTTTCAAATTCGGAAGTTGCATTTTGTCGCAACAATGTGTTTAATTCAATGTAAGGTTTTAGAAATTGTTTCTGATCGAAAGCCAATACTCTGTGTATTTTTAATAGTACAAGTCCGTTTCTCAAACATTCTTTTAAATGAGTATAATGTATGACATATTTATATTTATTATGTAGGTTTGCTATTAGCTTTTGAGATTTTCCATTAGGCGGAATACATTTTTCTGGCGCGAATGGTAAATCAGAATGATGATCATGTATTTGTGGAGGATATTCAAGGTCCACTTCAAGTATGTATCCGCGATTGTTACTATCTGGTATCGATTCAATGTTGTTAAGGGTTTTAATTTCGTCTTCATTTAGAAAGGAAAAATTATTGGTAGGAAGACATTTCATCATCGTATATCCATAAAGATTTACACAATCGAGGTACATTAGATAAGAATTGGGCTCGTATTTATTGTAATTAGACAAATATTTATTATTTGCTTTAGCATTTCTGAGAGAACATTGTGCTAAACCTCCTCTAATGCCTTTTTCAAGCATTTGATACATTTCAACATCGGAAATTAAATCAAGCTCAACTTTTGTAAACAATAACATGGCATCCCAACTTAATGAAGGTGATGATACATAATGACAAGGATCTAAGTTGTAGTAAGTCAAGCTCATTGTTCTGAATTTTTCAAAAACGTCACATAATAATAATACATCGCATTTTAAATATAAATCGGTGTACTCCCCTAAATCTTTTATGTTAAATTCATTCCAAATAGTTTGCGCATGTTCGTAATCTTTATCTGATATATCTTCAGAAGAAAGCCTATTAAAAAAACTACTCTTGTCAGGAAGATTTGGTTCATTATAGCGTTCCATCGAATTCAAATAATCATAGCAATATACTCCTTTTTGACACAATAAATCAAACGATTTACTATCAGGATAATATTTTTTTAAATTTTTAAAGTCACTTTTCTGCAGTGTTTTTACTAACTTATCCAAGCCGCAACTAAGAAAATTGAACGAATCAATAAATTTCAACTGAGCGGCATTGTTGGAATCAATTGGTATAAACTTTGTGATTGATATGTATTTTTCCTTTGTTTTTGAAATAAGATTAATACGTCCTATGATCGCAGATAGCTCGGTAATAAATAAATGACAGTCATATCCGGAAAGATTGTGGAATATGATTGGAATAAATTTACATGTCCTAGCATTCAAATTACATCCCACGTGACTCGGACCTAAATAAGCTGAATCAAAATGATCGTGGTCTGCGCATTTTACGTCATCAGCTACAAATTCCTTTTTACACAAGTGACAGATGGTAGCATGTTTAAACGATGCCAGCTCATTTTCAGTTAGCGGCATCATTTCATGTTTAATTGATATAATTTGATATAATTCCATTACATCATTAGTTAGAGCTTCAATAAATTTTTTTACACAATTTGGGCCCCGATAAGACACAAATTTGTTTAGACTCGGTTTAGACTCACAGCATATGTAATAAGCAAAGCAAGTCGCTTGATGTATTTGCACGTTCTCAACATGTTGTGATTTGCTTTTATCCGAATATTCTTTAAGCAAACTTTCAAAATCACCATATATTACGAAAGGAATTCTACGAGTTCGTTCAACATGCGAAAATAATAACTTACTACCTGGTTGAGGCAGAATTGTTTTTACTCTAGCGCAATCGTGATTTACCAGTTTTTCTTGCGATGGAAAATAAATAAAACATTCGTCACACAAAAAAATTCTGCATTTATGTTGTGTAAGTTGTCTATGTACAAGCTTTCCGAAATCTTTTATCAAACAGAAATGGTTTTTCCCGTTTATCTCAATGAGGAGCAGGCTAATATGCGTCAACTTACGATGTTTTGTTTTGTAGAGGGGACCAGATACTATATTGTTTTTATCCAAACCGTACACATTTACCGAAATTAAAGGATTTATCTTTTCGAATATTTTAATATCATTTAAACTCAAAGGAAAAGTCATTCCTGAAGTGTTCAGAATATGTTTATAATGTGGATATGACGACACTCTATTTGGATTATTTTTTGCTGGATACATATGCGCAATTATGCTCCATAAGAAACATCGATCATCTTTGTTTTGAATGTTTAAACATGATTTGGTGTTTTGAATTTCTCGCGGCAATTTCACGTATGAGCCCGCCCGTAATGGATTGTATTGATTAATATTTAATTCTAAATGACTGATAGAATTTAGTGTCCAACCACTCCCCGACATTTCGAATTCTGAACATTTCGTTATCAGCTTTTGGACACATGTTTTATAAAACGATATCAAATCAGAGTTGTAAAAAATCTTTACAAATGGCACATTAAATGACTTAAGGGCTTTTTCATCATTTTTAGGTAAATAATATGACACAAAAAATTCCATGTTGACTTTTAATGCATTGTGTTGGATCAATGATTTTTTTATTAATTGTAAAACTGAAGTAGAGGCTTTATTCAAAAATTCCTCAGGCAGCATATTATTCGAAATAGGGTTTATTTTATAACTTACAATTCTAGATTTAAATGCACTAGCTATAATCTGCACATCTGGGAACTCAGAGTTGATCAAACAGTTTGATTTATGAATACTACTTTTATAATGCGACGAGATACGAGACACCTCAATATTACACTCTCTACAATATACCATTTTGCCTCACTTGTTCCTTAGTAGGTATACTTGATAACAAACTTGAACTGATAAAAAATATTAAAAAATATAGGTAAATATTTGAGGTATTTACTTAATATAATAGTTGCATGAATTGATATGAAGCGATTAACCTGCCTAGATGTCGGTAATAATATAAATGCATAGTTTCGTAATCTGAGATTTAATTTTACTGTTTGCAATTAGTTTTCAGTAGTATATTTCAGTATTTCAGTTTCTATATTTAAATTTTTCAATATTCCAATATTTCAATATTCCAATATTTCTCATTTATAGTTTTGCTGTAAATAAAACAATCATTAGACATAACATAATAATAACCAGTTAAAATTTTATTCATGAAAATAAAACTTACATTTGTTGATTAAAAAGTATTGTAAATGCTTTCCTATTATAAGGTATAAATAAAATAAAGATAACAGTTAAGTAAAGATAGCTAGATAAAAGTGAAATAATTGAATATTATTGCGTCAGTATGTTAGAACATATTGTTCATTGCGGTATCATGGGATACTTAAATGTATAGTTTGGTAATCCTAGTTTGCAATTTACTGTGTAGATATTATTATAATGTTTGCAATTAGTATTTCAGTTTCTATATTTCAATTTTTCAATATTTCAATTTTCAATATTTCAATATTTCAATATTTCTCATTTTTAGTTTTGCTGTAAATAAAACAATTATTAGACACAAAATAAGAATAACCATTTCAAATTTTATTCATAAAATCTAAAACTAACATTAACTAATTCAAAAGTAGTATATATGCAAGTAATTACCTATTATAAGGTAGAAATAAAAATATCAAGGTAATATAATAAAGTAAAGACAAAATGAAACAATTGCGATTGTACCAATCTGTTAAAACATACTGTTCAATGTAATTTCATGGGATACATTATTGGCTGTATAGCCTTGAATTCATTTTTCCCGGCTTCTACAAGTGTTGACAATGCGCGCCATACAGGTGTTTGGGTGTCAGTACACAATTTTAAAGTAACCAGGGCTCTTTTCCAACGTTCTTCGCTAGGCTGACATTCAGCTTCTCGGGAATTATAGACCCTTAACTCGACGTAATACTCCCCGCCACGTGTGAGATCTCGTTGTGTTGTATACCCGCTCGTTCCGCGCTGTGAAAAGAAGCTCCGCAATGTAGCCGCACGCGCTGGTTTCACCTTGCTGCTTTCTCCGATCTCCTGAAAAAAAATCAAACAAATAATAAGTGACCTTCATACGTAACAGTTTATTGATATAACTGCTGTAACAAAAGTAAGTTACATAAATGTTTACAAAAATAATCTAGCCTGCATTAAACAACGCTTATCCACCATCGTAACTAAAAAAATACCCTGCCTAAGAGGGCCATGGTGCCGTAAACAATCATCACACACACACACTGAGTATCACACCCATAAAAATAAGTAAACGAGCGAATAATATTTTTTCATTACCTGTGTAATCGAGGGCTGCGCCAGAGGTAATTCTACGTCATCCGTGTCCGAGCCAAAGAAATGGGATGTCGTCAACAGTTCTGTTGACACCGCCGCTGGCAGTTTTTTCTTTCTCGATGAAGACCCAGCGCCGCTGCTAGCCGTCCGTTTCTTTGATGCGCCTCCGTCTTTCTTCTTTTCTTGAGCCACCTTTTTTGCAGGAGGTTGTGGTGTAGGTGGAGGTGCTACAGGCTCGGACCCCGCCGGTGTTTCGTCGTCCGATACATCAATCTCATCGGCCCAGAAAGGATTTTGCGACCAGCCCGGCCTGAAAGCAATAATTTAAAATAATTATAATAGAAGATAACTTCGCAACGAGTTAACACAACATTGTTTCTGAACATTGTTTTAGCCTAGCATAGCAAAATGCTTTATAAATAAAAAATCCATGAGTTAACACAAGTTAGTTTGCCGATCAACACAGGTACCTAAGTCACATTACACTTTATACGTTTACATCCTCACACTCACAGTCCACACTTAGTTCAATGACTTGTATAGCGGGTGCCAGAAACATTCACTTCACTCATAATCTCACCTTGAACCAGAAATACAAATTTCCCTTGGGGAAGTAAATTGAGCTTCTGTCAGGAATCGAACCCGAAACTCCCGGTGTAGAAGGCAATTACTTAACAACTACGCCAGCATGGCATCTAATTTTTTTCACCGAAGTTATAAGACAATTTGCACTCACTAATAATTCATTCATACTAACAATAAATACTTTAAGGTCACTTACTTACATAGTTAGGTTCCTTGAAGTTCCGAATATGTAAATAACTGCACTTTTTTTTTGGATGCTGGAGCGTCGTCGCCCACCACTGAATATCCGCTTTTAAATGTAGATGCACCAAATCAGTCCTATTTATAATCTCATTTTATAAAGATGCATTCACAAGTCGAATCTTGACTAAAACGTACAAAAATAAAAAAACAGAAAGGTTAAAGTTTTAACGATTGTATACCTTAACGATCTTGTAAACAAAGTTCATTTCATCTTGTCAACCGATAAACAAATCTGAATGAGACTTTATGCTGTCGTCAAGGGATGTAAAGCGATGACTGCTGCACATTCTCGAGCAACTGGAGACAAAAATCCTATAAGGAAGTGGCAGGTACTTATACCAATTACGAGTCTTTTAAATTACAGATCTCACTTAACTGGTAAACAACATATTTCAATTGATCACCAGTAATGAGAGAACCTCTCGAATAAAACAATGCTTTTTATGAAAATCCTTATAACTAAATCTTTTAGATATTAGTAGCGAAACAAACATCAATAAGTCGATTTGTATTTTTTGACGATACTAAAAATGTATTGCTACTTAAGTAAATATTTAAAAATCACATAATGTTCTGATCACTACTGTTACCTATTTAGTATTTTTATTAGACATTAATATGTAGGTACCTACGTTAAATTTTAACCAAAACGTATATTATAATTTTAATTATGTAAAATCATGAAACGAAGGTTGTATCTTTGAACCATAGGCCGTCATTTATTTATTTATTCATTATAATCAATCTCTTTTTTAACTTTTTTTATTTTCTATACAAGATGATTACTACAAAACATCAAAAGAACCAAAAGCCCGTAAAGTAACCTATGGATAGTGACAATGGAGTCTTATCGCTAAGAGAAATTCTTTTCAGAAATATTTGTATCGATATAATCACAGTAATATTGTTGTTTGCTAAGAAGCTATTTAATAGTATAGATAGTGAAAAGTATAGATATCTTAGAAAATACTAAAAACAAAAACTTTTAAACTCATAGCCCACACTAAATTCATAGACTTGTATCTTAGGTGCTAGAAACATTCACTTCTTCACACACACACACACAATGACACCCAGAACCAGAAGTGCATATTTTCCTTGATGAGGAGATTTATGCTACTGTCGGGAATCAAACCTAGTACCCGCAACATAGAAGACAAGAACTTACCAACTACGTCAACATGACAGTCTGACTAATCGTATCTTTGATAAAAAAATATGACGAAAAAAATATCGTTGAATCACGTACGCTAGAAAATCCAAATATAGGCTGACTTGATAGCCTAGGTACATAGGACTGCACATATCATTGACATGAGTACAAAATAATAAAATGTAATAATCATAAAAAGTCCCCACTTTATACGTACTCGTACGTACTCTAGGTAACATACCACGGCTGTATAACCCACACTTAAATCGGGATACTATATACCTATGCCTTATAAATGTGTCGGTCGCATCTGTTTCACTAGACAGACAAAGTATTATGTTCTGAACTGATCTGTCTTGAACGGTCTAAAATAAAATGAACTGCTCAGATAAACAAATGCAGACTGACCAGATAAAACGATAGCGGTTTATAAGCTAGAGGGAACCTCGCTTTTTTTAATTCAGTGCGACGAATATAGTGAGCGAACATAATACATGTTGTAAAATGCGCTAACGAGACGATTATAGAGAATAAAAACATCTGACACATGATCCGTGCGCAAACAAGTTGTCGGTTCCCTTGTAATTACAATACTACTTATTAATCGTATGTTTGATGTGGATTGGATAGCAGATAATCGAGAGAATTGGGGGTCATGCATCGCGAGCTCGAGCGTAGCGAGAGCGATGCAGATGCAGAACCCCCAATTCTCCCCTACTAGAGTGGTAGCTAGCTAGGGAAGCAATCGCAAAATGCCCTTAAACCATGCAGTGAAGCTCAGTTCGGCAGTGGGGATTGATCCAGAGTCATGCGGCACGGCAGTCCAATAGCTGTTACCGCTCGGCCATCGTTGCTTCAAAATCACATAAAATCAAATGGACCATTTTTATAAATAAAAGAGTAGGTACAAATTTTGTTTAATTTTTATCAAACGACAGGAAGAACCAGTGTAGGTAGATAATAATGATGGTAAAGGAAGTGGGCGCCTCGATGACATCACGCGGCACACTTGAGCTCATCGGCCGGCACATCTGTAAGTCGGCGGCCCGATGAGCACATCAGTCCGCGGACCCTCAGAGCGCGCGAGTCCGCCGGCGGCGGGGGCGCGGGCGCTGGCCCCCCCGGCGGCAACAGCGCGCGGCGCGCCCAGTGCATGGCGCAGTCGCAGCGCAGCAGCGGCGCGCCGTCCAGCCGCACCTCCGCCCCGCTGCGCGGCGCCACCAGGGTCGCGTTGTACTCCGCCTCCGAGCACAGGATGCGGGTGACGGCTGTGCCCCGCAACTCTACCTTCGCTCTGTTAGTGAGTCGGCGGCCCCGGGTGTACATCAAATCAGTGCACTGTATTCGGAAAATTATAATACTTAGTTCGATGACTCCGTTGAATGTAAGAACTACTTGGAAAAAAAATAAACTATTGTAGTAATTTTTCTTTTTTAACTACTGTTTAATCGTCTCAATTAATTTACGGTTAAGTGGGTATTTTGTTCCGCGCCATCTAGCATCTCAATATCATATGTTGTGTTTAGTTCGTTGTATTGAACTAGATGGCGCTGTACATTCTTAAAACAGGCTAACGGTTGTATCGATGACTCGCAGTTAATAAAATTTTGTATGCTCAATATAATCTGAATGTCCAATCTTAACGGCCTTGCTTTTGTATTCATATACGTCAGAGCTTTTTTTGGGCTTTGTACAACTACATTTTGGAACTGTTGTTATGACCTTTAGTTTAAGCGCAAAATCAATTAGTTAATCAATACAATTAGATACTTTGTTGTATATTTCATTAAATGCGATATCGATAAATGTCACCAGAAGAAAAAAAAAATTTGGGTAGAAGCGTATGTACCTATCTATCTGTCAATCATTACAATTTAGTGGGCAGTTTAAATATGTGTGTTACCGACGCGACGGCGGCGTGTTTTTTTTTTTTTTTTTTTTTTATAGGTAAAAACAGTCATTCACAATTATGCATTCAAACACCAAGCACTAACGGACTTACTTTACCATGACTTGTTACAAATATTAGTATTTACATTGTATTTGTACATGAATGACGGACTCAGAAAACATGAGAATAGGTATACAATCAACTTGTAAGAAATTCAACTTTATGAACATATAATATATTATTAATACAAAAAAATTATATAGTATTTGAGATACATATTTGTATCTCAAATAGTCACAATAAGTCTAGCATTTTTGATTTAAAATTTGACAAAGAATCGTGAAATATATCTATGCCATCTAGGAATCTATTGTAACATTTAAATGAGCGTCTGAAGAAGGTATTTTTCGCATAGTTAGTACTAAATGAAGGGATATGGAAAGTATCTTTAGAACGTGAGGAGGATGACCGCGGTACTTTAAAATGAATATTTTCCACAAGGTGTTGTACATGTATATACCAGGTGGGGCATAAGTAATCCATCCTAAATGAAACTCTCCCGTTAACCAGGCTCGCTCATTGATCGGTAAACGTTTAGTTAATCCAGCGGACTTGTGCTATATTGTAAGTAGCTAACTAGCTAATTTAATGTCAAGTTAGTAAGCTAGTAGGTAGTTCAGAAAACTGACATTATTTTGGTAATGTGGATTTGAACGATATTTAATAATATTAATGCATTGGTCGTAATAAATTCCAGAGCCGTAAATAAAATATATTGTAAAGATGATCTTCCCCATGGTCACTGGCTATTTGGTCATGTCATTGGAAAACATCCTGGTACAGATCATATAGTCACTCATCACCGAAGGACAGTGAACCACTTGCCGGGCCCGGGGTATATAAAGTACCGTGTGGTTGTGGTAAGTACTATATCGGAAAACACCGCGAAACATTGCAACAAGGTCGACGGAGCACGGAAAGTACGTGAGGCCATTGAAATAAATCGTCATCCAAATTTTAATAGGGACAGTGGCTGGACTTTACCTTCTGCGTGGAAACCCGTGCTTAATTGTGCCTCGAGCAGTGCCAAACCGTTTACCCGCGAATCGACGTGGTTGCACACATACTTTTGAGGAGTGCAGTGAAGACAGTGAGAGTGACGCACGCGCCCCTACCCTGCCTGCGATGCCATTGCTGTCCGCCGTTCCTCAAGTTTCACAGCCGGCCGCAGTGCGCGTCAAGCAGCCCTCGAGGCTGCCCGCATTCCTTGAGAATGAGCATCTTTACTGTTCGAACACCGGTCGGAGATTGCGAATAAACACCGTGAGTGGTAGCCGGTATATTTAGTTAATAATCATGACAACTCACGTTAGTTTTTATGACAACACTCAATATATGTAATTTTTTAAGACAATCCTGTAAAAAATAACAAAAAACTGGTTGCGTAAATTAAATTAGGTACAATGAAACGGAAAAAATCCTACAAACCTCTTAATAAAGATTCGTAATTAATACTATTAAACTGGCCTTACCAATGCGGAAAAGCAATATTCCATGATTGTTGTGTGCCTTATTATGTTATCTAACCAGTTGCTTGTTATTTAATTATTATACAATCCCATAATAAGAATCAATTAAATTTATAAAAATAGCAGCAAGCAGCACTCACGGAGTTAATGGGATATAACTTAGCAAACTTAATTTTAATTAGCTTTGTGTCAATTTATTTTTATCTTTTTTAACATATCAAGCTTCATTTAATACGATTGTGTGACTAAGTCTTAACTAATTTATGCAATAATTTTATAAAACTTTTCTCTACAAAACTACCTACCAACAATATTTAAAGAAATAAATAAAATTAAAATAAAAATTTTACTAAAATACTTATTACTAACAAACAAATATCTTCCATAAAATTTTTAAAAATTAATTGTAATAATTACTAAATAGTAAAATTACTATTTATGCCATTTATTGTCCTCAATTAGGAACTAAATTTATAATATTATTCCCCTCTTATTAGATAAATAATCAAACCTAAATCTGTTATATATTATGTAGTTATAAAATTTGTACATAATATGATTAAGTGCTATATGACCCATTTAAATTCTATACAAAAAATTACATAATAGTTTTTAAATGTCATGATTACAAGCACTACCGCGAACTAAGCGAAAATCATAAATTTACAAATTATTGGAGCAAAAAATGTTTTGCCTCGGGCGGGAATTGAACCCGCGACCTTCCGATTTCCGGAAAGCATCCGGCGCGAAATCGGAAGGTCGCGGGTTCAATTCCCGCCCGGGGCAAAACATTTTGTGCTCCAATAATTTGTAAATTTACATAATAGTTGTTATTAATAATGTGCAATCAAAATGTCGTACATAGTGGTCACAAACTAATTGTACTAACCAGTGTGACATCAGCCTTACATTCTTATATGAGTCTCCTTTACGCGCGGGTGATCATACACAGTAGGTATGCCTTTACCATACTACTGTACCTACACATAGTATACGCACACACACATGCGACAACATTACTCCTACCATTGCAACTCACGCAGCATAATACAATAGCCACGACACAACACAACTCATCCATTACAAGATCTCGGACTAATATTCGCTTTTCACCCTACCCCCGTTATAACGAAATGCATATAAATGTAACACGGTGTCACACACGAATAATGAATTTACAGTGTTATTTAAATTGTTAATAAGCAGAACTAGCCTGTGTTACAGTGTGTTGATAATAATGTTGACACGATGAGTACGGTACTGTGTGTTGTAACTGTTGTAAGTAAGGTCAACTCGGCGAAGACCGGCATACTTCATTTAAAATGTTACAAATTGACTTATTTTGGCTATTCTATAACCTTTAAGTCAAATTTTGTTAAACAAGATAATAAGATATTTAGTTGCTCTGACAATAAATATGTCAAAATTACATAGAAACCATCGGTCACGGAATAACAAGCATTTTAGTAAACACAGTGAAAATAGACGGATTTGGCTTCCATGTCGGATAAGACCGTCTAGTGGCAAATTGACTTAGTTATCGACAGTTTTTGTAGTTATAGATAGTGTGTACGAGTGCTAGTTATTGTAACATCTTAATTTGTGCACTCTAACTCTCAGGAATAATAATAAGTTTTTTATTGCTTATTTTGCGAGATACAGCATTTGTCGGGTAAGACCGGCATACTTCGCTTTCCAGGGGTGCAAAACATTTTTCACCTTGAATAATAATTAATTATTTTTATTACAATTTTATTACAAAAAATTAAAAATGTAATCAATAAAATTAAATATGTTTCTTGTGATAGTTTTGGATAAACTTAGTAGAAAAAAATAAACGAGTGCTTATTATAAAAAATAATCAGATTCAAAATCGTAGATACCTACTAACCATAGAAACCGCTCCTGAGTAAAACCTAAAATTACTAGTAAAATTTATTTACGTTTCTTTGAACAAAATAATCAGTCTTCCATTTAACAAAAACGAAAAGAAATTACGATTTAACATACTTTGAAGTGTAACCAACCAGGATGGTAATGAAAAAGAAGGCATATTAGACACCAAATGTTGACAACTTCTGAATGTGGCGAAGACCGGCATATGACATTATCACCCTCCAGAACCTAGACGGACTTCCCCACTACATAGTAACTTTTTATTTTCATCAAGAATAACCTGTATATGTTTCTTGTGATAGTTTTGGATAAACTTATTAGAAAAAAATAAACGAGTGCTTATTATAAAAAATAATCAGATTCAAAATCGTAGATACCTACTAACCATAGAAACCGCTCCTGAGTAAAACCTAAAATTACTAGTAAAATTTATTTACGTTTCTTTGAACAAAATAATCAGTCTTCCATTTAACAAAAACGAAAAGAAATTACGATTTAACATACTTTGAAGTGTAACCAACCAGGATGGTAATGAAAAAGAAGGCATATTAGACACCAAATGTTGACAACTTCTGAATGTGGCGAAGACCGGCATATGACATTATCACCCTCCAGAACCTAGACGGACTTCCCCACTACATAGTAACTTTTTATTTTCATCAAGAATAACGTAGTACAAAACGTGTATAACACTGATTTCAAATAATAATTAGATAGATATATTCATAAAGAATGAATTTATTTGCATAGATCTGAAAAATAACTAAGATTTAAACACTCTTTAACATTTTTAATAGTACGTGGCACACTCCCAATGCAAGTCGCGCACCATACTTAATTAAAAAACTATTTTTTTCCGTTTGCACTACATGCACCGCCATCCCTGTCAATGGATAAAAACTAGAGCGGCTTTATTAGCCGGTTGATTGTGTTGCCACCTTCGAAAGTCTGCTGAATTTGTTGTAATTCTTGTTGTACGATCTTTCCAGACAGACGATCTTCGCCGAGTTGACCTTAATGTTTCATGTGCGACCTACAGTTTTAATGTTTGAACGTACGACAGTGTTAAAAGTGCAATTGTTATAGAGTTGGCTATGCTCATTTTGAGAGTACCTTTTCATCTAAGCAACATTCATATATTTTGACTATTGATTAGAAGTTACGACAGTATAAGTATTGTATTAAGTCAATACACACCCATAGATTATATTTCCAATATCACTTCATAAAGTCAGTGCTTGTTTACGTTAGTACGCACTTACATCAACTTTTACATTTTGAAGGGAATAACTTATTTGTAAGACATGGAAGACATTGTTTGCAAAAGCATAGTACAGGATAGCATACATACACTTTGTTAGTACAACCTTGTCCTTGCCTTATTTGGCGTACAAATATCTGGTTAGAATTTACATTATCATCATAAATAATTACTTAATATTAAACATTATCTCATATTATCATAGTTACATTATTATGCAATAATTAATGTCACACTATTTATCACTTATAATTGATACCAATTTTTTTTTTGAAGTTATAGTTAACATTTATTCATTCTTCCTTTATTAGATACGAAATACGCCCACTTTATTGCTGCGGCTACGATTTTTATTGTATTGCCGTCCCTAATGTTTTGTATTGATAAAACTTAAAAAGTAATAAATATGTATTATGCACCCGGAAGAGACTAGCCGCCCACAACGCAGGGAATCCTAGTGCGGGGGCTAGTGTGATTAAGATAGTAAGCACCACCTGATTATTATATATACTCAAGCTACTAACGCTGCCAACTGGGAGTGAGCTGGAGCCAACGAGATTTAAACCCCCGAGAGGGGAATTGATGGTTCGCCCGATCATGCAACTGGTGTGTGATTTCTAACACATTTAAGTCATAGCATGAGCGCACATAAACAGTACGTGACCAGAAGCTTGATCCGTACGTACGTGTTTGAAAATATTTTTATTTTTGACGATTGTAGGCACTCAGTGCAATAAAAATGACTACCTGCACCATTAAATGGTGCGGGAAAAGTAGCAAAACGTCCAATTATAAAACAGATGGAATAACCTTCCACTAGTAAGTAAAATTATTCAATTTACGTAATTTATCTACTTCATTTTAATAGGTCAAGTTAAACTGGACAATCTAATAGACCCGTATGAATGCATTTCACTCCCACTTACTACATTCATCTATGGTCATCCTTGTCTTTCTGTAAACCGCGCCCTCTCCTAGTGTTGTGCTTATACAGTACGGTAATTTATCGTTATAGTGGAACTAAAATCGATCATACTCTGACCCATAAATATATTTAGCCTTGGATGTAAAGAGAGTTTTATATGTTTGATATGAGTTTATAATAATAATAATTTATTTCACATTATACAGTTAATTGTTGTTATTCTTAACTTTATTACAATCGGTACACTAAATTGTATTGATTTTTTGACAGTAAAATGACAAGCAGATCCCACACTAAGAAAAAAATCTTGTGTCATGGGAGTCTGCTTCCTTCAACAATACATTAAGATTGAGGTTTGCTTATTAAATGATATGGCTGTATAAAATTTCGTATATGTTTGAGTAAATATAATATTATTGTGTATGTGGGTGTGTGATAGAATGTGTGTGTGTGTGTGTGTTCGTGTGTATGCATGAAGTGCGATGAATATAAAGCTTTGTGTGATTATATAGTGTAAAACTTGAATTTTTATTAATCATACGATAACTTTAAGAAAATCTTCAGTTTCATCGTGGTTGAGAGTCCTCTAGTACTTGTTTATTTCGGTTTTAGCTTGCCTAGTCGTGTGTGTTCTCAGATTAGTGATGACATTACTAGTTTTGTAAGCTGAATTGTGGAATCACACAATATATTATTATTCTATATTTTATTATAACAAAACAGCTATACTCATACAAAATACCGCGCGAGGTATCTGCTGGGTATTATTACCAACGAGAAAATATCACTTTTATCGAAATAGGTCGTCACGGAGGAATAAATTATACGATCAGCTTATATATGTTGTACGACGTATTGATATCGATTATATTTGCATAAGAATCATGTCCCATCACTATGGGACTCGGGTGTTTACCGCATGGAGGTGGCTTAGCCAATTAGAGCGCGTTTAGGTTAAACAGAGTTTGGCATCAATTCATCTCGAACAAACCAAATCTTATTGCATCTCTTAGTGTTATTTTCTCGATGGCTGGAGCATTTGAACTGCATATGAGTCTGCTATGACTTATAGGTTGTCTAAATGCTTTTATTGTAGTAGCTGTAGTGTTGTATATAGTTCGTAGTATTTTGTTTAATAAAGGCATACCGCTGGTAAAAAAAAAACTACTAAATCTAATTAATGAAAACAGATATAAAACTTGTTTTAAATATAAGCTAATATCTAAAATAGTGTATGTTGGCACCTATATATTTATAAGTCTAAGTTAACTATTGTCTTAACAAACTATGTAAAGTTTTTTGATCAATAAAAAGTTCTGGTGAGATATTTATGTTAGGCACTACTGAATGATATGACAGCTTTGGTAAAGTTTATGTTGTCGGATCGAATCGACAACGACATCATCGAAATTATCTACGGTGTACTTCAAATACCCGAAATAGTAACTAAATCAACAAAAATTGAATCTCACGGCATCGACGCCAAATTTGGTATTGCTTATCAACTCACCCGCAACTCTGTAATTTGCGTATTTTCCAGATCTAACATCTCCAGGGCTGTGAGCTCCTCGCGCCAGTCGCGGCAGATGCGGGTTATGTTCGTTGAAACCAAAAGGAGCATCCATAATTTCTTTAGATGGAGAAACGGTGAGAAATCTGGGTGAGAATTTATTGATATTTTACGTACACAATAACTTATTTGAAATCAAAAAGCTTTATTGCATTGTCACAAGTTCAAAGAGCAACATATTGTAACATACCGATGGTGGGCAATAATTGGAAGTAAATCATCTTTAATTTACGGGATTGATCTTGTTACGTAAAAATAGTAGTATAAGCATATAGTTTTTTCGTTACACTCAAATATCTAGAAAAAGTATTTGCGGAGAAACGTCGACGACATGGTCATTGCAACTAAGTCTAGTCGATAGTGACCAGTAGTAGGTATGGTGTATTATGGGTGAGTGAACATCGAATATGTAAGCAGTGTGTATTATTAAAAGAAAATTATATTTTGTTAATAAATAAAATATAAAATCATCACATCCATTGCAGCCGCCGCTGGTGATCGATCAGCAATCAACATCGTACCGCCGCCGCCGCTCGAGCTCCAGCCGACGCTGATAAGCGCCTCACTCTTTGTTCCACCCCATTAGTAGGTATAGTAAATGCGTGAGTTTATTGATGGTCGGCAACATTTCCTTTATAGGACGTTAACTGATTAAACAGAGCTGTTATTTTTAAAGACTCTTTAACTAATACCTCATTTAGAGTTAACAAACACGGTATGGAGAAATCGGGCCAAATTTTGTGTTTTGTAACGCACAATATCATGAGGTCTGGGTCCTTAAGGCAACAGCGAATAGGCATATTCTAGGCAAGGTTGCCACCGTTGACTACATTGTCTCAGTGTATTTGACAACCAGTCATAACTGTTTATTTGACGGTAAGTGATGATGTGATCAAAGATCAGATGATCAAAGATAAAAAGTGAATTTAATTCAACGACGGCTTGAAGAATAAGTCTGAGGTGCATTGTGAGTGCAGTCATACCTATTCTATGGTTGTTATTCTAGTCGAAAGTCCTACCACCACGCTAGGGACTACAAGCCTGCAATAAGTACTTAAGCATAGCTGCCAACTCATTAACCAACCACTTGTTTAGACACCTGCTCTTCCTACCACTTTGGGAAAAAGTCAAGAAAAACAATAAATAATAATTTATTGTTTTTCTTGAAATCAAAAATAGTCTTTTACTAAATATCCACTGTATTTATTGTCAGGATATCCGCTTGCACGTCAAGGAAAATAGAAAAAATATTGTTAGGAAGAAAAGTGGGTGGTTAGTATAATGATTGTGATGTAGATTCCACGGAGGATATTTAGATACTTACCAGAAGAGCTGTTGCAGAGGTCCGTGAGGCGCGGGTTGTAGCTGAGACCGAGGCGCTCGAGGGAACGTACTTCCCCCACCGCGGCCACCCCGTCGGGGGTCAGCAGGTTGTACTTCAAGTCTATCAACTGCAGTGCACCTTGCTTAGCGAACAGTCCACTATACAAAAAAGTAATGATCCAATTTTATTTAAATCGTTATTAATTTAAATTTCGTAGTTCGAAACATGCACATATTATTATAGTCACGACTAATTAAGTCAGAATTAATTTCCGCACGAATATGGTAATTAGCTTAAAATGGGAGAAAAATAGGTGCCTGAGACATTTAAAAAGTTATATGCCGTCAGTTTGACGTAATAAACATAATCATGATTTTCTGAAAGCTGCCCAAACTCGTAGCCAAATTTATTTATTTAGAAATTGTGATGACATTAGTAGATTTGCACATTATTACATTTAGCTAATCTGAACGTGTACATTTACAGGCTGACCGGTTCACACAGTATGCACTTTCAAATTCCATGTAAAATATTTAAAAGAAATAACATATAAACCATACAGAATACCATGAATATAGTGAAGCAAGAATCTAAAATTGTGAACAACGCGCGCTACCTTCCCCGGACGAATTCATTAACTTATACGAAAGAAAAAGTACCTTACATAATGAATTAAATACATGTGTAAGTAATTTAGGTTCATAACATTCTCTACACTTGTCATCACATTTGCGCTTAAGCATTTTAATGAATAAAAAATGTTCGATAAGGCTGAAAGTATTAAGAAACGCCATTTTTAAAATAAAATTGTTAATGAAATCTCGTGTCACCGAGTACGGAAAAGGAATAACACGCTTGAATGATAGTGAGGGGAACAAGACGCCATAAAGATTGGACAGGTTTTGGTTTCTTTTGAAATAAATCGATAGTACAATCGATGGGATCACCGTAGTGAAATGCGCACTTTTGGAATCTTCTTGTACTGAAACTATGAGTTAAAAATGTGCGAAAAAAATATATCATATTCTTTAATTCTTTATTGAGTGAATTAGTTGATTAGTTTTTATTGAAACCAATTAGTTCTTCTGTAATAAATTGTAATCGACGACCCTTTTTAGATTGTTTTTTATTAATTTAAGAGACATAGTAGAATTAAATGCAATGATTCTTTTTTTTTTAAATAGCTAATACTATACTCTAATGAACTACTTACTAATTTGTGTTGAAAAAATTTTTATGAATTTTTGCCACAAAATTCATTGATCGCGAGAAGAAATCGCAACGAAAATCAGTCTGCCCGCAGCGCTCGGGCCGTTTGGACGTGGGATCTGTGCCGTTCGTTACGCCATCATTTTTGTGCATTTATTTTACGAAATATTACAATATTTTTTTACCATACGTTAATTTGGAACTCATAAATTATTGAAACGCAAGTAAAACATTTATTGGGGAAGTACTTTTGTTTATATTGATTTATAAAATCTTTATAATAACTTTTTTGAGCGAGTTGATTAAAGTTCAGACACGGCATTGTTAATTCCTGTTTTAGTAGGTATCTAGATTTTTAACCCTTGGTAAAATATTTCATTTTGTTATTATTAGGTTACTGTACAATTAAATGAGAACCTATTCCCAATGCCCTTAACACACTTTCCGAGACGACCAACTACTTTCTAGGTATTTATATATCCAATCATTCAAATAAAGGGAACTTACCTATATCTCTTTTATCTCTTTGACTTTAACAGTTAAATACTTAGTATGTAGTTAGACGGATTGAAATGTGTATTACATCTGTATGACTCCGCTGTTCTTTCGTACTACCTCTAAAAGCATGTACCCGTAACGTTTGAACCGTTACTTCTGTAGATAGTTTCATTTTCATAGCAAAAGTGATAATGTGTACTATTATTATAATTTTATTTTATATATTTTAATAAGTGGGGTTCCTTAGGCAAAGTGACCCGGTACAATTCTTCTCGTACAACTTTTAATGGCAGCAGTCGAATGAGACTTGACAAAAACCAAAATGACATATTCAAGATGGCAGGTAAAATTCAAGTTGCTCCGATCCGACTGAAAATCAATATCTGGGTGGTTTTAGGCGTAGTTATTCCGAATTTATAATTTATTTTTCCATGACATAATTTTTTATGAAATTTTCTATGGGAAGGAGTCATGGGGATAGAAAGTATTCTAAACTGAAAATAACAAAGTGCTTCTCGTGATATGATAATAATGGGAAATCTGAAGTAAAGCTGAGCTTCAGTGTGATCGGAGTACTTTGTATGGGGGCTATCTTGAATTCCAACATTCTGGATTTGCCCTACGAACTCTTCTTATTCATCATACTACATTTAGAGCACGGATAGTGCGTGAGTTCAAAGGGCGAGTGCAAGGCGAGGCTGCAGTCCGATTCGTGTGAGTGACTTGCGAGGCCGAAGGCGGTCTGACTTGGGAGTATTTTCCATAGTTTCAACTGGTCTCCATGATGAATGGCTGCGATAACCGAAGCACCTACGAGTGGGGTTCTTTATCCATTGTGGCTCAGAAACTTGGTACGATTCTGCCTGTACCACTTTTAGTAGCGGTAGGGTGAATTTTATATGGCGGTTTCATTACAGTTATCTTTTGTATTGGGATTATACTTCTATTAAAATTTTGAACTTTTATTTTATTATTATTTGTATTTATTATGTTATCTCATAAATAAACTCTAAAATTGCAAAATGACTTTCTATAACAGAAATTATACCTATGCATAATATTTATTTATCTATAGATATATAGAAATATGATCAAGAGTAAAATTGCAAGTTTCTGTTTTAGAGTTGGTAAGTATATGATAGTAACCCAGTGGTTGGTGCGGATAACGTCCTATAAGTTCAAGTACATATTTAATATGACGAGTAGGATATATTGTGCTGTTTTTGTTGCATGAATTCGTCCAAACCAAACATATTAATTGTAAAATAGCTGCAGGTATCTATAACCAAGTAAAACATATATATACCCTGTTCTCCACCATGTCCATGTTTGCAAAATCAATTTTTGATTAAGTTTTATACTTTAACATTCAATAATAAAGCATTTCGTACGTTTCAGTCGAGGTGCAAATATTTTTTACTACCAATCCAAAACAACACGCATTTTTACACACTTTTTATTCAATTTACAAAGTATTTTATCTAAACTAATATAGGTAATAAAGCGGAAAGATTTGATTGTGCATTTGTTTGTTTGCATTGAATAGGCTGAAACTAATGGACCGATTTGAAAAATTCTTTCACCATGAGGATTCAACATTATCCTTGATGAACATAGGCTATAGAAGATTTTAAAAAAAGTTAGGTCGTATGTAAACTTCGATAACGTAACATAAAGTGCGAAAAAAATACCAAAATAAATCGTTAGGTATATCGCATACGCTGCGAAAATTATTGAAAATAGAGCCAAGTGATATACTACAATTTTATAGAAGACATCAATAAAAAAGTCCGCAATACTATAAGTCTAACTATTACAGTTATGTCACAATAACTGTTTTTTTATATGTTTAATTTATAAGTTATGATTTTTTTGTTAAATAGCCGTGTGTAACCGGGGCGAATCACTAGTTTGCTTATATAAAAAAAAGTATATTTACAATCACAAAACAAAATGGAAACACAAAGTAGGCAAATGTAATTCAAATGCTAAAGGCGGGCAGCCTTATCGCATGTTTACGTACCGCGCGGCTGTAGGTAGTTATTTTGAGGACAGGGCTGAGTTAAAATACTGTATAGATAATATTACCGTGGTTTCGTACCGCTTCATGAAGTCAAAATACTTTTTTGAGCACAATATTGAGATAATACTCTTGAATTTTAAATTACTACCTCGTTTTATGGACCCTATAATCTCAGCAAACCACAAACCAATTAAGCTCTTACAGATTCTTACTTGCAAATTCTGTTGATATGCAAGATAGACACCTTTCTACCAAATTTCATGAAGATCGATTCAGGCAATCGAGATTTATTGACGGGGAAATATACACTGCTCAGACCTCCACCGAGACCTCGCTTCGCTTAGTCTATTAAAAAAATATCATTACCTACAAGTGATAATATTTTTTTACCTTAGAGGTTCGCAGTAACTGCAGATAAAAATGTTGTTATCTACACTTCTGTTCTGCCGCTTCTAATAGCACACGAAACTCTACAATTTTAGCGACGCTATCCGTGGTACGGCGTCTAGTGCCGCCGTGCGACTGAATATTTTTATGAGTTAAAAGTAAACGCCCATTTCTATTAGCTCCGCCCGAATTAGAAATTATTTTTACTACGGTCTTGCCCTTCGATATACATAGTTAGATGCTTGGCGGTGGAGCTAGCCTGGTAAGCATGCGCAAAATACCCTTCCAGCATGCAGTGAAACTCAAGCCAGCATGGTGGGGATCAAAGCATGGACCTGTGGCACGGCAGTCCATACCTATTACCGCTTCCGGATTATAGCAAACACCTCTCTCATTGCGGAGGATTTTGTTCAACGGTGGACGTTTAGGCTGATAATGATGATGATTATGACATTATATCAGTAGATATGCAATTATATTTTTAACATCACGTCGTAACACTGTAATTACCTTGGAAGCATTTGTAGATGGTTGTTTGATAAGTTAAGGAAAATAAGATTTGGCATATCATCCAACAATCCCAGTGGCAGAGATTCGATTACACCGTCAGTTATAGAGAGAAATTGAAGTGCGGTGGTATTTACTAGTGTCTTCGGGTTCAGTGACCTAAGACTATTTGCGTGCGTAATACTGAGGTGATCCAAGATTGAACAGCGCGCTACCCAGCGCTCTGGGAGCGCTTCCACGGCTGGAGAGCTCAATACAAGCTGTTGCAGTTCGTCGCATTGTGCCAACTCTTGCAGCGGTGGGTGCTGCGGTAGCTCCTCCAGGACGAGGGTTTTCTCCAAGTCAGAATGCAGCAGCGTTACGTTAAGGGCACTGAGGACGCTCAGAAACGTGCCACCGGCAGCTGATGAGGGACAGGATCTCAGCGTTACTTTTGGAATGGAAATTTCACTTGTGAAGCTTGGCATCGCTTTGGAATCCAAAGCTGCCCATCCATTACAATCCACTTTTACATATTCTCCAAATTCTACAGTGACTTTTTTCCCTGAAATTGCAAACACGTTGCTTATATTTTGGGAAATTTAGAGATACCTCATTAAAAATAAATAGATCGCTAAACTATATTTAAAATTAAGGGACAATGACGATTGTTTAGAAAACGAATTCAAATTTCGTAATAGTGACTAGTCGAGAATGGGACGACGACGACGCTCCACTAATTCCCACTTGTGTCGCTTGCTTTTTGATGAAGTGGGTCTATCCCACGAAACTACAAAACATGGGCTTACATTTTGGAACCATCTTACACTCACCGGCTAAGTCCTATTCAATCAAGTCGTGAGCCAGCTGCAACCGTGAGATGTCGTCCGATATGGCAAGGATTAATTTGTTAAGCATTGTTACTTTGTATAAAAAGAAATGCTCTTATAAATGCAACCTATATATAAATATTTAGTGCACACTTATGTAATTTCATTAAAAATAATAAATGTCTAATGTCTAACATTTTAATATTTTTTGATACATACTTAGCGGAATGATCACTATTGGTTTAAGCGATTCTATTTCGAATCAGAATACGACGAAAGACATACTTGATCGCATCGGAAATCGGACTTGCAAATTAAATTGTGAAAAAGACAATTTATTTGCTATCGTGACTTTACCGAGTGCAGTGAAGTCAAAATTAACAATTTTATAATAATATACAAAACGTTTAATAAAAGTAATTGAAATTCAGTTTTGAAAGTTTATTATTTTGGTTGAAATAATTTAAATTATTCCAAATTAAATTTTTTCAATATTTTTTTTTACATTTGCAAGTATGCTTAATAAAACTAATAAGAAAATGTGTAAGGTGTGTTTGAACCATCTGCGACGGGGAAACTTGCATTCCCCGTCCGCCCACCAGAGGGACAGTCCAGTAGAGACAGATAGATACTTACATAACAGCTCAGGAAGTACGGGATGTGAATTAGGCTTTGTAATAAGGTTTTCACTTTTCACAATTCCTATATTGCTGATAAGTGAGCCTTTGACCACTATCTCACCTGATGGTAACTGATGATGTGGTCGAAGTGTGAGTCAGTTATAGAAAGGCGGCCGCCCGTAAAATCAAAGTAAAAACTTGCGTCGTTTTTAGAATTAGGTACACATAAAAAAAGGACTCTATTACTTATAGCTTCTGCTGTACGTCCATTGTGATCCTCCTTTTATATGTAATATCATTGGTTGTGATGAATGGTTCTCTCTGATATTTGTGATTAAAACCTTTTGAACCGTAATGAGTTGCTGACTGATTCTTATACAGACTATAAACGGTTTCATATTAAAAAAAGGAAAATAAATTTTGATGATGATGCTATTTGAGTCGTCAAATTTGTGTGATTATTAGAAACCAAAATAAATTAAAATAGGTATTATAGACAACGACTAAGTGTGAGTCGGACACTTACTAAGGATTACGAACTGAATGATGGGTAAATTGCGTACAAACCTTGATGGGCCAATCCCACGTAATTAGACAAAAAAGATAATAAATGATGTAGTTATAAGTATGATGAATGTCCAAATGATAGAAGTGTTCTTACCTTCCACCTCGAATTCTCGCGTTTGGTCGTATGTATTGAGGAGGCGGCACCGCTCCGCGTCGGCGCAGCGCGGATGGCTCCCGGCCGCCGCCGCCGCCGCCAGCGCGCTCACCCACACTACTGTACTCCACATGGCCTTCCAAGTCAGAACACTTCACCTTCAATATACTGGAGCACTTCCGTGTTCCTATGGAGCTCTGCTTGAGATTAATGCTTACTATCAAGGCCCGCTACTGACTGCTGCTGTGGTAACTGCTCCCAGATTATATATTCCCATAATCTGAGGAAAGTAATAAAAACATTTTGATTATCAAAGTAGGTATACGTTACCTACTCTTAGTTTCGCGAAGTTTCGATTAGGCACAAATTACAGTTACCTACAAAAACAATTGTTATTATCGTGAAATATATTTCTTAACTAAATTATTTATATTTATTAATCACGTATTTTTAAATACTAATCTAAATTAATTAAATAAATTTATATTGTGATAAATCGAGCTCCGTTTACAAAAACGTGGACAGTATTTTACGAAATAAGTTAAATACTTTGTACAAAACGCAACCATATCTTAATTAGTGATTAATTACTTATCCAATTAGATGAATCTGTTTTTGGATCTAGGCAAGATACGGAATAATATAAAAAAACATATTACATCAGGAAGATGAATTTCCTATTCTGATGATGCATTCAAAAAATGTAAAGTTATCTTACCTTCCACCTCAAATGTTCGCAAATGGCTCTTGTTGACAGTAAATATGGTTGGGGGGGGGGGGGAGTAAAATTAAAACGCCAATTATTCAAGATAATGTTATTATCTGGCATAAATTGTCCATTGTGAAATAAATTTTGTAAGTTTATAATGTCTTTTATTGTTCATTGGTCCTAAATGTGTCAGTACCTACTAAGTTTTTTATACATACCGATAGCTAATATTTCGTGGATAGTATCTCATGTGAATTTGTAAGTGGTGTAATATGTAGAGTTATGATTGATTGAAAAATCTTTGTTTTGTTTTTCTTAAAATTTTACTTAAATTCGATCTTACCGAATTAAAAACAAATGTGAAAAGCCAATGATATTCACTGTCGAAAATAGTCCTATTCGAAGTTACGCTAAAATCAAGATAACTTTGAAGGGCTTACAAATTACACAATTTTCTCATTCAAAATTCAACTCTTTATATAATACTGATTAACAATTTTGATATCTATATTAATAATATTCATACGAATCTGAAAAAAGCGTTCAAAGTTAACAACCTGTGATAATTCCCCTAAAATACATTTTATGTATATGTATACTGACGGTATGTCAGGAATGCAACCTAACCCATTTGGAATAATATTATAACGCATTTAGTTTAAAAATTAATAATTTTCAGGTTGTCTTCACTCATCTAGCGCACCACTTTTAGTTCGTGAATTTCTCAAACCCAATACCAAAAGAAAGGTTATTTTGTTTCCCATTCAAAAGTACTATTCAGTCAGATACATATTCGGGTATTTGTCAAAAGCGAGGTTACTGTTTCTCTATCAACCAAAAGCCAAACGTTCCAACTGAACAACACAGTATTTTTGACAAAATTTTAGTTTGTAATATTTGTACAGCCAATCAACGTAGCTACTCGTCGAGCAGGCACTATACTATGTGTAAATACTATGTGGCTCTCACAATATTAGTATTTTATACCATGCCTGCGCGTGGACAAATCTACTGTATCAGCCGGAATGTCCACTGCTGAACAAAGCCTTCCCCATTATGGGGGGTTTGCCATAATCCCCACGCTTGACAGGCCGCTTTGTTGATCGCAGTTTAAGGTATCAATTCCTCAGAAGGTGCTGCTGCCCCTCTCCCGGTATTTTACCTTTAGTCGTCTCCTACGACACCCACGGGAAGAAATGGGAGGGGTGAAATTCTAGCCCGTCGCCCTACGGGGTATAACTCCAATACCTGCGTGGTAACATTTTGGTGGAAGTAGCTGATAAAATTTAACTTCATTTCTTGAATTATCAAATCATAGATTCAAAGATACAATAAGTACTTGTACCCATAGATTTCGTATAATAAGTACTTGAACGTTGTCATCTGAGAAGTTATGAGTGACAATATACACCCATATTATGGTGCTTTACTTATTATATTTAATGATATATTTACCTGTTGATCAGACTTTTATCTCGGAAGTTCGAATTGTTATCTTGTGGTTTTTGTGTTTTTATTCTCAAATTGATATAGAGGTCAAATAGGATGATATTGCATCAGACAATAAATCGTACAAAGTAGTTATTTGGGTCCTCCCCCCCCCCCCCCCCCTCGCCGCACGTGATGTGTTACAGTCTTAATATATTATTTGATTCTATAGCTATCCAGGGGATGGTAGATGTGTAGCTGCAACACTAAATTGTATTCCCCGATTTTGTCAAAAATACAACCAAAATTAATTTAATATCGAAATATGTCTAAATTAAATTTAACACGTCGTAAACTACTATTAACAGTTTGTTAGCACAAATATGTTTGTTTATGGTACTTGTTGCATGTAAGAAGCACAGGAATTAGAAAAAATATAATGCTAAATGACTCGCACCGTCCGGATATCTGTCGAATGCTTATACCTTTTTTATCCACTTATCCTAGTGCACACGTACCTACTTTGATAACCACATTGATAACCTGAACCGCTGATACGCAAACTTTTGATTATTTAGTTACCTAAAGCTGTTACCATAAACAACTGTTCTTATCTCTATTAATTAGGTGAAATTGATAAATGATATAACATAAAGGTTGATTTATTGAAATTCCGTCAATTTTCGACATGAAACGAGTGCGTGAATAAGTAACATTTTGGAGCTCTTGTTCGAATCAAGCTGGAGGCCAGCGCTTGTGTGTGGCATCTGCATGAGAACAACTACACCATAATGCTGGAGAAAGTTCAAAAGATTTTACTCAGACACAAGTGCGCATATGGGTATTATCCCTACCTTTACCCCACAAACTTTCTGCTTGGTTCCCTTGGGTACAACGCTTTGTAAGGCAGCAGATCCTGCGACCGAATAGTAATGACGTGCAAGATACTACGTGGCAAGGTGGATCCGGATCTCACTGGAACTTTCCAATACTTTAACTTAGTTTTCTCATCTTACAACGCTAACACGTTGCTAAGCGCGCGTACCTGTGCTCACACACTTTATATCTATTCTGGGTTACAAGTTTAAAAAACGTTTATATAACTTTGCGTTACTATTTAATCGCTACCTGCTTTAGCACGTTTTTAGTAATTTGTAATAGTTAAGGCCTATGTAGTACGTTCAATGCTTAAATAACGGTTTTGTTTTATCTACTAATCTAAAAAACAGTTAGCTCTACTTTACTGAGCTATCGTAGATAAACCATTAAAAATTGCTATCATTTACAATTCTAAAAGACGGTGACTGTTCTTTAGCTGTGATTTATTCTGAACGCGTGCCATCAAAAACAATATTATAAAACGGTTATTTTATTTATTCAAAAAAACAATGTGGCTGACAGACTATAATGTCCAAAACGCCAACATGTCTAAAACATAAGTTGCAAACACAAAACATTATTACTTAAATCTACATTATACATTATATATCAGTTATTATACCATTCTATACACTTATTATTATTAATATTTACTAACATTCAATGTCATACTAAATTAAAATACAGTCACAAGAAAAGTAATACAAAGAAGAGATATACAAAATGTCAATAAAATCGATAAATGTCAATTTATAATATAATATTTAAATTAAGCGAGGATTACATTAAATTTTATGATAATTCAAATTTAAGTACAAATATGCATGTCTTATTAGGGTTCCTATGTTGTCAGCAAATATATCAACATTCTCGTCATAGAGAAGCAAGTCACCGAGCAAGGCGCGCGCACGAGCTGTGGGCGCATTTTGTGCGCGGCGGGTACGTGTGAGCGGCCGCGCTATGAGCCGCGGCACATTGCGCAGCGCGACCGTGCCTCCGCGCCTCGGCACCTGTAGCCCCATCTGACTAAGTACACTCTGATTGTTTACTTTATTGCGAAGTACTGACAAATAGTGCACTACAAG
Organism: Plagodis dolabraria; assembly: GCA_963854805.1. NCBI lineage: Eukaryota > Metazoa > Arthropoda > Insecta > Lepidoptera > Geometridae > Plagodis > Plagodis dolabraria. The sequence goes on along the minus strand of OY978468.1, from coordinate 17,809,043 downwards.
CAGCAGTTTTCGTCTAAGATTAAGGGGCAGAATTCTAAGAACAGATGTTAGATTTTGTCCCCACTTCTCCTCGCGTGTTTACTTCGCGGTGTACATGGCTCCACGTCCGCAAGTCAACGGTAATATTTTATTTGATTATAAATTTAGAGCGCCCTCTAGTAGAACTAGTAGAAACTATCTTGTCACACACGAATGTGATGTGTGCTGAAGCGCCATCTAGTACGCATACATGATACCAACCATTAGTTGATTGTATGCTGTAAATATCATAGTGTGACACAGTTAATAAATTTACCATACCTACAGTAGTACAAGTTTAGTCTTGATTATTACCAACTTGCTTGATTTTTGCAGTTTTGTGTATGTTCATTTTTAATGAACATGAACTATAATTTTAATGAACATGAACTATGTATCTACTTTGATGCAAGGCGTAAGCTGTTACAGAAAAGATGGTTTATTTTTTACAAAATCAAGTATATCGTGTAAAATTTACACAGAAAATCATAAAAAAGCTTTTTTACCCCAGATCAAAACACAAATAGCGGGTTATACTATTGGGTATATTTAACCGACTTCCAAAAAGGAGGAGGTTCTCAATTCGTCTGTTTTTTTTAATGTTTGTTACCTCAGATCTCTTGACTGGGTGAACTGATTTTGAAAATTCTTTTTTTGTTTGAAAGCTGATGCTTGTCGTTTGGTCCCATTTTATATTTCATCAAGATCAGTCAAGCCGTTTTGGAGTTACACTAAAAAGATTGAAAAAAAAACTGTTTTTCTTATATGTTTGTTGCCTCAGAACATTTGACTGGGTGAATCGATTTGAAAAAATCTTTTATTGTTTGAAAGCTGATACTTGTTGTTTGGTTCCATTTAAATTTCATCAAAATCGGTCAAGCCGTTTTTGACATACACTCCAATAACTGAAAAATATTTACTTATCTTGATGATAAAGTCGTTGACAATGAATGAAAATCGATCCCATAAGTAGCAAGGGTCATAAAAAGAAGACTTCATCACCTAAAAGTGTGAATTAACTTGTCGAAATCCAACACTAGTACCACGTGCACAATATTGTGATAATAGGTCAGAACAAGTTATTTCACACTTTTGGGTGTTGGAGTCGGTTCCAAGTATTCTATAGTTATCAAGTAGCGTAGTTTATTCTTGGTTCCGCTAACAATCAAGGGTACCTGCTCGTGTTATTACTACAAGTCGTCGTGTCACTACTATTAAGATTTCACTAACAAAAATCACATGGAGAATGTAGTAGGTAGGTACAGTTATTGTTTCAATTTGTTAATAATAATAATAAATACATCTCGTGGATGCTATTGTGTAGATGGGTGGAACAACAAAACTTCTAACAAAATAATACCATTATTGAGATCACCCAAGGAGAAAGATAAGTATTTTGTTTGAAAATTTTATTACTATTTGTATTACTATTCGTACGTATAATACCACAATATTACATATCGATTATAAAACCGTGGTATTACTGTTATTACCTGTATTTGTCAAAGATTACGAAAGATACGTATATGTTTGTAAACGACACCCGTGCCGTCAATTGATGTATGTACTTGTATAGATAGATTATGTTTCGAAGATGCACCGGAGTGCGACATAAAATCAGACATTCTATGAGAGTAGGGCTGCCATCCGACCGGGTTTCCCCGGATTTGCCCTAGTTTAGAGGGCGTCCGGGGGGCGTCCGGTAGGGGTTTTTAAACAGTGTCGGGGTAAAATCCGGACACTTGTGTCAGGGGAATCCGGATTGATTGAAGTATAAGCAATTGATTGAAACAACTACTACAACTTAACTCCGGCGCTGCAAAATCTACAACAACAGACCGTACCCCGCGCCGCGCTGGTCCCACCATAAAAAAACTGCCACCGACACCGATCATTCACTCACTGTGTTGGCGCATTTGGTGCTAAGTCTTGAATATTTCTAGTGTTTTTGGCGCTTTCTTCTAATTACCGTAAGCTAAAAACGTCTAGTGAAATCTGGCGGAAAACATTACACACATTACAAACAAGATTACCTTGTTATTAGTTGGCTTGGCAACTCAAGTTACATTGTGAGTTTATTCGCTAGTCTCGCGGCAATGGACGAAGGAGAGAAACTCACTTAAAAAAAATATTTTTAACAAAAAATGGAACCGACTTCAACATCCAAAAGTGTGAAATAACTTGTTGAAATCGGTACCATGATACTTCAAAAGTACCTATTATCACAATATTGTGCGCATGGTACCGACTTCGACAAGTTATTTCACACTTTTGGGTGTTGAAGTCGGTTCCATGTTTTGTTAAATTTTTTTTTTTATCTTTTTAGTGTAACTCCAAAACGGCTTGACTGATCTTGATGAAATTTAAAATGGGACCAAACGACAAGCATCAGCTTTCAAACAAAAAAAGAATTTTCAAAATCAGTTCACCCAGTCAAGAGATCTGAGGTAACAAACATTAAAATAAACAGACGAATTGAGAACCTCCTCCTTTTTGGGAGTCGGTTAAAAAGCACATCTTTGGTCGAAATAAAGTACAAATATAAGGACCTGAGTTGCTTTGACTTTCCAAATTCCTGTTGGAAAGGTAAGATCACTTTGACTAAAATTTGAACATCTGAAAAATACCGAAATAAATAAAAAAATAAAAATATTTTTATGTTTGCAATAACGCATGCTTTGATGGATTACATTCCAATATTACAGTAATATTATCAAATATTACAATAGTTTTTGTGTTTATGAATTTTCTTTGGTCTGATGCTAGGCGTGTAAAATCGAGACTGAAAAAGCTTTTAGCCGATCAAACGACAGATAACAAAAAATCACATGGAGAAGGTTGCCGCGCACATACTGCATGGGGTTTTGTAATACAGAGTTATTGGTTCTATATAAGTGATATAAGGGTGAGAAAATGATTGGCGATAAAAAATGCACATGAAATATTATGTAACACGTCGTTGCTTATTATACCCATTTATTGAATTTTTGTACTTATATTTATTATTAAAAACTACGTACCTTAAAAATAAAAAAGAGAGACTGCCTTTTTCTATAGTAGTGCACAGAAGGACGGTGTTTTCTCAACATAGCTTAGTAGTAAATTGATAATGTTGTTCTACTGTTACTATTACGCTGTGGCCTGAACAAGTAAGTACCTAGGTATAATTTCAACATGTCAAGTTTTTCTTACCTTTCCATTGTAAAAGACATACTTTTCCGAGATCTACGAAAAAACGTGGTCAGGTAGCTAGATTAGGAAGTACCTATTTAATGTTCACATTAGATATACTAAACTCTCTAATCATATGAAAACATGGAAACTCGAGATACCTTATAAATTTGCAAGCATTGTAATTGTAAATTGAATACGCGTCAGAAAACTTAATTATACGTAAATATAATACGTATCAAATAAATAGTAATACAAATAAAAAAAGTCACCAAAAAGAATCTAAGTATGTGAGATTCGATCCACTGTACTCGAACTTCCGATGTGACTTCAGTAGTTACACACTATATAGTCATTGAGTAAAGTGTCGAAAATTACACACATATCGTTTATGCCTTACTGTCGGACACATTATATTATTAATGTTTCACGTACATACGTAAAATTATTATTGTAAGAATTATGTCGTAAAATTAAAATTTGACCAAAAAGAATCTCTTTGCGCTAGATTCGATCCACGAGCCTCTTGATTGCAAAGCGATGTTACTGACAATGCGCTATTTAAACGACGATTGAATAGTCGAAAATTATGTACATAAGCTTTGTGCCTTATTGTCAGAAACTGTATAAATTAATCATGATGCATCTAAAATAATTACGATACATTCATTAGGAAAAATTCTGAATGCTGCTTATAATAATTATTTTAGGTAGCTAAAGTTGTTCAGTACGTCTTGTAAAATGTTTGAAGTGTTTTTAGATTGCGTTAGGGTTCACAATCACATGATAATTTCATAAATAAGAGAAATATACATACATGGAGAAAGGAAGCCATAGCTTGCCTTATTATGGCCATCATGCGTTTTTGACGATTTTTATACATCTTTTTTGCACTCCCAAAGCGTTTATTTCTAATTTTACCCATTTTTTATTTTAATTGAGATTGCCGAGAAAAGTGACGCAGGTCCGACGCACGACGCGGCTGACCGCGATATGAGCGAGGATGATAGTAATATACGTAGATTGTACCTGCCCAAGATCCTATACAATTTTTTTATAAATAATAATCCCAAATATTTACAATTCCAAATATAATTCATTTTAAATTAAAAAATAATTAATAAAGAAACATTAATAATAATAAAACTAACTAACTAAGACCACCTAACTTAAACTGACCTAAATTAAACTGAACTGAAAACTGATCCCCAAATTGATCCTAAAAATGATCCTATTTTTAGCTTTAACTTAAACGATCGTGCTTGACTAAAAATTCTGATCCCAAATTTTCAAATTACTAAGGAAGCCCATAATAACATATTAAATATTTTTCTTTAATATAAAATTATTGTGATTTGAAATATGGCATGTGAATCGTCTAGTATAGTGGTAGGACCTTAAGAAGTGACCTATTGTAGTAATCCATTTTCTTTTAAGGTAATTAAAAAAGAACTTGTCTAACCTAATAGATAATACTCCTAAATAATATGTACTTAACCTAACATTTAAATATATTAAATTAAAATTTATATTTAAAATAAGAATCATAAAGATGGACCTATTATACTAGTTATTATACTATAGTATTCTTTTAGTAAAATAATTGACAATCACTCAATATAACTTAGAATATTATTTGTTCATTTAATAATGTAAAGGAATAGAATTTGAATGTATTATTAAATTAACGTAGACATTCTGAATTAGTGAACAAAGAATAATAGATATCTCGTAAAAAATCGGAATTAGGTATTTAAGACCAATAGTAAATTAATAGGGAACCTGAAGTCTAAAACTAGGTAAATCATTGTAAGAGATGTTACATAAAAGATAAATGTATATATTTCTAATCCATAATTTCAGGAAATGCAATTATAAGTGAAGTACCAATACGGTATTAAATCGTATAAAATTAATTAAATCGTTAGAGTATTAATTCATTAAACGGCTAAATAATTTTTGTTGGGGAGTAAATAATTGTTTCTTAGAACAAAATAGAAATTACGGGAAATTTAAATGAAAAACAATGAATTTATTATACAAATAGATAAAAGCAGATAAATGAATCCTAAGGTAATTTGTACGGATCCCAAATCTAAAATCACGTGTATAAATTATTATTGTAGATAGTCTCAAATTAAAAATAGGTATCGGGAAAATCAGACATAAAATCTAGATAAAGTAAGTAGTATAGAATTTGGCTCAAAATAGCGTAGTATAAATAACTATACATTAGATATGTTTTGGCTATTGTAAGAAAAACAACATGAAACTAGAATTTACTTGAATTTTTGTACTCATAATAATATATTGTCATGACTCCTAAGACTTCCTGAGATTTCCCCAAAAATTGCAAAATATATTAAAGCTTAACAATAACAACCTAAGATGCATAACGGCTTATCTAGTATAGTTAGTGAAATATATTAGAAGAAGATATTTTCTCTAAAATACCTTACTATGTTAGGTTAGCTTACCTTGACTTTAACTCTAGGAAACTAAGATGTATGAATTAATTATATTATTATTATGTTTTGTGAGAGAGGCTGATAAAGGAAATATACCAAAATGGATAATCAACGAACTCCGTAATCACCTTATATTTTAGGCGACTTCAATCATTTGAAGATCTAAATAGGAAAGAAAAGACATAAATTAATTTAAATTATATATGACAAAATCCGTAATATGTATATCTAAACAAACTTAAATCTGTCGGAAATATAAAGAAAACTACGAAATATTGAATATTGTATTCTAAAATACAAATTGACCATTTACTTCCTCAACTTATGTTCTCAACGTCATATAGTAAAATGGATATTATATAAGATAAAGTATTGAACAAAATTGTTTGATGAAATTTGATTAAGTAAATTGAATTATTTTAAAATTGATCTATTTAAAAGAGTAGGAGAATGGACTATACTGATAGTTCATAGATTATTTTGACTCTGACTTCGACACTATTCAATTTTGAAAGTATAACGTTTATTGGTAGTAAACTAGCAAATAGGTATTTTATAACATATTGTTATTATAAGTTGCAACTTTGATAATTAGATGGATCCATCGTATTTTAGTTAGCAGTTTTAAGGAAAAGTTCAAATTCTGAAGTGCCAGGGACTTGCAACCCCTGGAGTACGTTTCAGAAGGCCTTCTTTACGGCGCACGACGCCAATGCTCATCGGTTCACTTAGGTAAAGCCTTCTCCTTAAATCAAATACTGCTTAACTTCCTAATTTGAACACATTATTGAATAATTCATAATATCCATATAATGAGTGTCATTGATTGATTATTTCTCAATTTACTTTTACATATTTCGTACATGACATCATGTCTAGTTAGTTAATATCATTGATATGATACCTTTCGGTTTGAAATAGAATGTTATTTAAAGTATTATGGTACAATCCATATTATTATTTAATTTCAATGAAAAATTTGGTTATATATTTTAGGACTTACTTTGCCTAAGTTTTGTAAAATCACGTGTTTGTGATATCAAAAGTGAGTTATATTTATACTCTGACTCAAGTACTCAAATATGAATATATAAAGTTTAGAGGAGTTATTTATATTCCCTCTGATTTTCTCATGTCGAATATAACATCTTTCATCCTTACAGCAGAAAGACTTATTGAAGGTGTGGTCGTGTGGTCGCATTTGCACCAATATTCAACAATGTATCATCATGGTTGAATAGAATTTATATTTCGTATTGTTGAATACATATATACGAGGACTTACATGCCTCAATGTTGTCGTATGAGTGTCAATCCATATTAGTTGAACAAACTTAAAGCATTCTTTATATCAAATTAAATACTTGAGTAGAATCATCATACACGTTTATCATACATGAATACTTAGACAAAATATTTTTTTTCTAGAACAATATTCAGAAGACATCAATACACAATCACATAATCAATATAATTTACTATTTCAGTAGATTAGAACTGATACACCCAAGAATAAGAGTTTATACTAGTTTAGTAGTGTATCAATCCCGTAAATTTTATAATACTCAAATAATTCAATGTAAACTTACGTACATAACTTTTCTCCACATGATTTTTGTGTTCTACACATATCTCCTTATAGTAGGTTTTCCATTTTTTTAATATATTTCTTATATTTTAGATTTAAGTGAAAATTACGTTAAAAAATACTATGAGGATTTTAATTTTTCTTGTCATTTTGTATTCTTGACAGATCCTCTCAACATTTTCAAACTATTCTATGCCTCTTTCTTTTTAAACATAAAATGAGGTCACAATCTCATTCCAGATTTAAGACATCAAAAAGGTTAGCATACACAAATGCTGACTATAAAAATTTCTTACTTAGGATGAATAATTTATTTTTGATCTTTAGATTATCTACCATATTCAATTACATTATTCATATTTAGTGACGGAACTTCCTACTCAAGGTCTGTTCCGTTACAAGATCCGTGGAGTAAATAGTGCGACATGATGTTAACGCTTCTCGGAATGAAAGGGCGTATGTGACATTTTGTAAACAGGCTCAGTACGCATTAACTGTGCTTTTTTTGGATAAAAATAATCTATGAAATTTATTGTACTTAAAAAATCTATATTTAAAAAAAAAAAAAAAAATTTTAATACACTAAAATCTGCCGGAAAAAGTAGGAATTCTCTATTTTCAGAGGTGTTTTTGACATTTTTTTCTATCGAGGCAATTATTAGGAAACATGTTTTGAAATCGATGAAAGTATTACTTATATCCTTGAGTATCGTGTATTTAAATTGCAGTACCATCCGGTACCTGGTTTATGAGATTTTCCATATTTTGTTGGCACTATTTCGTAATTTCCGAGCCTTAAGTGTATCTAGGCCGACCATACCCGATACAAACATAGACGGATATAAGTAGGGATAGTATCCATAGGCTCTCTTGAATAACCACCGTGCAAACTTTCGCTGTATCTTTTCGATCATAAGTGAGTATTTGTCCTCGTATGGATCCCAGACCACTGCACCAAACTCCAGAGTGCTACGGACATACGCGTTATATAAAACTTTAGGTATTCTATTATCAGTAAACTGTGAAGCAACCCTCATTATAAACCCAAGCGATCTACTAGCCCTTTTACAGATGTTGGTTACGTGTGTTCTAAAGTCAAGTTTCTTATCTAAAGTCAGTCCAAGGTCACGAATTTCATTAACTCTTTCTAATTGAGCGTCAGGTAGGAAATAGGTAGCATATAGAGGACAATGTGAGCGCGTGAAGCTAATTATTTTACATTTAGATGCATTGAAGGGCAGGCGGTTGGTTCTACTCCATTCAGCCACAGCATCAATGTCTCTCTGCAGAGCTTCAGTGTCCTCTACACCACTCACAGCAAGGCACAACTTCAAATCATCCGCAAACATGAGACATTTTGCAGAACTCAGAGCCCTCGGCAAGTCATTGACCATCAACAAAAAAAGCGTTGGTCCTAGAGTACTACCCTGACTTACCCCCGACCTGGTGTAATAGTTGCTAGATTCGTTCCCAGATACCCGAACAAACTGATTGCGGTCAGTCAGATAGCTCGAGAAAAATTTAAGGAGCTTAGGAGTAAATCCAAATGTAGATAATTTCTCGAGTAAGATGTCATTATCGACTAAATCGAATGCTTTTTTTAGGTCGAAATACGCCGCATCGACTTGCCGACCCACGTCCATTTCACTAGCGACATAATCAACCAGGTTTATATGGTTAGTAGTGGTAGATCAAGCCCTACGGAAACCGTGTTGACAGTCATTTATACCATGCTCTACTTGCTGGCAAATACGGTGATCGATAATGGACTCAAAAACTTTTCCAAAGACTGATAGCACCGCAATAGGCCTGTAGGTGGAGACTTCAGATCCAGAGCTCGCTTTGGGGACTGGTGTCACTCTAGATGTCTTCCAATGCAACGGATAGCTCGACTCCTTAAGACAAAAATTGTAAAGATACATCAACGGTAACTTCAACACATCGATACAATCCTTCACCAAAAAGGAAGGAATGCCGTCTGGACCAGCCGCAGACCGCGACTTCAGGCGTCTCACAGCCGCGCCAAGGTCGGTCGCATCTACAGTGTCTATTGCAACCCGCGCGGAATCACTGCCAGAACCGTGTCGCGATGCCGCTGCCACATCCAGCCGTGGTACCTCCTGTTGAAATACAGAACTGAAGTAGCGTGCGAACGCAGCAGCGGCTTCCGCACCCTCAACCTCTGCTCCGTCACATGTGAACCTTTCACAGCGTCGCCTGTCTCTCCGTTTATCCTTAACATATTCCCAAAACCTAGCAGGTTCGTCAATAATTTGGTTTTGTGTCAGTCGAATGTGCTGCTGATAAGCATTGTCAATTAACGTCTTTACATGCGTCCTATAATATTTAAACAACTCCAAGTTAAATGCCTTACCCTCTGATTTGTACCGGACAAAATGAAAATATTTATTTTTAATATTTTTGATTATTTCCGGTGTGTACCATTGCGGATATACATAGCGGTCTGCATTCCAAGAACGATTTTTTACAGGGACATACTCACTTATGCATTCGTATAATTTCTGATAAAACATGTCAGCAGCAGAATCGACCCTTTCGATGCCAAACAAATCGGACCACTCTAATTCGGCTAAAGCTGCATATAGCCCACTAAAATTAGCTTTCCGAAAATTCCAATCAGGAGGCGCCGAGGGGCGGTCAGATGGCGGCGGCGGCGGGGGAGGTAAGGATGGGGGCAAACCACTCGGCAGAGACACGCATATTGATAAGGGCGGGTGGTACGCATCTGCCGGTACCAGCGCATCCGCATCTCCACCGTCGCAAACCGTTACATACTCGTTAGCTAATCCGCTCAACACAAGATCCAGTAGACCACCATGCTTATTCAATACATTGTTATATTGCGTTATTTTACAAAAATTTTCAAAACAATCAAATTGTGTTTTTATGGCACTACTAAAAGAATTCAAATTAAAATCACCTAATATTATTGTTTCCATGTTAGAGTATTTACAAACAGCATTTTCAATTGTAGTCAGAACATTTAAATATTGTTCATTTTTATAGTTAGGTGGGAAGTAAACTACACAACACAGCAATTTAACATTTTTCCAACTAACGATTGCAAACAGTACCTCTTGATCTGGTGTGAGTGAGTCGATATCCGTAACCCTACGGAGTGAATAGCAGTCTCGGACAGCAAGCAGCACGCCGCCCCAGCCAGCGTCGACGCCATCTGCGCCGACGCGGTCAAGCCGCGCGATTTGCCAACCGCGAGGGAACAGTTCGCCGTCACACACCGAACTCGTGAGAAACGTCTCCGTCAGTACTATCATGTCGTAGGTACATGACGTTACACTGTTAAGGAAGCAGCGAGTTTTCGATCTCAATCCACGTACATTTTGGTACAAAACATGGAAGTTATGACGACGTTTCGGGTTCAATCCTGGCACGAAATTTCTGTCTCCAGGCCTTAACACAGATACCGTCAGCTCAATTCGTCGGTGCCATAATGAGGTCGATTGACTTAGTTGGAAATCCTAATTTAAATGAAGCATAACTTCCTCTCGCCTTTAGTGCTTCCACGGTATGGTCGTTATCACCACAAATGTAGTTCAAGTGCGCACGCACTTGGTCCACCGTAGTGCCCTGCTTTACGTAGTAGAGATGCACATACTGGCGGCGTTCCGCAGCATGCAGCAGTGTGGCGCCTGGAGCTGCAGTGCCGCGCAGCAAGCCGGGGCTGCGTGCCCCAGGCTGAGAGATACGGGGGCTGCGCCGAGTGCTCTTCACTTCTGTCCAGCCTTCCGATGCAACGGCATCTCCGGACACAGCAGTGGTGTTGGTATTTGCAGAAGAAGGAAGTGATGACTGCATCGACAACATCTCCGAAGACGCTGAAGGCACAGAATTAGTAGCAGTCGCAGATTGTAAGGGCGCTTTTCCCAAGCTCTGTTTTTGTTTTTGTTTCATCTGTCCATTTTAGTCTTGTGTGTGTGACTGTGTCGCCTTGGGTTTTTTATTGACAGGAAATCCCAGTTTCCCTTCAAACGCTGTCTTCGTTCTCTCAGGAACTGGTTGTGATTCCTTCGTAGCAACAGATGGTAGTTGTGTCACTTTTTCCTCTGAGGCTGCCATAATATCATACAGCTTAGTCTCAGCAATTCGAGGACCGCCACATCGCTCTTCGCTAGCGATTTCCATTTTTTTAATAACACGGTCCGATATTGCTTCAATAAAATTTCCAGCCAGAATGGCCTGCAGCTCTTCCCTAATGATGGCTCGAAAACTTTCTAGATTTGCACACAAACACTTATTTACACGTTGAGGTGACCCTTGAGTGCCGCTTGGTGACTGCTGCTTCCTTGTTCCGTAGTTTCCACGGTGAGAAGTTACATTATCTGTATCAGACTCAGATTTATCCTCGGGATCGGTGTCGGTGCCATCAATACTACTATGGCAACTCATCAATAAGCGCACCGGGGTTTTTAAATCGCTAGTTTTAGGTAACTTACTGTGGCATGAAACACAGATCCAGTTTTGTACAAAGTCGGATGTTAGACTTTTGTATTTATTTCTATTTAAACCAGCACAGATAAGGTCATATATTTCACTACATTTACTGCATTTTATAGTAGCGCTCTTTTGCTTAATTTCTTGGTTACATCCAGCGCAATGTACAGACGGAGCCATGGCTATCGTGCCAAAAACAACAATTAACAATTACCGTAGTGGCTTAAAAAACAGATACCAGATAAGAGGCGCAGGTAATGCACTAGCGAAGCGCGTGATTCACTTGCAGCCGGGTCAATGAACTCGAACAACAAGCAGCGGCTGGTTACGAGTTGAGGTAGGTCAGGATCGTTTGACAGTTATTAAAAACTTAAAAAGTTTTTTGATGATATCTTCTGCACCACCAATCGGATTTTCACGAAACAAGTTTCACTTGGCACTACGTATCATAAGCTACAATATGATGTCACTTTTATATGAAATCGCACACTTTTAACCACTTTAATTTTAAAATAATTGCGGAGCAAACGAACGTGATGTTGCTCTGACGACAGCTTGGACGAAAGTCCAAGTCCGTCGGAATGTCCGTTATGTGACATTCCGACGCTATAAGACGTTTAACCATCAATTCATTGCCAATCAATTGCAAGGGCATTATTGTAGTTTGATACAATGACAGTTTCAAAAGGAGAAGACGAGTGACACAAATATTAGGCTGGTCCAACGAAAGTGTGTCGGCCGACACACTTGCACCTTAGTTGCGGTTGAACCCTTGTGGTGAATGCTTGTGTTCTATTACATACTCAAAAACGCATCAAAATGCCTTCCTGTGTTTTTAAAAAATATTTTTCAATCACTCCGGAAAGAAAAATAAATCTCAAGGAATTACTTTTCACGCGTAAGTATGGTTATAAACGTTATTTTGTGAAAATGACAATATCAAACAATAATAATTTACTTCGCCATATTTGAAAGAGAAAGATAGACAATACCTCTATCATGAACTACGTCTGACGATCTTAGTATTCGGTGATTCGTTCGGTTCCGAGCTCCGACCTGTCTCTGTCTCGCTTGAACGAAGGTTCATGCGCCTCACTCTATCCTTGTCATACGAGTGCCGTGTCGTTACAGTCGGGAAGTTTCGGAAGTGAGTACTCGAGTGCCGAGCCGGCCCGAAGAGCCGAGCGGAACCTAGGTTTAATATTGCTATGTTGGAGCGTCACTCGTCTTCTCCTTTTGAAACTGTCATTGGTTTGATATACGCGTGTTATGGTTCACGCCAGAATGAATTAGGTATCATCATCGTTTATACCAACAGTCTCGACTTGGATGAAATTCGAAATGGAAGTAGATTATAGACTTCAGATAATACACTTTTTAGTATTACAATTATCGCTATTTTGTAACAGCACATTATGCCGCTAGTAAATAAATGTATCTTTGCGAAAAGAGGATTCATGATTCACCGTGGTCATTTTGTTTGTATAATAAGAGATTTTTATTTATTTCAAGTTAAGAATTACAAGAATTGATAACATGTTAGAGAAATGCAGTTAGGAATCTACATTGAATTTGAAGTATGATAACAAAATAAGTCAGCCATTGCTTCATCCAAGTCAAACAGCTAATGTAAATTCCAAGGAAAATTTGCCATGCGAAAACATAAACTTAGTAAACAATAGTAAACCAGATCTTTTCACAGATAAATCTAAGCATAATTTCTCACAACACCAGGACATAAGTAACCAGCAGGAGATTATTTATGATACAATTTAGTCAAAGGTAAAGATTACTGTGCAGCGATGAATATTTATCATATGATAAAGACTAGTGATGAAACTAGAAACAGGATATTTCGAGTAAAATGACCTATTGAGACGTAATATGAATATAATGTTAATGCGATTATTTTATTGCTAAGAAGTAATTTGGCTAGTTTTTTGCTTACGTTAGTTAACTCGCTCTGGAGTGGCACTAATTATTAATTAAATAAATAAATCGTGTTATTAACAAATTACCGTTCGAACTTCATTTTCGAGACTGATAGAAGGGAGACAAGGTGTAAGGGGTGTTATTCAAGTGGACCATGCTTGTACGCAATACGATAGATGCAGCAAAAGGCTACTTTTAGCTTTATAAGGTAAGCAAGTTGACTAAGGCAACGTCCTCAGCATGGAGCTAAATTAAAATCATTTGATACGACAGTGGAACCCCCCCCCCCCCTAAGCTCTCATTTGAAAAATATGAAACTGATGCATGATAAAACTTTCTTTTTTTTAGCTATTTAGGCTAGCCTTTGACCACCATAATACATACCACCATAAAACATAAAAATCTTTTTTTTTTTATGTTTGCAATAACGCATACTCTGCGGACTACATTACAAAAAACTAAAAATTTACGAGAGGAAAAATTTAAGTCATGTACGGTATTCGAACCCACGTTATGACTCATTGTCATGTTAGCTCAATTGGATAGAGCATACCCCGGCTAAAAGAGTAGATGGACGCAGGTTCGAATCCCGTGGTTTTGTAATAAAAATCAGTTGATGCCAGAATACACACTTACCAACTAATTATTATAAGGCTAAATCTGCTAATTTATAAATTGGAATTGCCTGGTCTGCCATGGGACTCTCTAGTATACAATTAAAATATCCAAAATCTCATCTTCAACATCAATTAAAAAAAAATATAATTTTCTATTAAAACAAGTTCTTCTATAGCTTTCATTCCGCGCACACTCCATTAATACATGCTGCACATCCTCAATAACCCCACGCTCAGTACAATTGGGAGATGGAGCTTTGTTCATCAAAAATTTAAACTATTTGATGGGATGTGTGCCGAACGCAGCCTTAAGGCTGTTACTAGCATTCTTCGGTTCATGCAGTTACTGTCAATCCAAGGATATTTAGTTATTTCAGGTTGAACAGTTCGGTACCATATACCTTTTTCTTTTGACCTCTCGTCAAAATATTCTTGCCATAAGGTTCTACACTGTTCTTTTACTAACTGAACATGATCGGAAAACAAAGGAAGTACACGGCAGGGAATCCCGTCAACTATTGCTTGTTTAGCCAGTGTGTCCACGGCCTCGTTTTCGCTTAGCTGGATATGTGAGGGAATCTACTACTGTGGATACGAACTTAATTTAGACTTGCGTATATTGACACTAGTAACGGAAGTTTTTGGGCCCAGTTCCTAGATTGAGTATGATTAGAAAGCACTCGCAATAACTTTGTAGCATTATTAGAGAGAGACTTGCTTCTTAAAAAAAGACATGAATTGGTGTGCTTCTAATGTATCCACCAATCACACGAAGTGCCTGATTTTGAACTTTCTCCAATTTGAGCAAGTTTGTTTTAGAGCTGTTATCGTACAGAAAACAGGCATAGTCCAATCTACTGCGAATAATAGATATATATATATATATATATATATATATATATATATATATATATATATATATATATATATTCGTCTTAAATGCTTTTGATGAACACCCCAACTTGCCAGATAGCACCTTTAACACATTTATATATTTTGTAATTTTTAATGCCATCTCATTAATATGTTTACCCCACCTAAGCGAGCTGTCTAGCCATATACCCAAATTTTTAACACAATGAACCATTGGTAAAGAAATATTATTAACTAGCTGTACCCGCGACTTCGTTCGCGATTGCCGTACCTGCACACTAATTATTCACATTTGTGCACTGTTTATCTCATATTAAGCAACACTGTAGTCTGCGGTGAAGCACTTTTATAGTAAACCATAGCTCAGAATGGAGCTTTCTACTTTGGATTTCAAAACTCCCGGGTTGTATTTTCCAGAAGACAGTAGTTAAGTAACTCAGGGAGTTCTTTCCCGGTTCGCACAATAAATGTTGAAGCAAAGTACCTTGTGCGTTTCTTTAGAATTTCGATTTTAAAACGGCGGTTTGTTTGACGGTAGATCGTTTTTTTTTTATTTCTCATTCTCGGAAAGTAGTGTTTGTTAGATCTGAGTAGCGGGTGGGAGAGGCTCTTTCCCACCTAAGGCCGAGAAAAACGGCCGGAAAAGGTGTAAACAAAGTTATATGTCTAAGATTTTTCGTTGTAAAATATTCTGTTGTTGTAAAACAATTAATAACAACTATGTTTGGCAGGATAGTAACTAAATATAAGGTAAAAAGTGTAGGTTAAAAAAAATTTAAAACTTTCCCTAAATTTCATTGTTCTAACTCCTAGTGTATCTTTGTATCTTCTACTCATGTTTATTATTTTTAGTAAATATTTAGAAAAACTACTATATTTTTACCCTCCTCATATTTTAAATGAAAAGTAGAGTGTTTAACACGGATGTAAGTCATCGATTCCTATTTGGACTATAGCCGCATTAATTTTAAAAATTTACTGCTCATGTTATTAAAATCAAAATAAATTATATAAAGAAACATACTATATTTATATCGTTATTTCTTATATTAGTAGTGAAAAGCAGAGAGATTCTTATTCGGGCTATAGACGCCCGAAAATATTCCCAACAACATTTTACGTAAAATTTCACAAATAGTTCAAACCTCTCAATAAATTTTTAGTAAGTATGTTATTTTATCAATGAATAATTTTTAGAAAAGCTACTTTATTTACTTTCTTTAAATTCGATATGAAAAGTAGAGAGCTGACCGCGGGTGAAAGTTACCAATTCCTTTCGACCCTTGTATAACAGTCTACTAAAGTTGTGCACTTCCAACTTTAAACGGATTAAATCACGTATATTTATCATTAATTTTGTCCCGACAGTCACCCCGTGACCACGATCACTACAAAGTGTTTGAAACGTCGGGACAAAAATAATGATAAATATACGCGATTTAAACCGTTTAAAGTTGTTTAATTACTAAGTGTAACAATCGTGAAAACCTAAGACAACATTGTGCACTTTCATTGCGCAGTCTCCGAAATGTATCCGTCAAAAGAAAGTAGTAGTATGTAGTTTAAAAAACTGATTGTGGTGAATGTACCACATTTTAGAGTTTTATCGTAGCAAGCTTGCAAAACTAAATAATTGTGTCCGTGGGGTGTCGGGATTCCCGTGGGGTTCCGGGCTTCCTATGGGCTTATGATGAGCCGTACGTTCAAGGGTTTCTCAACATTCCGCGGTCCAAGTTATTTAAAACGAAATATTTAGTTTGTGATATCTGTAATTTCTGAACTGCAAAACTGAGGGCTTTGAAATATTAACGGGAAAATAATTAAATAACCACTATTGTAACAAAAAAGAATGATTGAAATTGGACTACGCGTTAATAAATTACAACTAAATGTACATTTTGACTTTCATCCCCTTTCCCAAGAGAACCGTACTGAATTTCGGGATAAAAGTATCGTATTTCCTTCTTCGTAGTATGAACTCGAATCGTGCTAAGTTTCATTCAAATCCATTCAGTAGTTTTGGAGTGATGCGAGGCCGGGATACAGACAGACAGCCAGAAAAAAAAAACAGTTTTTGCATCAGTATCAGCTTCAGATTGCTCTCAAAAAATATTTTCAAAATATCTGCAATGTACAGAATTGGACCTGTTACAGTTTTATTATAAGTATAAATAGATAAATTTAAGCGTCTTACCCTTCGTGCTTCCCTACCCGCCTTCTGCAACCTGTTATAGGTATAGATTAGACTGATTAGAGCATTGCATGTTATGAAAAATATACGTAGGGAAGTTGTGTTTATCGTAATAAAAAAAACTGTGTTTTATCGTTTGAAAAATCAGTCTTTTGGAGAGGTCTGACTACAGACCTATCTATTATACCTATACGATAAAGTGCAAACGCCAGCTTAAGATGAGCCGTACGTTGAAAGGTTTCTGTACATTTTGGGTGTCAAGTTATTTGGAACGTAATATTTAGGTTGTGATGTCTGTTATTTCTGAACTTCAAACCCGATGACTTTGAAATATTTACGGGATAAATTTTAAAGTACCACTATTCTAACAAAAAATCGGCCAGGTGCGAGTCGGACTCGCGAACGAAGCGTTCCGTACCATTAGCTATACCTACAACATAAGACTTCATATTTTAACCTTTTTTTGTTTTAACGTGATCGAGTCCAACTCGCACTTGGCCAACTTTTTGTATTTGTTGTTATAGCGGCAACAGAAATACATCATCTGTGAAAATTTCAACTGTCTAGCTATCACCGTTCTTGAGATACAGCCTGGTGACAGACTGACATATACAAGGATAAACTTAATATAACATAACATTACATCTAATGAACTATAATGGCTGCAAAAATGTTATATTACAATGGGAACTGTTGTTTCCGAAACTAAACTAAAATTAGTCCGTATTTTCGGATAAGCAACAAGATTCCTCCATTACAAATGGTACATTACAGCGTTTGAGCTTTGAAAGCATGATTAGTTCTATAGAATAAACAGTATTTAGTTGATAAAAAAAAAAAGATAATTATATAACAAACGATACCCATAATATTAGTCTATAATATTGTATTAGTAGGTATATTTTATATAAAAAGAGAAAAGGAAACATATTTTATCTTCAATTTGAAACGTTTACAAAGCAAATTGTCGTAAATCTAGTTTGTAAAACTTAATTGGGTTAATATAATAATAATAATTATGAGTGCCGGTACATTAGACGGTGAAACAAGACATATATCGTGGGCACGTGTTGATATCAAAATACTCCTATATAAAGACAGTTTATATAGAAGTCATTGTTACAAATGTATATTGAGTAGAAATAAGAATAGGTTTAGGTATAGGTATGATCTTTACGTCACGCCATTGAAGTGGCACAAAACCAGTCATAAAGAAAAGATTACAGAGTGACAGCAAGACGATTTTACCGCACTCAAGCAGATTATTTACCATAGAAAAAGATATTTCGTCACATCCCGGGGCAGTGTCTACTTTCTTAATGGAATTAATTACTTTTTGGATGGTAATTTCAGATTCTAACAGCGAAAGTTACTTCTATTTCGCAAAATATTAAAAAATGCAACAATGTATGTTCCCCACACATTCCTTTGTAGTGTTGATTTGGTTGAATGATCGCCTTTTCTATTCAAAACGTAGGAAATAGCGGAACTCTAGTATGACTAATGTGTTGCACTGTCGTTGTTGCCGAGTCACTAACAAATACATCAGGATATAGGGGACAGCTATTGAAGTAGATGACATTCTGGGTCCATATATTTTAAAATAACAAGCAAATATTTATACCTGGGGCACATTTGTACCCCGCGCGTGTAACGGAGTGTTAACACTGTGTTTCGATGACCAGGTTCTGCTCCAATGTGTGATTATAGTAAACAGAAATTATGCCATTATAGTTTTTTTTTTACATAAATACATTTAATTATGTGGTCGAAGATGTTGCTCAGGCTAGCCTAGAATTACTGGCTCTTAAGGACAGTTGCCGGAACACACCGTTAGGTGGTTGATAACAGATTTTTACTTGAGGGTGGTAGCTAGCTAGGCGACTATGCCCTACTATCTTTCTCCCTAACTAAAAACGTAAATAAACCCTTTCAAATGCCCTACGACCATTCTAAAACGACTGCCATCCTAAGACAGCAACCGGCACCGATGGTTTAACGTGCCCTCCAAAGCACGAACCTACACGCTAAGTAGTAATGCCACTAGCGGGCACTCATCCAAATCATAACCATGGCGGACGTTTGCTTAACTTAGCTGATCGATTAAGAATGGCTCAGCAAACTACGAACGCTACGCTACGAGCGCTTCAAAATATACAATAGTTCGTGTTAAAATGACATAAGCAGGTGTGCCGTTAAGTAGGTTCCTATTTTTAGAAAAGTCACAAATACCATAATCACACAGTTTGAGGCTATTATGGAATGAACAAGAACATTTTGACATTGTCAACTGAATAAAAATATACCTCAGATTAGTAGCAGTGATTTCCAGGAACCCAGTCGAATATGCCACGTCTTACGTGGTAAAGTTTTGGGACTACGGGGATTGAAAACGGCCCATCCCAAAACAAATACCAAAAAATATGTACTCAAGCAATTATTCGTAGTGTAAAATTTGGCCATTCTGGTCTGTTCAGGAAAATTCTGATTAATTGTAGCTCGTTGAATCGTAATTATGGACTCAGTAGCACACAGTTGTTAAATCCATGCCAGCTTAATTTTTATTGCTTACTTGCTTATCAGCGCCCACTTTAAATTATAACTTAAATCTAAAAAACAACAGACTTATATGGCATTTTGTGCTACTTAAAATGTTCTTAAAGAAAGCTATTGGATACCACCATCAGGTGCTTGAAGTGAGATTTTACATTATTTGAGGTTAAGGGAGGTGATGCAGCGGAGCGAACATCAAATATCATGTCTTTATGTATTTAGTGGTGGATTGTGCAACAAGCCCTGGCTGAGTTTAAGCTGGCCTTAGCTACCTATTACAACAGATAGACTGGTTAAGGAGTAACTTAGTCATTGACAGAATATCTCTCGTATACGAGGTGCGACCATCGGAACGCTAAAGGTGGTTGACAGGTAACACGTAGATGCAGACTGGATACAACGAGCACAAGAACGCTAGAAATGGACAGAGAGGGAAGAGGCCTATAGTACAGACTTAGATATATCTAAGACTCGATTACGACGAGGCCTACCATGATGATGATGATATTGTTATTATATCTTACAAACACAATAAAAGTTAATTTTTTTTCGATAACCTACAATACACAAATTTCTATTATTTAGGATTTAACACGGAAATTGAAAAAAAAATTGTTAATCGGCAATTGTTCTATAATAGCAAATAATATGATAACTAGAAATTCGAGAATCGTTAGTATAAAACATCATTTCATTATTAGTAAGGTATTGTGAATGGGGGCCTCAGTGTCGGTCACTACGCGGCGCACTTCATCTTATCGGCTGGCACGTTACCCAGAGAGAGGCCCGACGAGCACTTGAGGCCTGTGATCCTTATGGTGGGCGAGCCCGAGCCCCACGTGTGCCACGTGTCGGCCGGGAACAGCGCGCGTCGTGCCCAGTACATGCCGCAGTCGCAGCGCAGCCGCGGGGCCCAGTCCAGCACCGCCTCGGCGCCGCTGCGCGGACCCACTAGCGACGCGTTGTACTCCTCCTCCGTGAAGCGAATGCTCACTACGGGTGTATCGCGCATGTTCACCCACGCGTTGTAAAATATAGATTCCTCCCGGATGTATTGTAGGTCAGAGAACTGATTGTGGAAAATAATAACAATTAGTTCAATGATTGCGTTTAAACTGGAAACGCAGGTCTGTGGTGGAGTTATATTTCACTTTCTACGGTTGGTAAAGCTGATGGCCCCGTGCAGTGCCGGTAGAATTGCAACACTTCTTCCAGGATGTGTTACAGTATAGCTGATACTCGTCGGCTAGTCTTTGATCACTATCTCACCTCATCAGGTGAATACTTACCATCGTAAGTGATGATGTGGTTGAAAATGTAAGATGTTGATCAGGCTAATCTAGACTTGCTTGTCAATTTGCTGAAACGAGGACAGTTGCTGAAATAAAGATTTTCTACTCGAGGGTAGAAGTAGTAACCATAAGCCTCAAAAAACGCCCTACGACCATCTTGGAATATTTGGCATAAAATTTATATTTGGTCACAATATCTTGAAAAGTTAATGAACACAAATGGAAAAAATATGTCATAAATGTTGCAGCTAAAACTGTTTGTAATTATTAAAAACTACGTTTATATGTAAGACATATTAGTCAGTTGCCTAATTATGAGAACCTTCATTAAGACTCGTATTAACAAATGCATCAAAATCAAAGTTGAGATTGATCTTGAGTTGCAGTTTTTGACAGATGTTCCCTTAAACGTCAGAACTGCATCTGAAGATGGATCTCAAAGATGCATTTATTTCTAAGAGTCTAAATGTATTGAATATTCTCCGAAACTTGGGAATCGTATGTTTGCAGCACAATTTATCCGATTACACAAAATGCTACAAAATCAAGTAAATGTTTAAATATTGAATATCTCGCCAAAGCGTTTATCTTAAAGTAACTCACCCGCAACTCTGAGATTTTCGTATTTGCTAGATCCAAGATCAACAAGGAAGTCATGTTCTCGCGCCAGTCGCGACAGATGTGCGTTATGTTTGTCGAAGCCAACTTGAGTTTCGTTAACTTCTTCAGCTGGAGCAGCTGTGAGTAACCTGGATGTTTTATTGACATTTTTATTACATCTTCTCAATTATATTTCTTATAAGAATAAATAGTTTTAGCATTATGTAATGCCAAGTACATATTTTTTTACACGACTGCCCAAAAAAAGGAGAGTTATGTTTTAAGGGTTCATGTATGTTGGTGAGTTTCTTTATTCCACCATAACTTCCAAACGGTCTAGCCGATTTCTATGTAAGAGATATCGTTAGATTCGTCTTGACAGTGCAAGTGACACTAAGAACATAAAAATTCATTAAATAAATCAAACTGGCAGATTTAAGACGCCATATTGTGAGATATTTTTTTTTCTTCAATCCTATCGGAGGGGTATCAAAATGAAGAGCTTCAAAACACGATTCCATGTCCATATATATATAACTTGCAGTTTCATGTTCAATGCAACGATAAAACGTTTAACGAAAATAAATAAACTGTAGTCGGGTTTTTCAATTTTTGAAATAATTTACTTATTCTTTTTATTTTTTTATAACTAGACTTTGAACACGATCTCATCTGATGGTAAGTGATGGTGATGGTTTACTGAAGCTTCGAAGATGTTGTTCAAACTAACATAGAGTTACTCAGGCTCTCAAGGATGGCTGCCGTACTGATGGGACGTCAATTCTGCAGCCTCAGTATGAAAGTTTAGAATATTTTATATGAAAACGGTGCTAAAATAATCTGCGCACTGGTTCTCTGCTTCCTGACCAGTAACAGTGGTATTCTTATACGTATATTCACAAAGCTGCCAAACATGATTACGTTTGTTTTCAACGTGATTTTCAAAAACTAGCAGGATTGTTACATATCTAATATATTGCGTTCTAATGACCGAGTTCTTTTACTTTTGTCCTGTAGTATTTGACCATAGCACTATTAAACTCAAACCCAACGGATTGGAAACTCTTTAGGTGGAAGTATTTGTTTTGTATGTTTCGAATTATGTCCCGAGTATATCAAACAGGTAAGTAATATTTGTTCAAGGAGACAGGGTTATTAAAATTTTTAACACGAACATACTGTACAATGGCCTCATAAAGTATGGTATAAAAACGCTCGTAGCGAAGTTTGCTTAGATTTTCTTAACCGATCAGGTCCGCGGTCAGGAGTTTGTGACGGTACAGGCCCTTCTCTGTCCCGCCACGTTCATAAATAAACCTATTTACAAATATCAGTTTGCTGCATTTTGAATGTTTTAGAACGAAATCGTATTAACCCTTTTACTCGTGCTATCTTTCCATAAGAAAGAAAGAGAGCGGAGAAGTGTGCTGTTCTGGATGCTTTTTATGTTGCCAAACGCATGAACGGCACATAAATCGGGGACTTTTGACAATAGGAATCGGTTGAAGTATGATTATTGAAGAATTAAATGAAATATATTGGGCAGTTTTAGTATGGGAAAAGAAAAAAAAAAGAAATGGCAAGACAGGGGTGGGGATAGAGGGCAGTTTAGGCGGGATAAAGTGAGGAAATAAAAAAGATGGTGGGATTGAGGCATTAAGCCTCGGAGGTCGCTCTCAGGAGGTACTCCGAAGACGGTCTTCGGTGAGATTCTTAAAGTCCGTGAAGTGAATTATTGGTAAAAATTTAAAAGTGAATTGTGTTTTGAGAAGTGTTACACCGGTTAGGGGTTAGGGAGTCTCGAGTTGGCTAAATGCTGACAAAGGACATGGGACTTAGTAATTGGCATGGCCGATGAAAAGTCTGTACGATTCCCAACACGTGGCAACACGTGGGGATTTCGGTCGATTTTTAGGTAGGGAGTAGGCACGCCCAGTGTTAAACTGGCAGGGTTAGTACCTATAAAAAGGGAAACCCGGAGCAAAGTAGTTAGCATGGCTGACAAAATGCTTATTTATTAGTAATCCGAGTATTCAGCATACGCAGAAGAAAGGTTACGACGTAGCGTTTTCCTCCAAGCGTTCCCGTATCCTACCCTACATTATGATTCCTCATTTTCTTAGGTATTATAGTCTTCACGTGTAGCCGTGGTCTGGGAGTGCAAGCTCCCAGATTTAGACAACGTCCCTCGGGATGTGCCCGCGCTTGGAACGAGCCGGCGGCTGTATCCTTCGGGAAACAGTTACAGTTCCCTTCAGTGTCGTATATCCTAGTGTGGCTTAGGTGCTCCTAGCAAGTGGGGTTCCCTAATAACCATAATGGGTGTTATTGCAATGAAGTCTATATTATATATATTTTACACCATAGGTATCAAATCCTCGTTCAATACAATCCCAAGCTTCGGCCTCATATGTATGTGAACGTATTACACCGGCATTTAGTATACATTGGAATTTGCCATTCCACTTTCAGCTAGCTTCTGTTAGCAGGAGTTTCCTCTTTACACCGAGGGGAAGCTGTCCTACCTACCATTGCTATGGAAAGGGGGCTACATTACACACCACATGATTAAAGTAAATGTGAGACATGGATCTCTAGGCTGAATACTACATCTAGAAGAATAGGAATTAGGTAACTAGGTACATTTGAGTAGGAATAGGGAACATAGGAAATTGTTTGGGAAATAGCACTTAGTAATAATTCGGGGGTAGACTCACGATATGATGCAATACATTTTTCTATCTAACTCATAAGATAGGTGTACTGGCAACTTCCCGGATTACAGGAGGTAGACTAGTATCCTTGGGTTCGCTGAATTATTAAAACATTTAATATTCTATCAAGTGTCCAGGAAATACTTTAATAGCCATGTAGGTTACAAACTAGAATTATTTTGTTACAATAAATAAAATAAAAATCAGTTTTAGGTTCATATTTATAATTATCATCCACTCAAATTAGTTTCAAATTAAGACGGTAGTAAATGTAAGGTATCGTTTTTGATGCTAATGGACAAGCTGTGCAGTTCCATTGTGGGAGACCATCTAATGAGAGACGTAGAATGGTTGACTACTCTTCGACAGCATGAGGAAGGATATATTACAATTTATTATGTCGCTATTAGTATCTGTTAAAATCAAAGTAATAGGATATATCAAATAAATAAAACAAGGAATTAGAATATCCTAAAATAAAAAAAATAACTATGCAATATCTTGAAATTTTCATGTAATTAATGGACAAGCAAAGCTGTTTCATTATGATTAACCTTTTCTATCAGACATATAGTCTAGGTGCATTATTCCTCAAACAACATGGAAAGAATATAAATTGTTTCATTTTGAAGTCAAAAGTTTGCAGAAACAAAGAAAGAATATCAAACAACAAATACTCAAGAATACCTTGAAAATATACTAAACTTATTTGTTCACTATTAAAATTACTAGATATAATAAAATCAAGTAAAGCTGTATAATTACTCTCCACTCTCAAAATAATATATATTGGACCAATGATATCATCTAACAGGATATGACATCTAAACAAAGTGGTGGAATAGGTTCAAAGATATTATTTAACTAGATATGTCTACTCAAACAGAGATATGATAGGCTGTAGATTGTATAGGGTTACTTGTAGTCCCAATCCAATCGGGTTTTAGGACATATTTAGTACATACCAGCGTAATATTAGGAACTCCCTTTTACCATAATAAGTAAAAGGAAGTCCCGCTAAGAACCGAGATATGATTGGATGCATGCCCTTACTGAGGCTAGGCAGCTCCAGAGATGGCCAGCGTCTCGGTGTTATGGTAGATACTCGTTTGGGTAGAATGAATGGTTTGTTTTGTATAGCTATGAATAATGATGTCTCTCATTTTCATAGAAGTAAATTAAAAAGGTCCTTGAATGTGCAGACAAGATACAAACTTACATACTTACAGTGTCGATGACAATATCATACGACATTCCCTTTTGCCAAAAGAATATGTCCTCATGCCCATGTAGTATATATGAATACTGAATCAATTGCAATACACATACTTACTGACTTTTAGTACATTTGTAAATAATAGAAAACAAAAAAAAAAGAAAGAATAATAACTTTATAAAGTCCTCTTACAATGGGTGATTATATGGTTACTAATTATGTTGGGTAATTAGTAAGGAATATAACAGACCTATGCGGTGGAAGATGACCAGTTTGGACAAGTCGAAATCTACAGATGGCAGCGGGGAGGGGCTGTTATCCTTAGCCGCAATCAATTAAATATCATTCTTAATTTTATTTGCATACTTACCTACTTTAAAGGTTCTTATGTAAACCTTACTTATTTCATACCTACTTAGAACATCTTAGCAACATAATCTTCTTTTCACTCTACCATATTAATATAAAGCAGATAGTTACATATCTACGCAGTAATTCTTATTCAACTTTATTAGAACATCACATTAGTCACTATAGATAGAATCTATCACTGCATAATACTTATGGCAATATGCTGAGGTTTTAATAGACTCACAATATTTAGTCATGAAATAGGTAGTTTGGTTTTGATAGTAAGAAAGTGGTAATAGTAAATTTTGTTGTTGCAACTTAACACTTTTACTGTATTATGTTAGAGAGCCAGTTCTAAATTACACCACTTGGAGAGTACATAGGTAGAGTAGGTCACGTCTCAAGCCTTTGGAAAAGAAACTGAGTTGCTACTTATGGGCACAATATAGGATCCTGACCACTATACTAGACGATCACATGGCCTTATAATGATCTCAGTCAAGACACACTCAATATTAGGTTTTGTGTTATGTTTGGATACGGTATCTCAGAATGGTAGAAGTTATCACACAAATAGGATATCACAATTAAATTTCATTTTATTAAACATTTTCATATAAGGTAGCGTAGAGTACATGAGATTTAGTATATACTAGATAGAGGGGGGGACGTTACAATTGAGTTCCGTGACCAGGATTATCTTGTTATAATGTGGTGCTTTGTGTTCAGGTTTCCCTAATTATTAGCATAATCAATCATTGATAGGAAATTTTCTTCATTGTAGTTTAACTATAGTTTTCTTGTGATATCGAGGTGCCTTGACTGGGACAATTTGTTACCGTGAATGGACAGAAGGATTGAGATGTGTAAATGGTTACATATAGGTTGTGTTTATAGGTTAGGTACTTACCATCTTACCAGAAACATATACTGATAGGTAGGTAGTGTTTATTCGATTAATATTAATAGTCACTGTGCCTACTAACATGTTCTACCTTATACCTTTATAAACAGTATTTAAGTGCACTGAGATAAAGCATTTTACAGTCAAGATCAGGATAGGAACGACGGAATATTTCTTGGTAATAGATTGGCATCTGAGGTCTTGTTTACCACATCACAGTTCTGCCAAATTAACTCTTAAATTCAATAATATAGTCTCCTTGATGTGTTTTCCTGCTCTTAGTGTATTATAGTCTAAAACCTAAAACCAACAATTTGTTTTGATTTTTCCGTTTTCATTCGATGCAAATAGGGCGGCGTTACCTAGTGTTTATAAAGTACGAGTACGTTATTACTTAGTATTGGTACCGAAACGGTTATAAACTAGTATTATTGTATTGGTACCCAAATGGTATTTATTTCTATCTCAAAT
The DNA here is from genome assembly GCA_963854805.1 of Plagodis dolabraria. NCBI lineage: Eukaryota > Metazoa > Arthropoda > Insecta > Lepidoptera > Geometridae > Plagodis > Plagodis dolabraria. The sequence goes on along the minus strand of OY978468.1, from coordinate 17,781,611 downwards.
CAAAGAACGCTCTCTATTACTACGAAAAGTGGCAACGCTTCTGCCCTTCCGTCACCATGTTGTGGGGTGCAGAGCAGCAATATGATGCGTACACACTAAACATGTGCAAATGAGCTAGTATATCGATATTAGGTAGTTAATATTTGAATGAAATAAATGCTTTGTTATTTTTATGTACAGATAAGTTATTTTCTATTAACATATTATGTAGGTACATAAAGTTGGTATATCATATATACTAGGTTCCATAAAAAAAAAAAAAAAATGTTCAAGCTGCATCCATTACCTACATATGAATTAACATAGTAAGAAAATTCAATTCCTTAAATTTGGGCATAACACTGTAATTTCTTTATTACATTACAGTATTGGTGGCGCAATAAAATATTTTCGGTTGTTAAATACTAGGTTTTAAAAGCTTAAGAAATCCCTTGTGCAGCATTGTAATAGAAACAGTTTCGTTCAAAAACGAAATGACAATTAATTTTTATCTCGCCTTTTTAACTTTTTTTGGATCTGTACATATTGGACATTAACAATTTTTTGAGATTAATAATTTATAGCGCTAGAAAATTAAGAATATAGGCGCCGTCAGCTTAGCATGTTAGATACTTGAAGAATTTTATCAAGAAATAGAAACCTTAACTAATACTATTAAATATTCCATGTTAAACAGTAGTCGACAGTATAGAGGTTGATTAGAACCAAGTATTAATTATTGAAGTGAGATCGATTAAGATGTTATGGTTTTTATTTGATGCGTAATTACTTTAGGGGCAGTTCTATATAAAAATCATGTTATGATATCTATACACGATTTTGGGTACGTTATATACTGGTAGGAATTAGTTCTGAAAGTTATTATTTTAATGACAGTTTGTAAACTTCGGTAGACAAAGTTTAGATGTTTGAGGAATAGATTGACCTGTTTAAGCAAAATAGTAACAATATTATTTTTTTTAGCTTCTTGTTGGCAATGGCCATTGTACAAAAATATAGATTTATGTTGTATGAAATAAAGGGCATCTTTTCGAGTATGAATATCATTAAATAGTAGACAATCTTGCCGCCCTATGATAGAAGGCACTAAGGATATAGTCAAGTTTACGATTTATTACATTTATGATTCATATATTTCTTTTAACCAAAAATTAATAGAGCGGGATCTCTTGTGTTAAAGAGGTTTAGGTACGCGGATTAATTACCTATTTATTAAACGAAATATATATCTGAGATGCGTGAACCATTTTGACCCCATTCGTAGGGTGGGGTAAATTTGGTTCGAAATTGGTCAGTGGTGGCTAGAGGTTGTACAACTTGTACGGCTTTGAGCATGCCAAGATCTGACTCTTGAATTGGTATTAAAATGTTGGTTTTAGTGCTCTTAAGTGAAAATAAAAAATAAAAAAATTTAAAGGATTAAACACGGCATAATAGAAGAATGGAGAGGCCTAAGTCGAGTCGGAAACGTAGACAGCCCAATAGGTATTTGGAGGGAGAAAATAATGCATTACCGGTGGAAACAGGAGAAAGTACGGCTGATATGGTTACTAATCGGAAGTGTAGGCAATCCAATATAGATACAAATGGAGATAATCGTACAAAGTCGGGAAAAGAAGGTGAAGCTGTGAATATTACGGTAGAAACGAACGAAAATGAGGATATAGAACCAGCAACCAAGCGGTCTAAAAGGACAAACGTTCCTAAGAATATAATAGACAGAAGCAAAACAAAGAACAGTACGGCTGTTATGTACCACATGTTAAGAAGGACTATAGGTACTTTAACTGCTAAACTTGATGTATTAAGTGAAGAAGTAAAAAACACGAAAGCTGCAGTGATAGACGTAGGAAGTTCTTCCTCATCAGTTGAAAGAATGCGAGTAATTATGCCTGATAGTCAGCAGCCACTATCACCGCCAGCGGAAAATGGCTTAATGGATTTTGAACTAGCTGACACTACAGCTAGTGACAAAGCAATAAAAGAACAAAATAAAAGCATTGAGAAGCAACTGCCTGCAAATAGTGAAGGGGTCAGTAGCATTGTCTATAATATTAGAAACATTACTACGGAAAAGCCCAAATTTGGTGGGAAGACGACGAATAAAATAAGTATACATCCGGTAACCTTTCTAGAAGACCTAGATGTTTATTTAAATAAAGCATCAAAAGAAGGCACAGGGTTAGAACTGATACAGGAGTGTTTAGTAGAAGACGCTAGAGATTGGGCCAGAATATATAAAGGGAGATGGAACTGCGTTGAAGATTTTAAAGTAGACTTCTTAGCTACGTTTTGGGGTGAAAGTGAGCAGAGCGAATTACGTCGGAATATTGTACAAGGAAGTTGGGATCGACAAGAAAATCCATCAATGGTAAACTATTTCCTAAGGATCGTTGGCAGGGCTCAGATGCTAAGTTACAAAATACCAGAAAAACAACTAGTTGCGGACTTGATTAGACATTACCCAAAGTTCGTACAGCAAGTGTGGGTAACATCTAGAGCAGGAACTATAGTAGAAACTGCGGAATTTCTTAGAAATATGGAAAACATCAATAAGCAGGAGGCGCATACTTATTCTGCAGCTTCAGGACAGATTAAGGATAGTGCGAGAAAGAAAATCGACTACCAGCAAGGTTATCGGAATTGGCGAAGACCAGAAGCAGTTCAGAAGACCATTGCTAAAACACCGGTGGTTAGTTTAATTGATAGAGAACAACCAGCTGTTGTTAATAGTCAGGAAGTAGAGTCAAACTAGAGGAGGCTGATGATGTTGTCCCCGAATCAGCTTCAACCATAGGGGATAGGGGCTTGCTTATTATGAGGAAAATGGGGTGGAAGCCAGGTCAGATATTAGGAAAAAATGGAAGAGGTTTAAAGATACCTGTATTAGGGAAGATCTCAGATAGAGGGGAAAAAGAGGGAATAGGATATAGCACATTAACCGATCCAAGGATAAATTGCATTCGTAGTCAGATAATAGATGTCCTTAAATTAAAAATAGAACAGGAGCAATTAGATAATGACGAATTTACTTCGGTTACATCAGTTTTTGACGAAAGGAATACAGAACCAAAAATTAATGGGACAGATTTTAAGTCGGAAATAGGTGTGCAAGTGTTTGACTTTGAAGTAGTAGGGCTACTTGATTCAGGAAGTGACATAACCTGTATCTCGGAAGAATTTTGGGGCGTATTAAAACAACGAATTCCTCATATACCGTTAATTCCTATCAAACCTGTTCAAATAAGAACAGCTGTAGGGCAGAAAAGTGTCGATATTCGTAGCATGGCTTTATTACCTTTGAAAATAGGAACGACAATGAAGGATACGGGGGTGTTGATTGTACCAGGACTGCTTAGACCTTTAATATTAGGTTTTGACTGGATGAAGTCAAACAAGATTAAGGTTGTCTTAAGCGGAGCAGATAGAGGGGTGGTTTTGGAATATGAGGGGCATAAAGAGATCATTAGGTTCATAGAACTCGGAAGTAGCCCATACATTGAGAATGATTGTGAGGGTCTATGTAACGAAGTGAATGAAGATGAGGTAATAGATTTACGACAGGTTAAGATAGGTATGTCACTTAAGGTAGAGGATTTGGAGAGGCTCCAAGTATTATTGAAGAAATATGAAGGTTTATTTTCTGACACGCTAGGCCGAGCAAACTGTTATGAACATGAGATTAGGATGGAACCGCATGTCCCGATTGTAAAAAGGGCTTATCCTATTCCGTATGCTTATCGGGAAAAGGTAGAGGAAAAGTTACGGGAAATGGAAAAACTGGGGATTATAAGTAGATCTGCTACACCTTATAGCAGCCCGCTAACCTTCACTCTAAAAAAGGATGGTTCGATCAGAGTCCTTTTAGACGCGAGGGAAATAAACAAACATATGATATCTGAAACAGAAAAACCGCCACTACAGTTAGACGTAATAAATTCATTCCATGGAACAAATTTTATAAGCATAGTTGACATGAACAATGCTTATTTTCAGATACCGATTTCTGAATCAAGTAAGATGTATACAGGATTTACGTTTAACGGAAAATCCTACGTCTATAATGTTTTGCCTCAAGGCTTAAAAACTTCTGTGGGTAGTTTTAGTAGGGCGATTGATACTATATTAGGTTTTGAAGTACGAGAATTCTGTGTTAATTACCTAGATGACTTGGCTATAATTACTACAGGTAACTTAGAAGAACATTTAGAGCACATTGACATAGTACTAGGAAAACTACAGGCAGCGGGGTTAACTTGTAATTTAAAGAAAAGTAATTTTCTGTGTAAAGAAGTTAAGATGTTAGGATACATCATATCCACGGATGGGCTTAAGACAGATCCAGACAAATTGAACGCGATACAAGAATTCCCGACACCTAAAAAAATAAAACATGTCAGGGCCTTTTTGGGGCTATGTAACTTTTATAGGCGGTTTATACCTGCGTATAGTAGTCACATTATGCCGCTATGCGAACTTTTAAAGAAAGAAGCTGGATGGCATTGGGGGGACATAGAACAACAAGCATTCAATAAAATCAAAACTCTGTTCATAAAAACAATATCGCTTCACCACCCTGACTTCAAGAGATCATACTATTTGCAAACAGATAGCTCAGGGATAGGAATAGGAGGAGTTTTGTATCAATTGGGGGAAGATGGTGAAATGAAGATATTAGGATTCCATAGTAAGGTGCTCAAAGGGCCGCAATTAAATTGGACCGTCACAGAACAAGAGTTTTATTCGGTAATATGTTGCTTGCAGAAGTTCGAAACCTATTTAAGGGGGGCTAATGTAATAATTCTAACGGATCATAAAGCACTATCTTTTATTAAAACTTGGAGATTATATAACGCTCGAGTAACTAGATGGGTTAATTATTTAGAGCAGTTTCAGTTTGAGGTTCAACATATTAAGGGCAAGGATAACATTGTAGCTGACATTTTATCTCGTTACCCAATAGGTGGGGACATATTACAAGAAGAGAAAACCAAATTGCCGGAAATATTATACATGGAAATTAAAACGAATAGGGAATTGATCACGAAATTAAAGGAAATATCGAAGTTCCAAAAGGAAGATGTTGAAACAAGAAAAATAATAGAGGAATTAGGTAAAGCTCATAGCTGTATAGAAAAACAAAGCAGGATAATTAAAAGATGCTATGTAAACAATGATATATTATATTTTAAACCGGAAGGTACAAATATTGATGTTATATATTTACCGGAAATTTTGCGAAAAGATATTATAGTGCAAATACACCTAGAAATGGGTCACCAAGGGGCATATAAAGTAATAAAATATATAAGAGATAGATTTTATTGGAGAGGGATTACCAGATTAGTGAAACAAGTAATAAAAAATGGTCACGATTGTCAGATTACTAAAAGCAATACGGTTAAATTTGTCGGTCCCTGTCGGTCAATAATAGCAAAGGAAATAGGTGAGATGGTAATGGTCGATTTGTATGGACCGTTGCCAACAGGAAAGTTTGGGATGAATTACATACTAGTTATCCAAGATGCCTTCAGCAAATTTGTGAAATTTTATGACTTGAGAAAAGCCACGTCTAGATCAGTTATATGTAAAGTAAGACAATTTTTCGATATAATTAAACCAAAAACCATAATGTCTGATAATGGCTCGCAGTTTTCGAGCAAAGCATGGAAGGAATTCATGGGGCAAGAAGGAGTGAAGGTTATATACACTACTGTGAGAAATCCGCGACCAAACACTACGGAAAGAGTTAATAAGGAATTAGGGCGTTTGTTTAGGACATATTGTAGGAGTAATCATAGAGGTTGGGTCGCCCTATTGCCGAAATTAGAAATATTATATAATAATACCTTTCATGAAAGCACAGGATTTACACCATGTGAAATAATGTATGGTGAATCAAACAGATTGTCAATAGACCCGGGGTTGATGAGAATAAATATTAACTTAGAGTTAGGAAGGATAAGAGAACTAGCTCAACTTAATTTACAAAAGATGGGAGAGAAACGACAGTTGAAGTTTAATAAAAAATTTAGACTCATTCAATATCAAATAGGCGATTTGGTGAAAATAAAACGGTTAAATAGATCTGATGCGAGACAAAAAATAACAAAAAAATTTGAGGCATTATATGAGGGACCATACGTTATAGCAGCAAATCCCTATCAAAACGTCTACATTCTAACAAATCCGGAAACAAATGTAGTGAGAGGAAAATTTAATGCGATACATTTGTCAAGGTATTACAAAGAGGCGGAACCTAGGTTGGGGCTGATTGGGGGAACAAAATGACAGCTGGAACTATTTTGAATAAAGATTATTAAAAAAAAATGCTTTAGGCAAAGTTTGAATTTCGTAATTGAGATGTATAAGATTAAAATTAAAGTTTACTGATTACTTAACGTTTTGTATGAATTTAAGAGAAAAGAATTGAGGTTGTAGGTTAATAAGGCTTGTTTTTAGTACATAAAGGAAAATGTAAATGTACTAAATATTTGAATCATATAATCCTAAAGAAAAAAAAAAGAAAATATATTGTAATTTAGATTAACAAAAACGCCCTAAGGGGTTCTCAAATAAAGAAAGTTTTGGACTGAATTTGATTAGTTAACCTTTTATATGAAGTTAAGAGAAAAGAATTGAGGTTGTAGGTTAATAAGAAGGCTTGTTTTTAGTACATAAAGGAAAATGTAAATGTACTAAATATTTGAATTATATAGTCCTAAAGAAAAAAAAAAAGAAAATATATTGTAATTTAGATTAACAAAAACGCCCTAAGGGGTCCTCAATAAAGGAAGTTTTGAACTGAATTTTAAGATTTTTATTTCGCTGGGTTAGGGAAAGGCCCATGTATGTTTATGGGGGATTTGCTACCACTTTGTTAAGTAAAGTAAGTCTGGTGAATTATAAGGAAAGATTTATAATAACAGTCAATATTGAAAAATAAAAGGAAATTTAATTTAAATAAATACCTATAAAGGTTGGCTCTAATATACACATGTATGAATATAAAAGAAAAATAACAAAGTGGAAGTATTTTCTACTAAGCATAGATGGAGGGGAGGATGGTGGCCTTTTCAATTGTTCAGTTTTAAGATTGTTGATAAGTAAATTGAAGTCGTCTAAAAATAAATTGTCTTAAATCAAGTTTGTATTGTTGAAAATTTAATATTATATTGTGTATACGGGTTGCTTAAAGAAATACGTAAGTAGTAATGAGTTGAAACCAGCGACTTATTATTCAAACTAAATTAAATTTCAACAAAATTGACAAACAATTATAATTGACAAAGCCTGTCTGTGCATTTGCGTCACAAGAACGAATAAATCATTAACGATTCTAATTAAAGATTCTAGGATTTGCTAGGAATATGCAGACGGGGGGTTGAGCGTAAAAATAATTCATTTAATAACTGAAAATTATAGCAAAACGTAACTTAAAAAAAAAGATACATATAGATTCATAATTAAATAATACGCTATAGGAAATTACAAACGGGGGTTTGAGCGAATATAGTAATTCAGTCAATAACTGAAAGTTATTTCAAAATTCAAATCGAACAATTGAATTCTTAATTTAGCAATTTGCTAGGAATATGCAGACGGGGGGTTGGGCGTAAATGTAATTCATTTAATAACTGAATATGCAGAATATGCAGACGGGGGGTTGAGCGTAAAAGTTTTTTATTTAGTAACTGAAAATTATAGCAAAATGCAATTTAAAAAAAAAAAATAAACATAGATTCATAATTAAATAATACGCTAGGAATTTACAAACAGGGGTTAGGTGTAAATAGTAATTAATTCAATAACTAAAAGTTATTATTCATACAATGAGTTGCTAAGAGCATATTAAAGGGGGGGTTGAGATGTAAAGAGTGGTCAATTTATATCACATCACATAGTTTATCTAATGCATGCCATCTATGGTTGACAGATAAATCTCATTAAATTTAATTCGTTTTATCATGGACTAAAGAGTATTTTTACTGTTATTATATTATACCTGCTTTGTAGTTGTCGTGCTGTTGATTTGTAAGGGCAGGCGAGAATGTGAGCTTGGGGAAGGTATATTAGGCAAGTGGAAGTAGTGAATTTGATTGATAATAAGGTATGGATGAATGAATAATTAGGATTTGAATTTGACCTTGAGATGGGAGGCTGAGAGATTTATGACAGTGGTTTTAAACAGTATGCAGGGCCCAGCAAACCAACAGGACTCATGGGGTTAGGGCTTCTGATTTATTGATGCTAACCTTGGAGACACAACTTAACCCAGAAGGGGCTTTCTATGAGAAATTGGTGTTAGGTTAGGTCCGATTGACAATTTCAGTGCTAAAACTGGTATCATAGAAAGTCCATACTTCACAAGAAGCTAAGAAAGCTAAATGAAAAATTCGGCAACTTTTACAAACTCCAACTAAGTTCCAGACGTTATTCCGAGTTGAAATTTTGAGGAGGTTTCTTATCATTGGGAAATAAATGCTTTGTAACTATTAAAGTCAATGGGGCTACGGAAGGGACTTATTGGTGGAAATTTATCTTTAATCTGAATGAAGAATGGTTTGAATTAAGTTTACGCTGATTTGTTACTATTAGGGTAGATCGGCCTCACAACCCGGTTCTCTTGCATAGCCTTTTTGGTCCTTGTGAGAAGTCTTTGTTGTTCAATGGTTTGTTTATGCCAATTCTTAAAATGTAGATAAGGTGATGTGCTGTGATTTGGTTGGTTTAAAAACACACTACTACACTCTTTCATTTCGAGGAAGCAATAATAAATCTGTGTTATCGTTATTAATATTGTTGGTAATAACATTTCTGGGGTTTTTATTATCTTTTATTGTCTGGTTTGCTTGTGAACTATAGATGGTTTTTTTAAAATTTTCCTTCGGTATAAATTCACACCTGCAGAAAATTTGGGGGTTGGCTGTGACGGTACAGGCCCTTCTCTGTCCCGCCACGTTCATAAATAAACCTATTTACAAATATCAGTTTGCTGCATTTTGAATGTTTTAGAACGAAATCGTATTAACCCTTTTACTCGTGCTATCTTTCCATAAGAAAGAAAGAGAGCGGAGAAGTGTGCTGTTCTGGATGCTTTTTATGTTGCCAAACGCATGAACGGCACATAAATCGGGGACTTTTGACAATAGGAATCGGTTGAAGTATGATTATTGAAGAATTAAATGAAATATATTGGGCAGTTTTAGTATGGGAAAAGAAAAAAAAAAGAAATGGCAAGACAGGGGTGGGGATAGAGGGCAGTTTAGGCGGGATAAAGTGAGGAAATAAAAAAGATGGTGGGATTGAGGCATTAAGCCTCGGAGGTCGCTCTCAGGAGGTACTCCGAAGACGGTCTTCGGTGAGATTCTTAAAGTCCGTGAAGTGAATTATTGGTAAAAATTTAAAAGTGAATTGTGTTTTGAGAAGTGTTACACCGGTTAGGGGTTAGGGAGTCTCGAGTTGGCTAAATGCTGACAAAGGACATGGGACTTAGTAATTGGCATGGCCGATGAAAAGTCTGTACGATTCCCAACACGTGGCAACACGTGGGGATTTCGGTCGATTTTTAGGTAGGGAGTAGGCACGCCCAGTGTTAAACTGGCAGGGTTAGTACCTATAAAAAGGGAAACCCGGAGCAAAGTAGTTAGCATGGCTGACAAAATGCTTATTTATTAGTAATCCGAGTATTCAGCATACGCAGAAGAAAGGTTACGACGTAGCGTTTTCCTCCAAGCGTTCCCGTATCCTACCCTACATTATGATTCCTCATTTTCTTAGGTATTATAGTCTTCACGTGTAGCCGTGGTCTGGGAGTGCAAGCTCCCAGATTTAGACAACGTCCCTCGGGATGTGCCCGCGCTTGGAACGAGCCGGCGGCTGTATCCTTCGGGAAACAGTTACAGTTCCCTTCAGTGTCGTATATCCTAGTGTGGCTTAGGTGCTCCTAGCAAGTGGGGTTCCCTAATAACCATAATGGGTGTTATTGCAATGAAGTCTATATTATATATATTTTACACCATAGGTATCAAATCCTCGTTCAATACAATCCCAAGCTTCGGCCTCATATGTATGTGAACGTATTACACCGGCATTTAGTATACATTGGAATTTGCCATTCCACTTTCAGCTAGCTTCTGTTAGCAGGAGTTTCCTCTTTACACCGAGGGGAAGCTGTCCTACCTACCATTGCTATGGAAAGGGGGCTACATTACACACCACATGATTAAAGTAAATGTGAGACATGGATCTCTAGGCTGAATACTACATCTAGAAGAATAGGAATTAGGTAACTAGGTACATTTGAGTAGGAATAGGGAACATAGGAAATTGTTTGGGAAATAGCACTTAGTAATAATTCGGGGGTAGACTCACGATATGATGCAATACATTTTTCTATCTAACTCATAAGATAGGTGTACTGGCAACTTCCCGGATTACAGGAGGTAGACTAGTATCCTTGGGTTCGCTGAATTATTAAAACATTTAATATTCTATCAAGTGTCCAGGAAATACTTTAATAGCCATGTAGGTTACAAACTAGAATTATTTTGTTACAATAAATAAAATAAAAATCAGTTTTAGGTTCATATTTATAATTATCATCCACTCAAATTAGTTTCAAATTAAGACGGTAGTAAATGTAAGGTATCGTTTTTGATGCTAATGGACAAGCTGTGCAGTTCCATTGTGGGAGACCATCTAATGAGAGACGTAGAATGGTTGACTACTCTTCGACAGCATGAGGAAGGATATATTACAATTTATTATGTCGCTATTAGTATCTGTTAAAATCAAAGTAATAGGATATATCAAATAAATAAAACAAGGAATTAGAATATCCTAAAATAAAAAAAATAACTATGCAATATCTTGAAATTTTCATGTAATTAATGGACAAGCAAAGCTGTTTCATTATGATTAACCTTTTCTATCAGACATATAGTCTAGGTGCATTATTCCTCAAACAACATGGAAAGAATATAAATTGTTTCATTTTGAAGTCAAAAGTTTGCAGAAACAAAGAAAGAATATCAAACAACAAATACTCAAGAATACCTTGAAAATATACTAAACTTATTTGTTCACTATTAAAATTACTAGATATAATAAAATCAAGTAAAGCTGTATAATTACTCTCCACTCTCAAAATAATATATATTGGACCAATGATATCATCTAACAGGATATGACATCTAAACAAAGTGGTGGAATAGGTTCAAAGATATTATTTAACTAGATATGTCTACTCAAACAGAGATATGATAGGCTGTAGATTGTATAGGGTTACTTGTAGTCCCAATCCAATCGGGTTTTAGGACATATTTAGTACATACCAGCGTAATATTAGGAACTCCCTTTTACCATAATAAGTAAAAGGAAGTCCCGCTAAGAACCGAGATATGATTGGATGCATGCCCTTACTGAGGCTAGGCAGCTCCAGAGATGGCCAGCGTCTCGGTGTTATGGTAGATACTCGTTTGGGTAGAATGAATGGTTTGTTTTGTATAGCTATGAATAATGATGTCTCTCATTTTCATAGAAGTAAATTAAAAAGGTCCTTGAATGTGCAGACAAGATACAAACTTACATACTTACAGTGTCGATGACAATATCATACGACATTCCCTTTTGCCAAAAGAATATGTCCTCATGCCCATGTAGTATATATGAATACTGAATCAATTGCAATACACATACTTACTGACTTTTAGTACATTTGTAAATAATAGAAAACAAAAAAAAAAGAAAGAATAATAACTTTATAAAGTCCTCTTACAATGGGTGATTATATGGTTACTAATTATGTTGGGTAATTAGTAAGGAATATAACAGACCTATGCGGTGGAAGATGACCAGTTTGGACAAGTCGAAATCTACAGATGGCAGCGGGGAGGGGCTGTTATCCTTAGCCGCAATCAATTAAATATCATTCTTAATTTTATTTGCATACTTACCTACTTTAAAGGTTCTTATGTAAACCTTACTTATTTCATACCTACTTAGAACATCTTAGCAACATAATCTTCTTTTCACTCTACCATATTAATATAAAGCAGATAGTTACATATCTACGCAGTAATTCTTATTCAACTTTATTAGAACATCACATTAGTCACTATAGATAGAATCTATCACTGCATAATACTTATGGCAATATGCTGAGGTTTTAATAGACTCACAATATTTAGTCATGAAATAGGTAGTTTGGTTTTGATAGTAAGAAAGTGGTAATAGTAAATTTTGTTGTTGCAACTTAACACTTTTACTGTATTATGTTAGAGAGCCAGTTCTAAATTACACCACTTGGAGAGTACATAGGTAGAGTAGGTCACGTCTCAAGCCTTTGGAAAAGAAACTGAGTTGCTACTTATGGGCACAATATAGGATCCTGACCACTATACTAGACGATCACATGGCCTTATAATGATCTCAGTCAAGACACACTCAATATTAGGTTTTGTGTTATGTTTGGATACGGTATCTCAGAATGGTAGAAGTTATCACACAAATAGGATATCACAATTAAATTTCATTTTATTAAACATTTTCATATAAGGTAGCGTAGAGTACATGAGATTTAGTATATACTAGATAGAGGGGGGGACGTTACAAGTTGGATGGGCGACTGCAAATGAAATAACTACTGAGAGTGCATGTTTTAAGATCAGGTGGTCCACGTGTTTATTCCGTTAAAAACACATAAATATAAAATAAAAAATATTCATCTCAATGCTACAGAAGTAAAGTATTTTATGCCTGATAGGTTTGCCTTTGACCACTATCTCACCTGATGGTAAGTGATGATGTGGTCGATGATGTTGTTCAGGCTTCCGAAACACATTGTTAGGTTGGTATGTGTAACAATTAATATAAAAAATTACCAATAATTAAAATATAAATACGAAATGTCGAATACAATATTAAAAATACATGTCTATCAATTTAAAATAAATGTCAACTACATATTACATCATTCACAGAATATACTAAATATCTACACGAGAACAAAGTCATATAGACTACAATAACCTGTCTTGTGGCGCACCGTGCTTTATATTTGAATCACCTGATATTAATTTACAATCACTTTTGTTGTTATCAATATTGGTATTATTATTCAGCCGTGATGAGAATAAGAACAGAAGGTTCTGTTACTTATTTACTTTTTTTACTGAAATTATATACGCTGTTGGCAAATTTTCGACATAACACTAAAAAAAAAAGGAAAATATAAATATAAAAAAGGAAAATACTAAGAAAGAAAAGGGAAAAAGTGGTAGGTCCGTAGCAGGTAGTGGACTTAATATTATGTTAAAACCCTTTTTTTTTATACGTGTGAAAAATGCATATTCGCATTCCTGTCCACCCGTGGGAGGTCACCACACTCCACTTCCACAGCAAGTCGACTTCCACGGCAGCAAGTGCGGCCCCTACCGACTAAAAACCACACGAACGGAACGCCTTAAACGTCAGGACTACGGGGACGCTTCAGAACTCTGCCGTATTCCTGGCAGCGCTGGCCCTGGGCAGGGTCTCTTCCCGTTGAGGAGTGGGGGAGGAGTTCCTTAATGTTAGTGGCGCGCGGGAACACCGCACGTACCACCTCGAGGTCTTTGGAGGTTACTTAATACCTGCAGTAACCGCAGAGTTGTCGCAGAGGTCAGAGAGGCGCGAGTTGGAGCTAAGGTCGAGCTCCTCCAGGGAGAGCAGTCCCGCCAGCTCGGCCACCGCCGCGGTGCTGAGCTCGTTGTGGGACAACTGTAGCGTCCGCAGTGCGCCAACTCTCTTAAACAATCCGCTGTACCAAAAAAAAAACATGCTTTAAGATTCTTTTATAATATAATATGTCATAGCTCGAAACACGCACATATTTATAAAATCAAGGCCATTCATTAAGTTGAAATTAATTTCCATGAGAAAAACTCTTTATTGCATACCAATTAAATTACAGATAAAAACACAGTGCGCCTATCGTAAAAATAATAATATAGTATAATTATAGATATAACTATTATACTAGTTAAAAGTACACAGACCAATATTCCCATACATAATATAATACATATTTATATATATATTATGATAAATAAACATACTATATATTATTATCATACAGAAGCAGTTTCAGGCAGTTTGAGGATAAGCTGGATAAGTAATGTTATTTTATATTATTATTTTTAAATCTAGATATTTTATATAATATACCGATAGGTGAAGTATGCTTACTTTAGACTCCATATTATAGCGTCAGACTGACAGGTATAAACAAACTGGATGATTTTTTTATAGCTCCTCCAATCTGTTAGCAGATTTTTATATTTGCACGACTAATGTCAAAAAAGAAAAATGTCCAAAGTGAATGTCCAGAAATAAAGGAGTCCATTAATAAAATCTACTACCAATTATAATGATCCAAAGAAAATTCTTTATAAATAAAAATAACCATTAATAAAAATGTGTTGTAGACCTAGCACTTAAATGAAATAAAATTTATGATATATATGTCAGTGTTGTCATATTCAAAATTCAAATTTATAGAGTTTCTAATTAAATAGCAATTTTATATAAATAACCAAAATAATTCAAAGTTACAGGTCAAAGTCAAAATCATTTATTCAATTTAAGCGTCTACGACGCTCTTATGAAGGTCAATTACAAATTTTAATATTGAAATATACTACATTGCACTGCCACGTTCAGCAAACAAAAATTATAGAGCCACTGCGAGAAGAACGGGCAAGAAACTCGGGGCCATTCTTTTAAACGTTTTTTAACAATGTGTTAAGTACATACTATTATAGTAAAATTATTACAATACTTAATTTACATTACATAGGTGTTAGGCGCTAGCTTGGCAGAGGCGAACCAGTCCAAGCATTTTTGTCGTTTAAGTAATCACAAACTGTGTAGTAAGATTTCTTTATCGAAATGTTCTTCACGTGCCACTTGAACTTTCCTTCTGTGAGCGTTGTAATATGTTTGGGCAATTTATTATAAAACCGCACACCTAAGAAGGACCTGTTATTTGTCAATCTAAAACCTGGCGCCGCTATTTTATCTTTATTCCTAGTGTTATAATCGTGATTGTCACTGTTTGATTTAAATTTGCTCAAATTTTTACGAACATACATATTATTTTCAAATATATACAGACTTGGTAAAGTTAAAATATCAATTTCTTTAAAGGGATTCCCTAAGATCCATTTCAGGTACCTACTTATTTGATTACAAAACAGTTTCTAATATTGTTATAACTAGTATTATGTCCGTCGCGACACTCTTTTTCTGGTTGGGCACTTCTATTGGTGTACATTTTTCTAAATTGACTTTCTTATATATTTTCTTATTTTTCTAGTTGGACATCCCTATACTTGGACGTTTTTTCGATTGGGCGTTTATATATTTTGACATTATTGAAGTCTTGAACATTTTTATTTTTAGAAGTAAGGCATGCTAATCATTTTTTACATTCTAAGGAACTATCAGAACTTAACTAAGGTAAACCATAATTAAATTAATATAACTGGGACAAATAAAAAGGATCATTATTATATATTATGAGTAATTAAAGCGCTCATAACAGAGCTTTCCTAGTTATTCTTCATAAATCATCTAGGTGAAACATAATTATTATTGTATTAGGTTT
This sequence comes from Plagodis dolabraria, assembly GCA_963854805.1. Lineage (NCBI taxonomy): Eukaryota > Metazoa > Arthropoda > Insecta > Lepidoptera > Geometridae > Plagodis > Plagodis dolabraria. The sequence continues at coordinate 17,765,962 of OY978468.1, read as the reverse complement.
TATGTTATGATTCGCGTGTTTAATTACTATACGTGAAAAGTTTTAATAGGTGGCACTTACCACTGAGCACTTCGTTGAACTGTCAGTCTAGTTGTCTAGGCTGGCAGCCGTTAGCCTTGTCAGAGGCCGGACTGTTGCTGAGCATTTTGCGAATGCCCACAAGGCCTGCTACCACCCTCAAGTAAAAAATCTGTCCCCAAGCACCTAACGCTGTGTTCCGGCAGCAGGCCTTAAGAGCCAGTCCTCATTTTAGGTAATGGGTTCTGTTATGAGTCTCGATTGAGTTCGGTTTTTAAAAAATGAAATTATTTTGGAAAAAAGAATATTTTTAGAGACCCTTGGGTTGAAAGAGCAAAGACGAACTGAACTCAGAACTTAATTATACAGAAACTATTGTCTGACTGGATAGTGCTGATTATGCAGCAAGGAAGTATTAAGGCTTATATAGCTGGGGTATAACAGTACGAAAGTAAAAAAAAAATACGATAATTATTTATATCGATCTCTAATAAGCTGCGTTGAAATCAGGAAAGAAACTTCTAATAGCCGTATAATGCAGCCATATAGAACATTAACTGGCAAAGATAGTGGAGATGATGGCTGCACAAGCATGCAAATACCCATTGATTCAGTGTATCAGAGAACGAGGTTCAGGCCGAGGTTACCGCTTCACATCAGGTAGACATCGTGCTTGTTCTGTCACTATCACAAAAAAAAATAACATCAATTACCTTGGAAGCATTTGTAGCCGGTTGCTCGATAAGTTAAGGAAAACTAGATTCGGCATATCGTCCAACAATCCCGCCGGCAGCGTTTCGAGTACACCGTCCGTTAGCGAGAGATTACGAAGTGCGGTGGCGTTCTCCAGAGGCTTCGAGGTCAGTGACACTAGATTATTTGCGTGCGTAATGCTGAGGTACTCCAGGCGCGGACAGCGCGCCACCCAGCGGTCAGGCAGTGCCGCCACGGCCGGAGAACTTAACACAAGCTGCTGCAGCTCGTCACAGTGCGCCAGCGCCTGCAGCGCGGGATGCTGCGGCAGCTCCTCCAGCGTGAGGATACTCTCCGTGTCGGAGCGCTGCAGCGTCACGTTGAGGGCGCTGAGTGCACTCAGGAAGGAGCCGTCTGCGGCGGCCGGGGGAGGACAGGACCTCAGCGTGATTTTTGGAACGAGAAGTGCACTTGTGAAGATTGGTAGTTTCTTAGAGTCCAGAGCTGCCCAACCATTACAATCCAGTTTTAGATATTCTCCAAATTGTATAGTGATTTTTTTCCCTGAAATTAAAAAAATGTTAATTAATTATTATGCCACAGGAATATTAGGATAAAATGAGAAATTATAAAACAGTATGGAACAGAGAGCTTGAGAGATTATTATTAATTCAAATAAATAACAAACAGTAAACAAACAGTGACGGTTATGAATAAGAATTATAATATCTTGGCATCCCTACAAACTGATGTTCAAGGTACATATACGGCTTACGCAGGTGTTATGGGTTTGGATTGTACCAAATATCTACTAACAAAATGTTCCATATATCACCGATATTTTCATAATATTCTGTTAGTGCGTATTCTTGTTTTTTCTTTTCTTACATAGTTTTGTATATGTTTTTGTTTGTTCATAAATGATAATTATTATATACATATTTTAACTCCTGTGACAATATATATATATATATGCAATAAATAAATTATATATATATATATATATATATATATATAATTTATTTATTGCATTTTTTTTGCTGGTACTGACCTAGAGCAATTAGAATTTAGACTGCATATGAGTCTGCTATGACTTATTGTGTATGCAACATAATTATGATTAAAGAGAAAAAAAAGAGTACAATAATTTAAGATTCTAAATATTATACTTTCACCAAATAACAAACGAATAGCAACCATTTAAATTACAAACAACGTCCATTGTCACAAGTTACAATCCAAGTCAATCATAAAAATAAAAAAAAAATCTCAATTATTACAAATTAAAATTTATGTCAATAATTAAAACTAAAATGCATGCCAATAATTACAATACAATTTAATGTTATTTTTAATCCTAATAAATAATGAAAATTAATAAATAGGTAACAATGTCAATTACACCATATTATGTCAATTACACATACTAATGTCATGACAATATCAATTAATACTAATTAAAAAACGTCTGGTATATAATAAAAAGTAGTATCGAAAATATCAATTATTAATTTGTGTCATAAGTCATAACATATGTGAAATAGAGTGCATGTCTTAAATTCTGCAACTGAGCATATATATAGGTCAATTTTATGGGCAACTCGATTTAGTATGTGCAACGTACGGATCAACGGAGTTAGTTCGTGCGACGGGCACCGCCAACAGGAGTGGCCACTGGCCGCCGCCGCCGCCGTACTCATATAATATGTCCGGGTTTGAAACACTGCCTCGAAAGACTCTCATCATACAATATGCGAGTGCCAAATCCGACAGTCTCCAACTTGTTGTATCCCACCATGCCCAAAACGAACAAGGTGGGATACTTCAATGGATAGAAAGGGTAAACTCCGTATCGTCTTAGGTAGGTATAGGTACCTTATACATTGCGCTCCAACTTGATTCTGTATATATTATGTAGTTTCAAGTGCCCACATGCCACAGCCCACATATGAAACGACTAAAAAGCCTAAATTTCTGTACGCCTATTCACTGACTTGAATAATTTGGTCTCTGAACGTCATATCGGTATTCATATTAACTCCAAGATCCTTAATCGCGATAACCCGCTTCATAATTTCGTGCGTTCTACAAATGAGATATATATATATATATATATATATATATATATCTCATTAGTAGTTATTTCTATTGGTTACCGTCCGTATTCGCCAGCCCTTGCTGCAAATATTATTATAGCTCATAATAATAATACGATTTATGCTAATATGAATTATCGCTTTAAAATGTAGGATTTGTGGTGAATGTTCTACAGGTCTATAAAACTAAAAGTTTATCAGCATCGTTTTTTTATTGCTTATAGGCTAGCCTTTGACCACTATCTCACCTGATGGTAAGTGATGATATGGTCGAAGATGTTGTTCAGATGTTGTTGACCACTGCCGGAACACACCGTTAGATGCTTGGTGATAGATTTTCTACTTGAGAGTGGTAGCTAGCAAGGCGGGCATTCGCAAAATGACTTACCACCATGCTGTAACGACTGCCATCCTAACACAACAGCCGGGAATCGGGATCGACGGCTTAACGTGCCCTCCGAAGCACGTGCACGCTCAGTATTAATGTCGCTAGCGGGCACCCTCCAACTCCGGACCGCGGCGGACGTTGCTTAACTTAGCTGATTGATTATCCAGGCAAATCTGTCCGCGACGTACACTCATTCTCCGAACATATTTGTCCGCGCTTCCAAGTTCTTAGTATTTGCATGATTTTAGCGATGTTACATATTTTTCATCTATAGAATGTAGGAGACAAAGAGAGATGGATATATTATCATGCTCTAAGTACCAAACACCAAACATGGAACGCAAAAAAAAAAGTTATATTGGTTTCAAAGTGATCATATTATTTGGTGATAGTCTAGAGTGTGCCTCAGTGAATATCAACAAAAAAGTGCTTTAGAAGTAATTCTTCAGACAAAATACAATGCGAAGGTAAGTCATGTGTTGTTACTATTTATATACAGTATTCAGATATAAGTCCAATTACGTCCAAGTGGCCAAGTGGTACTTAAAGGCATCCGGCGCGAAATCGGAGGACGCGGTTTCGATTCCCGCTTTGTTCATACAATTTTGTACTCTAATAATTTGTGAAAATATAATTACACTACGTCGCCTTAGTACTTGAATGGCTAAGAGACCATTTTTTACCAAATTGACTTTTTTATTCCCACTCATAGTCAAGTTGATTACGCGTTGTTCAATACATATTATTTCGTTTTATGTATACAATGTTACTGCTAATTAACTGGCGAAACTCGACAGGCGTGATGGGTATCGATAACAAAAACTAAAAAAAAAAATAATAAAAAACATTTTTTTTGATGATTTTTTTTAAGTGGTCAGGTAGTTATTAATAAGATATTAAGTAATAAACAAGACTGTATGTTGCTTAGATTCACTAACAAAACAATTAAAAAAATCCTAAGTAAAAGCATCAGCTGTTAGCGCTGCCACCCGCTCGTCTTCGATCGCTCAGGGATTGAAACGGCCACACCGCTTGACGGTAGCCGGTTCGCAGCGCAGCGCGGAGCAAGGCCCGCGCCGCCGCTGTTTCCCACTTCCCACACTCGCATCTTTTCTTTAGGCTACCCTAATCCATCCATGAACTTTTATCCAAATCAATCAGTCTCTTGGTAAGCGTTGCAATACCTACTTACATCCTATCTTTTTTTTTTTATGTAGTGACGAGACGAGCGTGACTGTACCTAAGCATCACGTCTGCTCTTAAACAGTTGCAGTGTCACGATCTGTACACTGCACTGCGCTCGTCACTCCGAGACATTCGTTTACCCAGTAACTTCACTCGCTACAGTGCGCTTCATACCTAAACACAGTGCAATACTGCTTTGAGGCAGAATACAGGACACTGCGATAAGCAAGAGACCTACCACCTAGTTGCTGCCTGTTTTGCACCACCCAGGTACCTAGGTAGGTACCTACCTACCACGTGTAGAGAATCCAGTTTTAGGGTAGGTAGGCACTCTTCTACCGACGCGGGCAGCTCAGCTTCCAAAATCAAATTCCAATCTGCTCATAACATACCCAAAACAACCCAAACTAAATTCAGACATGTACCTACCTAGTACCTACCTACTCATAGGTAGGTAGGTACCTAACTTATAAATAATTTAACTTCTGTTCTCGCCAATAATTTCTAATCGAATCACACATTATGTCAAACGACGACTTTAATTTTAACACTAAAAATAATCAATTTTAAAAGCGTAATACCTACTCAACATTTAATAACAATATTCATTATTCATTTCCTTCCTATCTAATTATTAAACCATTCACATCGAGATATTACGTGAGGTCAATGATCATTGATCATTAATAGGTAATTAAAGTCAGCTGTTCTTGTACCTACCAACTTACCTAATAAATGAATAACGTTACAAATCCACAAACATTTAACATAATATTATGGTTCAACATAATATTAATGCCCCCCTGGCTAGCTAACACTCGATAGATGATACCTACTTCATAACTTAATCATAATTACCTTTATCAACTCACATTGTCGGCGCTCTTCAAAGATGATACAAAATAATAGGTACGTTGTAGGTATTAAGCATTTTTGTGAGGTCACGTACGCATGCCGGCCCAGCGGCCGTCTCTATGGCAACAGGACCCCCGCGCCCGCCCCGCGCCAGTCGTTCTACGCTAGAGAGCCGTGCGCACGCGTTTAATTTTACGGCTCACGCGCCATTTTATTCATTTTGTGATTGTGTTATGTGATTTGTTTTCGGACAGTATAATAGACTATTTACGACACTCCTGTGTTTTACTGCCGTCCAGGCCCACGCCCCTACAAATTAGTTGTTATTGCACCGGGACCATCGTCGGGTACATCGACGAGGTAATGTGTTACGCAGCAAGAGGGTAATGTACGTACACATTACCCTCAAGTGGAGGTGATACAAAATAATAGTGTAAAACGTGGATTATGAGTGCCTTTGACAACAAGAAGTGATCGGAGTTCTATGCGGCTATCGTGCGAACCTGTGCATTGAGCATATGTTACGGTACCTATTACTTCTAGTGTATGTAGAAACATTTTCAGTGTTAGTAGTAGTAAGCGTAAATATGCTGATTAATTCAATTATTGTAAATAGGTAGGTACCTACCTACGTGATTCAAATTTTTAAACGCCAAGTTGTTCTTTAAGTGTCAATAATCAGTCGTTTATGATACGGATAACTCGAGTTCATTGGTAGGTAGTAGGCATAGCTAGCCAGTTAGATTTTTAACCGACTTCCGAAAGAGGTTTTATGTTCGTCTGTATGTATTTTTTTGTGTATGTTCATCGTAATTTTTGGCCATTGTGAACCGATTTAAAACTCTTCTACTCTTAAAAAAGAAAACTTTTAAGAAAACTTCGTCTCGAGGTGGTCTCATTTAAATTTCAACAAAATCAGTCAAGCAGTTTTAGACAACACTCCAATAACTGAAAAGTGTACGCCTATCTTGATTTAATTGTTAACAGTGAATGACAATCGGCCTGAATCGGTCCTGTAAGTAGGTATCTAGCAAGGGTCATTGAAAAGTACCTACTGAAAAGGGTGAATATTGTTACCAAAGATAACCGAAATCAACACTAAAAAGTGTTAAATAACTTGTAAGTTGGTAGGTAGGTACCATGCGCTCAATATTGTGAGAATAGGTACCTACTTTTGAACTATCATGGTAGGTACTGACTTCAAGAAGTTATTTTACACTGAGTTGAAGTCGGTTCCATTTTTGGTAAAAAACGAATTAGGTAGGTATGTAGAGATTTTATTTAGAAAAATTTGGAAAAGTTTCCCTTGGGTTTCATTGTTATTGCAAAATCTACTTTCTACGTAGGTACCTACCAACAGGTAATGTCTTGTTCGCGTCTGTATTCTGCCTCAAAGCAGTATTGCACTGTGTTTAGGTATGAAGCGCACTGTAGCGAGTGAAGTTACTGGGTAAACGAATGTCTCGGAGTGACGAGCGCAGTGCAGTGTACAGATCGTGACACTGCAACTGTTTAAGAGCAGACGTGATGCTTAGGTACAGTCACGCTCGTCTCGTCACTACTTTACATTAAAAAAAAAGATAGGATGTAAGTAGGTATTGCAACGCTTACCAAGAGACTGATTGATTTGGATAAAAGTTCATGGATGGATTAGGGTAGCCTAAAGAAAAGATGCGAGTGTGGGAAGTGGGAAACAGCGGCGGCGCGGGCCTTGCTCCGCGCTGCGCTGCGAACCGGCTACCGTCAAGCGGTGTGGCCGTTTCAATCCCTGAGCGATCGAAGACGAGCGGGTGGCAGCGCTAACAGCTGATGCTTTTACTTAGGATTTTTTTAATTGTTTTGTTAGTGAATCTAAGCAACATACAGTCTTGTTTATTACTTAATATCTTATTGATAACTACCTGACCACTTAAAAAAAAACATCAAAAAAAATTTTTTTTTTTATTTTTTTTTTAGTTTTTGTTATCGATACCCATCACGCCTGTCGAGTTTCGCCAGTTAATTAGCAGTAACATTGTATAGCCTCCCTTATTATGGGTTTTGCTACAATCCCCACGCTTGGCAGGCATCTTGGGGATCGCAGTGTGATATAATGAACGAATACTGTTTACGCCGGATTGTCCACTGCTGAACACAGCCTCGCCTATTATGGGGTTTGTCATAATCCCCCACGCTCGCCAGGCGTCTTGGGGATCAAAGTCTGCGATATAATGAACGATGGTCCACTCCTGAACATTGCCTCCCCTATTATTGAGATTTCTCATAATCCCCACGCTGGCAGGCATCTTGGGGATCACAGTGTGTGATATAATGTACGAATACTGTATAAGCCGCGTTGTGCAGTACTGAAAACAGTCTCCCTCATTATGGGGTTTGTCATAATCCCCACGCTCAGCAGGCGTCTTGGGGATCGAAAAGTGCGATATGATAAACGATGGTCCACTCCTAAACATTGCCTCCCCTATTATTAAGGTTTCTCATAATCCTCACGCTTGGCAGGCATCTTGGGGATCGTAGTATGCGCTCTTATGAACAAATACTGTACCAGCTGGATTGTCCACTGCTGAGCACAGTTTTTCCCTATTAAGGAGGGTTACTATAATCTCCACGCTTGGCAGGCATCTTGGGGATCGCAGTGTGCGTTATAATGAACGAATACTGTGTCGGCTGGATTGTCCACTGCTGATCAAAGCCTTTCCCATTAAGGGGGGGTTGCTTTAATCCCCACGCTTAGCATGGGGTCTTGAGTATCGCTTTGTGCCCATATTCTGGTTATTTACTACTGTTGTTGGAGGTTGACATTCTAGCCTGGCATCCCACGGGCACTTATTATAATGAAGGAAAATTGAACACGATGTATACTAAAAATGATGGTTGTTCAGACAAACAAGCACGTAACTGACACTAAATATGAGTGCTCTAAATTCTGATCATTGTGCCTTATATCCATCTACGCAATTTAGTTTGAGGTGTTTTGCCCAACCTCCACGTATAAATTGAAAATATGCAGTACTTGGCTAATATTTTAATGATATATGTATATTTCCAAAGTGAGTAAGTGATATATGTATATTTAAAAAGAGAGTAGAAATCGTTGTGATAAAATTTCCCTGAATCGATAGGAAACTATAATTAATGTCTCCTGTAAAATTTGCTTTCTGGTCGTTTGGCTATTCAAGCACTAAGGCGGCGACTAGATATTCTAAAGTTATTCGATATTACATTGGCGAACCTTTCAACATGGAACATAACCATAAGGTTTTTGTATTGAAGTCAGACTTGAGCTATCACACACAATGTCCTCTCTCTCATATTATCATAATTTACGCAGTTACAATATTTTCAGTTTTAATATTTTTGTCGCAATACATAAAATATTATCATTTGTAGCAATTTTTATCTCAATGAATACATTTCGTAAGAAATCAGTTGCTATTTTGATGGTAAGCAAACTTCGCTACGAGCGCTTCAATCAATAATCAGAGCATCGTGATATAAACCGAGAAAAAAATGCCAAAAGTGGGTAAATAAAGATTTGTTGCCTAACCTACAAGCCGCCGCCTTTCGTTATATTAGACAAAGCATCTCGGTGTACTCTTATACAAGTCTCCCAGCGCCAAACATTAAACAAACACCGTGAACAAATGTCTCGATGGCTTATAGTCTACAAAATACTTGAAAGGCTGAAATTTCTCATCTTAAAGCAAAACAAAATTGACCCAGTTTACGAAACAGATAGATTGCTTGCTGCGCATGGTTACCTTGTCATGTGATTGCCATCGCACTGTGAGCTACATTTTATTGAGCTGATTTGGATTTTGGTAAAAAAGCAAGTGAAACACTTAATGATTCCGATTACTTTATTGTTAAACTATGTTACATTGGGTTCTTATATTATAATTAATAGTATCAACAGCTTCGTTCATAGCGAACATACAATATTTAATGCAGGAAGTAAATGATAATTTTAATATAAATTTTAAATTAATGTCAGTTATACATTATTATTATAGTTTTTTTTCAGCTTTATAACTTAGATAATGTCAATAACCATACAACATAGCATCAGTCAAGTTTGAAATTTTATCATTCAAATATTCATATAATGTATAGTAACTCTTCATTATCAGAAAATTAAACAATTTGTTCTTAAATATAATTACACTTTCCGATTCCAGTATTATTCTTGGTAAATGATTGTATATTTTGGGAGCCATACCACATACACCCTTAGTTAATTAATTAATGTTTCAGCCAAAGAATAAATTGGAATAATTTGATTTTCAAAGTTCTATCTTGTCATATAAATCACAAATTTGTACAAGTCAGCGCCAGAAGTAAATTACTACTACCATAAAATATTTTGTTTAAATTATTAAGTCTTTAAAAATGTACAAAACACAAGACAAACATACAAGTTCTCATTGAGGCTTGAGTTTTAGGGAGAAGTCAAATATCCAAGTGAATTATTATTAAGTAATTCATTTTATTGCATATAGTACTACTTATGTGATAACTTAGATTTTTGTCTTATTGTTAATCTAAGTTTAGAGCTATAGGATAATATAAATATAGGTAAGTATACCATGTTGAGTTTGTTGACACTAACACTGAATGAGGCCTGGACTCTTATCTGGACGACAATAACATAATATACCTAACGACACTTGTATAAAATAACAACGATTAATATATTATTATCTATATCTATGACATCTTGAGGACATCACTAAAATAACGTAAATAAAAGACAAATAATTAATGGTCTTTTGAGAAGGTTTTTTTCCGATGTGATTGTGACTGAACAAGCAGGAGGACCACCTGATGTTAACCTATACCTATAACAGATGTATTTCGTCATATTATTATGATGAATTACACTGCGCCCGTCACATACAGACATACAGTTGTTAGTCTATTGTGTCTGTAATTTTTCTGGCTATCATGAACTGCTGCCGGAACACACTATTAGGTGTTTGGCGACAGATTTGCTACTTGAGGGTGGTAGCTGACAAGGCGGGAAATCGCAAAACGCCCTTCCACCATGCAGTGAAGCTCAAGCCGACGGTGGGTATCGAACCAGGAACCTGCGGCACGGCAGTCCATAGCTATAACCGCTCGGCCATCACCGCTTCAAGCGTATAATTGAAAAAAAGGAAGTACCTCCGGAACTGCACTCGGCGTATCCCTTGCGATGTTGTTGTTAAGGCTCTTATATTCTCAATCAGTAGGCAAATTTAGCGTCCGAGAGTTGCGGGCTATTAACACTACGCAGCGCTGCGCTCTAGTCGCACAGCGCGCGACTTGTCGCTCGCTGATTGTACCCAGCCGCACGTTATTAGCGTCACAGTGTATTAGTTGATCAACTTTAGGTATCTGCTACTAAATCCAGAACTGCATCTAAATAATTGTTTTGTTCTTGTGAACATTTTTATTCGCTTATAGAATAAAAATATGCGTTTCACAATACGTACCTATTTTTATTAGATTTAGTTCGGATATATTTTAGGGTTCCGAACTCAAAACGCAAAATGGAGCGCATATTTATGAGTGCCCGATGTCTGTCTGTATGTCCGTCCGTAAGTCATTGGTCTTTAGCTCGTAAACGAAATACTTAAGTAACAAACCTACCTTACCGAAACAAACGGCGAATAATGGACTAGACTTTATTTATTTTATTATTTTTGTTACCAATACGTACTCGTAGTAAAGTAGCTGAAAAATTGAATTCTGGCATGTGGTCGTCTGTAGAGTAAATGTATAATTAGTATGAAATAACTTGCGGAAGTTGAAAATAGAGTATTTTAGATGAGCATGGTACCGACTTTAACAAGTTATTGCATACTCTTCAATGATTTGTAAGTTAAGTTTGGCATAGGTATTCTGAAATACAACAAACTAATCGATGCTAATATTATAATTTATAAAAAGGAATTATTTTATTTTGTTATTGTATATAACTGATAAATAAGATAAAAAAAAATAACACTATGCCCGTAGAAATACGATTCTAAAATGTAGGGTGAGCACATGTAAGCAGCCACGTAGCAGGGATATTACGGGATGGGTATTTACCGATACGATTTCGGTAAATACCGTAATGAAATAAGGGTAACAGGTATATATCTGTTAGCATAATTGCGATACGATTACCAAATTCCATTTCGGTATATGTATTTTACGTTAGTCAATGAGAGTGCAGCGGGCGGGGGTGCGGTTATGCGGTGGCGCGATACGCTGCGGGGGGGAGAGTTTATTAGCACGTACCTATATTATTTGATATGAATGACGGGAAGTGGGAACAATAACATTATTAGTTTCAAATAGGATTTTCAGTGTAACACACTGCTAGGTGCTTGGCTACAGATTTTTTCTTTGAGAGTGGTAGCTTGATGGCGGGTAGCATGGTGGTAAGGCATAATGCCCGCCTAGCTAGCTACCACGCCCAAGAAGAAAATCTGTCGCCAAGCACTTTCCGGTCTGTTCCACTATATGTCCTTGAAAACCAGTAATTTTGCGTGGTGGTAGTGGATAGTAGAAAATCTGTCGCCAAGCACTTATCGATGTGTTCAGCTATGTGTCCTTGAGAACCAGTTATTTTGCGTGGTGGTAGAGGATTATGCAAATGCGCGCCTGGCAAGCTTACTACCTTCAAGTAGAAAATCTGTCGCCAAGCACTAACCGGTGTGTTCCTCTACATTTTGCGTGGTGGTAGACGATTATGCGAATGCGCGCTTGGCTAGCTACCACCCTCAAACAGAAAATCTGTCGCCAAGCACTTACCGGTCTGTTCCGCTATGTGACCTTGAAAACCAGTAATTTTGCGTGGTGGTAGACGATTATGCGAATGCGCGCCTGGCTAGCTACTACCCTCAAATAGAAAATCTGTCGCGAAGCACTTACCGGTCTGTTCCGCTCTGTGACCTTGAAAACCAGTAATTTTGCGTGGTGGTAGAGGATTTTGCGTATGCGCGCCTGGCTTGCTACCACCGGTATGTGCTTGGTGACGGATTTTCTACTTGAGGGTAGTAGCTAGCCAGGCGCGCATTCGCATAATCCTCTACCACCACGCAAAATTACTGGTTTTCAAGGACACATAGATGAACACATCGATAGGTAAGTGCTTGGCGACATATTTTCTACTTGAGGGTAGTAGCTAGCCAGGCGCGCATTTGCATAATCCTCTACCACCACGCAAAATTACTGGTTCTCAAGGACACATAGCTGAACACATCGATAGGTAAGTGCTTGGCGACATATTTTCTTCTTGAGGGTAGTAGCTAGCCAGGCGCGCATTCGCGTAATCCTCCACCACCACGCAAAATAACTGGTTTTCAAGATCACATAGCGGAACAGACCGGTAAGTGCTTGGCGACAGATTTTCTACTTGAGGGTAGTAGCTACCCAGCTGCGCATTCACATAATACTCTACCACCACGCAAAATTACTGGTTCTCAAGGACACATTGCTGAACACATCGATAGGTAAGTGCTTGGCGACAGATTTTCTACTTGAGGGTAGTAGCTAGCCCGGCGCGCATTTGCATAATCCTCCACCACCACGCAAAATTACTGGTTTTCAAGATCACATAGCGGAACAGACCGGTAAGTGCTTGGCGACAGATTTTCTACTTGAGGGTAGTAGCTACCAGGTGCGCATTCGCATAATCCTCTACCACCACGCAAAATTACTGGTTCTCAAGGACACATTGCCAAACACATCGATAGGTAAGTGCTTGGCGACAGATTATCTACTTAGTACTTAGTTAGCGCAGGCGTCCATACTTCAACACCTTATAATGTATATCTCCGTCATTTTGAAAAAAAAAACAAAAACTCAATTGATTAAAAAAAAATATTGAACTATCAAACCTGCTCCCAAAATTTCGTCGAAATCGGTTAAGAAATGCGCCCTGTAGAGGAGAACAACCGGACATACGAAAGCATTTTTTTCTAAATTGAAGCAACTCGCTCGAACTAAGTTCTCGTTCGGTCAAAAATACCGAGTTTAAAGTTAGGTATGTAAGTACTTATTCTTCATGTGTTTTTTTTTTTGTTGTAAATACTCCTTTAGATCTAAGTATCTTTAAACGGAAACCAAAGTAAAAGAAACAGCAAAAAATCTACCTATGTTTATTAGTTATACTTCTGTTACGTGTAAACTGTGATATTAAAAACGTAAAAATGAGCTACATTTTTAAAACTGCAAGTACAACGAATAACTCTAACGGGAAAGCGATCGATTAGTGACGGAATGCAGCGAGTCGGCAAAAGCGACACAGGTCCTTCCTCAGACACGTCTCACAGACGACCGAATCAAGCCAGACGGGGCGCTCTGTTATATAATATTGTATTTAAAAATAAATAAACCGTTTTGAGCAAAAGTAACCACAAAATGTTCTTCTAAACATCATTGCCTGTTTTTCGACATATTTTTTTATAGTAAAAGATTAATATATTACCTAAAAAACGATCAAAATTTCTCTCTTTTCGTGATTTTTTATGATCGCGTGAAGTTGTAATTATCATATTTTGAACCACAAAATAATTTAGCAAGCATATTGAACTACAACATATATTTTTTTCAGAACAAAATAATGAATATTTCATTGTTTACGGGTGAATCAAAAATAGGTTGATTTCGAATATCCTAGCCTTAATTGACAGTGGATCTAACCCAGGATCTAAACAGAGGTTTCTTACCCTTCCCTCGCTATACATATTGGAAATTGCACTACTAACTAGGAAAAATATTAAAAACTATGGAATTTTGAACAGCCAGAGACATAAGCACATAATCAGATCAGCCCATCATAACACTGCTATGTTTGGAAAAAGTTTGTTGTATTTGGCACCTAAAATATACAACAAAGTTCCACGAAATATTCAAGAAATAAATAGTTTCAGTGTCTTTAAAACCAAGTTTAAATTATTTTTGACAACTAAAGCTTATTATAAAATTAATGAATTTTTTGATGACAAAATTTGAATTTATATTTATAATTTGTGATTTATTTTAATATAATTACCATGACTGTAATACTGACGATGTGCATAGAAATGTGTTTCTAGTATAAATGTTTTGTGTATATCTTAATATGTCATTGTTTATATAATTTTATCACATAAATTGTACTTATTTTGGAATGAAAACATCTTAAATATTAATCAAAATTAAGCAAATAGTCTTTTCATGGCTGATAATTTGTATTTGTTGCGTAGTTATAATATATGTAAGTGCATGTATTTTTATAAAATAATGTTGCATACCTCAAACAGGTTGGAACATGGCGAACGAAACATTGTTAACAATAACATCTGTAATTTAATTTCACTCATGTTTAAGCAAATAAAGAATTTGAATTTGAATCTAACAAAATGCTGCACTCACCACCTTCTTCATGTACAGAATAAATATAATAATACGTTTTGGCGAACTATTCCAAGATCAGGCTGCTTTGCTTACGAAACCTTGATATAATGTACTTTTTGCTTTAAAAACACTAGGTATGTATTTAAAAAGAGACGATACGTCTACGTGGTCGAAATATACATTTGGGAGATGGTCCAGATTTCAGTTTATACCTATATTGGTACATTGTGAGTTAGGCTCCGTTTCCTTGAACATTGTTATTACATCTAACAGGTGCCTTTCCGTGCAATGCGACGATTACAACGAGTAGTGCCCAAAATAAGTGTTTTGGCAATATTCATTTCTTCCTCACTAAAATGAGTTTCAAAGATTCGTTACTGAGGTCGTCCATGATATCTTTTTATAACTTTGCATTGTACAAAACACAACAACTCAGTAATCACTACGCGACAAAAATATAAATCTAGTTATTTTTCCTTCAAAAACCGTGAATATTTATGGACAAGCGCACACAGATATTATGTCCGTCCACAACTGGCCTCAGCGGTGTATCAATTTGTCGATCAGTATAATTTTTATAGGTTACCAAATTAACTAACCTAACTTATAAGAAATACGAAAGTTATAAAAAATAAGGGTGGTAAACAAGAAACATATTTTTTGCAACGTGTTTTGATCGCATCCATGTTGGTAGCGTTTAGCGGTAGCAAACGTCGCTTGTGTGAGTGGGCGCCTGTACCCACCAACGCACACTGTGACAGTTATCTAGCGTGCCGAGAGTGCGCTAGTCGAGGCCGCGCCCTAGCCGTGAGTAGTCGTCACGCGCTCTCTCACCGCACTGATCGACACCGCCCGACCTCAGTTTGTTTAATAAGGTACTACTGAGGTGTCTTTGAGTTCTGATATATACATTACTTAATTTTACCGCAAATTGTATGGTTGAAAAAAAGCAGTGCAGATATCATTTTTTGTGCAGCAAAAGAATTAAGTAGTGTCATGATTTTCAATGGATTTATAGATTATTTTATCTGAACCATATTTTATTCAATATTTCGGTATTTTAAACAGTGGCAACACACACACGATCTCGTGGTCGGTTATTCAAAATTGACCAATCACTGTTGAGTTCAATCGACCAATCAGAAAAGATTTACCACTATCGCATTTTGGAGGGAAAAATACAGGAGGCAGAAACCAGTCAGTCCGTCGAATGTTCATTCTGGCAAGAGACTTCGAGGCGAAAAGTATTAGCTTGAAATTGTACATGTTTGGAGTAAAGTACTTTGGAAGTATTATCTACATTGGTTTGAAATTCTTAACAGTAGTAACCTCACACTATGGTGGCCTGTGTTGTGAGATTTAGTCTCTTCCATATATTAAGTATGTCTCTTTAAATAGACATCAAAACAAAATATTAGTATAAAAAAATAATTAGTAATATATAAATAACTACAGTAGGAAATCACATAATTAAATGTTTGTAACAATAGTAATTAAACAGATTTAAACGGTTTAAATCGCGTATATTTGTCATTATTTTTGTCCCGACGTTTCAAACACTTTGCAGTGATCGTGGTCACGGGGTGACTAATTGATTTTATTTGTCACATGAGTTATTAAGAAATTATTTGGTCTACCGTCAGATTTTTTTATATTAATCATAACGTTAATGAATGGAGTCAGGCGTTACTTTGCGGAAATCCATATTTAATAATAACAAATTAATATTTTAAAATATTTTAAGAAAACATCAAATTAATATTTTAATAAAACACTTAAAAATACAAAAATATATCTAGTGACAATTCCGCCTAATTTTCCTGCTAAGCCGACGTGACGTCACAAATGCCACGCAGCCAAACCGGAAGAATTTTTCGACGCGTTTCAATTCTACACGAAGTATCCTCAGGAGGTCTTGACTCTGCGAGCACACGATCGAGAATCCTCGATTTCTGACAAGATATATTTTTGTATTTTTAAGTGTTTTATTAAAATATTAATTTGATGTTTTCTTAAAATATTTTAAAATATTAATTTGTTATTATTAAATATGGATTTCCGCAAAGTAACGCCTGACTCCATTCATTAACGTTATGATTAATATAAAAAAATCTGACGGTAGACCAAATAAAATATTGTGGTTTGTCGAACCGAATGTAGTGGTTGGGTTTGTCCTGGGCATGTTCACAAAAAAGTTGTTTGAAACGTCGGGCGGGATAAAATAATGAAAAATATACGCGATTTAAACCGTTTAAAGTTGTTTAATTACTATTTGTAACAATCGCGAAAACCTAAGACAACATTAGTTTGTTAAAATATATATATTGTACCTAAATATTATTATATAATTTGTACATTTTGATTAATTTGAGCTATTATACGTTTTTATCTCATAATGAGTTACTATAGTGCTTATGTGTTATCTAGCAGTCGTATTTATAAACAAGTCATTGCTTGTTGCTAAGTCATTTCTTGATTAAATCATTACTTGAAGATACTCGTAGAATTCTTCACTATAAAATCATATTCTATAGACGAGTAATGTACGTGAAGGAACCGTAAAAATAAAGTACGTAAAACTGAGGTCTTTGATCCGGTTAAAAGCCTATTTATATTAATATATTTACATATTTATAGATAATGTAAGTATACAATTCATAAAAATCTTATCTGTAGGTAGTTCCGAATCCGAATTGATTTGTTGTTATATATGTACCTACATATAAACACCAGCGAAAAACGCAAAGAACCTTACAATCTTTATCCTGCATAGTAGTAGAAATTTATGGACGATGGATGAAAAGAGTTAGGTATATAAAGTAAGTAATCTCACCTTCCACCTCGAATTCCCGCGTTTGGCCATTTCTATCTAGGAGGGCGCAGCGCTGCGGGTCGGCGCAGCGCGGCCAGACCTGTGCTGCTGACGCCAGCACCGCGAATGTGCACACCCACGCTAGTGCCCTCCACATTGAATTTGATATTGCCTTTCAACGTCAAGTTTAAAAAGTAAACTATGACTGCTAGGTCTGTAACACGTGGACCACTTCTGTGTTTTTATGGAGCACTTCTGGAGACTAACTACTAACTCTTGCTGCCCGCGAGTTACTGCCGCTGTGGTATTGGTGCTCCCAAATTACGTAATATATCATTTTACCGTTATCTGAGGAAGGTAATTAAAATTACAATAATTAACTTATCAAAGTAGGTACTTACGTAATTCTTTGTTTTGCGAAGTCTCGATTGTTAGGTATTACTAACAGTCTACAAAAACAATCTTTAACCTTTCATTAAAAGTTGCTTGACTCAATATATTCAATGACAACATATTTTGATATACTTAGGTACCTAATTATTGTAATCAAACACTGAATACGAAGATGTCAGAATTCGTTATTATGAAAGTTTCACTAGATCAAAATATATATGAATTACAACAACCAAAATAAGTATAACACTTTTGTTGTGGTATTAAAAACTCATTATTTATAAGTACCCAAAGCACTCCTTGCTGCAGTTTGATGAACCTATGATTACGCTACGTGACCGTGAACTCCAGCTGACGTCCAGGCTGTCACTAGTGTTGTTCCTTCCGCGGGCTTTGAGCCTTTAAGGGCATATTTTAGTCTCCATACAAACGTAGTTCCAATCTCATTTTGAGAATAGCGAATAAAACTCAATGACTTTTTACCGCACCTTAGTGCATCAGATTTTCATTAAATTATGCAGTTTTAAAATTACACTGGCTCAAAAACTCGTAATTTTAGCCAAAAAAAGGACCCAACTTTAAGCACCTATTTCAAGAAATATAAGCATGTTTAAACCAAATCTGTAATATTATACATTACTAAAAATGTGAAATTATATCTGTGTCTCTGTCTGTTTTAATTATACAGGATTATTGGAAAAATGTTAACAAATTCTTAGGGTTCACTTCTGCTAGTCCTGACAAACATTTGAGATTTTTGTTTTGTTTTCAAAAAAAATTTTTCTCTATTTTTTCTTATATATTTTTTCTGTTTTAATGCGTACTACTAGTAAACCCACCGCGGCAATACTGGACCGCACTGTGCTCCGTTTGAATAGAGTTTTGAATATTTACATCGAGCAATGTAATAAAAAAAAAATACATTACAGGCAAAAGAGACTGTTCGGTAAACTATATAATAATAATAATAATAAGTGAAGTGGACGCAGACTGAGCTGGACGCCCTGGATAGAAAAGTCCGTCAACTGCTCACTTTGCATCGCATGCTACACCCGCGCTCGTCAGTTATGAGACTGTACATTCCACGGAAATGGGGAGGTCGTGGCTTTTTAAATGCCAAGAGCCTTCACAACCGTGAAGTGTGCAGTCTCAGGGATTATTTCCGTAACCACGAGTGCGGGATGCATCGTGATGTCATGACGGTTGACAAAGGCTTCACACCGCTCTCCTTGGCGAACGATAACTGGCGCAAACCAACGGTGCTGAGCACTGATGACCGCAAGGCAGTATGGAAAGGCAAGGAGCTGCACGGGAGGTTCTTTCGGTCCCTTACAGGGCCTGATGTGGACTTACTCGCTTCGGTGAACTGGCTACGCTTCGGAGACCTCTTTGGAGAAACCGAGGGTTTTGCCTGTGCAATTGCAGACGAAGTAATGATGACGAACAACTATCGGAAATATATCCTGAAGGACGGTACGGTCGACATTTGTCGAGCATGCCGCCGTCCCGGAGAGTCACTCAGGCATATCATTTCCGGTTGTTCGCATCTTGCTAACGGCGAGTATTTACACAGGCACAACCAAGTAGCCAGGATCATCCACCAGCAACTTGCCCTTCAATATGGCCTTGTCGAGTCAGAGGTGCCGTACTACCAGTACGCACCGGCGCCAGCTCTCGAGAATGGTCGTGCACTGCTCTACTGGGACCGCTCTATCATCACGGACAGGACTATTGTTTGCAATAAGCCTGATATCGTGGTGGTCGACCGATCCCAGCGCCGGGCAGTGCTTGTCGACATCACCATCCCACATGACGAGAACCTCGTGAAGGCCGAGAAGGACAAAGTCAGCAAGTACCTTGACTTAGCTCACGAGGTAACCGCCATGTGGGATGTTGACTCGACGATCATTGTCCCGATAGTCGTTTCGGCGAACGGCCTAATAGCGAAGAGCCTCGACCAACACCTCAAGAGGCTCTCACTAGACGGTTGGATCAAGGGTCAGATACAGAAGGCAGTGATACTCGACACGACACGCATTGTCCGAAGGTTCCTTTCTCTGCAGTCCTAACCGCTGGTAGCTTAGGCCCTGCCCCGCTGCTGGCGGCATCCTAGTTTTAAGTTTTTTATAATATTTATTTTTTTATTGAATGTTGTTAAAAATTTAAAATTATGTTGTTAAATAAATAACGTGAATAATAATAATAATAACTTTATTTGTCTCCAAAACATGAGCTAATGTATACAATTATTTGTTTGCAGGTATAAGCATCATATGAGAATTTATACACATTGTTCCCTGAAACCTCACACTAGGATGTCCTGTGTCGTGAGGTTCAGTCTCCTCCTTGTAAACATGGCTTGGTAGAAAACATGGTTGTTTGTTTACCTATATTATAAAACAGGTAGACAGTACAGGCAGTAGGATGATACTGCGAACCGTAAATTAGCAAAATTCAGTCACTAATAATAAGTATGCAAGTATGTCAGTGATACAAGTATCCTTTCCAGTTTTTTATTTTTGTAATGTGAAGAATGTAAGTGTGAGTATGTGTAAAGTATTGAGAAAAATCAATGATACAACATATTATTGGATAAGTGTCATGTGTGATATGTGGAATTGTGAATAAAATTAAGTAATTTATAATGTACCTAAACAGATTGAAGGGTGAAAGTAGTTGAGGGACCTGTTCTCCATTCTCATACTCGCATGAATAATTGCATCCTCAAGCCGAGATCGATCGTAAGACGCAGTCATTGACTGATGCTACATTGATACAGATCCGAACTCTGAGACGCATCCACTAACACGAGCCTAAGACAGGATTCAATAAGCTATGATAGCCCTGTTGATAGATATTAGACTACTTCAAAAGAATTAAGGCTAAGAGTAAAGTAGCAAATGAATCCAATGTGGAAGAGCAGGCCCCGCAGGGTCAAATATTGGGTTTAACAAACATTTCCGTCACACTGTAGTCAGACCGTAGTAACCATGATGCAACCCTCTTTTTGCAAACAAAACGTGATGCCTGAAAAATACCTATAATAGTGTCTAATTGCTCGTAAATCCGTGGTCCTTTGTAAGAAAAAGATCGTTTTGCTACATCAGTATTGGCTTTAGATTTGAGCCAAGTATTACGACGTGAAGATCGTTGAGCGTGCATTATGTCTTTGTGTGCTATTTTATGGTATCGCAATGTGACAGCTAAAATGTATAGTTGCCGTACTCTAAGATACTGAGTGTCTTCATACAAACGATCTGTTGAGTATCTATACGGTTTTTTGTAAGCCACTTTGAGAAGACATCTCTGAGCTCTTTCAATTTTTAGTAATAGTGTCTTGGTTGCAGAACCCCAACAAACTATACAATAATTAAGTAAAGACTGGCATAGAGCTTGGTATACAATTTTTAACGTATGCGGATCGGCAACTGAACCTAATCTTTTGAATATATATGTCATTTTGCGAAGCCGTCCGCACATGGAAATAATTTGATCCTCCCACGATAGCCTCTGATCAATCAAAATACCAAGGTACTTGACTGATTCTACTCGTTCTAGGCATGGACATGAACATATAACAGATGAAGTTGAACCACAGTAGTGAATCTTTAAATGGATTGATTCTGGTTCCGTTCGCTGGGAGATTCGAAAGGCCACGTACTTTGTCTTACTTGCATTAAGTGTGAGCAGGTTATTTTGCATCCAATTCGCTACCTGTGATAGTCCTAATTGCGCCGCATTTATGACCTCTGGCCAATCGTTACCATGGAATATGAGAGCAGTATCATCGGCAAATGTGTATATTTCAGCTTGATTGATGACGAGTTGGCAGAGGTCATTTATGTAGGTCAGAAAAAGGGTAGGCCCGAGCACGCTTCCTTGAGGGATGCCAAAAGTGACTAATTTATAGTCACTATACTGGTCCGAGATGCGAGTCCTTTGCATTCTTTGGCTTAAGTAAGAACGGAACCAGGTAAGGGCAATTCCTCGAACTCCTAGCCGCTCGAGCTTCCTTATCAAGATTGGCCAAGACACCGTATCGAATGCCTTGGCCAAATCGAGGAACACACCTACACACCTCTGGCCTGAGTCCAAAACTTCGGATACGTGGTTCACTAGAGCCACAGCAGCATCTTCAGTCGATTTATTAGTCCTGAATCCAAATTGTTTAGGGGACACTATCTCATTTTTCTCTAAAAACTTAGTAAGCGCTTATTGACTACCTTTTCCAAAATTTTGGATAGTGAAGGCAGTAAAGATATTGGACGGTAGTTTGATACTGATGAAGAGTCACCAGATTTAAACACTGGACAGATGTCTGCAGCTTTAAAACAGTCGGGGACTATTCCGGTCAACATACTCAAGTTACAGATATGAGCAATAGGCGAAGCTAAAATATGCCTAGAATTGTTTAGAACCGCGTTGCTTATTTGGTCACACCCTGGAGCAGAAGTTAATTTAAGCCCAGCAATGATTTTGTTGATTTCCGTCTCATCTGTAGGTGTCAGGAAGAGAGAATCTTTGGGTGACGGATTAATTGTTATAGAGTTTGCTAACTCCACCTCGGTTTTTTGTAGTTGTTCTAGTGTTTTGTTAGCAAGGTCAGAGCCCACAGAAGAGAAGTAGCTATTAACAAAATTCAAAGAGCTAGCTGAGTCAGGTTTCAGTTTCAGAAGATTAGTAGAACTTGTTTTGGAAGGATTTATATGACAAATGCTCTTAACCGTCATCCAAAGCTTCCTGCTATTGTTTTTGTTGGTAGCTATAAGATTAGCATCATGTTTATTCTTATAGTTTTCGAGCAAGGATTGGCATTGATTCCGATAAGTCCTGTACTTTTGTTTTAGGGTATGGTTATTATGACTTTTCTTTAATTGTAAATGCATCGAGTCGCGTCGTCGGATAGAGTTTAGTAGTCCTTTTGTCATCCACGGTTTCTTTATTACTTCAGAGCTGCTAAGTTTCCTATGCGTAGTATTTATCTTGACAGCGAGGGTAATCTTATCTATCAAAATTTGAGTAGCAACAGTCACATCAGTTTCTTCCTAGAAACTGAACCAATTTACACACTCAAGGTAAGTCGTAATATCAAGAAAATTAGTTTTAGTTATAACTCTTGACGGCGGGGGATTCTTCAAAATAGTATTATCAATACTTATCAGGACTGTATCATGGTCAGTAATATCAGAGTCACATACTATTACACGGCTCTTTTTTTTTGATCTTATCATGGCGTGGTCGAGACAATTTGGGCCACGTGTGGGCAGAACGTGTCCTGGAATAAAACCATGATGAGCAGTGAGCTCTAGGTAGTCAGGGCATTTAGGATCTGACGTATCAGGTTTAATGTTAATATTAAGATCACCAGATAATATGACACAAGACTCCCTAGAAATGTTTTCGATTGTTTTTTACAACGAATATAAAAAATTTGTTATGTCGGTTAAGGATGGGGAACGATATATTGCAATGATAGTGATTTCAAGACCTATTTTTATTAGAAGACAATTTGCATCAATGAACTGTGGTTCACATATATCTATATTCAGTCCTATTTTGGAGAAAATGACTAGGCCATCATTTTGGTTTCTGAATACCGTCGATGAGTGACAGTTGTAATTTGGCAGAGATAAGTTTTGGAAAGAATCGTCAATCCAACATTCCGTCAGTATTATGATATCCGGTAGTAATTTTAGCCGTGTTAAGAATACTACAAATTGATCGAAATTTTTTCGAATACTTCTTATGTTTTGTGTGAGCACTAAAGTATGGTTATGGTAATCGCCTAGTTTTAACCTACATTCTTCCGCCGAGCCTACCCGAAAATTGTCTATCATAGTGGTGCTGTCAATGCTATCAATCAAATCTTTATGTTCAGTCATGATAATAAATAAAATATTTTAATCGCACAGGAACATGTCCTGGCTTTAAAAACAATTTTAACTAAACGTATGCATTGACAGAACATACATAATAATAGACAATTTGCGATTAGTAGTGGAATGCGGATTGTTAATGAGGTATGAATTAGTATATACAAGTTAGAGTATGGACAGAAGTATAGGTTATACGTGAAATGTAAACTGGATATCATATTAATCAGTAAAACTATAAGAGAACAACCAGTTAAGCGGGCGACACCGCCGCGTGCGCATGTGCTATGCCGTGATTCCTGGCTATGACGTTGAGGCTGTACCGTAATGAAGTAAAGTATGGTTGCAATATAACAATTGTATGAAAACTTAGAAACTTGCGTGAAGTGAATGAACACATATGATAAAAGCACCGTTAATTTCGCTAGGTTGTTTCTTTTATGAAAATTAAATTTAAATTTATCATATATAATTTTTTGGTGGGTTTTAGGTACAGATAGGGAGTGATCCGTGGTATTAGGACTAGAACAGTGATATATGAGCCGCGTGTTGTTTATAAATAAACAAGTTGTTGCAAGACTATTAGGGTTCAGTTTGTTTATATTGGTATACATTAGATTTTTAATGAGTAGGTTCATATTTAGTGTCGTACGATAGTGGGGGATTAGAAATATGATGTATACTGTGACTATTATGTGGTGTTTGTTGCTGTTGTGTTCTTTATATAAAATTTCTGGTGAGTGTGTATGAGGTAAGGTAAGTGGTAAAAGAAAATGATACGAGTAACACTGTAGATACTTGCTATTAAAACTAACACATACAATTTTTAGAATAAAGGTAAAGTAATAAAGCAATTTACAAATTAAAAATATTAGCATAAACTTGTAACAAAGAATATAATATAAGCCTACGAGGTTATTGTTCATGGATATAGAACTGACACTTCTCGCATTATGCTGCTGACATTCTAGTCACTTGTCTTGTTGTAGCTTGTCCAGGTCACTTTCACACGTTATGCGATTGTGAGGCAAACCATCTTTTTCCCGCAAAAATATTCTACCAGATGACGTCCAGCAAAAGTTAAAGTTATTTCTCTTGGCAAATTCTCTAGCAAGGAAAAACAGCTTACGCTCCTGTTGTGTGAGGTTTTCCGAAATATACAGCAGTTTGTGGGTTCCACCTGTTTGCAGACTGGATGTGCTAAGTTTAGCATTTACGTGCATTTTATTGTACCTTTTAAAGGCGCTCAAGAAGTTATCTCTCATAGCGACTGTAGTAAAGTCCGCTATTATTGGCTTGTCAGTAGCTTTTGTATTTATGCGGTAAATGTTTTTAACCTCAGAGCTTTGCAATGATACATTCAATAATTTAGCTATATTGCTAACAACACCCATAAGATCATCCCTCGATTCCTTTTGGTGTTGGGGGATATTTCTCAACTCTATGCTGGTGCATCGAGAATGATGCTGTTGCGCCTCTAACTGGATTTAAAGATCCTTAATTAGATTCTTGGCACTTTCATTTTCTTCTTCTAAGAAATGAATTTTTTCCATTGCCTCTTCATATTTAGTGGAGATCAAGTCCACGGTAGTTTGCACCTGACTAATTGAGGTGAGCACAGCGTCGAACCTATCATCCTGTCGCTTTTGCAGCTCAGAAAACAAAGCCAACATCTCCGTCTTACTTATGTCATCAGTATCTCCCCGTTTCCGCTTAGGTACATTTCGCTTGGTCACATTGCCTAGGGATGACGCAGCACTCCCCGTAGCCTCTTGTCCGACTTCAGCAACATTAGAATCAGACGCGTAGTGTTGCAAAGGCGATGCAAAGTCCGCCAGCGATGGTGATTTTTCCTTTGGGGGCGTACGTTTAAGCGGCATTATTCACTAGCGCGTAATACGTGGTTTTTGTTTTTAATGACAAAGTGCAAATTGGCAAGTATGTGAAAAACTGGAACGGAGATCGATGCAAAGGCACTGAGTATGAATGCAAAGAGACCAGCCAATCAGAGGCCGTAAACAGGTAACGTGTTGATGAATCACTGTGCGTGTACACGGTAAGGCACTAAATACAGCTGTAGAGCGTGATGTGTGAGTGTTGGTCACATTCAATAGCAGACGCTCACGGGCGTAAGTGAGACGGACGTGTGTAGTGTGCGGCTTACTTGCACTGATATTGTCGATGTGTGCGCTTGTCGTTGCGTAGGCAGCTTGCGTTCAACCTCTTCACTTGTTATGCACTCCTAATTTTTGCACCGCGTAGAATTTAATTTAAATTGATTTAAATTATTAATATAAAATGTATTAAAAATTCACATGTGCTCCTGCACGCGTGTACTCAGTACCGAGATCCAGTTGGAAAAAGATATGGTCGGGTAGAACCCTACCACTAAGCAAATAGTGTTCATAATCGCGAGGACGCAATCTGTTGTTAATATGAGCGGCGCGGCGTGGCCGTCACCGCGGGTCAGCCATTTTTAATTTGCTTGTCTGTTCGGCTCATGAGTTAGGTTCGTGTTCCCGTCTGGACTCACACACGCGGCCGTGTATGCAGGAATTTTAAGATACGCACGAGGA
The DNA here is from genome assembly GCA_963854805.1 of Plagodis dolabraria. Classification (NCBI taxonomy): domain Eukaryota; kingdom Metazoa; phylum Arthropoda; class Insecta; order Lepidoptera; family Geometridae; genus Plagodis; species Plagodis dolabraria. Next base: position 17,739,701 of record OY978468.1, on the reverse strand, counting down.
CGTGCAATAAAACAGTGGTTTTATTCTTGTGCAAATCAGTGTTAAATTGGATGGATTGTGGTTGCGGCAACCCAGTTACTTCTGACGCCGGGCGTCCTGCATGAAACATTTTTTGCGAAAGAACTATCAGGGAGTTAACCGGGACGAGACGGATCTCTTCCTCTGCGGGCTACATACTTCGACATCGGGATTGAGGGAAGTTATTATTCAAATATAATTCCTAGATTTATTTAACTGCAGCTAATAATAAGTTAGGCGTTTTGAAATATTACTTAATCGTTTCGACGGAGCGACTCGCGAGCCGTTAGTGGGTGAGTGGTACCCACCATTTCTTTTACCCGCGTGCCTATAACAGCACGTAGATCGGCTGGTGTCTTTTTATAGAACCTAGTCGAATACTCCACGACGTACGTGATAAAGTGGTAAAGTTTGGGACTACGGGGATTGAAAACGGCCCCTCCCTAAACAGAGACTTTTGACATCAAGTGGTCCTCATACTTATTCCGTCAAAAAAAATATGTAAAATACAAAAAAAAATTAAAAAAATTGAGATAAAGATTTTGTTTTTCAAAACTCAAAAAGAAATATTTTAAAATGATTGTCAGGACTAGCAGGAGTCAACCCTAAGAGGTTGTTAGCATTTTTCCAATAACCCTGTATATACAGCTTAATGCCTAATGGTTTTTGATAAAATTTTATAAGAACACCAATGTACATGGGCAAATTTTTTTGAATAAATATAATTTTTTTGTTCCTCAACTATGTGATCTTAGAATATGATTGTTAACCGCCCGTAGCGAATCTTGATCTATCAACTAGATCCTAGGGGTCCCCTAATGGCTCTTACCAGTGAGGACTTCCGTGTTTCGGAAGGCTAGTCAAGTAGATAACCTGCCGCTAAGCATCAAATGGTTTATTTCAGAGCTGTTCTTGAATGCCAGTAATTTCAGGTTATCCTAAACATTTCAACCGCACCATCACTTATACGTGAGATAGTGTTCAAAGTTTAGCCATTTAACAGTGAAAAGTATTATGTGGTGTATAAAGTACAAAGTGATAATTAGACCAGATGGATTCCTGACACATTCTGCTTACAGGGAACCAACACATCCTGATAAGTAACTCGACGCTTGTTCTCGTCACCATCTTCAGCACTTACAATCTGTTGTTAGGTCATTGACCAACAGAGCGAGAACATGACTAATGTGACCCTGAATGTTTGAAGCTGCACAAACGCAAGTTCAATAGGTATTTAAAAATAAAGGGAAGAAACCTGACGTATCTCGGCAGCTAGTTTTCATGCGCTATGTTAGGAGTGACAGATAAATTGGGAACACTATTAAGAAAGCATTCTATAAAAACTGTATACACCTCTTTATCTAAAGTCTCGAGCCACGTTAAATCACCAACATATGTATTTCCCTTTCAAATACCCGAAGTATACAAGATCCACTGTGGTTGCAGTAGTTCTTATTTGGGCAAACGAAGCAGACCACTGTGTAAGTGTCAAACAACAAACCAACAGGTACTTGAATAAATATGTGATTATTGAGCATCGGATTGAACTACATGACCTAAAGATCCTTTGTACCGATTGCTACTTTTAACCCAGAGCTGTACGAAAAGCCATTGGAATAAAAAAAAATACAAAAATGACAACCAGGAGGTTGGTTATAAGTTCTGAATTTCATGATGGTCTACATCATGAAACTCAGTCATTTCGTAAAATAAATATACAGATATTATGACTAGATGTGAGGTGCAGGTTATACTCCGAGTTAACGGAGACTAAACCAAGTGCAGTTCGAACTTCCCGTACTTGACGACGATGACACTGCCACCGCTGACCAAGTCTTTTCGTAACCATTGTTGATGCAACTCTGCCGACACGTTGAAGTATGGAAATAATTAGTATGCGATTAAGATCCGTAGTTATTATTATACCTAATAAATTACATCAACGTTTAGTTTGTAAAATAACTTCTAACCAAATCCACTTGTGCCACCAACCCAGTGGTGAGTTGATCTGGAAACTAGAAAAGAATTGGTGAGCAATGAGTAGTGAGAGTGAAGAACTAATAGTGTTTTCGCTGGGCTATAAGCAAGTGTGCGTGAGCGATGAGCTATTATTTGCATCACTTGGCAGCGGCGACCAGTGGCCCACTGTGTGCAAATCTATCCAGCGAAAGTCTCGGCGAGTGACCGCTGAGTAAGTGTAACTCTTGTGCTGCGAAGAAATAGTAGAAAGTTCTTCATGGCATATGGCAGTGTGAACGGTCAACAATCATTTAGTAATATAAGGTACATAGGCTTTTTTCGACACTAGATCAGATTTTTTGCGTTCTAGGTAAGAAAATTATGTATGACTACTCGCTTTCTCGCTAACAGTGGGGTAAGTGCCTTTACTAAAGTTGTAGGGTTTCCAAAAATATAAAGGAGGTTGCTTCATTAATAGTTTTAGAAATATGTAATTTAATATTGTAAGGACCAAAACACATTGCACATTACTGACAAGTAAATTTTGTAGAAAATAATTGAGAGTAAATAGGTTCTTGCAACAGATAAATTGTTTTCAAAAAACTCCATCGTGGTACTCAATATGTATTTTTGTGACTAAGTTTTTCTTGTAGCAATGGCGTCATCGAGTCCATCCTGGCCGACGGCCCTTGGGGCGCGGCCTCCCCCAGCGCAGTCGGATGTTCCAAGGTCCTCTAGCAACGGGAGTGGTGCCCTGGGTTGTCCAGCCGCCTTCACCAGCTGCTGCATCCACGCACTCGTAGCCAAAAATACGAAAATAACCTGACAAAATAAAAGGAATATTAGTGTAATTTTCAGTCATTGAAAATTATGAAACAGCTCGTTTTTTTTATGCCTCATAGGTTAGCTTTTGACCACTATCTCACCTGATAGTAAGTGATGATGTAGTGGAAGATGTTGTTCAGAGTAACTAGAATAACTGGCTCTCAAGGACAGCTGCCGGAACACACCGTTAGGTGCTTGGCGACAGATTTTCTACTTGAGGGTGGTAGCTAGCCAGGCGGGCATTCGCACAATGCCCTACCACAATGCACGTTGAAATCAGTGTCATGCAGATTAAATAAATTCTGAGCTCATATATAACGACTATGATATAGGTACTTTTGTGTTGGACATCGGCACTTTTTTTTTTCACTTGTTGCAATAATGCATATTACTTTGGCGATTGATAGACACCCGCCTAAAATTTAATTGATCAGCATCAACATAAGTAGCAATTACTTACCAGTCGTCCATGTATGAAAGTATTGTGATATACATTTTTCAGTACATTGCGTGGTAATTAAAAACGAATCCACTGATGTTGATGAAATATAAATAAAGCTTATTTAGAGGTAATCTGTACACAACAAACAAACATATTTATTGGATGTTGCACTAAAATGATAGCGTGGTCATAAAAACAACAAAACATATTTGAAAGTTTTACACATACATTATTATATAACATGATTTCACCTTTGGGCTATCGCATGCTAAGCGAACTACGGAGGTGTGACGAATGATTACAGTACTAAATTACATCTCGAGCTTTACGCACCGAGTGCCTTAACCGCTCGGCCATCGAGACAGGCTGAACTGAGGCAAATGTTGTGCTTTAAATTTATTATTTTAACCGCCAAAAAACGTTGCGCTCTAAAATCAGATTACTGGACATAATCTGACTGAAATTTCAGGAGCAATAATTCGCATCAACCATTCCCGATGGCCGAGTGATGAAGGCATCCGGTGAATAAATCTGGACGATGTGGATTTGAAACCTGTTCGAAATGCAAAATTTGTTTCCCTATTTTTTTATAAAGAGACTTTTTATTTTTAAGAGTAAACACATAGTAACAGATAGATATATGCGGATGTTTTTCAAACATAAAACAGGCAGATATACAATGCTAATTATTTTATCTCACCATTAGTGCCGTGGCCTTCATAGCGAGAGTGCAACACTGGAGCAGTGCTTGCTAATGTATATATGTGTCCCTGTTACAGACACTAACTAAATACTGACTCATGACACGGTGTATCTCTCTGTTTAATAAGAGCGCGATTCGACACGCAGTTAGTACAATACATATCCTATCTTGCTGAATGCCACATTTGATGCTAATATTATATGTGTTATAGGCAATCTGTATAATCCGGCATTGTATAGAATGCCTAGGCATTATATACATTGCCAAAAACGTTCAGGCAATGTGTATAATACGATTCATTTTATACATTGCCTAGGTATTGTATAAAATGCCAGAAGCGCATCAGGCAATGTGTATAACGAACGACCACGGGAAGGAGACGCGTGCGCGGGGTGCGGGACTACCTCGTAAACAAGTTGCAACTTGTTCGGTGCGTTAGTACACAACACTCCTTTGTTCTATGCAAACGTATTTTATTAGTTTATGCATTGGTTCTAAACTAAATTATTAAGTGTGATCATTGATTGTGTTCGTGTGTGTGATTATTTAATGGAAAATGGCTACAGATCAGCGGTACTTACAAATGAAAGAAAGGTTTTACTCAGGACTGCGTACTAAAAGAGAATCGGCTTCTACAAAAAATCGAGTGTTCATTGATGATTTACGTTACACACAATTGTTGAAGGAAATAAGTATAGCAAAAACGTTAGACAAGAAAACTCCGCGTGATTATTGGTTGCTGAAACATTACGATGTGATCACTCTTGGACAAACCCGTAAGTTGATCTTTCCTGTAAATGCTCCGAACGCTGTTATCAAGTACTATGTCTCTGATGATGAATTATTTCAAGTGATTCACGATGCACACAAGGATATTGGTCATGGAGGACGAGACCGGATGTTAAAAGAACTTAGCCAGCGTTACAAAAATATAACCCGACATGATATTGAGCTATACTTGCAGCTTTGTGAACCGTGCCAGCAAAAACAAAAAGGAATAAAAAAGGGAATTGTCGTGAAGCCCATACTGTCATCTGAGTTTAATTCCCGGTGTCAAGTTGATTTAATTGACTTTCAGTCACACCCTGATCAAGAATATAAGTTTATAATGGTTTACCAAGATCACCTGACCAAATTTGTCATCCTCAGAGCACTCAAAACAAAACGTGCAGAAGAAGTAGCATACAATTTACTAGACATTTTCACATTGATTGGTGCACCAGCAATACTGCAATCCGACAATGGAAGAGAGTTTTCAAACCAAATAGTTAGTAACCTAAAAACATACTGGCCGACTTTAAAAATAGTCCATGGTAAGCCTAGACACTCCCAGAGCCAGGGTAGTGTAGAAAGAGCAAACCAGGATGTCGAAAATATGTTAACAACTTGGCTTCAAGATAATAATACTGATCGCTGGAGTGACGGACTACGATTTGTTCAGCTTATGAAAAATAGGGCTTTTCACCAAGGTATAAAAAGAACACCATACGAAGCTCTATTCGGTTCAAAAATCAAGGTTGGCATTTCTTTGCCGTTTGATGATGCTAATGTAGAGACCGAAGAGCAACTTGAAAAAGTAATTAATTTAGCACAGAGTAATCCTGTTGAGTCTGAAAATGAAAGAAATGAACAGATTGAAAACCATCCTTTGGAAATACATGTCGTTATACAAGAAAATCACGAAATCCACACAGAAACTTTAAGTGCCAAGAACAAACATGCGAATTTTGAAAACGTCGATGCTGAACCTGACAATGTTCCAAATCAACCTTCCCCCCAATCACCTTCGTCCGTACTCAAATGCTGTGTTTGCTCTGGAGAGACCACCGGTGCTCATTCGTGTAGAACATGCAAAAGTCCTATACATACTATTTGTGCTGCCCCAGAAACAAACGTACCAGAAGGCTATGGATCTAAAGTGATTTGCCCTTTATGCATGAAAACAGCATTAACTTTAGAAAACCGCAACAGTTCAAAAGATAATTTAGAGGAACAAGCCAAGAAAATGCTCAAAACTTCAGGAAAGAAATTTCCTCCTGTGATACCTGGTACCACGGTTAGGATTCCTGTTCCAGAAGTCGACAGAGGTCGTGGTGACGCCCGTAATATACTTGCAGTTGTCTTGAAAAAGACAGAAGATGAGCTTTATCAACTTGGCACAAAGCAAGGTATCATAAAAACACTGTTTTCTAGACAACAATTTACTGTTTGTCAACAGAAATTAATAAGCGTGGAAGATGTCGCTAATCAGGATACAACAGTGCGCTCCGTTGCTACTTTGCAATCGACTGGAACAGGTCAGGGTTTTTTCAAATGTACTTGCAAAGTAAACTGTGAAACCAAAAAGTGTTCATGCTTTAAGAATAAATTGCTGTGTACTTCAAAGTGTCACAATAGTTCATCTTGTAAGAATAAGTAACTGCTTTTAATATACTTACCTACTTACAAGATGTTTTACTATTGAAACTTTGTATCTTAAAAAAAAATATGTGTTAAAGGAAGAGTTTGATAAGACAATTTGACTTTTTAGAATTTATTATTGTAAGAAATAATATGATTACTCCACATGTAGAATGAAGATACTTAGGAAAATGATAGTTTTTGTTATTAAGTAACTACAAGTAGACTGACAACTAGACTGAAATTTTAATTTTAGTTTGTTCAAAGATGTTACCTAAGATTTTATTTCATTTCAAATTATAATTATGTTATTAGAAGATTCTTAATTTCTATTTATTCAGAGTAATGTTTGAGTTAAATTAAAGTTTAAGGTTACTAGATATTTCTTTTTGTTATTAATTAGGTACCTGCAAGGTTACTAGATTACAATTTTGAAGATGTTACCTAAGATTTTATTTCCTTTCAAATTATAATTATGATACCAATAGATGATTTAAAGTACTTACCAATATAAAAACTGGTTGTTTTTTTTTATGTGAAATCGATTATGAAAAATCGATTACATAAATTACCTATGCTTCAACCGGCATTCTATACAATGCCTAGGTATTCTATACATTTCCTAGGTAAAGTGTAAAATAGTTGAACTATTGAATATAATTTTATACATTGCCTGAACGACTCCGGCATTCTATACATTTCCTAGGTATTGTATAGAATGCCTGCATTATACAGATTGCCTATAACATATGCATAATTTGATAAATTATACTGAATACTGATATTTTTTAGACAAAGAAAGCCACGTACCATAACATCTATTTTAGTTTTGTACCGGCTTGACACTGTAACTAAAGACGTATGTGATAAACACGACGAGCCTGCATACTTTACATCATGTTAGGTATTCTTTAAATAAGAACCATTTGCCACGCTTTATTGCCACAGTTGTTTTTTTGTTTTATTTTTTCTCGTCGCTACGTATATATTTATAACACAAGGAGCCTTGGGATGGAAAAAAACAGAGCGAAGTCCGGCATTAGTGGAATATTAGGCATATTTTATATTTGTGTGTATTTTTTTAAACCGAACTGGGTAGCTCTTGACCACTCTCTCACCTAAAGTGATGATGTGGTCGATGATGGAGCGCGCTTACCCAGAAGATACATATATTGACCGGAAACACAGACTGAGGCAGGGTGTTCCAAGCCCTGGTGGTTCGTATAATGAACGAAGAAGCAAACCGCTTCGTTCGGGTATATGGAATATCTACCATATAGCGGTGGCGCTTCTCAGTATCCCTGGATGTCCGTTTATAAGTTAAATGGAGATAAGTTAAACTTTAATGGATAATAGTAATATGAATAATCATCTTTTTTGACATATTTCTTAGGTACTTACAAAACATTAGTCTTTGGGTAAATATAAACATGAAACATTTCTTAGTAAGATCGTTGATGCCTGTTGTAGTAGTACAGAGAAGAACGCCCTCCGTTCTTAGCAAGACATAACCAAACTATACCTAGAGATTTCTATATGTAAGTGATCTAGTTTACCGTATGACATTTCGAAATTAACTAGCTATATGTAAAGGGTGTTGGTATACCTGAGATAAAAAGCTGTCGCGAGTTTTGTCCATAATTATTATCCAGTAACCGGCAGCCGGCTAGGACTCGCGCAATATTTACCGGATATTGCTCCGACCAGGTGGTATACCTATTAAAAATATATGTAGTGGGCTGGAGCATTTGGGCTTTCTGTGGGCAAAACACTTCGTTATAGTAGCTATGTGTGTGTGTGTGTGTTCAGTTTTGTGAGTGTTTTTGAGGGGATGAGGGTGTTTTATGTAATGAGATGCTGCCTATTGTTACGAACAAATCTGGTGGTCGTCTCAAGAATGACCCGCTCCTGCGCTCATCGCTTCGTGTCAACACTCGTTCCAGCGGGAAATCACTCAGCCAATCACAGAGCATGTTGCATGTTTCATTCCCGGAAATGGTGGCGCCACTATCGCATTGGTGTTGCCATTAGCGCAACCGGTAACTAAATACTAAGTGTTAAATATTTATTGCTGTCCAATAATACCATAACTTCAGGTAAAAACATAGCACTATAATAGTAAATATTTAATGAGGTTTTCTGTTTTATTATAATCTAAATACGCAAATAAAACGATAACTTGTGTTTCACTTCGTATTGTGAAAGTGGATACCTATCTTAATCAGCTGCTGAGTTTTTCGCGATGTTTACTAGCTAGCTAAAGACGAGTGGGTTTAATTTCACATACACGACCTCTTTTGCGTGTAATTTTGTCTAATTTTTTGTCTAATGGAAGAGATCTATGCTTTCGTAATACAGTGCTTGAGATAAATAGTTGTCTGACAGTAAGAATATTTGATTGCTGGTACAGAAGAGTTGAACGAAATCGAATAGGTTTTATGACCATGACTTAATTTCTTGTGCTCATTCTGCCTGTAACATAATTGTTGGAGCTGCATCATCCCAAGCCGTGGAGCAGTAAGAGAAGAAGGATTGTACTATTGAGTAGTATATCAGTTTTGAGTTTCTAATTCAGCAACACCAATTAGATTTTTGAAAATATACATTAGTATTCTGGAGCTTGCTCTTAATGAGTCAATTTGTTCCCTCCAACTTAATTAGGTAAACCCTTTATGTTAACTCCAAGGTATTTGATCTGGTCGGTTCTGGTCGTTACTTTACGAGCACAATGTAATACATTTGTGAACGACTATGATAGAAGAAGTATCGGGACGTGAAGATAACTTTGGTGCAAATATAATGTACTTAGTTTTTTTAACGTTAAGAGTCCGCAAATTTGATGTTAACCATTTCATGACAGTGCTGAGCGCCTCCTCTCCCTTACGATTCGCCTCATTCCACGTTTTACCATGAACTATGAGAGCTGTATCGTCCACATAAGTGAATATACTATAGTTAGCTAGTTGGATATTACCTAAATCATTCACGTATAAAAGAAATAGCACTTGGCCCAAGAAGCTACCCTGTCGGACTCCAAAATTTAAGGAATTTATCATTACTAACGAAATCCTCACTCTGAACGTACTGTTTTCGATTTCGCGAAAAATATTAAGAGCTCAACCACGACCGTATTCCTAGGTGTTCCATCTTCAAGATTGGCGATGGTATGGATACAAAGTCAAATGCTTTAGAAAGGTCTAGGAATATACCTACCATTATTTTTTGACCATAAAATACTAATTTTATGACAAACGCGTCGTCAAATGTGGCAAGCTGTGAGGCTGAGTTTTGATGGCTTCCACAGCCCACATATTATTGCCATGTGAAGTGAATCAATTTATGTACAATTCATCCTATTCCAGTTATGTGTAAAAGAGACCTACGCTTTAATAAGTAAAAACTACACATGGCAATAATGTGGGCTGTGGAAGTTCAGCCCTTCAACCACTGGTATCTCTCTGCATAGCATGAAATACTCCTCTGATAGCTTTAAATATATATAATAGGTCTTGTTGCTTGGATACAATCTATGTGTGACATTTTTTTTTACTGTTTATATTCTTGTATGGCTATGGTCGGTCTATTTGTATTCTCTTTGCTTACCATCGTTGCCGCCTTTTTGAGTATTTCATGCATTCTACGTGCATTACGTATTGCATTATACACCCACTTTTACGGTATACCTACTATAGGCAAATCTGACTGTAAAACATTCAATAAATTATAACCTCAAAATCCGACATGTTGTTTTTTTTTTTATTCCAAGGGTGTGTCCGTGACTAGTTTTTAATTTCGATCGCTTGAGTGATTATTGTAGAACCCAGAAAACAAACTCACGACTCAGTAAGACTCTAGGCTAATATGTAGGGATGAAAAATCATGTCCTTTACCAATTATTACAACCGAACGACTTACTTATTTTATAATTTAACTATTAATTATTGTTGTCATGTAAGTGACTTTGGTATTTTTTTAGAATCTCTACACCCAAATCCAAATAAGAATCATTTGCCACGCTTCATCTTCCTTTGCCACGGTCGTCATTGTTTGTTTTTGTCTCGTCGCTGCGTATAATACAATATTTATAGTACACACTCGTTCACTAACATGTCCGAGACGTCACTCGATGAGAAGAAGCTACCGGTTGAGCTATTAGCTGTAGACGGCGATTGTAGATGGTGTTTACCGATTATGTAGTGTATACTACAAATGGATGTCACGGAAGTGTTAAAATGAAACAGAGCCTGAAAATAAGCTAATATGATAATTAAAATTATAAAACGTAGTCACACTTTGCTTTGAACAACATAATCACGAACTAAAAAGTGAGTACTGACCGAGCATTGTATTCTTGAGCATTGTTTAAGCGTGGTTTAATGTATCAGCAGGATTTTCAGATGTTGAGATAAAAAAACATTTAACCAAAAAATGGAACCGACTTCAAAACCCAATAATAAGAAATAATTTAAAAATTAAAAAACACGCCTGCCGTACCAAAAAGTGAACGAAAAAATTACAAACAAGTTACATGATTTTAATGTTGAATGGCTACAATGTAGGTACTAAATAGATTATATTTACTGTGCAATTAAAACACCATTGAACCCAGAAATGGAGAATAGATAACCAATATTTTCATCGAAGTCGACTTCGACATTGTAGCCATTCAACATTAAAATCATGTAACTTGTTTGTAATTTTTTCGTTCACTTTTTGGTACGGCAGGCGTGTTTTTTAATTTTTAAAATATTTCTTATTATTTCGTACCTTTTAGTGATAAAACAATATTTTTGCAAACGCACAATGTGCCACAAAACATAACTTATATTTTTTTGGAAATTAATATTACGCAAAAGATAACGTGAAATATATTTTTTTATGATCAATTAATTATTAATGATAACTCTGAGGTCTTTCAGTTCTTGCAGAGACTTTTTGTCATGGGGCTCGTTGATAAGCTTTCGTGGATCTAAAACACCAATTCTTCTAGCTGTCTGACGCGACTAAGAGCGACATAAACTTTCATCATCGTCATCATCAGCCGGAAGACGTCCACTGTTGAACAAATGCCTCCCCCATAGAACGCCACAAAGAATGGCTATTAGCCACTTGTGACCATTAGCTACCCGCGACTTTTATGATATCGTCAGTCCATCTAGTGGGGGGCCTACCAACTCTACATCTTCCGGTGTACCATGGTACCCACTTGAGAACCTTTCTTTCCCATCGCTTATCAGTTCGTCGAGCAATGTGGCCTGTCCATTGCCACTTCAACTTGCAAATTCTGAAAGCTATGTCGGTGACTTTGGTTGTTTAGCGAATATCCACGTTCCGGATTTTATCGCGCAAAGTAACTCCGAGCATAGCTCTCTCCATGGCTCGTTCAGTGACTCTGAGCTTGTCCATAAGGGCCACTGTTAAGGACCACGTCTCGGTGCCATATGTCATCACTGGGAATACACACTGGTTGACGACTTTGGCCTTCAGGCAAGATCTTTGACGAGAAAATGTCGCGTAACTTCCCGAACGCTGCCCATCCGAGTTGGGTTCTTCGGGCGTTTTTTTTTCGAAGTTGGGCCTATCTAACTGGACAGTCTGTCCCAGGTAAAATTACATAAACTTTGCCCCTTGGCAAAAATTTTAGCGCCTAGATCCACGACGGCTCTGTCCAGTGTCGTTCCTTGCAGGTTGTGCACTGTCACAGCCAAACATAATTTCAGTGGTAGCATGTGCCGCTCGACTTTACCTTGACCCCGTAACGCGTCAAATTCGACAGCGCTAGGCTCAATTTTGACACCCAAACTGACTGTGTTGCCACGTATCGTTTTGTCATAGAACTCAACGAAAACGGCTTGCGGTAACTCTCCCGGTTACGACGTAGCGCTGGCCATACGAATTATCGGATGACTTCCATAGCGCCATTTACAAAGCCGTGTCCAAATTTAATATTTTTCCGCAACATTACCCTAGTACCAATGGTAACTTTTAAGAATGGAACAATACCTCCTGTTACGTCTTTTATTGTGTAGTTTTAGTGTCTTAATACGTCTTTTATTGGGATCAGAAAGTATAAATTCGGGTTTTGGCCGCTGTCATTTGGTTTTGGCCTCTACGGATGTATCTGATGCTACCACGTCAAACAACCGGCAAATTTTGGCGATTTCGATGGTCATCGTTTAATTTTGATTTGGTGGTTCGATTCATCCACCTGTCTTGTCGTGGGAAATTTTGGCACATACTCGCCATCTGGTCCAGTAAGTGGTACTCTACGATGATCCAGGATTTTAACCCGTAAACCATTCAAAATATCGACAAATGTGGTGTCGTCTGCTTGCCTCACATTCTGTGGCAGTTTGCAGAAGCTATATAACGTCCATAAATCCATTTCAGCACTTAAATGTGGCGGTTGTTTAAAGCAGTGGTATGCAATAAATGATTCTGATTCTGATTCAGTATGCTCCGCTGACGGATTAAGCTACTAGTGGAAGCTGCATCAAGTCACTAAACAGTAAAATGTTAACACCGCCAGAATAATCATTTCTTGTAGTTGTGTATGAAATGCCTTTCTCTCTGAAGGCGTTCTCCGGTCAAAAAACGCATGGTCTCTGTCCTGCCGCATGCCGGTGATTTATTTATTTGTATTACTTGTGTCTACAAGAAGCAAGTGTAGAAACGGATAAGACAATATTTATTACTTTTGATATTAGTTAACCAATGTATATTGAATACTACTGTTATATATTTTTGTTATGTACTAAGCAAGCTCTAGACGGTGATAGTAAAATTTGTAAAATTTTCACGAATTTTTTTTTAATTTTATTTTAATTTCATGGACTATGGCCCCCTCTTTAAATTTTTTTAAACATTCACTAGCCTATGTTACCCGGAATAACTCAACGCTTCTAATGATATGACAAACATCAAAATCGGTTCAGCCGTTACGAAGTTATGGTGGAATAAAGAAACTCACAAACATGCATACATACATGAACCCTAAAAACATAACTCTCCTTTTTTCAGGCAGTCGTGTAAAAATGTGAAATAACTTGTCGAAGTCGGTACCATGCGTATAATACTGTGATACCTAATAGGTACTTTTGAATTATTATTTATTTTTACTAAGAATCAGTTCTATTTTTAACCGACTTCCAAAAAAGGAGGAGGTTCTCAATTCGTCAGTTTTTTTTTGTTTATGTTTGTTACCTCAGAACTCTGGACTGGGTGAACCGATTTTCAAAATTCCTTTTTTTTGAAAGTTGATCCTATTTTAAATTTCATCAATATCGGTCGAGCCGTTTTTGAGTAACGCTCTAATAACTGAAAAATATTCACCTATCTTGATGATATAGTCGTTGACAATGATTAAGAATCAATCCCGTAAGTAGCAAGGGTCACTATAAAGAGTGAAAAAAAAAATTACCAACAAATTGAACCAACTTCAACATAGGTGTTCTAATACTATTAATGACAGAACGCCAGCAGAAATGTGGTTTAATAGAATTCCAAATTTGAAACATTTAAATATTTTCGGTTCTTTGGCTTATTACAAAATAAATACAAAACTCAATAAATTAGATTCCAGATGTGGTAAGGGTTTGCTAGTAGGATTTACGAACAATGGATATAAGATTTGGGATCCGGTGGGTTTGAAGGTATTTTATTCAAGAGATGTGACTTTTAATAATAATGCGAAGGATGTTTTGGAATTTTTAAAGCAATGTAATAGGATTGCGAAAGTTACAGATTTATATAAATTATTTAAAGAAGAAGAGGAGTTCGAAGAACAAAACGAGAAAAGAAATGTCATCACAGCTGATGATGGTTGTCAAGTTGAGAGGGGAAGTTTGTATGGAGAAAGTAAGAAGAAGAAGACAGATGTTGAAGCAACGAAGGAGGAGGAATTTTCTATTTTAGAAGAAGAGAGAAATGATGTCATAGATAATATTTTAGAAGAAGAACGAAATGATGTCATAGAAAATATTTTTGAAGAGCGAAATGATGTCGTAGAAGATGTTTTGGAGGAGGAACGGAATGATGTTATAGAAAATGAGGGAATTGATGTTTTTGAAGATAGTATTGCTGAAGAATTATTAGATAATAATAGTAGAAGAGAAGTTAATTTGGAAGATAGTAGTCAAGAAGTGAATAATGGAAATGAGATTGAAGATAATAGTAGATTGACGGTGGATGGAAACGAGTTGTTTGTGGATGCGGAGGAGTCCGTTGAAGAAATTAGTAGTTAAAGGATTTTGTCAAAAAGAGATAGAAAATTACCAATAAGGTTGAAAGATTATGATTTAGAAACATCATTTTTAACTTACAGTGAGGTGTTGAAGAGTGATGAGAGAAGTTTATGGGAAAAAGTTATTAAAGAAGAGATGGATTCTTTGGAGAAAAATAATACTTGGGAAGTAGTTGATAAAATAGAAGCAGGTAATAGAAGATTGATAACTAGTAAGTGGATTTTTACTGTGAAGTCGGAAGGAAGATACAAAGCACGACTTGTTGCTAAGGGATTTTTACAAAAATATAATGTAGACTACAAAGAGACTTATAGTCCAGTGGTAAATACTACTAGTGTACGATTATTGCTTTCAATTGCTGCACAGAAAGGTCTAAAATTAAAACAGTTTGATGTAAAGACAGCGTTTTTGTATGGAGAATTAAATGAGGATATCTTTATGGAAATTCCTTTAGGTTATGATTATGGTGAAAATAAAATTTGTAAATTAAAGAAGAGTATATATGGTCTTAAGCAAGCACCGCTCATGTGGAATAAGCGGCTAACTGAATATTTAAAGAAATTGGGTTTCGAACAGCTGAAATTAGATCCATGTTTGTTTTTATGTAAAGAAAAGGAAATTTACTTGGCTATATACTCGTATGTTGATGATGGAATTTTGATAGGAAATTGTGAAAATGAATTGAATAATATCATGAAAGGAATGCAAAAAGAATTTGATATTAGAAAATTTGATAAAGTTGAGAAGTTTATCGGTATTGATATACAGGTTGGAGAAAATTATTTGAAAATTTATCAGGAATCTTATATTGGTCAAATGTTAAATAAATTTGGATTTAATGACTTAAAAGAAATTATTTTTCCGAATATTTTAGTTGATACACATCAAGAGGGGAAGGGTAATAGTAGTGATGTGCATCGTTATAGGCAGTTGATAGGGTCTTTACTATACTTAGTAAACAAAACTAGACCAGATGCTTCATTTCATGTTGGTTATTGCAGTAGACATCAAGAGTGTCCTAATTTAAATGATTTTGCCAATATTAAAAATCTCTTCAGATACCTTAAGAGCTCTATATCTTCTGGTATTCAATATTTACGTGGAAATAGTTTAGTTTTGACTGCATATTGTGATGCAGACTTCGCTGGTGATCCTGATACTAGGAAAAGTACGACTGGCTTTGTAGTGTTGTACAGTGGTGGTCCCATACATTGGTGCTCGCGTAAACAGTCCGTCACCGCTCTCTCCAGTAGGTACGGAAGCAGAATACATCTCTGCCGCAGAATGTATCAAAGATTTACTTTATGTTCAAAGTCTGATTAAAGAAATTACAGGTCATACTCCAAAAACACAATTATTTGTTGATAATCAGTCGGCTATTGTTTTAATTAAAAACGGAATTTTAAATCGCAGAAGCAAACATATTGATGTGAAATATCATTTTATTAAAGAAAAGATAGATCAAAATTTAATTGAAATTTTCTATTGTCCAACCAATTCTAATATTGCGGATATTTTGACAAAAGGATTGGACAGAACCAAGTTTTTACGTTTAAGAAAGCATATTGTGAGTGATCAGTGAGTTTGATGTGAACTTTAATGAAGTGAGTTTAGTGGTATAGTTAGTTAATTATGATAGGTGTTAGATGTTATATTTTGTAGAGATAATGTTTTGGAATTGATTTGAAATTTATATTTAAGGGGGTGGTTTAATATAGTATGTAGAATGTAATGATAGGTAGGGAATACTAGTATGGGTTTTTATTTTTGTTTTAATTATGTGTTCAATGTTGAAGTTGTATATGGGGTGTTCTAGGAAAATATGTTAAAGTTAAATACAGGTTGGTTTTAATTTTATTTGAGACAATATAAAATTCAGAGGGGATGTTGTAGAGATGAATTCTTATTGTCTATGATTATAGTCTATGTTTTTAAAAGCAAGTTAATTTCAAACTTGGAGCGATTAGTGTTTTGACAAATGTCTTGAAGAAAATTTTTATTGTACTAGTTTTTGAGAATTGTTTGGAGCAACTTATAAGTTTGTAGTCAATGTAATTTTTTTATAAAGATGTAGAGTGTTCAAAGGTATTAAGAAATTAAAAATGTGTGAATGAATTAAAGCCGTTTATATACTGGATCCCAATAATTACACACCTTGAGGGCGGATTTGAATAAAATCATCAATGTTCAATAATAGTTCATGATGTTATGAGTGGTATTATATCAATAGGCGTCGTGAATTTCATGATCACCTACAATCAGTTGCGAAACGTAGCAACGGAGGCGCAAAATCTGATTTATAGCATTAATCATACTATAACAAGAGTATATTATCATATACTAAGAAGCAAGATAGTGAAAACGCACGAAGTTTGCAATCACTAATTGGCATTTTATTTTCATAAGTACGAGTACTAAATTAGCGAAACTAATTAAGGGTGCTGTTATAATAATAATAATAAAAAAAAAAAACACCGCGCCTTTTTTCATACAACAATTTTAAAATTAAATTGTTACTGTTTTTGGGCCGATATTTACTACTTTATAATATCCAGTATATTTATTTCAACCATCCATAATATAAACAGATAAAATTACAGAAAAACCAACAACAATGACTACAAAATCTACAAAAAGTCAAATTGACACTTTATGTCAAACATGTAAATAACAACAAATTACGGATTTAAACCAATAGATGTGATAAAATACGGATTTAAAGCAACAGAAATGATCACAAGATCAAAGGCGAGGGAGAAGATCACAGCGGCAACCACCTGCGCACGTGTTCAATCATCGCCTACCCCGTCAACTCCGAGCTCCTCGTCGGAAGAAGAGTTTCACACTCCCCGCGAGTCGAATGCATCCAGTGATGAGGGTGGGCCACCGACGCCGCCGCCGAGCATCGCGTCCCGCCGGATGTGCGCCCGCATGGCAGGTACGGATCGAGCGGCGTATCAACTCATTCAGAACTCTCATAGCTAAGCTGATCTGTTTCAGTCGTGGCAATAACCGAGTCATGCGTTTCGTGGCCTTTGACGGTACCGGTGTCCTACCCCGAGACTAAATGGCCTGTGTCACGGATCGCATCGACTACCTGAAACAGAAGGTCTATGCGTGGGCAAGTCGTATTCGTCGCTACAGAGAGCGTGTGGATAGATACTGGCTTAATCGCCTCTTTCAAAGTGATCAGAAGAAGGTATTCCGGAAGTGGGAAGGAACCGATCACCGTGTGACCGACGGGCAGCTACCTGATGCCAGCGCCATGAATGATTTCTGGCGAGGCATCTGGTCGATGCCCGTCGAGCACACAGAGGGTGATTGGATTCATGTTGTTCAACGGGAATGTGAGTCTATCGAATCCATGGCGTCTATTAATATAGACCCCGTAGACGTTAGTTTGCCTGGATTGACTATAAGAAGGCCTATGATTCAGTGCCTCATTCATGGTTGGAAAGGATATTAGAGTTGTATAAAATTGATGCAACCCTGAAATCATTTTTGGCTGCATGTATGAGGCAGTGGACCACAGTCCTTCGTCAATCAGGTGGCAGTGACACTCCCTCTGGCCCGCAGGACTTAATAAGGATTGAGCGAGGCATCTTCCAGGGTGATAGTCTGAGTCCATTGTGGTTTTGCCTAGCGCTAAATCCTCTCAGCAGTTTGCTGAAGGATTCAGGGCTAGGCTTTCGACTTCGTAGAGAGGGTGAGGTTATAAGTCATCTGTTATACATGGATGATCTCAAGCTGTTTACTCCGAAACGCCAAGACTTGATGGAAATGCTAAAAATTACACAGATTTTTAGCAGCGCCCTTAGGATGAAATTCGGTGTAGATAAGTGTGCGGTCTTGCATGTACAGCAGGGGAAAGTTGTAAATTCTCCGAATTTGCAGCTTTCTGAGACAATAACTTTCAGATCTCTCTCCGAAGTCGAGTCCTACAAGTACCTCGGTATGTCAGAGTGGTATTTCGGTAGATGACATCAAGAAATCGGTAAAGGAACGCTTCTTTTACTGCCTGACAAAAGTACTTAAAAGTCTTTTGTCTGGCGGCAAATAGACGCGTGCCTTTAACGGTTGGGTGATGCCTCTACTGATATACTCCTTTGGCATCCTGAAGTGGACGCAGACTGAGCTGGACGCCCTGGATAGAAAAGTCCGTCAACTGCTCACTTTGCATCGCATGCTACACCCGCGCTCGTCAGTTATGAGACTGTACATTCCACGGAAATGGGGAGGTCGTGGCTTTTTAAATGCCAAGACCCTCCACAACCGTGAAGTGTGCAATCTCAGGGATTATTTCCGTAACCATGAGTGCGGGATGCATCGCGATGTCGTGACGGTTGACAAAGGCTTCACACCGCTCTCCTTGGCGAACGAAAACTGGCGCAAACCAACGGTGCTGAGCACCGAAGACCGCAAGGCAGTATGGAAAGGCAAGGAGCTGCACGGGAGGTTCTTCCGGGCCCTAACAGGGCCTGATGTGGACTTACTCGCTTCGGTGAACTGGCTACGCTTCGGAGACCTCTTTGGAGAAACCGAGGGTTTTGCTTGTGCAATTGCAGACGAAGTAATGATGACGAACAACTATCGGAAATATATCCTGAAGGACGGTACGGTCGACATTTGTCGAGCATGCCGCCGTCCCGGAGAGTCACTCAGGCATATCATTTCAGGTTGTTCGCATCTTGCTAACGGTGAGTATTTGCACAGGCACAACCAAGTGGCCAGGATCATCCACCAGCAACTTGCTCTTCAATATGGCCTTATTGAGTCAGAGGTGCCGTACTACCAGTACGCACCGGTGCCAGTTCTCGAGAATGGTCGTGCATTGCTCTACTGGGACCGCTCTATCATCACGGACAGGACTATTGTTTGCAATAAGCCTGATATCGTGGTGGTCAACCGATCCCAGCGCCGGGCAGTGCTCGTCGACATTACCATCCCACATGACGAGAACCTCGTGAAGGCCGAGAAGGACAAAGTCAGCAAGTACCTTGACTTGGCTCACGAGGTAACCGCTATGTGGGATGTTGACTCGACGATCATTGTCCCGATAGTCGTTTCAGCAAACGGCCTAATAGCGAAGAGCCTCGACCTCAAGAGGCTCTGACTAGACGGTTGGATTAAGGGTCAGATGCAGAAGGTTCAATGCTAACAACCTCTTAAGGCGATATGGTCTGACAAAGTAACATCTTTGAAAATCGAGATAAAATACTTCTTCGATTACCTAAGTCGCATTCTTTTGATATGTATATCTTCAGTTCATAAACTTAATTATGATCTCGGCAAAAACACGATTACGTAAAAAATCCTCGATAGATTTAATTTTTGAAAAATATGCTTTTTAAATTTTATTATCGCCGATATCTTAAAACTATAATTAATATTAACACTAAACTGGTTTTATTCGATAGTTTATTAGTATATCTAAATATTTGCCTAATATTTTATCAATATCTATAGTGGATGATTTTCTGGCAATTTTTTCTCATTATAAACTACGAGATCCCTTGTGCCCGTGTCGCCAGTACGCCCGTGACCGCTGTCAACGACGGTACTGTGCTCGTTTCTTTCGCGCACGGATTGTATACGCTATTTCGGAATCGACGAATAAATAAATGGGAAACCACAGTATAAAAAATAAGGAACGCTTACGTCAGCTGAGGGAGCATATTATGATATTGATAAGAGATCAAAGTCGGTAAGTACTAACTAGTAGGTAAGTAACTAATACATTTATCAAATGAATAAGCCACATGATGGCCTTTGTCGGTGTAGAAAATAAAATCAAATATATTTCATATGTATCAGTATTTCATTTCAGTATTAATATTATAAATGCGAAAGTAACTCTGTCCGTCTGTCTGTTACGCTTTCACGCCAAAACTACTGGACCTATTTGAATGAAATTTGGTATGGAAATAGTTTGAGACCCGGGAAAAAACATAGGATAGTTTTTATCCAACTGCGCAAAAAGAGGTTAATGTTTTTGCGCGATAACCGACATACGCGCAGGTGGAGCCGCGCCCGGAAAGCTAGTAGTATATAATCACATAAGTAAATGCTTAGTATATTCCACGTTTTGATATTTCCCTATTACTCAGGTTCATCTGTACTGGACGACTTATTTGCATATCGCCGTTTAGTTTGCGCATGTAGCGCCAACATATCAATATCAATAACAATTTCGTCTGCCAACTGAAGAAAGTTGCTCCGATTTGGCTGAAAATAAAAATCTAGGTTGTTCTGGACGTCCTCACTCCGAATGCAGACCTTATTTCGATGACGTCTGCCAAGTGAAAAAAGTTACTCCAATTTGGATGAAAATCGATATCTAGGTTGTTCTGGATGTCCTCATTCCAAATTTGGAATTTATTTTACGATGACGTCTGCCAAGTGAAAAAAGATACTCTGATTTGGCTGAAAATCGATATCTAGGTTGTTCTGGATGTCCTTATTCCAAATTTGGAATTTATTTATTGATGACGTCTGCCAGGTGAAAAAAGTGACTCCGATTGGGCTGAAAATCGATGTCTAGGTAGTTCTGAACGTCCGTATTACGAATTTAGAATTTGATTTCCGATGACGTCTGCCAATAGAAAACAGTTACTCCGATTTGGATGAAAATTGATATCTAGGTTGTGCTGGATGTCTTCATTACAAATTTGTTATTTTTTCTTCGATGGCGTCTGCCAAGTGAAAAAAGATACTCTGATTCGGCTGAAAATCGATATATACGAGTAGGTTGTTCTGGATGTCCTTATTCCAAATTTGGAAATTATTTTTGATGACGTCTGCAGCGTAAGAAAAGTTACTCCAATTTGCATGAAAATCGATATATATGTTGTTCTGGATGTCCTCATTCCAAATTTGGAATTTATTTTTCGATGCCGTCTGCCAAATGGAAAAAGTTACTCTGATTTAGATGAAAATTGATTTTGAAGCGCTCGTAGCCAAGTTTGCTTAGCCATTCTGAATTGATCAGCAAAGTTAAGCAACGTCCGCCGCGGTCATGACTTGGATGGGTGACCGCTGGTTGGGCATTACTACTGAGCGCTTCCGTGCTTCGGAGGGCACGTTAAGCCGTCGGTCCCGGTTGTTGTCTTAGGATAGCAGTCGTTACAGCATGGTGGTAGGGCACTTTGCAAATGCCCGCCTAGCTAGCTACCACCCTCAAGTTGAAAATCTGTCGCCAAGCACCTAACGGTGTGTTCCGGCAGCTGTCCTTGAGAGCCAGTAACTCTAGGTTAGTCTGATCAACATCCTCGACCACATCATCACTTACCATCAGGTGAGATAGTGGTCAAAGGCTAACCTATCAAGCATAAAAAAAAAAAAAAAAACGATATCTAGGTAGTTCTGAACGTCCATATTACGAATTTAGAATTTGTTTCCGATGACGTCTGCCAATTGAAAAAAATTACTCTAATATGGATGAAAATCGATATCTACGTTGTTCTGGATGTCCTCATTCCGAATTTGGAATTATTTTTTATGACGCCTGCCAAGGGAAAAAAGATACTCTGATTTGGCTGATAATCGATATCTAGGTTGTTGTGGATGTCCTTATTTCAAATTTGGAATTTATTTTTTGATTACGTCTGCCAAGTATGAAAAGTTACTCCGGTTTGGATGAAAATCGATATCTAGGTTGTTGTAGATGTCCTTATTTCAAATACGGAACTAAATTTTCAATGACGACTGCCAAGTGTAAAAAGTGACTCCGATTTGGCTGAAAATCGATATCTGGGTAGTTCTGAACGTCCGTATAACGAATTCAAAATATGTTTTTCGAGGACGTCTGCCAAGTGAAAAAAGTTACTCCGATTTGTTTGAAAATAAATTTCTAGGCTGAAACGGACGTCGTTATTCTGAATATGTATTTTTTTCGGATGGCGTCAGCCAAGAGAAGACAAATGACGTATCTCTAAAACGGTATTATGGAGTGTAAATATCAGTAATATATTTACAGTTGTAGTGCGTACTGGGTTACACGGTGTCTTAGTAGTAAGTAGGTACTAATCCGAAATTATCTCAATGTAGACCTACCTACTCTTTTGATAAACGTATTATTCCTAAGACTTTCTGAATACGGAAAAATTAAATATGAACTGTTCCACAGAAAAAGTAATTCACTCTCTTCTTAGCAAAATATATGGAAAAGCATAATTTCAGGTTGGTGCCACAGTAAAAGTTCTTTATAATGACAACGCAAAGGAAGGGAAGACTTCAATCAGCTTTTTTCGACCGTTCCGTGTTACCATGTATGAATGTACAGAATATTACAATTACAATACCTTCCTTCTATATTACGATGCTAAGTTGATACTTATTATTATACACATTGAAATAATAAGCTTATTCTGAGATTATACATAAGTATTTGCTGTCATTGATATTTTGCATACCCGCTACGAACTCAATAATCAAACAAAAATTATAAAGATTATGGTTTATTTTTAGTTTGTCCAATCCTTACGGTAGTAAAATAACGTATAATAACCCCGATCTTTATGGCAGTTCCAATGGGGTGGTGTACAACAAACGAGATAGTATACTTTACCTCGGAATTGGATATAACCGAGTAAAGTATACTAAGTAGCTAGTAATTTTTGGAAGTAAATATAATCGAAAATATGTACCTAATTATATAGTATATAATTATCGAATTGACTGTAGATTATCTTCAGCTTATAATTTTCCATAGTAAAGGATGTTATAAGTACCTACTCATTTACTAAATACAAATCTTGAAATTATAAATTTACCTTTTTGTACTTACTACTAATTGCTATAAGTAGATAGATTTATAAGGGATTTATAATTATGACTTATGAGGGTAGGATTGTCTACATTTAAATTTTGTACACATGCTACGGTATACAAAGAAACAGGAGCGTATGAAGCAGTGATTCTTGAGTAGTGTTTCGTCAGCAGTGAGAGTCAGTAATTTTAGTCACTTTACCATCCTTGACTATATTCTATACTCGTGATTTGGTTTGGTATACTCATGTTGTAAATATGATAATAGTTCAATTTACATATAGTAAATCATGGTTTTAGGGAACTAGGCGTTTCGCAACTTATAGACAATGGTGGTAGCGCCCAGGAGCCATCGAACAAATCTTTTGCCAACTTCAAAATGACCTTGGTTTCGAGAGTTGAGTAAATACTTGTCTAGATTTTTATATTTGATGTATTTTATATAAATAAATCTTATCATAACTTTTTTACAGGTATTGGGACGGCGCATTTCAAGATAGAGACTGCAGTAATTCAGATAACTCTGAACTGACCAATAACTTAAACATCTATACAGAAAATGAGTATGTAGAGTTCAAATATACAAATAGCAAACAAAAGAAGTAGTTTTTTTTAATATAATTTGTGATTTTATATTCCAGTGTTGAAGAACAACTGATAGAACTGACCGTTGAAACGATCAGTGAGTCAAATGATTTTCACCCCGTTACTGGAAGAAGATTTGTTGATTTGAATGATTTTCTTGCTCAGCTACAAAATAAAGGAAGCTTCAATGGTTTGTCCGCTTGTAAGACTGAAAATTTTAGATTGGTGGACGAGAAAAGATTAGGACTGACATCAAAATTTAAATTTGAATGCAACATGTGCCATGAATTAGTTGTGATTAAATCTGAGGATAGCAGTGATGAAAAATGCGTAAATGCAAATATAGCTGCTACTAGCGGAATCATAGCTTTAGGCATCGGTTACTCTCAGTTTCAGGAAATTTTCTCTGCATTGGATGCACCAGTCATTTCGACAAAATATTATAGCAAGATTCAAAATCAGGTTTATGAGAAATGGGAAGGAGTCGCAGTTGAATCAATGGAATCTGCAGCATTGTGCGACAAAGAAGCAGCTATAGCTGAGGGTAGGACTAAAAATGGAGTAAGTACCTTTAATTGACAATTTTGTCCATGGGTCTGCAAGGTCAAATGGTATGATAAAAAATATGAAAGAGGATACATTTTTGAGGACGAAAATGAAACCACAACTTGTAAAATTTTACATGGACTCTCTTCTACCGAAATAATAGATCCTCGAAGATAAGAGGGATAGAGATAAGAAAAATAAAAGGAACTAAAGAAAATAATTGATTACTTGTAATTATTATATTTGTTATATATATTAACAAATTAAACTGCATTTTACTCTAAAAATATTGAAATACTTAAAAGTATCCTGGCCTTTTAATAATCTTACCTAATTGTATCTACCAACACCCTCCTAAATTAAAAATCTCCTTTTTTGATTTTATTTAAAACTATTGGATTTGACTATTCCGTGTTACTTTTACATACAGAATTTATACAATACGCATTACTTGCTATATTATATTATATTTTAACTGATTACTAAACAGCATTTTGACTCTAAAAAAATTAGATACTTTATCTTCTATTACCCTTACCTGATTATTTACGATTATTCCTGATTACTATTACGATTATATTAAAAATTCAACATAAGTATGACATACATATGTTTTCAACACCCTCGCCCGTAAAATGAGCTTTATTATATCGTTCTTAGGGCCATAAACCGAACTATAACACCCTCATGCATAATAATATTACACACTAGTGCGTAATAGAATTATCCCTACAAAGTTAAATTAGTACCTAACTGCAAATTATAAAAGCCTTTTATCTAGTAAATCGTTGACGCCCTATGAACATATATATAATCGTTGTTCCATTGTTAGTATGTGTCATATAATCATGAACATCATTCATTATTTATGTATGTATACATTATTATGTTGTATATGTGCATGTATATGAATATTATTTGTTTATCTATATAAGCCGGGGTATGCTGCATACCCCGGCTAAAGGGGTGGATGGACGCGGGTTCGAATCCCGCACATGACTATAATTTTTTCTCTCGTAAATTTGTAATTTTGTAATGTAATTCGCCTAGCAGGCGTTATTGCAAACTTAACAATATTAAAAATATTTATACGGTGTTTCAACAAAGTGTATATCAATCTATCAAATTATATGCGATTAAACAGGGCATTTTCAATTTAACCGGGTAATGTATCCCTATAAAGTTAAGTTATTACCAAACTGCAACTTTTATGCAAGTAAACAGAGCATTTTCAATTTAACCGAGTTATACAGATTTGTTACAACAAAGAGGTTTATATGTAATCAACACCAAACATTTGCCGCGTGCAAAAAAAAAACTTGCGCGCTACATTCCATAACTTTCGTATGTATTATTGTGTTTGTATCGCATTTGTGCAATTTTTTTTTCTCGCAAGGGTGTTGAAAAAGTGAGTATGAAACTCGTGAACAACTTGCTCATTATACACTTGGCTGAATTACGCCCTCGCCTACGGCTCGGGCTGCAACCTACAGCCTCGTCTATAATGAGCAACTTAGCTCAATTGTATAATAATCTACTATTATGCACGTAAATATTATGAATCCACCCGTAATATTATTACTTCGTCCGTGTCTGTAGTGTTGCAGTATAAAGCCATAGAAACTACACTTTCAACATGATTGTCATTGTAGCAATACGTGGAAAAAAATATTGTAATAAATGTTAAGCTTGCGAAACTGTAATTTTAACACTGTGACGCTGTCTTTTCGAACTGGAGGTCGTTGACCACGTCGCGTAATTCACGGCTAGTCCATGCGTGTGGCTATGCGTACTTATCTTATTCTATAGGGATACGTTCGAGCGCTATTTGCCTAAACTGTCCGGAAAACGTCGCCTTAAGGTTGACTTCTGCTGTCCTAACAAACATTAGGAGATAATTAATTTTTGTATAGAAATTTGTATTTCTTTTTATATATATTTGATATGTATTAATGCCTACTCCGAGCCAAGAGCGCCCGCCGCGGCAACACTGGACCGCGCCGCGCTCTCTTTGAATAGAGTTTTGGCTATTTACATCAAGCAAAGTAATAAAATATATAAAATAATACATTACATGCACAAGACACTTTTAACAGGTGGTCTACGTACTTATTCCGTCAAAAACACATAAAAAAAATTAAAAATAATTTAAAATAAGTATAATATACTTTTTTTCCAAAACCAAAAAAAAAATCTTAAAACGTTTGTTAGGACTCGCAGAAGTCAACCCTAAGAGGTTGTTAGCATTATTCCAATAACCCTGTATATTATCCTGTTTCTAAGTAATATGTGTACGAGCTGATTTCGAGAATGTTATGAACCGTTTCGTTGCCACAGAGTAAAATCACAACGACTCATGCAAGAGTTTCTTTTCAGCACAGATGCGATTTATCTGGGCAGTTCATTTTTTTAGTTGCTGTCCAAACTTAGAATGCTGGATATAAAAAAATTTAACCATAAACACTTTGACTTTACACTTTTGAGTGTTAAAGACGGTTCCATTTTTTTAGGAAAAATATTTTTTCGCCTTTTAATGTCCCATGCTACTTACGGGATTGATTGGCATTCACTGTCAACGACTTTAATATCATCAAGGTAGGAAAATATTTTTCAGTTATAGTAGTAACTCAAAAACGGCTCGACCGATTTCGATAAAATTAAAATGGGACCAAACGACAAGCATCAGAATTCAAATAAAAAAGAATTATCAAAATCGGTTCACTCATTCAAAAGTTCTGAGGTAACATAGATTAACAAAATATACAGATGAATTGAGAACCTCCCCCTATTTTTGGAAGTCGGTTAAAAATAGGACAATCACAAATAATCTTACGACAAGAGATGTTTCCATTAGTGAATCAGTTGAGAAAAATATAGGTAATTGGTATCGACATATCTTCTAACGTTCAAGCGGTCGCGCGGCGTCGCATAGACCGCGCTCGATATAGTTTTATTCATAATATCATCTCATTTCACATTCCAATAGCCTGTTCTTGATTCACTGTGCACTGTGAGATAAACAGTTTATATTCCATCGGTGGCCGCCCACAAGCGAACAGATCGTACTTACCTATTTGTTCTAGTCATGCATGATGTAAACGTCGAAAACACGCCACGCGCCTGTCGTCCAAAATTTTAAGAAATATCATCGAAATAAGTTGCGTTACTATTTTAATTTTAATGCCCCTTGGGGTTCCGTGCCGGGTTAGAATTGCACCTTATTTACCTATTGCACATATAATCCCGTAGGTGTCGTAAGAGGCGACTAAGGGAAAAATACTGGAAGGTGGGCAGCAGCGCCTTCTAAATAACTGCCAATTAACACTGCGATCCCCAAGACGCCTGCCAAGCGTGGGGATTATGTCAAATAAACCCTTAATAGGGGATGCTGTGTTCAGCAGTGGACGATCCGGCTGATACAGTAAGTAAAGTTTGCAATCTCTCATATATCTCATAGGTCCTCGAAGGGCGCGGCGCGGCGCGTGGCTCTCAGAGGAGGCCTGTAGGATGCCGCCTGCAGCGCGGGTGGCGTCGGACGCGCCGACGGACGGTACCAAATAACAAACTAATCCACATTTGACTAAGATTTTTTTACCTGTAGATGTGTTGTATGGCCTCCATATTTACTAGACGAATTCAGGGTAATCACCTGAGTCACTACCAGTCTTGCACTTCCAAGCGTCCGGTGAATACATTGCCGCTAATCGTGTTTTTTAGGAATAATCTGTGGACAATATGCTTTTCTTGTGTCTTTAGACTCTGCACCAATTATACAGGCACTGTGAGAGATAAGAAAACTGTTTCATTTCACGCGTAATTATTGCTTTTATTGATGAAATAGAAAATATCGTCATTTTGTTTTATCTTAGGAACTAACCTCAATGAAATGGATGAGCGAGATATGTGTATCGTTTGGTGTGAGAGAGTGAAAGAGATCGCA
Source organism: Plagodis dolabraria (assembly GCA_963854805.1). Lineage (NCBI taxonomy): Eukaryota > Metazoa > Arthropoda > Insecta > Lepidoptera > Geometridae > Plagodis > Plagodis dolabraria. Next base: position 17,711,274 of record OY978468.1, on the reverse strand, counting down.
GCATAATGGTGATCGGAACGTCTCGTGGCGGTTCGGTGGTAACACGAATTGCTTATTTATCTCTTTCTAACAACAGATATGACGCATAATATTTGAACGTTCTTTCCTTGTCATTACAAACTGCATATACATGTGCGTAGGTATGTAGATAGGTAAATTCTAGTAAGCTTTTAGAGCAGTGGTGTTCGGATATAACTAATCTAAATATTTCAAATCACTGACATTTGACCAACATTTATTATACATCTATACGTAATAATGTAACCATTCTGCAAAAGGTGTTAATTTATTATAAAATAAGTGTTGGTCGTTCCCTCAGTCTGCAGCTGTTGTTGCTTTAGTACTCGCATCTGTAATTAAAATATATATAATATTATAAAGTGGCGGTCAATTTCAATCGTACGGGAAAAATATGTATTTATTTGTAGACGCTGTGAGATGCATCCGAGCACTTAGGATTAATATTCTAGTAAAAAGACTCGGAAGGCCCAGAGGTCGAAAAGTCAAGATAAGATTTTTTAACTTATCTGCAGTGCAAGTACCGTAGTTTGCATGGCTCGTTAAATTATCGAATCGCTATGATCGATATATTGAAGGAATCGTATCGCCTATTGCAACGATAACTCATATCGATGGCTTACGATCGTGAAATTGTACACCATAATATGTCGGTTATTACGAAATGGCAACTTCGAAATAAGAATGTTCTTGCACAGGCTATTAAAGCTATTAAATCTCTAGGGAAATTAGTTTTTCTGAAAATAATCACACTTTTAGCATTTTTAGATAAAACAGATAATTGCAGTATGTTTTTGTTGAACACAACAAATTATAGAAAATTGTAACTAAATTATAAAATTTCTCAGTACTGGGTTGAAGTTAAATAAAAGAGAAAATAATGATTACGACAGCTGACTGAAGTTATCTTCCAGTCATGGAGAGGAAAATTTGGTTTTATAAATATAATCGTTATTATTTTTGTTCAGCTTACCTATTCGTAAACCAATAAAACATCTCAAAATTCTTCTGCCCGCTGCAGAAGAAATCAACAACCATGATGAAAATCAGTATCTCAAGAACGATGATAGCTGAACTATCGTGTAAGTAAAGACTAAAAATCGGCCAAGTGCGAGTCGGACTCGCGCACGTTAAAACAAAAAAGTTTAAAATATGAGGTCCAATGATGTATAGATAATGGTACGGAACCCTTCGTGCGCGAGTCCGACTCGTACTTAGCCGATTTCTAGTCTTTACTTACACGATAGTTCTTCTGAACTATCGTGTAAGTAGCAGTATACAGTTAAGTACTAAGTTAAGCATATGCCAATACTATTCCTTTAAAGATAGTACTTAACATAGACCAAATCAATAATTCTATTTTAGAAGTAGTACATAGGCATACCATATAATATACTCAGGTATTTAGTTTGTGTACTGTGCACCGGCAAGACCGTGACATCGTTTCAAAGCCTTCAAAAATAATTCCTGAAGCACTTTTTTGAAAGTCCAATAGGTAGCGTTGTTAGCATTTGTAAAAAATAATATATAATAATAAAGAAGGTGGGCAGCAGCGCCTTTTAAAGAACTACTATCTTACACTGCGATCCCCAAGCCACCCGCCAAGCGTGGAGATTATGGCAAATACCCCCTAAATAGGGGAGGCTGTGTTCAGCAGTGGACGATTTGGCTGATACAGTACAGTACAGATTGTAATCTTGATTAGATATTCTATGCTTAATTTGATTTTTAATTTACGAATGTGTATTTGTACATAATGGGTCATGATGCCTGAAATAGTGTGATTTTTATATTTATTGGATATTATTATTTATAAACATATGCAAAGGTATGCAAAAAAAACTTATTATTGTTGGACTGGAACTCAGTACGCAGTATGCACAGAGGCTATTCCTGCCGAATCACCGGTTGGCTACGGTCGCTTGTAATCGCTGTTCAGACATTACATTTATATGCATATTAAAAAACTCTGTTAGTGTAGCTATATATACTCTGTCAAGACTTTTTAGAAGTTATGTCAATTTGTTTTGGGTCCAAATGTCTTTAAAGTTTCTTTTAAATGTAACGTAATAACCTGATAACACACACGGTTCAGATTTTGTGGCAATTAGTAAATATCTCCTCAAAAATACATTCAAATAATATTACAACTGTTTACCAATTGCCACGCACAGTTTCAGAGAATATTATTGTATAGGTAACGATATCAATGTTTTGTTTTTGATTTATCGCCCAGGATTTAGTCAAGTAAATGGCATTGAAGTTTCGTAGAGCGATAACAGCCGCGATAACGTAATGGTATATGAACGACACTTTTAAACTTATTTTTTATACTTTTAAACGATTTTTTAATGTGGTGCCGATGTTGACACTATGAGCACCTTCAAGCGATCCGACCTGTTAGCTTGAGGAACATCTTGGACCACATCATCACTTACCTTCGGGTAAGATAGTGCTCAAAGGCTAGCTTATCCAGCTATAAATAACAGAAAAAAAATTACGTAACGTCACCGAGCGTGCGCGTATATATTTAATTCACTTGAGAGCTCCCATTCCCGGTTTTATTTACTGGACCATTATAATGGGGCCATCATAATGGTTCAGTGAAAAATAAAACGATTTTAGGTTAGTTGTAAAGAAATTGGCTCTCAAAAACACTACATAGTGACTAACCTGACAACAAGAGCAACATTTAAGGAAAATATTTCTTAATATCGTTCGTTTAAATTATAAGTTACTCATTGATCGTATGAACATGTAGGTAGGCATTCAATCAACGCTTTGTTTATCAGAGATCACTGATGACGTGTTGAGCTAGTTGTGATTTAAATACTTTAATGAGCTTACTGTTCGGAACGCAGCCCGCGGACTTCTACTTTGTCTTTGACGCTCGTGTCTTGGAGCGTTCTTGTCTGTGGCTACTGCATAGAGAGAAGTAATATACCGGTGTAAAATTAGCCATTAGAAAAATTTGATTTGTCACTTTCTCTTTTTCGTATGAAAATTGAGTTCTTGGCTCGCCGCGTGATAAATTGTATTCAGTTTTGTGAGTTTACATACTAGACAGCCGCCCTCACTTGCGTTCATGATTTTTATTTTTATTAGTTTATACGGTATATATTATAAAGTTGCATCTTTGTACGTAGGTAATCTTTTTGCTCTATTTCATATCTGAAAGTCAAGGACAGGTGCCGGAGCATTGTTACAACTTGGAGACAGATTGTCTAGTTTACAGTAGGAACTAGGCGCACAATGCCATACTACAACGCAAAAGCTGGAAGAGATTACTATGAGAAGATCTTAATTTTTTTATCCCAATTTCCCTGAAATCTTGCCAGAGTACAAAAACAATCTTAAATGCCCAGGTCATTGACGCCGTAAAAATTATTATTCATACATTGAACGTAAATAATTGTAATCGACGCATAAAACACTCAAAACATGCTAATATAGCGGTTTATAGAAATTAACATAGGTGCGTGTCTGGGCCGCTACTACAATTCAACGAAGCTTCGTTTTTCGTGTTACTAGTGACACTTTAGATAACGAAAATCGGATTTGCGGTACGAAGTTCGGATCGGATCGTTCATCACAATTCGTGCCCTCTAGGGAATCTCCGATACTACTCTGAGAACGCTAATAATAGCCTCAATCAATTGTAAGTCTTAATGCAGAGAAATTAAAGAACATTTTCCAATGGTAAGAGTGAGAGTCCTATGTAGTTATGGATCAGCGAGAGGTGTCGCTATTGTTTTAGAAAATACAGGTTAGATACTCGTACTTAAAATTTACGTTCATTTCTTTGTTCTCCATAGGTATTTATGTTATCCTCATTAGTATTTTTGTTCCTTCTGCATATTAAGAACTCGACTTTGACTTCTTACCTATGAATAAATTATAATTTCATATTTAAATATACTAACCATACGAATCCGTTTTTTAAAATATCTTATTCAGAATCTACACAGGCAAATGCTTGCTAGTCTATGCTACGAACGAAGTTAAACAAAAATGAGCCAATACGTTTTCAGACCCGAAGTTCGAAACTTCGACGAATTAGAGTAGTGCGTACCGCTATGTGTACGAAAAAATATCATAATATCCCGGTCTGCACCTGTGTACGTACGTAATCTTTTTTTTCTCATAGTTAGTTCTTATCTTGTGTACTAAAAAACTTGTTCGACTTCGTTCTGTTGTCTGTTTTGTCGTTTTGTTCAACTTCATAAAGGATAAATTAGTATGGATTGTGCTTTTATTTATTTTTCTGAAGTATGCATGTGTTAAAATATATATATATACTTATTTGTTTAATATTCATTATTTTTGTTTCTTTGTATATTTTGGTAGTAAGACGTGTTAAGTAAAGGTAGTGGAATAAGGTTTTTATAACTTTGTGTGTAAAGTACCTATAGCTGATTTGACGTGGGATACAATGGGACTATGGATACAGTTTGGTATTTCAGCAGTCTGCGCATTCCACGTCAGTGAATTGGCTGTCTAATGAAAGGGTTCTTAGCAGTATTGGCGCCGACGCCGCGCGCCGCCAGCTTATATGTATATATACCTCCAAAGAAGCCATCGAGTAATTCGGCGCCGTCATCAAAGACGTTTCCATCATGAGAGTGACTCCCCGCGGGGGCTCCAGCCACCACCGCTAGCTCATTGCACCATACTATGAGCATGAACAAGCACACCATCTGTTGAATACAACAAACACTGGTGACGAATCTACAGAACATTTTAAGATAAATATAAAATTTTTATGAATTTCGGTAACTGGTCATTCTGTTCACTTTAAAATTCACATTTCGGTAACACTTTAAAAACCAATTATAAAAAATAGCATTATTCTATTCATATTGTATGTATTGCTAATTTAACGTCAGCATCAAAATACTCAAAGTTGAATACAAAAATCAACTTTTGCCACTCACCACTTTAGAGGTTATACTCTACCCTACGAATGAATATGTAAAGAAGTGTAACTCTCATACAGTGATCGCTTTTATTTCCGACACAAGTAACAAAACACGCACAAGCCTCCAAATTCAATCGAATTGTTTAATAGATTTGGCGCTTAGAAATGATCGCATCTGATTGGCCGCGTCAAGGCATCGAGAAACTAACCTCGAGAGTGGAATAGTCTGTCCGGCTAATCATGCTACTAGTGTGTGAATGTGCACTCATTCGAAATTTAAAGTATTACTTTTCCTAGTGAGGTGCTTACAGTATCGTAATGAGTCGATATTTCTTTATAACTTTTAAGTTTTATTATAAATCATATTGGATGTCACAGGTTATTTAAGGAGTAATTGAGATGTCATTGAGATGTTCTTTCCTATATTAAAATTAAAACTTATAAAACGATATTTGTTAAGCACTCATTCTAACTTTTTTTTTATTATGCCTGATAGGTGTTAGCCTTTGACCACTATCTCACCTGATGGTAAGCGATGATGTGGCCAGAGGTGTTGTTCATGCTTATCTAGAACTACTGGCTCTCAAGGACAGCTGTCGGAACACACCGTTAGGCGCTTGGCGACAGATTTTCTACTTGAGGGTGGTAGCTAGCCAGGCGGGCATTCGCAAATGCCCTACTACCATGCTATAACGACTGCCATCCTAAGACAAAAACCGCGACCGACGGTTTAACATGCCATCCAAAGTACGGAAGCGCTCAACATTAATGTCCCTAGCGGTCACCCATCCAACTCATGACTGCGGTGGACGTTGCTTAACTTTGCTGATTGGTTAAGAACAGCTAAGCAAACTTCGCTACGAGCGCTTCAAAACTTATATTATTTTATGGTGTTTTAATATTCTGTATTTCTTTCTTGCATCTACGAGTATATAAAAACAGACTTATGAAAAGCGGTGAATGGCTCAGTTGAATTTAATAATGTATATATAATTACTTTAAGTCTAAAAAAATCAAATCACGAAATTCTGAAAGTACTCATTAATGAATCGATAGTATTATATTGAATTTGCAAATAATTCCTGCCCTAGCTTGTGATAAGAAACTAATTTTGATGTTGGTATAAACTATCAATAGGTAAAACTATGTACATTTGGTAAATTCTTACAATGGGTTAACTCATAAGGTTACACATAGGAAGTAGTTTCTACTGTCTACCTACTTCCTATAGCCAAGCACATAATTACATAGTATTCACACTCAACGCTCAAGATAGAATAGAGACGGTTATGTTGTATTTCATCAAAACATTGATTTTATCGATATCGATTAAATTAGCACATTAATTACGTCCCATCACTATAAACCACGTGGTAGTATAATAGAAAAATTGACTGAATTTATTTCGTTTAGACTAGAATGACGTGTCTTTGGGTTACTTTCTCGAAGCGTCAAGGTCATGTTGTCACCGCCGGCATTCCCGCATTTTCACACAGAGAATTCTAAGACTAACAATGTTAACTACTTTTTGATTTTATGTAAAGTTCATGTTGCATAAAACTATCCAGGGTAGTCAAGTATTGGTATCCAAAATATTGTTATTTACTCATTTCTATTCATATCCACTAAGAATTTTACAATACACTATAATATTTTCTGACTTAAACAACCCAGAAGAACATTGATAGATTCAGTTGAAACTTCCCGCGGTACCACCGCATGACTCGAACCCACGCGGCGAACTGAGAGCGCCGCACGGTACACTTTTTAAATCACGCCCGCCGCGGTACAGTTTGCGTTTTGTTGTTTTTGTGCTTGAATTACATTTCTCTAGATTATTTATTCGTAGCCTCTACCGAACAAAAAAGGAATCATCAATGGCAGAGTAAACGCGTAACAAACAGACAAAACAATATTTAACATACTCATTATTCAATAGAGCGAAGGTCGAATCGCACTATCGCCAATTTTTTTATTAAATTGAAAAAGTAATTATGGCTTGCCGCGTCTTTAGTCAAATATATGTATAAGATATAAGTTATAACCGCAGATTATAACACTACATAAGTTTTGCGGTTTAGTTTGTTCTACGTGTTATTATTCTACTATAGAAAAATACATATTTAGACGATAGCACCCCATACAAACGTAGCTTCGATCTCATTTTAAGAATAACGAATAAAACTCAAAAATTTTTTATCTACATCATCACGATCCTAATACCAAGGTTTATGATGCATCAGATTTTCATTAAATTATACAGTTTTGAAATTACACTAGCTCAAAAACTCTTAATTTTAGATAAAAGAAGGATCCAACTTTAAGCACCTCTTTTAAGAAAAGTAATCATGTTTTTAAGATTTCTATTGCACCACAAACATGGGATATATAATGAACTTTCTATAATGGTCAGTTATTTATACATGTGTACTATATTTTTTGAATAAATCTGAAGCTACGAAATACAAAAATTACGCTCGAATAACGCACTCAAAGTCCTAAACATGAATGCTGTCTCACCTATCAAACGCGGGGCATGGTGAGGCGCGAGAGGCGCGAGAGGCGCGAGAGGCGCGAGAGGCGGGAGACACGCGAGGCCAGCCTGTGTCCGGGCGGAAATCCGCGCCGAATATTAGTTTAAAACTATATGTACCTAAGTATTTCATAAACTGTACTTGTATATAAATAAAATAAATTGGTTGCCTGAAGTTTTATTTTGTCTAATGTTCTAAACTCTTTATAACTTCTTATGGTAAAATATATATACATGTTTATTATAATAATAACATAATAAATACGACATACTAATATAATAAAATTAATATATTTAGGTCACAGAAAAAAAAAATTAACAATAAATGGAACCGACTTCAACACCCAAAATAAAATAAAAATAATATAGTTAAATAACTTGTTGAAGTTGGTACCATGATGGTTCAAATGTACCTATTATCACAATATTGTGCGCATGGTACCGACTTCGACAAGTTATTTCACACTTGTGGGTGTTGAAGTCGGTTCCATTTATTGTTAAATTTTTTTTTTTCAATCTTTTTAGTATAACTCAGAAACGGCGTAACCGATTTTGATGAAATTTAAAATGGGACCAAACGAAAAGCATCAGCTTTCAAACAAAAAACGAATTTTCAAAATCGGTTCACCCAGTCAAGAGATCTGAGGTAACAAACATAAAAAAAAAAAAATGCAGACGTATTGAGAACCTCCTCCTTTTTTGGAAGTCGGTTAATAAATTATGATAGCAGTGATATGGTAATTGCACAAGACATATTGAAGCAATGATGGCCGAGCGGTAATAGTTATGGTCTCCCGTGCCGCTAGTACCTGGTTCATCGCCACCGCCGCTTGAGGTTGACCGCATGGTGGAAGGGCATTTTACGATGGCCCGCCTGGCTAGCTACCACCCTCAAGAAAAAAATCTGGTTGGTAAATAGTCAACCAAGTTCTAAAGTGTTTAATCTATAAAATTACAATGTAACCAAGTGAAATGAAATTTTAGTGTCAAATTTTTTTTGAATTGTTACAACACCGGTAAAGTGTTTTCCTGCGCCGTGTTATGATTGTTAAAAATATCAAAATTATATTACTGTAATCTACGTTCATTATATTAATTTACAAAACTGATTGAAAATAGTTAATTGGTTTTTTTTGTACCATAGATGATGCGTAAACCTTATAAATCCAGCAAATTATAAAAAAATAACTTGCATGTGGATATAGTATAATAATAGATCTATCATTTGCAGTTTGAATCCTTTTTTGGACTAATTATTACAAAGTTTAGTATACTTTGCGTTTTCCATCTCACGGGTGCCTGCGATGGGCCGATCCGGGCTGCGCCAGACTCGCCGACCGCCTGCGATGGTAAATGCACGTTACACTAAACTTTGTAATTATTAGTCCCAAAAAAAACGAATTAAACTGTAAACGATAGGTCTAATAATACGCTTTATTTACATGCTAGTTTTTATATAATAAGTTGAGTTTGTAATAGGTTAACGCACCTTAATTGGATAAAAAAAAAACAAATTAACTATTTTAAATACAATGTTTTAGTAATTATATATTAGTTCATATGATCAGTGCAAAGTGTATAAATTAAAATCAGGATATGCTATGAATACTCGACAAATTTTATTATACGAACATATCCAATGCAACGAAATTAAACTTCGATAAAGGGTATATTTTATCGAAGAAATTAAATGAAAACTATTTATTTATTGGTCTACAAACGATGTCTGTATTCACATCACACACAGTGGTTAGATAGATATTAATAATAGTTAATTAAAATTAACATTAAAGTATTTAGTCACAAATATTAGATACCCTAATATAAAAAATGCCGTATCAATAATTAAGTAAGAAATTCAAAATACAAAGACAAAATTTAAAATAGGATGAACGGAGATTACAGTAATATTATTTTGATATTTTTAATAATAATTTAAAATACTGCAGTTGTAAATCTAAGAACGCCAGTGCCACGTATCACATTCAGCTAGGCCCTTCATCTATACCCATACGAATCTATTACGCAGGCAACCCCCGAAAACATCCGAATCGTACCGACACGTACCGAGTCGTGTCGTTCGTCGTCGTCGCTTCGTGGCCGGGAGGACAGGCCGATAGAGACGGCTATAGTACTGTGAAATACCTACCGCGCTTGGGCTGGCTAGCGGGTATATCTTCTTTAAATGAATTTTGCACGTCCATTGCTAGGTTCAACAAGTAGGTAATCATGAAATTCACGGCACCTATTGAAGTGATATAATATCATGAACTGGTTATTGAATGTTTGTAATGTTATTGAACATTGATGAACAAGATTAGTTATGTAATACATCTAAAATACATTTCTATTTTGAAATTTCGTTTACTGTATCAGCCGGATTGTCCACTGCTGAACACAGCCTTCCCAATTAAAGGGGGCTTGACCTGATCCCCACGTTTGGCAGGCGTCTTGGGGCTCGCAGTAGACGGGGGGAGATTTTTTTATTATGTTTGCCAGTTAAGAATTATTATTATTATTGAAACCTCAATAATAATAAGAATTCAAAAATAGATGTCTTATCTCGCATATTTAGATACATACAAAAATAAACAACGTACTTAAGAGTCTTTACGCCTTGCGCTATCGTTCAAATTTAGGCATTTATCGTAGCGCGGCGCATACGAGCACACCGTTAGCAAGGATCGAGCGGTCAAAGACGATGTCGCATGGAATAAAACATTTTGATCCTTTTTGAAGTGTTATTTATTTTTGATATATAATGTGGAATGTTATGTAACTTTGTAAATTCATTTCGCATCTTTACAGTTTACATACAAAGTAGACTTAAATGAACCTAATAATAAACCTCTCATTGACTAACTGTTCGGTCCTTGTAAGTGATTAGGAGGCTAGATGGAAAAAAAGCTCCATCAATTCTTTATAATCTACTACCGTCGAACGGTGGTAGACACTCTGTCATTGTGACCCGCGCCGAGTACACCTTGTGCTCAAACCTGCCGGGCTTCCTGTGATTAAAGTATTATAACTCTTACTGTGCTGTGCCATTTGGAATCGTTTTCCATATCTAGACAATAATACCTAATGTTAAGTGCTGCAAGAAGAAGAGACTGTTTGCATTCGGTGATACCGACTGCGCGGAAAAGCTGTGCCTAAGCTGCGATGGATGCTGCTGCCCTCGGCGGGCGTGGATAAAGGTTGGTGGAGTCTCCATATTGCTCTCTTTAGCTTGCAGGGATCGAAGATCAATTCCTCACCTATACACAGTACTCACCTCATACAGTCCATTATCATTACCTCCTCAAGAGTTGTGTGAAGATCGCACAATTTATTTTGGCCTTCGAACCTGATATACAATTTATTAGGACCTAAATTTAGTAATAAATTGATAATTCGCCTCTGTATCGAATCCGTGATTCGTATGCATAGATAGTGCAGACGTTCTGTAACTACCCATTTCTCTGACCGTGTCAGTCACCTCATGTAATTATCGTTGCGACGTAATTACAATTCGTTAAGACGCTCTTAACATACCTTTATTTACATATTGGCCGTGCCAATTACCTCTAATTATCCCCAGATAATTATTTTATAACCCCATGCCATTGTATAGACGTTCTATACCTACACTACAACTCATAAATAATTATAATCTGTACTGGTACATACACATATATTTACACTATATGTATACTCATATTCTTGTCTTATAATTATTAATCTATGTATTGTGTAATTTATTTGCATATTTACAACGTAATATAGTGAAAACATCCATATTATATATATCGATCTTGGTCGCCACGTGTGTCATTTCACAAAATGGCGCCACCATCTAAAAGCAAAAACGAAGAACCTGAATTAATGTCAAATGATTTAACTGTGTTGATTCATCGTAAACAACGCATGTTTCAACAAATGCAAACTGTGTATGATATGTCCCTTAATTTGTCTTGCCCCGATACAGAACAAATGTTTCTAATGCATATGTCTGAAATAAGTAATTTACGTAGTTCATTTGAAAAATTAATATTTGAAATATTTAAAAAGGAACTTGAAAAGGATTCGAAGTCTAGCTTACGAAGTCATGAATTACAAAGTTTTGATGATCTATATTTTCGAGTCAAATTATGTGCATCGAACCTTAGTTTAAAACTGGAAAGTACTGTTAAAAGCGAAGACCGAATGCGCTCTGCCGATGAGCACTCAAGACCTAGGCTACCTAAACTAGAGTTATTTACCTTTGATTCTAACATTGAAAATTTTAATACTTTCTATGAGACATTCTGTTCTTTGGTTCATAATCAAAAACATATTCCGAAAATAGACAAATTTCACTACCTATTGTCGTGCACAAAAGGTTCCGCATTAAACATCGTAAAAAGCCTTCCAATTTCTGCCAATAATTATGATTTAGTCTGGCAAGGCTTAATAGATAAATATCAAGATAACCGGCTGTTAGTGGGTAGGTATTTAGATAAAATGTTGAACTTTTCACCGCTGCATAAAGAATCGTCTATTCACCTTAATATGTTTATCGAGAACTTTGAGCATTCATATAAAGCGATTCAAGCGCTTAACATTGATGACTTGAATAGTTATGTAATGTGTCATATTGCACTTAGGGCGCTGGACCCACAAACCAGGAAATGTTTTGAACAAAGTCTAAATCAAAATTCTATACCTAGTTTCAATGACCTAATGTCGTTTATTCATAATCAGATAAAAGTTCTAAATCATTCTGCATCATATTCTAGCTCGAATGTGCAACAAAACAAACGTCAACAAGGTGATACTAGACAAGGCAACTTGAAGAGTTACTCGCATACTTCTTCTGCGAGTTCTAAGAATTTAGTTTGTTTACACTGTGGAGAAAATCACATGATTTTTCGTTGTGATCAATTTCGTAAATTGTCCAACGTTCAACGTATTAGCCGTGCTAATGATTTAAAATTGTGCCATAACTGTCTGAAACAAAATCATATTGCAAAATCGTGTAAAAGTAACTTCAAATGCCTAATCTGTAAACAACCTCACCACGTACTGTTGCACCGCGAAGTAAGCGTGTACGATAACAACAAAGCGGAAATAAGTGAAATTCCAGTTGCGCCTGTGCCGTGCACAAGGGATACGGCAGCTGTTATCAACACTTGCCACGTGACGTCATCGCATGCATCTAGCTATGCAGTTATTCTGGGAACTGCCGTAGTGAATGTTTAAGATTCATTTAATAATTACCAAACATGCAGAGTTCTTATTGATTCGGGCGCTCAATCCTGTTTTATGTCTATGGATTGTTATCAACGACTGGGACTAGCAGCTAATAAATGTCCTTTTAATATTTACGGTCTCGGTGGCGAGTACGTTAAAAATTACGGCATGGTTTCATGGGCCATTCAGCCGCGTCATAGCTCGGCGCCTAACTTCAATATTGATGCCGTAATATTACCCAAAATTACATCTGACTTGCCGACCGTGTCTATACCTGAGAAGGTAGTTAACGAATATAAAAACTTACAATTAGCTGACCCGTGTTTTCATTTGAAATCTTCGATCGATATAATATTATCAGGAGATTTGTTTCCATATATTTATGACGGGAAGAAATTTATAGTAAATAGTGATGTGCCAGTAGCTTTAAGTAGTGTGTTCGGTTACGTTATAACTGGAAGACTAGGGATGAGTCATTCCTCTAGCAGCTTTGATGTTTTGCCGTGCACAACATCGTTAGTGTCGTACACTATAGAAAATAACTCTTTAGATAAAACTCTCAAACGTTTTTGGGAGATGGAATCTTTGCCGTGCAAAGTTCCAATTAATCCGCTAGATGAGTTAGCGGAAAAATTATATGTCAATAAACATTATCGGGATAAAACTGGTAGGTACGTTTCTCCTATATTATTAAACCCTGACCACGCACCTATTGGTGATTCTTATGCTGTGGCATTAAAGCGACTGAACCAGGTCGAGCGGCGACTTGCTCAATCTCCAGACCTTCGTAGGGCCTATGTTGAGTTTATGAGAGAATATCAGTCCTTAGGGCATATGGAGTTGTACCAGGGTACTGAACCCTCTTGTTACCTAATTCCGCACCATTGTGTTTTACGTCCGTCGTCTTCAAGCACGCCCTTGCGCGTAGTATTTGATGGATCGGCTCAACCGAGTGGGAATGGAATTCCGCTAAATGATGCTCTTTTGACAGGCAGGAAGCTACACCAAGATTTATTGAAAATTATAATGAATTTTAGGTTATACCCAGTGTGCTTTACTGCCGACGTGTCGAAAATGTACAGAGCAGTTTTGATTGATCCTCCTGATAGAAAATATCAGCATATTCTGTGGCGTGAATCGCCGACTGACACAATTTCTACTTACGAACTGAAAACAAATACTTATGGACTCCGTAGCGCGCCCTACATTGCAGTTCGCACACTGCATCAGCTAGCCGAGGACGAGCTAACACATGCCGTCCAACCACGGGCTGAAGCTGCAATGGTTCTCAAGGAAGGATTCTATGTGGATGATCTTTTGTGGTCATGCACATCAAAGGAACAAGCTTGCACGTTGCAAGACGATTTAACGTCACTTCTTAAAAGCGGTGGGTTTGATTTAAGAAAGTGGGCAAGTAACTGTCCTGATCTCCTTTCTAGGATGCAATCCGATAATGTTTCTGTCATTGACTTTCATGACGATACGTTATCGTCTTCTGCCAAGGTTTTAGGTTTGACATGGTTGCCTTCATGTGATAGTTTCGCTTTCAATTATAATTTGACTGACGCCAAACAAACATAAACGATCCGTTTTAAAACTTCTCGCGAGTATTTTCGACCCTGTAGGTTTCATTTCACCTTGCACTTTTGTCGCAAAATGTATTATGCAAGATCTTTGGAAATTAGGAGTGGGTTGGGATGATCCATTGCCACCAGAGCAGTGTTCTCAGTGGAACAAATTCATCGCCGATTTACCACTCCTATCGCAACTGCGTTTTGAGCGACACGTATTAACACCTAACTTTTGTGAAATTCATCTTATCGCGACATGCGATGCGTCTTCTCGTGGGTTTGCAACTAGTATTTACCTACGAAGCGTTGATAAGGAAGGCAAAGTAAAGGTTAGGCTGTTGGCTAGTAAATCAAAGGTCGCGCCGTTAAATCCTCTCCTGTCAATACCTAGACTCGAACTCGAAGCAGCCGTGCTGCTATGTAAACTTGTTTGTTTTGTTGAAAAAAACTTAAATAATTTAAATTATACGATTGTCGCCCTTAGTGACTCAAGAAATGTATTGGCGTGGATACAAACTCCACCTTACATGTTGAAAACATTTGTGGCTAACCGTGTTAGTCAGATTACTGCTGTAGTACCGCCCAGCTGTTGGTTTCACGTGAGAAGTGGAATGAACAGTTCTGACATTTGTTCTCGTGGCGCGTTACCCGCTCATTTTGTAGAGGTAGCTACGGAGTGGATGAACGGCCCAGAGTGGATGTACAGTGACCGGAAAAATTGGCCTATTGAGGCATTTTACGTCAAGAAAGAATTTAAGGTTCCCGAGCTTAAATCAAATAGTGCAACGTTTGCATTTAATTCATGTGACAACAGAAGAGTTTTCTGTAATGACCTTGAAGAATCGTTTGAAAAGTTTTCTTCTTTCAATAGATTACAACGTGCTATCTCGTGGTGTTATAGGTTCGTTAATAACCTACGATGTAAAATTAATGAACGGTCTGTAGGACCTCTTAAAACCTCTGAGCTGAAGCATGCTCATAATACGATCGTTCGTGTTCTTCAAACGAATCACTTTGATTCCGAAATCTCATCCTTGAAAAAAGGTAAATATGTTGCAACTTTACGTAAGTTGTCACCCTTTCTAGACCATGACTTAATCAGGGTGGGGGGTCGCGTTTGCCAAAGTGACCTTCCAAAATGTCATACAAGCAAAATAATAATTAAATATTTCCATGAAATGTATCTACACGTAGGCCTTCGCACGTTACAAGGGATCTTAAGTAAAACATATTGGCTTGTTGGTGCTCGAAGCATCATTCGATCTGTATTATCAAAATGCAAAATATGTTTTAAGTGTAACCCTACTGCGATACAACCTCAAATGGGTACGTTACCCGTACCTCGACTGAAGTCTGAACAAGTTTTCAACAACGTTGGTTGTGACCTGGGCGGTCCTTTCTTTGTGAAAGAAAGTACACGTTGTAACGCAAAGATACACAAGGCATACCTATGCCTCTTTATATGTTTTTCGACCAAATGTGTACACTGCGAGGTTCTGAGTGATTTGTCATGTGAATGTTTTTTGGGTGCTTTTGATCGATTTGTGGCTCGCCGCGGACTATGTTCGTGTTTATATTCTGATTGCGGCACCAATTTTGTCGCAGCAGCCAAGCACCTCAAGGAAGTTTCTAGCTTCTTAAATAATAAGAAGAATCAAGATGAGATTATCACTGGATTGACAATACGTCAAGTAGAATGGCGGACAAATCCACCAAACGCAGCTTCTATGGGTGGACTTTGGGAAGCTGGCATAAAACAAGCGAAGAAATTACTTTTGCATTCAGTAGGAGAGAGAACTCTTACATTTGAAGAGTTGTCGACCATATTTTGTAGAGTAGAAGCCGTTTTAAACTCGCGTCCTTTGTGTCCGTTATCAGACAACCCAAATGAATTTGACGTGTTAACCGCTGGTCATTTTCTGATAGGTCAGAGCCTAGTAGCTGTTCCGGAATATGAGTTTGAGGACGTTCCTCTGAATAGATTGTCCCGTTGGCAATCAATCCAGAAGGTATCGCAATTATTCTGGAAGCGTTGGTCAAATGATTACCTTCACACTCTTCAACAGAGAGCGAAATGGTTTTCTTCACCTCCTAACTTAAAGGTTGGAGACTTAGTTTTACTTAAATCTAATTTGACGTGACCTTTGCAGTGGCCTCTTGGTAGGATTGAAATGACCCATGAAGGCGTTGACAAAATTGTCCGTGTTGTCACTTTGAGAACCAAAAATGGTCTCATTAAAAGACCAGTCAATAAAATTTGTCCTTTACCATATGCAAATTAATTACTATTATTATATTTCCCTCTTTAGTTTATAATATTACCTCAATATATTTAGTATATTTACTGCTTATACACAGAACATAAACATAGGTACACTTCGCTAATGTTAATCGTTTTTTATGTATATTTTATTTATTTATGAGGATTGTTTATCTCTCACACTCTACATGCACATTTTATGTAGGGAATTCATTCATGATGAATTCGGTGGGGGGTATGTTCGGTCCTTGTAAGTGATTAGGAGGGTAGATGGAAAAAAAGCTCCATCAATTCTTTATAATCTACTACCGTCGAACGGTGGTAGACACTCTGTCATTGTGACCCGCGCCGAGTACACCTTGTGCTCAAACCTGCCGGGCTTCCTGTGATTAAAGTATTATAACTCTTACTGTGCTGTGCCATTTGGAATCGTTTTCCATATCTAGACAATAATACCTAGTGTTAAGTGCTGCAAGAAGAAGAGACTGTTTGCATTCGGTGATACCGACTGCGCGGAAAAGCTGTGCCTAAGCTGCGATGGATGCTGCTGCCCTCGGCGGGCGTGGATAAAGGTTGGTGGAGTCTCCATATTGCTCTCTTTAGCTTGCAGGGATCGAAGATCAATTCCTCACCTATACACAGTACTCACCTCATACAGTCCACTATCATTACCTCCTCAAGAGTTGTGTGAAGATCGCACACTAACATAAGCACACCTATCTATAACTATAGTCCTTTGAAAAGTTACATGAGCTTTGCATTTTTTAGAGCACGCAATTTTATTTTTGAGACATGTATGGGGTCTATAGAAGAAGCTTAACCTCAAGTTTGTGGGATCGCCACCCTTGTCCCCCGGCCGCCATCTTGAAAAAAGGGGTGAAAACACGTATTTTGCGATATCTCAGAAACTATGCGTTTTACAAAATATTCGTTAGGACATAATTTGTAGCAAATTGTTTTGCCTATAAATATGGTACGTATATAACTTTGTGCCCTAAATTAAATATTAAAGAAGTTATAAGCAAAAATATATTTTTTTACTCTATAACTTTCTTTATACATTTTACAAAAAAAATACCCCAGAACAATATTGTAGATGATGTTTTGAGGATTTTTTTTCCGAAACCCGCAGTTTAATTGATTAAACTGAAAATAATATCCACAATTTTCAACACGTTTACACGTAACAAACAATGTAGCACAACTAAGAGAATAAACTGAGGTAGAAGAAACAGCTAAGCCTGCGTATAATAATAATAGTCGTAGCAGGCAGATGTTCCTTTATCCCCAAACGGTAACTCAGACCTTTTCTACCTGCTTATCCTTCGGTAAGTTATATTTGGTAAGTTCTATGGTAAGGAAAACAGTTAGGTATGAATAAGTGAAGTTTTTTTTTTTTTAAGGATATGAAAAATATAAGTTAAACATTTCATATAGTAATTAAACAACTTTTAACGGTTTAAATCGCGTATATTTGTCATTATTTTTGTCCCGACGTTTCAAACACTTTGCAGTGATCGTGGTCACGGGGTGACTTAAACATTTCATTTTGACCGGATTCCCATGAGCATTGATGAATCTGGTCAACTTTGTAGCGCTGTAAGTGTTATAAATGAAATAAATTAAAAAATCATAAAAAAATTCCTCAAATGATAATCAACAAGATTGGTCTGAGATATCTTTTTTGTAAAATGAGAAAAAGAAAGTTATAGAGCAAAAAAAAATATATGAAAATTTTCTCACTCGTTTTGGTTATAACTTCTTAAATTTTTAATTAAGGGCAAAAAGTTATATAATCATATTTGTAGGCAAAATAATTTGCAAATTATAAGCTGTAGAATTTTTTGTAAGACGCATAGTTTCCAAGATATCCAAAAAAAATAATTTACCATAAAATGGAACCGACTTCAACACCCAAAGTGTGAAATAACATGTTGAAGTCGGTACCATGATAGTTCAAAAGTACCTATGATCACAATATTGTGCGCATGGTACCGACTTTGACAAGTTATTTCACACTTTTGAGTGTTGAAGTCGGTTCCATTTTATGGTTACATTTTTTTTACTATGGCAAAAACCAAAAAGTCGGTTCCATTTTTTGGTAAAAAAATTGATCACTAGTTTTAGTAACCCTTGCTACTTACGATATCGATTGTCAATGATTATATCATCAAGATAGGTAAATACTTTTCAGTCATTGGAGTGTAACGCAAAAACGACTTGACTGATTTTGATGCAATTTAAATAGGACCAAACGACAAGCATCAGCTTTAAAACAAAAAAATAATACTCAAAATCGGTTCACCCTTTCAAAAGTTCTGAGGTAAAAACATAAAAAAATACAGACGAACTGAGAACCTCCTCCTTTTTTGAAAGTCGGTTAAAAATTCAATTCCGATCAGGAAATAACAAATCCTAGTTAATAATGAAAAAGGCATGGTCTCAACAAAAATACCTTTACAATAATAAAAGCGTACGCATAGATCAAAACAACTCAGTCACGCTATATTTTCATTGCGCACCGTAGTTGCGGCACGTGTAGGGCGCGGGACGATGTTATCTATGATCTCTAAGTGGTTCGCGGCTAATAATCTTCTCTTAAATTCAAAAAAGACCAAATGTTTAAAGTTTTCTTTACCAAATGTTACTTATGTTGAACCAAACATTAAGCTTGGCCTAGAAAAAATCTCTTTTGACAATGCGACAGTCTTCCTGGGAATTAAAATGGATTTAACTTTACAGTGGAATCCACATATACATGATCTATCTGGAAGACTTAGTTCTGCTGCATATGCAGTTCGTAAGATAAGACAGCTAACAGACGTAGCTACTGCTAGGCTCGTTTATTTCGCGTACTTCCACAGTATTATGTCTTATGGTATATTGCTGTGGGGAGCTGCTGCTGAGATAAAGACAATCTTTATCTTACAAAAGCGTGCAATTCGAGCCATATATGAAATGGATCCTAGGGAATCCCTGAGAGATATTTTTAAAAAAATTGATATTTTAACTTTACCAAGTCTGTATATATTTGAAAATATTATGTATGTTCGTAAAAATTTGAGGAAATTTAAACTACACAGTTTGTGATTACTTAAACGACAAAAATGCTTGGACTGGTTCGCCTCTGCCAAGCTAGCGCCTAACACCTACGTAATGTAAATTAAGTATTGTAATAATTTTGTTATATAGTATGTACTTAACACATTTTTAAAAAACGTTTAAAAGAATGGCCCCGAGTTTCTTGCCCGTTCTTCTCGCAGTGGCTCTATAACTTTTGTTTGCTGAACGTGGCAGTACAATGTAGTATATTTCAATATTAAAATTTGTAATTGACCTTCATAAGAGCGTCGTAGACGCCTTAATTGAATAAATGATTTTGACTTTGACTTTGACGAGCAGCGATACGTCCTCCCTCCGCGAGCGCTAGGCGCAAACTGAGATGCAAGGCGTTGTGTTCCGTAATTTATAGGTCATATTGAAAAAAAATTATAAAATACATTTTTCACTAAATGAACGACAAAATATTATTATCTATTAAATAAAAACTTCAACTAATGAATTGCATATTTATTTATTTGATAAAATACCAGATTTTGTAGAAATAACAAGAAATTTGAATGGTGTTTTTGTGCCAAAAGTGCCCTTTCAATCCCTTATATACTCAGTTGTAACATATATTTATCAAAATGTTATTAATGCACTCCATTGGTGGTAATATGATTGGTTTACTGATATTTTTCAATCTGTAAAACGAATAATTTTTGTTCGATAAAAAGACTGTTGAAGTCACACTGATGAAGAAATTTATGAAAACATGAGTTGGTAAAAAATTTTTTGTCGGATTTCAGTTGATTTTTCATTGTTTTGTTTAATGCACTCCATTAAAAAAACAATAAACTTTCTTCCTGCATCATTTAAAAAACAAAAACTTTTATACTTTAGCTGCAACAGCTTTGAGAAAACGGCTGTAAAATGGCTTTGCTGGAATAAGGCCTCTTAAGAAAGCAAAATAAAAATAAAAATTTACCTAAAAATAGAACCGGCTTCAACACACAAAAGTGTGAAATAACTAGTTGAAGTCGGTACCATGATCGTTCAAAATTCTACAAGTTATTTCACACTTTTGGGTGTTGAAGTATGTATTTTTTGATCTCTCTTTTTAGTGACCCTTGCTTCTTACGGGATCGTTTGTCATTCATTGTCAACATGTATATCATCATGATAGGGAAATATTTTTCAGTTATTGGAATGTAACTCAAAAACGGCTTGACCGATTTTGATGAAATTTAAAAGGGACCAAACGACAAGCATTAGCTTTGAAACAAAAAGAATTTGTAAAATCGGTTCACCCAGTCTTGAGTTCTGAGGTAACAAACATTGAAAAAAACAGACGCATTCAGAACCACTTCCTTTTTATGGAAGTCAGTTACAAATTAAAATGTTGAGCTACCTGAAAGAACGTTAATGTACACCGTGCCGTGATGTACCCTGAAATGCATAATATTGTTATTTTACGCATTTCACGGTAATGCAAAACTGGTTTAAGCACATTTTCTTTGTAAAAAAGGCATCTGTAACCTGTTTGAGGTACCTTTTCCTCTTGACGTATGGAAGGTACTATCCTAACTCGACATCTTATATATACTGAGTAAATAAAATACTGTAGAGAGATATTGTTTCACTCACCAGCACTGCAGTACTCGTCTTCATGTTCAAGTGTTGGCGACTGACCCACTTCACGCGTTTTACGCAAATTATTTTGAATATCATTATATACACGGTTATCGGTAAAATGCTAACAACCTCTTAGGGTTGACTTCTGCTAGTCCTAACAAACATTTTCAGATTATTTTTTTATTGTTAAGAAAAAAATATACCTAAGTATATATGGGCGCCAACCTTTTTAGTATAGCATTTGATGTTATGATATGACGTAATTAATTATTGATGTTCTCTATTGTATATTTAATTTATTTTGAATTGTTATTAATTTTAACATTAGTGCTTGTATTTCAATGATAATTTTAGATTTTAATTTAATTTTATGAATATGGCGCTGCGTCACATCCAGTTTGTTAATTTAATTATATTTATAAATTTACATGCATGTAAATTAATTCAATCCTTTTTTATGATTTATGAAACACTTAAATTGAATTTAAACTCAAATATCAGATTATTAGTAGTCATTATGGAAGTGACGTCAACGCCACATCTTATTATCAAAATACAGATATAACTATCAATTCTGTATAGTCTAAATTATTTAAATATTATTTAAGGATTTATAGGCAACTTGTTTGTAATTTAAAAAATGATAATAACTATTTTAATATAGCAGATGAAATATCACATCCGTTATGTAATAACAAATTATTTCGTAAAGTTTATTTATGTCAAAATTAATATAAAATGGAGTAATGATTATATATTAGCATTATATAATTTTAGGAGTGTTTTTATGATTAGTTGATAATAATTAAGATGTTTTATTGTATAGTCAACACTACAGATATGGCGGGAGTCGTTTAGTGTTTAAGTCAATGTAAAGATGGATAAGGCTCACTTCATTATCGACCGTCGACTGGAATAGACCATTTATATTAATAAAAATATCTGATTCGAATATACAACGTTTTTATGGACGAAAATCCTCAACCTGGCGGCACGCCGCCGACATATATTTAAAAAATAATAATTATATTTTGTGTCTGAATAAGCACGAAGACCACCTGATGTTAAAAGGCTCTTGTGCCTGTAATGTATTATTTCATATTTTGTATTACTTTGCTCGATGTAAGTATTCAGCGGGAGCACGGCGCGGCAGCACGGTGCAGTGTTGCCGGCGGCGCTCTTGTTTACCTTACAGTGTTCGTGTTCAGAAATAACGGTGAAAGTTGTTTTGAAGCAATGATGGCTCAGTGGCATTGGCTATGGACTGCCGCGCAGCAGGTCCATGGTTCGAATCCCGCCGCGGACTGACGGAGCTTCATCGCATAGTGGAAAGGCATTTTGCGAATGCCCGCCTGGCTAGCGAAGACCCTCAATTAGAAAATCTGTCTCCAAGCACCTAACTGTGTGTTCCAGCAGTAGTCCTTGAGAGCCAGTGAAATTACAGGCACATGAGACTTAACAACTATATCTCAAGGCGACGGGCGCAGTGCATTTCGTGACTTGTGACGAAATGCATCGGTTATAGGCAGAGGTTATCCGCTTAACATTAGGTCAGCCTAAAGCTTGACCGTTACAATAACATAATTTTAGCAAAAATTACTTTTAACACTTTATTATTAAGGATTTCATAATAAGTTATATTAATTTTACTTGTATGAATTTTTAACAAGAAAATGTCGATTAATATATTTGGCTTGTCTATACGCACAACGGACCGCGACAAAAAACTAGTACTCAAGTGTTGTAATATTTGTCAGAAGTTTATAGTTTCTCAAACATCATAACGAAGATTAAGTTGTTGTGTGTTTTATATATTTACTTAGCAGGTCAGTGAAGGCAAGTAATGAAGCTGAAATTTTAATATGTCATTTGATCTTGGTTAGCTTACAGTGTGAAATTCTAAGTTTCAATAAATGATCAAATTGTTAAATTGAATATCATCAACAGTAATATTATAATAAGAAAAGATTTGTATTTATGTACGCAACGAACAAATTATATGAAGAATGCGGGTGTTTGAGCGTGAACTTACTATGAGTCGATATCGCTATCGACAATGTTTCGGCTTCTACCGGAAGCCTTCCTCAGGATTTTGAGTGTGGTACGTCCGCCGCGGCCGCGTCACGCTTCACACTGCGGGCGGCAGCTCGAGGCGACGGCGCTGGCGGCGGGCGGCGGGGGCGAGCAGGGGAGTGTTGTGGCGAACGCTGCGTATTCGGTAAAGGATGCGATGCACCATCTTCATCGCTACTGCTTTCTTCTGATGACACTATCGCAGTCCGACAAGCAAAACTAACTTTGTCCACCATCTCCTGCTTCACATTCTTCAAACCTCCATGAAGACAAGTTCTCCAGCTTTGTGACAGCGCCCACCCTCTATCTCTGTTAAAATTAGGACGACGACTAATTTCTATAGCCTCGCGGATTTTGCGCGGTACGTAAAACTTCTCCTTAGCTAAAACCCGGGCTTTGTCGAAACGGATGTAGTGCGTCGTCCCAAATGTCAGGGCGTGCTCTGCCACAGCAGACTGATGGCTGTCCGCGTTTCTCATGGAGCGAATGTGTTCTCCGAGCCTTGTGGACACGTTCCTTTTTGTTTCACCTATGTAGCATTCACCACAATCGCATGGAATCATGTAGACTCCCGGGGTTCCTAGTGAGTTCTTATCTTTCGGAGATCGCAGTAATTGCCTAATTTGTGAGGGGGGGCGGAATATCGTCTTGATAGACAATTTACGTCGTAGCAAGTTTCCTATTTTATCCGTCACCCCCTTGATAAATGGTAGGTATATGCTACTGCCCTCTCTGCTGTTGTTTTCCGGCTTCGTGCAGACGTGTTTGCAATCCTATTGCTTTGCTTCCCGCTATACCTATTGGACTCTAGTACTGAACGTACATGCGCAAGTTCCATGTCCACATGTTGAGGATCACACAATCTTAGCGCCCTGTTAATGAGTGACCTAGGCACGGAAGCTAGGTGTGACGGGTGATGATGTGAATCAGCTTTTAGGTAACTATCGGTATGTGTTGGTTTACGGTACACGGTGTGTGAAATTCGACCGTTCTGTTTTCGTTTTACCAACACATCCAGAAAAGGCAACGTACCATTCTTCTCTTTTTCCACCGTGAAAGCTATTTTTGGATGTTTTTTATTCAGGTGTTCCAATAGGGGTACCAAGTCATCATTGTGTAGAATGGCAAACACGTCGTCCACATAACGCCATCGATATCGACTCATAGTAAGTTCACGCTCAAACACCCGTGGTCTTCATATAATAGATATAAATCTGAGCGTAAGTTTTTATAATATGCAACGAACAAACTTAAAAACTACTAGACCGATTTGGATGAAATTTGGTTTAGAAATAGCTTGAGACCCGGGGAAGGATATAGGATAGTTTTTATCCAATTGCCCAAGTGTTTGGTAACATTTACATTATTGAATTAGATTGATATTGAATAAAAAAGTTTAGCCTCAAGTGGCGACATAAGTGCGGGATGACAAACGTCCCCATTTAGCAATGGATCCACTGCACTGTGGAGTACAGAGACTTCATGAAACAACATCTAATAGTTACATAACATATACATGCTTCAATATGACGACAATGTGGATGTTTGCTGACAGTATCGCTATAATAATCAGACATGCATATTGTTATTTATTTAAATATTTTTTTTTTAAATGTATGAAAATTTGAGTTTATTAATTTAATTTGAATTCTATTAATTTTATTTTAATGTAATTTCATTTGTGTATACGTTATTTGAATTTTATTTTTTGTTTCTATTATTATAATGTAATTTAATACGGTCTAACATATCTGCACTTCGGATAATTCAATAAGTATTAGAAAATGAACTTCCTGTAATAAATACATTATTTAAGAAGAAACAAAAATAAACACTTAAGGACTTGGGTTAGTCCAAATGGAATGATTAAAAATCAAATCGACTACATTCTCAGTAATCATCCAAAAAAAAAAACTCATATATAACTCTTAACAACTACCTATTTACAAGTGACCATAAATTAGTACGTGGTAAATATAATGAAGAAAAACAGAAGAAAAGCAGAGCTATGTTTTGCACTCTTCCAACCCTAATACAAGGCGAAGAAAATGCAAAAGCATTCTTAAATTCACTAGAAAAGGAAATACAAAAAATATCCTATTTATATTCATATTCATTTATTCATATTATAATATACAGTCACACTATATCTCAGTGTAAAACTGAAGATGTAGAGTCGTACTATAGTAAAATAGAAAGAATATAGTAAATTACAAAGTATAAAAAACACAAGCTCAAAAAAAAAAAAGTATAAAGTAGAGTTGAACTACAACATAAAAAAATCTAAGAGTAGAGAAGAGAGGCAGGAACTATCCAACCTATACAAAGCTACAAACAAGAACTTAAAAAATGACTACAATAATTATAGAATGAAAATAATAAAATCAAATTTATTAAAATCTGGAAGGCAAACAAGAGCATTTAAACAACTTAATACCAGCAAAACATGGATTCCAAAACTACAATCAAAACTACCACACAAAAACACATTAACAAGACTTGACATAGTTGAAACTGTCTCAGATTTCTACAAAAAACTATATACTTACCAAAATTGTAGCAAAGAAATCGACTCTACTACTCGAGTTCACACCTCAAGAAATACTACCAACTCGACCACAGCGTTTGGAGAAAAACAAATAATAAAAGAAATAGACATGCTCAAACGAGTTAAAAGTCGAATATGAACAATTACCGGCCTATTGGCCTACTTCCTACTATATACAAATTATTTGCGGCCTGCTTTAATAAGAGAAAAGAGACAGAGATAGAGTGGCATTAACCCATGGAACAGGCAGGCTTTAGAAAGGGTTCTTGTATAATCAATCATATCCATACTTTGGAACAAGTAATTGAAAAACACCAGGAACATCAGCAGCCCTAGTTAGCCTTTATAGACTACCCAAAGGCCTTCGACTCTATCTTACACAATAGCCTTTTGAAGCAGTGATAGCTCAGTGGCTTTGGCTATGGACTGCCGCGCAGCAGGTCCATGGTTTGAATCCCGTCGCGGGCTTGAGCTTCACCGCATGGTGGAAGGGCATTCTTGCGAATACCCGCCTGGCTAGCGACCACCCTCAAGTAGAAAATCTGTCGCCAAGCACCTAACGGTATGCTATCTCCTACAATTTTTATATCTGTCTTACAGTATCTAGTGAAATACCTACATAGGCAACATAAAGATATCAACATAAATGGCAAAAAATTAATAACGTTGGATTTGCTGATGTTATAGTACTCTTCTCGAGATCACCAAAATAATTACAAGAAATGATATCAGAACTATGCAAAATAAGTAACGGAATAACACTGTAATTATATACAATAAAAACTAGGATAATGACAAACCTTGATCTACAACAAAAATGCAACAGATAGAATACAAAAGATGCAGCGTGCTATGGAAAAGAGCATCTTGAATATAAGGATAAAATTTAATCAAAAAATATAAATTCAAATTCAAAATCATTTATTCAATTTAGGCGTCTACGACGCTCTTATGATGGTCAATTACAAATTTTAATATTGAAATATTCTACATAGTACTGCCACGTTCAGCAAAAAAATTATAGAGCCACTGAGAGAAGAAAGGCCAAGAAACTCGGGGCCATTCTTTTAAACATCTTTTAACAATGTGTTAAACAATGTAATATAACTATTACAATATTTGTTCAAATTACGTAGGTGAAAGGTGATAGCTTGGCAGAGGCGGAACTTTCCAAGCATCTTTGTCGTTTAAGTAATCACAAACTTTGTAGTATGATTTCTTAATCAAAATAATTTTTCACATGCAACTTGAATTTTCCTTCTGTGAGCATTGTTATATGTTTGGGAATCTTCTTCTCTCTTTATATAAAGCTCGATTACCACACACTGACTCACTGACTGACTGACTCACTGACTGACTGACTGACATAATTGTTCTCCCAGAAGGAGTCGAGTAGGAAGAAAGTGATGTGTGGAAAAAGTGTAGAGGGGATTTAGGTGAGTATGGGAAAAATCCGAAAACTTGAAGATGTCGTCTGCCAAGTAAAAGTGGATGGCGTATCTCAGAAACGGTAAGAGATAGATAGGGGGTGTTTGAACAAATGTCATAGGGAATCGGGACAGCAGTCGAATGACACCTGTCAAAAATTCTCCTCTCATTCTTCATACTGCATTTGGAGTATTTTCCTTACATTTTCGACTGTATATGGACTTTTTGTGGGATTTTCGACTGAACTAAGAGTAACTGTGGTATATCAAGGTATAGCGAGCCCGAAGGGCGAGCTTTTGGTGAGGCCGAAGGCCGAACTTTCGGCCCGCTCCCGAAGGCCAAGCGTATGGCACGCGAGCCCGAAGGGCGAGCGCTTTGCGAGGCTGAAGGCCGAGCTCCGAATTGACATGCTCCTCTCATTCTTCATACTGTATTTGGAGTAGTTTACCATACATTACCGACTGTATTTGGAGTTTTTGTGGGATTTTCGACTGAATTTGGAGTTACTGTCCCCTATCAGTGCATCGCGAGCCCGAAGGGCGAGCTTTTGGTGAGGCCAAAGGCTGAACTTTCGGCCCGCGAGGCCGAAGGCCGAGTGAAACGCGAGCCCGAAGGGCGAGCGCTTGGCGAGGCCGCAGGCTGAGCCATGTGAGTGTCTTACGAGGCCGAAGGCCGAGCTCCGAATTTACATGCTCCTCTCATTCTTCATACTGTATTTGGAGTATTTAACCATACATTACCGACTGTTTTAGGAGTTTTTGTGGGAGTTTTGACTACATTTGGAGTGACTGACCGAGGTCGAAGGCCGAGATCCGACTTGAGAGTATTTTCCACATCTCCGACTGGTCTCCATGGTAACTGCCCGCGATAACCAAAGCACCTACCAGTGGGGTTCCTTTACCGAAGTGACTCAGAACCTTGGTACGATTCAGACCGTACCACTTTTTTATGGCAGTAGGGTAAATCTGGTTTGGTGGCTACAGTATGAATCTCTATTGTATTCAGAGTTTATATATGGGATTTCATACTTATATTGGAATTTTTAATTTTTTTTTTCAAATGTTTAAGGTGCTTTTATGACAGTTCGTACTGACTCAAGATAGATGCGGGCCGCTTGCGACCCGCACACTGCCCGAAAAACTAGTTTTATTATAAAACCGCACACAATTACCTAAAAAGGACCTTTTATTTGTCTTTGCTAGTCTAAAACCTGGTACTGCTATTTTATATTTATTCCTAGTGTTGTAATCGTGGTTGTCACTATTTAATTTAAATTTACTCAATTTTTTCCGAACATACATAATATTTTCAAATATATAGAGACTCGGTAAAGTTAATATATCCATATAGGCAAAAACCAATTTGATAGATGCTCTACAACATATGAGAAAGCTCAAGTGGAAGTGGGCTGGCCACGTAGCACGACTGTCAGATTAAAGATGGACGCATTTGACTACAATTTGGGCAGGGACAAGTGGCAACTGGCAAGAGAGCTAGAGGCCGTCCTAAGGAACGCTGAATTGACGAGATTAAAAAATATGCTGGTAACGACTGGATAAGGAAAGCAAAGTCATGAAAAACCTGCAAACTGTTGGAGCAGGCCTATACCCATCGGGGGCCTTGACTATATAATTTTACATAATTTATTACTGTTTAATATAATTCAAAACTCCGTAAGTTACGGAACCCCGTGGGGTGCCAGGTTAGAATTGTACCTCCCCATATCATCCCGTGGGTGTCGTAAGAAGCGACTAAGGGAAAAATACTGGAAGGTGGGCAGCAGCACCTTCTAAAGAATTGCCAACTTACACTGCGATCCCCAAGACGCATGTCAAGCGTGGAGATTATGGCAAATACCCCCTTAATAGGGATGGTTGTGTTCAGCAGTGGACGATCCGGCTGTTACAGTAACTTAAGGAAAATAAAGGGGCTTTATTATTATTCACAAATTTATATTTTCTCGAAATATTTAAGATATTTTGGTATATATATATGAGGAGCACGGGTCTAAGCCAAATGGGCTCCATGTTGTAATGGTTATTGGTATGTTACGTCGTCTAGTAAGAATTTTCTTACAATACGACATGTGTTCAAAATGGCAGCGTTCTGCCATATGGTATATGACCATATAAGTGTTTGACGAGATGATTGTTACCTTAAGAGATTGTAGTAAATGTTTTGGGATTACTCCTGTACTAGATTTGTCGCCTACAGGGAGATCTGCCGCGCCATTAACCCTGGAATGCACATGGGCTCCGGCTATGCTAGGTCCAGAATGATGGTGAGCTGGTGGGTCCACTGTCCTTATGCTACTGAGCATTTAGGGACTCGCAGAGGACCTTTGAGGATGTGGCCCGCCAGCAAAAATTAGGGTGCCTGAAGGCTAAGAGTGCCTTAAGGGCTAGAGAGTCGCCAAGCACCTAACGGTGTGTTCCAGCAGCAGTCCTTGAGAGCAATTAAATTCGAACCTTTAAATGCCATAGAAATAAAAGAAGTAACTGGGATTATATCTTTCAAACGGGCAATCAAGTTCACCATTTGCTAGAAACATGTTTACACATACAGAGCCGCTCTATTACCATCCTCTGTTACCATTTGTCATGACAGGCAGAACATTAGAGAAGTTATTGCAATGCAATTGCAGTTGCAGTTGAAATATTGCAATCTTAATTAAACTCTAAAGGAATAGATAAGGTAAACGTATTTAAAACTAAAGTCATAAGACACTTTCAAAATTCTAATCAATCAGATAAAGAACGTTTCGGGCCAAATCCTTACTGCCATTTCGAGGATGACTTAATTTCCGTCAATACATCAACTTCATAGTTAAAATGAACCCATAGTCATGTTATATGTTTTTCAACACCCTCCGGTTTCTGAAACGCAAATCAGCGAAAAATTATGTTAAATGCTTGTTAATTCATTGTCAACCTGAAAACTTCAAGTGACTGTTTGTCAACACTAATGTCAAATCTCCAATTAATCGCCAATTATTGCAATTTTGGGTTTCTGAAAAGCTTTTCGGTATGTTAACGGTTTGTCAAACTGGCTAATCCTAATTGCCCAAAATCGACCAATTATTCTAAGATTAACGTCTTGATATCGTAAATATATATAAAAATAGTTTTAAGCATTCTTACCTGCAACGTTTTCTCTAATAAATGATAAGATAGAACAAGAACAGAATTATATAAAATATGATTACTCCAAAAACACATATTGCTATTTTTATACCGTAGGTACTGGGTTGCACTTCACCACTATCTCACCTGATGTTAAGTGACGATGCGATCGATGATGGAGCGCGCTTACCCAGAAGATACCTATTCACTCCTGTTTTGAAGACCCCCGTCATTAACTAGAAACACAGACTCAGGCAGAGTGTTCCATTCCCTAGTGGTGTGTATGACGAACGAGTATAGAACATGAGTCCGATTATAGAACTACGTAAATATATTATACTAAAGACTACGTGATTATAGTGTTGCTACTCATTTGTTACTCAATAGGGTGCTATAACATAACCATAGCAGCCATTAAACAAACCGCAGCTGGGTAGATAGTGGTACCAGCAAAAGCACTTCCAATTTATGTTATGGACCTTCCAGACCCCAATCCTCTTTGAGAAAACACCTTTCAGCTAAGGACGTTAAGATATGGTTTAAAGCTCTGTTGTGCGCCTGATGTACGGCTACAACATATTCACGTTGATGTGAGAAGTGGTATTATTTTGTATTGATGCGCAGGAGGTCCATAGTCAGAATCTCACCGCGGTCTTACACTTCACCGCATGATACGAGGGCGGGAGTTTTTAGAATCATTGATAGGCTTGATAGTTGTTGGCCCTCAAGTAGAAAATATATTAGCAAGCATCTAATGGTATGTTACGACGGCTGTTCTTGCCATGATGATGAAGTCAGTAGAGAAGTCTACTGACTTCATCATCATCAGATGACAATCACTTACCATCAGATGAGATTATAGTCAAAGCGTAGCCTATCAGCAATGAAAAATGCTGCTCATTATTTTTTTTATTTTAATCGATTTTTACAATAAAAAGGAACAAGTGAGGGGAGACCGCTTTTTTGCGAAAAGAAATATGCAAGAAAATGCAGTTCCTTTTCATCGTCTAGCAAAACCAAAAAACACACATTGAACGCAACGCTGTATATAAGATTGCCATAATTTACATTTATAAATCGATCAATCAATGCGGCACGCTTGGACGACACAGTCAATTAACTTACACAACAAACACGGCCATTTTCACGCTAGTGACTTTCACTATCAATAAACTATTACCGATATAATAACTATAAATTAAAGAGTATATATAATCATCAGGATGGTATTGAGGATAAAGGGATTCATAAAAATTTATAAAATTAGATAATGCCACTAGCGATCACCCATCAAAGTTGACATTTTAGGTATTAGAGCGTTCACTCGCACAACTGGACTCTGTTGGTTAGAAATCCGAGCGCAAATAGTATTTTTGGATGTGAATGCCCAAATGGGCTTGTATTTTGACAAAGAAGCACGCTTCGAACTTCTGTCTCTTGTTGCTTTATGTTTACGATCATCCGTCATATTTAATTGGTAACCATAGTAACGGTGGCGATGCCAAAAATGATTTGGGATTAATTTCATGTAAAACAGAAGAGACAACGCTATGCGTTAAAACAAGACAGAACACTAGAGAATGAATGAATTTGAACGACATTTTCAAATTTCATGTTATCATAGATAAACAAGCATTTTAATCAGGTGTTCTGTAATTTTTCATTAATATGCGTTCCAGAAACCCGTTGAAAGTTAGCAGATTGTTAATTGTGACAGCTTGTTAAATGAATTGAGTTATGACACGCGTACCGGAAACCGGCGGTACTCGTAACGAGCCTTAAAATGCACCGATTTTAGTATCATAATGTAGTCTATTACGCACTCGTGCTTTTTGTTTACTTTACCGCACTTGTGTTTTATATAGCCTAAAAACTTTTCTATTCATCCCACCAAATAATAGTACTACTATGGATATAGTTAATTAAAATTAAGGTGGTTCAGTTTTTCAGTCAGGGACATTTTTAATAACGAAATCAGCGCGCCATTGTTAAGTAAACACTGCCTTCTGAAATTTTCGTATTTGTTCCTCGCAAGTGTGTTGAAAAACGTCGTAGGACAAGCGTGAGAGATGTTGATCATTACTCACTCGACTCTCTCATCGCGCTCGCCTAAGGCCTGCGCGCTATATTGCCTCGTGTGTAATAACCAACATACCACTTGTATCATAATGTACTATTAACAACCCACAATGAATAAACCTTTTTTAAATTTTGTAATATACCCGGGCCTGCAGTCTCGACATTGATAGCGATCGTTAACTCACCGATTTTTGTCGTTAAATCATATCGATCCATTATTAGCGACATTTGGTAGTCTCGACTGCCAAAGCTACCGACTGTCATCGCAAAGTTATCGAATATTTTCGCTGAGTTAGCGATTTATCGTAAAGTTATCGAATTTACTTGCGACCATTTTTGACAGCCCGATAAGTGTTCGCTATCTTCGATACCTTTGGATTTGAGGTTACAAAAACAATAAGTAAATAAATAATAATTAGAAAATTATGGCTGTAGAATATTTAGCGTGGGATTTGGTCGTGCTTGAACACAGACGTGACATGTTAATGCGGCGACAAATTGCACGAAACCGACGCGAAAATGAAAATCCTTTGGATTTAGAGGATGGCCAATTTCTGTACTTATACAGAATAAACAAGTTCATGTTCCATGAGCTCGTTGATGAACTGCATCCATCTCTTCAAAGACAACGACCTTACGGACTTTCTGTGGAGTCGCAAGTGAGTATCTTTGGATTAGGTACCGTACCTTAATAAAATTTATATTTATTAGGTCTAGTACCTATCTAAGATTCTTAATTAAAATTTTCTTCCTATCAGATTCTGACGGCACTTAGATTTTACGCAAGTGGTTGCTACCAACTACCTGTTGGCTTAGTCAGATGTTCTGTCGAACGTGTCTGTGAAGTTGCTTGTGTGGAGGTGGACAGGCATCTTGTGTTGTGTGTATATCGACCACCAACAGATCAAGGTCGTGCTCAAAATTTTGCAGAATTTTTATCCACTATGGAAAGTATACTGCGGAAAATCTCTAAATGCAGAAAACCCATATTTGTATGTGGTGATTTTAATATAGATATTTTAATGAATTCTAAAAATAAGACTGATCTTATTTCATTATTTAAGTCATTTAATTTGAAATTTCTGTTCTGTGAGCCCACTAGGATAACAGACACTTCATCTACCTGTATAGACAATATATACTCAAACTGTAAGATTAAAGAAAAGTTAATATTGAAAGGTATTAGGTCTGATCATGAGGGCCTTGTGATAAAATTTGATGGAAATAGAGAAACAGAGAGGTATGAAGTTGAACATAGGCCGTTAACAACCAGTAGGCTAGAAATTCTCGGTACCAACATAGAAGCTAAGCTTGGCATAACAAGTTTTTCTCACTGTGACCCGAATGACATCTACAATAACTTATTTTCTTTAGTAAATATTGAGTTTCAAAAAGTTTGTCCAAAAATAAAGAAACAAATAAATGGAAAATTGAAGTTTGGTGATTGGGCAACTAGAGGTATCCGAAAAAGTAGAGATTATTTGTTTGATCTGTATCGCAGGAAAAATTTAACATCTTGCAAGCAGTTTCATGATTATGTTAGGAACTATTCAAACATTTTTAAGTCTGTTTGCTTGTGTGCTAAATCTCTTTTTATTAGAGACAAAATTAGCAAGTCTAAAAATAAAATAAAAACCATTTGGAAGACTATAAATACTGAGACTGGTAAGAATAAACCTAGAGATTCAACATATGTCTTAACTATTAATAAACATCAAATCTCTGATCCAATACAAGTGGCGAATATATTTGAAAAATTTTTTTCTAACTTACCCCTAGAAGCCACTAAATCATTGGATTCTTGTCCCAATGTAGCAGAAGCCCTATTAAAACATAATTTTCCCTGCAAAACACCGGACTTCTCTTTCAGATACACGTCAAACTTTGAAATTATAAAGACATTCAAAAGTTTAAACATAAAGAGTACTGAAGACTTGTGGGGTATGTCAGTTAAAGTGGCAGAGTCTATTATTTGCATGATTGCACCATACTTAGTAACAATATTCAATCTTTGTGTTGATAGAGGATGTTTCCCCGACTTAATGAAACTAAGTAAAATCACTCCAATTTTGAAGTCGGGGGCTGCATCTGACCCTTGCAATTATAGACCTATTTCCATCTTACCCGTTCTGAGTAAAGTATTCGAAAAAATTATGCTCAAACAACTTTTATCTCATTTTAATGAGCATAATATATTGAATGAGAATCAGTTTGGTTTCACTAAGAGCAGATCGACAACAGATGCAGGTGTTCAATTGATGTCACATATACTTGAAGCCTGGGAGAGTTCACATGATGCTATTGGCGTATTTTGTGATCTTTCCAAGGCATTCGACTGTGTAGAACACTGCACTCTGATTCGTAAGCTTTCACACTATGGTGTTCGTGGAAAAGCTTTGAATCTAATAGAGTCATATCTGTCTGACAGGCTACAGATGGTTGGAATAAATGGCAATACTTCTTCCGGGTCTTTCGTAAAAATAGGTGTACCGCAGGGATCAATTTTGGGACCTTTTCTGTTCCTAGCGTATATTAATGATCTGCCTTGCATGGTCAAAGATTTCTGTGATATTGTTTTATTCGCGGATGATACCTCTCTGATTTTTAAAGTAGATAGGAAAGATAGTGAACTCATTCATGTAAATAATGTGTTATCTATGATCTCTGGATGGTTCGCCGCTAATAATCTTCTGTTAAATTCAAAAAAGACCAAATGTTTAAAGTTTTCATTACCAAATGTTCCTTATGTTGAACCAAACATTAAGCTTGGCCTAGATAAACTCTCTATTGACAAAGCGACAGTCTTTCTGGGAATCAAAATGGATTCAACTTTACAGTGGGATCCACATATACATGATCTAGCCGGAAGACTTAGTTCTGCTGCATATGCAGTTTGTAAGATAAGACAATTAACAGATGTAGCTACTGCACGGCTAGTTTATTTCGCATACTTCCACAGTATTATGTCGTATGGTGTATTGCTGTGGGGAGCTGCTGCTGAGATAGAGACAATCTTTATCTTACAAAAGCGTGCAATTCGAGCCATATATGAAATGGATCCTAGAGAATCTCTAAGGGATCTTTTTAAAGAAATTGATATATTAACTTTACCGAGTCTGTATATATTTGAAAATATTATGTATGTTCGGAAAAAATTGAGTAAATTTAAATTAAACAGTGACAACCATCATTACAACACTAGGAACAAATATAAATTAACGGTACCATGTTTTAGATTAGCAAAGACAAATAAAAGGTCCTTTTTAGGTAATTGTGTGCGGTTTTATAATAAAATTCCCGAACATATTACAATGCTCACAGAAGGAAAATTCAAATTGCACGTGAAAAATATTTTGATGAAGAAATCCTACTACACAGTTTGTGATTACTTAAACGACAAAAATGCTTGGAAAATTCCACCTCTGCCAAGCCATCACATGTCTCCTACGTAATTTAAACAAATATTGTTAATAATTGTATTATATTGTTTATTAAAAAGACGTTTAAAAGAATGGCCCCGAGTTTCTTGCCCGTTCTTCTCGCAGTGGCTCTATAAACTTTTTTTGCTGAACGTGGCAGTACAATGTAGAATATTTCAATATTAAAATTTGTAATTGACCTTCATAAGAGCGTCGTAGACGCCTAAATTGAATAAATGATTTTGAATTTGAATTTGAATTTGAATTTGAGTGGGGCTGCAGCATGAGCCAAAAGTCAGTAAGCCGAGTAATACATGCTGTAACTTTGGCTATTAACGAAAAGCTTTTAAGAAGTTACATCAAATTCCCTATGACCCAAGAAGAGCGGTGTGCAGTTAAAGAGAAGTTTAGGAATGCTCCACAGCCATTCCCAGATACGATTGGAGCCATAGACTGCACACATATAAAAATTTTAGCTCCGAAAGTCCACGAAGAGGCATATGTGAGTGGCCACCATGAGGGCCATTCATTAAATGTGCAAGCTGTTAACCTTCAATAGTTATTTTTTCTTGTCTTTATTGATTTTATAAATTCTTTGAAAAATAAGTACTTACATACTTAATATGTTATAGGTATGTGACCCTGGTCTTTTAATTTTAAATATTAATGCTCGATGGCCAGGAGCTAGACACGATGCTCACATATGGGCAAATTCACCTGTGCGCTCAACAATGAAGAGACATTTTGACAATGGGGACCGCCGTACATGGCTGCTTGGTAAAGAATAATAACTGTACCTACATTATAATCTTATGAAGAGATTGCCCATTGACTGCCGAAAGTAATTTCTATGTTTCATCTTTTAGGCGATGATAGATACCCTCTGGAACCATGGTTGATGACTCCTATGAAAAACCAACGACCTGGGACACCGGAGTATAATTACACAAATGCTCATTGTTCAGCTAGAAACATAGTGGAAAGATGCTTTGGTGTGCTGAAGTCTGTTTTTAGGTGTCTCTCTCACCAACGCCAGTTGATGTATGAGCCAAACACTGCTGGCCTTATCGTCAATGCATGTGCAGTATTACACAACATGCGTATAAAATACAAATTATATGAACCAGAGGCCACCACATCAACACAAATACAGGACAATGATGGTAGAGTTAATGATGATGGCGTAGAAATTACAGGTATTACCTAATGAAATGATTTATTTTATGGTATTCATGTAATATTTTAGAATCAGAATCAGAATATTTATTCACCATTATAAGAATGTTTGTTACACTAGGTAGGTCATTTTACATAAGTAGTAATGCAAATCAATTTACATATAAGTTTGGATATATAATATATTTATAATATATGTTTAGGTATACTTATATTTACAAACAGAACATAATAGTTTTTCCCAGACCTTTACACCTATTTCATTGGCATATCCATTTATTTGACCTAAAGGTTTAGATCATTTATAACATAAAGTCCAACTTATGTAATAATTGTAATTTCTATGTGAATATTCCTAAAATCTTGTTTTTGTTATACAGGATTAGAATCTGGCACTGGGCGAGCTGTTGCAGAGCGCATACAAAGAAGACTCATTAACACTAGTTTTACATGATTTTATATTATTATTTTATGAACTCGATTCAATAAAAAACATAAAATTATTTATTAATTTTATTTACAAATTTTGTAAAAGAGTTTAGATGCAGCCTGCGCAAACGCCTAGGATTGTGTCTTGGCTGCCTCAGCCTGCATCTTGGCAGCGTCTGCTTGTACTTGAGTTGCAGCTGCCAGCATCTGTAATAAAGTTAGATGTACTAAGTTACTTAATGCTCTCTAGCGTGTAGTGTTATTATCCTATTGCATTATATTTCCAATAAGAATTATCTAATCGGTGGTGAGAACGCCTAAATAAACAGGCGGGCAAAGCATACTATTTAGATAGCACCTCAAACCTAGGTAAATCTGGGAGATGTATTGAAATATAAATAAACCGAAGCCTCTTAAATGTTTTGTTTGCGGAATGTACGTATGAAAGACCAAACCTGGTATGTTTTAATTAGTTAGAAATATTGAGAGAATGTCACGGCAAAGATATTCTAACGTTTTGAATGTGAAGAATGGTCTGAGATCCCACAAGCGCCTGATAAAAATGCGATGATAATGTCGCCTCGAAAATGTATTGCTCGCGAAAAGTAAATAATAAAATCAAAATGTTTAGTAATCAAGTCCTGCTTTTCCCGGTATTCTGGAAGCTGGAAAAGATCACGAGGCGATCTCTCAATAACCCATGATTACCCCTAATATATAATTATTGCATGTCTAACAGATTATTGACCATTTGAGAACAATAACAAGTTTTGTCAATGAAATTGGAAACAGTCTCTGGTTTTCAAGATATTTCCTTTTTACCGTCCAGGCTCATTATGAAATTATATTTAACACCTGTTCCTGGTCAGGTAACAATGTAAATTAATTTAAGAATAATCCTCGTTTAAAAGCTGTAGTCATTTGAAAAGCTGGGTCGACCACATGATGATAATTGTCATAATTGCAAGGGCTATTGTATATGAAAATTGAATAGATTAGTATTGGCATTTTCCTCTTTTGAATTGTATACTCAGATTAGGCTTTAGAATTTAATATTACAAAAAATACTCAATAATAAAGTGAGGTTATGAAAAAAGGAAAGAGGTAGCACATGCGAGCAAGCGAGAAGGAAGATCAAACTAACGGGTGTTACCCTGCCTCCCGCAAGCTGGTATATATACCCCTCATCCGCCGATGACAAGGAGAGAGACCTCGTTACTTCTTGCACTGAATGTACGTGCGTATACACATTTCGCGTTCCAGAAATTAAGTGCCAAGTCAAGGCATATTGAAGATTAATTTTCATACAAACAATATACGAGGAAAATTTAAGAGGCGTTGAGGAAACGTGTGCCGTTGGCGCCACACAGCTTCCTTCGCTGAACTTTGAGGAACGGACGCTGCTCACCAAAATGGCCGCCACGAGGCCACACGAATCCATGAGGAATTAAATGGAGCAAAAGAGAACATATTTTTGGGAAACAACGAACGGCATGTATAAAGGACGGGACCTCCCTTCGTCATAACCTAAGGTACCAAAATAACCAAATTTAGACCCCCATGTGCGCGACAAACTTCCGTATTTTCCCCGCGCGTAGTAGTAAGCAGCAGTGCTCGGCTTAAAAGGACTATAGAGTTAGACATTGTAATTTTTGGTATAATAAATAATATTTTTGTAAAGTGTAAAGATTGTTTCCATCAGCCATGCCCCCTAGCGAAGCATTCCTCTCGAATAGGTACTAGCCACCATCAGCACAAAGACGGCCTGGTCACAAGGTCTTCACATGCTGCCCGCTGACTATCCAGGACACCTTATTATAATAAATATTTGTCGTAAGTATCGCTTAATTCACCCCCATGAAATACACACCACGACAATGGCGCCCGAACTTTCTTTTTTATTTTTAGCAGTAAACTTTTTTAAAAGGTGGCACTAAAATTATTTTTACGGATGCTTCGTTAGGTGTATTGTTGATGGAATAGCTTTAAATATTAGATAGCCGAGGAAAATGCACATTTCAGCTAATAACTTATTCAATTCTACAAATATGATTTAGGTACCAATTGTATAATTTAACGTTTGTTTATTTCTTGTTTACGTTTAACTTTGAAACGAATGCTTTCAATTTAAATTTTATTCATTATCATTATGCAAGAATTTTATTGTTGGTAACTTTGAGCAAAGTTTTTTTTTATTACAATAGCATTTAAGTGTACTATTTATATAGAAACTATATAATAAATCTAATATAATTATAAACATGGCCCTAAACATAGGCGACCTAACTTCATCACCAATACCTTTAGTATCAGCGGCAGCACACAGTTTGTAAGATTTAGAGACGGAAGGCAACATGTTCGTTAACACGAACACACGCCGACATGATCTGGCTGCCGGACCAGTTGAGGCGCTTCACGCATCTACGAATGTAACGTTTACAACTACGCATAACCCTAGATCTAGCATCCTAGATCAAGGCGAGTTTCAACCCCGTTTTGGTAACAATTCCACCGTATACCATAAATTCGAACCAAATACGGACAAGCCGGTACCCTCGGTTATTTATAATGTGTACAATAATAGTAACAATTTAAAATCGTGGAATGTAAAGTTCAACGGAGAGACGTGTGTGAATGATTTCTTAAATCAGGTGGAAGAAATAAGGGCTGCGAGGGATATGGATGTATCTTTGGTATTAAGAGGCTTTTCTGAATTGCTACAAGGATCTGCGCTTAAATTTTATAGGTCAATAAGACACACAATTCACAATTGGAATGACTTATGTACAATATTAAACCAAAATTTCCTACCAATAGATTATAATTATACAACCGAAAAAGTTATAAGAGATATGAAGCAAAAAGTAAATCAATCCGTACTATGCTTTATAATAGAAATAAGAGATCTGAATGGTAAACTTTCACGCCCAATACCTGAAGACTCATTACTAGAAATTGTTAAACATAACCTGTTGCCAACTTATGCACAACTTTTAGCAAATAATACGGTAGGATCCTTCGATCAATTAATCTCATTAAGTAGGAACTATGAGGCCTACTCAGGACATTTGGGTCTGCCCAGCCTCAATAAAACAACGTCAACAACTCCAACCTTGAGTCCAAGGACACAACCTCCGAGCGCAACAAACAACAAATTTAATAATTACCAGCCGGCAACTCGGTTCAGCCAACCTCCCCCCACGAATCTAAACATTGTTGACACAAACCGTACAAGGAACAGTAACTTCCAGCAAGTGATAACCTGCCTAAAGTGTAGAAGGGTAGGACACCATTATTCACAATGTCGAAGGATACAAGGTATTATATGTTTTAGATGTGGAATGAAAGACGTTATAACTAGGACTTGTCCCAACTGCAACAGTATGCTACAACAAAAAAACTAGCATTAGGGGATGTTAGGCAAAGGAATCCGGCCACTTATAAATGTGACCTGATATCCCCTGAGGTTTTAACAATGTTGGATGATAATAGGATATATTTGAAATTTTGTATAAATAATAGAGAATTTATAGGCCTGTTGGACACAGGCGCAAACTTTTCAGTGATCGGGAATAACTTCCACGATAATTTCACAAATTCGGTTCAATTAGAAAGGACCTACATTAGTGCTCGTACTGCGGACGGTTCAGCGGTTTATATCTTAGGCTCAATGACGTTACCAATATCTTTTAACGGTAATAAAAAAAAAAATGATTTCTTGGTAATGCCCAATATCAAAACTAATATAATATTGGGTATGGACTTTGTGAGCATTTATGGCCTTCTTAACATATTCAATATTACCAAAGGCAGCGTCATAAATGATTCCCAAACAGGCGCACTAAATCAACAGGAATTAAATGAGATAAAAGCAGTTATATCACATGATGAACTCACCCCCCAACAAAAAATGGAAATAGCTATAATTACGGAAAAATTTAAAGATATTTCCACCGAGAAGGTAGGTTTAGGAAAAACTAGCTTAGTAAAACATAGAATAATCACGATGGGCCCACCAATAAAACAAAGGTACTACCCACTCTCTCCGGTAAAGCTTAAAGCATTAAATGATGAAGTAGACAGAATGTTAGCACTCGGTGTAATCGAACCCTCAAGATCCCCATGGGCCAATCCCGTCGTGATGGCTAAAAAAAAAGACGGCACTTTGAGATTCTGCTTAGACGCGAGAAAACTGAACGATGTAACAGTAAAGGACTCATATCCTATCCCATACATAAGTTCTATACTAGACAACTTACGCGGCGCACGATATCTGACCTCCTTAGACCTTTCTAGTGCTTTCTGGCAAATAGAACTGGATGATACAGACGGTACAACCCCAACCTACCCCAATTCACCGCTTGAAGCTGACACCAGCAATTCGCGGCAAAAAAGCAGTTTTATAGTCCAAAACAGAGGATCTTTCCAATTTACTCGCGTCCCTTTTGGGTTATCCAACGCTGGAGCGGAGATGCAGCGTTTGGTCGATAGGCTATTCTCCCACCAGTTTGGAGAGAAAGTGTTTACATTTCTCGATGACCTACTCATCGCCACGGAAGACTTTTCTCTCCACGTAGAAATACTCAATAAGGTATGGTTGGCATTAAAAGAGGCAGGCCTAACCATAAACCTCGATAAATGTCACTTCTGTAGACCAGAATTAAAGTATTTGGGGTTCATTATTGATGCCAAAGGTTTGAGAACCGATCCCAGTAAGCTAGACAGCATAGAAAAATTCCCACGCCCAACTAGTGCCAAGCAGCTGCGTGGCTTTATAGGGCTCTGTTCCTACTACAGACGTTTTGTGGACAATTTTTCTACCATAATAGCACCTATGACAGCACTCATCGGTAAACGAAAAGGCAAAGAGGCTATCGAGTGGAATGCCGAGGCCGAAAACTCGTTCACCGAACTGAAACGAGCGATGCTATCAGCGCCTGTTCTGGCGTGCCCCGACTTCAACAAGCCATTTATACTGCACTGTGATGCCTCCTCAGTGGGAATAGGTAGCGTGCTAACCCAAGACTTCGAGGATAATAAAAAAACTACAGTACAACGGAAAGGGAATTATTAGCCGTAGTAGATTCAATTAACCATTTCAGACCGTACCTTGACGGGTTTAAATTTACAGTAATAAATCAAATCAAATCAAAATTAGTTTATTGCCACACAAAAAGAAAGATATATATATAAATAGAAACAACAATGACAACCAATACACAAGAAAAACTTAAAAATAATTCGTAGCTAACATAAAGAAATATAAAACAAAAAGATGATAATATATGATATAAACAAATATTGTGGGCAAAAGGAGAAAACTCAGCATAAAGTCCGTACAGATGTTATTACACATGTGCACAGACGCTGTTTTTCAGTGATCCCCTGTGCTCGAGCAGGTGTTCGTCGAGCTAGAAACATGATAAGACCGATTGGGGTAGATTTAAAAAATAAAAATTATACATTAATATATCTACAAACACAAACAAAACAGCTATATAAATAGAAAAAATAAAAGCAGTGTTGTATTAAAAAAAAAAAACTAGATAATTTACAGTTAAGAAAATACGAATCTGTGCATGATGGAATGGGATAATGTGTGAGTGTGTGTGTGTGTGTATGTGTCTTCCGTTACCCAGGTACTATGTTTTTTTAAAAGTTGCTTCAAAGTGATGCTTAAGTCGTTCCAGTAGTAAACTTTTCAATTTGATTTTAAAAGTCGTCGA
Organism: Plagodis dolabraria; assembly: GCA_963854805.1. Lineage (NCBI taxonomy): Eukaryota > Metazoa > Arthropoda > Insecta > Lepidoptera > Geometridae > Plagodis > Plagodis dolabraria. The sequence goes on along the minus strand of OY978468.1, from coordinate 17,668,086 downwards.
ACTAACTATTTTTCTCATTGGTGGAGGAAGGTTGTTCCACACTTTCGAAGCGCTGTATTTGAAGCAACCCTTAAAATTAACAGTACTATGTTTAGGAATAGACAAAATGTTGGTGTGTTTAGAGCGAGTATTCAATTTGTGTAGGTCTTTAATCCATGTGAGCTTTTCAAATAAATATTCAGGCTTATTATTCCAGAGAACTTTTTGAGTTGTGCAGGCTATGTGTAGTTCCCTTCTAGTTTTCATATTCATTATGCCATATTTGACCAGATAAGGGGTGACATGCTCCCTTCTTGGTATGGCAAAGCAAAAGCGAGCACATGCGTTCTGCACTTTCTGGATAGCATGTTCAGTTTTGGTCCATATCCTAGGGCCGTACACAGCACTACAATAGTTGAAAGGAGATAAAACTAACAGGTCACATAGCAAAATACGTACCCTTTCTGATAGGTATTTCCTTATTGTATATAAAACCTTTAATTTGTAAAAAGAACTTCTGATTTTATCATTTATATGTTTCATATACCTCATCTCACTGTCAAATATCAAGCCTAGATTTCTGGCGTCTATTTCTAGAGGTATTTCTATTTCATTTATTGTAAGTTTCGGATTATGTGACATAACTTTGCTAATTTGTGCTTTAGTACCCAGAATTATCATTTTTGATTTAGCTGGATTTAGTACCAAAGCATTACGCGTGGCCCAATCAAAAATTGCAGCTAAATCGCGGTTCATATGTTTTAATGCATCTGCTGTGTCCTCTGCTTTAAAACTATGGTAAATTTGAGTGTCATCAGCATAAAGATGATATTTACAAGTTTTAATGTATTCAGGCATATCTGCCGTAAAAATTGAAAAGAGGGTTGGACTTAAAATTGAACCTTGAGGCGATTCCCTGAGTACTCTAGCAACTTCAGACACATTTTTGCTTCCGTTCTGATTGACAATCTCTACATATTGTTCACGACCAGTGAGGTAAGTTTCGAACCATTTGCACGTTTCGGGAGAGAATCCATAATATGAGAGCTTGGCAAGCAGTAGCCGAGGATCTAAACAATCGAATGCTCTAGAAAAGTCTAATAAAACGAGAATACTACTAAGTCCTAAGTCAGAGGCTGATATTAAATCATCTGAAACCTTCAAAAGCGCAGTTTCCGTACTATGAGATTTACGGAAACCAGATTGAAATTTTGGTATTATATTTTCTTGGTTTATAAATTTTTCCATTTGAGCATATACTACTTTCTCTAGCACTTTAGACAGCACAGGGAGAATACTTATAGGCCGCAAGTCTTTAAGTACATCTACTCTGCTCGATTTAGGGATTGGCTTTACAATAGACTGCTTCCAATTGTCAGGAAAGGTACTTGTCAAAATAGAGCTGTTAATGATGTCCGTAATAATTGGCAAAGTGTTAGGCAATGTAAGTTTGATCATTTCCGCATTTAGTCCGTCGTGACCCATCGCACTTGTTTGTATGCCAAGTATTAATTTACAGACATCCTCCTCAGAAACGGTATTTAAGTGAAATGTGGAATTACATTTCTTTTTGGAAAGAAAAAATAAAATAAGATTATCACAAATCTGTCCATTACCTGGAATATCCAAAAAATGTTTATTAATAAGGTCAGGGTTCATCAAATTTTCAGGTAAAGACACGCGTGCAATATTATTTACTGTTTTAGTCTTTTTCAGAAAAGTCCACATCTTTTTTGGTTGGTGTAAGTTTTTATTTACATAATGGTTGAAAAATGCGGATTTTTCGTTTTCGACTGAGTTAGATACTAAATTTCTTAAAGATTTATAATATTCTTTGGATGAGTCCGTTTTCTTTTTGTGGCTGATGGCTAACGCTTCATCCCTAAGTGACATCATAAACCTTATCATACTAGTAATCCACGGCTTTGGAGAATCCACAATCCTTTTCCACTTAAGAGGAGAATGTCTATCAAATATCTGAACAATCATTTTATTGAAGTACTCTACTTTAGAGTTAACATTATGTAGATCCCAGAAACCATGCCATTCTATGGAATCTAGATCTGTTTGAAATAATTGCGGATTTATGTCATTTATATAACGTAATTCACTAAAACAAGGTATAGGTTTCGGCTTTTTTATATTAAAATCACATAACACTAGAGCATGGTCACTTAAATCCCGGTTATGCAAAACAGTTATTAGTTTACATCTTTCTGGTACATTAGTAATAACGAGATCAATCAGGCTCTCAGTTTCCACGGTTATTCTAGTAGGTTCGTTTACGAGCTGTACAAGACTATGTTGGGAGCAGAAGGTTGATAATTCGCGAGCTCTTGGCGATTCAGATTTGAGCAGGTCTGTGTTGAAATCTGTTAACAAGCACACATAATCACAGTGCCCAAACGTACTTAAAGATTCACTGAGAGCGTCTAAACCTGTGGTGACTTTCACACTCTCTGGTCTGTACGCAGTACCAATAGCCATCCTTGCCCCCGGCAGAATAACTTCCAACCATAGTTGCTCTAACTGAGAATCAGGATGAGGCCGAATACGCACGCGAAGGCCTTTTCTAATGTAAAAACCAACACCCCCCCCTCTTCCATTAGACTTCCGCGATTTATGGTGAAAACTATAACCAGGAATAACAGGAGCGATCATTTCTTGTCCATCTCTTATCCAAGTCTCATTAAGAGCTAGTATGTCCGGCAAATTAGTCGTCATACTAGCTTCAAACTCATCCCTGCCTGTGTTCACGGATCTTATATTTAAAAGACCAAGCCTCAAATTTTTAGTAGCGGATTTTGTCTTATCCATTATCAAATATTATATGTACATAACACATATGAACTGCTACATTTCGTGGACAGGAGTGTTTAGTGTAGGTGTGGTGTAGCACAGATAGTATGGTGTAATAAAAAAAAATAACAATACATTTAAATTGATAAATATGGATATGTTTCAAAAAACGATTTTTTAAATTTATTTTGGTCATATTTAGGATTTTGCAACGAACTATACAATTAAATACATTTAAAATTATATTATTTATATAGAGTAATTGCCAGAGATAAAATAAAAAGAAAGTATTCTTCAAACAATCATACGGTTTAACGCTTAAATTAACATATACAACAGTAATACAACACAACCAATTCTTAAGAGAAAACCACTTATAGATGTCCAAAGTACAACGCTTAGTTGGGGCGAAAGTCTGAGTGGAACAGGCAAACTTAATCGCATTTAGGAGCAGGGCGCATTCTAAATAGTGTGTCCAAATCACCTCCGTGGCGAATACGAAACGCCTGTTTACCATCCGCTTCTCTAACTAAAACTCTACCTTCTCGCGTCCAAGCGTATTTCCAGTTGAATTGTTTGCATAGAGTGCGAGCACGACCAAATATTAGTCGGTTGTCTTTAGTTAGACGCTCATTAACGTAGATTGGGCGCGGAGTTCCTGCTAACTCAATATCGCCAGTAGTCAGGTGACGTCGCGAACGCACGCTTCGCAGCACTTGCTCGTGCACCGCGCGCCTTAACAAACGTACGACAATGGGACGCGGCCGCTGTTTGCCATCCTGATCAACACGCATTGGACCAACTCTCCGGGCCTCCACAATATCACGTTCATCCACGGCTAAGCCAACTTTGCTAAAGATGAGCCCAGTTATGTGCATGACGTTTTCTCCACTATTCTCAGTCACTCCGCTTATTTCGATGTCATTTCGAAGAGCCTGTTGCTCCCTGTCACTAAGTTCCTGTTTTAACAGGTGTATCTCGGTTTCAAGGGCTTGGGTCTTAATACAAGATGCTTCTAGCTGTACGAGCCTAGACTCTTGACTGTCTAACCGCTCTGAGAAGTCTTCCATTCTACTGGTGCAACTCTCGTACATCCCTCTTAGGTCTCTCAATTCCCCTCGGACTTCCTCCCGAAAGGATCCAAACTCTTTTCGAAAACCATTCATCTCCATCCGTAAGGCCCTTAACTCTTCAAGCAGCTGATCACTATAGTCTCCAAGTCCTTGAGATGACTCTTCCACTGCGAGTTCTGTAATCACTTTCACAGGAGTGTCTGTGTTGTCCTTTCGTGGTTCATTCGCAACGCAACAAGGACATATCCAGTTCTTTGGAGACTGGTTTGGAGTGACATTAACACATTGTCGATGGTACATAAGTTTACATTTTATACAAGTAACGCCACCTGACAGGAATTTGCCACAACCGCCGCACTTGCTCATAGTGACAGTTTCTATAAAGGGTATATGAATCACGATCGATATAGTAGACTTCTTCTTATAAAAGTTTAGATCGTATACGATAGATGGCGCTTATAAAAATGACTGTAGAAATATTTATTTTAATTATTCTTATCTCCCTTTATATATATCTACTGACTGACCGGTAGTGGATTATGCGAGTGCCGTCCTCGAACAAGCAGATCAATGTTTCTGCTGCTTTTATCTCCCTGTGGTAAATTTGATCACGGCGAACGAAGCTATCGACGTTCAGATTTTCAAATAACTATCACTTATTGGGTTCGAAATGCACTGATAACACTTCCACGCTTAGATTTCACCACTATTTACAATTACTTTTGAAGTTATTGCACTTTTGAGACCAATTACTATTTTAAAAACATTAAATACGGATCAGCTGTTTTGTTGACACGGTCTACCCGCAACCGATATATAATAACCGACCACATGAGCCTAAAATGGTTAAAATCATTAAATAACCCTTCTGGCCGATTAGCAAGATGGGCAATGCAGATATCACAATATAACTTTGAAATTTGTCATAGGAAAGGCACACAACATACAGTACCAGATTTTCTTTCTAGAATAGAGGTGAACCTTATTTCGTATACATCAGAAGCAGAGAACAGTACAGACCCATGGTATAACAAAATTTATAATGGATGTAAAAATCAACCCCACAAATATAAAAACTTTTATTTAGACGGAAAAGTGTTATATAGATATAGCAAACCCAAACATAATCTAGACCGTAATCACTGGAAAATAGTTATCCCATGTGAACTAATTAACGATTGTATCAAAGAGGCGCATGAAGGTATAGACTCCGTCCACCCTGGTGTATATAAGATATACCACAAATTAAAACTACTATACTATTGGCCTAATATGCACAAAAATGTTGTAACGTACCTAGAAGGATGTGATATATGCAAAGCATATAAACATTCAATCAAACAAAGCCCCCCAAGGTCTAATGAAAAACAAAAAAAAATGTAAATTACCCAATGCACACTCTGTCCATTGATATAATAGGGCCACTACCTAAATCTAATTCAGGCCATATATACATCCTTTCCATAGTAGATATCTTTACCAAGTTCTGTTGGTTACATCCTCTCCGTACGGCTACGGCCAAGACAATCACATCATATATAGAATCTGAAATAATATTTAAACACGGTACCCCGTGTATAATAATATGCGATAACGCTACAGTTTTTAGAAGTAAAGAATTTAAGAATTTTACCGACAAATACAGTATCCCAAAAATTTTTTATAACGCCTTTTATACACCGCAATCAAATACGGTGGAAAGATACAATCAAACTATCGAAACATGCTTAGCTATCCTGGTAGGACAAGATCAACGAACATGGTCATGTCATTTACCTAGAATACAGTTAGCTCTTAACAGCTCCGTAAATATAGCAACGGGATTTACACCCTATTTTTTAACCAAGGGGCGAGAAATTCTAATAGATGGGAAGTTACATGTATTAAATTCAAAGCTACCAAATGATCTCAATAATTTAAATATGGCCGACAGGACATCATCCGCAAAAGCACTTGATGAAATGTCCAAAATCTTTATACAGGTTCAAAATGCGCTTACTGAAGCATATAAGCAAAACGCGTCGAGATACAACACGAGGCGAAAGCACGTTGTATTCTCAACAGGTGACATAGTATGGCGCAAGAATTTTGTACAATCAAACGCAGGAAATTTTTTTTCGAGTAAGTTAGCTCCTCGATTCGTGAAATGTAAAGTTTTGGAAAAAATCTCAAACAACGTATATATATTAGGGGATATTGAAACTCCAAGCAAAGGCAGATATCATGTGAAAGATATAATAAAAATAGGCAAGTTATAAAGTCAACCGACCCCAACATGTCGTTAAACTGTGCTGCGACGAGAAAACGTCGTTAAATAGTTACCTAAGGTGGTAGGATTCATTAGTAATCTGTCTGGGTGTGTACCACCACCATGTTTTTTGTCACCGTAGGGCATGGTACCCAGTCAACCGACCCCGACATGTCGTTAAACTGTGCTGCGACGAAAAAACGTCGTTAAATTATTACCCTAGATGATAGGATTCATTAGGAATCTGTCTAGGTATACACCACCACTCTGTATATAATCACTGTAGGACAAGGTACTCAGTAAAATCACATATGTTAAATATTAAAAAAACCAGTAATACAAGTAAAAAACAAGTCACAATTTTTTCATCCCGAAGAACAAAATTTTTTCACATGTCAGAAATTTTAAAATTTGCATAACTTTTTAGTATCTAGACCATTAGGCGAGTCTAGAACCGTTTGAATTTTTGATCTAGGACTCCTACTTTTTGAATAATTAAGAAAATTAAGTTTTTTTTGCAACAAATTTCATCACAATTTTAAATTCAAATTCTTGTTCTTACACTAAATAAGTTCTAAAATTCACTATATCAATTCAATCTTATCAGAAAATTAGCATAATTCAAAACAAATCAGTATAGTTTCTCATAAGGGTACCTCATATATTTTTATAACTTGCCATACTAAATCATTTTGAAGTTTCAAAAACCACACAGTAGGCGTTTTGCCGAACATACACGTCCAAGAAGCAGCTAGGAATAACTTAATAGAACTATATTTAAAGTAAATTGAATAACTTAGTACTGTATAAACCACAACTTTCTATGTTGGGGGGTAAGTCAAATTTTAATGCCAATTAGGCAAGGTAGGGAACAAAGCAAGCGTTCCGAGCTTGTGTAGGGAAATTTTTTTGAAAGAACCGGCGATACTTAGAAAGACATTGCAGGAGTTGTATTATGTTATGGCAGAATGTTAATCTAGGTAGTCCACCAACGACAAAATTGCTAGTTTTTTTCTTAGTGCTCATCTAGCACTATTTAAGAAAAGATTTCTTGTAATAAAATTAACACACCCTTGTATATTCAGGGTAAGTCAAATTTTAATGCCAATTAGGCAAGGTAGGGAACAAAGCAAGCGTTCTGAGCTTGTATAGGGAATTTTTTTTTAAAGATTCGGCGATACTTAGAAAGACATTGCAGGAGATGTATTATGTTATAGCAGAATGTTGATCTAGGTAATCTACCATTCACAAAAATTACTATTGTTTTCTTGCACTATTTAAGGAAGGTTTTCCTATATTAAAAAAACCACACAGCCAAGTGATATACCTATATAGGTATATAACTATGAACCTGCATTATCTACTAAAATCTACATAAGATTTAATGAAGTGTGAATAGCACTTTAGGTAAGCAATGTCTTACTGTTATGAAGCATATCTAATAGCTTCACCCCATTCTTTAAATTCTCTAGACGATCAATATGCATGTACTATATAAGCACATGATGTTAAATTCGTTTTCTGTTTAGTTAGGTATAACTACTTGTGTAGTAGTGGAATAAGTAAATATTCAATAAAATATTTACGCACCATACTCAGTGTTCTCTTTAGTTTTAAGTAAGGTAGGTAACAATATGAACTACCTACTTTTTAATTTTCTTCCTTAAAATGTTCTTAGCTATATTTATAAAAGGTAAATAAATACTCTGGCCAGTAGAATGACCACGAACAAAGTATTTATCAACGTATTCTGATGTAGATGTTGAAAGTATGCTGCGGTCAGCAAACCAAGCAAGCAGATACTGATTATTCATGACAATTAACAAAGTTCACTTAGTGTAAACACTAGAATATTAACTAGTGATAAGCGAACTAAAAAATGGATTCTGATATGACATTCAAGAACATATACTTGAATTAATTTTCTCTTTGTTTTAGATGTGTTACTCGCGAAGTACCATCATACGTTTTTAACAAGCTCTTAGATAGCTGAAGCAATATATTATACTCTTTATTTCTTTGTAAAATAGAATAGTGCACTGATACGACATTCACTCAAGGCCATGTCTTTGAATAAGTTTTTCTTTGTTTCCGATGTGTTACTCAAGTAGTACCATCGTGTCCTTGTAAATAATGTTCATATATGAACAAGGTTAGATACATTTAAAGTACAACCTTTAGTTAAGGAAATAATAGACATAACAAAGTCTTTAGTTCTGTATTAATAACATAAACATATAAAAATAGAAAAGTAAGGTTTGATCTATAAAAATGTTACCAAAACAATTGGTCATTTTATAATATATATAGATTATAGGTAGTCATTAATATGCATACCTACTCTAGATTAAATAAGTCTTATACAGGCATAATTTCTAACTTAGGTTTATAATTAAATAACAACTAGTTTTTTTTACCTCCTCAAAGTAAGGATTTTAGGATTAATATTTGCATATCAGATTAAAGTATAATAGTAAATAGTGATAAAGGCTAATAGTATTATAACTATATACAACGTTTTATAATCAAATAGTACTGATTTTTCTTTGGATTGGTTGAATAATGGACAGGAGCACATGATGGACTGAGAATGCAAGGTTAACATATTGTGTATATATGAGTGAAGCAAAGTTAGGTATTTATATGGAAGTATGATATGTATGCAAGTGAATAAGGAATAGGTACATAAGGCAAAGCTTTTGAAAGGTGAGGTATGGACAATGATGCATGTATAGTAGAAATATGGAGTTTAGAGTCAAGTATGCTAGGAACCTAAAAATGTAATGATGAAATAAAGGTACGTATGGAGTCTATTAAGTGAACCTGGGAAAGTTTTTTGTTTAGGACTGCCGTGGCTGTAGCGGCAAACTGAGTTTTCCGCTTTTCCTGGGAAAGGGGGTATTGTAGTGTTATTATCCTATTGCATTATATTTCCAATAAGAATTATCTAATCGGTGGTGAGAACGCCTAAATAAACAGGCGGGCAAAGCATACTATTTAGATAGCACCTCAAACCTAGGTAAATCTGGGAGATGTATTGAAATATAAATAAATCGAAGCCTCTTAAATGTTTTGTTTGCGGAATGTACGTATGAAAGACCAAACCTGGTATGTTTTAATTAGTTAGAAATATTGAGAGAATGTCACGGCAAAGATATTCTAACGTTTTGAATGTGAAGAATGGTCTGAGATCCCACAAGCGCCTGATAAAAATGCGATGATAATGTCGCCTCGAAAATATATTGCTCGCGAAAAGTAAATAATAAAATCAAAATGTTTAGTAATCAAGTCCTGCTTTTCCCGGTATTCTGGAAGCTGGAAAAGATCACGAGGCGATCTCTCAATAACCCATGATTACCCCTAATATATAATTTTTGCATGTCTAACAGATTATTGACCATTTGAGAACAATAACATGTTTTGTCAATGAAATTGGAAACAGTCTCTGGTTTTCAAGATATTTCCTTTTTACCGTCCAGGCTCATTATGAAATTATATTTAACACCTGTTCCTGGTCAGGTAACAATGTAAATTAATTTAAGAATAATCCTCGTTTAAAAGCTGTAGTCATTTGAAAAGCTGGGTCGACCACATGATGATAATTGTCATAATTGCAAGGGCTATTGTATATGAAAATTGAATAGATTAGTATTGGCATTTTCCTCTTTTGAATTGTATACTCAGATTAGGCTTTAGAATTTAATATTACAAAAAATACTCAATAATAAAGTGAGGTTATGAAAAAAGGAAAGAGGTAGCACATGCGAGCAAGCGAGAAGGAAGATCAAACTAACGGGTGTTACCCTGCCTCCCGCAAGCTGGTATATATACCCCTCATCCGCCGATGACAAGGAGAGAGACCTCGTTACTTCTTGCACTGAATGTACGTGCGTATACACATTTCGCGTTCCAGAAATTAAGTGCCAAGTCAAGGCATATTGAAGATTAATTTTCATACAAACAATATACGAGGAAAATTTAAGAGGCGTTGAGGAAACGTGTGCCGTTGGCGCCACACAGCTTCCTTCGCTGAACTTTGAGGAACGGACGCTGCTCACCAAAATGGCCGCCACGAGGCCACACGAATCCATGAGGAATTAAATGGAGCAAAAGAGAACATATTTTTGGGAAACAACGAACGGCATGTATAAAGGACGGGACCTCCCTTCGTCATAACCTAAGGTACCAAAATAACCAAATTTAGACCCCCATGTGCGCGACAAACTTCCGTATTTTCCCCGCGCGTAGTAGTAAGCAGCAGTGCTCGGCTTAAAAGGACTATAGAGTTAGACATTGTAATTTTTGGTATAATAAATAATATTTTTGTAAAGTGTAAAGATTGTTTCCATCAGCCATGGCCCCTAGCGAAGCATTCCTCTCGAATAGGTACTAGCCACCATCAGCACAAAGACGGCCTGGTCACAAGGTCTTCACATGCTGCCCGCTGACTATCCAGGACACCTTATTATAATAAATATTTGTCGTAAGTATCGCTTAATTCACCCCCATGAAATACACACCACGACAAGCGTACCAGTGATTCAAATAATAAAAAAGGAATATGATACTAAGGCCTAGTTTCACCATACTCTGTTATTTATTTGACGCCTTGTTAATCCTTTTAACGGACTGTTAACTGAACCGAGTGTCCCACCAACTGTTAATGGATGATTAATTCAGTTAACTGCATAGAACGTAGACTGATTTAACAGCTCTGTTATTTTTAAAGACCCATTAGCTAATGCCTGATTTAGCGTAAACAAACATGGTATGGTGAAATTATGCCTAAATCATACCATGAATGTCTTATTACTAAATATCTAAATTTTCCGGAGGCCGGCAAAGTTTCGTGTGTGCAGGTATGGGCGCACGCTTACGCTTGAAACATTTAAGATAGTCATTATGTAAACACAAAGTACTTCGGACATACGCAAAGTATTAATTTAGTATCAAAAATAGTCGTTGTAGGTTGTACTTACCTGACGCTCACGTTGCTGTTGCTGGCACTCTGGCTCGGGCCTGCGCTTGTCTCACTGTCCCCCACCATTACCGTTTTTTTAACAGTTTTTTCACCCCGAGATCAAAAATTTATTCAAATTATTTACTTTCTGTGCAAAACAAACTTGACATTGACAGTTTGTCAAGTTTTACGTCTGTGTTGCAAGGAAGCAAACTCTCTTTTTCCTTGTTAAGTATGTGTTTTCTTAAAAACAATACATGCTACTTACAAGTTTCGATGCAAAAAAGTGTTAATATAATAAGGTTTACCTATACTTTGTAAAATTTTCAAAGAAAAATAATTATTTGAGAAAATCTTGTCCACCAAATTTCCCTAAAACAGAAGAATTTTTTTTTAACTGCCAATTTTTTACCATATAATCACTGCGCTATGAATACGGTTTTCGTTAACGTATCGACGTCGCAAAGTCAAGTTAGTGAGCGATTTTGCTCGCTATCCCGGTTGTCGAGACTTGCATTTATCGTTATTGTCGTTACGGCAAGCGAATTTTTTCGTTAATATTTAACGATCGGTAGTTTGCGATCGCATCGCTATCGATGTCGAGACTGCAGGCCCAGGGCATGCACACATAAAGTTCCAAACGAACTCTGTAGTTACATGTAGGTACATTCAGTTGAGTCTTCAACTACCTGCGCGTCGATAAATATTGCTTGTAACGAATCAATACTAACAAATCAATTGCAACTATTGAATCAGGGTAAGCAAAACAAAGATCTTTTTGAAAAAACTATCGTATCTAAGTTAACAAATCGTCTCGTCTAACGTTTGCCGACGTATTACTGTGAGCTCAACCCAATTGAACTCGTTTGGTCTCTTGTGAAGGGCTATGGCAGGAAATAACGAAAGTTATATAATGTATGAAGTCTGAACTCTTTTGTTACAAGGAGTAGCTAAAGTGGATAGATAAAAATAGTGGTCATGTCTCAATCATGTGATAACCAAGATAGAATGTACGGAGTCGACAATCATGTACAAAATATGTTATAGCAATTTATTATTAATGTATCTGCAGAGAGTTCATCAGAAGGATGCCGATAATTTTTAAGATTACAAGTTGTAGTAAAGTGAATTGTAGTAGAATTATTTGATTTATATGTTCTAGGGCATAATATATATACTATGACAATACTGTTTTATCATAAACGCGATCAGAAAATTTTGTTATGACTACACTATTTAAGCAAGTTTAAATCATAAAAATAATACCACCATGCTATAACGACTGCCATCGTAAGATAACAAGCGGCACCGACAGCTTAACGAGCCCTTCCGAAGCACGTGCAAGCTCAGTAGTATTGTCACCAGCGGTCACCCACCCAACTCATGACCGAGGCGGACGTTGCTTAGCTTATGTTGCTAGCTGATCGATTCAGAATGGCTAAGCAAACTTCGCTACGAGCGCTTCAAGAGCTGAGTAAGCAGTTATCAAAGCTGTGATAAATATTTACATTAAAAATGAATACGCAAGAACTTTGATACTCATATGATTACACATATTATCAGAAATAGTTTATTTTAAAAATTGGAGTACAAAATGTTTCCCGGGCCCCGGGCGAAACATTTTGTACCTCCAATAATTTATAAATTTATGATTTTCTCTTAGTACGCGGTAGTGCTTGTAATCATAATATTTAGAAAAATTGTTTATTTTAGGTTGAAAAAGCAGTGAGATTGCTTTTTAGTTGTGTGTGTTTTTTTTAATATACACCCGATTCTCATTCTTCATGGTTTCATTTTAAAAGAAAAAATATTGATATGTTAAAATTATTTTAATTTTAATGGTTTAGCTTTGTTAAGCCTCTGTCACTTGTCTAAACGATATGCCAATATGGACATTTCTCAAGAAATTATTTTAAGATCTCTGAAACAACGTAGGTACCACTAAGGTGAAAAGCAGTGAATGGTTAAAAATGGCTTTATTGCATGGGAAATAATAACCATTAATACCAAGTAAGAAAGATGTCTCATAAATTACTTAGTTGAATGGAAGTATCTAGCCAGAAACGTCGTCGATAAAATTGTTTTTATTGAAATATTCTTTAGTACCTAATTAAATCGATGAAACTTCAATGCATACTTATGCAAAAACAATTTTTTTGTTTTATTATTTTACTACGCACAGCGAATTATTTTTGTTTAAAAGGTACTAAATATTTTTTTCTCCATTTCTGAGTTTAGGTAGAAACGTATTTTTTTCTTATGGCGGCAGCGTAGTCCTCATAGCGAGAGTGCAACACTGGAGCAGTGCCTACTAATGTATGTGTGCCTGTTACTGACTCATGACTAGTCCTGACACGTTGTATCTCTCTGTTTAATAAGAGCGCGGTTCGACACGCACAGTTAGTACAATACACATCCTATCATGCTAAAAGCCACATTTAACGGTAATGTCATACGCATAATTTGACACTAATACTGATGTATGGTTGACAAAGAAAGCCAAGTATCAAAACAAATATTTTAGTTTTGAACTGGCTTGATACTGCAGCTAAAGACGTATGTGATAAACATGAGGAGCTTAAATGCTTAATGCCTAATGTTTACATCATGTTTAGTATTTTTGAAATAAGAACTATTTGCCACGCTTCATCTACCTTCGCCACGGTCGCCTTTGTTGTTTTTTACCTCGTCGCTGCTTATATATTTATAGCACAAGGAGCCCAGGAATAAAAAAAAACAGTGAGGTGCTGCTTTACTGGAATATGCGTATTCTATGTGTGGTAAGTAGTCGTGTGACCTTAGATCATCTGAAAACCTTACGCTGAATTTGCCAAGCCAACGAAGTGACTTCTATGGCAGCTCTTTTAGTGTTCAGGCTGCGCGACTTTGGAATAAGCTGCCGGTAAGTATTAGACAAGCTCAGTCTATCGCTGTATTTAAAAATCAAATTAAAGACCATTATTTATCTACTTTACCATGTCTTTGAATTTTAGTCTGTATCCGTAATGTTTAGCAGTACTTAAACGATCTCCATCCAACAGCTGACTGGAATAGATCGCTTTTAGCGATAAGTCCGCCCTTTGTACTTTAGTTTTAAGTTTTTCTAGTTTATTTGCATTTTTCTATTGGTGTACAATAATGTGTATTGTATTGTATTGTATTGTATTGTATTGTATTGTATTGTATTGTATTGTATTGTATTGTATTGTATTGTATTGTATTGTATTGTATTGTATTGTATTGTATTGTATTGTATTGTATTGTATTGTATTGTATTGTATTGTATTGTATTGTATTGTATTGTATTGTATTGTATTGTATTGTATTGTATTGTATTGTATTGTATTGTATTGTATTGTATTGTATTGTATTGTATTGTATTGTATTGTATTGTAAGTACGAGCAACGGACGCTTAGCGGAGCTGCGACTATTGTACTATCATCACAGAATAAAAAGGACCAGAAGGATCACCCTGGAAAAGCGTTTTAATAAATAAGCAACTGAGCTACGGCGCAATAAAGAGCTATTCAAATTGCACACCGCTGAGTACCTAACATTTATATTCAACTACAAGGTGCTTCTCTTTCTATCGCGTAGTTCTTATCTCTTCTGACGCGTTACGTGGTGGCTTGTGACCTTGTGCTAATATGCTATTACACTACGCCTTACCTTCCGAGATTCCCTTGGATCCATTTCATAATTGGACGCTTATACTTATGACTTGCATATGCAGCAGAACTCAGTCTTCCGGCTAGATCATGTATATTATGTAGATTCCACTGTAAAGTTGAATCCGTTTTGATTCCCAGGAAGACTGTCAATTGAGAGTTTATCTAGACCAAGTTTAATGTTTGGTTCAACACAAGTAACATTTGCTAAAGAAAACTTTAAACATTTGGTCTTTTTTGAATTTAAAAGAAGATAATTAGCCGCGAACCACTTAAGGAT
Organism: Plagodis dolabraria; assembly: GCA_963854805.1. Classification (NCBI taxonomy): domain Eukaryota; kingdom Metazoa; phylum Arthropoda; class Insecta; order Lepidoptera; family Geometridae; genus Plagodis; species Plagodis dolabraria. Next base: position 17,653,078 of record OY978468.1, on the reverse strand, counting down.
CATACATAACAAATTTTTTACATGAATAAGTTCACTATCTTTCCTATATACTTTAAAAATCAGAAAGGTATCATCTGCGAATAAAACTATATCGCAGATTTTTTTATCTATGCAAGGCAGAACATTTGTATACGCTAGAAACAGAAAGGTTGAAAACGCTAAAAACACTGTAAAAAAATCCTTAAAATGATCCTTGCGGTACTCCTATTTTTACCAAAGACCCGGACTTCAGTAGCCTGTCTGACAGATATGACTCTATAAGACTCAAAGCTTTTCCCCGAAAACCATAGTGTGAAAGCTTACGAAACAGAGTGCGGCGCTCTACACAGTCAAATTCCTTGGAAGGATCACAAAATACGCCAATAGGATCCTGTGAACTCTCCAAGGCGTCAAGTAAATGTGACATCAATTGAACACCTGCATCTGTTGTGGATCTACTCTTTCCACTTAAGAGTGGTAGCTAGCAAGGCGGGTATTCGGGAAATGCCTTACCACCATGCTGTAACGAATATCATCATAAGACAACAACTGGGACCGATGACTTAACATGCCCTCCGAAGCACAGAATTGCTCAGTATGGTAATGTCACTCATTCACAGGTCATTCAAGTCCACGCTAGTCATAACCGCGGCAGACGTTGCTTCACTTAGCTGATAGGTTAATAATGGCTAAGTAAAATTTGCTTCGAGCGCTTTTAACCTATTGTCCCAATTAAATCAGAACTGACACTACCTTGGTATACCTATTAGGGAAACTGACATAATTAATTAATTTATTTATTTACTTAATTAACACGCATAAATTAACTACTTAGAAAATAACTACAACACATTTTTATATACAATGTAGTCAAATGAAAACAAGACCATGGGCAAGATCCAATCATAATAATGATTTGACCTTGCCCGGGGACCTACCATATGAGGACGTTCGTTATCCCTCTCTCATTTCGCGACCTAAGTGCTTGTTTATTCAATATCAATCTGATCCAATAATAGAAATGACTGTTACCACACACTCTGAATAAAGCAAATTACATTTGATATCCTATATCATAATATCTTGTTTTAAATAAATTTATTCTCATTTAAGAGATGTCACTTCCATGAGAATATGGTTAACAAATAAGTTGGCAATAGTGTTTGTGATTTCTTTTGAGTCTACTATTAGTTTTGAAGGAGCGCACTTTTGTTTGATTTCATTGCTAGATAAGGTATTCACAAGGTTCCACATCTTTTGCGTTTTTTTAATACACTTTTCAAATTATTTGCTATGATATGACTGTTTCGTATTTTGAATTAGTCCAATAACTTCTGTTCGCTTTATTAGGAATCTTTCTTTTATTTGGTCATCAGCAGGGCTTTTTATTAAATCGGTCCATAATACATTTGGTTTGTTAATTTCGGCTATCACATTTCCATTAACCCAGTTTTTTTGTTGCTCGTTTATGATTTTAGTTTTTAATTGTTTATTTTCTTCTTCACATATTTTAATTCGTTCTTCTAATTTAGCAAATTCATCGTCTGTTTCGTGAATCTATCAAAACTAGTCGAAGAATAAAATATTTTCCTAAACCACTTTTCACCATTTTTTAAAAATATTTTATTTACATCTTTCCAGACATCATATACTCTTCAGTTATTGGATATCATATTAAATTCAATACCTTATTTATTATGCAATAAATTCTAAAGTATTATTCTAAAATTAAGTTAAGTATGTATACCTAACGTTTGTGTTAGTATAAAACAATAGGGCATAGATATTACTCTAAATTTAATGATATTCAACACAAATTGCGTAAAATGCGTGAAGTGGAACAGTCGGCAACACTTCAACATGAACACGAGCACTGTACTGGTGAGTGACAATATTTCTGTATTTAATTGACAAATTATTCCTTAAGGTGTCGAGTTTGGACAGTATTCGCCATCCGTTGCATATGAGGAGTGGCCCGTATTGCACTGCGACAACAGATGCATTTCGTCACCGTCAAGCCACGAATTGCACTGCGCCCGTCACGTTTAGACATAGTGGTTAGGTCTCACGTGCCTGTAATTTCACTAGCTCTCAAAGACTGCTGCAGGAACTCACCGTTAGGTGCTTGGCGACAGATTTTCTACTTGAAGGTGGTCGCTAGCCAGGCGGGCATTCGCAAAATGCCCTTCCACCATGTGGTGAAGCTCAAGCCCGCGGCGGGATTTGAATCATGGACCTGCTGCGCGGCAGTTCATAGCCAATGCCACTGAGCCTTCACTGTTTCCTACTTATATCATATCAATAGGTGTCGTATATTACAAAACCACCAACAATTAGTTGCAAAATTTTGCAATGGACGAGCAAATCAGTTTAATTTTAATGTGAAAATTATTGTATCTCTATAGGAGGATTAGAAAAGGCACGAAATTTACAATAATTTATTGGAATTTAATTATTTTAAATCCCCTATTGCCAAACTTATGCAGACTGTGATAACACAGGATGATTTTAATTGTTTAACTAAGGATAAAACATTCAGTTCAGTTACAGATTTAATAAAAAAAACAGCCAAGTACGAGTCGGTCTTCGCTTTATGGAGTAAAGAGAATGTTATAATTTTTTTTTTATGCCTGATAGGTTAGCCTCTGACCACTATCTCACCTGATGGTAAGTGGTGATGTGGTCGAGGATGTTGTTCAGGCTAACCTAGACTTACTGGCTCTCAAGGACAGCTGACGGAACACACCGTTAGGTGCTTGGCGACAGATTTTCAACTTGAGGGTGGTAGCTAGCCAGGCGGACATTTATATTTTTTGATATTTTTTCGGGTTTACGCCATCACTCCGCTAATTATCAAGTGATTTCATTAATTCCTTTTTATTCCTATTACAGTCGACTCTCGTTAATTCTAAACTCGAGGGACTCTTAAAATGTTTGGAATCAGTCATCGAGTGTTTGAAACATCAAGTGGTTCGAAATATTAGAAGGAAATACTTTTTAGGACTCGTAACTAACACAAACTTTTATTTAATCTGTATACAACGAACAAACGAGTAACGGTAACTGAAACTTAACCAAACATTATTACCAAAACAAAGGCGTACTTGTTTAAAAGAGGATCAAGTTTAGTAACTTATTCTCTACGAATAGTCGAGTGTTTGAAGCCGATAAGTTCGAATTAACGCGTCATAAATTTCCAAGTGCATAAAATGTATTCATTTAGTTCGAAATATAAATAGATTTTCCAGAGTACTCGTGATAACTATAGTTCAATAGAGAGGTTCAAACTATCGCAGGTTTGAATTAACGAGAGTCGACTGTACCTACTTTGATAGGTTCGTTAGGTGTAAGCTGTGTAGGTAATGTACAACACTTGCTAATGATATTTATTATATAAGTATATCCTGTTTACACTAAAATTAAAATTACTTTATGAGTGACAATTCTCAAAGTTATTTTTTGTGATAAACACTCCATTAGATGCGCCACTATTTATCCAGTCATTACACAAGCAGGGCAACATGGTGCCCCATTTTTAAATTAAAAATTACTTATTCAAGAAATAGAAATGAATAAAAGTTGTATTTCAAATATTCAAAATCAGTGTCAACCAACAAAATGACTAATCTATCGCAAATCAAAAATATTATAATTCATGGTCGTCACACTTGTAATTCACTTATAATGCCTGTTAAAAGTCAAAATCATATTAATTTATTCAAGTTAGGCGACTACGACACTCCTATGTCGTCATAAGAGTGTCGTCAACGAGCAACTACACATTTTAATATCGAAATATTTTACATTGTACTGCCACGTTCAGCAAAAAAAATATATAGAGCCACTGCGAGAAGAACGGCCAAGAAACTCGAAACCATTCTTTTTAACGTCTTTTAACAATGTGTTATATACAATATAATACAATTATTACAATATTTTTTTTAAATTACGTAGGTGACGGGCGATTGCAGAGGCGGAATTTTCCAGGCATTTTTGTAATATAAGTGATCACAAACTGTTTAGTAGGATTGCTTAATCAATATGTTTTTCATGTAACTTGAATTTTCCTGTGAGTGTTTCAATATATTGGGGAACTTCATTATTATTATTCACACACAATTGTGTGGACCTTTTATTTATCTTTGTTAATCTAAAACCTGTCACTGTTTAATTAAAATGTATCATTTTTACAAACATATTATCATTATAAACCCAAAATTTTCAAATATATACAGACTCGGTAAAGTTGAAATATCAGTTTCTTTAAAAAGATAACTCAGAGGTTCTCTTGGATCCATTACGTTTTGCTTATATATTATTATGATCGTTTCTTCATTCTAAACAGGAATTCCAGTTTGACTAAAGTGTTAATGAAAAACAAACCCAAACTGTGGTTGTTACTGCCGCGTCACTTAATAATATTTCGGTATTTAAATCAAATCATCAAATCAATATTTTATTTGCTAGAATACAGTATATGTCAAGTAGGTACAGCATTCAACCTGCAAGCAGAAGTGCATAATATATTTAAATTCATTTTTCAAATTATAATTTATATATTCCTCAATACCATAAAAACATTTGGTTAATAGCAAATCACATTTGTCTTTTAAAACTATTGCCTTCTAACATTTTTATCGTATTTGGTAAATTATTATAAATTGATATACACGTATTGTTTCAATTTCTTTAATAAATGACTCTGCGGCACGGATGATGGTATTGTTATAAATGATCATACTGTGATCTTTTTTGTCTAATAACGACGTCGCTACGTTTAATAAAAAAATGTGGATTAGCTTTGGTAAACAAACAAAATATCCTTGATGTACATGCAAGGCAGCGGAAGAATTGTGCAGGCTTTAAAAAGTGGTGTGCAGCTGTCCAGAAACCGGGCCTGGTTTATAACGCGAATACACCTTTTCTGGATTTTAAAGACTAATTCCATGTCAACCGAATTTCTCCACATTATTGAACCGTAACTGAGAATAGAGGAAACATACCCATGGTATGCTGATAGCGCCGCCTCCATTGAAACAGTCTGCCTGAGTTTTTTAGAACATAAATGTAACGTTTCAATTTTAGGCTCACCTGTTCTACATGCTGTTTCCAATTCAAATGTTTATCTAAATAACTTCCTAGGAATATGTAGGTATCAACTTCGACAAACTTTATTAAATTGTAAATAATGTCAAGATTAAATGGATTTGTATTTTATGAATGAAATTGTATTATTTTGGTTTATATTCAAATTATTATTGTCCATCCAAAAATAACAACTGCAAGGGCTTTGTTGAGAATGCATTAGACTTCATCCCTTTTATAACATTTAATAAGTACTGTAGTATTGTCGGCAAAAAAAATGCATTTATGCGGGGTAGCTCTTGGAAGGCAGTTTATATATATTAAAAAAGCAATGGACCAAGAATACTACCTTGGGGCACACCACTAATTTATTTATTCCACACAGAACAAAATAAACAAATAAGAAATGAAAGTTGATAGGTAATCAAACAAAATACCCGAATCCTTTGCGGTATTAGATCGTGCAAAAACATGGCCCTTTATTGTGTAGTCATTACGATCCTATGAATTTTGTTAGTGAATGTTATTACAAAGCATTTCTTGATGTTGAGGTGCATATTGTAGGTGTGGTGCCAATTAGAAACAACGTTCAAATTGTTTTGTAGCAAGTGTATGTCGCAAGAGGAAGAGATAGTTTTAAATATTTTCAAATCATCTGCATATAATAGACATCCACAAGACAACATCTATGAGTTCATCGATGAAAATGACAAATATAAGAGAGCCCAAGTGAGAACCTTGAGGCACCCCGGACGTAACCGAAATTGGGGATGAGAGAAATCCCTTTAGAGCAACTAATCCAACGGTACAGACTGCCGTGGATGCCATAAGCAGCGAGCTTAGCACAAAGTATTCTGTGGTTGATTTTGTCGAATGCTTTTGAGAAGTATTATTGAAGATAAATCCTTAAAAAAGGTGGATCAATTTGTCTTTTTTATGTTTGTTAACTTAGAACTTTTGACTGGGTGTACCGATTTTGATAATTCTTGTTTCATTTGAAAGCTGTATTGTCTTTTCGTTTTTTAAAATGTAAATTTCATCAAAATTGGTCGAGCCGTTTTTGAGCTACACTTCAATAACGGAAAACAATGAATTACAATCGATCCCGTAGGTAGCAAAGGTCACTAAAAAGAGTAAAAAAAATGTTTAAACAAGAAATGGAACCGACTTTAACATCCATGAAATAAGTCGGCACTGATATATATATATATATATATATATATATATATATATATATATATATATATATATTCAAAACTGGCAGCCTTATAGATCCATCCGCTTTTCGTCTAGCTATTAGCTTACGCTTGGGTGCAAGGTGTTGTGTTGCACATCACTGCCAGTGTGGTACTGCAGTTGATCAACTCGGTCACCATGGCCTCTCCTGCTCTCGAAGTGCTGGTCGAATTTCCCGCCACGCCAGCCTTAACGATATCATTCGCCGGGCTTTTACCAGCGCCAATGTTCCAGCTATTCTCGAACCGAATGGTCTGATGCGTGACGATGGTAAAAGACCTGACGGCATGACTCTGGTTCCGTGGAAGTTAGGACGGCCCTTAGTGTGGGACGCTACGTGCGTGGACACTTTAGCGCCGTCACATCTTTCTGAAACCAACGTGAGGGCTGGCGCTGCGGCTACTTCGGCGGAGCAACTCAAGCGGCACAAATATGCTAACCTCGGTATGGGTTACATATTTGAGCCGTTTGGTGTAGAGACGTTGGGTCCGTGGGGACCGGGAGCTCATCGTATTTTCCAAAACCTATCTGAGCGCTTGGTCGATGCGACGCGTGATCAAAATGCTGGCACATATTTGGCTCAACGAATAAGCATTGCAATTCAACGGGGCAATGCTGCCAGCATGCTGGGCACGCTGCCAACTGGGAGTGGGCTGGAGCATTTGGACTGCCTATGAGTCTGCTATGACTTATAGGTGTCTAAATGCTTTTATTGTAGTAGCTGTAGTGTTGTATATAGTTCATAGTATTTTGTTTAATAAAGGCAAAAAATATATATATATATTTTATAGCTGATAGGCTAGCCTTGACCACTATCTCACCTGATGGTAAGTGATGATGTGGTCGAAGATGTTGTTCAGGTTAGCCTAGAGTTACTGGCTCTCAAGAACAGCTGCCGAAACACACCGTTAGGTGCTTGGTGACAGATTTTCAACTTGAGGTTGGTAGCTAGCCAGGCGGGCTTTCGCAAAATGCCCTACCACCTTGCGTACAATATTGTAATAATAGGTACTTTTGAACTATCACTGTACCAACTTCAACAAGTTATTACATACTTTTGGGCGTTGAAGTCGGATCCATTTTATGGTATATATTTTTTAAAAATTAATTTCGAATAATTGTGACCAGTAACAAATAGTGTATTCATTAGATGGTGTGCCTGTTGGTGCTGACGGCATGGTGCATGGAGCTCGTGTTGGTGGCCGCAGCCATCTATGACGACGCCGCCTCCGTTGTCGACCACGAGTTTGGCTCTATAGGTGTATATTCATATATATGCTGATGGTGTTGATGCCAATAATGCAAGGGGAAGGTTAGGATTACCATAAGAAAGCAGGGGCTTTAATTTTTCTCTTATTTTTAGCTAATAGGCTAGCTTTCGACCTTAGCTGATGGTAAGTGATGATATGATCAAAGATCTTGTTTTAATACATTGAATTTCCAACTCTGAAAGACAGCTGCCAGAACACATCGCTATGTGTTTGGCGACGGGGCAGTCAGGTGGGCATTATCAAAATACCCTAACACCGTGCTATAGCGTCTGCTAGAGAACATTGGCTATGGACAGCCATGCAGCAGGTTCATGGTTCGAATCCCGCCGCGGGCTTGAGCTTCACGGCATGCTGGAAGGGAATTAATTTTTTTTCTCTCTTTTAACTGACGCATACTGCTTACAAGATCAGTCATAAACTAAATATATATATATTGTATCTTTATATATACTTTATGTTTTAAGCTTTTTTTTTTCAATATCAGTTCATATTTAACAAAGTAATTCATGTAACAATGATACAATACAAAAAAGTCGAATCATCAAATTCCTTCTCTTTGCGGCCGTCGTTTAATATCAGATTAAAAAGTGTTATCAAGGCCTTCCGAGCTGTGGGCCGCTCGGGCTCGAAGTAGGAAATCAATTATAAAATAATGGCAGTCCGCTGTGTAGCTGACAGGTGTAGGTCAGGTGTATACCTGACGCGGAATTGTGTCAGCTCGTTAATATATTTTTCAACACCCTTGCTCGTAAAGTGAGCTTTATTATATCGTTCTTAGAGCCTTAAACCAAACTATAACACCCGCGTTCATAATTATAATATACACTAGTGCGTAAAAGAATTATCCCTACAAAGTTAAGTTAGTACCTAACTGAAAAATTATATGCGAGTAAACAGAGCATTTTCAATTTAACCGAGTAATACAGATGTGTAGAAACAAAGAGGTTTAAGGCTAAGTATATGTAATCAACCACAATACATTTGATGCGCGTGTTAGTTTAATAAATAAAAGGTCAAAGTCAATAAGTACCATTTATTCAATATAGGCGTCTACGACGGTCTAATGAAATTTTGATATTTGCCTCGTTCAGCAAACAAAGTTGTATAGAGCCACTCCGAGAAGAACGGGCAAGAAACTCTGTGCCATTCATTTAAACGTATTTTAACAATGTGTTTCTTACTTTCTAAATACATTTTATTTACACCTTTACTGGTTCATCAACTATTAATTAACATTATAATTCAATATCTTTTATAACAATTGCCAAAACCTTTTTAACAAACCATTTTAAGAACCATTACATATAAACAATATTATCGTGATATAATATTAGAAAAGAGACACCACTGTAAGATCTGAGTTGTTGACTCTGAGCTTGCTTAAAGACGACTGACTTGCTGGGTAGAGCCCTTTTCAAATAACAACTTAGGCAGTCAATATCAAAACTTTTAAACATTACAATTTTGGTTTACTATTAAATTATTTGATTAGAATCTTATAAATAAATATTTTAATTGTAGGTAATTATTACATTACTCTTATTATTGAGTTTATACAATTATATATATTTAACAAATATTATATATTTAATATGACTAACGGCAAATCAAGTACTTTTATTTTATACCTTAAATAAATGTACAATGGTTCAACATGATACATTTGTCTCATGTTGAACCATTGTACATTTACTAATAAGAGTTAGTACAAATAAGAGTACTTGATTTGATGTTAGTAACTTTTTGAAGCAGTGATAGCAGTGGCTTTGGCTATGGACTGCCGCGCAGCAGGTCCATGGTTCGAATCCCGCCGCGGGCTTGAGCTTCAACGCATGGTGGAAGGGCATTTTTGCGAATGCCCGCCTGGCTAGCGACCACCCTCAAGTTGAAAATCTGCCGCCAAGCACCTAACGTTGTGTTCCGGCAGCTCTCCTTGAGAGCCAGTCATTCTAGGTTAAGCCTGTTAACACCTTCGACCTCATCATCACTTACCAGCACGTGAGATTTGTGGTCAAAGGCTTACCTATCAGAAATAAAAAAAAAGTATATACTTATTAATAGTTCCTTGCAAGTCTTATTTTATTCAACTTATTTTATCGTAAAATTAAAACAAAGGACATTGCCTAAAACGTAAATCTAACGCCACAAAATTTACGCGCAAAAAAAAACTTGCGCACTATTTTCCATAATTTTCGTATGCTGTTTAATCGCATTTGTGCAATTTTTTTTCTCGCAAGTATGTTGAAAAAGTGCGTATGAAACTCGTTAACACTTATAGCAACTTAGCTCACTTGTAGCATAATATACTATTTACATTCAATATGTAGTATGTATTATTTAATTACAGGTGTGAGGAACAACACCGACACCTAACTGAACTTCAGAAGGAACAACCAACCACTATTTTGGGCTAAAGTTACACTTGTTACAAAATGGTGACGTTATGGTAAATATTATGAGTGATTTCTAATAAATATTCGTTCAAATGTGGTTTGGTTCTGTTATTTCGTACCAATTATTCACTATATAATTTCTGTGTCACTTAAGAAAAAATCTCTTGTCGTAATGTTTGTTATGATTGTATTAATTGAACGAGCGGGAACTAAGTCAGAGCGAAGCGTCTCTGCTTCAAATTAGACAAAAATGCTTTCGTATGTTCAGTTGTTCTCCTCTACAGGTCGTATAAGTCCATAATTTTGTTTCGTTGATTCAGTTTCTGGATTTTTTCTAAATGACGGAGATATACATTATAAAGCGTTGAAAGTATGGACGCCTGCGCTTAATTAAATAGCAATGTCCTGATACGCACGATAGTTGCCTAAAAGTGATAGGCTCTCTCTTTCGTATAATCAATAATTTATTTTCTATGTTTTATTTTATTTTTTCATTTTTATTTATTTATTCAGGTAAAAACAGTCGTTCACAATCATGCATTCAAACACTAAGCACTAACGGACGTACTTTACCATGACTTGTTACAAATATTATTGCAAATACATTAATGACGGACTCAGAAAACATGAGAATAGGTATACAATCAACTTGTAAGAAATGTAACTTTATGAACATATAATATATTATTAAGCTATTGCATAGCTTCTATCGCGGGCCTTGAGCGTGGAGACCGAATCCAGAAATTCCGTAACGAAAATAACCTAACAACCTCCCACTCCGACCGCCACAGCGGTGATACTTTATTTAAATTTTGGCAGAAAAAAAGGTTTTGACAACTAACGTGTCGAGATTTTAACGTGAACGTTTTGTCATGTAAAAAGTTTTGTATGAAATCGCGAGCACGAACCTAAGGCCTAGGCCGCACCACGGTTAAACCGCTGCGGTTATTAACCGCGTGATTTTGTGACTCAGGAAAACTAATACAAACGGCCGCACTTGCAGTTTTTTCCCGCGACTAATTTAAAAACCGTGAAATGTTACAAAATGATTCGCGGGAAAAAACCGCAGCAAAATTGTAATCCTTAGAACTAAGTGGGCGCACCCGCACTATGCGGTAACCGCGGGCGGTTTTGGCCATTATTCGACAGACCGCCGCGCCGTGCAGTGTGTTTGTGTTGTCGTTTTCGCGCCATTGCAGTTATGTCGTCTACCGAGGAGTTTGTTTCAAACGAACCAGATTATGAAAGTTTGTCACAGAAAATCATTATAGAAGTACAAAAAAGATCAGCATTGTACGACACTACTTTGCGACAGTATAGTGATAGGAATTTTAAAAATAAACTTTTCACGTTGACTTTCTGAATTGATCTTCTCTTACTATTTCATAATACCAGAACAACAACACACACTGCTCTCTTGAAATCCATCTTTAAGCTGTGAAAACCGCGGGCAGTTACGCGGTTTTTAATCGTGGTGCGTGCGTCTCCAGGCGGTTTAGCGGTTATAGCGGTAATCGCTTGCTGGACAAAACCGTGGTGCGGCCTCGGCCTTAATTCTAACGTAAGCTCGAAGGCTGGCTATCGAGGGTCTGTCAAAAATCTACGAATGTCATGTCACTGAGAAATTTTTAGTGAGATGGCTCATAAAGTAACTTTGTATTATACTGAAATAGAGACCAAACTTGACATCCCTAGGTGTTAATAGATGTTTTCGATGACGTCACGGATAGTAATTTCCATTTATAACAGATGGCACTAAAATAAAACAAATTAAAATACAGTGCTGCCATCTGTTTTTCATAAAGGCTCATCCCAGTTTCATATGGTCTCTGTACCCATATATGTATATTATATAAATATATAGCATATCTATAAGACTTTTATAGATATACTATATATGTATGTGTCTTATTTTAACCTATTACCTTATAATTTCCTTTCAATCATTATATATTTGTACCAAATCACCAATGCTTCCTGCCACTGGTCGAAACATCTAACATCAAAAGTATAAGCACGACTTAGATCCAGCCAAAAACCTACAAAGTACTTGATAACTAAATACAAAAGTCTATAAGTTTATATATGTTTTATTATCCTAATTTATCTACTTACAACTATTACAAACATAATTTATTTTTACACCTCATCGTAACAATGTTGTATATGGCACTTTATCAACGTCCCTATGATGATCATAACCATCATAAAAATAATGCACAATTCACTTCTGACTTAAAACTAAATAAATTTATGTTCCCGGCATGGAAATTAAACAAATCAAACGGCAATCGCCAATATCAATTGGCTATAGGAATTAGGGATGATCACCATCGATTCAAACCGATAATATTATTATTATAACAATAATGCTCGATACTAAAATTTCGTAAGTTAATTATTATTATTTCGACTTGAATTGAATCATTCTCTTATTATTTTTTTAAAGAGCTAATTAGTAAACTAAGCCGGGCAAGCAAAAATTGGCTGATAAGCCTATTTCTTCCTTTATTGTATCCAAGCCAGAACAATATTCAAATTAAGTTTATTACATTCAAATATCCTGTTTAATTTGAAAATTACAAAGAAACGAGAGGAAAAATAAAAATAATTCAAAAGTATAGTTTCTAGACAGCTTTTTTAATCAGTAAATATTAGGGAGGGACTAAACAAAAGAAATTGCGAGAATATAGCCAGGGCTTCACCAGTGAATACTGAGAAGTAGGAAGGGCATTTAAAAGATTGATCAATTTTATCAGGAAGGATCAACAACGCTTTAACAACAGCACTATCGGATGACAACTTTGACGCATATGTATTGAGAACTAATGCGTTAACTGAACTGGGCTGAAGCATTAGGTGGCTCTTTATTAATACCAAAATGAGGAGTTGAGTATAGAGGGTTAATGGAAAGTATAATTAGAGGTGCAGGAAGGGTAATGAATTTAATGAAGCTCTGAAGAAGGCAAGTAATATTATTCGTATTCCTCAAATCATACAGGTCAAAAAGAAGACTCAATGTCGGGAGTCAGGGGTGGTTAGAATTTTGAATTAATTTAGAAACTGTCTGAAAGGAACTGTCTGCGAATATCAAGAGAGGGTGCTGTGAATTCAACCTGCATGGCATTAATAAATGATGACTTCATGGCTCCAAGGATAATCCACAGACAGTTAAATTGAAAAAACATATGGAATCATGTGCGTTAAAAACGAACTTTAAACACCAATGCACATATAATAACTTGTTAAAAGTTTATTATTTTAGCTTAAGAATACTATGATTTTGTAAAATGGTTACCAAACCAGATAAAAGCGCGATAAAACTGTTTGAATTTTGAATTCCCAGTTGCAGACGTAAGTATCTACCTTAAGAACTACGTCCGATACTGCCACAAAACATTTTGCGTGAAAACATGGTTTTCAAAATGTAAGATTATTCAATCTTACGAAGTAGTATGTTTAGTAATTTTTAGTCACATTAATATTATAAATCTGAAAATTGTTGAGAGGAAGTATATGTTTATATATTGTTGCAAGTGACTATTAGAGGACGAAAATTAAAACGAGAGCTATCAAAATATTTTAAGTCACATAAAAAGAGAAATTTAAACATTGTAGTTTCACTTATACAATTTAATAGATTATGCTACTGATTTGTATGAATGTAGTAATCGATTACTACATAATTGATTCCATCCCTAATTGTCACCGGGAAAATTACTGACAACTGTTGTTTTTCTTTTTTGGGGTATCGGCATATTATGTCTTATTTAAGTTAATGCTATTGCCATATGTAGAAATTCATTTCTGCATACTTAACACAACGCTATCTGTGATTTATCGAAATCCCTAAATTTGAGTGCTATGCTACAAAATATAAAATACGTTAAAGCAATAACTTTGTACGTATGTCAGATAACTGTTTTATTTGTTTGCATTACATGTTGTCATTATTTCACTTGATTATTTCTGAGTTTGTATGGTCTGAGATGGCTGACGTAACGTATTCAATTGTGATAAAACTTCGAAAATTCATGTTATTAATGTGCTTGTTCATTCATAATTTACCTATGAAACATGGCAGCAAGATTAAAAGTAGAAATGTAGGTACCATTTCTTTTACCAGGCACAAAGTAGGAGGGAAGTGATGCTTATGTACGATGGACCCCATTCAGGGCATTTTCCAAAACTGCATCAAACAGCGTCTATATTCCATCCTTCCAGCCCACATTTACACCAATTTCGCTCGTTGGATATGTCTCGCGGCGCACTAATGATGCTATGAAATTCTTTATTGTGCGTGGTCAAATCGAAAACAATAAGGCTCGTAGCAGATCACCTGCCCATTCAAGATTTCAAGATCAACCATAGCTGTCAACAAATGCACCAGAAGAACACAGGCAACGACACGAAAGGAATACCAACGGATTGTCAGATTAGCTACCTACAAACTCTGTAGCGATGACCGCATGGTGAGCATTCACGCCAACATTCTAACCACTACTACGAAGAAGATTTTAATGTGAAACGTAGAAGTTGTGTTATTGGATTTTTGGTTCTTAATAAAAATAAACGAAGTGAACTTGTGCGTCATTTATTGGTATATACCGAACAGTTCGTGGCTTATGAATAATAGGATCCCCTGTTGGATGCCGTGAAATGCGACTTAGACAAAATTCATGGCAGCATGCCACTCATACAACAGTGATGATGACATGGATCAGTGTGTGCTCCTATTGGTGGCGCATAAAAGATTATTGGGTGGCGAACTCATAGCAGTGCCGTGAGAAGCATTTTTCTTCCCCCTCTGATCTTGTTATAGGCCTAGGTAAGCTCGATATCATGCTCTTTTGCCACACTATTCCTTAAAAATAAAGGAAAGTAGATGAATAAAAAGATAAAATTACACCAACAGTTGTAATTTCTTTATTTTTGGTAATGTAATGACAGACACAATCATAATCCAAAAAAACTTTAGAAATTTGTAGACAGTTGTGCCGAGAGCACGATGAAGAACAAGAAGACGAAGAATTATTAAGAGCGGTTGATATATTGCATGAAAGAGATCCTTATGAGTTATTGCTACGTGATCCAAACTCAACTGCTAACGTTGATTTACAAAATGCATCTCTGCATAAACTTGGCGCTGTAGCTAAAAAAAGAGAAAATTTAATGGATTATAAACAATTCTATAATTTAATGCGATTGGCCAATGATCAACAAAGAGATATTCTTATGACAAATATATATAATTCATCACTTACAAACTTCCATTCAAGAACCATAAAAATTTTTTTTACGGGACCATCTGGTACGGGAAAATTCTTCGTTACCAAACTGGTTATGGAAATTTATAGTAGGTTCACTGATAATGATGGTTACTGCAATGCCTATATTACACGTGCTTCAACTGGCAAAGCTGCTGTGGCTATTGATGGTACAACTGTTCATACAGCTCTCAAAATTTCTCTTTCAAAACTTTTGCCTCTGTCATCAGAAACGTTGCAATTGTGTAGATCTTTCTTGAGATATGTCAGAGTACTGATCATTGATGAAATTAGCATGGGTAGTGCAGTCTAAAACAAATAACAGGAAAAAACACAGATTTCGGAAGTATAGATATAGATGTAATTTTGATCGGAGATTTGCGCCAATTGCCACCAGTAAGATCGACACCAATTTACAAGACAATCAGAAGAGCGATGAAATTTTATCAACTTACCACAGTAATGAGACAAGCTAATGTTGCATTTTCACAAGTTTTGACAAAAATAGGTAATGGAGATGTAGTAGATGAGGATAAGTTTCAACTTATTGAATCGAGATTTTTAAAAAAAGAGGATGTTGTTACATTATGTCCTGATAGAGTTCGTTTATTTTTCAAAAATGAAGATGTTGCCGCCTATAACAATTTGATTTTGAGCCAATGTGAAAACAAAGTTCTCTCAACGTCCGTAGACGTCATTATTGGCGCTAAAAGTACTGAGCAAGATGCAAACTTTAGACTTAAATTACATAAAAAATCTGTTATTGACACTGGAGGACATTACTTTTGTTGTTGTAAAGCATTATGTTATTACAACTAACATCGACGTTACTGATGGTTTATGCAATGGTGCTGTTGGGAAATTGGTACATCTAGAATTTGATACAAAATAGAGCAATCTCGCTGTTCCCATTGAATTACGAACAGCAAATATTTCATTGACATCGGATAGAAAATGTATAGCCAAACGCAAACATTTTCCAATAACTTCAGCTCTTGCTCTAACTATACATAAGTCGCAAGGTGGAACTTTTGACGAAATAGTATATGAGTATAGTAAAGCACATTCTCAGGAACTCGTTTATGTTGCGCTCTCTCGGATGACTAATATTGAAAAATTGTATATCACGACAAAAAACGATAATTCTACATTCAAGTTTTATCATAATCGAAAGCAAGCTGCATCGACTGCATCTTTGTTGCAAGAATTCAAAAGACTGTCATTAAATAGTGTTCAGACGATAGCTCAAAGTTTATTAGATTTCATTAGTAATAGAAATGGCATTCCAATACTAAAAATAATAAAAGAAAAAATAATGTTTTCTTATCGGTCACCACGCTCAAAAAGTGTAACTTGAATTGATATCAATGAAAAACAAACAAAGGAAAAAAAATACTACATAAATAAAATAAATAAATAATTATAATTGCATAAGTTTATAAAAAATGCTATGTAATAGCTTTACCGCGGCAGTCTCCGAGTGCCACACGTCTTTTTTAATATAAAAAATTTATATAGTATTTGAGATACAAATAAGTTCACAATAAGTCTAGCATTTTTGATTTGAAATTTGACAAAGAATCGTGAAATATATCTGTGCCATCTAGGAATTTATTGTAACATATAAATGAGCGTCTGAAGAAAGTATTTTTCGCATAGTTAGTACTAAATGAAGGGATATGGAAAGTATCTTTAGAACGTGAGGAGGTTGACCGCGGTACTTTAAAATGAATATTTTCTTAAAGGACAGCTGAGTTAATGTAATTATTTACAATTTTATATGAAAAAACACTATCTATCAAATTACGTCTTGCATCTAAACAATGCATTTTGTGTTTAATTGTTCTTTCTGAATAATCTGTACACGCGTGACCTATGCGATAATCTAACGATTTTAAAAATTTATTTTGTACCCTCTCAATCCTATCAACATGCACAGAGTACTGTGGATTCCATACTACACTTCCGAACTCTAACACACTACGAACATAAGCATTGTATAATATTTTGAAAGTGTTACTTTGGGTAAACGGTTTACTGATACGCAGAATAAATCCTAACTGTTGAATGCCTTGCCTACAATCATATCTATATGTAAGTTGAAATGTAGTTTGGAGTCCAAGATAACGCCCAAATCACGAATACTGTCAACCCGAGTCAAGTTTCTTCCAAAAATCTTGTAACTATAAAAAATAGGACGATGCTTTCGAGTAAACGTAATAGTATTATACTTATCAGCATTTAAAATTAGTTGATTATCCTTACAAAAGTTTTCAAATTTTATAAGATCTCTTTGTAAATACTCATAATCTTTCATACATTTAATCATTTTGAATATTTTTGTATCGTCGGCGTAGAGTAAATGGTTTGAGTGATTAAAACAATCCCCAATATCGTTGACGTATAAGGTAAATAAAAATGGACCAAGGTGGGATCCCGCAAGATACCAGATGGGATTTGTAAGAAGTAAGATTGATATCCTTTAAGTGCAACGGCTTGACTACGGTTTTTTTTTATGTAGGAATCGATCCATCTTAGTAGATCACCATGTATACCGAAGTTCTAAAGCTTGTTCACTAAAATTGTATGACTAATTTTGTCAAATGCTTTCGAAAAATCGGTAAACCCAGCATCTACCTGGCATCCATAATCAAGAGCATTTAACAAAAAGTCTGTGTATTCGACAAGATTTGTGTTATCGTTCCGACCACGGAAGAACCCATGTTGTTTGGCCGATATAACATGCTGCATTTGACTATTTAAAGAAGCAGTTACTATTTTTTCAAAAAATTTACCGAATATACTTAACTTTGAAATAGGCCTGTATTGTTTAATGTCGTGTTTATCACCACCTTTAGGAATAGGGGTTATTAGAGCTTTTTTCCAAATAGCCGGAAAGCAACCTTTAGATATAGATTGCCTGTAAATAGTTGTAAGTGGTATAGACAATTCTGCACTAAGCTTCCGTATCAAAATCGGATGAACGTTATCAAAACCTGCACCTTTGTTTTATTTGGCAAAATAATTTCAGGACATTATTTTGTATAATTTCTACCGTAGAGATGTTTACAGTAGTTGAAGTTGTATCTCTAACAGAGTAACCCACTCCGGAAGTATCAGGAATAAAAACCGAGTTAAAATATTCATTGAACAAATTACTAATAGTTTCAGCATCACTTGAAGAAACATCATTTAATTTCATATGATTAGGAATATTATTGACACCGAATTTTGATTTTATAAAAGTCCAAAAGTATTTAGGGGAATTCTCAATTTATTGTTCCGAGAATTCAGTTCCGAGAACTGGCAACACTTGCCAAGGTAACATCTCTGAAGAAAGTGCAGAAAGTTTTAAAGTTTTAATAATATAAAAACTTACATAAGTGATAGTGCAACGTTGTAAACAAACTTCAACTTAACCTATAAACTTGTGGAGGACTGTTTATTGTCGCGGTGAGCTATATTTTCATATTTGTAATCACCAAAATAGAACAAATAGATCGTTACTGGATTCAAAATTCACACACACAGCTGTTTGATATTTTTTGAAACAATATTCAACAACAACAATATTCACACTAACACCCGTAGAAAGAGAAGGCTACTACATCTTAGCATCTTACTCAGAATCCTTCAATGAGGTTGTCAATCCTGACACACATCTAGCTTTGACTTTGACATTTTACACGTTGAAAGAAGCGGTGGGTGCGTTCAGTTCCCGTAACCTTAGCGATAAGAACGACTCGATTAAAAAATTAAAAATCGATTTTAGTGTATTGATTGTGTTGAGATACTATAATCAGAATATCAGTTAAGGCACGATAGAGACGCCTTATTGCAATCATTGCCAGAAGCTCCGATTCAAAAATATATAAAAATATTATTTGGATACAATGGATAACAACAATGTTAATACAAATTATAGAATTAAAATTAAACGAGCTCTTTCATTAAGTAATATATCCTTTGAAACCGCTGACACAACCTTTGATGCAAACACTACCACAAGAAGTGAAGTTAACATTTCGACTGACGAAAATATTCCAAAAATTAATATGTTAGAAAAAGAAACACTTGAGTTAAGGACTCAATTAATTTCAGCTCATGCAGAAATTGAAAAACTGCTCTTAGAAAATTTAACTTTGACCAAAACCAATGAAAATATGAAAGAGAACTGTGATAAATTGCAACAAATTATTGACACATATAAAAAAATTCGTTTTGAACCATGCTCAACTCCTAAGAAAAATATTAAAATATGAAGACATCTACAGACAGACAAAATAGAAAATACAGTGCTTCAACATTTGACCTTCCATAATTCTATGACAAATAATACCATACAAGATACAATTATTGACATTACACAAGATATAAACCTACACGATAACATTAACATTACACAAGAAATTGATACAGATATTAAATTAGACAATACAATTCAACTTAGTTTAGAAGAAGACAGTGCAAAAAAGAATAAAGTTATCATAATAGCAGATCAACAAGGCCGAAACTTACAAAAAACGCTTCAAAAACTTATAGGACCAGATTACGATGTAA
Organism: Plagodis dolabraria; assembly: GCA_963854805.1. Lineage (NCBI taxonomy): Eukaryota > Metazoa > Arthropoda > Insecta > Lepidoptera > Geometridae > Plagodis > Plagodis dolabraria. Next base: position 17,633,287 of record OY978468.1, on the reverse strand, counting down.
TTTGTAAATACAAGCCAAACGCAAAGATGGAACACATAGTATCACTAGTAGATCAAGAACTGAATTGTTTAACTAAAAAAGACTTCGTTGTAGTAGCGGCAGGGATAAATGATGACAATCCATTCAATTTAAAACTATATACAAACAAATTACTTTTAAGTTGCAAAAACACAAACTGTCTCTTATCTGAAGTACCACATAACCGTAGTCTAAATGAAAAAAGATTGAATTATGAACTAAAATTGGCATGTAACAGATTGGGACAAGCTCACTACGTAAACATGAGCTACAGTCGTTGGATACCATCTAAAAATACAATCGCTCAACACATATGCGACAAAATGAGGAAATATATACTATTTATAAACTACCCGAATGAATACAAAAAAACAAAAATGAATAAAACGGAAGAAATTACTAACACAGCTAAACCAAACACACATACGAAAACAATTAACACCGTAAATACTTCCGACGAAAGACGAGGCCATATCGACGAAAGACGAGGAACGATACCATTTTATTTTCACAGACTCAACCAAACTAATCCAAAGACCACCCAAGTTACGGTACATGATCAACGAACGTTTTTTCGAGCCCAATAACAAAAGTAACAATTATATAAGAGTACTACACCAAAACATTGCAAGTCTCATAGCAAAATCTAACGAATTAGAAGTAACCTTGGAGGAATTTGAACAAAACAATGAAGAAATAGATGTACTATGTTTCACAGAACATTTCATTAAGGAGGATCACATCAAAAACATCAACATCTTAAATTACAAACTTGCAAGCTACTTCGCACGAGACCAGAGTAGAGGAGGATCTTGCATTTTTGAAAGAAATCATCTAGATTTCAGAGAACTACCAAAATACAAAAAACTTTCGAAAGTTTCGATTTTCGAGTGTTGTGCTATCGAACTTATTAGTTATAAAATTATTGTCGTATCAGTGTATAGAGTTCCTAAGGAAATGTACTTAAACGAGTTTATGGAAATTTTAGAATCACTTTTATCTATGTTATGCCTTATAAAAAATAAGAGAATAATAATTTGCGGAGATTTCAATATCAATATCTTATCTACAACAAAAAGCTCTACTGACTTTCAAAAACTTATTTCAGAATACAAATTTAAATTAGAATTTAAAGAAGTAACACGAATGCAAAGTAAAACTTGTATAGATAATATTATACACAGTAACATCAGAAATTGTATCAGTGAAGTACATAATTTAAAGCTTTCTGATCACTCTACCTTGATATTTAAGTGTCCTGTAAAACAAAGGTACTATTTGAAGTATTGGTTTGTCAAACGACGCATGTATACTCAGGAGAATATGGATAAATTCCAATCGTGCCTTGAAAGCTTATCTCTGACGGATGTCTATGAACAAAATGATGTCAACCTTGCATACAATAATTTCAGTGATACCTTCAAATTGTTTTATAATCTTTGTTTTCCCTTGGAAAGTATAAAAATACACGCGAAACAAAGACCTCGCTGGTTAACACGAGGAATTAAACTATCATGCAAACGTAAAAGAACCATTTATATTGATTTTAGACATAATTCTAAAACGAAAAAACAATACAAAAATTATAACAATATATTACATAAAGTAATTAAAAAATCACAGAAAATACAAAATAATAAAGAAATAGACCGATCAGATAATAAAACTAAAGCAACATGGAAGGTAATAAGCAGTTATGAACCAAAGGTTCCTAAAGTTCCGATAGTTAAAATTAAATACAACGAAAGTTTAATAGAAAACCCAACACAAATAGCAAATGCATTTAATGACACATACATAGATTTAGTAAACAAACAAATAAAGACAAATAACAAACCACAAACAAATAAAATCTTTAGCAAAATAGACCGAATACCACATTCGATCTACTTAGAACCAACATCACCCCACGAGATCATAAAAATCATATCATCGCTTAAAGATACAAATAGCGTAGGCCACGATGAATGGTCAACAAGGGTAATAAAACAATGTAAAGATATATTAGCAACCCCATTATCATATTTGGTTAACCTCTCAATTGAACACGGAAAGTTTCCTGATCTTCTTAAAATTACAATAGTGAAACCACTCTTCAAAAAAGGTGACAAAGAATTATGTGAGAACTATCGCCCAATAGCGCTAATACCTATCATATCAAAAATATACGAAAAAATAATATATAAGAGACTCATCAAATATCTTGAAAAATATAATATTTTAACTAATGTACAATACGGATTCAGAAAAAATAGATGTACAACGCAAGCTGTTTACGAAATGATGAAGACAGTAAGCGAATGTCTTAATAGTAGAATACCGGTAACATCAATATTCATGGATATGTCAAAAGCGTTTGATTTCGTAAATCATAAAAAGCTGCTAGTAAAGCTAGAATCATACGGAATAAGAGGTATAGCGTATAATCTACTGGAATCATACTTAGGCAACCGTCAACAATATACTGAAATAACCCAGATACACGAGAACGTGGAAGTAGCATTTAAATCCAGATTAAGGCGGATAGAGGATGGTGTTCCTCAAGGAAGCATCTTGGGACCATTACTTTTCCTCGTTTATATTAATGACTTACCAAACACTGTAAATCACCAAATGGTTCTTTTTGCGGATGATTCCACCCTTATAGTTAAAGGTATAAGTACATCAGAATATGAAAAAACTATAAACGAAGCACTTGAATGTATTATGAATTGGTTTGTCAATAATAATCTACTCGTAAATCTAGAAAAAACCAAAGCAATACAATTTTATTTTCCACAGTCAAATCCAAAAAATATTACAATAAAACACCAAAATACAATTATAGAACAGGTAAAAGAGATAAGGTTTCTAGGATTAATGGTTGACTGTCACGGAAATTGGAAGAGTCACACTGATTACATACGCAAAAAAATTAGTAGATTTGTTTATGCATTAAAGAGACTAACTAAAGTAGCATCACAGAGAGCAGCAATTTGTGCTTATCATGGAAATGTATCTTCCAATTTGCGTTACGGATTATTACTTTGGGGAAACTCTGTGAACGCTAGAAAAGTATTTGTAATGCAAAAAAAATGTTTGAGAGCAATAACTGGAGCCAGACAAAGACAAAGTTGTGTTCCAATATTTAAAAGGCTTAAATTACTTCCCTTAGCATCATTGTATATTCTAGAGGCTTGCCTATTTGTTAAACAAAATTTAAATAGCTTTGACGTAAAAATTACACGTAAGCCACGAAAAACTCGTAAAAACTACTATGTGTTACCTCCTCAGGGCTCTAAAACAAAATTTTTTAGCAAAAGTATTTACGTAATGTGCACTAAATTATACAACCATTTAACAGATACAATGAAAACTATGACATTTATCAAATTTAAAAATAATTTAATGAAACTATTACTGAACAAATGCTATTATACAATTGACAAATTCTTAAATGATAAAAATCTTGACTTTTACCTAAATAATAATTATTGCATGACATAATGTTAATTAGAATATAATTTATTGTATCATATTGATCTATATAATATTGTACGCCTGAAAAGGTAGCTGTCGATACTTTCACCATTTTGACCAACATGTAACACACAGCTGACAATAAACAATTTTGAATTTGAATTTTGAATTTTGAATTTGAATTTGAATTTTGAATTTGAATTTGAATTCAATATAATTCTTGTAACAAATTCTCTGAAGATGTTTTTCTTGTGAACGTAATAAGGAAAACGTTTGGTAGTCGCAGTCATTGCCATATTTTAGTAGCCAATATTCGAGCTGGAGCCCCGTGTCATTGATTTCTTGGACGTAAGTCCAGGAAAATCATCTAATATTTACATTCCATATCTAGATTTTTGGATTTCTTGACCCATTCTCCCATTAGCATGCGCAAGGAAAGAAGCACTGATAAATGAAAAAACACATTCGCAAAGGTTCTTTAATGGTGACCATGAATTAAAAAAGTGGTGCGGGTAAGGCTCCTTACTAGGAGGACCGAGGACATTGTGAGAGACGCTGATGGATGCAAACGGCTAGCAAATGATCGTTGTGGCATTTAAAGGAGGACGCATATCTCGAATTTTCAACAGTAGAAAGTTACAGTAAAACGTAAACGAATATTGTTAGTCCTAAAGTGGGAAAGTCCAGTGGGTGGACGAGGCGTCACCCAAAAATTTAATGAATCAGGCAATTTTAAAACTCAATATGTTTGTTCGATTGCTCAGTAGTTGATATAAATAATACTCAAAAAGTAATTGCCAGCACTCACAGTTTGTAGGTTAACACCATCTTTAATCCGGCCTGGGATAAAGGGGATGAACACATCACTTCACAAGTTCTTAATATCACCTCCACTTCACGTTTTTGACCGTAGGACCAATTAGTTTTTAGTTATATGATTGTTTTGCGTATTTATTATTTTATTTCGAATGGTTTGACCTTTGTGCCATGGAAGAACGGGAAGTGTTTGGTGTGGGACGCCACCTGCGTCAACACTGTCGCCGCCAGCCACCTGGGTCGTACCATGCACACTACACCGGCAGCGGCGGCGGAAGATGCCGCTACCAAAATGTGGCTAAAATATGCAGAGCTGGAACCCCATTATTGTTTTGTGCCCATCGCTGTGGAAACCATGGGTAGTTGGGGAGCGGAAGCCAACGGTCTGGTTGCCGAATTAGGACGTAGGTTGTTTGAAAGGTCGGGTGCCTCACGCTCCGGCTCGTTCCTGGTGCAAAGGATGGCCATTGGTATCCAGCGCGGTGCGGCATGCAGCGAGCGTTATGGGCACTTTTGCACCTGGAACGCTAAGGGGCGAGTTATTCGATTGACTTTGTTTGAAAATTTACTAAATTGATAATTTTAAAACTTAAGAACATTTTCTCCGCTATATTATTTGAAAATTAAATTACATCAATGGCTAACGAAACAATGTTTTTATGACACGAAAGAATTCGTTAACATTAAGGATTATTCACATGTTTTTTTGCATGCTCTGCGGATTACATAACAAAATTACAAATTTCCGAGAGGAAAATATAAGTAATGTGCGGGATCCGAACCCGCGTCCATCCATCCCTTTAGCTGGGGTATGCTCTGACCTATTGAGCTAACATAACAATGAGTCATGTTAGCTCAATTTTTCAACTCAATTTTTTTTTTGATGGATTTATATTATGTTGTATATACAGGGTTATTGGTAAAATGCTTACAACCTCTTAGGGTTGACTTCTGCTAGTCCTACCTAACAAACATTTTGAGATGTTTTTTTATTTTAAAAAAAATGTGTTTACTGGACCGCGCCGCGCTCCCTTTGAATAGAGTTTTGAATATTTACATCGAGCAAAGTAATCAAAGATATAAAATGATACATTTAAGAGCCAAGAGCCTTTTAACATTAGACGGGCCTCTTACTTATTCAGACAAAAACAAATTAACGAACCACAAAAAATAATCGGCCAAGTGCGAGTTGGACTCACGCACGAAGGGTTCCGTACCATTAGCTATACAACATTAGACTTAATTTTTTAACCTTTTTCGTTTTAACGTGCACGAGTCCGACTTGCACTTGACCAACTTTTTGTATTTGCGGCAACAGAAATACATAATCTGTGAAAATTTCAACTGTCTAGCTATCACCGTTCTTGAGATACAGCCTGGTGACAGACGGACGGATGGACGGACAGACGGACGGACAGCTAAGTAATAGATCATAATAGGGTCCAATTTATACACCTTGGTCCCAAACCAAGGTGTATAAATTGTGTACGGAACCCTAAAAAAAACGTCTCATAATGTTTGTTAGGTCTAGCAGAAGTCAACCCTAAGAGGTTGTTAGCATTTTACCAATAACCCTGTATAGTAACACAACGTACGTAGGTCCAATTCAAGTATAGAACCTAAACCGAACGGCCACAGAAACACCCACAAAGCGATATAGTGAGCATGTTTGTATATATAATACTGGGATGATGTTGTTGTATCAGGATAGTATTCACAATGGTAGGGCACCTTGCGGCCGCCTGGCACCGGCCAGCCCACTCACCTCACCACCCTCAAGTAAATCTCACCAAGCACCTAACGGCGTGTTCTAGCAGTTGTCTTCGTGAGTTAGTTATAATAATAATAATAAACCATTTATTTCAGGCAACTTAGCATTATAAATAACACAGGCCCATAAAATATATACCTTAACCTAACATATATAATAGTTTATATAATGACATGTTATTAATCACTTTTTATCGGTTTTTTTTTTTTTTAATATAATAAATTATAATACGGGAATGCTTGGTTAGCCTTATCTTGTATAATTTATCTTTACAATCGAAATGGTAAATTACCATCAAATAGTTTTCAAGGGATAGGCTATCTGTAATAATAAAAAAATAATTACCAAAAAATTAAACCGACTTCAACACTCAAAAGTGTGGATAAACTTGTTGAAGTCGGTACCATGATAGTTCAAAAGTACAAGCTCGAGGCCCACCTGATGTTAAGTGGACTAAGCTCTGCCTATAACAGTTGAATTTCGTCACAAGTCACGAACTGCACTGCGCGCGTCACCTTGAGACATAGTTTGTTCTTACTTGCTTTATGTTCTGTGGTTATACATTTGTGGAAATAACCTTTTGTTGAAGATTTATCTTTTACACTTTGATTTTTGAAAAGATGTCTACTATTGAATTATGATAATTTGTTCAAATTGACTTTGATGTCGAAAATTGTGCTTCCCGTTTAAAATGTATTTGATGAACACTTTATAATTAGTGTATGTAATTAAGTTTGTAATTAAGATTTGTGCCTAAACGGTGGTGTGGACATCGTCGTGTATCACCCCTGCGCGTGAGTACTAGATTAAGTAAACAGGGCAGTCGCTTATGTACCCAGAGCGTGAGGGTGCAAGTATTGAATCTAAACATAGTTGTTAAGTCTCATGTGCCCGTAATTTCACTGGCTCTCAAGGACTGCTTCCGGAACACACCGTTAGGTGCTTAGCGACAGATTTTCTACTTGAGGGTGGTCGCTAGTCAGGCGGGCAGTTGCAAAATGTCCTTCCACCATGCGGTGAAGCTAAAGCCTGCGGCAGGATTCGAACCATGGACTTGAAAATTCAGTTAAAAATAGAGGCAGTGTGTCTTGGTGTCAGACTAGAAGACGTAGGTATATACTGGATGGATCGTTGGTGGGTTGGCTCTCAGCCAGGAGGTTCTACCTATACAATGAAACAGATCTCCATGTGACACAATATTTAATAGATATCAATGTCCACAAGAACAATAAACACATGTTCAGTACCAGGCAGCGGCGGTTACTACAGTGGTAGTTATTCTGGTGTAGTAAATACTCCGGGAGCTGTAATAATATAATAATAATATAACATTAATCTCCTTTATAGGTATTGACCGACCTGGACAAGGTCATATTACTCGTGTATAAGGGTCTAAGCATTTCTGTGTTGGTTTTTTTATGATTTACTATCGATTAGTTAGGTAATTTGAAAAAAACTAAAAGGTTCATCATACATCTTTTTTAATATACGTTCTCCAATCGAGTTTTTCAAAGGTGTATAGGTACATTCTTAAAATTTTATCAAAGTCGTTTGAGTAGTTTTTAAGTAACAGTCAAACTGATTAATATATTTGTGGTAACCTGGATGATTTAAAAGTAAATGCTACTCTTGTCATCACATTAAACCGGAAGACGTAGAGTTGGTAGGCCCCCACTAGATGGACTGACGACATCGTGAAAGTCGCGGGTAGCCAATGGTTACAAGTGGATAGTAGCCTTTCTTTGTGGTTTTTTTTATGATCGCTTCGTAGCGAGGTTTGCTTAGCCATTCCTAACCGATCAACAAAGTTCAGCAACGTCTACCGCGGTCATGGGTTGGATGGGTGACCGCTGGTGACATTACTACTGAGCGTGCACGTGATACGGAGGGCACATTAAGTCTCGCTTGTCGGTTGTTGGATGGCAGTCGTTATAGCATGGTGGTAGCGCATTTTTCGAATGCCCGCCTGGCTAGCTATCACACTCTAGTAGAAAATCTGTCACCAAGCACCTAAAGGTGTATTTCGGCAGCTGTCCTTGAGAGCCAGTAATTTTAGGTTAGCTTGAACAACATCTTCGACCACATCATCACTTACGTCACCACAATCATCACATTAAGGGTTTAAAATTCCTAAAAATATAATTACAAATATACAGATAAACCTCAAGCAGGGCGCTGGCTAGAAGCTAAGGTACGAGAAAGAAATGCACTCAGAGTCCTCACCAAACGTGAATGCAGTGACGACTCCGCCCACCACGGGGAAGAAGCGATTGGCTATGTAGGCCGGCCGCGGCGCGCCTTCCACTGGGCTGCACCTGCACCACGCCGCCACCAACAACATGCACACCATCTGAACAATATAACATATATCTAGCTATTTTTAACCATTATTACCAAAAACAAAGTCGAATAAATTAATTAATAAAAACCGGCCAAGTGCGAGTGGGACTCGTGCATGAAGGGGTCTGTACCATTATCTGTAACCTAATCTTGCAAGTTACAGACACTTTTCGCAGTGTCCGATTGAGCTGGGTAGGTACGTTCCTATCCTAGGTAGGTACGAACCCTAAATAGTGATCTCACTACTTGTTTATTATTAAAGTAAATATACTAACTAAATATTCGGTGAATATTTCAAGTTCCTGCCTATTTTCATTATTATTATTTTTAGCAAATAAACAGCGAAAACCTTTCTATTGTATGGGGCCCTCTTAATTATTTATTCAATTTTAATTAATTATATGTTGTTCGGTAAACAAGGATAAACTTTGCGGTCGAGTTGAACCCTATCTCTAGACAGATAGGTTTCATAATCGCGAGGACGCGATCTGTTGTTAATTTGGGCGGCATCGCCACGGCCGCCATGTTTTGAATTTGAAATCAATTCCGCAGCAGATACGTATTTTTAATATTTTCGTAATAAGCGCACGTGGCGTGCGAACCCCAAAACAGCGGTTCTGGGTTAATGTGAAGTTTAATTTCGGCGCGGATACCGTTATTTTGGGCGCCGGGTGTCTTATATTAGTGAGTTCCTAGTGATTAGATGAACGACGAGACGGAGCCTGCAGCCCACTACGTGCTTGGACAGCGGTCGCAGGTCTATCCTTATTTAATTCCTTAATTACGGCTGATTGATCAATTGACTACTTTTGATGTGTTTAGATATAGACTCCCTCCGACGCCGCGACGGAGCGACTAGCGAGCCTTTAAGGGGTAAGTTTTGTATGCCCCTTTGTTTGCACGCGGATATATTATATCAGCTGGTGTCTTCCTGTGACATTCTAGGAACCCAGTTGAATGCGCCACGACACCGTGGTAAAGTTTGGGACTACGGAGATTGAAAAGGGCCCCCACTCATACATATATAAAGATAACAAAACTAAATATTCTGTGAATAGTTAAAGCGTCTACCGGTTACCGTCATTATTATCGAGCGTGAAACGGTAAAAAAATCAAGTTTGTTGTATGGGAGCCCCCTTAAATATTTAATTATTAGTTGTTATAGCAGGAATAGAAATACATCATCTGTGAAAATTTCAACTGTCTAGCTATCACCGTTCTTGATATACATTCTGGTGACAGACGGACGGACAGCGAAGTCTCAGTAGGTAATAGGGTCCCGTTTTACCCTATGGGTACGGAACCCTAAAAAGCTCGGCTGATTTAACGACGCCCTCGCCTACGGCTCGGGCTGCAACCCACAGCCTCGTATATAATAAGCAAGTTGCTTACGAGTTTCATACGCACTTTTTCAACACCCTTGCGAGGAAAAAAATATATATTGCACAAATGCGATACAAACAACATACGAAAATTAAGGAAAATAGCGCGCAAGTTTTTTTTTTACTTAGCCACTTGTATCATAATATATTATTATATAATCTCATTTGGTAATATTCTAATTATGAAATGAAATACAGACTTTTATTGGCATATTTTACCTACATACTTCTTTAAGAAAATTAAATAAAAGCATTATTCTCCTAAAAAAACAATGCATTAATAAAATATTTTTTTAATTATTTAAGTACAATGTGTCCCGACCAAGGTTGTTTCAATTCAATTTAAGTACACATTATCTGTGGTGGTTTTTATATTGCATTTTATTTAATGCTACCTATAGCCATGAGATTATAACGTAGTGTATGCAACTGCATATAATTAGGTATTAAAACACTCGAGTAATCTTATTTTGAAAACTACACTCATGTTTTAATACCCTCAGTAGTAAATATTGGGAATTCTGCCCCACTCCATTCGTGTTCGGTCCATCGCCAGCCCTTGCTGGCGATAGTCCTCCACTCACTTCGTAGGCAGATAGTTGTTAAATATTGGGAATTATGCCCCACTCCATTCGTGTTCGGTCCATCGCCAGCCCTTGCTGGCGATAGTCCTCCACTCACTTCGTAGGCAGATAGTTGTTAAATATTGGGAATTATGCCCCACTCCATTCGTGTTCGGTCCATCGCCAGCCCTTGCTGGCGATAGTTCTCCACTCACTTCGTAGGCAGATTCCCAATATTTATTTTGTTAAAACATTATAACTTATTACACCTTGGTTCGAAATGATGTCTGTTGCTGAGTTGCGTTTCTTTGTGATATTTTTATCATCACTCCACTGATTCACTAAATGTACTTTTACTCGTTTTTATTGTTTTCTAAAGTTTTACCGAAAACACTATTATTAAGTAGCTTAAAAAATCTTGTTTCCATCGCCAGCCCTTGCTGGCGATAGTCCTGCACTCATTTCGTAGGCAGAATCCCAATATTTATTTTGTTAAAACATGATAACTTATTACACCTTGGTTCGAAATGATGTCTGTTGCTGAGTTGCGTTTCTTTGTGATATTTTTATCATCACTCCACTGATTCACTAAATGTACTTTTACTCGTTTTTATTGTTTTCTAAAGTTTTACCGAAAACACTATTATTAAGTAGCTTAAAAAATCTTGTTTCCATCGCCAGCCCTTGCTGGCGATAGTCCTGCACTCATTTCGTAGGCAGAATCCCAATATTTATTTTGTTAAAACATGATAACTTATTACACCTTGGTTCGAAATGATGTCTGTTGCTGAGTTGCGTTTCTTTGTGATATTTTTATCATCACTCCACTGATTCACTAAATGTACTTTTACTCGTTTTTATTGTTTTCTAAAGTTTTACCGAAAACACTATTATTAAGTAGCTTAAAAAATATTGTTTCCATCGCCAGCCCTTGCTGGCGATAGTCCTATTTTCAGAAACATGATTTACCAATTCTATTAGATAAAACATTGAACATATTATTAAGTAAAATAAGTCATTTATTAATAACATGTATCATATATACCGACCATACCAATTAAATATTTATTTTAATATACCTAATCTTACATTACGTATTTAAAAGTTCTTATAATAGCTGCTGACACATTTGCCGACTATTTTTCAGTTCCGTATTTCTTCCTGATATCCCAGTACTTGATGCCGAGGCCGCTGCACGATATTGTAATGCTGACTCACGTCTAGTGTGCGTAGACACCGTCACCGTGGAGGATATCCGTCGAGCTGCCCGTCGCTTAAAGCCATCTATGGTAGCCGGCCCCGATGCTATACCACCCTTTCTATTTAAGGATTGTATATCTGCATTAGAAGAGCCACTCTTGCACTTGTACAATCTTTCTCTTAGCAAGGGCCACTATCCGGAGAGGTGGAAACTATCCAGAGTTACTCCCGTACCCAAAGTTTCTTCAAACACTGATGTAACTATGTTTAGGCCTATAGCAGTTTTAGGTCTTTTTAATAAGGTTTTTGAGTCCATAATTAGCTGGTACTTATCACAACAGATTGAAGGCAGCCTGAGTGACTCGCAGCATGGTTTTCGGCCCTCTCGTTCCACAGTCACGAACCAAGTCACCTTTGTGGACTATGTCTCCGCAAATATGGATGCTGGTAGACAGGTTGATGCTGCTTTCCTTGATGCTACGCGGACATTTGACGTAGTGGACAACGACATTCTGCTAATGAAACTTTCGATGCTAGGTGCTTCACCGAGATTGTTGATTTTTTTGAAAATTATTTAAAAGATCGAAAGCAGTACGTGCAGCTGCAAACGCACAGATCGGTTGAGTTCTATACAAGATCAGAGGTTAGCCAGGGCAGCACCCTGGGGCCAACGCTGTTCTTGATAATGATTAATGATCTCCTAAAGTACTATGAACAGCTCATAGTCTAATGTTTGCGGACGATTTAAAAATTTATTTATCAATAAGTCAAATATCAGATTGTAACGATATGCAGCTTGACATTGACTCGGTGGTAGAATGGAGCCGTTCAAATAAATTATTATTTAATGTCGCAAAGTGCAAAATAATGACATTCTCCAGATTGCAAAAGCCTTTAATACAGACATATACCCTAGAAGGTTCTCCTTTGGAGAGGGTAAATTCTATCCGAGACCTGGGCATCACCTTAGATTCCCACCTCGACTTCCGTGAACATATCATTTCCGCCTGTAAAGCTGCAAATAAAACCTTAGGATTTATAATGCGTACGGCTCACCAGTTCTCAGATGTTAGGGTCGCGATAATGCTTTATAATGCATTTGTTCGCAGTAAATTGGAATTCTGTGCCATTGTTTGGGACCCCCGGGAAGCCGAACATACTTTGATGGCGGAACGGCTTCAGCGGAAATTTGCTCGATACGTTTATAAACGAAGGTACGGCTACTATCCATATCTGTAACCGTCATTATTTGTATCCGGAATGATAGGGCTAGATACATTGGAGCTTAGACGGAAATTCCAGCTTGTAATGCACTACATTCTGATACTGCATAGTAAAGTGAATAATTCACAAATAATGGACAGTATTGGTCTGTACGTGCCTGATAATTACCTGCGGTCCGGAAGTCGCCGACGGCATCAGATGTTTGCGTGTCCCGTAGTACGAACGCAGCATGCCAGTAACACGCCCACACTGAGGGCTTTATCCCTACTAAATAATTTTACAAACGAGTGCCAGCATGTTGACATATTTAATGATAATATAAGTACCATTGTTACATATTTAAGAATATTTCTATGTCATTCATTAGTTAAAATAGTTAATTTAAGTAGTTTGCGCTTTGGTTTCGACTGTAAGCATTCTATTTTCTTGTAATAAATAAATAAATAAAAAAATCATTACTTCGTCTGCAATTCCACAGGCAAAACCCTCGGTTTCTCCAAAGAGGTCTCCGAAGCGTAGCCAGTTCACCGAAGCGAGTAAGTCCACATCAGGCCCTGTTAGGGCCCGAAAGAACCTCCCGTGCAGCTCCTTGCCTTTCTATATTGCCTTGCGGTCATCAGTGCTCAGCACCGTTGGTTTGCGCCAGTTATCGTTCGCCAAAGAGAGCGGTGTGAGGCTCTTGTCAACCGCCACGACATCGCGATGCATCCCGCACTCGTGGTTACGGAAATTTATTTATTATTATTATCACGACATTTATTTAATTACATAATTTTAAATTTTTTACAACATTCATATATAAAAAATAAATATTATAAAAAACTTAAAACTAGGATGCCGCCAGCAGCGGGGCAGGGCCCAAGCTACCAGCGGTTAGGACTGCAGAGAGAGGAACCTTCGGACAATGCGTGTGGTATCGAGTATCACTGCCTTCTGCATCTGACCCTTGATCCAACCGTCTAGCGAGAGTCTCTTGAGGTGTTCGTCGAGGTTCTTCGCTGTTAGGCCTTTCGCCGAAACGACTATTGGGACAATGATCGTCGAGTCAACATCCCACATGGCGGTTACCTCGTGAGCCAAGTCAAGGTACTTGCTGACTTTGTCCTTCTCGGCCTTCACGAGGTTCTCGTCATGTGGGATGGTGATGTCGACAAGCACTGCCCGGCGCTGGGATCGGTCGACCACCACAATATCAGGCTTATTGCAAACAATAGTCCTGTCCGTGATGATAGAGCGGTCCCAGTAGAGCAATGCACGACCATTCTCGAGAACTGGCGCCGGTGCGTACTGGTAGTACGGCACCTCTGACTCAACAAGGCCGTATTGAAGGGCAAGTTGCTGGTGGATGATCCTGGCCACTTGATTGTGCCTGTGCAAATACTCGCCGTTAGCAAGATGCGAACAACCGGAAATGATATGCCTGAGTGACTCTCCGGGACGGCGGCATGCTCGACAAATGTCGACCGTACCATCCTTCAGGATATATTTCCGATAGTTGTTCGTCATCATTACTTCGTCTGCAATTGCACAGGCAAAACCCTTGGTTTCTCCAAAGAGGTCTCCGTAACGTAGCCAGTTCACCGAAGCAGGTAGGTCCACATCAGGCCCTGTTAGGGCCCGGAAGAACCTCCCGTGCAGCTCCTTGCTTTTCCATACTGCCTTGCGGTCATCAGTGCTCAGCATCGTTGGTTTGCGCCAGTTATCGTTCGCCAAGGAGAGCGGTGTGAGGCTCTTGTCAACCGCCACGACATCGCGATGCATCCCGCACTCGTGGTTACGGAAATAATCCCTGAGATTGCACACTTCACGGTTATGAAGGGTCTTGGCATTTAAAAAGCCACGACCTCCCCATTTCCGTGGAATGTATAGTCTCATAACTGACGAGCGCGGGTGTAGCATGCGATGCGAAGTGAGTAGTTGACGAATCAATAATAAGAATAATAAAATTGTTTTTATTATTATTTTTATTACTATTATTATTCTTATACATGTTTATTGACGTTGGATTATTCTAGATTGTTCGAGCCCTTGCACCGTAATAATACTTTTGACTTATCATATGTATGACAACTACTCTGGCACCGGTTGGATATAATACTCAATAATATTTTTTTAATGGTCAGTTTATTTGTAGAAGAACATAATTTTCTTTAGTTTTGTCTCACAGACAAGAGTTTAGTACTGAAATACTCTAACGATTCCATAATTTTGAGCAATAAGCTAATAAATGAAATATAAATATATTTGCTTTTGTTTTAGTCAATTTATAACTAATGTGCGACTGACTTGATTATTAAAACCCCTTTATAATATTCAGTGCAGTAAAAACACCATTTAAAATTGACCATAATATGAACTTTATACACAAGCACATTATAGTTCAAATTAGTGTTGAAAATTGACGAGATTTGGGACACCTTGACGATAACTACCACAAATCTGTCGGATACTCGTACAAACAGGTGTTTTTTTATTTTGTTGAATATTTAACCACTTTATACTTATTTAATAATTATAGTACAATACATATCAAAAAGAGTAATAAATTATTAACCTCGTCATATATATAGATAATTTCTATGTTCATTAACTATAAAATGGCAGAGCTGTAAACACAACCAAGTTCAGAAACTAAATGATTTTGAATTTGAATTTTGAATTTGAATTTGACGATTATTGGTACATTTACCTTATAACTAAATAGGCACCGGCTGGGACTCACGTAATATTAACCGGATAGGTTTCGACCAGTTTCGGGCTATATTGTAGCCCTTCACTACAATATATCCAGTCATAAATAACGGCTCCTATCCCTGGATAACAGACACTATGAAACTCTTGATGAGTCCGCGAGACAAAACAGCTACTGATTCTAACAGAACGAAATCACTGGCTAGAATATTACATAAGTTTGAAGTCCACTATCAATACGATACTTTTTCATCGAAAATCAGCCTACTATAAGCATAATATAAATAATGACATGCAGAATCCTAGGCTACTCTGGATATCTAAAAAATATATTATTTCCGCCAATTGAAAATAATTTGCCTTAATTTTTCAGCGACCCGAATGTCATTAATAAGTACTTTTTAAACATACCGATAAAGGCAATTATTGCTAGTTCATCATATCTGCACTAATATTAAGAAGGCAATGATTTGTATTATTGTATGTAACCAATAAATTTAAAACTTATCTCACAGGTACGTGGCAGAAACAAACGATTAAATCGTGTAGTACGAGCCTCCACGTACCTGTAATTTGCGGGTGGCCATTGTGACGATGGCGGCCAGTTCGGTAATACTTAACTGCTTTTTTACGACACAAAATACAACCATAAAATTAATAAAACCATTTTGCGATAGTCCTTAGCTCTTTTTAACGGACTTCCAAAACAGGAGGAAGTTCTCAATTCACCTTTTTTTTGTAATGTTTGTTACCTCAGAGCTTTTGACTGGGTGAATCGATTTTGAAACTTATTTTTATTCGGTATTTGAAAGTTGATGCTTGTTTTGTGGTGCCATTTAAATATCATTAAAATCGGTCAAGCCATTTTTGAGTTGCACTCCAATAACTGAAATATATTATCCTGCCTTGATGATATGTCGTTGCCAAAGAATGACAATCGTTCCCGTAAGTAGAAAGGGACACTAAAAGAGGTGAAATTTTTTTTGTACCGAAATTGAAAGCGACTTCAACACCCAAAAGTGTGAAATAACTTGTTGAAGTCGGTACCATGCGCACAATATTGTGATAATAGGTACTTTTAAACTATATTGTTACCGACTTCAACAAGTTATTTCACACTTTTGGGTGCTGAAGTCAGTTCCATTTTTGTGTATTTTTTTTTATTTTTTATTTTCGTTTCATCAGACCGTCCAGAAATCTTTAAAAATCACATACCTACATATATTCATTCGGTAAATCGGTCCCTTTTAAGTCCCTGTTAACCTTTTTAGGGTTCCGTACCCAAAGGGTAAAAATGGGACCCTATTACTAAGACTTCGCTGTAGGTACGTCCGTCCGTCTGTCACCAGGCTGTATATACTACGATAAAAAATGGAACTTTTTTAAAAGTCTAGTGATGGTAATAAAATTGCAATTAATAAGTATGTAATTTGTAATTACTGTCGTGGAAAGTTCTCTTTTAAATCAACCATTAAAATGTAAATAGAAAGATCACTCCCATAGAGAGATAGGAAAAAAATATAATTACTGTACATATTATAACTGTAAATACAAAACAAACAAAAAAATGAATACAAAGTAGAAAAAAAACAAAAAATGTTGATTTTTGTATATACCTACTAGAAATGAACATCTAAATACGCCTATAATTGCACACATTTCATAACACTATACAAGATAATCCTAAGCCTGAAAAGTATGAAAGAAAGTTCATTCCATTTATTACAATCAGCGCAATAAGTCTGTGTTTGAATCAACTCGTTACTCATTAGAGCCACGCTAGTGTCGAGCCGAACGACAACGGCAGACAGCACGTTGCGCCTGATGCTATTGTGACGACACCTAGCATATGCATCTAGCGCGAGCGCCTTGTTTCGTTATAATGATAGCGTATAATATAGCGCGCTATTCGAATATAGTTTATAGTCTCTAGCGCGTTGGTGCTGTATAGCGGATTTGAACAATACAAGCCACCGTCTCAAATCAAACAGATAACGCGAGCGCCGGAGCAGGACAACGAGATGCGCGGAAAAGAGACAGGGCGAAATCACGCGACATCACGCCACTTCGACCTATTTCTTATTAAGGGTATATTTTAGTCGAACGCCCGCATACAAAACGCAGCTCCAATCTCATTTTAATATTAGCGAACAATATTCAATTAATTTTTTACCTACGTAATCACTATCCTAATATCTAGGTTTGTGATGCATCAGATTTTGATTAAATTATACAGTTTTGAAATTACACTAGCTCAAAAACTCGTAATTTTAGATAAAAGAAAGACCCAACTTTTAGCACCTCTTTCAAGAAAAAAAAGCAATTTTTTAATATTTCTGTTGCACCACAAACATGGGGAATATAATGAACTTTCTATAATGGGAAGTAATTTATACATGTGTACTATATTTTTTTAATAAATCTGGAGCTACGAATAACTCGCTCAAACTCCTAAAAACGGGTGCTACTCGTATATACTAAACGTATATTTATATATATATATATATATAATATACTAACATTTTTAATTATAAGTCCAAAAAAAGGATTTAAGCCGGTAACGATAGGTCTAATAATACACTATATTTACATTCGAGTTTTTTTTTTTAGCTTTGGCTGGCAGTTAATTATCCTTGTTTTTTGTATATATATATTGGTGCGCTTCAAAATAAAATCAATCATCGTTCCATATCGATTACCATACACAATACTTACGAGTTTTATTAAGAGCTTCCCTCGACATCAAAATTTACTATTAGGGATAAGAGCCCTTATTCCCTAAAAGTGCTTGGCGACAGATTTCATACTTGAGGATGGTAGCTAGACAGGCGCGCATTCGCAAAATCCTCTACCATCTTTTGGCCATGTCAGGTCCGTGCCATTTCAAAAAAAGAGGAGGGACATTAGCTGGCAAGTGCGTAATAGTTGTTCCGAGTTAAAATATTGATAAAAATTTATATAAAACAAGTAAATGGCTAAATACGAGCTTTAAATAATCAGAACTGTGTGATTCATGTGTACAAGTGTTTGTGGTGGAAAAGAAGTAGTAGATTTCATATAAATACAGGTAACAGAAATCTATTGAAAACAGTGCTAAACTTTAAACAAGGACAAATAAATGTACGTATGAAGCCACATTATTATATACTAGGACCCGTGAAATAACATTTATATGAATTTAACTTCACATAACAGCAAAATAGTAATTATTGAAATAGTTTCGTTTGTTTACATCTTACAATGAATAACATTTCAATCATAGACTAGTAGAAACAGAGAAGCAAACGTAGCAAACCTTTACTACTTTGACTTTGATGACATCTGTTTGATTTGTTGTGAACTACTTAAAACGACATGAATTCTCTTGAGAACATAACGTTTCGCCGTGAACGCAATAACTTACCTTCAATTCAAAATATAAATGATGATACAGACACAATAGATGGCGCTGTTAGTAGCACACCCGATCTATCTGATGAAAATTTGGATATAAGTTTTCAGTTACGGGAACGCAATAAAATTATTGAAGCGAACTTGAAAAGTGCATATAGTGAAATAGAAGCACTATCTTTATAAAATAGCACCCTTAAGTTAAACAATTTGGATCTTATACGGAAAAATGAATTATTGCCAAAAAGTACTCACACCCCTGTGAAATGAAATTTAACCCCTAAAATTAAAAACGGCTCACAAAAAAGTAATCAAAAAGATACACAAAAAGTAAACAAATACGAGTATCACAACACCATTCACAGAATAATGAAAATAAGACCTATTTGAAACAAAATTTAGCTAAGACCACTCAAATTACTCCCGTACAAACACACCAATCGTCAGTAACGCCTAACGGTACACAGCAAGCTCTGCCACGGAGTATGCATATTAGTACAAATAACTACAATAAAATTATTTCTACAGCTGAAGATACTGTTGGCAAAAGCTCGGAGATATGCCATTATTTAACTACTAACAGTGACACAAAGCAACTACTCAGTGGTATAAATGTGAAACTAAAGTCGTTTACAGTGAATGATTATTGTATAATAATGATTGGAGAGGAAGACTTTTTAACTTCAAAAGATTGCCTCACATTGATTTTTAATGCTTACTTATACGATACAAATGAAGAATTGACTTATGACTATACCATGTTTCGAAGACATTCTGGTAGAATTAATAATTACGGACGGCCGATTATTTTTGAAAACCTGACAAAACTTATGTTAGTAATATCTCACCACAATTACAAGGTGATGATAACAGACCTTTGCACCAAGAAGACAGTGACAATAGCATACAGCAGCTTTTTCTTGAATAACTACTTATATATATTACATCAAAACATAGCTGGGCTAATTAGTAAATCGGAATTGTTGATGGTTAGTCTAGAAGAGCTTCTAAATAATAACGTTAATGTGGACATCTTATGTATAACTGAGCACCTAATGATGGCTGGTTATGAAACATATCAAAAGCTTTTGACAACGTACATCATAAAACTCTGCTAAACAAACTAGAGAAATACGGTATAAGAGGCATTGCCAACAAATTTATTGAATCATACTTATCTAATAGAAGACAAATCACACACATAAACAGAGTTGACCCTGTCAACGGTACTAACACTTGTTACGCGTCGAATGAAAGAAAAGTAAGAAAAGGGGTTCCACAAGGAAGCGTGTTGGGCCCACTCCTATTTATCATTTATATAAATGACCTACCTAATGTGACTAATTTATTTACGTATGACAATTTTAATAATGTAGAACATGACATAAATAATACACTAATATCTTTCATTAATTGAATCATTTTTTTTTTTTTTTTTTTTATGCCTGATAGGTTCGCCTTTGACCACTATCTCACCTGATAGTAAGTGATGATGTGGTCGAAGATGTTGTTCAGGCTAACCTAGAATAACTGGCTCACAATGACAGCTGCCGGAACACACCGTTAGGTGCTTGGCGACAGATTTTCAACTTGAGGGTGGTAGCTAGCCAGGCGGGCATTCGCAAAGTGCCCTACCACCATGCTGTAACGACTGCCATCCTAAGACAACAACCGGGACCGACGGCTTAACGTGCCCTCCGAAGCACGGAAGCGCTCAATAGTAATGTCACCAGTGGTCACCCATCCAACTCATGACCGCGGCGGACGTTGCTTAACTTTGCTGATCGATTCAGAATAGTTAAGCAAACTTCGCTACGAGCGCTTCAAAATGACTGTGAATTACTTGACTATTAACTTTACGAAAACATATTTTATTAATTTTAAACAAAGAAATAATAGCCCACTAGAATTATAATTACTTAGCCAATCCAGATCGAGAACTAGAATCTACAAAATTTTTAGGCTTAATCATTGACAAAAGGCTGTCATGGAAATATCATATTAGTACTTTAGTAAAAAAATTAAGTCAATTTTCCTACGCACTTGGTAAGTTAAGAAAAGTTGCAAATGTCGAAACACTCTTAGCAGCATATCATGGATATGAAGCATCTACTCTAAGATATGGCATAATGTTCTGGGGAAATACTACTGACAAGCAGAGCGTTTTCGTAGCCCAAAAGAAATGCATACGGTCTATGTTTGGCATAATGACAGACGATTCGTGTGAACCTTACCTTTCCTTTTCGTAAGTATACAATTCTAACAGTTCCATCGCTGTACCTAAGTGAGGTCGCTAATTTTGTTAATAGTCTAGTCAACAAGTTCAAAAACGTGAAAAATAGTAATAAAGGTCCCTAAAATATGAGCGATAGCTCATTGGATTCGGAATCACCTCTAGAAAAATGTTTTTGAAGGATTTTGGTGCAGGTAAAAAATTGCAATTGTTATTAACAAAATAAGACGAAAAAAACATGATATTTAGTATTTTATTAATAACTCGAAAAATATTAATATTTAAGGAATTTGGAAAAAAATTCGTTAAAGAAAAGGAAATTTCCAATAAAAAGTCCGAACTCCCGGAACTCTATCTTTATTATTTATAATTTTAATTTGACGTTGAAAATAGGTCTCCGCGCGGCTGTGACGGCATGCACGCGCCACCGCTAAAATGAGTTCATCAGATAAAATATTTTATATATTTTTTTACAAATTAGATAAAGTCTTGGAATTGTTAAAAAAAAGGAATTATAATAACATTATAATAGCGGGTGATTTCAATATAAATGTTTTAAAACAGAATAATGTTACTTCAGAATTTGAGTGTATACTTTTGAATTATAACATGAATTTATCTATAAAAGAAATGACCAGGTTTGTAAGTAAAATTTGTATCGATAACTTTGCACATGATCTTAAGAAACCGTGTTGGAATTGGGTTTATCCGATCATTCAGCTCGGTTGATGAAAGTACCTGTAAAAATACATGTACCATAACTCTATGGCGAAAATATACTAGTGATTTTAGCAAAGAAAATATGTACAAGTTTCAAAAGTGCTTAAGTAGTCTTTCATTTTCGGAAATGTATAAAGAGCAGGATCTTACGAAAGCATATAATAATTTATTTAAGTTATTTAAGCTATTTTACAATCTTTGTTTTCCGAAAAAAGTTGTTACAATTCAAATTTATAAAAATATAATATGGATCTCTCGTGGTGTAAAGTTATGTTCCAGAAGAAAAAGACAATTGTTATGGAACTACAGGGTGAATCCATCTTCTAGCAATAAAAAACTATACACTTACAATTGTAGATTATTGAAAAAAAATATTAATTTGACTAAACGAACTCAAAATAGTTATAAAATTAGTTCATCACATAATAATTCCAAAACAACATGGCAAATAATAAATAACTCTAGACTGAACCTTCCTCCTGAATACCAGAATTAAAATTGACAGTCAATTTATAAGTGATCCAGCTGGTATTGCAAATGCTTTTAATAATTTTTATAGTGACAATTTAATACATAAACCTGACCCGAAAACAAAATGACATACAAATTGCCATCAATGAAAAATTCAATGTTTATGGCCCCTAGTGTACCAAATGACATTCGAAATATTATAGAAGAATTGAAAAATAAAAAAAGTGTTGGTTATGATGACATATCGACGAAAATAATTAAATCTGTTAGTGACATAATATCAGGACATTTAAGTTATTTAATTAATTTGTGTGTATGTAATGGAGTTTTTCCTGACGCTTTAAAAACATCAATTGTAAAGCCAGTGTATAAAAAAGAAAACAAAGACCAAATGCAAAATTACCGACCAATTGCGCCCATCCCTATATTTTCCAAAGTATTTGAAAAGTATATATACCTAAAACTTAACAGGTATTTTGAGCGCAATGAGATATTATTTAGAGAGCAAAGAGGTTTTAGAGGAAATAAAACTATCAATATGGCAATTTATGACTTTTACAAAACCGAAGTAACAAATGTAGACAAATCGTCACCTGTATGTGCTATCTTGTGTGATATGACGCAAGTATTTGACTATGTTAATCACAAAATATTAATATGTAAGTTAGTCATATGGAATAAGAGGCAACGTCTTGGAATTAATAAAATGTTACCTTGAAAAAAGAACTCAAGTTACAGAAATTAGTAGATTCAATTTAAAAACTAAGTTTGTAGAGTCCCATAGATCCAATATACGGTCAATTGCATGCGGTGTTCCACAAGGCAGTGCATTAGGGCCTTATTTGTTCTTAATATTTATCAATGACCTTCCCAAAGCTACTAACTATCCAATGACGCTATTTGCTGATGATAGCACTATAATGATTGACTGTAAAATAAAAGAACTGTACGAATCAGACATAAATCAATCTCTATCTTTAATAATTTCATGGCTTGACATTAATAATTTGAAGATTAACTTAAATAAGACTCAAATAATACATTTTAATCAGAGGCCGCCAGAAAAAACTGACATTGTCCTAAAATATAAAAATTACACCATACGTGCAGTTAACACAGCAAAATATTTAGGGATGACAATTGACAAACGACTTAACTGGAAGGCACATATAGAAGCACTCTGCAGAAAAATAAGTAGTCCGGCATATGCTCTATTTAAATTAGCTCCAACAGTCGATGAAACTGCTTTGCTTACAGCTTATCACGGTTTAAAACTGTCTATACATCCAGGCAAAAGCAAGATGATGCGCAAAGGGATATTAGGAATGGCACCTAACATTTATAATAAAGTACTAAAACATATTAGACATGAAATATAATTTATTTAAAAGGACATTGAAAAATATGACTGCGAAATTCTACTACACAATAAATGACTTTTTACACGACTGCCCAAAAAAAGGAGAGTTATGTTTTTAGGGTTCATGTATGTATGTATGTTTGTGAGTTTCTTTATTCCACCATAACTTCGTAACGGCTTAACCAATTTTGATATTTATGATATCATTAGAAGCGTTGAGCTATTCCGGGTAACATAGGCTACTGAAAATTAAGAAAAAAATTAAGAGTGGGCCATAGTTTATAAAATTAAAATAAACAAAAAAAAAATCGTGAAAATTTTCCAAATTTTACTATCACCGTCTAGAGCTTGCTTAGTACATAACAAAAATATATAACAGTAGTATTCAATATACATCGGTTCACTAATATCAAAAGTAATAAATATTGTCTTATCCGTTTCCACACTTGCTTCTTGTAGATACAAGCAATACAAATAAATAAATCACCGGCATGCAGCAGGACAGAGACAATGCGTTTTTGACCGGAGAACGCCTACAGAGAGAAAGGCATTTCATACACAACTACAAGAAATGATTAATTTGGCAGTGTTAACATTTTACTATATAGTGACTTGATGCAGCTTTCACTAGTAGCTAAATCCGTCAGCGGGGCATACTGAATCAGAATCAGAATCATTTATTGCATACTACTGCTTTCAACAACTGCCACATTTAATTGCTGAAATGGATTCATGGGCGTTATATAGCTTCTGCGAACTGCCACTGAATGTTAGGTAAGCATACGACACCACATTTGTCGATATTTTGAATAGTTTACGGGTTGAAATCCTGGATCATCGTAGAGTACAACTTACTGAACCAGATGGCGAGTGTGTGCGAAAATTTCCAACGACAAGACAGGTGGATCACTCGAACCACCAAATCAAAATCAAACGATGACCATCGAACTCGCCAAAATTTGCCGGATGTTTGACGTGGTAGCATCAGATACATCCGTAGAAGCTAAAACCAAAGGACAGCAGCCAAAACCAAAATTTATACTTTCTGATCCCAATAAAAGAGGAGGTATTTTTCCATTCTTAAAAGTTACTATAGGTTCTAGGGTAATGTTGCGGAAAAAAATTAAATTTGGACACGGCTTGGTAAATGGCGCTATGGGGGTCATCCGAAAATTCGTACGGCCAGCGCTACGTCGTAACCGGGAGAGTTACCGCAAGCCGTTTTCGTTGAGTTCTATGACAAAACGATACGTGGCAACACAGTCAGTTTGGGTGTCAAAATTGACCCTAGCACTGTCAAATTAATTGCGTTACGGGGTCAAGGTAAAGCCGAACGGTACATGCTACCACTGATATTATGTTGGGCTGTGACAGTGCACAACCTGCAAGGAACGACACTGGACAGAGCCGTCGTGGATCTAGGCGCTAAAATTTTTGCCGAGGGGCAAAGTTTATGTAATTTTACCTGGGACAGACTGTCCAGTTAGGTAGTTCCAACTTCGAAAAAGAGGACGCCCGAAGAAGCTTACTCGGATGGGCAGCGTTCGGGAAGTTACGCGACATTTTCTCGTCAAAGATCCCGCAGAGCCTGAAGACCAAAGTTGTCAACCAGTGTGTATTCCCAGTGATGACATATGGCACCGAGACGTGGTCCTTAACTGTGGCCCTTATGGACAAGCTCAGAGTCACTGAACGAGCCATGGAGAAAGCTATGCTCGGAGTTTCTTTGTGCGATAAAATCCGGAACGTGGATATTCGCCAAAGAACCAAAGTCACCGACATAGATTTCAGAATTTGCAAGTTGAAGTGGCAATGGGTGGGCCAAATTGCTCGACGAACTGATAACCGATGGGGAAGAAAGGTTCTCGAGTGGGTACCATGGTACACCGGAAGACGTAGAGTTGGTAGGCCCCCCACTAGATGGACTGACGATATCATTAAAGTCGCGGGTAGCCAATGGTTAGAAGCGGCTAATAGCCATTCTTTGTGGCGTTCTATGGGGGAGGCATTTGTTCAACAGTGGACGTCTTCCGGCTGATGATGATGAAAGTTTATGTCGCTCTTAGTCGCGTCAGACAGCTAGAAGAATTGTTGTTTTAGATCCACGAAAGCTTATCAACGAGCCCCATGACAAAAAGTATCTGCAAAAACTGAAAGACCTCAGAGTTATCATTAATAATTAATTAATCATAAAAAAATATATTCCGCGTTATCTTTTGCGTGATATTAATTTCCAAAAAAAAATTGTTATATTTCGTGGCATATTGTGCGTTTGCAAAAATATTGTTTTATCACTAAAAGGTACGAAACAGGGGGGACAGCTCCGTAGAATAGTTCTTTACAGGTCTCCCGACAGCTATGAAAATATTGGTTATCTGTTTTCCATTTTTGGGTTCAATGGTGTTTTAATTACACAGTAAATATAATCTGTTTAGTACCTACATTGTGGTCATTCAACATTAAAATCATGAAACTTGTTTGTAATTTTTTAGTTCACTTTTTGGTACGGCAGGCGTGTTTTTTAATTTTTTAATTATTTCTTTTTATTTTTAACATGTTTTTCTATAGCGGCAATAGAAATACATCATCTGTGAATATTTCAACTGTCTAGCTATCACCATTCTTGAGATACAGCCTGGTGACAGACGTACGGACGGACGGACGAACGGACAGCGAATTCTCAGTAATAGGGTCCCATTTTTACCCTTTGGGTACGGAACCCTAAAAAAGAACGAACAAAATACGTTCATAATTAGCTGAGTAATTAATGTAAGTAACAAAACAAAAAACAGTCGAAATGACAACTTCTTCTCATTTTGGCCGTCGACTAATATCAGATTAAAAAGTATTATCAAGCCCTTCCGAGCTGGGGGCCGCTCGGGCTCAACTAGGATATCAATTATAAAATAATGAAAGCCGGATACACCTGACGCGGAATTTTGTCGGAAGTTAATATATTTTTCATCCCACCATCTCGGAAAGAGTATTTATACTACACCTGCTCGGAAAGTACCTTGATACTTTATCAAATTTACGGTAGAAAGTACGTCATTGCATATCGAACAAATATGCGGCGAGAAAACGCATCTGAGCGGGAGAGAAAAGTGTATGAAAATCCATTTCTTACGTGGTTTTTCTTTTTTAATTTTGGGTAAGACTATGCGCTGGTAACCTAAATATCAAAAGCCAAAAAGTTTTTACAGTGAGTTTTTATCTCCAAGTTCGCAAAATGACACTGGCCACTAGCTGTGTGTTGGATGGTGTCAAACAATTTGAAAAGAGAACATGTGAAAATTGCAGACGCCATTGGCGCCATTTTCAATTTGTGTGTTGTTTGAGGATTCAATTTACGTAGAAAAGTAAAATAAAAGGTAGGTGTAGTATAAGGCACTATGTATCACTCGAGAGAAAGTGCGATTCCCGATCTCGGGTGTTTCAAACGACACCCTCGACGGTAATCGGTCACTTTCTCCTCTCGGTGAACAATGTACTATTTTAATCTTCAATATCTGAGTGGAAAAGCCGTTTTTATTCTCTAGAGGATAAAGAAAATTGAATTTAGAACATCGTGTGCACTAAGTTTGTGAATTAAAAAAAACATTCAACCTAGTTACTGCTTCCTCTATGGTGCCGAATATATCATACAACTTTGTTTTAATTTGTTAAAAACTCAGACCTGGAACCTTCTTTTCCTCGCTGAGGTGGAATGAAAAGTTACGTGTTGCATTCGAGTGCAAAGATTTTTCACCTTGTGCTCTTTTGATTCCCTCGCTAACGCTCAGGATTCTAATTTTGAATCACTCGCTGCGCTTGTGATTCAATTTTAGAGTCCTTCGCTTGCTCGGTCATCAAAGTTGAACACGCGGTTAAAAAGCAACTTTGCACTCTTGTATAACACATAACTATTTCAACACCCTTGCTCATAAAGTGAGCTTTATTATATCGTTCTTAGAGCTATAAACCGAACTATAACACCCTCGTGCGTAGTAATAGAATTATCCCTACAAAGTTAACTTAGTACCTAACTGCAAATTATAATATGCGAGTGAACAGAGCATTTTCATTTTAACCGGGTAATACAGATTTGTAATAACAAAGAGGCTTAAGGCAAAGTATAATGATGTAATCAACCACAATACATACGCCTGCGGCTCGGGCTGCAACCCACAGCCTCGTGTACAATGAGCAACTTAGCTCACTTCTATCATAATATACTATTTCAACACACTCGCTCGTAACGGGCCTTTAAATGCACCGATTTTCGATTCATAATATAGTTTATTACGCACTCGTGCTCTTTATTTACTTTACCGCTGGTGTTTTAAATTAAAAAAAAACATTTTTCCACACTTCTCAACAATGGACAGTGACCTGAGCTCTGTTTTACACGTATCATTGCCAGGAGGGTAGAAAACAAAGCTCACAATTTTTATGAATAACATTTTTAGGTCATATATATAGTAACATTATTTAATTATTATGCTTGCTTTCAATTGTGATGCTTATCTTTTTATATAATTTCTCATAATAAAGTATACTCATAACTGAAATAAAAAATGTATAATACACTTACCAATAATTTCATTTTGAGCGGGTTCAAGTATCCCTTGTTCTGTGCGGAGTGTTCTGTTGGCGTGTCTTTATATACCGCCCACGTAGGTATCTAGTGGCATAATTACTTGCTATGCAATTCTTATCAACTGCATATTATACATAGTGCTAGTGTGTAACTAGATAGACCAGTTTGTTTTAACACCTTGAACGTTTAGATAAAAAAGGAAATTCGTTTTATGTAGACAATTTATATTAGAATTAGAAATATAAATTTAAAAAATAACAATTACATTTCCTACCTATTATTTCTATAAGTGTGCAAACACTGCAGTGTTTAGGTTTGAAGGAAACTGTAGCTAGGGACATCACCGGGCAATCGACACTTCGAGTGTCGAGCGCAGTGGACAAACTTGAAATAGAAAAAAAAATCATGATTATTTCATAAGATATTGTTTTTTTACCTATGTTAAGTAATCGGGTATATTACAGTCCATTGTACACCGAGGGGAAAAAACTATCTATTTCACAGAACACAGGGACAGTATTGGTGAGAAAGATGTTAGAATTTGTTCCCACTTCTCCTCGCGTGTTTAGTTCACGGTACATGGCGCCACGTCTGCACTGCAAGTCAACGGCAATATTTTATTTGATAAGAAATTTAGAGCGCTCTCCAGTAGAACTAGTAGAAACTATCTTGTCACACACGAATGTGATTTGTGCTGCAGCGCCATCTAGCAGGTATATGATACACGTTACCAACCATTAGTTGATTCATGAATTGCATCTGCTCATCAGTCAATATGATAGTGTGGCACAGTTAATAAATTTACCATACCTACAGTAGTACAAGTGTAGTCTAGATTATTGCCAACTTGCTTGATTTTTGCAGTTTTTGTGTAAGTTCATTTCTAACTCGCTGATTTTGATTGATTTTAGCGCGCGTAGCGAAGTTTGCTTAGCCATTCTGAAACGATCAGCAAAGTTAAGCAACGTCTGCCGCGGTCAGGAGTTGGATGGGCCGCTGGTGACATTACTACAGAGCGCTTCCGTGCTTCGGAGGGCACGTTAAGCCGTCGATCCCGGTTGTTGTCTTAGGATGGCAGTCGTTATAGCATGGTGGTAGGGCATTTTACTAATGCCCGCCTGGCTAGCTACCACCCTCAAGTAGAAAATCTGTCGCCAAGCACCTAACAGTGTGTTCCGACAGCTGTCCTTGAGAGTCAGTAATTCTAGGTTAGTCTGAACAACATCTTCGACCACATCATCACTTACCATCAGGTGAGATAGTGGTCAAAGGCTAACCTATCAGGCATAAAAAAAAAACATGAACTATCTGCTTTGGTGCAAAGCGTAAGCTGTTACACAAAAGATAAGTAAATCGTGAAAAAGCTTTTTTACCCCTGATCAAAATACAAATAGCGGGTATACTATTGGGTATTTTTAACCGACTTCCAAAAAAGGAGGAGGTTCTCAATTCGTCTGCTTTTTTTTAAATATGTTTGTTACCTCAGAACACTTGAGTGGGTGATTGTAAAAATTCTTAATTGTTTGAAAGCTGATGCTTGTTGTTAGGTTCCATTTAAATTTCATCAAAATCAATCGAGCCGTTTTTGAGTTACACTCCAATAACTGAAAAATATTTACCTATCTTGATGATATATTCGTTGACAATGAATTAAAATCGATCTCGTAAGTAGCAAAGGTCACTAAAATAAGTGAATATTTTTTTTTACGTAAAAATGGAACTGACTTCAACACCTAAAAGTGTGAAATAACTTGTCGAGGCCCACCACCAGTACCACGCGCACAATATTGTGATAATAAGTACTTTTGAACTATCATGGTACCGACTTCAACAAGTTATTTCACACTTTTGGGTGTTGGAGTCGGTTCCATTTTTTGGTTATTTTTTTTATCAAGTAGTGTAGTTCAGTAAGATCCTGTCTTGGTTCCGCTTACAGTCAAGGGTATGACCTATTCGCAGCATTACTTCAAGTAATATTAAGATTTCACTAACAATAAATCACATGGAGAAGGTACAGAGATAGGTAGGTACAGTTATTGTTTCAATTTGTTAATAATAATGAATACATCTCGTGGATGCTATTGTGTAGATGGGTGGCACAACAAAACTTCTAAGTAACAAAATAATATCATGATTCAGATCACCCTGAGAGCCTTTACCTAAAGCCAAGTAAAGCTAAGGCAGTGAAATGCACTTCTATCTACCTATTATTTTAGCAGATTTTTACATGCACTCCGTAATCATCGGTAAAATGGAGCCCTGATCTGTCTGTCAAACATGACTTCGATGGGTGACCGTTAGCGGCACTACAACTAAGCGCTTCTGTGCATCAAAGGGCATGTAAAGCTATTAGTCTTCGATCGTTGTCTTAGGATGGCAGTCGTTATAGCAAGGTGGTTCTGCAACCAAGCAGTGTGTTCCGGCAGCTGTCCTTAACCCATAATTATAGTGTTCGATTATATCATCGGTTGCTTTTCTGGGCTATAAATGTTACTAAGAAACTATGAATATTTCAAACAAAAAAAAATATATGTTTGATATACACAAACGTGTGTGTTCTTTTATAAGTGGAAAGAACAGTAGTGCTTACCGCATGACAGACTTGTATAGTAACGTTAGGCCTACTGTTACTGTTACGCTGTGGCCTCAAATATATGATTATAATATCAGCATGCTCTTGTTTATGAAAAATCTTCCCTGTGTGTCGTTTCCATCCAGGGTAAGAAATATAATTATCCTAGATCTACGAAAAAATATGTTACTTTATATTTACAAACATTACGTATATTCGACATATACGTACTAAACTTTTCTGTGTTAATTATAGGATAGAAATTAAATCAAACATAACAAGCATAACAATGATCAGTTGAATACTCGTTAGCAAACTGAATTATACGTAAATACCTACGTATCAAATTATATCAAAAAATAATAACGAAAAAAAAATCACGAAGGATTTGAACCTTGCACTTCAGTCATCTAGTCTGACGTTAAAAAATATGCGCTACTATAACATGGACTTCATAACTAAAATTACAGACCTGTGTAACATTTGTAATTATTTATAACTATAAATAAGATAATGGAATCCATTATCAACAACCAGCTCCTGCAGTATCTAGAGGAGCACCAGCTGATTAGCGATCGCCAGTACGGTTTTCGTCGTGGTCGCTCAGCTGGTGATCTTTTAGTATATCTTACGCACCGATGGGCGGAGGTGGTGGATTCCAAGGGTGAAGCGTTGGCGGCTAGTTTGGACATAGCGAAGGCCTTTGATCGGGTGTGGCATAAAGCGCTTCTATCGAAGCTTCCTTCCTATGGGCTTCCCGAGAAATTGTGCGAATGGATCTCCAGTTTTTTGGCAGATCGGAGCATTAAGGTCGTTGTCGACGGTGCATGCTCCGACTTAAAGCCGATTCATGCTGGCGTTCCGCAAGGCTGAGTGCTATCTCCGACTCTGTTTCTCTTGCACATCAATGACATGCTGCAACTCAGCGATATTCATTGTTATGCAGATGACAGTACCGGAGATGCCTCATACACCGGCCGCGCTAAAATTTCTCGGGAAAACGTTGTTGAGAGTCGGAACAAACTTGTGTCTTCAGTCGAGACCATGTTGTCAAATGTTTCGAAATGGGGCCAATTGAACTTAGTCCAATTTAACCCCAAGAAGACACAAGTTTGTGCGTTTACCGCCAAGATATCCCCCTTTGTCGTATCCCTCCGTTTTGAAGACACTCCCCTTGCTACCTCAGCCAGCATCGGAGTACTTGGCGTCGACATATCGAACGTCGTTCAATTTCGCTGTCACTTGGAAGATAAGGCTAAGTTAGCCTCTTAGAAGCTTGGTGTGCTCGGAAAGGCGAGGCGGTACTTCACGTTGGCCCATCGCCTGCAACTTTATAAGGCTCAGGTTCGACCTCACATGGAGTACTGCTCTCACCTCTGGGCGGGAGCTCCCCAGTACCAGCTTTTTCCATTTGACCGCATTCAACGCAGAGCGACTCGAATCGTCGACGATCAAGTTCTCTCCGGTCGGCTCGACCCTTTGGCTTTGCGTAGAGATGTTGGGTCACTCTGCATCTTTTACCGCATATATCACGGGGAGTGTTCTGAGGAACTGTTCGATTTACTACCTGCAGCTCAATTTCGCCACCGGACTTCCCGACAAAGCATGATGTTTCATCAATTTCATGTCGACGTCTGGCAGTCCACAACCTTGCAATTTTCACGGCATTTTTTACCTCGCACTGCCATATTATGGAACCAGCTGCCTGGTGAAGTATTTCCGAACAGTTACGACTTAGGAACCTTCAAGAAGAGAGCATATTCCCTCCTTAAAGGCCGGCAATGCATCCTCGAGACCTCTGGTGTTGCGGATGTTTGTGGGCGACGGTGATCACTTACCATCAGGTGAGCCGCCTGCTCGTTTGCCCTCCTATGCCATAAAAAAAATAAAAAATTATTAAATATATTTAATATAAATATAATAATTATTTATATTTGTCATGGATCAAATTGGTAGATGCAGTAAAATTGAGTGCCACATACATGACAATGTGGCAACGTTAAAACTAAAGAATTTCCAGCAATTCTAGGTGAACAACATCATCGATCACATCATCACTTACCATCAGGTGAGATAGTGGTCAACGGCTAACCTAACAGATTAAAAAAAATGCCAACATAGGTTACCTACGAAATCAATGTAAAATTATTACAAGGTTTACAATAAAGAATTGAACAGTTGTAGGAAACCTAAATTATACGTAAATGCATAGTCAAATTTTATTAAAAAAATATAAAATTGACCAAAAACTGTACCACCTGAGATTCAAACTCCGCTCTTACACATTTCGGTCAGACTTGAGAGTAGATGCGCCAAATTTACATAGCCATTGCCGGCAAAAATAACAAACTAACCTGTGCCTTAAGAGCGTGCCAGACAGTTCGCGACCATGGTCCCGAACCATGGTCGCGAACTGTGGAGATGATGGTTAGCGACCAAATTACGTTTGACTTTCCAACGCCCTTGGATTGCGAGCATGCGTTGTCGACCGTGGTTCGGGACCACTATTTCCCACTGTGTAGATGCCGGTCGCAAACCACGCGAGGGCAGTATGCTGCTGCCGCCGGCGAGAGCGCACGCATGGCGGGAGCGCACGCATAGCGCGTTTCCCTCTTTGAGATAGGTAGGTATAAAAGCCACGACCAAATATTTATGACATGTTTTTCTTCCAAATTTCATATATAGATAGTAATTTTAAAACGTATAAATTAAGCGATATCGTGTGTAGTTTGGCCTTTGTTGGATGCGTGTTATCGGCGCGGGAGTTCGAAACACACTGTGATTTCGAACTGTATAGTAGCAAATTCCGACGGTGGATTGGAACAAGCCGCGCGCCAAGGCCAATGGGCGGAGCCCGTGGTTTCGAACCGTGTAGATCCTACTTTACTGTCAGAAGTAAAACGGATTGTGATTCCTACCATTATGTATTCATTTGTAAATAAATATGAAAAATTGTTGCATATGTCCTTGTATAAATAGTTTGTCATTTCAGGTAGCTGGCTACTTTTAACGGCGATTTCCTTAATTGCTAAACAAATATCTTTCATTATAGCTAATATCCGCTGAGTGGAAATTAATTTCCTTTGGGCTAGAGGATACTTGATATCGCTCGCAAGAGCAGCTTATTGCACATGTTCCTCAATAAGTGATTCTTGCACTCAAGTTTCTCCACTGTGACATTATTGTACGGCCTGGCTTCAAGGATTTTGTTGTATGTGCTACAATCGCCATCTCCTGAAAGTTAAATCAAAAATATAATTGTGATCATTGCATAACATTAATGAATGAAGCTACCTATAATCCTTCCATAGATAATATAGAACATATCTAATGAATGCTTGAATCCCTCTACAATTCCATTCCACTGGAGAGCTCTTCATAGTTTTTATAGCAAGTATGGTCTTTGGGTGCTACATTCTTACTTGATGCTCTGGCGCATATTGAACAATACTTGATTCTTACCCCGAGAAACAAGACTTCTCCAAATTTTCACCCAACTATGGCTGCTGCTCCGGAAAGAGATGAGTAATTTTTCTTGTACGTTCTTTTTCCCCAGCAACCATCGGCAATAACATCAATGACGGCCACACCATTCTTAACACGTCCTTCTTTAATAGATGCCTCTCTCTCGCGTTCTGCAGCTTCTGCCATTACTTTGAAGCAGTCGACTCCCACTCTTTTGAAACATTGCAGTTTGTAGTGTCATAAACTTTGTGTGGCATCTGTGGTAAATTCATAGCTGCTAACAGCTCTGACCTTATACTGTAATTCCAGAAACTGCAGCTGTATTAAAATCTAAATTGAATTTCAGTTTAAGATCACAGGTATGGACAAAAATCTTTGTGTGACACATTTTACATTTAAAAAATATCTTCGACGTCAAACCGCGATGTTGCTCTGAATGGAATTCTATACTTTCGACTCCACAATCGGAAGGTGAATGTTTCGAGATTTGTCTTAAGAGTCCTATTACGTTTTTTGCGCCAATGCATGTTTTTTGACGCTGTAATTTTCAGCAGCAGTTAAATATTTTAATTAAATGATTATGAATAACGATAGTGCCATTCTCTTTCTTGTAAGTTGGAGTTACACATTTTCATTTTTTTTTTCGTGTATTTTACTATAAATATTTTACGAACTCAGTTTGCTAGAAAACTCGTCGGCGATGGAACTTTGACGCTCAAATATGCACTGTCACATTTCTTATAAATGTTAAAATTGCTAAGAGATAAGCTGAATGCTTTACTTGTTTGTTAGAGTTTTAGAATTTCTTTATTGTCCTTGAAATTTCACGTAAAAAATCGTAAAGAAAGCCTAATTTAAGCCATAAATGTCTTGATTCAGTGTTCATTATCTTCCAAATAAACACAATTTTATAAAATAAACTTATATGATACACACCTTCAACCTACAATGAATACATTTCATAAATTTTCTTTTGTAAAAATAATAAGACGAAATTACAATTAACAAAATTAAAATACTTTTAGGAATCAGAAGCGGAGTTAGTTTTTAAAAAAGACAAATATTACAATTGAATAGTAATTATTAACTTTAGAAAACTATTTCATGAACAAAACAATTGAAGGTAACGTCCGTCTCGTTGAAGCAGCCGCCAAGAAGTGAGTTGGCGCGCCGTGCGCCCCACCATAGCTGTCTCCGTCCACTGCACGCACCACTAGTCACGCCACCGCTGACGTCACACCTCAAGCCTTGTTAAATTATTCCTAACACGGCCTCTCCTGACAGGCGGTCGTCCTCGGCCGCTTGATTTTGAACCTGCACCTCTTCTCTCTCCCAGTCTAGCTAGGAGATTATCAGGGTCTTCGGTATCTGGAAACAGACATCATTGAAACACACAAAAATGTTGTAGGTATCAAGCATGTGGTTTAGTATCCATAACAATCAACATTTCTAATTACAACTGTAAGCGTGCACTCTTACAGCCGCAATTTCTCCACGAGAATTGCTATGTAAAAAATTTGTATTTCGGGCATATTCTTTCATTGTTTAGATTCATGCAAACTCAACATTAGCTTATAAACTAATAACCACAAACATCAGAGCTCCGGATCTCTGCTATTCGTGCGCATTTCAAAAGCATTAGGTTAACTTAAATGCAATTGATATGCCCGTGACATTTCAGTCACCACTGACAGATAACAGAGGCATACACCGAGTCCGCAGATGTTTTGGTCAGTGTCCACACAATTCCTTGACAGATAACAGAGGCATACACCGAGTCCGCACATGTTATGGTCAGTACCCACACAATTCCCTGACAGATAACAGAGGCATACACCGAGTCCGCACATGTTATGGTCAGTATCCACACAATTCCCTGACAGATAACAGA
The DNA here is from genome assembly GCA_963854805.1 of Plagodis dolabraria. Taxonomy (NCBI): domain Eukaryota; kingdom Metazoa; phylum Arthropoda; class Insecta; order Lepidoptera; family Geometridae; genus Plagodis; species Plagodis dolabraria. Next base: position 17,597,142 of record OY978468.1, on the reverse strand, counting down.
GGCATACACCGAGTCCGCACATGTTATGGTCAGTATCCACGCAATTCCCTGACAGATAACAGAGGCATACACCGAGTCCGCACATGTTATGGTCAGTATCCACACAATTCCCTGACAGATAACAGAGGCATACACCGAGTCCGCACATGTTATGGTCAGTTTGGCTGTTCCCGTGACAGATAACAGAGGCTTACACCGAGTCTGCATGTTATGGTCACCGTAGTGTTGTTTTGTGATGAGTAACAGAGGCGTACACCGAGTCTGCATGTTATCACCAGCACCTTGCACGTAGACTCAAAGTTGATGAACAGGGCTACCATAGACTCACCACCCTCGAAGAATGCTGCACACGCGTCTGGCGTCGTACATCCGCCGCGCCACAGAACCGTACCGCCGTAAGACCCAGCTAGAAAGACATACCGGTGATACGGGAGGGAGCTGCTGAACCACTTTGTAGGGGCCCCACATACCAGAGTCTAACTTGCCAACGGTCTGTGAACATTAACCAAAAAATATGAAGTCGCGCATAAGCACGTGATTAATTAATACGACGATCCTGGGACCGTTGATTTGTCTCAAGTGAGTCTGATGCTCGTTGTCGTCTCAAAGTAACCATCGCCTCACGATTAGGATGAGAATTGTCCAATGCCACATCTCGTACAGTGACCTCAACACTGGCCTTCCACTCCAATAAGCAACTGTAAAGGTAAAGCGTTAATTGTATCTTTCACAAAGCATCGGACTAACTGCTACCCCTATGATTTCACTCGATGCGCAGTATTTTTAATACAGAGCGGCACTATCTCTCTCTGTGCTTGACCTTGACTTGAATGCAACGCAACCCAAAGACCCAATTTCGAAAATTTTCAAACATTCGACTACGATCAGTCACCAACAGTGCTGGCGTATCGAATAATAAAAACGCATTCGTAAACATGCCTCTCAAAGCATCAGCCTTGTTTTTTTTTTTTCAAAGAGTACAAAATAGAAAAAGCATCTATCAGTACCAGAATGTACTTAAAACCATTTGACTCAGGCAGTGGATCTAGGACATCCATGTGAACTGTTGAAAAGGGAATATTCGGCTTTGTCCACGACTGTATAGGCTGATGAGGGGGTCGAGGAACCTTTACGTGAAAGGCATGCTACAAAATAGTCAATGTACTTTTACAAATTATCGTAAACCGGGAAATCAAAATTGACGAAGGATCAGGTTGGTAGTTTTATTAATCCCAATATGCTTGTGGTCATTGTGAAAAACACGTAAAAGACAACCTATGACCTTTTGGTATATAACATAAGAATCGCGGCTCTTTTCCCGTGGGGCTGTACTTGAAAAACTTAAAGGTACACCCACCAACGAGCCACACAAGTGATAAGATCTTTTTTTTTGTGCGGTTAGTTTTAGCGAATTGAAAGAAGTATTATCAACGTAATTGGCGATATAACGTCTAAAATATCACGCCTACCTTCTTAGAACTCGGCCGTGCCTGACCTTAGCTTATAAGACGAGAAGAGAGATGACGGTAGATGTCGCGGTACCAGAAACAAAAGACTCACCAAACCTATTGATCAAAGTCAGCAAATGTTGCCTTTCCTCGCCTTCTAATGGGCTATTTATATTAACAGGATCATAGTTACGCAGATAACGGACCTGTGCCAGATCATCTTCCCTAAAGATGTCGTTTAACGTCACTGGTTTGTATGCAGGTACTACCTTGCGGCTTAGAACGTCTATTCCTCTTAGTGCCGGTGCGCCCATGCTGTCAGCGCATATGACAAAAAGATCAAAAAGTATTTCGGAGAATTTGACAACCGTTGTTATGTAGGAGGTAGATTCTGTAACATGGCTACCAACTCCGTGCATCATACGATAAGTAGGAACTCTGTCGCAATTAGGTATTTAACAACCGATTAGAAAATCAAAGAAATATCTGAACCACTATCTTATAACACGTGTACAGGTACTTTTTCGATAACAACGGTCATGATTTCCCTTCGTTGGGCACTATCTGACAAAAATGTACATTGGCACTACGCTTTCCATTCGTTTCCGTAAGCCGTTTGCTAAAACAGTCATCTTATGGCAAAATGCACACCATAAAGTTGGCCTATTGAGTGATGACGCCATCACGTTTGATGACTAGACTGCGAGTTTTGCCTACAATGCGTCCTACAATGCGATTGCTTATGAAAAATAATATCACAATTAAAGCATTTAAAACCAACCTTAGTTGTTTTACATTTACGCTATTCGAACCTCACTTCTTTTGATTGCCGGGCAAAAGGTCTAACATTACGAAGGTCTGGTTTAAGTTTTGTAAAAGCAGATAAAAACTCCACGAGTTCGTTTTTCTGCAGCTTTGCATTAGTTGTAGCTGCTGTGACCTAAGGGTCCGTGATACCCCGGATGATGATTGCGGTTATTAAATCGTCTGACAATCCTTTTACCATGCCAAGACGCAGCAATTACTTACGTGCATATTCTGCATAGGTAAGAAAACTTGGAGTCCGTATTCATCACATCAAATAATACGTTAGCAATATCTACATTACGAGGACAAAGTAATCTGAACTCCAATTTAAAGTACATCTACGTGCGATCGCCGGTTGCCCAATAGTTCAACCACATTCGTGTGTGTGTCACCCCTAAGACAACCAACAAATATGCGTCAAACACTCACGATTATCTCACAGTTGTTAAAACTGCGACCCCGATCGACGTTCGCGCACCATGCGTCAAAATCAAGGACACTCGGGTCGGAGTTTGATACGTAAAGTTATTATTTCTTGACTGTAACAAGGATGAAAGCGCGGGTGCAATTTTATCAGCACTATTTATATTGTTTTTTTAATATTGTTAAGTTTGCAATAACGCCTGCTAGGCGAATTACATTACAAAATTACAAATTTACGAGAGAAAAAATTATGGTCATGTGCGGGATTCGAACCCGCGTCCATCCACCCCTTTAGCCGGGGTATGCTCTAACCAATTGAGCTAACATGACACAATGACTCATGACTGTAATTCTTGCTCTCGTTCTTCATGCAACCATCGTATTGGGATGGAGCGACACCTATAGTTCAACTTGCGTTGTACTACATACAAGACCAATTTTGCAATTGGTTTTAAACTTGTAAATGATGACGCAACCTTATAATTTTAATATTGTTAAGTTTGCAATAACGCCTGCTAGGCGAATTACATTACAAAATTACAAATTTACGAGAGAAAAAATTATGGTCATGTGCGGGATTCGAACCCGCGTCCATCCACCCCTTTAGCCGGGGTATGCTCTAACCAATTGAGCTAACATGACACAATGACTCATGACTGTAATTCTTGCTCTCGTTCTTCATGCAACCATCGTATTGGGATGGAGCGACACCTATAGTTCAACTTGCGTTGTACTACATACAAGACCAATTTTGCAATTGGTTTTAAACTTGTAAATGATGACGCAACCTTATAATTTTAATATTGTTAAGTTTGCAATAACGCCTGCTAGGCGAATTACATTACAAAATTACAAATTTACGAGAGAAAAAATTATGGTCATGTGCGGGATTCGAACCCGCGTCCATCCACCCCTTTAGCCGGGGTATGCTCTAACCAATTGAGCTAACATGACACAATGACTCATGACTGTAATTCTTGCTCTCGTTCTTCATGCAACCATCGTATTGGGATGGAGCGACACCTATAGTTCAACTTGCGTTGTACTACATACAAGACCAATTTTGCAATTGGTTTTAAACTTGTAAATGATGACGCAACCTTATAATTTTAATATTGTTAAGTTTGCAATAACGCCTGCTAGGCGAATTACATTACAAAATTACAAATTTACGAGAGAAAAAATTATGGTCATGTGCGGGATTCGAACCCGCGTCCATCCACCCCTTTAGCCGGGGTATGCTCTAACCAATTGAGCTAACATGACACAATGACTCATGACTGTAATTCTTGCTCTCGTTCTTCATGCAACCATCGTATTGGGATGGAGCGACACCTATAGTTCAACTTGCGTTGTACTACATACAAGACCAATTTTGCAATTGGTTTTAAACTTGTAAATGATGACGCAACCTTATAATTTTAATATTGTTAAGTTTGCAATAACGCCTGCTAGGCGAATTACATTACAAAATTACAAATTTACGAGAGAAAAAATTATGGTCATGTGCGGGATTCGAACCCGCGTCCATTAGATTGAGAGCAAGAATTAAAGTCATGAGTCATTGTGTCATGTTAGCTCAATTGGTTAGAGCATACCCCGGCTAAAGGGGTGGATGGACGCGGGTTCGAATCCCGCACATGACCATAATTTTTTCTCTCGTAAATTTGTAATTTTGTAATGTAATTCGCCTAGCAGGCGTTATTGCAAACTTAACAATATTAAAATTATAAGGTTGCGTCATCATTTACAAGTTTAAAACCAATTGCAAAATTGGTCTTGTATGTAGTACAACGCAAGTTGAACTATAGGTGTCGCTCCATCCCAATACGATGGTTGCATGAAGAACGAGAGCAAGAATTACAGTCATGAGTCATTGTGTCATGTTAGCTCAATTGGTTAGAGCATACCCCGGCTAAAGGGGTGGATGGACGCGGGTTCGAATCCCGCACATGACCATAATTTTTTCTCTCGTAAATTTGTAATTTTGTAATGTAATTCGCCTAGCAGGCGTTATTGCAAACTTAACAATATTAAAATTATAAGGTTGCGTCATCATTTACAAGTTTAAAACCAATTGCAAAATTGGTCTTGTATGTAGTACAACGCAAGTTGAACTATAGGTGTCGCTCCATCCCAATACGATGGTTGCATGAAGAACGAGAGCAAGAATTACAGTCATGAGTCATTGTGTCATGTTAGCTCAATTGGTTAGAGCATACCCCGGCTAAAGGGGTGGATGGACGCGGGTTCGAATCCCGCACATGACCATAATATTTTCTCTCGTAAATTTGTAATTTTGTAATGTAATTCGCCTAGCAGGCGTTATTGCAAACTTAACAATATTAAAATTATAAGGTTGCGTCATCATTTACAAGTTTAAAACCAATTGCAAAATTGGTCTTGTATGTAGTACAACGCAAGTTGAACTATAGGTGTCGCTCCATCCCAATACGATGGTTGCATGAAGAACGAGAGCAAGAATTACAGTCATGAGTCATTGTGTCATGTTAGCTCAATTGGTTAGAGCATACCCCGGCTAAAGGGGTGGATGGACGCGGGTTCGAATCCCGCACATGACCATAATTTTTTCTCTCGTAAATTTGTAATTTTGTAATGTAATTCGCCTAGCAGGCGTTATTGCAAACTTAACAATATTAAAATTATAAGGTTGCGTCATCATTTACAAGTTTAAAACCAATTGCAAAATTGGTCTTGTATGTAGTACAACGCAAGTTGAACTATAGGTGTCGCTCCATCCCAATACGATGGTTGCATGAAGAACGAGAGCAAGAATTACAGTCATGAGTCATTGTGTCATGTTAGCTCAATTGGTTAGAGCATACCCCGGCTAAAGGGGTGGATGGACGCGGGTTCGAATCCCGCACATGACCATAATTTTTTCTCTCGTAAATTTGTAATTTTGTAATGTAATTCGCCTAGCAGGCGTTATTGCAAACTTAACAATATTAAAATTATAAGGTTGCGTCATCATTTACAAGTTTAAAACCAATTGCAAAATTGGTCTTGTATGTAGTACAACGCAAGTTGAACTATAGGTGTCGCTCCATCCCAATACGATGGTTGCATGAAGAACGAGAGCAAGAATTACAGTCATGAGTCATTGTGTCATGTTAGCTCAATTGGTTAGAGCATACCCCGGCTAAAGGGGTGGATGGACGCGGGTTCGAATCCCGCACATGACCATAATTTTTTCTCTCGTAAATTTGTAATTTTGTAATGTAATTCGCCTAGCAGGCGTTATTGCAAACTTAACAATATTAAAATTATAAGGTTGCGTCATCATTTACAAGTTTAAAACCAATTGCAAAATTGGTCTTGTATGTAGTACAACGCAAGTTGAACTATAGGTGTCGCTCCATCCCAATACGATGGTTGCATGAAGAACGAGAGCAAGAATTACAGTCATGAGTCATTGTGTCATGTTAGCTCAATTGGTTAGAGCATACCCCGGCTAAAGGGGTGGATGGACGCGGGTTCGAATCCCGCACATGACCATAATTTTTTCTCTCGTAAATTTGTAATTTTGTAACTATTTATATTGGTTTCGCGGGTAACCTCGTTTTAATTTTCTTCCGTTCTAACCGACATAAGGCACTCACGATTCAAAAGGAGGGAACTGAAATAGTTACGGGAGTAGTCTACAATCTACACTCGATCGCGTTAAATCTACAAAGAATTGTGTCTAACGCCTGTTCACGAGTGGCACTACACTGGTTATGTGGGCTATCATGACGCCGTTTACCTATGCTAACCCTGCGCGAATCATCTTGGTGTCTACGTGACCTACTGCAATTCCAACGAAGTGTATCACCTCTTTGCCTCGTACGAGACGGACGTCCTGACATATTAAAATCAAATATGTACTTACGATTTGTTAGGATTCTACTCACACAGTACAATACACAAAAACTCAAATTACTAAGATAACGGAAACAGTGAATCTTTACAATGATATACCAACAATACCGAGCAAGGCAAACCGTGGTCAATCCCACTTCTGATTTTAGGAATCAGAAGCGGAGTTAGTTTTTAAAAAAGACAAATATTACAATTGAATAATAATTATTAACTTTAGAAAACTATTTCATGAACAAAACAATTGAAGGTAACGTCCGTCTCGTTGAAGCAGCCGCCAAGAAGTGAGTTGGCGCGCCGTGCGCCCCACCATAGCTGTCTCCGTCCACTGCACGCACCACTAGTCACGCCACCGCTGACGTCACACCTCAAGCCTTGTTAAATTATTCCTAACAATACTATATATTCTGCATCAATGCAGCTCGCTCCTCAGTATCGCGCGAGCGCTTACCGAGGAAGGATCTGTACACGAAATTTTCGCGCGCTATCGTTCGGAGATCGCTTTATCATCGACTCGTGTACGCCGACCGAAATAATTTGATCCAGTAAGTAATTTTTTACATCTTATTAAATGTATATGTTTTAGTATGAGTGCATCGGTCTGATGATGAAGCCGGAAGACAGCAATAGGAACTTTTCAACTAAACAAGATAAGCCCATCGTGTTTAGGTTTATTCGCCTTGTCTTGCTGAGTACTTTGGCACTACATGATATTCAGGGTCTGATGATGAAGTCGGAATATGGCAATCGGAACGTTTGAACTAAACAAGATAGGCCTATTCTGGGTTCAGTTTGACCAGCTTGTAGTATCGACGGCATATTTTTTAAAAGCTTGTCTGTAATAACATATTTTTAAAAACTCAGTATCTATTTTTTATTTATAGGTAGGTATGGGTCGAAAAACACCACTGTATGCCTGCTTAAAAAAAAGGAAGAGACACAACTATGCTCGCTTACAGAAAGCATTACAAGTTCGAATGGCACTAAAAAGGTACACGCATGTTATTAATTTCAATCGTATCACAGAATACTTATAAGTTCCTACCTAAAAATATATACCTTTGTTGAGATGTGAATAAAATATAGTAGTTTTCTAAAAACACGTAAAATATATTCGGCAAATGTTTAGCCCTAGTTACAACAGTTGTTGATGAAAGTGACGTGACAGTTTTCTTTGTAAAGAGTATTATGTGTGATGAAGGAGTTTATGACGTCGGAGTAAATACTCATTTATAACAATATTTAATACTAAAACAAACATAAATCAGTTATTTATATTATTTTATTATTTTTTTCAGGGCACATAACCATAATAATTCTGAAACATCTACAGAAAGTAAAAATATGGTATTAGAACCAACAGTGGAAGAATCGTCTACTCTTGATCAGGTAAAGTAGACACCTGTCAGTAATCATCTGTGATCCGTCTGTTACCATATTAAACCATGATTATCACCAATCATGGTTACAGGAGTGTTCCTTCTGTATTGTCTACTATGTCGGGATTATGTATCGTAATTCAATACCTTCGATTTAGGATCAGTAACTATTATATTCTTTTTTAGAACCAAGAGGCTTCTACATCATCAGAAAAAAATATGCGTTTCAGTTCTATTGAACAATCACGGATGGAGGAAGATCATTTGCGTTGCATAATCGTCGAAAAAGAACTATTTACTACAGATGCTGAGCAGGTATATCAGTACTAATATTATAAATGCGAAAGTAACTCTGTCTGTCTGTCTGTCTGTCACGCCAAAACTACTGGACCGATTTGAATGAAATTTGGTATGGAAATAGTTTGAGACCCGGGTAAAAACATAGGATAGTTTTTATCTAACTGTGCAAAGAGAGGTTAATGTTTTTGCACGATAACCGACATACGCGCGAGCAGAGCCGCGCCCGAAGGCTAGTTTTTTATAACTAGTAAATAAATTCAAACGACTTTAATAATATTTCTTGTTATTTATGTTTTACGTTTTTGTTTTAGGAAATCAAAGGAAGAAGGATTGTAGATTTTCAATATTTTATGGAACAGTTATTTTTAATAGAAGCTCACGGAGATAAATTCGGCTGCAAGTTGTTAATTTAAAAATTATGAATGAAAAACAAACAGGACTCATATCAAAATTTTTCGTCAAATGTAAAATGTGTGGTTGCATATTCAACATACATACTTCTAAAGAAGATCAGCATTTCAATGTGAACGCTGGTGCAATATCAGGGGCCATTGCAATAGGTATAGGACTATCAAACCTAAACGAACTTGTCGCTTCTATTGATTTGCCCACAGTGCCATTTCGTATATACAGCAAAACACATGATTCTCTTTCTGAAATGTGGAAATCTGCTGCCGAAAACACAATGAAAGATGCTGCCAAAGAAGAGAAAGATGCAGCCATATTACGGGGTGATGTCAGCAATGCGGGTATTCCCATGATACCTGTAGAAGCAGATGCTTGTTGGAGCAAGAGGTCGTATAAAAATAATTATTCGGCTCTTTCTGGGGTTGCGGCAATAATTGGCGAACATACAGGTAAAGTCTTACATGTAGGAGTTCGAAACAAATATTGTGTTATTTGCGCACGCGCTAATGCGAAAAAAGAAGAACCTCGAGCACATAAGTGTACTAAAAATCATACTGGTTCGTCGACTTCTATGGAACAGGCTATATTAGTAGAAGGTTTTAAGCAGTCTGTGGAAAAAATAGGTCTGATATATAACACATTGATCGCTGATGGGGACGCTAGTACTTATAAAAACATTTTAGAAAGCAGGCCGTATCCAGATATATCCGTTCAGAAAATAGAATGCACTAACCATCTCTTAAGAAATTATAATAGCAGAAATTTGCTGCTACAGAAAGATACGTCTGTTCCATTATCTGAACGCAAACTACTGACGAGAGAGCGCCTGACCAGACTACGAACTGCAATACGATCTGCTATAAAATACAGAAAATCGGAAGACGGTACCATATCCGACAAAATAAAAAAATTACAGGAAGACATTTTAAACAGTCCACGGCATGTGTTTGGAGACCGCAATCTTTGTAAGAGCTACTATTGTAAAGAAGAGCGAAAACAGGAGCCCAATCATGTCTCCACGGCAGCGACGTTGATGTTAAAGTTGCAAAATAATGTCTCTGCAGAAGAATGCCTTTTGCACACCTTCACAAACAATCGTGCCGAACAGTTCAACAGTATCGTTGCCAAAATGGTGGGTGGCAAAAGAGTAAATTTTTCTCTTAAAGACTCCTACAGTGTTAGATGTCATGCAGCAGTAGTAGCCTTCAACACTGGGAAACCACAGTATACCTTGTATAAGTCTGTCTGCGACAAAAGTCCAGGAAAGTCTCTCAAATGTGTTGAAGAAGCAAGACATGCTAAGAACTTAAAGCATCTGACGAAGTCCCAACAGTACCCACGTTGTCGCAGAAAACTTAATATTGCTAGTACAGACTCCAACTACGGTCAAAACTGTGAACGTCCAGATATGGACAGCGACGAATACGAACGAGCAAAAAAAATGTTCTTAGATCATTTAAAACAACAAGCCCAAAACTGTCAAGAAATAGAGAGGAGCACTATTTTACAAGCTGAAAGGGCTAGAATTACGTAGATGTCTTTTAACTGCGTCAATTTTTAGCAAAATTTGCAAAAGACGGCCATACCAGAACTCTGCACCTCTTGTGAATAATGTTTTATACAGTTATAGCCTTGATCATGTACCTGCAGTGAAACATGGTAAAGAAAATGAAATCAAAGCTTTGGCAAAACTTAGCATTCAAGAGAACATTATTATTGACAAGTGTGGATTGTTCATCGACAAGGATTTTTTTTTCTTAGGAGCCACTCCGGATGGATTGTTTGAAGGTGGTATTGTGGAAATTAAATGCCACTTCTCGGCGTTTGGGTTTGATTCTGAAGAAGCATTTCTACAAAAGAAATTGAAATGATTCAAATTAAATGATCGCTCAGAATTTATTTTAGATCAGAATCACGACTGGCACTACCAAGTTCAAGGCCAGCTTCATATCGTAAATAAAAATCTCTGTTTGTTCGCCGTGTGGACTGGGGATGATTACCCGATAAAAGTCGTCAAAATTTGGAGAGATGATATATTTTGGCGTGAAAAAATGTTACCAAAGTTGCAGACATTTTACTATGACTCTATTTTTCCGGAGTTAATTGATTCTCGTAAAGCACGATCAATGCCTTTACGAGAGATCTTTTTGTAATTTTTTCTTCTTCAGCTTTTAATATATTTTTAATTTGTTGACACTATTTGATTTATACTCACCCCTGATTACCTGCATAATAGCGTTCAGACTATGGATTATAACAAAAACTATCATCCTATTCAGACTAGTATCAAAATTGTTTCGCGGTCTATAGTTGTACTCCCAACGCACACCAACGTAACTTCGTCTATTGCAAACGAACACCAGCGTGCGGGCGCAGTAAGCGAGTGTTTACGATTCGTAATAGGACTCTTAATAGACTCTTTGTGTAATAGTGTATATCAACAATGCGTCTTACTTCTCCTCCATTTTCTATGCTAGAAAAATAACAAACTTTTATTGATTTTTAAATAATACTTTTGGTGTCCGATATTAAGAATTTTATTGGTAAGTAAGTTATGGGATAGTATCAAATACCAAGAAGCATCGTCCCTATCCTACAATATATGGGGTGTGTTTTTATGGGTACCATATGTTGTTTATACAACACAGAAGATGTAACATATCAAAACATAATGGCAATAATGTGTATAATTGTAACTTTGTTTGAATTACCGGCAAACGTCCTGGGGAATGCTCTTTGGTAGTATATCCGTTACACTTTGGTTATTAAGGGCGTTATAGTTAAGTCCCCTATAAAGCACCTTACTCGATGTTCTTACGTTAATAATGGTATGGTATGGTGTTAATTTTTTTCATTTTCTTTTAGTCAGTTTTTAATTCTTATGGTATTCAAGAAAACCATGGAAAGTCTCATTCTAAAGCAGAAGCTTAGGCTTCTTCTTTTTGTATTAAGTTTTAGTAGCTAAAGTTTGTGCATATATTGGGGCTAATCGTATTTCAAAAGTAATACAATTAAGAAAACTTACGGACTTTCTTCATGAAATGCATTCATATTGCATGTTTTCTTTTTTTTATCTTCTTCTGTTTAGATCAGATACTATGAGATTTTCCCCTGTAAAAATCAGTTTATAAGTGTAGTCATTGCATATAAGTACTTATTAAAAGATGAAAGCAAGTGATAATGGTTTATAGGCTCTTAAGAGCCCTTTTACATGTTGCAGCCCTCTCACTCGCACATTTAGAGATAATTTAAAATATAAAAAAAATGGTAATGATTTTTTCTAATGTGGTCTGACATTATTTTGCTTATTGCGACTATAGATGATATCAACATATTTTTATTTTGTAACATGTTGAGTCCAATGAAAATTAGAGGCCCAAAGTTTTAAATAAATAAATTACGCGATTTGGATCCCCCATTACAGATATCATCATGAAAATTAGTCGAGAACATCTATAGTCGCATGCAGCGAAATAATGTCAGACCACATTTTAAAAAATGTACATTACCATATTGCAGCTATTTGATATTATCTTTAAATGTGCGAGTGAGAGGGCTGCAAAATGTAAAAGGCCTCTTAAGGACAACTGTCGGAACACATCATCAGGTCCCCAGTGGTAGATATTTCTGAAAGTGAAGAAACGTAAGTATCAACAGCCCCACCACTATTAAAAATATAATACTTCTTTTTGATAAAAATAAACTAACTCACCTACTAAATGATGGAGTTGTAATGATTTTTTCTTCTGTGCTCATCAAAACATTTTTCATTTGTATTAATTTCTGATCTAAAACACATATTTAAAGGGCATATTAAGGTTAAAAATATAATCTTCTTACCAATGATTGACAATATTACTACACAATAAGGTAAAAAAATAACGCTTTTTTCATATGTAAAATATTATACATTAGTGAGTACGTTTTCTTCAACGATGTAGGTAGAAATAATGATTTTTTAAACACTTAATTGAGGAATTGAAACGGAATTTAGGTAAATTCCAATTTAGTTAAACATAGAGAAACATTACGGGAATATACTTACCTTCCAAATGTCGGAGTAGTAGATCCATTGGTTTCTAATGAACTTAATAAGAAATTTTCCATTGGTATAAGTTCTGATCTAAAACACATACAATTTTTTCACCAAAAAATGGAACCGATTTCAACACCCAAAAGTGTGAAATAACTTGTTGAAGTCCGTACCATGACAGTTCAAAAGTACCTAATATCACAATATTATGCGCATGGTACCGACTTTGACAACTTATTTCACAGTTTTGGGTGTTGAAGTCGGTTCCATTTTTTGCTAAAAATTTTTTTCTTCGCCCTTTTTAGTGACTCTTGCTACTTACGGGATCAATTATCATTCATTGTTAACGGCTATATCATCAATAGATGAAAATATTTTACAGTTATTTTAGTGTAACTCAAAAACGGCTTGACCAATTTTCATAAAACTTAAATGAGACGAAACGACAAGCATCACCTTTCAAACAAAAATAATTTTCAAAATCGGTTCACCCAGTCAAGAGTTCTGAGGTAACAAATATAAGAAAAAATACAGACTAATTGAGAACCTCCTCTTTTTTTGGAAGTCGGTTAAAAAAGCATACTTTAGTCAAAAATAATACATTTTCTCTATAATCAACCATATCATTAAGGACCTGCCATAAACAAACATACATACAATCAGACCATATCATGCATAGTAACTTTAACATAAGAATTTCATTACCTCTATCGCATGTAACGTTAACGGCCATCTTTTTTTTTTTTTTTTTTTTTTTATAAAATTATTTATTCAGGTAACAAAACCCAGCCGTTAGTAATCACATAACAATGAAGTAATAATTAAAACTTAAAATTATGTTAATAAGAATGACTATAAATTTAGACAATATATATTATCATACTACTTAATATTTTGCAAAATATTCATATGTACCTCATCTGTTCAATACATAAACGAAATGCTTATTTATTGAGGAGTTGAGACATTCTGATACCATCTGCAAAATAATGTTCGAGCTCCTCCCTAACCTATTCACTAGTGAAGCTGTCCTTTTCCGCAGGATAGCATGAAAGCCGTCGACTCGGGCTTCCGCAAACATATTTGATGCACTGCAGAATCTAGGCAGGCCCATCAAAATACGGAAGCTATTGTTGTAGTGGACGCGCAAGGCACTGAGAGCTTTCTGCGTATAGCTGGTCCACAGACTGCACGTGTAGAAGGTTTGGCAGTAAGCTTTGAATAGTGTTACTTTAACCTGCTCACTACAACGAGCAAATCTGCGAGCCAGCATATTGCATCTAACTGTCAGTGCCCTGCGTTCCCTCTCCATGTCTGGTCTGTCGTCAAGGTCCTCGGCGACAAGGTGCCCCAGGTATTTAAATTGTCTGACCCGCGGTAATTCTTTGCCATAAAGGCTGATTCTAGGCACGTTTTGGGGCCCCTTCCCAGCGGCCTTGAAAACCAACCACTCACTCTTCTTACAGTTATATTTAAGCCCGTGTTCATTGGCCTTTTTTTCCTACCTGGACGTTCCAAGTGTTTAGACGTATCCGCGCATCATTTTTATTTAAAATTTTAAATAAATTTATTGAGTAAATTCTGGTTGTGAAAAATAGGAGCACATAAGTGACCAAGAGTTCGTTCTGTGATATAGGCTCTGTAGCCCTGGTACCATACTCAAGACATTACGTGTGAGTTACAACGTCGAGCATTACAAGCTGCACACATACTCACCTGAGAGCAAGACTAACACGTGAGACCTGTTTGACCACTACTTTCCTGTTCTGTTATTGGCCCGCGCGTAACGACCACTACATACGTAACGACCAATCACTGATTACCGACGCTCATTCGAATCACACACAGCGGAGGCCAGACGTCTGTCAACTCCACTAAGATGATAGGTAAAATGTCCCGCACACCTCCCCAGGACAGGAATTACTCTGCATCAGACACCGATTTTGGCTCTAAAGCATCATCCGAAGGTACGAGCAAGACCACCCGAACGAAGCGTACTAAGCGCATTGTGGGTGAGTATCCGGGAGATGCTTTTACAGGATTCCAGGCTGAAATGAGAGATATGTTCGCTGCATTCACAAGTAATTATAATGATAGACTGGATGGAATTGAGCAACGGATCACCACTCAAATTCAGAGCCAGACAGGTGACCTTCAGAGCTCATACCGGGATATAGAAAAGTCCATGATCCACATGTCTGGACAAATAGCGAGCATAGACTCAAAAATTATAGCATTAGACCAAGAACGAAAGGAAATGGCAGAATCAATCGCACGCATCGATGACAATATTGAATCCGTAGCCCGGGATATAACCAAAACGTGCATAGAAATTAGGGGAGTACCAAAAAAACAGAGAGAAACAAAACACGATCTTTACTTTTTAATCCAAAATGCTTTTAAGTTCTTTGATCAAGATTTCTCGAATGCTTATGTCAAAGATGTGTACCGCTTACCCAGTAAACAAGATCAAGCGGTATCCACTGTAGTCGCTGATTTCACTAATACCCTAACGAAGGTAGACTTTTTAAATAATGTTAAAAAGCGTTTGAGATCACATCCACGAGATCCACTACAGTCAAGTGTACTAGGTCTGAAAGACACAAAATCGACCATCTATATATCGGACCATCTGACCCCAAAAATGAGACGCCTTCACTATTTAGCGCGCGAGTTTATAAAAACAGAGGGATATGCCTACTGTTGGACTGCAAATGGCCGCGTCTTCATCCGGAAACAAGAAGGACAGCCCTATATTAACATCAAAACTGAATCTCAACTCATGTTACTCAAGACCGCAAAGTGACTGGACTCGAAAGAATACCACTGTAAAAATAAATTAAATATTTGTTACTTAAATCACACTCTGCAATCACATTCTTACAATAATACTCATGCTTCAATACAATACCAGCAATTTCTATCAAACTACACGTATAACAACATTTTTACTACAATTCATATCATACTTGTAACGCTGACATTCTCCGTTATACTAAATTATATTGACCCGCAAATCAGAGACACAAACAATCATCTAAAACATAATCGACAATACAAATATATATGCATTTACATAACAATTATTAATCAAGTAATCCTGTTAAACATAACTAAACGTAAACAGGTTCTACACAGCGAATCTCATGCAATACATATTATCTATTTAAACACATTATCACAAGTTGTTCAGACACTCCTGGCTATTTTGGGCTCAAACTGTAGGTTAATTAAAGATATCACCCTCATTACTGCAATATTTATGATACAATCACCACAAAATCTAAGACACAATGACAGACATAAAATTAATTTTAAAATTGTTATCTCCGCTGTACTCCAACTACCACAACTATCATTTCGAAAAGAGCTTCGTGTTACAACCAAAAAATTAAATAACATCTATGTTGCTCAAATAATTTATTGGCATTGTATTTACTACAACAACATAATGTTTAATTCATCAATATGGTGCTTTAGGTTAAAATTAAAACAGTACAGAAAAGGCTCAGCATACAAAGAAATAAAGCATTCTACGCTGCCGTCTTTTGAGGACGTAGTACTTTTGAATTATGTTTCACCTAGCATTAAATCAACAAAAATTTGAGACAATGTACCGAACGCTGATAATAGTGATAATTTTATGTATAATAGTAAAACAAATATTCCTACCGGTCTCACAATATAATAGCCCAGCTCACTTGGTACGGCAGCCATACATTAGCGAAAAATCATGCTACCCACATTCCACCAATTGTTTACAGGTACAATGTTATCAAGGGACATTTTTAACGATGCAAATAATATTCTCCTCGCGGGTTATAGCTACGGCAAGACACCGGTGTTTAATGCGATCGTTTCATAATATGATAAATATTGGATACATTCCTTGCAATGTCATAATTTTTATGAACAATTGCTACTACTCGTATAAACTTTGTAAATATTCGACTAAAAATATTAATAAAATAATACGTATATTCACAACTATCTTTGTTTTCAAAATAATAATTTGTGGAGTAAACATGTACCAACAGTTTATATTATCTGCATTTCTCATAAACATACTCAAATACCAATTTACACACAATATTCCGGCACAACAAAAAAACGATGTTTACTTCAACCCATGTATTATTGAGATAAGCGCTGCAGTTGTTCGGATATCAGATACGCGTTGGCTAGGGACCGCCAAACCTACAATAATTATACCGGTTCAAATTCAAATAAGAAAATATACTATCTGCATGGTATTGATAATAATTTATAACAAGCAATCTAATCTACAAAATTGTCACTATGTTTGGGAATCTACTCCACTTGTCAGATTCATATGTGCTATTAAACAACGAACATGGCTTTAAAAGACATAAATGATGAATTGGATAACATATGTGTTGTTCCTAATTACGAAGTAGAACTCCCTGAGCTATGCTTACAGTATTTGGGAAATATAAATAGCCAAATCTCAATAGTATCTCAAAATATACGGAGTATTCGAAAAAATTTGGATAATTTACTAATCTTTCTGAGCAGAATGAACTTCTTACCTGATATTATCGTATTAGTGGAATGTTGGCTTAATGAGTCTTTTAATGGAATCGACATACCCAATTATAACTGTTATCATTCTAAGAAATATATGAACCAAAATGATGGCATAGTAATATTCTCGAAGGTTGGCTTGCAATTAAATGTCACCGAACCACATTTTGAGGACGGTAACTGTTTACTATTAGACCTAGACGAAGCCGCTCTAACGATTGTTTGTATATACAGGTCGCCATCTTTTAGTAACATCTCAAATTTTATAAATTCTCTCAATAAAGTTCTCGAACTGTGTAGAAGAGATACCTGTGCAATTACGGGTGATATCAATATAGATATAAAAGAAGGATCCACTGACAAAAACGCGGACGAATATCTAAATCTTATCACCCATTATGGTTTCATACCTGGTCACATACGACCAACCAGAGGCCTGAACTGCCTAGATCATTACCTTCTAAGATCCCGCCGTGATAGTAGGGCTGTAATCTGTTCTGCTGACATTACTGATCATAGCACTATTGTGTTTTCTATAGAAACAACTTTTAATAAATCAGGGTCACGTAAAAATTATAAAGTAAAAACAAATTATAAAGAATTAATACAACAATTAAATGCGTATGACTGGACCTCATTTTACCTTCACACAGATGTTAATACAGCAACAAATGACTTTACTAGCATTTTACAGAAACTGATTCAATCGCACTCCACGCCTGTTAACAAAAACCAAAAACCTAATGATTGTTTACTTCCTTGGATGACCCCATCTCTGCTGAAGTGTACAAAAAGAAGAGATGCAATGCATTTAAATGTTAAAAAAACCCCGGATAATCCAGCAACACTCTTAGAGTACAAACTTTATCGAAATACCTGCAACAATCTTATACAAAACATCAAAAATAATTACGAAAGAAATGAATTACTTAAAAATAGGGGAAACATTAAAAAGACGTGGGATACTTTAAAAACTATATGCAATATAAAACAAAAAAAAACACCTAGTTCTGACCTCTTTGTAAGTAAAGGTAGCCCAAAAAAATCACTTAATGCGGTAAACAACTTTTTCACATCAGTAGGGGCTAAACTTGCCAACAAAATCATGAGAAGAATAAATAAAACGGAAACAGAACTTGTTCATGACCTAAAAAGCGTCCCCTTATCAAATCGATCGCTTAATTCATTCTTCTTTGCTCCAACAGATGAAGCAGAAATAATCAAAATAATCGGAACTCTTAAGCCAAGATCAGCTCCAGGACATGACAAAATAAACAACAATATCTTGATCAAAGCCAAAAACACACTTTCTCGCCCTATCGCTTTTCTATGTAATTTGAGTATGTTAAGTGGAGTTGTACCCGATAGCTTCAAGATAGCCAACGTGACGCCCATCTTTAAAGACGGTGACCCTCTAGTTTTCTCAAATTACCGCCCTATCTCACTGCTAAGCAACATATCCAAAATATTAGAAAAAGTTGTCAATACGCGATTACTGAAGTATTTGGAAAAATCAAACATTTTGTCTAATCAGCAATTTGGATTTAGAGCTAAGCGATCCACTGAAGATGCGGTAACCATGCTAACTGATGTTGTTGCCACCAGCCTCGACAAAGGCTCTAAATGTGCTGGGGTCTTCCTCGACCTTGCTAAGGCCTTTGACACGGTCTCACGGCCAATCCTATTAAGGAAATTAGAACTTATGGGGGTACGTGGTCTTCCGTTACAGTGGTTTTCCTCATATCTCACAGATAGAATGCAACGAGTTTGCCTAAACGACACAATCAGTGATCTAGCAGAAGTGAAATTTGGGGTGCCCCAAGGAAGTGTGCTATCTCCTACCCTCTTTATAGCATATATAAATGACCTTTGCAACCTAAACTTAACGCAAGGTCAAATTTTCACTTTTGCCGATGACACTGCCATAATTTTTTATAGTGACAACTGGAACTCACTTAACGATATTTGTCAACTAGGACTAAATAACGTGGTCGCTTGGCTAAATAAAAATCTTCTAACGTTAAACGCTTCCAAGACCAAAGTAATTGCTTTTCATATTACTAGGCGAACGGCACCACCCAAACCTCTCTTTTTAAAGGTACATATCTGCCAGAATAATATGAGTAAATCGTGTGATTGCACTGCTTTAGAAACAGTAGGCTCCATTAAATATCTTGGAGTTGTTATTGATGAACATATGTGCTGGGGCCCGCATATAAACGTTCTTTCTGGAAGAGTAAGGAAACTACTATATATTTTCAAAAGACTTCGCGCGGTAGCTGATTCCGACATTATAAATCTGGTCTACTCCTCCCTATGCCAATCGATCTTAGAGTACTGTATTGTAGCATGGGGTGGAGCTTGTCAAACATATCTTCTAAAACTAGAACGTGCCCAACGTGCTGTTCTAAAAGTAGCCTATAGAAAACCTTTTCGGTATCCCACAAACGACTTATACGAAGAATGTAAGCATTTAAGTATAAGGAAGCTGTATATTTCATCTGTAGTTTTAAGATATCACAAAGTTGCACACCTATACCCAATTATCTGTCGCCGACATATTAGGTGGAAAGTACCGTCTCGTGAAACAGAATTTTACCGACGATCATATGCTTGGGTAGCACCTTACTTATATACCAAAGCAAACAGACAACTAAACATACTGCAGCAAACAAAATACAAATGCAAGCAAGCTTTAAAACAATGGCTGCTATCTTTTACCTATGAAGAAAATGAGCAAATCCTTCATATAATTAAATAAATAAATAAAATAAAGTTATACTCTGAACCTACCAAATTATACAAACTAATATATATACCTTTACCTTATTTTTTTTTTTAGTTTGACAAATAATTAAAACGAGGTTGTTGGCGTTAGTCTTTTCCCACACAATATATTTTGTAACCATATCTTACTGTACACATTAAACATTTATAAATATATATTTATTCAACCACATATACTTACGTAAACTTACAAACTTACTGATACATAATATATACTCTGTTACATATTATGATGCAAAGATACCGCTAAACTCTAAAATAAACGATTATATGGTCCTCACGACACAGGGAATCCTAGTGTGGGGACCAAAGTGCATTTACCTACTAGAAATTAAGTGTTAGTTTTATGTCACGAATCTGTAATAATTTTAAGCTAAGTCATAAGTTTAGTTGCCAAATAAATTTATTATTATTATATATTTTTCATCAGAGAATCAAAATCATTGTGAATCGTGCCCAGGAACGGGATATCGTGAGGGAGGAGCCAAGTCTCTTGTAAAGCTATTACATCGGCATCCTTACATAGGAACCGCACACCATCTATAGATCTCTTTATTGACTTACAGTTGTAACTAACAAATCGACATTTGGTTAATTGATTTATTGTGGGCACTACATCCATATTAAGTTTGCTTGTTAACGGTACAACTGCCACCCAAAGTAGCACCATTCTGCGGTTGATTCTTTGCAAAAGTATCTGCAGCGTAATTTTTAAAATAAATAAATTTTCGAAATGACACGCCTTCAGGCCATAAGCTGTCGTCCAAGAAGATACTTAATTTGTGTCTTGGGACTAAAATTTTATAGGCATTATATTCTTTGTGTTTTTGAATTTTAATCATTTTGATAACAACTGACACATTAGTTTTAGCCATAATGTACTCACATATATCTTTTTCCGTGGTCTGTCTGTCAACATTTGTTACAAAAAGAGGGATTTTTGTATCTGCTGCCCTAAATTTAATACTTGGCTCGCTAACTGCTTTCCCTCTAGCACTAGAAAAGCGATTTTTCTTCTTTTTCTTTTCTACCAGCGTCCATTCTTGACCATGTGGATCATTTGCGATTTTTTCCATGCACCCCGAGGCCACTGCCTTGTCTTCTGAATGCCGATTTGTTCGTGTTGACATACTAGTCTTTTTGTAGTTATTATCAATAGTATTCAGCGATATAAACGTTCTGCTATTAGAAACACGAAATTTGCCTGGATTACCACTTTGAACCGATGACACTAACCTGTCTTCGCGCTTCGACTCACTCGGCGTAGATGAGACAGCTGTTACCGTGTTATTAATGGGTGACAAGGACGGTTGCGCGATGTTGAACGATGACTCGTCAGCTGATGCGCTTTTATGACCGTTAATGCTCGAATCTCTTATCGCTGTTGGCCCGCTATCAAAACAGTAACTATTCATCAAACCAGCACCTCTTTTTTGGTTTATATTAATGTAGTTCTCATTATTACATTTTGCGGTTTTTAATTGTATTACCTCTTTTCTTAACTCTTCTATTTGCTCACTTGTGGCGTATGTCTCTTTCAAATAACTAATTTCGTTTTGCACCTTAACTAAGTCCTTCAAAAGTCTCGTCGTGTCGCAATTTTCATACGTCAACGGCGGTAATTTTTCCAAATCCCTTGCGCAAAATATTGGTAATATCTCTTCGTCAGTCTCTTTGAATAAACTAATAATGTCACTTAAATCTCTCTCCGATTTACCATCCCGCTTTCTTGTAACTTTTCGTTGCGATGGGACTGATTCGAAGAGAAGACTCTTCGCGGCCTCAATGTCTTCGGTTGAAAACCCACTCGAACACAAACGCATTAAGCTGACCTCATCCATAATGTCTATTTTGTTTTGTATAAACGCAAGCACTTCACTTATAACAATATTGCACGAATGACATTTGACAACTTTAGACGACATCGTTACGCATCAAGGACACGTCCGTTCCGAATGCGTGAGCGCACGCCACTCTAACTTATATTTACTTACTTTATTACTAACTTATATAATATAATATTACGTACTCGATAAAACCATGAATATTTCAATAACTTTCCATGTATATAAGTTTGTGTTTTCTATAGTAGTGGACAGGAGGACGGTGTTTACTCAACATAGCTTTGTAGTAAATTGATAATGTTAGTTCTACTGTTACTATTACGCTGTGTCCAGAACAATATGTTCTTCAAAGTAAGTTAGTACCTAGGTATAACTTAAACATGTTCATGTTTTTCGTACCTTTCCATTATTTCCATTGACTCGTGTCCATCCAGGATGAAATACATACTTTTCCGAGATCTACGAAAAAATGTGGTCAGGTAGGTAGCTAGATTAGGTAGTACCTATTTAATGTTCACGTTCATTAGATAAAACTAAACTCTCTAATTATATTCAAACATGGAAACTCGAGATACCTCATAAATTTGCAAGCATTTTATGAATAAATTGAATACGCGTCAGAAAACTTAAGACTGCACACATATAGTTTATGCCTTACTGTCAGACACATTATATTTTTAATGGTGCACGTACGTAAAATTATTATTGTATTATTAAGAAGTATTACGTTAAATTAAAATTTGACCAAAAAGAACCTCTTTACGCTAGATTCGATCCACGAGCCTCACTATTGCGAAGCGTCGTTACTGATTATGCGCTATTTGAACGAATTCAAATTCAAAGTCAAATCATTTATTACGCAAAACATGGGTAAAATTACAAAGGGTTGAAAAATAAATTGCAAAGGAGGTGCGCCATGCTTTAACCTATTGGTATGCGAAATTATATAACGCTATTATTGAAAAATAGAAAGTTATTAAATAATTATTAATGTATTTATACACAATTCTAAAATATAATGTCCTAAATTATATCTATGTATGTCTCATTGAAAAATAATCCCATTACCATAATTAATAAAATTTACTATTACATGTCTTATCTATTATATGTCTTATCCTTAAGAAATTCATCAATTGAATAATATGATTTGTCAATTAAAAATTTTCTTAGTTCACATTTAAAATTATTAAAACTTTGGATATCTTTCAAAAGCCTAGGTAACTTATTGAAGTGCTAGTCTATGTTTTGGCGCACGGAGTGTATTTTTGTGCCTCTCACTAGCTAGGGTGTCATAGTCATTTATATTAATTCTTACCAGGATGGCTGACTCATATATATATAATGACGGAAGGGTTAGCAATTTCAGTTTTTTGAAATATGGTTTACATGTGTCCCTTTGTCTAAGTCCACATATAGCGCGAACACATTTCTTCTGAGCTTTAAATGCAGAGTGCTTTTTAGTACTATTTGCCCAAAATAGGACACCATACCTTAACTTAGATCCGACGTAAGCGTGATACGCCCTTAATAGTGTTTTTTCATTAGCGACCTTCCGCAACATATACAGTGCATATGAAAACTGATTAATTTTTTAACATACATGATCTACATGTGAATTCCACATTAGATCAGAGTCTATGTGAATTCCTAAAAATTTTATTGTGTGCACTTCCTTAATTTGTTTGTCTTGATAATTTATATTTCATGTATTATATTTAAAGTTAATGGTTTTAAAAGTCATTATTTTTGTTTTATCTGTATTAATTTGGAGGTTATTATTTTGCAACCATTCAACTATAGTGATAAGAGAATCGTTTATGTCTGATTCATGATTACCCTTATTGTCGTCAGTAAACATGGCTGTGCTGTCATCAGCAAACATAATCATCGGATAATTAATAGCTTCGGGAAAATCATTTATATAAGCTATATATAATAAGTGTCTTAATATACTCCCTTATGGGACACCGAATATCACTGAGCGCTTGTCTGAAATTTTTTTTTCTTCTATCTTGGTAGTAGTATTTAACGTAGTGATTTCCGTGAATTGTTGTCTATTAGAGAGATATGACTGGACTAGTTTTAACGCATTGCCCCGTATACCGTAGTGTTCTAATTTGTTTATGAAAATGTCGTGGTGTACGTGATCGAATGCCTTGATCGAATCCATAAAAAGGGTTGTGACCATTTTTTTTACTCTTGAGACCACTATAAATTTTCCGCAGCAAGACCGTAATTGCTGTTTCAATCCCTTTTCCTTTCCTAAAACCTACTTGTTCCTGAGTGAGAATATTATTTAACTCGAAATAATCTATTAGGTGCTTGTGTATAACCTTTTCAAAAATTTTTAGAAAATTGGTAATTTGGCAATTGGTCTGTAACAATACATTTCTTTTTTATCACCTTTTTTAAAAATAGGTACCACGATCGAGGTTTTTAACTTCTCAGGGAAGACACCATCTTCAATGCAACTATTAATTTTATGGGCTAATACTGGGGATATAGCTTTTACAGCTGCCTTTATTATTTTTGTATAGATCTCGTCATAGCCTGTACTATTTGTATTGTTAAGTGATAAGATAATTGTCTCTACTTCTGTTTCATTAGTGGGTTTCAAGAAGCATGAGTTTGGTTTCGAGTACCTTAAAGTTTTTAGTATGAGAGGGAAGTGGATCACGCACTCTTACCATCCACGAAGCGCCTGCGCTGACTGACATACGAGTCGGTCATCGCCATCAAGACCAAGAGCAGCATGAAGTTGCACGAGAGCGTCCCGCATGCCGTCGTTGCAATTTCACGGCACACTGGAACCTTCATATACTACGCAGATGACGAAAACGACGCCATAGGACGGTTCGTTAGGAAGGCGATGGTTGCGACACCAAAAGCCATCCATGATTACAACCTCAAAATGGCGATCAAAGATCGAAATAGCGCGGTAATGGACGCCCTGTTAAAATGTGACGTGGGAGAATAACAAAATATGTAAATTTCTGTAGGTATATTATTTTATTGTAGTCCCAAATTATTTTTGTAATTGTAATCGTTGGCACGGGTATCCGGAGCGGTCATGCTCACAGAAAGGTGTTGTCTAGCGGCGGTGTTGTGTGTCGGGTCGCCATCTTCCCTCAAAAATGGTTGAGGAAGGCGATGGCTGGCACATGCGTCAACTCGTGAACGGGTGCTGCTAGAGGATACTGGTCTGCTCTGGATGCTGGTGCTAATGACATTAACGGAAAAAAAAGAAAAAAAAAAAAAAACTTTTAACACTGTTCCCCCTTGGAATGTTGCATGTTTCCTATTTAATATTTCTTGCTTACTAATAAATTATGTCATAGTTAAAAAAAAGTCACGGACCCTGGAGTCTGTGGAGTGTAGATTTAAAAAAAAAAAAAAAAAAAAAAAAAAAGTTTTTAGTATGTCAGTATTTTTAGATATTTGTGCTATTTCGTCAATGAAAAAATTATTAAAACTTTGAGCGATTTCTTTGTTTAATTCATGTTGTTTATATTTATTGATTACATTCCACACCGCTTTGGATTTATTACTTGATTGTGCAATAGTGTAATTGTTCTGTGATCTTTGAGTCTGTTTTATGACTCTTCTTAGTCGAGCAGAATATTGTTTTAAAATATGTTTATCGGCCATGTCAGTAGAGTGTCTATATTTCCACAAGAGTAAACGTTTACGTTTGGTACACGTTCTAATACCTTTGCTCAACCATTGGGGGCGCTTGGTTAAGGAAACTTTAACTCTTACTATGGGAAAACACAGGTCATAAAGAAGTTTAAAAATTTCAATGAACTGATCGTAAGCTTTATCAGTATTTTCTGCACAGTAGACTTCGTGAAATGATAAGTTGCTAAGATGCTCAACGAATATTGACTATAGTCTGTTTTTTTTAAACAAACGAGTACTGAGTATATCTCTCGCACATTTCCGATATTGACAGAGTGAGATGGGTGATTGCCGTCATTGGTCAATGTCTTTGTTATTGTTTTGAAATTGTCGAATCCCGTTAATACTTAATAATTCTCAAATTAACAGAAGAAAAAAATACGTTATTATTTTATGATTTAAATTTGCATGCTAAGTATATTCGTAACAAATTTTTCTGTTCGCGTTCATGATATAAAACAATATTGTAATAGTAGGTATAATATACACTATAACATATAATCAAATAATGAAATTATTAACAATTACTTAATTGAATTATTTACGTTACAATTCTTATAACCTTAAAAGTTTTCGTCATCTTTCTGATGAACTCTGCAGATACGTCAATAATAAATTGCTCTAGCATATTTTGTACATGATTGTCGACTCCGTACATTTTTGTTTCTATCTTGGTTATTATATGATTGAGACATGACCACCATTTTTTATTTAGCCAGAGTTCAGACTTCATAAATTTTATAACTTTTGTTATGTCCTTCTATAGCTCTTCACTTGAGACCAAACGAGTTCATTTGGGTTGAGCTCACAGTGATACGTCGGCAAACGTATGACGAGACGATTTGTTGACTTAGCAACAATATTTTTTCCGAAACAATCCTTGTTTTGCTTACCTTAATCCCAAAGTTGCAACTTTAGTATTGATTCGTTACTAGCAATATTTTTGACGTAAGGTAGTCGAAGACTCAACTGAATGTACCTAAATATAACTACAGAGTTTGTGTGGAACGGACTTTATGTTGATTACGCGGGCCAATAGCAACGCAGTAAAATTGTCGGTACTCGTTTGATAAAAAAAATAGACTCTAGTCGAAAACTATGTACATAACCTTTGTGCCTTATTGTCAGAAACTGCATTAATTAATCATGATGCATCTAAAATAATTACGACTCATTCATTTGTAAATAAATAGACGATCACATAGAAATATACATACATGGAGAAAGGAAGCCATAGATGCTTACCCTATTATGTCCATCACGCGTTTTTGCGATTTTTATACATATATTTTGCACTTCCAAAGCGTTTATTTCTAATTTTACCCATTTTTTATTATAATTGAGATCGCCGAGAAAAGTGACACAGGTCCGACGCACTACGCGGCTGACGCGATATGAGCACAAATTACTTAGGGAAACCTACGGTTTCGATATGAGCGAGGATGATAGCAACATACGTAGATCGTTGGAGAAAATAGTCTGAGATGATGTTAAAGCTCCTCGGGATGAAAGATCGTATGCATTAACTATGCGTTTTATGGAAAAAATAATCAATGAAATTTATTGTACTAACGAAATCAATATGCTAGAAAAAAAATCTAATTAAAATATAATAATGCATATATGCAATGATAGCAGAGATAGCGGACAACTCTATTTATAAGACCATTACTTGTAATATATCTAATCTCGCAAGACTGTAAATGAATAAATTAAATGAATAAATAAAATCTGGCGGTATAAGTAGAAAACCTTTATTTTCAGAGGTCTTTTTGTAATTTTTTTGTATCGAACAAAGTAGAAACATGTTTTGAGATCAATAGCAATATTACGTATATCCTAGAGTATCATGTGTATAAATTGCAGTACCCTGCGTTGTCTTTTTTATGAGATTTTCTATATATTGTTCGCATTATTTCGTAATTTCCGGGCCTTAACGCTTCGCGGTATGAAAGGGCGTATGTGACATTTTAGAAACAGTACCTACGCATTAACTGAGCTTTTTTTGGAAAAAAATAATCAACCAAATTTATTGTACTTAAAAAATCAATATTTTTGAAAAATATTAATACACTAAAATCTGGCGGATAAAGTAAGAATCCTTTTTTTGCAGTGAAACATAGTGCTATATAGGTACTACACCTACGCGGAAAATAAAGTTATTAGGTAACTATTTATAAGTTATCTCGTATGAGTCCCGAGACGTCTCAGGAAGTACTCAAGTTCGTCATAACTTGAGCTCTATTTTTTATTTCTGGTTACGCCGTCACTATAAAATCGTCATTTTTACAATCAGATGACATTTTGGAAAATTATTTAGAATAATTAAAAGCGCACTGTTATATATATTTTGTTTTTTAATGCCTGATAGGTCAAGCCTTTGACCACTATCTCACCTGATGGTAAGTGATGATGTAGTCGAAGATGTTGTTCATAACTAGCTAACCTAGAATATTATCAATTTAGTAAAAAACTAAATTTAACACACCAAATTAATCGTCGGGCTTTTTTTCGTAGTGCAGGAAAAGGATGCCAACCTCCTTTCATTGAAAATTTAGTACCTATGAAAAAACCTTTTGTATTTTTTTCTTGTTGGCAGCTTAAACAACAAAAGAGCGCTAGCAGGGCAAGTATGGATTTTCATACAACATTACTTCACTGCTGCGGAGGGAAGGATTAAAATTCCATATAACTTTTCCCGCCGCACATTTATAAGGGAGAAATGACAAACTTTATAACACGTTGAACGAACAATGAGACAATTTCAGAGTGGGTGTGGTATAAATATATATAATATATATAATTGTATACACATATATATCTGCTAAATTTATTTTGTAAGCATAAAATATTAAAATGATTTAGATGGGATAAGCCACTGGCACCCGAAACACAGTTTTGAACTAGTTCGGGAGCCTATAGATTAATTAACTAAAATGTAACAACTGTAAGCAAAAACAAATTATTATTATTAACAACTGTATGTCTTTGTTTAACAGGCGCAGTGAACTTTTTTTAATATTTTTAAGTGCCGTAACGGGTAAACTGGTGCCTGATGGTAAACATCACGTCACTCCAGTTACAGGCACCATTGCGTGTGACGATGCACTGCACTGTGGTCGACATTCCGAGACATTAATTTGTCTCTATTACCCGTCAATTGCACTGTCTACAATGCCATTCAAACCTAAACACAGCGCAGCGGTGCCGTTTGAAGGTAGAATATCTGACAATGCGGTGGTATCCACCAAGACGCCCTCTTGCTTTAGGCCTACCACCTGGTAATCAAAGGCTCACTTAACAGTCATTAAAAAACGAGACTGGTATCCCAACTAGCTCGCATGGATGGTTGGGCATTTTGCGAATGCCCACCTGGCTAGCTGTCGCCAAGCACCTAACGGTGTGTTCTGTCCTTGAGATCCAGTAACTCTAGGTTAGCCTGAACAACACCTTCGACCACATCATCACTTACCATCAGGTGAGATAGTGGTCAATCTTCTTGTGAACATTGTCGATTGGTTGTGAAATATATTTTGACAGTAATTATTGTATTACCTTGCTGTGTAATTACAGTAATTACTGTCGAATTGTGCTGTCGTATACAAGATCTACAAGCCGAAATATATATAAAAAGTTGATAGTTGAATGTTCTAATTACACAGGCCAATGCCCTCTTGTTGAATAAAATATTCGAGTAGACAAATTATTCACGAACAACTCGTTTAATTTAGCTTTCTAATAAATGCTTAGATCATGTGACATGTACATATATAAATAAATACTATTTAAAACTAGAGTTACGTTCAAAGATGAGTGATTAATCACACATTCTCGAACGTGATAGAGAGTGCCATCTGCCGATAAAGGTTTCACTCTCCACCCATTAATAAATAATAATAATAATAATAAAAATAAATCTTTATTTCGGATAAAATCCATAGTTTTGTTAATAATTACAATTGCCTTAAACCTATATTAGTAATATTCGAGTTATTACAGTTTATTGAGTCCTACCGTGACAACACCTATCCAGTACTTCTGGATAGGACAGTCAAAGCGAGATGCGCTTACCTTCAGTACACTGTTGGAGCTACCTCTTAGGCGGTGGAACATTGATGCTACCTTTTTTCGCATAATAGCGTGGAAGCCATCAACTCGCGCTTCCGCGAACATTGACGAAGCGCTGGACCGCCATGGTAGTCCCAACAGTGCCCTGAAAGCGTTGTTATATTGCACCCTGAGAGCGTTGTAAGCACGACGCGTATACCGAACCCACAGGCTGCTCGAGTAAAAAGTCTGACAGTAAGCTTTAAACAGTGTTATTTTTACTTCTCTTGTGCTTCGAGCAAACCTGCGAGCCAGCATATTGCTTCTCACTGCCAACGCTCTCCGCTCCCTGTCCAAATCCAGATCATCCTTCAGATCCTCTGTCAATATGTGTCCTAGGTATCTAAAGTGGTCTACAACATTTAAAGTATTGCCGTCAAGTACAACTGGAGGCACGTTTTTAGGCTTTAGTTTACCTGCCGTAAATATAAGTAACTCACTTTTTTTAGAATTGTACTTAAGGCCATGCGTAGCTGCGTACTTCTCACACGTATTCACTAGTATTCTAAGAGCATTGATTGAAGGAGCAAGCAGCACCATGTCATCCGCATAACTAAGATTATTGACACAGATTCCATCTATGTAGCATCCGACATGGATACTGCTTAGTCCCTCAATCAAGTCATTAATATATAAATTAAATAAGCTTGGAGAAGTCAGACCGCCTTGACGTACTCCACACTCTAACCTATATTCATCTGACAGAGTGTCAGCCCACCTAACTTGATTAACTTGATTTTTGTACCAGTACCTGAGTAAGGAGACACCCTCCATCGGCATGCCTGTCTTGCTCAGCTTTTTCCAAAGTATATCGTAAGATACCATGTCAAAAGCTTTTGACAAATCGAGAAAACAGGCATACACGGGCGTCTTCCTCTGGGTGTAATAACGGACCGTATGCTTAAGGCTGAAAATTGCACTCTCAGTGGACAATCCCGCCCTAAATCCAAACTGCGCGTCATGGAGGCGCAAGTATCCACCAAGAATGCGATTAAGCACACTGTCGAAGACTTTAGCTGCAGTAGTGGCAAGTGAGATTGGTCTATAATTTGACTTATTTGACATGTCTCCAGTTCTGTTTTTTATAACTGGAACCACTATCGTTCTCATGAAGGATTCCGGAAGAAACGAGTGACCTAAACATAATTTGAAGAACATTGCTAACACACGTGGTAGGTGGACGCCAGCATATTTATAATGTTCAATGCTGAGGCCATCATGCCCGGGAGACTTCCCTCTCTGCATACTTCTGATAAATTTTTTCAATATCTTTTGCTGTGAAGGAAATTTTACGCTCCGAGCACGGCGGGTTGGCCTCACCATTTCCCACCCCAGTCACTGACGCTCCCAAAGGTGACCGGATCATGAACTGGTCTTTAAACTTGTTTGCAATGCTCTTCAAATCACTATCCCCACCAACACTCACAGGGGCAGTCGACTTTGGGTTTTGTCTGTTGGTAAGCTTCCAGAAGTTTTTAAAGTCTCCCGCTGAGTGATTTGAGGCCAAAATATCCATCCTTATTTGCTCTTGCCTATCTTGACACCACTTTAGCTTAGACTTGAAAAACCTCCGACTATCGCACATCTCTTTGTAAATAATCCTACATGTGGCTTACCTGCTATGACCCATAATTGAAACTTTTGTCTGGCATCCCTGTGAGCACCGGCCACATATTTGTTCCAACCACTAACTTAACCACCTTTCCTAGGACACCTACGCCTATGAGATAGAATAGATCCTGCTGAGAGTATATCTATTATGTCACAATACATTTTATTAAGCAATTTTGTGTGATCCTGGTTTGAGCAGACCGCATCAGCACAAAGGGTCAGTTGTTCAGGAAAATCTAATTTCCTAAGATTTTCATTACAGTAATTGTGATACATTGCAATCTGATCCGCTCCTCTCTCACCCCAGATTACTTTATTACTACTCACAGTTTTATTAGAGTTGTCCTTAAACTTAGCATTTATTATGCCCACATCACACTCAACAAAAAGAGGAGAATGGTCAGACCAGTACACACAGACCAATAAAAAAAACCTGTTTTGCTTGTTAATAGCCAGTGCAAATCCTGCGCTGATCCAATAATCAACTGGATTGAAACTTTGCAAGGGTTTCGTTTTTTTTCAAGAGATTTTTATAGAAGTATCACGAAGCCCGCCTGATGTTAAGTGGAAACTTCTGCGTATAACAGATGCATATAGTCTCAAGTCACAAGTGACGCATCGCACTGCACCCATTACACAGAGACATACAGTTGTAAGGTCTCATGTGCCCGGCATTTTTCTGGCTCTCAAGGACTGCTGCTAGAACAAACTGTTAGGTGCTTGGTGACTGATTTTCTGCCAGGTGCTAGCTACCCGGCCGAAATTGACTTTGACATGCGAGTGTGGGCAGTGGAGTGGGGAGTTCCGTGGAAGAGACTCGACGCAACATCGCTACTACACTGACCGAGTTTTAACCGGCGCTATGCCTTTATTAAACACAATACTACGAACTATATACAACACTACAGCTACTACAATAAAAGCATTTAGACAACCTATAAGTCATAGCAGACTCACATTAATTTTATATTATTTTGTATTTATATTACATTACCCACATTGGATATTACTAAAATGGCCCTCACGGAACATGCTCATCTCTCGTTTTGATAAAGCCCCCGTATTAGCAAGAGAACATTTTTATATAGCTACCTAGTTATAAGAAGCTATTGAAATCAATTGACATACACATTTTACCAGATTTGGGGATGGACTGGTGGTAGTGCCAGTCTAGATTCCTACCCTTAATGTCACCTCGACGCAGAGTGAGTATGTGGAACATTCTAGAATGCGACGTGGTATTGTATGTCACGGAAACTTCGATGATGTTGATGCGGTCACAGACGACGAAGTATGTCCACCGTCTTCAGCCACAGCATGGTAGGAAGGCATTTTCGTATGCTCGCCTGAGAAGCCCTCCCTCTAGTAGAAACTCTGTCGCCAAAAACCTAACAGTGTGTTCCGGTAGCAACTTTGACAGTCGGTATATCATGGAGTTACAGGCATATGAGCCTAAACAAATTAATTTTAGGATGATAGGTGCAGTGCATTTTGTTATTTGTGACGAACGAAATGCATCTGTTAAAGGCAGAGGATACCGCTTAACGTCAGGTGTGCCAAGCGCATCATCGAGTCAATCCCACAAATAAAAATGAGAAACATTTAGTTCTGTGACACTTCATTTAATTTAGGCGTCTACGACGCTCTTATAAAGATCAATTACAAATTTTAATATGCAAATTTTAAAATTTTGTAATTTTTTTTTTATGTGAGATGCTCCGAGGTAAATGTTCATACTTCTCGTTTATTGCTTCCAGCACACATAGTCACATCAGACAAACCGGAATAGTTTCTCTTCACATTAAATTTTCAAGTGTTAGTGTACCGCTAGAAAAAAAAAAATGCATTTACCTGCCTTGACCGAGTCACAATATAATATTGTTTCGTATATAATTATAATTTATGTACTTATCGGGCGCCGTTGAAGAACATACTGTTAGGATACTACACTGATTTCGTCTACTAATGAATGTATCAATGTTTATTCAATTTAATGTTCAGTATATAATATTGTATTTTGAATATTGTTTATAATATTTATCCAGTATTATAGTGCCGTGCCAATCCAATAAGGTTGCATAAATTAAAAAAGTAAAACATTTGACACAACTGATGCGGCGATAACTGATGAACACAGCTGCCACATAATTTTTTTAAAAAAAAAGGCGCCAGTCACTTTTGGCGCCATTCGATGATCTTAATACTTTTAATTACACCTTTATGAAAATAATGTTTTTATTACTATACAAGTAAGTGTATACAGTTTGTAATTCTTACTGGATCTGATTTAAGGTAAAGAATAACGATTTTATTAAAACATAAGTGTATATTAATAACCTTATAAAGAATTGTACATTCCTAAAGGAATATACCTAAGTTAATAAATGTTTTTAAAAACGATCGAAACATACATTTCATTTCATATAATAAACCCTTATAATTCAGAAGTGGGATAGGCGCGTGTTTTACCGAAAACACACGTTTATCTCGCCCATGAATATTGCTGTAGTTTTCAAAAATCGCTCTAGTTTTTTTTGCTGTCTTGTATTAGTTGTTAGTTGTTCTAACTTAAATACTGAAATGAAATGTACCTAGTTATGGTTATACAATGCGCTTGTAGTTTGGTGCTATCGGTTGATTGAAGATAACTCAATACTTAATCATTATAATTAAATGTACCTGTTTAAATTAATTGTTGACCGATTGAATATAGCGAAAATAGTGATGACTACTCTATTATTACTGGTTAGTCCAGTAGCAAGAGCGTTACGTCCACACTGTGATGGTGCATGGTACCGAGAATGACACCCGGAGTGAAAAAAAAGGGGTAACTGGTTTTACCATCTGAAATTTCTAGTAACAGTTCGCAATCTAGTACTGTGAGTGGTAAATGGCACAGGGAATCCCCCTATTGCATATAAATACCGATTTGTTTTGCTGAATCATGCATGTTCCTACACTTCCATCCACACTAATACAGGTTTCACGTTGTAAAAATAATTAAGTAAACAACTACGTTAATAATTACAGTCTGGCCCGATTTGGCTAACAGTGATAAGTGATAACAAAAGAAGTTAATCCGTCGCTTAAAAAGAAAAAAAAACATAATATTCTATTTGGGGATGGACCAGCACTGACATCCCGCATGGGGTGTTTTTATTTAATCGTTAGATTAACTGTCCGGTGAATAGAACTAAGATCATTTCTCTTGGCAACACATAGTTCTTTTGTTTCTATACCTATTCGCTATCTTTGCCATGAACCTGAATTTGTCAATATATATGCGAATATACTTGTTCATGATATTTAGTAACGAAGAGAATGTTTATGAGTTTTAGTTTGGACGGCACATTGCGGTACCTGTTCCATGTGGGCGAGACTTCAGGCGATGTCGAGGATGCAGCCATAAATGACGTGGTTGACTATCATCGGCACCTCGCACAGTGCTCAGCAGATAATGGTGAGTGTGATACTCGAGGCTCAGATCTGCAAAGTTCTGAAAACAATATAAGCGAGGGAGCGGAAGAGAGCCATAAAGTCTGGCAAGGCCACAAACGCTTTTCAAGTCATATTGCAGATGCAGAAGGGAGCCTGAGAGTTAGGCAAAGCCGCATACGCAATTTTCAATATACCTACTACTAAAGCGGAAGGGAGCCTGAGAGTTAGGCAAAGCCGCATACGCAATTTTCAATATACCTACTACTAAAGCGGAAGGGAGCCTGAGAGTTAGGCAAAGCCGCATACGCAATTTTCAATATACCTACTACTAAAGCGGAAGGGAGCCTGAGAGTTAGGCAAAGCCGCATACGCAATTTTCAATATACCTACTACTAAAGCGGAAGGGAGCCTGAGAGTTAGGCAAAGCCGCATACGCAATTTTCAATATACCTACTACTAAAGCGGAAGGGAGCCTGAGATTTAGGCAAAGCCGCAGATGTTCTTCAAATTGTACTATTAACGCGGAAGGGAGTCTGATAATAAGGCAAAACCGCAAACGCTCGTTTCACGATCATCGATCGATTTATCAAGCCAGGAGTCAAT
The DNA here is from genome assembly GCA_963854805.1 of Plagodis dolabraria. NCBI lineage: Eukaryota > Metazoa > Arthropoda > Insecta > Lepidoptera > Geometridae > Plagodis > Plagodis dolabraria. The sequence goes on along the minus strand of OY978468.1, from coordinate 17,561,849 downwards.
GGGAAGACGCCATCGTAGGAATACCGAAATATCACAACAGCTTTCTAATAGTTGTCCACGAAGATCAGAATCGTAACTTAAGAAGTTTAAACAATTCTCACGGTATCCAACTAGATCGAACGGTGGTATGCAGCGTCATGAAAGACATTATAATTGGTCAAAAAGTCGATCCACAGAATGACAATCTAGATTGTATTCGGGAGGGTCAAGTAAGTAGTAAGGTCAAGTAGTTAAAGCAGTTCAGACGATTGGTTGTCATGTATTTAAAGTGTTCTCGTAGTAAATTCGTGGAGCGCGAGATTAATCGCCATGCATATATTATGACCGCCACCTTACGCGCTTGTTGAGCCCCTCTGTTATTAAAAATAATATGATCTTGACGGAACCAGGAAACAAAAATATTTTGAGATTAGCTCAGATAGAGAATGTGACGCACCTAACGATGCAATGTCACACGTAACGAAACTTACGAAGCGGTGGGTTTCCTGCTCACCGAAGAAGTATCAGCAAGTGTATGAATAGCTAAGAACGTTAGGTAAATGCAATCGAAAAATGTGTAATGATACTAATATTATCTTAGATAATCCCTGAAAGTTTACGTTAAGGGCCAACCAACATCCAAACTTTCTTTTTCTACTATAGTCCCGGAGTTTAATCCGATGGTCAAGAAATAAACCATTCTTGTGTATTTTGCTCTAACCTTGAGGAGTGTGCCGAGATTTATGGCTGGGATGAAAGACCAGATTGAGACCGTAAATTTTTTTCTTCCGAAACTTACTGATATAGTTAAGACCTGCTATCATGGTCTCGACACAGTCCTCTACTCGTGGCGTGAAGATTATGCAGAACTGTTGACAATCATGGTACCAAAGAAATTGCGTTATGGTGATTCATTCGAACATTACTTTTACGGAATAATCTATCTGCTAAATAAGGGCCATAAAGGGACGTAAGGCCGTAGACTATATACTAAACGGTATTGAAGATCGAACTATTCGCGTTAAGGCCCAAGCAGCCCAATTTCGTGAAGCTGAAGATGTACTTCAATATCTTAAAATTAGGTAGTTGTAAGTAGTTTATTTAATTATTTATTAGGCACACAAAACAGGACAGTGTCAATTAAATTACAACAATTTACAATATGTATATGGTTTTGGACAGGACAATGTCCCTAAACTATGTGTACACAGCATGACTACATATACAAAACAGTTGAAAACAAATTTAGAAAATCAGTTACTTTAAATTGATAAAATTACATGATATCGTTACTGTTACATAAATTGTGATAAATGTCAAGTCACATCAGACTGCGACTTGGTGTCCTCTCGGGAGAGAGGATGGCCAACATATCTTTTATAAATTAATAATAATCACGATTGAAAATATCCACATCATTGTTGTGATTTTCAAGATATAGTAAGATGTATTATTAGTATATACTTGTAAAACAAATACATTTAAGTGAGGATGGCACAATCAAGGTATAATATTCAGGCTAATAAGGGAAAGCAGGGAAGGTGAGTCAATAAATGAGTGTAATATCTTATACAAGATTGTGAAGTCGTAATAAGCTCGTCTCGTTTTAAGAGATAGCATATTAAACTTACGAAGTTTGTCATCATATGACGGAAGAGTCCGTTGTAATCCATACTTGTAACATACCATACTGAGACATTTCTTTTGCACCCTCTTTATTCTAGTACTAGTAGGGATCTTCATGACAGAAAAGACATGATGAGGGAGGATAGGAAACAGCTTGCATTTAGTTTATATATATATATATATAATAATAGAAAAATCAATCTGCAATATTACATGTCACAACTGCAACGGCAAAAGACATAAAAGTTTTGAACCTTCAAATTTGTTAACTTGTAGTTTATGCAGTAGCAAAGGTCACTGGAACACATATAGCAGGTTCAATAAAGACACTATGCAAGTCATGAATCGTAATATAGAAGGTTTAGCTATTAAAGAAGAAAAGCAAGCGTCCAAGCTTACTACGTCTAGTAAAAAAAAAGTATTTATTTTACATAGTGGTCAAAGATGCGAAATTTTTATATAAAGTAAACCGAGGTAGCCTATGTAGCTACACTTATTCAGGAGAACGAAGCAAAGCGCTTAAATTTGAAGATTGACAATACGACTACCACTACTAAGAGGGATAGGTACCTTGTAAATATATAGCTGATGTCACAGTGCAAGGTTAAAAAGAAAACATCAATATATTCGTAAATGAGGATAGCATATTCAAATACCCGGTATTACTTAAAAGTTATATAATATAAAAATTATATAAATACCCAGTATTACTAAGTATTCATTTAAAGAGAATTTTTATTTGATCAATAATAATATGACAAAATCATTTTTGATAAAATCTCCGACCAATTAGGTGTTTTGGCGAATTGAAGATGATGTAGTTACATCATCTAAAAGGTGAAAAAGTTTTTCCACCTGGTGACAAAAGCGTCATCACAGTAAAGTCTCATATTGAGTTCACTGACCATAACCGCGAACATTTACTTTTACCTGACAAGTACGCGCATAAAGCAGAAATAGGACGAATAGGAGAAACTCTTACAACGGTTCCAGTGTTAGCCAGTCTTGGCGTTAATGTCGTTTCATTTGACGAAACTCGTTTGGTCAATACTGTTCGATGTGGTTTACAAATAACGGAAGAACAATGTTTACAATGAAAGGAGCTTTTGTTTAAATTTCACGATTGCTTTTCTTCAAGGCTAAAAGATTTAGGCATTACAATAGCGAGGAAAATGGTAATTCATCTAAATCACAATGATTTAGTAGTATGCAGAACCGTACTCACTCTGTATGATTCTAAACGTGAAACGCAGCTTCACACTGATGCTGGCAAGCATGGCGTAGCAGGTTTTTTACTGCAAACGTATGTTGACGGAAATTTTAAGCCCGTTTCTTATTTTAGTCGTAAAATTACGCCCAAAGAACAAAAATGTACTCATATGATCTAGAAACGCTCGCTGTAGTTGCATCCCTAAACAGTCTATTTAGTCTAGGCGCTCCTTTTGAAATTTGCACTGATTGCCCTACGAACAAGTCTGATTAAACGTGATCTTATCACAGGAATTGTGCGCTAGTTACATTATACGGGAGTTCGATTGCGGGAATTAATATCGCCCAGGTCAGTAAAGAATGGTAAGGTATATCTAATGGTCCAATTGGTAAGTAAGCGATTGGTCATAACTTAGGGATGGTAGATGGCAAGTTACTAAATTTAATCATGACGACATAGGTAGTTTGAAAAGACATTAAAGCGATTCCAGCAATCGTTTTAATCATGCCTAAAATTCGAAGCTTCGTGAAGAAGTATGCGCGTTTTTCCTGTTTTGGATGTGCTCATCATAAAGGGATCATTGCTAAGCAGCAAGGCAAACTCGATCCCATTCCTAAAGTAGAGGTACCCTTTCACACGCTTCACGCCGATCATCTAGGGCCGTTCGTAGCACCAAGGGTAATATGTACCGTATTATTATTATAGATGGATTTACTGAATTTGTAAACATTACCGCTGTTACGAAAACTAAGACATGTGTGACCATATTAATAACTTTGGTGCTTGGTGCACCAGCCATAATAATTACAGATTAGGGAACATAGGGAACTCATTCACTGACAACAGTTTCCATGCATTCACGAAAGGGTTGGGTTTGAAGCACATTATAAATACCGTCGGGGGGGGGGGGGGGGGCGTATTAATAGAACTATCATCGAATTGTAATTCATTCATCGAAGCTGTATGTGCCATATGTCATAGACTATGTCATAGACAAGTTGATAATGGGACGAATTTGTATCAGATACTCAAATCGGATTGAGTACATAAAACAACTTGTAAGAGCCCGTCCGAAGTTCAGTTTGGTTTCACAGTTAGAGGTAGTACTGAGAATATCCTTAGTGAAGTCATCAATGACACTCTAGATATGGTGAAAACTCAGGGTTTGAATTAAATACGTGCTATCTACCGTTTTTCAGCGTTCATGATCAGCAGATCCTTTTATTTAATTTAATTATTGTAATTTCAGTTAATATTGTACCTATAATATAATTTAATATATATTAATAATTAAATGTATGATATGTTGCACACCTTAATGGTATATCACACCGCTCACCCAATGTATAAGACCACTTTTTGTATATTACCCGTGATAAAGCAATAAAATTATTTGAAAACACTCACACGAAAAAAATAAAAGCTATGAAAATTTAATTTGATTCATCCACATATTAAAACCGTGGCTTAATTTTGATAGGAATTTTGTCGATGTTAGTAGTTCGGTATCAGAAAACTCTGACGAAAAGACAGATGTACCTAAATAACAAAATAGTAATAATTACGAAGGTAATGTTTATCAGAACAAATTATTTGATTTTATTATGTGCATCAGACTAATATAACTGTTTCATTATGTTTCAAAATTATTAATGTTTCTCTTCATAACCATACTGGATATTTAAAAGTTATGTTGCACCAAAGTACTGCCTTTTATAATAACCATGTAGTAGTTAATAAAAATTGCTACTTTTACTACTTATTGTGTTTGCGTGTGTTTCAAAATAATGAATGTAATATTTTCATACCTTTGCATGAATGTTATATAGGATGGGATATTTAATAGTTATGTTGCACCAATGTACCTACTGTCTTTTATAATAACCATGTACCTAGTATTTAAAAGAAATAACTACTTATTGTGTAAACTTGTAATGTTTCCATTTTAATTACAATCAATAGTACAATTTCACCTTTAAATAGACAGTGAAGCGAAGGGACTCGCTGTAGCAGGATGGCCGAGCTGTTAGGATACTACACTGATTTCGTCTACTAATGAATGTATCAATGTTTATTCAATTTAATGTTCAGTATATAATATTGTATTTTGAATATTGTTTATAATATTTATCCAGTATTATAGTGCCGTGCCAATCCAATAAGGTTGCATAAATTAAAAAAGTAAAACATTTGACACAACTGATGCGGCGATAACTGATGGACACAGCTGCCACATAATTTTTTTAAAAAAAAAGGCGCCAATTACTTTTGGCGCCATTCGATGATCTTAATACTTTTAATTACACCTTTATGAAAATAATGTTTTTATTACTATACAAGTAAGTGTATACAGTTTGTAATTCTTACTGGATCTGATTTAAGGTAAAGAATAACGATTTTATTAAAACATAAGTGTATATTAATAACCTTATAAAGAATTGTACATTCCTAAAGGAATATACCTAAGTTAATAAATGTTTTTCAAAACGATCGAAACATACATTTCATTTCATATAATAAACCCTTATAATACTTATTACTGATTCAGATAATATATTGCGACTACAACGGTTTTCATCTATTACCTCTACTAGATAGGATGATAGCTATAGATCCTCGTCTATCCAGCTGACACATGTATACCACGCTCAAACAATGCTCAACAATACAATGCTCAGTAGCTCTTTAGCTGATATTATTTTATAACTGTAATATTTCAATATGCTTTGATACGCTTCAGCTTAAAATAATGTTTTAGCATAGCTTATTCTCAGGCTCTGCTTCATTACAATACGTCCATATCTAGTATAATCGTCTACAGCTAATAGCTCAACCGGTAGCTTCTTCTCGTCGAGTGACGTCTCGGAAGTACGGATTAGTGAACGAGTAGCTGTGATAATTAAAATGATAAAACTTTGTGACACTTTGCTTTGAACAACATAATCACGAACGTTACTGTGCTGGTGATCTGCAGTACTTAGTGTTTGTGTGAAGATCTGTACACCGGTTTAACAAAAATCTGCATTTTTGCGTACACTTGTAACCACCCTAATATATAAAACTTTATATATATAATATGTATTGTAAGGAAAATGTCCGCTGAGTACGGGCAACCCTACCCGCATCTATATAAACCGTGCGCCTCGACAAGAACGGTCTTCCTATAATAGCGGTACGTTCCTATAATAGCGGTACATCCTATAATAGCGGTACGTTTTCGGCGTCCGCAGGAGACGGAGGTAGAAAGCGCTTTTCGCCTTCTACGCCCGTCTCGGGAGAAGTGCCTTCGGCACTTCTCCCTCCCGGGCTATTGTAGGGCCAGGCCCTCGCCCAAAACCCGGTGGAGCTGGACGACCGCACAGGCGGTAGCCAGCATCTATGTCCTCCCTAAACTAAACTAACAAGAACGGTCATTTGCTTTGCGGCGCTCGTAGTGAACGGACGTCTGCTAGAACCTCTGTCGGTCGTAATAGGGCCACGTGAGCTATTGCTATTGCTATTTCTATTTTCTAGTGAGCTATTATTTCTATGGTGAATTGTGCGTTTATTTTACAAGTGTTTTGGTGAAGTGAATTGTGAAGGTCTGTGAGGACTCTTTCTTTTGTGTAATATTTGAACGTGACTACCGATGTGTTAAATGACAACGGATTTCTTGTTCATACTCGTGCTATTTTAAATTAACTCCACTTCTGGTTCTAACAGTATATATATTTCAAATAATTAAATATAAACCCAAATTAATAAATTTTAAATTAAATAATAAATGAACTAAAACCTTATTGATAAAATAACTAACTAAAACAACCTAAATTAAACTGATCCCAAAACTGATCCTATTTTTGATTAAACTCAACGATCGTGTCAGTCACCCCGTGACCACGATCACTGCAAACTGTTTGAAACGTTGCGTCGGGACAAAATAATGATAAATATACGCGATTTAATTGCTATGTGTAACAATCTCGAAAACCTAAGACAATATTAACGATCGTGCTTCACTAAGAATTCTGACCCCAAATTTTCAAATTACTAAAGAAGCCCAACATATTAAATATTTTTCTTTAATTAAAATTATTTTAATTTGAAATATGGCATGTGAATCGTCTAGTATATTGGTAGGAACAACATCCTTGACCACATCATCACTTACCATCAGGTGAGATAGTGGTCAAAGGCTCACCTATCAGGCATAAAAAAAAGGACCTTAGGTACCTTAGGTAGGACCTGAGGTAGTGACCTATTGTAGTAATCCATTTTCTTTTAAGGTAATTAAGAAAGAACCTGTCACTCCTAAATAATATCTTCTTAAGAGCCCTTATTCCAGCAGAGCCATTTTACAGCCCTTTTCTCAAGGCTGGTGCGGCTAAAGTATAAAACTTTTTGTTTTTTAAATGATGCAGGAAGAAAGTTTATTGTTTTTGTAATTGAGTGCATTAGTCAAAACAATAAAAAAAACAACTGGAATCCGACCAAAATTTTTTTAGCAACTCATGTTTTCATAAATTTCTTCATCAGTGTGATTTCAAGCGTCTTTTTCTCGAACAAAAATTATTTGTTTTACAGATTTAAAAATATCAGTAAACCAATCATATTGCCATCAATGGAGTGCATTAATAACATTTTGAGAAATATATGTTACAACTGAGTAAATAAGGGATTGAAAGGGCGCTTTTAGCACAAAAATACAATTCAAATTTCTTGTTATTTCTACAAAATCTGGTATTTTGCTATCTGGTATCTGCACGATGTTGTGGAACTTGTCGGTTGATGAGTCCTTAATCTGATCCGTCCATCTGGTTGGGGATCGACCTCGTGAGCGTTTTACGTCCGTGTTCCCAACCACAATGAGCTTCTCAAGGTTCCCATCACCCTTTCGTACTAACGTAATTTTTTTTACTATGGAAACAACTAAAAGTTTGCGTGGTTGCTATATATAAGAAAAAAAAGTTTTGGCAAAAAACTTGAAACTAGCTAGAGAGGCTAAAAAGTGTTTTCTATTTGTTCTTTATTTTCTTTTATATTAGGTATTAACTTGGCGAAACAGATAGAAACGAAAGTAATAAATTTTTACAACAAGCGTTTTTCACACGAAATAATTGGCCATCGAAAAGCACGATCTATGCCTCTAAGAAATACTTTTATTTAAGGCAAGAATATCTAACGTTCTGTACCGTGTACTGATTTTGTAAAAAATAAATATAGACGTTATGTATTTTATTAAACATTTAGTACCGACCTTGAGTTAGGATTTAAGACTTCAATAAGACTTCCATATTAAATGCAACTTATTTTCTTTCCTTAGCGACCATTAAAGTTTAAAAAAAATCCTGTCTGTTCGGTTGTCTGGAAGAAATTGCTTTAAGCAATAAGACCGCCTTTTGTATACCTAATAATGTGTGTTAATTTTCTGTAATGTTTTTTCATGGTATGCAAATAAAGTTTATCTATCCATCTAAAGCCGTTCCGCCAACGGGTTAGTTATACAAATATAATGAACCAAGGTATGCATGCACAAAGCGGGGGGTTTGTGGGGTCGCCACCCTTGTGCCCCGGCCACCATCTTGAAAAAAGGGGTGAAAACACTTATTTCGCGATATCTCGGAAACGATGTGTCTTACAAAAGAATCCACTGCACATAATTTGTAGCAAATTATTTTGCCTACAAATATGTTTTTATAACTTTTTGCCCTATATTAAAAATTAAAGAAGTTATAAGCAAAAAAGTGAGAAAATTTTCATATTTTTTTCTTGCTCTATAACTTTTTTTTCTTATTTTACTAAATAATACCTCAGACCAATATTTTTGATTATGTTTTGAGGAATTTTTATTTTATTTTATTTTAATTCATTTAACACACTGTTACAGCGCTCCAAAGCTGACCAGGTTTGGAGCTCATGAGAATCCGGTCAAAAAGAAATCCGGTCAAAAAACTTATTATGTTTTTTATTGTAAGTAAATATATTCTTCAAAAAATTGTTAAATTCGTACAACTTTACTTCTTCATTCCTGTTTTCCTTACCATAGAACTTACTAAATTTAACTTACGGAAGGATAAGCAGGTAGAAAAGGTCTGAGTAACCGTTTATATTCAAAGGAACATCTGCCTGCTACGACTATTATTATTAATATTATACGTAGGCTTAGCTGTTTCTTCTATCTCATTTTATTCTTTTAGTTGTGCTACATTTTTTACAACGTGTAAACGTATTGAAAATTGTGGATATTATTTTCAGTTTTATCAATTAAACTGCGAGTTTCGAAAAAAAAACCTCAGCAGATCATCTACGAGATTGTTCTAGGGTATTTTTTTTGTAAAATGTATAAAAAAGTTATAGAGCAAAAAAAAATATTTTTGCTTATAACTTCTTTAATATTTAATTTAGGGCAAAAAGTTATATAAATATGTTTGTAGGCAAAACAATTTGCTACAAATTATGATCACACAAAATTTTTTTATAAAACGCATAGTTTCTGAGATATTGCAAAATACGTGTTTTCACCCTTTTTTCCAAGATGGCGGCCGGGGGACAAGGGTGGCGACCCCACAAACTTGACATTAAGCTTTTTCAGACCCCCACATATAAAAAGATGTCCCAAAAACAAATTGCGTGCTCTAAAAATGCAAAGCTCATGTAACTTTTTAATGGACTATAGTTATAGGTGCTAATGTTAGTCAATGAGTAGATACATCAAGTTATTAGGTTCATTAAAGTTTATTATTAGGTTCATTTAAGTCTACTTTGTTTGTATACTGTAAAGATGAGAAATGAATTTACAAAGTAACATAATATTCCACATTATTTATCAAAAATAAATAACACTGCAAAAAGGATCAAAATGTTTTATTCCATGCGACATCGTCGTTGACCGCTTGATCCTTGCTAACGGTGTGCCCGTGTGCGCCGTGCTTCAATAAATGCCTAAACTTGACCGATCGCGCAAAGCGTAAAGGCTCTTAAACTAAAATTTAAATCTATCAAATTAAAATTTATAAATAACATAAGAATCATACCAAATATGAACCTATTATAGCTACAAGTTATTATAACTCTTATAGTAAAAAAATTGTAATTCACTCTAATATAGTTCAGAATATTATTTGTTTATTTGATAAGGTAAAGGAATATTAGTTGATCTGTATCGCAGGAAAAATTTAACATCTTGCAAGAAGTTTCATGATTATTTTATGAACTATTCTAGAATGTTTAAGTCTGTTTGCTTGTGTGCTAAATCTCTTTTTATTTGAGACTAAATTCGCAAGTCTAAAAATAAAATAAAAACCATTTGGAAGACTATAAATACTGAGACTGGTAAAAATAAACCTAGAGATTCAACATATGTCTTAACTATTAATAAACATCAAATCTCTGATCCAATACAAGTGGCGAATATATTTGAATTTTTTTTCTAACTTACCACTAGAAGTCACTAAATCATTGGATTCTTGTCCCAATGTAGCAGAAGCCCTGTTAAAACATAATTTTCCCTGCAAAACACCGGACTTTCTTTCAGATACACGACAAACTTTGAAATTATAAAGACATTCAAAAGTTTAAACATAAAGACTACTGAAGACTTGTGGGGTATGTCAGTTAAAGTGGCAGAGTCTATAATTGTAATTATTGCACCATACTTAGTAACAATATTTAATCTTTGTGTAGATAGAGGAAATTTCCCCGACTTAATGAAACAAAGTAAAATCACTCCAATTTTGAAGTCGGGAGCTGCATCTGACCCTTGCAATTACAGACCTATTTCCATCTTACCTGTTCTGAGTAAAGTATCCGAAAAAATTATGCTCAAACAACTTTTATCCTATTTTAATGAGCATAATATATTGAATGAGAATCAGTTTGGTTTCACAAAGAGTAGATCCACAACAGATGCAGGTGTTCAATTGATGTCACATATACTCGAAGCCTGGGAGAGTTCACATGATGCTATTGGCGTATTTTGTGATCTTTCCAAGGCATTCGACTGTGTAGAGCACCGCACTCTGATTCGTAAGCTTTCACACTATGGTATTCGTGGAAAACCTTTGAATCTAATAGAGTCATATCTGTCAGACAGGTTACAGAAGGTTGGAATAAATGGCAATACTTCTTCCGGGTCTTTGGTAAAAATAGGTGTACCGCAGGGATCAATTTTGGGACCTTTTCTGTTCCTAGCATATATTAATGATCTGCCTTGCATGGTCAAAGATTTCTGCGATATTGTTTTCGCAGATGATACCTCTCTGATTTTAAAGTAGATAAGAAAGATAGTGAACTGATTCATGTAAATAATGTGGTAACTATCATCTCTGAATGGTTCGCAGCTAATAATCTTCTCTTAAATTCAAAAAAGACAAAATGTTTAAAGTTTTCGTTACCAAATGTTAGATAGATAGAGATAGATAGAAAACTCTATATTGTTACACCACTTTAGAAATATAGAAGTTTACACATTAAATTATAATAACATAGTGTTACAATGGGCGGCCTTATCACTAAAAGTGATCTCTACCAGGCAACCTTAGGATGGAGTTGAACGAATAAAACAATAGAGGCGGGTGTAGTCCAAATACATAATCAAATTTCATAAAAACATTTTAAAATAAAACGTATTTTAGTGTAATTTCTAAACAAATATATGAAAAATAGCATACATATAGGTTTTTATAATAATTAAACAAATACAATTATAAACATATATATATACATCCTGTAACCGGTTCTACGTCCTCTATGGCGTTATTTGCATCTAATGTGGCGTCCACCTGCTTTGGACGTCCGTATAAGGACGCCAAATGGGAGACCGCGCGCAATGTGCGTGAAATGACCCACTGATACCAGAAATGTCAAAATAAAAAAAGTGAGTTGGACGTCATTTTCGTTCCAATCTACCTACACTGCATATTTACGTAGTTCCGTTGATTTTCGTAGCAAAACGAGTAGCGCTGTTGTCAATTTGGGAATACTTTCATTGATAGTTGTGTTTGACGTCCGCAATAACTTTGAAGATGCGACGTTGCCATACCGTGCGCATTATTTATGTTTTAGTTTAATCATAGAATTTTGCTATGTCTCGTCGTATACAGGTGAGTGAGCGTGGTTTCGCGCGAATTTATTTTATAAAGTATATGACTTCCGCATCGCTTCGCAAAATGTTCAGCGAGAATCGTAGAAGTGAACGAATCTTAAAATTGGCACGAGGAGATAATTAATTTTAGGTTCCGAATTTTAAGTGAGTATGGGAAATATCCCAAAAGTTTAAGATGTCGTCTGGCAAGTAAAATTGAATAGCGTATCTCGGAAACGGTAAGAGATAGGTAGAGGGTGCTCGACCAAATATCATAGGGAATCGGGAGAGCAGTCGAATGACAAGTGTCAAAAATCCAAAATGACAGATTTCAAGAAGGCCACCATACAAAGTGCTCATAATTTCGATGCGATTAGGAGTTTTTGTGTATTTTACCATACATTACCGACTGTATTAGGAGTATGAGTACGTTCTTATTCCAATTTTTTTTTTGTCGTTGACGTCTGCCAAATAAAATTTTTTTTCTGATTTGGCTGAAATTCGATATCTAGGTTGTTCTGGACGTTCTTATTCCAAATTTGAAATGGTTTTTCGATGACGTCTGCCAAGTAAAAAAAGTTTTTCCGATTTGGCTGAAATTCGATAAAGTTACCCTGATTTGGCTGAAATTCGATATCTAGGTTGTTCTGGACGTTCTTATTCCAAATTTGAAATTGTTTTTTCAATGACGTCTGCCAAGTAAAAAAAGTTTTTCCGATTTAGCTGGAATTCGATATCTAGGTTGTTCTGGACGTTCTTATTCCAATTTCTTTTTTTTTTGATGACGTCTGCCAAGTAAAAGAAGTTTTTCCGATTTGGCTGAAATTCGATATCTTGGTTGTTCTGGACGTATTTAATCCAAATTTAAGCGGAATTCAAGATGGCCGCCATACAAAATGCTCCGATCACGCTGAAGTGAGGCCGTAAGGCAGAGCTTCAGTGGGGTTGGAGTAACTGTCCGAGGTTGAAGGCCGAGCTCCAACTTGAGAGTATTTTCCACATTTCCGACTGGTCTCCATGGTAACTGCCCACGATAACCAAAGCACCTACAAGTGGGGTTCCTTTACCGAAGTGACTCAGAACCTTGGTACGATTCTGACCATACCACTTTTTTATAGCGATAGGGTGAAAGTGGTTTGGTGGCTACAGTTTGGTTCCTTATTGTAATAGGAGTTTATATTGGATTTCATACTGCTAATGGAGTTTTTTTTTTTTTCTTTGTATAAGGTGCTTTTATGACAGTTCGTACTGACTCAAGATAGATGCGGGTCGCTTGCGGCCCGCACACTGCCCGAATAACTAGCTATCCTAATAAACTTTGAAAACACCGCGAGTTATTTTTTTGGAGTAATTTTGTAAATTTCAGATAGTAGTATTAGGTACATATTTGTTTCGATTGACAAATTAAAATAATTACATAATTTATAATAAATATTTATAAGATTATCAGACAAAATCTCGCCAAACGCATAATGACTTCAAATTCTACAAGGTAGGTAGGAAGAGGTTAGTAGGTAGATTAGCCTTTGACCACAATCTCCCGTGATGGTAAGCGATGATAAGATCGAAGATGTTATTCAGGCAAACCTAGAGTTACTGGCTCCTAAGAACAGTTGTTGGAATACACCGTTATGTGCTTGGCGACAGATTTTCTACCTGAGGATGGTAGCTAACCTTGCGGGCGTTTACAAAATGCCTGATCATTACGACACGAAGGTCAAGTCCGTCGCGGGATCTAAACCGTGGAACTGGTGCACTCCACAGCCATTACCACTGAGCAATCACTGCTTTAAAGTAAATCTACTGGTAACCACTATCCATACAACTTGATCGAAACGTTGAGGTTATTCAAAATGTAATTTTGATGTAAATTTTGTGCGTAAATAAAGCGTGATAACAAAGTAATGGTGAGCCACCCATTTTGCAATTTTAATTCACTTAGTAGCCATGCCTGGTATAGCTATGTATACAAATAAAATCCAAAATTTGGAAAAAAGGCGTCCAGGAAAACCAAGATAAGTATCGATTTTCAGCTAAATCGAAGTAACTTTCTCCACCGGGCAGACGTCAGCGTAAAACAAATTCTAAATTTGAAATAATAACGTCTAAAACAACCTAGATATTAATTTTTAGTAAATTCTGAGTATTTTTCTTCACTTGGCAGATGACATAGAAAAATATATTCCAAATTCGGAATAATGACGCACAGCACAACCTAGATATCGATTTTCAGCCAAATCGGAGGAACTTTTTTCACTTGGCAGACGTCATCGGAATATAAATTCCAAATTTAGAATAAAGACGTCCAGAAAAACCTAGATATCGATTTTCAGCCAAATCAGAGTAACTTTCTTCCCTTGGCAGACGTCATCGAAAAATAAATTCCAAATTTGGAATGAAAACGTCTAAAACTACCTAGATTTTGAATTTCAGCCAAATTGGAGTAACTTTTTTCACTTGGCAGACGTCACCGAAAAATACATTCCAAATTCGGAATAATGACGCACAGCACAACCTAGATATCGGTTTTTAGCCATATCGGACGAACTTTTCTCACTTGGCAGACGTCATCGAAAAATAAATTCCAAATTTGGAATAAGGACGTCCAGAAAAACCTAGATATCGATTTTCAGCCAAATCGGACTAGTTTTGATTTCGAGATACGTTACCCATCTTCACTTGGCAGATGTTATCTTTATGCAGTATTAATTAACCTATATCAAAACACCTAATACAATTATCAAGAAAAGCTTAGAACTCCAAAAGATGTATGAAGCCCCACACAAACTCTTAATGTAGTAGAGATTCATTTTGTACCCTACGAACTACTAAAGCCGGAAACTATTGACCATAATATAAAAAATATATATTATATATATATATATTTAGTTTACCAGTTATAACATGAGAGCGTTATAGACATTACTAATTAGTTTTGTACATAATAATATAATAAGCACCTAAACCTTTCATTGATCTTATTGGTAAGGCCGCCCATTGTAAAGTACCTACAACATTGTCAATTTCAAGTTTTGATTCTTTTCATATGTGATACAATTCAAATAAAATTTGTCTACAAAGTACCGATAATAAAGCGACAACGCACATACTTAACGTCGCAATCAAGTTGGCCCTCTGCAGCGAGCGAATCATTGTTCAGCTGCAAATCTCGCGTGTCAATGCACTAATACAAAGACAAGATCGTTGTCAGTCGAAAGCGCGAGCGGAGCTACGAGCGACACAACCTCCCCGTGCCAACGCTTGCGCAACACTGCCGCCCGCGTCCGCGCAGAGCACCTCGGAACCGCTTTAGTTCTGAATCTGCATAATTCGACATTTTCTTAGGTAAATATCAATGGATTTACAAATGCTTTGTTGTAATTGTAGTATATCTATCTAGAAATTTTATGGTACAATTTATTTCTCAAAAATCGTAGCCGTTTAGAAGTTTGAATTTTTTTTAAGGCAAAAGTTTTTTTTTTAAAGCAATACCGTAAAATCAAATGTTTCAAATGTTGTACTTGAATTAATCTATAAAATATATTTTTTTCAAATCTTCAACTTCAGCGGTTACGGAGGAGTTCGCTTTAGAAAGTACGAATTTGACGTACCCAAGGGTCTTAATGTTCTTATGCTGGGGCCACACTATCGCGATAACGCGAAGATTTGCGTTGTCGCGACATGTCTGGCCGAAGAATTCGTCCTATCGCGAATCATCTTCGCGAATACGAATGCCCTTCGCGCCGCTGTCGGTAAATAGCAGTGCATCAAAGGGTGTTGTCGCGATACAGTTTGTGCGGTTGGCTACACTTCGCGCGCTTTAGTTGACTGCAAAACGCCGAGCAGTTTGAACGTGTTTGATTGAACTTGTAATCACGGATTGGACTAATGAGAGGATATTAGAATTCATACAAAATTATGAATCTGAATCAGTTTTATAGAACCTGCAAGACCCACATTTTATTTTTGTTCAAGTAATAAAGATGCAGTAAATAATTATTAGCCGACATGTGGTACAGCGCAACCGCCTCTTCCATGTCTTCCGTAAAATGAATTATCGCGAAGTTCTAGCTAGATTATCGCGACGTAGTGTGGCCGAGCAATTCGTCATGGATCGAACACGAACTTTCATCGTGACAACACGAACACGAATGTTCGCCTTCAAGTCTGGCCGCAGCATTAGGTAGTACTGAATCCGTTGGTTCAATTCCGGAATGCGACTATTTATTTTGTTGAGTAATATTAATATTTTTGTAATCGACAACGATTGCTATACTATAAAACTGAAGGCTTTTCTCTATTTTTAAATTGGATTTTAAATTAGAATAGCTCGTTTTAGAGGCGATTCATTTTAATGGCTCAATTCTAAATATAAATTAAATGTTTGTTAAGCAGCTGTTTATTCACTAAGAAAATTACTATTGCACTTGTAGGGACACTTTCTGGCCACTCTCTCGTGTGTGTGTGTGTGTATGCGTGCGTGTGTGAATTCAACATAAGGCGTGTTAAAATCACTCCTCGTAGGGAAGCATTTAGGTCGTCTCGCGTCAACTGTCGCAATTTCTCCATCGCTGCCTCTCTTTTACTCCTACGCAGTTCGATAGTGGCAATATTTCAGCATTTGACTGATTACGACTTAACTTAATAATAATAATGTTAATTTGCTTAAAAACATGGAAACAATGTAATTGGTTCTTTTTTTGTTTACTATTTGTATGTCAAAGCAAAATACTACCCGCAACGAGCCGCTAATGTACCATAGTCGTCGTTGGACCGCGTTGGACGGTGTCGCATTCTTAATTTAAAATAAGTGCAAATATTGTAGCATCAACGCACCGTGTTATCTCTATTAGAACTGTCTTACTGTTGCGATGTGATATTTGTGGAAACTACGACTACGGGAGATGGTGAAGAAAGCTATGGTATGTACATACATTTTAGTAGCCTCAATCAAGAACCTCCTTTGCGTTTGGGAATCTCTTTTGTATAAGACCCCCTGCTCTAGGCTTCAATTAACCTACACTTACTATAAACAACTATCGAACCAGCCCCTACCTTCCTTTTCCCTTCCTTGGGAGTTCCTTATTTTTGAGGACAATTCTTTTAAGGTCGTGCCGTACATAATTTGCTCACCAAAAACCCCATAAAGCTTGGTATTTTCGAGACCTACGGGTAAAATGCTATTTTATATTGAAATTTTGTGCTTTTTTCTTTGGTTCCTTAAACCTGAAAACACGATTGGAAAAAAAAAACCTCTATAGAAAAAAAATATGAAAAATGTGTGTTTTACACACGTTTTGTTATTTATATCACAAACTCGTTCATAATACAAGATGATTTTTACTTTGATAAATAGAAAATAACTATTCCTTTAGTTCCTTAAACCAGTTATATTATTAAATGTGTAGTTTTCTCATAATTAACAATTATATGATATGGCGCTTTTGACCTTTTTAAAATGCTGTAGTTGCTAATCGCATTGGCAATCTGTCCCTTTCGTAAGCGTTCGTTATCCTTTGCATGCTTTTTCTTTCTATCTTCAGTCAGTATGCCCCGGCATTCCTGCGAGGCGGACGTATTGTTCGGCGTCTTACCACCGCGTTCCAAATAATTTACGTATTTTTTTCTGTGTTAATTAACTAACAGAATACTGGTATTATATTTTTTGTGCCGGTGACGATGAGAAAACCAAGAAAATTTGGTCCTAGACAATATAAAAAATATTTAAAAGAGAGGGCCAGTGAAATAATAATATGATAATAATAATAATTTATTTCAGTTATTAAACCATAAAATTTACATTTAAACATATAATTAATAACATATCAAAATACCTTAAAATCAAATACCTAATCACATTATAACGGTCATTAAAATATTAGTGAAATCGTAAAAAAAGGTTAGTAAAATCAAATATAATTATTAGTAGTATTGCAATAAAATAAAAATAAAATAATAATAGTACAATAAGTTAAAGTATGTGATAATGTCAAATAAAAATTATGATTTAATGAGAAAGAAAAAGAAGTAAGTATACCTACGTACCTATTTGTATTTTTTGAACTTCCTATATGTCCTACAACCTGCTCAGTTATTTTTTGAATATATTTTGTGCTGGTTCAAGTGGTTTGGTGTTAGTATTTATGAAGATTGGGATGCAATACCTACTTATGGGTAGGTACCTAAGTTAAATTTTCCTATAATTACCTTCCTATACCTACTCATGTACTACTAAATTCTTTACAGAAACCAAAACGCTTCGTCCATTGAGCTAGTGAATGTGACCAATGCTGCTCAAACACAAGATAGCGTGGATAACGCACGGGCGGCGTCATCTGATCGCTCTGATCATGCGACGATGGGGTCGTTGACCTGTCTGCCAGAACAAAATAGATAGTACGGTGACGACTTTGGCAATCAAAAATCGGAACTGTACCATACAAGGTTGGTAACTAGCCTGGTATTTCGTACTTACCTTCTACGAACCACCTACTGAATAAAATTTAGAACCGTATATATATATATCTAAATGCCGCCTTGTGTAATTGTTCATATAAGTACTTACCTACCTGACTTACGTCTGCGGTTTTACCCCTCCCCTATCAACAGTTTTATTATGCTAAGGGATATTTACTGGGATAAAAAGATCTATAAGGTACTTATTCAGATACTAATACCTACCAAATCTATGTTAGGTTGGTGCATGCATACCTGTACAAATCTTCACCAAGATTCGATCAGACATAAATTATGTATGCCCGCCTGGCTAGCGACCACCCTCAAGTAGAAAATCTGTCGCCAAGCACCTAACGGTGTGTTCCGCCAGCTGTCCTTGAGAGCCAGAGTAATTCTAGGTTAAGCCTGCTAACACCTTCGACCACATCATCACTTACCATCACGTGAGATTGTGATCAAAGGCTTACCTATCAGAAATAAAAAAATAAAAAATGTAGGTATGTAACTACATAGAGAAGATTATAACATAAGTACTGAGGTATCTAAGCTTACTCATTATAAAACTTGGGTTTTTACAGCTAGCACCTGTTGGTGATGGTGTTATGAGGATGCTACCCGGACTAGGCCTAGAACTATTCCTGCCTCTCATGGACTGCTGACGGAACACACTGATAGGAGCTTGGCAATACATTTCTCTACTTTGGGGTGGTTACAAAAACTGTTATGCGTACTGCACGTACCTATCCTACCTAATATTATGATATTACTTATGTAGAAAATAGGTAAAAGTACCTATGTAAGTTTACTACTAACATCTATACCTATCCATTGTCTATGCTATAAAAATAATATTCAGAAATCAAATTGATTAATTTATTGAACTCGTGAATGTGAGTTACGAGCCGGTGTATTCCACTTCAATCCCACGAAGAGATACCACATGGTATCAGTTATATTTTTTATTAATTTTCTATTCCGTTTTGATCCCACTTATAATTTAAAGTGGGATCCGTAAATTTTTAATTATTGTACTATTCCGTCCTGATCCCACCTATTCTTTAATATATATTTAGGCACTTAATTATTACGGTTTGCAAGATAAGTTTCAGAAAAATAATATTTTGTAACTAATTTTTAAAATACCAAGAGGGCAAAAGTATTAAGAAGTCATATATACTACTTTGCATATTTGCTAGAAATCTACACATATTATAAAGAGGAAAACTTTGTTTGTATGTTTGTTTGGTTGTAATAAATAGGCTCAAAAACTACTGGGCCAATTTAAAAATTTTTTTCACCATTCGAAAGCCACATTGTCCATGAGTAACATAGACTAAATTTTATTTTGGAATAAAATAGGGTTCCGTAAAATATTTGAGTTTTTCGGACACAAGCTGTAAAAAATCAACCAGAAAAGGACTTATTTTGCGTACGCTGCCTAAACTATAAAAAATAGAACCATAAAATGCTGTAATTAATTGTAGATCTTATAAATATCTACAAAAAAGTCCGCGACATACTATACCTATCTATGTCGAGTGAGGCACAACAACCATTAAATAAAACTTCAAAATTCTCACCGCACCAGTATGGTATAGGTAGGTTTATAGGTTTGCATGGTGGTAGGGCATTTTGCGAATGCCCGCCTGGCTAGCGACCACCCTCAAGTTGAAAATCTGTCGCCAAGCACCTAACGGTGTGTTCCGGCAACTGTCCTTGAGAGCCAGAGTAATTTTAGGTTAGCCTGAACAACATCTTCGACCACATCATCACTTACCACCAGGTGAGATAGTGGTCAAAGGCTTACCTATCACGCATAAAAAAAAAAAAAAAAAAAAGGTAATAATTAATAAGCATTAAAAGGCTCGCAAGAACAAGGTGATTTGGAATTTTTTTTTTTAGGAAAGAAATGGTTATTTTTCGTAACCATAAAAGATAGACATATACTGTCGCGGACTTTTTTGTAGATAATGATGAAAAATATAAATATGTAGAACATAATTTTTATGTATTATCAATACTTTTCGCAGCGCATGCGAAATAATGTTATTTTATGGCAAATAATCAGTACTCATTACAAACATATTGGTTTCTGATATTTACGCGAACATTACAAACATAAAAAAAAAATATTTCTAGCGTTCGTTCTATCTCTAACCCTTATGTGACGCAAACGAAGTTGCTCGGGCCGGCTAGTTTATATAAAATTGTTCTAATTGTTCTTAACTAGTTACTTAGTATATCAAGTGATACCCTGGACTTACGCGGTAGGTGGGTCCGAGCGATTGTCGTGTAAGTTGAATTCGCGAAAGTCGGGGTTCAACTTTGCATATAAATATATATAAAGTATGTTTAATCGCGACCAGAGTTTAGATAAAACTATAATTTAGAAGTAAAATGTTGAATGAAGTGTAAGACAATAAAACAATTTACATTGTTATGAATAAAGAATCCTAAACCAAAGTTATTTTGATGTCGAAGGCTTCATACTCGTATATTCTAAAAATGTTGCCTGAAGAGTTAAATTTTCTTCTTCTCACGCAAAATTTCTTCGTAGCATACCAGTAAGATTTTTATTCCCCGTTTTGTAGTAGAAACGCGTTCTTCATTAGAATCTATTTTTTCTAAAATTTGTAACCCCTTTTCAGTTGGATTGAGTGCTTCTGTTAAGTTTGCAATTCCGGTATGTATTTCTTTGCCAATTCACAAATTTTAATTTTTGCTTCAAAGTATCTAATTATATTCAGTTTACACTCAAAAGGCTATGTTTTTCTTTTCTTTTTAACTCAAATTACTAATTTTTCTCGTTCTTTTATATGACATAACTAGAGATTATAAGTAAAATGCACTGCGCACTTTAAAAAGTTCCACATGGAACACGTTAAACCTGTCACAAACTGAACACTGAGAGGGTGGAGCGAGAGAGCCGATGCGCGTGGCAATCAAATTGAAAAACCGCGTATCTCCGAATTCACGTAAAACGGGGTAGCGTAAGTCGGGGTATAACTGTATTTCAAACTCAACAAGATGACATAGATTACACTCGTGCTGTAAAGATATAAAATATTTTTTTCAAATGGTTAAATCAAATATACCATAATGGCAGCCAGAAGAATATATAACAAACTTTGAAATAGCAGCTATGAATGCTATATAGTCGGTGTTTTCATCAGTTGAAGTAAAAGAATGTTACTTCCATTTCTAACAGAGTGTGTGGAAGAAAGGAAAGTCACTAAATCACACGACCATGACACCCCGTGACCACGATCATTGCAAAGTGTTTGAAACGTCGGGACAAAATAATGACAAATATACGCGGTTTAAACCGTTTAAAGTTGTTTACTTACTAAGACACACGATGACATGTTGCACTGTCAGCTTTATTGCCGTTACTACCCATACAAAGCATCGGAGAAGGCTGGTATTACATTATTCATCTCCAGGTACTGCAGAAGTCTTTAATGACTATATGGTAACCCAATGGCTGGAAGACGAAATTTTCATAGACGTTTGGTGTGCACATAAAGAACATCACTGAATGACGAATTTAGTGGAAGCTTGGCATTTTGAATTATTTTCTCCCTTTTATGGGCAGTCGTGTAAAATACACATCTTTCCTCTTTATAATATAAGTGTAGGAACTAAGAAGAGGAATGTATGTAAGGACTTATAAACGTACTTATTACTATATAGTGAATATGCGTTACGTCCTTGTGTACGGAAATCAATATATCACATGTAAAATAGTTTTATTATTTTTGATTATCACATAAAAAAGTATGATATTATTAATAATTTTTTTATAGTCTATAGGCTAGCCTTTGACCACTATATCACCTGACGGTATGTGATGATGTGGTCGAGGATGTTGTTCAGGCTAACCTAGAATTACTGACTCTCAAGGACAGCTGCCGGAACACATTGCTTGGCGACTGATTTTCTACTTGAGGGGTGGTAAGCAGCCAGGCGGGCTTTTGCAAAATACCCTACCACCATACTGTAAAGACTGCATCGTAAGACAACATACCGGGACCGACGGCTTAACATGCCCTCCGAAGCACGTGCACGCTCAGTAGTAATAACACTAGCGGTCACCCATCCAACTCCTGACCGCGGCGGACGTTGCTTAACTTAGCTGATTAATTAAGATCGGCTTAGCAAACTTCGCTACGAGAGCTTCAAAAACAACAAAAAAAAATAGAACCGCTTGAAGTCGGTACCATAATAGTTCAAAGTACCTATTATCACAATATTGTGCGCGTGGTACCGGGCTAGTGTCAAAATCCCTCATTACACATTTAGTCATTTAGTCTCATAATCCCCATTGAATCTAAAAATACCAACTTAGACAAGTTATTTCACACTTTTGGGTGATGAAGCTGGTTCTGTTTTTTGTAAAAAAAATGTTTGCACCCTTGCTATTGGATCGATTGTCATTAATTGTCAACGACTATAACATCAAGGTAGGAAAATATATTTCGGTTATCGGAGTGTAACTCCAATAACCGAACTCGACGGACATTCCGACCTGTTCCGCCACGCCGTGCACACCTGTCTACAGCTCCGCTAGTATCTCCCAGTGAGACCGCAATAGTCCCCGCACTATTGCCGTCTCACTCGGGTCATCGTTCCGACGCTAGTTGCAGACCAGTGCCATTGGAATACGCAGTCCTGACGAAGTTTTGTTTTGTGTGCAGAAGCTGAGCAGCCGTCGAACGCCGTGCAACGTGAGCTACGAGCTCGCCGTGCCGGCGCGCAGAGGCGCTCTAAGACGTCAGGCATTACCACCTACCCAACGTCCCTTGTTTCGTTATAACATCATTCCGGGCTGGTGGTCTTGTTTTGACCGCACTTTTCGGTGCGCACTTCACAACTTTACTACTCGACACAACATCGTACCAGTGCGCGTAACAACACACTTTGTGCTGTTAAGCGACGTCGTTCAGGCGTGGGGTAGCGTCAGCCAAACCCGTCTGAACGATCAAATCCACCATTTGCTGCGGTCGCAGTGTGACACCCTACGGTGACAACGGCCACTGTTGAGTTTAACCTTGCACCGTGGCCTTTCCCGCTTCACGGGTCAGCCGAAGCAAGCTGGGCTCCGGGACAACTGGCCTTGGGGTCACCCCTAGTCAACCCCGGAGTAGCGCTTAGGAGCACCCCTCTCCGCCGAGAAAAAAGCTCGGAGAGGGTACACAACTAGGGAACACCTTAGGTACACACTCCCTCTCACACAGTGAGTTCACAAGTTGTGTGAGGGAATTCAAACCCTTGATAGGGCGTCCTGAGTATTCCCCTCAGGATGCAGTCCCGTCCCTCTAACGGTGAGGTGCAGGTCCTTCAGACCTTCGCCCTCCACCACCCCGATCTGTATGTTGCACATATGCAACTCCTCGAAGAGGAAGCGAGTGCCCGCCTCACGGACACTCTCATTGCTCCCTCCGGGACTTCAATCCCGGAGGCCAACGTCCCTCCTCTGACCCGGTCCTTCTCAGAGGACAGTCCGCTTTCGCCCGCTCCGGGCCCTGACAATAGACGCACGGTGGCAGCCCCTCCCCGTGAGAGGTCTCGCTCGCGCTCACCGATCGGGAGGCCAGCGAGCACCAGTCCCTCCATCGCCGTTGTCGAGCCCACTACGGACTCCGAAACGGAGATGGATGTAGATCCGAGTCGCGCCTCACGCACTGACTCAGACTCCGATAACGACGGCTATACCGTCGTTGACCGTAAACGCAAGCGTGCTCCTAAAGCCGCTAGTTGCGCAACTTCCGCCCCTCCCGCCAAGGCACCCGCTAAGGCCCCCGCCTCCGGCAAGAAGCCGACCCCCGCCCCGCGCCCCGCGTCTCCTCCCTCCGCTCCGGCCACTACTGCCGCGTCCCCTCAGGACGCGAGCGCGCGCCGCGAAAAACCGCCTCCGCCCCTGTTCATTCAGGACAAAACCAAATGGGACATGCTGTCCCGTTTAGTTTCGGATCGTGGGATCCATTACACTAATGCCCGCTCCACGCAGCAGGGCATTAAAGTCCAAGTGCCCATTAAAGGCAAGGCCATTTTTAATTTAAAAAAGGTCTGTGGCCTCTCAGGACTCGATGTCCAAGCCCCATACAAAAATGGGAGTCCCTCGCAGTGCCATAACTGCCAACTATACGGGCACGCCTCCCGTTTCTGCTTCGCTCGCGCTAGGTGCGTTAAGTGCCTAGGCGATCACGCGACAGCAGCGTGCACTCGCACCCGGGATTCGCCGGACCCAGTTGTGTTCTGTGCGGTGCTCAAGGGCATACCGCGAATTACCGTGGTTGCCCTAAAGCACCACGAGTGAACCACAGGGTGGCAAGGCATAGGCCGACCCGCCCCTCTTATGACCGTTACCGACGGGTCAGCCCTAAACTAACGGTAGTACCTGCCTCACAGGTAATACCCGCGCCGCTCCCAGCCCGTAACGCATGGTCTAAACCACCCAGTATGGTTAAGACCGTCGCTACCGCCCGCGCCCCGGCCCGCGCGCCCGCGCCCGCACCCGCACCCGCCCGCGCCGCGGCCCCTGCCTGCGCACCGGCCCCGGCTCGCCCCGCGCTCCCGGCACCCGCTGCCAACACCGTTCGCGCCCCTCCCCGCGCCGCTTCCCGGCCACAAGCTCCCCCTATGCCATTGATGGCTGCCCCTCTTCAAGAGGCAATCAACCTAGTCAGCGATCTGGCTATGTCGGTTGACATCAATGAGGTACAAGAGCTATTCCACAAGATGCAATACGCTCAATCCCCAGCGGACGTGATCCAATACACATTGGAACACGCGAACTTACTAAGCGCCCTTAAGCGCTTCGTTCCCCAGGCCCCTCCCCAGTACAACCACTATGGGTAGTACAACCGAACGCAGGAAACCGCACTCAGTTTGGTTAGCGTCATTTAACGCTAACGGCCTCTTCAGACAACGTGACCTCGTCCACGACTTTTGTTGTACCCACCTTATCAATATCATATGCGTGCAGGAAACCCTTCTAAAACCGGGGAAGGCGAACCCTAGGTTTGCCAATTACAGAACGGTACGTGATGATAGAGTGAACTCCCGTGGGGGAGGCACTCTTATCTATTACAAAAGGTCCCTGCACTGCATTCCCCTACCTACCCCGACTCTTGTTAATATGGAAGCATCCTGTTGCCTCCTAGCTATGACTAGTCATCAACCTATAGTCATAGCGCCTGTTACCAAGCTTGCCAAAAGCCGATCGTCCGAGCTGACTTAGAAGCATTATTCTCCTTAGGAAGCGCTGTCCTTCTGATTGGCGACTTCAATAGTAAGCACATCCTAAAGAATTGTAACGTCAACAATCCCAGAGGTATTGCACTTGAAAATCTAGTCACAGAACTTAATTTTGACATAAATGCGCCCACTGAGCCCACTCACTACCCTCAAATGGAAGACTTTCGACCTGACTTGCTTGACATGGCACTACTCAGAGGCGTAACACTTCAGTTACGCTCCATAGAAGTGGTTCACGAGCTTCACTCTGACCACCGACCCATTATACTGCGACTAGGTCCCGACCCAACGACAGACCTCCCCCGCCCCACTAAGACAATAGTGAACTGGAAGCAAGTAGGCGATGCCCTAAAGGCTATCAGTTCACCGGACCTTGACAAGATCCCTGACGACATCCTGACTAAAGATGACGTAACCCTTGCGATCGATTCGTTCACTAATCACCTCTCCACCGTAGTAGGTGCATCCGCAAAGGAGGTCATGGTGCCGGACGACCGGCGCCTTGTCATTCCAGCGGATGTGAGACGATTAGTGACGGAAAGTAAAGCAGTGACCCGACATTACGACTCTTACCCCAGTAAAGAGAACAAAACTAAGAAACGCCACTTTGAACGCATGGTTCAAAGTCGCATGTCTGAGTTGCGTGATCAACAATGGGGTGACAAACTTTCAAACCTCGTGCCAAGCCACCATGCTTATTGGGACTTGGCGCGAGGTTTGAAAGGAAGTAACCATAACGACATGCCTCCCTTATACAGACCAGTCCCACTAGTCCCAGCGTTCTTTGACGAAGACAAAGCTGAGTGCCTAGCTGATAGTCTAGAGGCTCAGTGCTCCCCTAACGTAGATCACGTTGACCAAGCTCACCTCGATTCGGTGGATGCTGAAGTCGAACGTAAAAGCTCTGTGGTCACCTCTGAACTCCCACCAATCACCCTAGCGACTTACGCTGAGGTGGCGAGACTGATCAAGGCCCTCCGACCGCGCAAATCCCCCGGTGCCGATGGCATCTCCAACAGGGTTCTTAAAACCCTCTCTCCTTCCTCATCCTTCTCCTAGTCAGCATCTTCAATGCTGCTATGAGCCACTGCTTATTCCCAGACACCTGGAAATGTGCAAATGTCATTGGCATTCACAAACCAGGCAAAAGCTCATCTGACCCCACCAGTTACCGTCCCATCAGCCTCCTCAGTGCCTTAGGCAAACTTTACGAGCGGTTACTTGCAAACCGTCTCCAGTCCCATGCTAAGGAACACCACCTTATTCCAGATGAGCAGTTTGGCTTCAGACCCGGACACTCATGCGTCCAACAGGTGCACCGCCTCACGGAGCACATCATTGAGGGCTTTAATAAGTACCCCAAACCCCAGACAACGCTAGCAGTCTTCCTCGACGTAGCGAAAGCTTTTGACAAAGTCTGGCACAATGGCTTGATTTACAAGCTATACCAATTTGGCGTGCCAGAACGTCTTGTTCTCATCCTACAAGACTTCCTTAAAGCCAGAAGCTTTCGCTATTGCGTGGAAGGCACCCTCTCTTCCCCCCACCCAGTCAGAGCCGGAGTCCCTCAGGGCTCCGTGCTATCACCCATTCTCTTCGCGCTGTATACCAGCGACATCCCACGCTCTCAGCCTAACGTCCTATTAGCCCAATACGCGGATGATACCGCTATTTATACCACTGGGCGGCATATCAGTAGAAAGTCCATTCCCGCCCTTCAACGGGCCATCACCGAGATCGGTGACTGGTTCCGTAAATGGCGCATCGCAGTCAACCCAGTTAAAAGTGCAGCTATGTACTTTACTGAGAAGGGCCGCCCCCGTTACCCGCAACCTTTAACTTTGTTCGACCAATCCATCCCCTGGGTTAGTAAAACAAAATATCTCGGAGTCACCCTTGATCGGAATCTCACCTTTAACGATCATATAACAACCGTCCGTAACAGAGCGGCCTTTGTAATGGGTCGCCTTGGTCCCCTGATTCGCAAAGAGAGTAAAATGTCTCTTAGAAATAAGAAGACACTTTACACTGCCTGCATCCGCCCCATCATGACTTACGCATCAGTAGTGTTTAGTCATGCTAGTGAGGCCCATCTCCATAAGCTTCAAGTCATTCAAAACCGTTTTCTTCGTAATGCAACCGGCGCTCCGTGGTATATCCGGAACACCGAGTTGCATTGCGACCTAAACCTTCCCTCTTTAGCGCAGTTCAATAAGGACTGCGCCCGCCGATACTTTGATCGAGCGCCCCACCACCCGAACCCATTGGTTGTCCAGGCATCGAACTACTCGACTGCCTCTTCTATTCCATTTTTCAAACCCCCCCGTCGCCGACCACGGCAGGTATTAGACGACCCGGATGACCCCATCGCAGCCATTACGTTGGCAGCTTTAGCGTTATCCGCAAGTCGTCGAGGTAAAATCCCCAGGTGTGAGGTAATTAGAGGTCACACAATCAAACACCGAGCTCGCCGGCGAGCTCGAGGCAAAAACAAGGTCACGATAAATTGCTCTCCAAATAGTCAAAGAGTATTATTCAGTAGGGCCCAATTGTGCAACACTGCAGTTGCACAGAGGCATTTTGCTCCGATCCCCCCCATGTCTCTCGACAGCGAGACAAGCCGAGGTCCGAACCACAGTGGTGCCCTTGAGCTCGCTGTCAACCCCTCCTATAATAGCGGTACGTTTTCGGCGTCCGCAGGAGACGGAGGTAGAAAGCGCTATTCGCCTTCTACGCCCGTCTCGGGAGCCCGTCTCCCTGCCGGGCTATTGTAGGGCCAGGCCCTCGCCCAAAACCCGGTGGAGCTGGACGACCGCACACGCGGTAGCCAGCATCTCTGTCCTTCCTAAAAAAAAAAAAAAATAACCGAACTGTCACACAATTGAAACACAAAATCACAAAAACAGTCCAACTGTGACAAAATTTAAATGGGACCAAACGACAAGCATCAGCTTTCAAACAAAAAAATAATTTTCAAAACCGGTTCAGCCAGTCAAGAGTTCTGAGGTTACAAACATAAAAAAACATACAGATGAATTGAGAACCTCCTCCTCGTCGGTTAATAATATAGAGTTATGTAACGGTAAAAAAAAATGTTTCGTAGGCAACTGTTGTTATATCTAATCATCTTCGAAAGTTCACGAAATAAACTGTAACTTACCTACTTTGATAACTTTTTTTATATAACATGCTTCAGATATCTACATTATATAAACTGGGAGCTAAGATCACACCAGCAGTAAGTGGTGGGCGGTCAGAGGACTCATCTCAAACAGAGCTCTAAGTATTTACGTATATTGAAGGCGAAGTCGAAAACATATTGGTCGAAGGCAATGTGGAGTACAGTAGTATGTGTAAGCGCTGTAGCAGCGCTGGCAGCCGCGAACTATCCGCGCTGCACTCACTCGCAGCAGTGCAAGCTCTACAGTGCCTATACCGGTACCAGAGAGTTCCAGGTCGAAGGTAAGAATTACTTTTAGCATTTGGACATTTCGCATACTTATACAGGGTTATTAGTACAATGCTAACAACCTCTTAGGGTAGATTTTTGCTAGTCCTAACATTTTTTTTTTGTTTTTATGTGTTTTTGATGGAATAAGCGCGAGGACCACCCGATGTTACAAGTCTCTTGTGCGTGTAATGCATTATTCCATATTATTAATTACATATTCAATATATTAATTCTCTAATATTACATAAATTACCTGTTAAATAACGAGCGTGCGAATTCTCATTTCCGTTATGGGGCGACGCGGACGCGCTCTCGTTGACATTTTTCGCTATACGTTAATTTCCCGCATAGCAATGTAATAGTTATTACGTCTATATAAAATCTGACAACTGACAGAAACATCTTGAAATATACGAGCACAAATATTATATTACCTAAATTTTATTTACAGCCTGAATTTTTAGTCGAATTCAGAAATTCTTACTTCAAATATGGGATTTTTTAATATTTGATATATAGTCGAGCACGAGCTCACCTGATTGTAAGTGATGATGTGGTCGAAAGTATTGTTCAGGTTTACCTAGAATTACACGGTAAAGTATTTGGCGACATATATCTTAACTGGTGTGGTAACTACCCAGCCGGGCATACGCAATATGCCCCACTACCATTCAAGTACGAATGCCATCCTAAGACAACATCCGGGACTGGGCCTCACGTGACCCTCCAAAGCACGTGCACGTGTGAAGCTGATCACTCATCCAAGTCATGACCGCGGCGGACGTTTTTTAACTAATCTGATAGGTTAAGAACGGCTTAGAAAAATACCGCTACAAGCGCTCCAATAACTAAATTTATAACTAAAACTAGACGTTTTATTCAGTTTCGTTATGGGCCAACGATTCAATATATGAAAGTACATTCGTAGAATATCTTCAAAGAGCGTCAAGAAGTCACAGTAGTATGAATTAGTCGAGCGTTCTCGACAACCTTGACTAGTTACCCGTAAGTGAACATGTATTCACGTGATAACATAAATACTTTTACTGAACTGTTGCCGTTTCCCCTTGAAATAGTTTCCTGATCTCTTTTGTTCATATTAGGTATCTATCAATTTCCCAACATAATATGCAACATTTTTTTAATTTCAGGTAATAAAGTGAATGTAGAATTTGGAAAATTTCTGAAAGTGGATTGTCATGGTTGGTCAGCTTTTGACTCCGCGGCGATGCCAAGCTTTAGAAGTGAAGTTTTCATGCCAAAAATTACGCTGAGATCCTGTCCCTCACCTGCTGCCGATGGTTCATTCCTGAGCGTGCTCAGTGCCCTCAACGTGACGCTGCAGCGCTCCGATGAGGAAAGTATCCTCACGCTGGAGGAGCTGCCGCAGCATCCCCCGCTGCAGGCGCTGGCACATTGCGACGAACTGCAGCAGCTTATATTAAGTTCTCCGGCCGTGGACGCACTCCCTGAACATTGGGTGGCGAGCTGTCCAGCTTTGGAACTTCTCAGTATTAAGCACGCCAATCGTCTTAAATCGCTGACCTCGAAGACACTGAAGAACGCCAACTCACTTCTTAAACTTTGGGTAACAGACGGTGTACTGGAAACACTAGAAGTGGGATTGTTGGACGATACGCCGAATCTAATTTTCCTTAACTTATCGAACAACCATCTACAAATACTTCCATGGTAAGGTACAACAGTAAGTATACAGACTTATAAACATTACCAAACAATGTTGTATTAGATAATCGTTTATCAGTCATATAATTTCGTCATAAAGTTATAATCACTAATTATCATCAATAGCCTAAACTTAATGATGAGATTACGTGACGAAGCTTGTGCGAAATATCATAAAATGAAATCTGATATATAAAAAAAACTTACTATAAAGCACTACAATCCAAAGATAATCAAGCCCTATTTCATGTAAAATCAAGCTATTTTAGGTTTTACGTAAATAATAAATTGAAGGACCCAAATCTGCTATGGTAAAATCTTTAAAATATAGCCTGTTGCCTTAGAAAAATAACGACCTTTCTCCAAATTTTAATACGACGATGTTTGCATTTCTCAGTTCACCTATTTTGAGTATCATAGATTACTGGTGCAATGTTATATATAGAGCCAATCAGTTTAGATAAATTGATTAAAGTCATTATTAGTTAAAATTGAATGCAAAAGGTTGCGATAATATTAATTTGGAAATGCTCATCATGACACTCCCAAATACAATTGACACCATTAATGATGTGATAAATACGTAAATAATTACATCAGTGTTCCCTGATATTAGGAAAGTTGCCATAGTGCGGCCATTATCTAAAACTCCTTTTATTTTTTTTTTATTTTTTTTTTATTTTTTTTCACCCGGGAAAATCCTTTATGGATACAACCCGCCCCGGGGGGAGCGGAGTGGTTATGTGGGAGTCCTCGCCTGAAGGGCCTTACTACCCCCTCGGGGGGGTAGTAAGTGAGGTTACCCACTAAAAACCCGGGATGAGCAGTCTGCCGCCTTGTAGGGCGAAATGGGGTAGCGTTAGCAGTCACCATCTCGCCCCAGCGGCCGGCCCGTCACCGATGACGGGCCCCGGCCAATGGAGGGATGACCCGGCTCATTGGGGCCATCCCCCAGACGTGTGGGATCGTGCAAGCCAGTGGAGAATCCCCCGACTCTCCACCGGTGATCCGCACAACACTAGGAAAGAGCGAGAAGGCGCCCGAACCGCCTTCTCCTCCCCCCAGTTCGTCTACGCCGGAGCGGGTCCGCGAGGACGTCGTCCTCCCTCGCCCGCTCCGCGGCCTCTTTCTGCGCCATCACCGCTTCGCAGAAAGAGACCACCGCCTGCCACGATCCGTCGCTGTCGAGCATAGCGTTAACCACGCTCGGCAGCGACAGATCTGCGCCAATGACCGCTGTGAGGGTGTGCCGCATGGGACTCCATGCGGCGCACTCCTCCAGCGTGTGGAGCGCCGTGTCTTCTGGCGCTCCACACTCGTGACAGGCGGGGGTCGCCTCCCGTCTCGCGATGTGATGCAGGTACCTTCCGAAACATCCGTGTCCGGAAAGCACCTGCACCAATCGGAAGGTCAGCGACCCGAATCGCCGCCCTACCCACCTCCGGAGGACCGGGCGAATGGCATCCACCGTCCTCTGTCCAGGGACCGGTGGAGCCAGGTCCTCCGTCCACCGCCTCAACAGGGCGACCCGCGCCCGCCGTCGCATGCGCGTGACCTCCTCCCACGCTGGAGGCTCCCCGCGGGATCTCCTCGCCGCCACGAAGTGGTACACTTCGGCGAGGATCTCCGCTTGGAGCTCCCAGGGGGATCACCGGCCAACACGCATCCCGCCGTCCAGGACACCGTCCGGTACCCGCGTATCGCCCTCGTCGCGATGACCCGCTGCGGACGTCGCAGCAGGGCCTTATTGGCACGACCGAGGGCATCCACCCAGACAGGTGCCCCGTACAAGGCCATACTCCGGATCACTCCGGAGTACAGGCGACGACATGTGGCGTTCGGGCCGCCCACGTTGGGCAGCAGCCTCCCAAGGGCGGCAGCGGCGCCTATGACTTTTGGGGCCAGTTGAGTGAAGTGGGCCCCAAAAGTCCACCGCCCATCCAGAATGAGACCCAGGTACCTCATCTGGGTCCCAACCCGGACCAGGACCCCGTCCAGGTCTATCCGCGTGCCTGGAGGGGGTCCCCCCCGAGGCCCATGGAACATTAGGGCCTCGGTCTTGGAGAGGGCGACCTCCAGCCCCAGGGCACGTATGCGGCCGACCACGAGTGTCGTGGCCACCGTGGCCCGCCGCACCGTCTCCCTGAGGTCCCTCCCCTTGACTACGACTAGGGTGTCATCCGCGTAGCACGCAACCCGCATACTTGCGGGAAACGTGCCGCGGAGCACCCAGTCGTAGCCAATGTTCCACAGGAGCGGTCCCAACACCGACCCCTGTGGAACCCCGCAGGACACGCGACGTCGCCTCAGACCGTCGCGTCCCTCCACCAGGACCTCGCGGTCCTGGAGGTAGTCAGCCAACAGCCTACGCAGATACAGGGGCACTCCGTGATAGCGGAGCGCCTCCCGTATTGTTCCGTGCGGTAGGCTGTTGAAGGCGTTGGCAATGTCCAGCGAGACAGCCAACGCCTTTTCCCCCCCGCTGACCGCGTCCTGCGTCCACCCCTTGATCCAGAGCAGGGCGTCTATCGTCGACCGTCCTGCTCTGAATCCGAACTGGGCCTCTGAAAGCTCAGGCCCAGTTCCCCCCAGATGCCGGATGACACGGGAAGCTACGATTCTCTCCAGCAGCTTCGCCGTGTCATCCAGCAGCACGATTGGCCT
The DNA here is from genome assembly GCA_963854805.1 of Plagodis dolabraria. NCBI lineage: Eukaryota > Metazoa > Arthropoda > Insecta > Lepidoptera > Geometridae > Plagodis > Plagodis dolabraria. The sequence goes on along the minus strand of OY978468.1, from coordinate 17,528,456 downwards.
GTATGCGGCGGGCGAGTCGGCGTCTCGCCCTTCCTTTCGCAACAGGCACAATCGCCCGTCCTTCCAGAGCTTCGGGAACTGACCCGACGTGAGGCACGCGTCGAACAGTTCCCGAAGCTGACCGCCCATCTCCCTAAGGGCGATCCTGAGGACCCGCCCGGGAATCCCGTCTGGTCCCGGGGCAGTCTTCTTGCCACTCAGGCGAGAGACTGCTACCTCCATCTCCACCTCTGAAATAGGCGGAATGGAGGCCGGGTCCTCCTCCTCCTGAAAGAACGGTGTGGCCATCGGTGGAGGGGTGTAGTGGGGGTCGCTGTCGGGGAATAGCCCCCCCAGCACCCTCTCCAGGAGCTCTGGCTCCAGGGACTCGGCGACAGGGGGCGCTCTGCCTCGGAACTTATTCCGGGCAGACTTATACGGGCGCCCCCATGGGTCCCTGTCGAGGCCCTCCAGCTCCTCATGCCAGCCGAGGGCCTTAGCCCGGCCGATGGCCAGCTTCAGCTCCTGTTTGGCTATCTTCACATCGCCATACAGGAGCTGCTCGGCCGCCAGCTGCTCCGCCGGCAGCTGGTCGTCCGTCCGGCCGTGACGCCGCCTCCTGCAGTGATAGTAGAGGCGGCGCGTCTCCGAGCATCGTGCTCGGAGATCCTCTATCTCCGAGCACCACCAGTAAACTTGGCGGCGCTCGGGGCGGCGTCGGGACCTCGGCATGGCGGCATCGCAGACGGCCGTCACCGCCTCCCGGAAGTGGCCCGCCGCGATGGCCACCTCCGGGTGCACCGGGGTGGCCAGCCACGACTGGACGATAGCCGCCTCTTCAGCCAACTCGGCATCGAGGCGACCAATCGCCCAGCGCGCGAAGGACTCCCTCTCCACGCGCCGAGTCCCTCCTTGGTGGGAGGTGGCAATCTCGAACCGGATGTAGTTGTGGTCCGAGAGAGTCGCCACCTCCGCCTCCACTCTCCAGGCCTGGACACGTGCTGCGACCACCGGGGTGGCGAATGAAAGGTCCACCACGGACCCCCCGTTGTGTCGCACGCACGTGTGGACCGACCCTCTGTTTAGGAGGGTCAGCCCTGTGGCAACCGCCCACTCCCTGACAGTCTCCCCGCGAGTGTCAGTGGACGGGTTGCCCCAGGCCTGGGCCTTGGCGTTAAGGTCCCCCATGAGGAGGACCTCACGTGGTGCCTGCCTTCTCAACGCCGCGGCCAGGAGGTCTAAATAAGCCTCCAGCTCCGCGACGGTTCTATTGGGGGAGAAATATACGCCCACTACCGCATACCTCTCCCACTTGGCCACCACGTACCCCAAGCCCCTCTCTAACAACGAGAGGGGGGAGCCGCCACCGGCACGTCCTATAATGGCCACGGAGCCGTCCAGAATTATCTAAAACTCCTAACCCAACCAACGGTGATCACTTACCACTTGATACATTATCTCGTGGAAGCCTGCATTATGCCCGAAGTACAGTCGGGATTTAGAAAAGGGCGCAGCACTGTGACTGCTTTACTTGATGTGGCCGAGAACATTCTTAGCTCTCAAGCTACGTATGATTAATGTATCGTAACTCTCAAGACAAGGGTATGTGTACAATACTAGTACTACTTGATTTTTCTCGCGCTTTCGACTCCTCAAATATTGACATAGTTCAATGTCCACATTGAGTTTTGGTGGTTTTAGCTATAAAACTTTACAATGGTATATATTTCTATCTTAGTAATCACTATCGTATCGTATGTTAGGTTATGCGGTGATGATGGTAGATTATTAGACTATGAGAAAATGGCAGACCTGTTAAAAGAGGAGTGCCTCAAAGGTGTATCCTTGGACCACTCCTGTTTATTTTATACTCAGCCGAAATAAGATTGTGTATTAAATTAACAATTTCAAATTTACGCGTATGACGTACGAGTGTATATCTTGCCAACCCGATAAAATTGACAGTGCTATTTCTAAACTTAACGAGGACCTTTCGAGTATAAGTACAGGTAAATAGTTACTGTTTATTGCTGAACCTTCTCAACACTTTCAATATTTTCATTTTCATTTCAAAGGACCACTCACTAATGAACAAATCTTGTAAATCCCCCCACGCTTGGCTAGCGTCTGAGGTATCACTGTAAGACGTTTACCCTTCGTAGTAATTAATTAAATGTAAACAGTTTACATTCATATAACAAATTAATTTATTTCACGTAATTCTCCATGAATATATCGGCGACGCCGGGGAAGAGCCCCTTCACCATCGATCTGTATGTAGGATTGATTTTCCCAGAATAGATAGCTCGATGTTAGGCAATGTTTATTTACGTATATTTCATGGGAAGGTTATGCCTACTAATCATGTTTTTGTAATTTCAATGCAATCTTGTAGGTAGGCAGGTAAGTAACAACTGTAAGTACATCAAAGCTAACCATAACTTCATCAGCAGAGTTAATTGTAGATTTTCGATTTGACTGACAAATTGGTATAAACCTTGACAGTTGACATGCGCACTGATTTAACCATTATACTAATGTAAAGAATGTTACGTGAGGCTATTGAAATCAAAAAGAACCAATGTTCTTGAACTCGTTTTTTTATACCTATTTTTTGTATATATTGTAATCTATGGTGTACCTACGTATGACTTACATGTACTTTCAGGCACTCATATTTCAGCTAATCAACACATTCACGCGGAAATGATGTCTGATTAAATTACAAGGTTTTTTTATGTTATTGTGACGGAACAAGCTCGAGGCCCACCTAATGTTAAGCGGACTAACCTCTGCCTATAACAGATGCATTTCGTCACAAGTCACGAACTTCACTGCTCCCGTCAACTTGAGTTACATTTATGTTAAGTCTCATGTGCCTATAATTTCACTGGCTCTCAGGGACTGCTGTCGGAACACACCGTTAGGTGCTGGGCGACAGATTTTCTACTTGAGGGTGGTCGCTGGCCAGGCGGGCATTAGCAAAATGCCCTCCCACCATGCGGTAAAGCTCAAGCCCGCGGCGGGATTTGAACCTTGGACCTGCTTCACGGCAGTCCATATAGCCGATGCCACTGAGCCATCACTGCTTCAAAACAGTGATGGCTCAGTTTTTGTCATTAAAAGTTGTTTTGACATTAAAAGGTTATTATCACATTTAAAGTTTGTAGTGTTATTATCCTATTGCATTATATTTCCAATAAGAATTATCTAATCGGTGATGAGAACGCCTAAATAAACAGGCGGGCAAAGCATATTATTTAGATAGCACCTGAAACCTAGGTAAATCTGGGAGATGTATTGAAATATAAATAAACCGAAGCCTCTTAAATGTTTTGTTTGCGGAATGTACGTATGAAAGACCAAACCTGGTATGTTTTAATTAGTTAGAAATATTGAGGGAATGTCACGGCAAAGATATTCTAACGTTTTGAATGTGAAGAATGGTCTGAGATCCCACAAGCGCCTGATAAAAATGCGATGAAACTGTCGCCTCGAAAATATATTGCTCGCGAAAAGTAAATAATAAAATCAAAATGTTTAGTAATAAAGTCCTGCTTTTCCCGGCATTCTGGAAGCTGGAAAAGATCACGAGGCGATCTCTCAATAACCCATGATTACCCCTAATATATAATTATTGCATGTCTAACAGATTATTGACCATTTGAGAACAATAACAAGTTTTGTCAATGAACTTGGAAACAGTCTCTGGTTTTCAAGATATTTCCTTTTTACCGTCCAGGCTCATTATGAAATTATATTTAACACCTGTTCCTGGTCAGGTAACAATATAAATTAATTTAAGAATAATCCTCGTTTAAAAGTTGTAGTCATTTGAAAAGCTGGGTCGACCACATGATGATAATTGTCATAATTGCAAGGGCTATTGTATATGAAAATTGAATAGATTAGTATTGGCATTTTCCTCTTTTGAATTGTATACTCAGATTAGGCTTTAGAATTTAATATTACAAAGAATACTCAATAATAAAGTGAGGTTATGAAAAAAGAAAAGAGGTAGCACATGCGAGCAAGCGAGAAGGAAGATCAAACTAACGGGTGTTACCCTGCCTCCCGCAAGCTGGTATATATACCCCTCATCCGCCGATGACAAGGAGAGACCTCGTTACTTCTTGCACTGAATGTACGTGCGTATACACATTTCGCGTTCCAGAAATTAAGTTCCAAGTCAAGGCATATTGAAGATTAATTTTCATACAAATAATATACGAGGAAAATTTAAGAGGCGTTGAGGAAACGTGTGCCGTTGGCGCCACACAGCTTCCTTCGCTGAACTTTGAGGAACGGACGCTGCTCACCAAAATGGCCGCCACGAGGCGACACGAATCCATGAGGAATTGAACGGAGCAAAAGAGAACATATTTTTGGGAAACAACGAACGGCATGTATAAAGGACGGGACCTCCCTTCGTCATAACCTAAGGTACCAAAATAATCAAATTTAGACCCCCATGTGCGCGACAAACTTCCGTATTTTCCCCGCGCGTAGTAGTAAGCAGCAGTGCTCGGCTTAAAAGGACTATAGAGTTAGACATTGTAATTTTTGGTATAATAAATAATATTTTTGTAAAGTGTAAAGATTGTTTCCATCAGCCATGCCCCCTAGCGAAGCATTCCTCTCGAATAGGTACTAGCCACCATCAGCACAAAGACGGCCTGGTCACAAGGTCTTCACATGCTGCCCGCTGACTATCCAGGACACCTTATTATAATAAATATTTGTCGTAAGTATCGCCTAATTCACTCCACGAACTACACGTTACGACAAGTCATTAAGAATTAAAATTTAATTATGTTTGTATAGTGGACTGTTCGCTAAGCAAGGTGCACTGCAGTTGATAGACTTGAGGTACAACCTGCTGACCCCCGAGGGGGTGGCCGCGGTGGGGGAAGTACACTCCCTCGAGCGCCTCGCCCTCAGCTACAACCCGCGCCTCACGGACCTCTGCAACAGCTCTACTGGTGACTACCTACTTAAATATCCTCCGTGGAATCTATATCACAATCATCATAATATAAACCTTCTATTTTTACACGAAATGCCCAAAAAGGAGTGATATGTTTTCAGGGTTCTTGTATGTATGTTTGTGAGTTTATTTATTTCACTTCGGCTACTAACGGCTTAACCGATTTTGATGTTTAGATTTGTTTTGATAACGCAGATACATAAAAAACTTTAAAAAGCTTGCGGATTTTAAACGCCATATAGTGAGAAAATATATTGAATTTCTCCTAAACCCCTCGAATGGGTTATCAAGGGTAACAAGAAACTATTCCATAAATATATATATAACTTGCAGTTTTAATTAAAATGTAACTCGAACCGCTTAACGAAAATAAATAATTTGCAGTCGGTTTTTATTTAAATTTTGTAACCTGACACATCATCGCTTATTATCAAATAAACAGGTGACACAGTTACCAAATAGCTAGAAACAGTCAAATTTCGCTTTATGTTTTTATTATTAACCGACCTCAAAAATAGGAGGAGAATCTCGATTCATCTGTTTATTTTTTTTATGGTTGCATATATACAATAACTGAAAAATATTTTTCTATCTTGATCATAATTACTCGTTGACAGTGAATGACGATCGATTCCGTAAGTAGCAAAGATCACTAAAAAGAGTAAAAACCGCGACTTCGGACCCGCCCCGGCTTTGCTTGGCGCACGGGAGCAATGCTGATACTAAATAATCTGTAATATGTCCGAAAGTGTTCGTTTATATGACATGTTGTAAAGGGCCATATTGATCTAGGTATATTAATTGCACGATGTATTTACGGTATTTAATAGTATTGCTTATAATCGCTTCGTAAATAAGCCATTACTACTCGTACAAAGTAAAGGATAAAAATGGTTGTTGTTGGTTATACCCATCGAGAAAATAACACTAAGAGATGCAATAAGATTTGGTTTGTTCGAGATGAATTGATGCCAAACTCTGTATAACCTAAACGCGCTCTAATTGGCTAAGCCACCTCCATGCGGTAAACACCCGAGTCCCATAGTGATGGGACATGATGATGCAAATATAATCGATATCAATACGTCGTACAACATATGTAAGCTGATCGTATAATTTATTCCTCCGTGACGACCTATTTAGATAAATTGATATTTTCTTCCACTTGCGTTGGCAATAATACCTACATAAGCAGATACCTCGCGCGGTATTTTGTATGAGTATAGCTGTTTTGTTATAATAAAATATAGATTAAGGATATGGTTGTATGGTTCCACAATTCTGCTTTATATATCTTTACTAAAATTATAAACATTTAAATACCTCTTTTAATATTTTATGTTTGCAATAACGCATGCTCTGCGGATTACATTACAAAATTACAATTAATATACGAGAGGAAAAATTTTATCCCGCACATGACTTAAATTTTTCCTTTCGTATAGTTGTAATTAAGTAATTTATATATCTCCCTAACAAATTACTATTGGAGTATATTTCTTATATTTGAAGTACAAATTTCCGACTCGTAAGAGTAAGGTTCCGGTGGCTGAATAGTTTAGAATGCCTAAACTATTCCGTCGGGAATCGTACCCTCGTAAGAGGGTTCAATTCCCATCCGGCACAAAACATTTTTTACTCTAATAATAATTTGTTAATGTGTTTTTTGCTCAGCACGCAATAGTGCTTGTTATCATATTTAGGAATATCTTAATCTGTTATTGAAGGAAGCAGACTCCCATGACACAAGATTTATTTCTTAGTGTGGGATCTGCATGTCATTTTACTGTCAAAAAATCAATACAATTTAGTGTACCGATTGTATTAAAGTTAAGAATAACAACATGTAACTGTATATTGTGAAATAAATTATTATTATTATAAACTCATATCAAACATATAAAACCCTCTTTACATCCAAGGCTAAATATATTTATGGGCCAGAGTATGACGATATCGATTTTAGTTCCACTATAACGATAAATTACCGTACTGTATAAGCACAACACTAGGAGAGGGCGCGGTTTACAGAAATACAAGGATGACAATAGGTGAATGTAGTAAGTGGGAGTGAAATGCATTCATACGGGTCTATTAGATTGTCCAGTTTAACTTGACCTATTAAAATGAAGTAGATAAATTACGTAAATTGAATAATTTTACTTACTTGTGGTAGGTAAATCCATCTGTTTTATAATTGGATGTTTTGCTACTTTTCCTGCACTATTTAATGGAACAGGTAGTCATTTTTATTGCACTGAGTATTGTATTGTAGGCAACAATCGTCAAAAATAAAAATATTTTCAAACACGTACGTACGGATCAAGCTTCTGGTCGCGTACTGATTATGTTTTTTTTTTTTTTTTTTTAGGGAGGACAGAGATGCTGGCTACCGCCTGTGCGGTCGTCCAGCTCCACCGGGTTTTGGGCGAGGGCCTGGCCCTACAATAGCCCGGGAGGGAGACGGGCTCCCGAGACGGGCGTAGAAGGCGAAAAGCGCCTTCTACCTCCGTCTCCTGCGGACGCCGAAAACGTACCGCTACTATAGGAGGGGTTGACAGCGAGCTCAAGGGCACCACTGTGGTTCGGACTTCGGCTTATCTCGCTGTCGAGAGACATGGGGGGGATCGGAGCAAAATGCCTCTGTGCAACTGCAGTGTTGCACAATTGAGCCCTACTGAATTACTCTTTGACTATTTGGAGAGCAATTTATCGTGACCTTGTTTTTGCCTCGAGCTCGCCGGCGAGCTCGGTGTTTGATTGTGTGACCTCTAATTACCTCACACCTGGGGATTTTACCTCGACGACTTGCGGATAACGCTAAAGCTGCCAATGTAATGACTGCGATGGGGTCATCCGGGTCGTCTAATACCTGCCGTGGTCGGCGACGGGGGTGTTTGAAAAATGGGATAGAAGAGGCGGTCGAGTAGTTCGATGCCTGGACAACCAATGGGTTCGGGTGGTGGGGCGCTCGATCAAAGTATCGGCGGGCGCAGTCCTTATTGAACTGCGCTAAAGAGGGAAGGTTTAGGTCGCAATGCAACTCGGTGTTCCGGATATACCACGGAGCGCCGGTTGCATTACGAAGAAAACGGTTTTGAATGACTTGAAGCTTATGAAGATGGGCCTCACTAGCATGACTAAACACTATTGATGCGTAAGTCATGATGGGGCGGATGCAGGCAGTGTAAAGTGTCTTCTTATTTCTAAGAGACATTTTACTCTCTTTGCGAATCAGGGGACCAAGGCGACCCATTACAAAGGCCGCTCTGTTACGGACGGTTGTTATATGATCGTTAAAGGTGAGATTCCGATCAAGGGTGACTCCGAGATATTTTGTTTTACTAACCCAGGGGATGGGTTGGTCGAACAAAGTTAAAGGTTGCGGGTAACGGGGGCGGCCCTTCTCAGTAAAGTACATAGCTTTACTTTTAACTGGGTTGACCGCGATGCGCCATTTACGGAACCAGTCACCGATCTCGGTGATTGCCCGTTGAAGGGCGAAAATGGACTTTCTACTGATATGCCACCCAGTGGTATAAATAGCGGTATCATCCGCGTATTGGGCTAGTAGGACGTTAGGCTGAGAGCGTGGGATGTCGCTGGTATACAGCGCGAAGAGAATGGGTGATAGCACGGAGCCCTGAGGGACTCCGGCTCTGACTGGGTGGGGGGAGGAGAGGGTGCCTTCCACGCGATAGCGAAAGGTTCTGGCTTTAAGGAAGTCTTGTAGGATGAGCACAAGACGTTCTGGCACGCCAAATTGGTATAGCTTGTAAATCAAGCCATTGTGCCAGACTTTGTCAAAAGCTTTCGCTACGTCGAGGAAGACTGCTAGCGTTGTCTGGGGTTTGGGGTACTTGTTAAAGCCCTCAATGATGTGCTCCGTGAGGTGGTGCACCTGTTGGACGCATGAGTGTCCGGGTCTGAAGCCAAACTGCTCATCTGGAATAAGGTGGTGATCCTTAGCATGGGACTGGAGACGGTTTGCAAGTAACCGCTCGTAAAATTTGCCTAAGGCACTGAGGAGGCTGATGGGGCGGTAACTGGTGGGGTCAGATGAGCTTTTGCCTGGTTTGTGAATGCCAATGACATTTGCACATTTCCAGGTGTCTGGGAATAAGCAGTAGCTCATAGCAGCATTGAAGATGCTGACTAGGAGATGGATGAGGGGAGGAGAGAGGGTTTTAAGAACCCTGTTGGAGATGCCATCGGCACCGGGGGATTTGCGCGGTCGGAGGGCCTTGATCAGTCTCGCCACCTCAGCGTAAGTCGCTAAGGTGATTGGTGGGAGTTCAGAGGTGACCACAGAGCTTTTACGTTCGACTTCAGCATCCACCGAATCGAGGTGAGCTTGGTCAACGTGATCTACGTTAGGGGAACACTGAGCCTCTAGGCTATCAGCTAGGCACTCAGCTTTGTCTTCGTCAAAGAACGCTGGGACTAGTGGGACTGGTCTGTATAAGGGAGGCATGTCGTTATGGTTACTTCCTTTCAAACCTCGCGCCAAGTCCCAATAAGCATGGTGGCTTGGCACGAGGTTTGAAAGTTTGTCACCCCATTGTTGATCACGCAACTCAGACATGCGACTTTGAACCATGCGTTCAAAGTGGCGTTTCTTAGTTTTGTTCTCTTTACTGGGGTAAGAGTCATAATGTCGGGTCACTGCTTTACTTTCCGTCACTAATCGTCTCACATCCGCTGGAATGACAAGGCGCCGGTCGTCCGGCACCATGACCTCCTTTGCGGATGCACCTACTACAGTGGAGAGGTGATTAGTGAACGAATCGATCGCAAGGGTTACGTCATCTTTAGTCAGGATGTCGTCAGGGATCTTGTCAAGGTCCGGTGAACTGATAGCCTTTAGGGCATCGCCTACTTGCTTCCAGTTCACTATCGTCTTGGTGGGGCGGGGGAGGTCTGTCGTTGGGTTGGGACCTAGTCGCAATATAATGGGTCGGTGGTCAGAGTGAAGCTCATGAACCACTTCTATGGAGCGTAACTGGAGTGTTACGCCTCTGAGTAGTGCCATGTCAAGCAAGTCAGGTCGAAAGTCTTCCATATGAGGGTAGTGAGTGGGCTCAGTGGGCGCAATTATGTCAAAAAAAAATTAAGTTCTGCGACTAGTTTTTCGAGTGCAATACCTCTGGGATTGTTGACGTTACAATTCCATAGGATGTGCTTACTATTGAAGTCGCCGATCAGAAGGACGGCGCTTCCTAGAGAGAACAATGCTTCTAAGTCAGCTCGGACGATCGGCTTTTGGCAAGCTTGGTAACAGGACGCTATGACTATAGGTTGATGACCAGTCATAGCTAGGAGGCAACAAGATGCTTCCATATTAACAAGAGTCGGGGTAGGTAGGGGAATGCAGTGGCCGGCAGCCAATGCCGCACCTGAGGCTGTTCGCCGCGCGGCGAGCATGGAGGTTGTGCCGTCCGATTAATGGATCAAGTCGGACAGCACAATCTCCTCCAGACGAATTTAAACCACTGCGTCAGGGCTCAGGATTTGCTTATGCAGTCCCTGGCGCAGTGGCGGATCGATTTGGCGGTCGCCGCGGAGCCGTACTACATTCCCCAGTCCCATCCCTACTGGGCTGGGGATCTGGACGGCTCCGTAGCGATAATTGGACGTGCCAGTGGCGGCCCCCCCCTCTCGGTGTTAGAGAGGGGTTCGGGGTACGTGGTGGCCAAGTGGGAGAGGTATGCGGTAGTGGGCACATACTTCTCCCCCAATAGGACCGTCGCGGAGCTGGAGGTCTATCTAGACCTCCTGGCCGCGGCGGTGAGAAGGCAGGCACCACGTGAGGTCCTCCTCATGGGGGACCTGAACGCCAAGGCCCAGGCCTGGGGCAACCCCTCCACTGACACTCGCGGGGAGATTGTCGTGGAGTGGGCGGTTGCCGCAGGGCTGACCCTCCTCAACAGGGGGTCGGTCCACACGTGCGTGCGACACAACGGGGGGTCCGTGGTGGACCTTTCGTTCGCCACCCCGGTGGTCGCAGCACGTGTCCAGGCCTGGAGAGTGGAGGCGGAGGTGGCAACTCTCTCGGACCATAACTACATCCGGTTCGAGATCGCCACCTCCCACCAAGGAGGGACTCGGCGCGTGGAGAGGGCGGTTTTTGCGCGCTGGGCGATTGGTCGCCTCGATGCAGAGTTGGCTGAGGAGGCGGCCATCGTACAGTCATGGGTGGCCGCCCCCATGCACCCGGAGGTGGACATCGCGGCGGGCCACTTCCGAGAGGCGGTGACGGCCGTCTGCGACGCCGCCATGCCGAGGTCCCGACGCCGCCCCGAGCGCCGCCAGGTTTATTGGTGGTGCTCGGAGATCGAGGATCTCCGAGCGCGATGCTCGGAGACGCGCCGCCTCTATTTTCATTGCAGGAGGCGGCGTCACGGCCGGACGGACGACCAGCTGCCGGCGGAGCAGCTGGCGGCCGAGCAGCTCCTGCATGGCGATGTAAAGTTAGCCAAACAGGAGCTGAAGCTGGCCATCGGCCGGGCTAAGGCCCTAGGCTGGAGTGAGGAGCTGGAGGGCCTCGACAGGGACCCATGGGGGCGCCCGTATAAGGCTGCCCGGAATAAGTTCCGGGGCAGCGCGCCCCCTATCACAGAGTCCCTGGAGCCAGAGCTCCTGGAGAGGGTGCTGGGGGGGCTATTCCCCGACAGCGACCCCCACTACACCCCTCCACCGATGGCCACGCCGTCCTTCCAGGAGGAGGAGGACCCGGCCTCCATTCCGCCTATCTCAGAGGTGGAGATGGAGGTAGCAGTCTCTCGCCTGAGTGGCAAGAAGACTGCCCCGGGACCAGACGGGATTCCCGGGCGGGTCCTCAGGATCGCCCTTAGGGAGATGGGCGGTCGCCGACTCGCCCGCCGCATACAGGCCAATCGTGCTGCTGGATGACACGGCGAAGCTGCTGGAGAGAATAGTAGCTTCCCGTGTCATCCGGCATCTGGGGGGAACTGGGCCTGAACTTTCAGAGGCCCAGTTCGGATTCAGAGCAGGGCGGTCGACGATAGACGCCCTGCTCTGGATCAAGGGGTGGACGCAGGACGCGGTCAGCGGGGGGGAAAAGGCGTTGGCTGTCTCGCTGGACATTGCCAACGCCTTCAACAGCCTACCGCACGGAACAATACGGGAGGCGCTCCGCTATCACGGAGTGCCCCTGTATCTGCGTAGGCTGTTGGCTGACTACCTCCAGGACCGCGAGGTCCTGGTGGAGGGACGCGACGGTCTGAGGCGACGTCGCGTGTCCTGCGGGGTTCCGCAGGGGTCGGTGTTGGGACCGCTCCTGTGGAACATTGGCTACGACTGGGTGCTCCGCGGCACGTTTCCCGCAAGTATGCGGGTTGCGTGCTACGCGGATGACACCCTAGTCGTGGTCAAGGGGAGGGACCTCGGGGAGACGGTGCGGCGGGCCACGGTGGCCACGACACTCGTGGTCGGCCGCATACGTGCCCTGGGGCTGGAGGTCGCCCTCTCCAAGACCGAGGCCCTAATGTTCCATGGGCCTCGGGGGGGACCCCCTCCAGGAACGAGGATAGACCTGGACGGGGTCCTGGTCCGGGTTGGGACCCAGATGAGGTACCTGGGTCTCATCCTGGACGGGCGGTGGACTTTTGGGGCCCACTTCACTCAACTGGCCCCAAAAGTCGTAGGCGCCGCTGCCGCCCTTGGGAGGCTGCTGCCCAACGTGGGCGGCCCGAACGCCATTTGTCGTCGCCTGTACTCCGGAGTGATCCGGAGTATGGCCTTGTACGGGGCACCTGTCTGGGTGGACGCCCTCGGTCGCGCCAATAAGACCCTGCTGCGACGTCCGCAGCGGGTCATCGCGACGAGGGCGATACGCGGTTACCGGACGGTGTCCTGGACGGCGGGATGCGTGCTGGCCGGTGATCCCCCCTGGGAGCTCCAAGCGGAGATCCTCGCCGAAGTGTACCACTTCGTGGCGGCGAGGAGATCCCGCGGGGAGCCTCCAGCGTGGGAGGAGGTCACGCGCATGCGACGGCGGGCGCGGGCCGCCCTGTTGAGGCGGTGGACGGAGGACCTGGCTCCACCGGTCCCTGGACAGAGGACGGTGGATGCCATTCGCCCGGTCCTCCGGAGGTGGGTAGGGCGGCGATTCGGGTCGCTGACCTTCCGATTGGTGCAGGTGCTTTCCGGACACGGATGTTTCGGAAGGTACCTGCATCACATCGCAAGACGGGAGGCGACCCCCGCCTGTCACGAGTGTGGAGCGCCAGAAGACACGGCGCTCCACACGCTGGAGGAGTGCGCCGCGTGGAGTCCCATGCGGCACACCCTCACAGCGGTCATTGGCGCAGATCTGTCGCTGCCGAGCGTGGTTAACGCTATGCTCGGCAGCGACAGATCGTGGCAGGCGGTGGTCTCTTTCTGCGAAGCGGTGATGGCGCAGAAGGAGGCCGCGGAGCGGGCGAGGGAGGACGACGTCCTCGCGGACCCGCTCCGGCGTAGACGAACTGGGGGGAGGAGAAGGCGGTTCGGGCGCCTTCTCGCTCTTTCCTAGTGTTGTGCGGATCACCGGTGGAGAGTCGGGGGATTCTCCACTGGCTTGCACGATCCCACACGTCTGGGGGATGGCCCCAATGAGCCGGGTCATCCCTCCATTGGCCGGGGCCCGTCATCGGTGACGGGCCGGCCGCTGGGGCGAGATGGTGACTGCTAACGCTACCCCATTTCGCCCTACTAGGCGGCAGACTGCTCATCCCGGGTTTTTAGTGGGTAACCTCACTTACTACCCCCCCGTGGGGGTAGTAAGGCCCTTCAGGCGAGGACTCCCACATAACCACTCCGCTCCCCCCGGGGCGGGTGGTATCCATAAAGGATTTTCCCGGGTGAAAAAAAAAAAAAAAAAAAAGGTAGGGGAATGCAGTGGACCTTTTGTAATAGATAAGAGTGCCTCCCCCACGGGAGTTCACTCTATCATCACGTACCGTTCTGTAATTGGCAAACCTAGGGTTCGCCTTCCCCGGTTTTAGAAGGGTTTCCTGCACGCATATGATATCGATAAGGTGGGTACAACAAAAGTCGTGGACGAGGTCACGTTGTCTGAAGAGGCCGTTAGCGTTAAATGACGCTAACGAGACTGAGTGCGGTTTCGTGCGTTCGGTTGTACTACCCGTAGTGGTTGTACTGGGGAGGGGCCTGGGGAACGAAGCGCTTAAGGGCGCTAAGTAAGTTGGCGTGTTCCAATGTGTATTGGATCACGTCCGCTGGGGATTGAGCGTATTGCATCTTGTGGAATAGCTCTTGTACCTCATTGATGTCAACCGACATAGCCAGATCGCTGACTAGGTTGATTGCCTCTTGAAGAGGGGCAGCCATCAATGGCATAGGGGGAGCTTGTGGCCGGGAAGCGGCGCGGGGAGGGGCGCGAACGGTGTTGGCAACGGGTGCCGGGAGCGCGGGGCGAGCTGGGGCCGGTGCGCGGGCAGGGGCCGCGGCGCGGGCGGGTGCGGGTTCGGGCGCGGGCGCGCGGGCCGGAGCGGCGGTCTTAACCATACTAGGTGGTTTAGACCATGCGTTACGGGCGGGGAGCGGCGCGGGTATCACCTGTGAAGCAGGCACTACCGTTAGTTTGGGGCTGACTCGTTGGTAACGGTCATAGGAGGGACGGGGCCTATGTCTTGCCACCCTGTGGTTCACTCGTGGTGCTTTCAGGCAACCACGGTAATTCGCGGTATGCCCTTGAGCACCGCACAGAACGCAACTGGGTGGGTCCGGCGAATCCCGGGTGCACGCTGCTGTCGCGTGATCGCCTAGGCACTTAACGCACCTAGCGCGAGCGAAGCAGAAACGGGAGGCGTGCCCGTATAGTTGGCAGTTATGACACTGCGAGGGACTCCCATTTTTGTATGGGGCTTGGACATCGAGTCCTGACAGGCCACAGACCTTTTTTAAATTAAAAATGGCCTTGCCTTCAGGTGAGCGATCTAGTACTACGAGTACTAGATCATAGGGGCTGTGGTCCTTCCCGCTGTACATGCGGTGAACTGCATGTACGGGGAAGTCTTGTGCCTTCTGGTCGGCACATACCGAATCGGTATGTACCTCCTTGGGCACACCGCGGATGACAACTCGGAGGACTTTCTCCTCTTCGAGCGCATAGGTATGAAAGCCTATGCTCTCTTTACGGAGGAGCTTCGTTATCACTCTGTGGTCGCTAATGGTGGGCACTTGGACTTTAATGCCCTGCTGCGTGGAGCGGGCATTAGTATATTGGATCCCACGATCCGATACTAAACAGGACAGCATGTCCCATTTGCTTTTGTCCTGAATGAACAGGGGCGGAGGCGGTTTTTCGCGGCGCGCGCTCGCGTCCTGAGGGGACGCGGCAGTAGCGGCCGGAGCGGATGGAGGAGACGCGGGGCGTGGGGCGGGGGTCGGCTTCTTGCCGGAGGCGGGGGCCTTAGCGGGTGCCTTGGCGGGAGGGGCGGAAATTGCGCAACTAGCGGCTTTACTGTTTATGTGCGCTCATGCTATGACTTATATGTGTTAGAAAGCACACACCAGTTGCATGATCGGGTGAACCATCAATTCCCCTCTCGGGGGTTTAAATCTCGTTGGTTATACCTAAGAGATAGACTCATACTATTGCAGGCTTTTTTGAAGTCCTTTTCAAGGTTTACAGCACATTATTATGATCTATCTTGTAGGGTTTAGCCAGAGTTTGCAATTTAAGCGCAAAAAAATGTGTTTTTATAAAAAACTCATTATAAACTTCTTAAATTATCCTATTATTTTAGGTAAGCCTGAACAATATCATAAATCACATCATCACTTACCATCAGGTGAGATAGTGGTCAAAGGCTAACCTTTCAGGCATAAAATAAGTACCTAAGTAAATACATTCATATACTGTTAACACTTTTAATGCAAAAAAAATATTATATAGATACCATGGAAAACTTCTAATTATTACTCAACATCTATGAATGTTACGGAGCTTTTTTTGTATGCTTTATGATTTTTAAACTTTTTGCGCCAGTGTCAATGTAGAAAAGCTTAGATTTTTGGATTTTATAAGTACTAAGGTTTAGATTTATGACCCGTTACGGAATCCAAAATTCATTATTATTCTAATTGGTTCTTATATATACAAAATCACCCAGATTACTCACCATTGCTCCAGCAGAAGAAGTTAGAGCTACTGTTATTGGCTTCAACAAACATAACCCGCATCTGCCGCGACTGGCGCGAGAACATGACGTCCCTGAGGAACATGGATCTTGGAGATACCCAAATCACAGAGTTGCGGGTCAGTTGACAAACTACACTTCATTTTACATCCTTTTTTTTCAGGTTACATAACCCATAAAACTTAATACCTAACAAAAAAGTATTTTCATATAACACAAACAACCAAGCAATATATAGTAATACAAATTTAAATATTGTTATTTTCGCTGTTTGTGACATTGGCCGCCATATGCAATTTTTAGTTCGTAATTATTTCAATAGATGGCGCTGCCCTAAGTTTGAACGTGAAAGCGTTTGTATCACTCATACATACCTGTACACTATGGAAATAAAATTTTTACCTTACGTTTTTTCACAGTATCAAAGCCTGTGTTTTATTCATTGGTCCTTCAGACCCGATTACAGTACAGTAAAGTGAAGTGCAGTGCAGTGTTAAGTGCAGAGGTGAGTTTTGCATGGCCCAAAGTGAGTAGTTAGAGGGCCATGCAATAGGTAGTTAGACAATTAGGACTTCGAGAAATACGTATATGAGTGGTATAAAATAAACTGAATTAATTACTAGTGAAAAATAAAAAAAAAAGACTTACAATAATTTTAATTACGTGAACGTAGAACTTGTGATAGACTTGGATTGTTGAAACTTTAATTATTTATTGTGTGCTAACTTAACGTATTTAACAGCGTGGACTTTATATATAAATTAAGCTGAATATATTACCGAACAAATTGAACTTTTGTTAATTCTGTCCAGTGAACTTTATCAAAAATGTCGAAACTATGTACAGCTCAAAAACAATTAACCGAGCGTATTAATAAATTGTTTTCTAACATCAAGAAGTCTAAATCACGCTTTACTAAAGGATACTTAGAAACAAGATATGAGACATTATTAGAATATTGGTCAACTTATAACAAGCAACACGAATCGATTATAGAAAACTATTCAGAGGATACTTTAAATAATCTAAAATTTGATTCCAATACAGAGTTCGATCAAACTGAGGAAAGTTATTTAGATTGTAAAACGTACCTTAAAGAGGCCCTCGATGAGTTGAGCCAAGTGAGTCCGGTATTTACTACTAGCGAGAAAGAATCCTCGGAGAAAGTGTCACGAAAAATTAAGTTACCACCAATAAATATCCCGAAGTTTTCTGGTGACTACCAAGACTGGATGAGTTTTCGAGATATCTTTACTTCGCTCATACATAATGATGTTAACTTATCAAAGGTAGAAAAACACCATTACCTTAAGTCAAGTATAACAGCCGAAGCGGAACATTTATTAAGAAATTTTGCATTAACTGAATTAAATTATGAAAAATCTTGGAAAACTCTAGTAGATAGATACGACAACAAGAGAATTATAGTTAATAACATTCTAAATCGGTTACTTACACAGAAAAAGATGAATGTTGAATCCGCACGTGGTTTAAAGGACGTTTTAGATACGACGCGGGAGTGTTTGAACGCTTTGGATAACCTTGGCATAGAAACTAACACATGGGATGCCATCGTTGTACACATTGTAGTATCCAAACTTGATCTCGAGTCACATAAACTATGGGAGCAATCACTAGGAAGTTCCACGGACATACCTACGTTTTCAGCATTAGCGTCACACCTGGAAAACCGTTTTAGAGCATTAGAAGTAGTAGCTAACTCTAGAAAAGAGAAGACTATCACAAAACCACAGTCTACAGCTAAAACATTCGTCGCTGAAGTTGCCACTTTAATATGCACCTTTTGTAAACAAAACCACTATATATGCCACTGTAACAACTTCAAAGCATTGGAAATTCCACAAAGAGTAGAATTTGTAAAAACCAACAACTTATGTTTCAATTGTCTTGTTAAGGGTCATTCAGTAAGTCACTGCCGCCAATCTACAAATTGCAAAAAATGTGGCCGTCGACATCACACCTTATTGCACCTCACAAACCCTTCCAAGTCAAGCACTGCAATAGAGTCTGTTCCGGCAGAACCACGCGAAGCTGTAAGCATGAAAGCTGAATCCTCAAACGGTCAAGTAATACTGGCTACAGCTCGTGTTATTGTTAAGTCCGAGAACGGTAATACGCACGAGTTAAGAGCTCTGATCGACCAAGGGTCGCAAGCTTCTTTCATCACAGAGTCCACAGCACAAATATTGAAAATGAAACGTATCTCAGTCAACGGCACAATAACGGGTATTTCCAATGACAACCCTATAACTACCAAATCAATGGTCAATCTACAATTCTGTTCGATCTATGATCGTACTCACATTATGAATACACAGGCTTACGTACTCACCAAACTGACGTCACTACTGCCTTCACAAGAGTTCCCTATGGAGACCTGGCCACTACTTAAGACAATGAAACTAGCAGATCCTAACTTTCACCAGCCAGGAGCTATTGATTTACTACTAGGTGCCGAAGTGCACGCACAGATCATGACTGATGGGTTACACAAGCACAACTCGATGATCGCACTCAACTCACGACTTGGGTGGCTCATCTCGGGACAAGTTAATCACGAAGTATTACACACTCATCAAGTTGTTGTATCTCACCTTAAACTAGAAACTGACCAGCTACTCAGACAATTCTGGGAGTTGGAAGAACACACAACTAAACGAACATCGACCCCGTTGGAGACTCAGTGCGAAGAGCATTTTAAGGAAACTCACACTCGAAACACTGAGGGTCGTTACATCGTCAGCCTTCCCTTTAAGAATGGAAATGATACACAGTTAGGAGACACAAGACCGATAGCAGTAGGTCGCTTACATCAACTGGAAAGAAAGTTTAAGCACAAACCAGAATTTAAAGAGGAATATTGCAAATTTATGCAGCAATATGAAACACAAGGTCACATGGAGTTAATCCCTGAAAACGAAATAAATAAAAATGTAAATAAAATATATTACTTACCTCACCATGCTGTCCTGAGAGAAGCGAGCACAAGTACCAAACTACGAGTCGTCTTTGATGGAAGCGCCAAACCTGAAAAGGGGAAATCGTTAAATGAGGAACTTTTGATTGGTCCGCCCCTGCAACAAGATATTAAGGATTTAGTAACACGATGGCGAATGCATAAAATTTGCTTGGTAGCTGACATACAACAAATGTACCGACAAATATTAATCACAACTGAAGACGCCGACTACCAAAGAATTTTATGGCGAGAAAATACACATGAAAACATTAAGGAATACAGATTACTTACCGTGACATATGGCACATCTTGCGCTCCATACCTCGCTATAAGGACATTGCACCAACTCTCCGAAGATGCACACGTGGCGTATCCTGACGTCGCTCCGATGCTGAAGACAGAGCTGTACATGGACGATTTGTTGACCGGCGCCTCCAAAGAAGATGATGCTATCACACTGCAACAAAAAATTACCAATATATTAAAAAGTGCTGGGTTTAGCCTGCATAAATAGGCATCTAATAGTGAAAAAGTATTGTGCAAAATTCCTAGTGCAAATAAAGCTAATCAAAGTGTAGTGAATATAAAAATGGATGATTCTATTAAAGCTCTCGGTATAGTGTGGAAACCTCAGTCTGATTGTTTTGAATTGAAAATGTCACTAGATACTCACCTTGTAAATTTCACAAAACGTTCTGTACTATCGGTGATAGCCAAAACATTTGATCCTCTCGGTTGGTTGGCACCAATCGTAGTCACTTTAAAAATTTTTATGCAGAAATTATGGTTATCCGGCCTCGATTGGGACGATGTTTTGTCTGATGATTTGAAAACCGAGTGGTGTACCTACCACGATAATTTGAAATCAATGGATGTGATACAGCTTCCTCGATGGCTTGGTTCGTTGCCCACAAATCAGACGACAGAAGTTCACGGATTTAGTGACTCTTCTTGCGCCGCATACGCTTGTGTCGCTTACCTCCGAGTTCTAAACGGGGATGTTGTAACAACACAGTTAATAGCTGCTAGAACGAAGGTAGCTCCAGTAAAGCAAGTCTCCTTGCCTCGTTTGGAACTCTGTGGTGCAGTAATGTTAGCCAAAATGTTGCACGAAATCAAAACTAGCCTAGCCATTGACGATACAAAAATTTATGCATGGACAGATTCCACTATAGTATTGGCGTGGTTGCGAAAGAACCCCAACACTTGGTCGACTTTCATAGGTAACCGAACAGCTGAAATTCTAACAGTCACTAACTACAGCCAATGGCATCATGTTAAATCTGCTCACAATCCCGCTGACATAGCCTCTCGTGGTTTATTGCCCTCTGAGTTAATACACGCAGAACTATGGTGGAACGGTCCAGATTTTTTGAAAAACTCTGAAGAGATTGTATCCTTGGATGTAGTACCTGAAACAAATTGTGAATTAAAACATAAAGTTGCTACACATAATATATGTACAAATAACACTAATTTTGTTGATACCCACCTTACTAAATTTTCCAGTCTATCCAAATTGATTCGGGTCACTGCGTACTGTTTGAGGTTTGTTAAAAAATGTCGATCGAAACTAGATACCACTAACTCCACTAACGAACTTCAAACTGATTACCTAACTGTTTCTGAAATAAGCAATGCACTAACAATTTGTATAAGAATGTCACAAAGCGTTTCTTTTGGAAGAGAAATGGATATGTTACACATTGGTAAAACTGTACCAAAAGCTAATCCTCTATATACTCTGAATCCATTCCTCGATCAGAAGAAAATTTTGAGAGTTGCCGGTAGATTATGCAATGCTCAGGTTTCTTATGAACTTAAGTTCCCGTGTATTCTATCTAGTCGATGTCCTTTAGCAAAATTAATTGTCCTAGAAGCACACAGTAGAGCATTGCATGGTGGCCTCCAGCTCACACTCAATGTTATTACCACTAAGTACTATATTGTAGGCGGTAGGAACCTTGTAAAAAAAATGATTCGACAATGTATCCCTTGCTTTAAACAAAGAGCTATTCCCACTGCTCCTTTTATGGGCAATTTGCCAAACTACAGGGTCAACCCGTCTAGATGTTTCAGGTCATGCGGTGTAGATTTTGCAGGACCATTCTCGTTAAAACTGTATCCTGGTAGATGTACTCGAACTAGTAAAGCATACATTAGTCTATTTATATGTACTGTAACCAAAGCCATTAACCTGGAGCTTGTCGAGAGTTTAAGCACTGCAGCTTTTATAGCTGCTTTCAAAAGATTCACTTCTCGACGCGGTCACTGTAGTGATATGTACAGTGATTGTGGGACGAATTTTCAAGGAGCTTCTAAAGAACTCGAGGCTCAATTTATAAACTCTAAGTCAGAATTAGTACAAGAGATTTCAGCTCTTCTGGCTAATGATTTTACCACATGGCACTTCATTCCCCCTGGAGCCCCGCATTTTGGCGGGTTATGGGAAGCGGGCGTTAAATCCGTCAAGGGTCACTTAAAACGTGTAATTGGTCAAAGTTGTCTCACCTTTAATGAATTTGCTACCCTCCTTACCCAAGTAGAAGCGTGCGTGAACTCACGCCCACTAACCCTGATCAGCTCTTCGCTGGAGGAACCCCCTTTAACTCCAGGTCACTTCCTCATAGGTGAATGTCCTATCACTGTCCCAGAAGAAAATTTACTAAATACGTGTTCAAACCGTCTAGATAGATGGCAGACTGTTCAGCGTATGTTACAAGCGCTTTGGCGGCGTTGGCAGGCAGAGTATCTTACCTCTCTACAGCACCGCTATAAGTGGAATAAACATCAACGTGATATTGACTTAGGCACCATAGTTTTAGTTAAGGACGATCGATTACCTCCCGGTAAATGGCTCTTGGGTCGTGTTGTTGAAAAGCATCCAGGTGCAGATGGCATAACACGTGTCGTTTCTTTACAATATAAAAACAATATCTTTAAACGTCCGGTGACGAAATTGTGTCCTCTGCCTCTGGAAACTCGTGATTAATTCAGGAGTCTATTATTTTTGTTTTTATTAAGTTTCCTTAAAAGGTTATTTTAAACATTGTTAAATTTCATCACTATAATAGGATTTATAAATTGCATTGTATCATTCACTCTAGTATGTTAAATTTCACTTTAAAGGACTGTAATAGTCCTTGGCCCGCGGGATGTTTGTGACATTGGCCGCCATATGCAATTTTTAGTTCGTAATTATTTCAATAGATGGCGCTGCCCTAAGTTTGAACGTGAAAGCGTTTGTATCACTCATACATACCTGTACACTATGGAAATAAAATTTTTACCTTACGTTTTTTCACAGTATCAAAGCCTGTGTTTTATTCATTCGCAATAATCAAATTTGTCAATCATTTTAATATTTTTATGTTTGCAATAATGCATGTTCCATCCCAATACGATGGTTAAAGAACGAAAGGAAAAAATTGAGTTATGACTCGTTGTCATGTTAGCTCAATTGGATTAGAGCATACCCCGGCTAAAGTGGTGGATGGACGCGGGTTCGAATCCCACACATGACTTAAATTATTCCTCTCATAAATTTGTAATTTTTTCAATCATACTCGAATAATAAAGCGTCTTTCTCACGTGTAGCAAACATAGTGCAAGCCTTCGAGCCAATATAATACTACGGTCAGCGAATGACCTCCGTTTCCCCACCGATATCATCCCAGATATCCTGTAATGGACTTGACCATTATTAGTCTGCTTTGAGATAGTCCTCGACTTTTTTGTGTTGACGACCTATTGCAATCTCAGGAGAAATGGCTATAATGGGTACTTTGATACTTGGTTTCTAGTGGTCACTACCACTAGAATCCAAGTATCAAGGTACCAATAATCCTGTCGTCACCTTTTTGTCGAACTCAGAATATGACGTCACACGACGTAGGACGATCTTTTAATAACATCTGATCACAATTGTCTATATAAGATTATCTGCTTTTTCAGCACTGTTCGACTAGGTTCTATCTCCACGTGGCGGAGAAATAGCATCCGATACAAGAGTCACGTACTCATCGTACAACAATCCACTGCAAGCACAGGGGGATAAGCCGTCAAACTAACTAAAAACATATTAAATTGTTCTGAGCTTGGGTCCTGAGGGCTGCGTCTAAATTGAGGAGAACGCGAATCATGTCAAAATTAAATATCAAGCTTTGTACTGGGTGGCGCAAAAGTAAAGACCCTATTTGGTTCAGCTATAACATTTTTTCTAAATTAGAAAACTAGATTTAGATTTTTTTAAATGTATATATTTTGTGCCATTAAATTTCGTACCATTAGGATTTAAAGATGATGTCTTTTAAATGGTGACCTCCAGAGTTGATACACATTTGAGCCCTATTTATGACATTTTGCATAACTTACCGTAACACTTCCTGCGATATGTTCGTTATTTCTTGACGAATGTTTTCTTTTAGAGCTGCGAGTCTGTGGCTTGTTTACATACACCCGAGATTTCAAAAAACCCCAAAGAAAGAAGTCTGGACTGGTCAGATCGGGTGATCTTGCAGGCCAAGGCAAATCGCCAAAACGAGAGATAACTCGGCCTGGAAAAGCGTCCCTCACTAAGTCCATAGTGTCGCGCGCTGTGTGTGCCGTAGCGCCGTCTTGTTGAAACCAGATGTGCTCCAGCCCCAATTCGTCCAAACTGGGTATCAAAAACTCACGTAACATGGTTCTGTAGCGTTCTCCAGTGACAGTTATCGCATTGCCTCCAGCGTCTTCGAAAAAATAGGGTCCGATCACTCTGTCAACACAGATGCCACACCATACAGTAACTTTTAGTGGGTGTAGAGGTGTTTCTTGAATAATGCGCGGATTATCAGTGCCCCAGAACCGAGTATTCTGCTTATTGACATGCCCTGAGAGATGGAAATGCGCTTCGTCACTCATAACCAATTTTGAAGGAAAATCATCCTCTTCAAGGTTGAGGTTTATGACGCGCTGGCAGTAATCTAGACGAGCTCGGTGGTCAGCAGGCAGCAGTTGATGAGTCATTTGAGTTTTATACGGGAACATCTTTAAGTCTTTCACCAAAATACGCTGCAGGGTCCGTCTGGAAATGCCCAATTGCGTGGCACGTCGCCTCGTTGATGTTTCTGGACACTCTTCCACATCTTCGCGCACAGCATCGATATTTTCAGCTGAACGGCCTGTTCTTGGTCTCCCAGACTTAGGTCTATCCAATGTTGAGCCAGTTGCTTCAAGGCGTGTGGCAAAGCGTCGAATTGTGCGACCAATCGGTGCCGGACGGTTGGGAAATCGTCGACGAAATTCACGTTGTGTTCTTATCACTGATGAATTATTCCGTAAGAACATTGACACAATTATTCCACGTTCTTGGGGAGTAAAACGGTCCATGTTTATTTTCAGTGTATTTTACATTTGTTCACTACACAATTTTCAACAACAGAATGACAGAAAATGTCATATAAAAAAAAAAAAAAATTTCTTTAGTGCCAGTACTTTTGCGCCACCCAGTATATAATATTTGCAATACTTATGATCGACACATACGAACGTCACCACGAACAAATATTTCTACTAATGCCATCTATCGATAATGCGTTGAACTAAATGTATATCAAAGTAACTAACTGCATTAATTAAAGATATGATGTTACGCCTAAATACAATATAATTACAGAAAGTTGCGGCTACAAAAGCAAAATTACTGTATAATTTTTGGATTTCCTGTATCAGAAGTGCTTTTATTACCTAGTCGAAGTAATCGGACTAATTGTATTATTGTTTTCCGCACACAGTTCATTGACCTCCAGTTCATCCGAGAGGACTCTATCTCTAACAGAGCGAAAGTGTACATGATAGGTACACCCGTCGCTCACATAGTTTATTCTGAGGAGGACTATAACGCGTCACTAGTGGCGCCGCGCAGTGGTGCTGAAGTGTTTTTGGAATACTTGCCGCTGCTGCAGTGCGACTGCAACACGTACTGGGCGCGACGCGCGCTGTTCCCGGAGAAGCCGGCGAACTCAAACAATGCAAGAATTAGAGGACTAAAGTGCGCATCGGGCCGCCGCCTGAGTGATGTACCTGCTGATGAGCTCAAGTGTGCCGCATGACCACATGGAGGCGCCCACTCCGTGTCCTGTAATTATTACCTCACTACTTTCATTTGATTGCATCTGGTTGTTAATGAAAATTAAGTTTCAGATATACATTTATTGATCAAAACGAAACTTGATAACTTTTATTTATATTCTTTTATTTCATAAAACATAGGTTATTAATATTATCATAATAATTATGAAAATTAGGAGAAGTACAGCCATATTTCGCTTTGTCAGAGTATAAAAAATTTATTAGAAAATTATCTAAATTATGACATTAAAAAATATACAAAAAATGAATAACTAGGTCATGCATTACTAAAATTATGTAATAAAATATTAAAGAATTATTAATGTCAATCAAAAGGGTTAAAATCAAAAGAAAATACGAGTATAACAATATTAGCGTAGACTGATGATAAATAATTATCAATACTCGATATGAAAAATTAATGTGTAAATCTAAGACAAACCCAAGTTTTGTTGTACCCCAAGTTTCACCGGAATCCCTCCAGCCGTTAAGGCGTGAAGAGGACACAAACGCACACGTAAACTTTCGTAGATATAATAACTATTTTTGAAGAAAAAACCAAACGGTGTGTTCCACCAGCAGTCTTTGAGAGCCAGTGATATAACAGGCACATGATACTTAACAGCTGTGTCTCAAGGTGACGGGCGCAGTGCGATTCGTGACATTATTGTGACGAGATGCATCTGTTATAGGCAGAGGTTGGTCCGCTTAACATCATCTTAACATGTGGGCCTCAAGCTTGTTCTGTCACAATAACATTAAATAAAAACTTAATCTATTTATTACTTGTGTTGTGTTACAGAAGAATATAATGTGTTTTATTGCAAAAAAAAACTTTTCTCATTTATTCTAAAGTGCTAAAAATAGTGTGTAGTACCTACCTATAAGCGGACAGAATAGAATGTATGATGGTGGCTTGTACCTACTTGCATCCACAGTAGAAGAGTGCAAAAAAGTTGCTCTATATTCTTTGCTTTACAAGATTTATTATGTAAGATGTAGATACTTAACCATTTTAATTATTTATAGAATTCTTAGGTGATTTGGTGATGATTCTTAGGTGGGATGTTTATTTTTATATATATACGCCATCCCACAAGGTTCAGAAATGGGAAACGATCTATTTCTCATTGTAATGAAAGACATTACATTCGCGCTTTTGTGACGCTGAATTTGTATTATTTTCGGACGATAGCTGGCTTACAGTCACTGCAGAAATCCTCAAAAAGCATTATAACAAAGGTAAGCAGTGTGATAAGTCAGATGTCGCAGTGGTACAACTAAACGGAATGGCTCTCAATGTCGAGAAAACGCACATAATTCATTTTAATATATGTGGAAGACACACTAAAAACTTAAACATTAACTATAACAGAATGAGCGTTCCTCAAGTACAATATGTAAAGTATTTGGGATTTATAATACATCAGGGGTCGACATGGGGTCCCCTTATGGAAGCAACCTATGGACGGCTCTCATCGGCGTGTTTTGCGCTATTCTGACTGACTGGTAGTCTCCATATTAACAACACCAAGAAGGTAAATTTGGGGTACTTTCACTCAATAATGCTGTACAGCATTGCCGACTGCGAAAGAATATTCAAAGCTCGAAAGCGCGCCGTCCGAATCATGTCTATCGTTGAGTGGGATCACCCCGCGAAGGAACTGCTCATGAATTTAAAAATACTCACCCTACCTTACCAGTTCATACTGCAAGCTGCAACATACGTAAGAAACAATCAGGAACAGTTCTCAACGGGTGCTGATCTCCATGACTGTCGAACGAGACGGCGGCACTCGCTCAGGCTGCCGACGACGGGTCGCTGACTCAATGAGTCAAGAAAAATGTGGTGGTAAACCTATATAGTAAACGCATTTGCACACACACACACACGCACACGGTTCGCATGATGAACGAAGACGCAAATCGCTTTGTTCGGGTTAATGGAATATCAACCACATAGCGGTGGCGCTTCTTAGTATCCCTGGATGTCCGGTTATAGAATGGGGATAGCGGAATGAAAACAGGTGACCATCAAGGAAGCGGGCAGTGGAATCTAATAAATAATAAAACATATTCAAATTGGTCAGACTTTTTATTAGACGTTTCCAAGGTAACCATGCACTCGCCTTTGTTAATTAGAAGTATCTAAAAAATCAATGCTGTACGGCATGCTTGGTTTGCATCTTGATTAGCATGGACACCATCTAACTCTCTGAGACCGTTCACCACCGTATCTGCTACCGCCGTCGTAACCGTTGTTATGGTGGTGACGCCACTGGTAGCCTTCATTGCCGTTGTCTTCGTTATATTGTACTTGCCTACTACCACCTCCCTCGTTGCCAGCGTCGCTATTGTCGTAAATACTCTTGCTGTATTCGCTTTTGTCTTGAGCCAAGAATCCACCGCCCAAGTTAAGGTTCAGCCCAAGGCCACCCCCGCCACCATAGGCTTCCTGATTACTGACTTGCTTCTGCTCCTCGTAACTGTCAGCTGTCACCAACTCGCTCCACATTACTGTGAGCACCAACGCGCACGCCACCTGACGAATACATAAATATAAATGAAGCGAGTCATATCATATACTTAACTATATATAAATTAGACATTTAAAATTGTAATGACTCAGTAAGTATGTATTGTAATAGCTCAGTAAGTTTGGCAATAAATCATTATTATAATATAGTTAACTATTCTTCCATTTTCAAACAACAATTATAGAATTCTAGAAAAACAAATTAAAGATCAGATAATGAAACATTTGCTACCATATTACTTCATATTCGTTAACGGGTCTATTTTCACGCACAAATTAATTACAAAATAAAAATATGTTGACTATTCTCGACGATTCGATCGAGTTGGATAGACAATAAAAATAAACATTTCTTTACATCGGACTACTGTATAAAAAGTTTTGCGTGGTCATACATAAAATAAAATATTTGTACGTGTCGAATTGAGAAGCTCTTCCTCTTTTGTCAGTCAGAAGAAAGAAATTGATAATCCTTAATGAACAAAGGATTAATGTTATTCATGCTGTCCGCGTGTCTAAGGGCATTAACCTTTTACCAAACCATCAAGGAGGTTCACAGCAGCGCCGATACCGACACGTTGCACCCAGAGAGTTCAGGTAAAAAAATCTTAGGTTGCACCGTACGCGTCGGTATCTGCGATCACTCCATCCCAAATACGATAAAATTTTAATATATTTATGTTTGCTATAACGCATGCTCTGCGGATTACATTACAAATTGCAAATTTACGAGAGGAAAAATTTAAGTCAGGTGCGGGAATCAAACCCGCGTCCATCCACCCCTTTAGCCGAAGTATGCAAAATTTTTTCCTCTCATAATTTTATAATGTAATCCGCAGAGCATGCGTTATGGCAAACATAAAAATATTAAAATATAGGGTTGCGTTGTCATTAACAAGTTTAATTGCATAAATTAGTCTTGTTTGAAGTACAACGTAAGTTGAACTATGGATGTCGCTCCATCCATGATGGTTAAAGAACGACAAGAAAAAAATTTGTTATGACTCATTATCATGTCAATTGAGGTGGATGGATGCGGGTTCGAATCCCGCACATTTTTCCTCTCGTAAATTTTTAATACATTAAATTTACAAAAAATAATTCTTTCTTCTAAATGCTATGGAAAATTACAAAAAATATACAATAATTACAACATTTTGCATCAGTGTACATTATTCATAGTGGTTTTTTTAAAGTTCCAAGTAAGTGTTCTTATTTAGTGAATTTCAAGGAAAACAATATTTTATCTAAATTCATAATTAGTACCGCTACAGAGCGTTTGTATTAAAACTAAAGCTTTTATTACGATTTAGTTAATAATTAAGAGAACTAAAAATTATAATATTTATACGTTGCATCTTTCCTTTACTGAGCTTTTAAGACCACCTTCCAACTGCATCATCAGATCAGACCCTGGTAACTATCTTAAAATAAAGTACTCGCCAAGACAAATCAAATAAGCCCAAACACGATGAGGTTGTGTCCTTTCATAGCGAAGTTCCTTTGGCCACCTTCCAGCTCCGTCATCAGATCAGCGCCATGTCATCATAATATTGCACTGTCACGCGATTTACACATTTATGCAAAATTTCAGCTCAATCGGTAACCGGGAAATGAATCAAATTTACTTTCAAGATTTAAATACAAACATCGAGACAGGTGAAACTAAATAAAAGATTGTAATAATGGTAACTTCATTAATATAATATGAAAGTGTTACTTTTTGTAGAGTACGTAAAACATTCTTTTAGAATAGTACTTATCTCAACTGAAATTTAAACATGAGTTATTGTATTGTGGATTTCTACGGTCCCAATAAATCAATAGATATCTGAAAATAACAGCAAAAAAACAAAAAAATGTCACCATCATTATACTTACGAGTTCATATTTCGTCTCGTACGAGTTCATTACCTAATTACATAAAATAATCTGAGGCTGCAAACGTAGTGTAATACAAAAATCTAGGTAAAATCTATTCTAGCTTAGCCTGAACAACATCTTCGACCGCCTTATCACTTACCAACAGGTGAGATAGTGGTCAAAGGCTAACCTATCATGCATAAAAAATATATCGGTGTTCTATATTCTGAAGAAATGGATGAACAATGAAATATGAGAATATGATAACTAAATTATAACTTACTAAATAATATGTTACGTACCATTGCCAAAGTAGACTTCATATTGCTAACGTAAGACAAGACTGTTGCATTTCAAACAATATCTCACATTTTATACAAACTGATTACAATAGCGCAATTAGATGCATCCGACCAATAACACTACAATGCACTGGGGTCCTTATTTGTCGTTCGAAAATCTAATAAAAAAGCGTTACAAATGGAAAACTTTAAGATCATCAATATTCATACTATTTGTTACCTCAAATTTCAATATTAGATATTTTACTACGTCAACACAAAAGAAATGAATAATTTATGTATGCAAAATAAAATTTCACAGATTTGTCTGCTCGTTTTTTGCGTGGTGCTCATATATACATGAGCACCGTTTTCATAATGTTATACTGGATATCTACAACTTAAGAGATAATAAATCATATGGCTACTATTTTTAACGAATAAAAAGGTTATAAACTAAACTAATCTGCACAACCGTGTCCTCAGACCCACGACAGGGTATTTTACCTAATTTACCTTTATTGAGCCTTGCAACAAACTCTTGCGTGATAAAGCTAAAAAGTGCTACGCTAGCACATCTATCGGTAATGTAATAAACTAATAACATCGAAAATCAATATTGTTTCATAAAAATATTTAGAGATGGCTCTCATCATTTCAATATAAGTAGGCTGAATCACGCAGACTAGACTCTCCGGAACACTTTCACGTGTTTTCTGCAATATGAATATAATTGTCCCTAAAGAAGAGATTAACGGTTTTGATATATTATCAAATTAAACAACAATATATTATAGATGGTATTGGGTTACCTTTTCGACGCCATTGACTTTTATTGACAGTGACACTTTATCTGAACTGGTCCATTAATAAATATATATTCTGATTTTTTTATTTGTCTTTACTGATCTAAAATCTAGGAACGCTATTTTATCTTTTTGAAGTAGTGATAGCTCAGTGGCTTTGGCTATGGACTTCCGCGCAACAGGTCCATGGTTTGAATCCTGCCGCGGGCTTGGCCTTCACCGCATGGTGGAAGAGCATTTTTGCGAATGCCCGCCTGGCTAGCGACGCACCCTCAAGTAGAAAATCTGTCGCCAAGCACCTTACGGTGTGTTCCGGCAGCTGTCCTTGAGAACCAGTAATTCTAGGTTATGCTTGTTAACACCTTCGACCACATCATCGCTTACCATCAGGTGAGATTGTGGTCAAAGGCATAACTACCAGCTATAAAAAAAATGATAAATATACGCGATTTAAAGTTGGAAGTGAATGAATGAAATGAATGAATGAAAAATTATTTATTTGACAGACAGAATAAGTGCACAACTTTAGTAGATTGTTATACAAGGGTTGAAAGGAATTGATAACTTTCACCCGCGTGCAGCTTTCTACTTCTCACTTTGAATATAAAGAAAGTAAAAAAGTAGCTTTTCTAAAAATTTAAAATAACATACTTAAGGCGATCCTGGCCAAGAAACGCCATACAAGAATTAACTTTTCTCAAAGAAAAAACTCGGTTATTAAACTGAAAAAAATATATGTTATTTTTAAGCATATTCTTGAGTTAATTCATAAATCTGATCCACATAATAAATAACTTCACTCGATAGAAAAAAATCCTAAAGTTACCTCTATTTCGAATTTAAAAACGATTTTTGACTCCCTTTTTACCAATCTTTAATTTTAAATTATTTTTTTATACATTACTTATCAATAAAAGTAACTAAATCATAAATAAAAATGTAAAAAAGTTATCATGTTAATTTTATATGATTTTTTAACATGAATTCATGGCATCAGAGCTCGCTCACTTGACCGCCAGTGCGCTCGCAGAGCTCGTCGACGTAGGACCTGTGTCAATTTTTTCGATCTACGTAGCGCCACACAGAACAGGATCAAAATGAATATCAAACAACAAAATAAAACATGCTCTGGGCTAACTTTTGACTCGTTACGCTTATCTTGATGACTTCCTGATTGATGGTGAATGACAATTGATTTCGTAAGTAGTGAAAGTTAGTATCGTGAAGGTTAATATGTGTGTTAATATTAAGAAAAGGGCTGTTTTTTTTTACAAATAAATGGAACTTTGAAATAACTTGTCGAACTCGGTACTGTGATAGTTCCAAAGTACCTATTATCACAGTAGCGCAAAATATTCTTCGAAAGGTTATTTTGTACTTTTGGGTGTTGAAGTCGGTTCCATTTTTTGGTAAAAAAAATTATTTTTGAGTCTTTTTAGTTACCCTTGCTACTTACGGGATCAATTGTCATTCATTGTCAACGACTATATCATCAAGATAGGTCAATATGTTTCAGTTATTGGAGTGTAACTCAAAAACGACTTGAACGATTTTGATAAAATTTAAATGAGACTAGACGACAAGCATCAGCTTTCAAACAAAAAAGAATTTTTGAAATCGGTTCACACAGTCAAGAGTTGCGGAGGTAACAAACGTAAAAAAACAGACGAATTGAGAACCTCCTCCTTTTTTGGAAGTCTGTTAAAAAAGGGGGAGGTCCTCAATTTGTCCGTTTTTTTTTTACCGAACCGATTTTGATGATTTATTTGATTTGAATGTTGATGATTGTCGTGTGATTTTATTTAAATTTCATCAAAATCGATCTAGCCGTTTTTTGAGTAACACTCCAATAACTGAAAGGTTTTTTCCTATCTTGATGATATAGTCATTGCAATGAATGACAATCGGTCCCGCAAGTAGCAACGGACACTAAAACGGGTGAGTATTTTTATTTATCAAACCTACTTCAACCCCCAAAAGTGTGAAATAACTCTTCGAAGTCGGGACCATGTGCACAATATTGTGATAATAGGTACTTTTGAACTATCACAGTACCGACTTCAACAAGTTATTTCGCACTTTTGAGTGTTGAAGTCAAGCCCATTTTTCGGTAAAAAAAATATATTGAATTTAGTATTGAATTTGTTAGTAAATTTGAGTCGTCTTTTTTATGATTATAGAAATAATAAGTGACATTAAGCGATTTTTAAAACTGGATGGATATAAATTAAATTATAAGTAAAAACATAAATCTGGCTGTATGGAAACTCATGTCACGTCACGACCATGATATGCGATGTCACACCCGTGACTTGAACTAGTTTTTTGATAACTTTCTAGGTTCATTAAGCTTGCTAAAATGCAATGAAATTATTGTTTTTATATCTAGTTTTAGCCAAATGCCTAGTATTTCGTACCCAGGGTCTAAGATAATGAAGTTAATAATCAAAGCCCAGTGTATGGGTATACACTGGGCTTTGAGTATTAACTTCATTACCATATATAATCAAATCTGTACTTTATAATTTTTAGTATAGATTTACTCCACCCTTTTTTAATTATTATATGATAATAATAATATATATATTATAAATTTAAAAGTTAGTATGTGTTTTAGCTTCTTAACCGACTTCAAAAAAGGAGGAGGTTTTCAATTCGTCTATTTATTTGAAATGTTTGTTACCTCAGAACTTTTTACTGATAAACCGATTTATATGATTCTTTTTATATTTGAATGTTTGTCGTATGGTCCTATTTAAATTTCATCAAAATTGGTCAAGCCGTTTTTTAAGCCGTCGGCCCCGGTTGTTGTCTCACGATGGCAGTAGTATCAGCATGGTAGTAGGGCGTTTTGCATTTTGAATGCCCGCCTGGCTAGCTACCACCCTTAAGAAGAAAATCTGTCGCCAAGCACCTAACGGTGTGTTCCGGCACCTGTCCTTCTAAGTCAGAGTTCTAGGAGTAATTCTAGGGTAACCTGAACAACATCCTAGACCACATCTTTAATAACCATCAAGTGAGATAGTAGTCCAAGGCTAGCCTATCAATAATTATAAAAAAAACATGCATTTATTAATACTCGTAGTAGAATGATACACAAAGTTGTCAGTGACTATGATTAAATGAAATCATCAACATTCATTTTAGCACCTTTGTGGCAAGCCCGCAGTAGCCACTTAATCGATCATTAATTATGTATTACTGATAATTAATTAACCTCAGTCACAAACGAGATGCCCTTAGTCTGCCATAATGAACACTGCATCTAGTAGGATACTACTAGTTATAACAAGCGCTCTAGGCGCACGCCTATTAGTAAGGTACGGACGAACTCAAAAATTTTGCTCTATTTTAGCGAACACGTTTTAGGTGCCCACCCCACCAACTTAAGCATAGTGAGGGGTAACCAACTCCAACTTCTTTAACAAATATTTGTAGTTCACGACCGTGTAGAATTAGTTTCACTCGTCTGTGGAAACCGCGGTGTAGTTGTACTCTTATCTGTTTTTTAGTTACACTCCAATAACTGAAAGGTTTTTTCCTATCTTGATGATATAGTTATTGCTAATTAATGACAATCGAATCCGCAAGTAGCAAGGGACACTAAAATGGGGGATTTTTTTTTACCCCAAATTGAACCGACTTTAACACTCAAGGGTGTGAAATAACTTGTTGAAGTCGGGACCATGCGCACAATATTGTAATAATATGTACTTTTGACCTATCATGGTACCGACTTCAACAAGTTATTTTGCACCTTTGAGTGCTGAATTCAAGCCCATTTTTCGCCAAAAATTTGCTTAACACCGCTGAATGGATTTAGATAATATATCATAAAACGTATTCTAATTTTTATCTCGATTTTCCGAACGGTTCCTGAAGGATCAGGAAAACCAATTTTGATGAATGGAATCTAGATATGTTGTAATTGATTGTTTGAAACTATATCTAACTCGTGTAGTTTTTAACGCAATTTGCGAACCATATACTATTAATATGTACACAATGGTTAAATTAAGGTTAGTAAATTGTTATCACTATTGTTAGGTCCAATGCCAAAAAATATGAGTTCAATTTATTCTGTTGTATCTCTTTATACTTGTTATCTGGGGAATCCTCAACTCAACTGTAATAAAATATATATTTAGATTTTTTTTATGTATATCACACATAAAAACTCTTTACATTTTCGCAAGCTCATTGAACCTAGAAAAATATTGAAATACTAGTTCAAAGTCTCGGGTGTGACATTGAGTACCATAGTCGTGACGTAACATGAGTTTCCATACAGCCAGATTTACGTTTTAACTTATAATTCAATTTATATCCATCTAGTATTAAAAATCACTTAATGTTACATATTACTTCTATAGTTATATAAAAATACTACTTAAATTTACTAACAAATCCAATACTAATGCAATTTCTCAATATAAAAAAATGTTTACCGAAAAATGAAACCGACATCAACACTCCAAAGTGTGAAATAACTTGTTGAAGTCGGTGCCATAATAGTTCAAAAGTACCTAGTATAACAATATTTTGCGCATGAAACCGACTTCGACAAGTTATTTCACACTTGAGTGTTGAAATTGGTTCCATTTTTTGTTAAAAAAAAATTAAACTCTTTTTAGTGATTCTTGCTACTTACGGGATCGATTGTCATTCACTGTCAAAGACTATAATATCATCAAGATAGGAAAATATTTTTCAGTTATTGGAGTGTCATTCATGATACTTGTCGTTCAATTTCATTTAAAAATCAAACAACAAGTATCAGCTTTAATAAAAAAAGAATTATCAAAATCGGTTCATCCAGTCAAAAGTTCTGAGGTAACACACATAATAAAAAATATAGACTAATTGCGAACCTCCTACTTTTTGAAGTTGGTTCAGAAGCTAACACACATACTAACTAACTGAGTTTATTATAAATATGTTAAAAACCTTACCTTACAATTTTCATAAACTACTTTTATATAGTAACTTAAAATTCATTTATTAATTTTTAATTCCAAATAACATTTTGATTTATAACAGTGCGCGTATAGACACATTATATCTAAATATAGTATCTGTTGCCCTGTTTTATGACTTAATTTTTTTTAGTTTTACGGGATATGGTTCTACTGTATCTTCAATAATGGACACTATCTGGCAAATTTTATTTTTATTTCTGGCCAATTTTGCTAGAAGGCAAATATCTGCCTGAAGATGATTGCCTTAATGAGCGATGATTATGAAGTAAGATTTGTACTCATTGACTTTGAATTGAGCACTAGCAGTACAGGACAGCTTTATGAAATTTATTACAATGGGGCTCCTGTCACAACCAAGACAATTGATACATATTTTTAGTTTCAAAAATGCTCTCTATAAGCGCTCAACTTAACAAGTATCGTTTTGGATAATATCTTTTTTATTAAACTTGCAAAACAGTTCATTGGAATGAGCATAAATTATATCACAAATATTGTGAAATTTGGTTTTATTTTAAACGCGAGATATAATTCTTTGAGATTTGTTATTATGTTGAATACATGGTCTGAAAATAATAATTTAAAAAAACTTAACTAAAACTAAACGATTCTGTCTCGACCATGGGCCACTCGCCACAACCGTGGTTCTATGAAAACCACGGTTGTGACGTCCATGGATGTGAAATGTTCGCACCGTGCTATAACTACAAAGATTAAACAAAAGTAGCCATCTTAAAACAATCACTAGATTAATTGTTATTAAACACACCAAATTAATAAAAATCTGCGAAGACATATTCATAAATACATATTTTAAGAGCCACGGTCTTGACAGCATAAGGGTACTCGTTTTACAAAATAACTAATATCAAACTTATTTTTACGCAGCTATATCACTCGACGCCATTAATTAATAGGACAACTGTGACAGACAGACTTGTTACTGAATTCTGGGAATCTCACATGACATGGTTGTGACATTTAATGTGTTCTTTTAATGAAGTTTATGTATATATATATATTTATTTAAAATATAATAATATTACCAAATTACCATTTATGAATAGGTGCATTAAACGGCTTTCTCTATAATCAGTACTAATATTATAAATGCGAAAGTAACTCTGTTTGTCTGTTAGGCTTTCACGCCAAAACTACTGGACTGATTTGAATGAAATTTGGTATGGAAATAGTTTGAGACCCGGGAAAAACATGGGATAGTTTGTATCCAACTGCGCAAAAAGAGGTTAATGTTTTTGCGCGATAACCGACAAACGCGCGGGCGGAGCCGCGCCTGGACAGCTAGTAAAAATATAATAGAACCTTAATATATTAATTTAATGTAGTTCTCACAAATAAAAATGTTTTTCTTAAGAATGATAATTTACCCATCTAAAATAACCGTAGGTACACAATAAACTGTATAGATATATAAACACTACTGTACTGATCGAACCCCTACAAGACCCGATTATTTTTCCGGCGTATGTACCAATACACGACAAATGTTAATTCCATTCTAAAATGTCATGCTGACGTGATCTCCGCTACGTAGGTAGGACTGTACTGTACCTTACCTGGAGAGCTAAAAGCGTGCACGCGGCGCATCGCACACAACTCTGTGTCGCGTAAATGAATACGTCGCGCTCGCATAAAATACCTAAAGTCCGTGGAAAGCCTCGCCTTAATAAAAAAATATTGATAGGTTATAACTATTTGTGAAATTTTACGTAAAATTTTGTTTGGATTATTTACGGGCGGCTATAGTCCGAATAGGAATCTCTCTGCTTTTCACTACTAATATAAGGCATAACGATATAAAAATAGTAGGTATGTTTTTTATACTATTTATTTTGATTTTAATAACAGCAGTACCTATTTAAAATTAATGCGGCTATAGTCCAAGTAGGAATCGATGACTTACATCCGTGTTAAACACTCCACTTCATCAAATATGAAGAGGGTAAAAAAATTGTCGTTTTCCTAAATATTTACTAAAAATAGTAAACATGAGTAGACGATACAAAGATACACTAGGAGTTAGTAGAACAATGAAGTTTAGGGAAATTTTTAGTTTATTTATTAACCTACACTTTTTACCTTATATTTAGTTACCTACTACCCTGCCAAACATAGTTGTTATTAATTGTTTTATAACAACAGTGTATTTTACAACGATAAATCTTACACATATAACTTTGTTTACACCAATGGTTACCATGGTTACAAGTCATTCCGGCCCTAGAGAAGGAAGCAATTACTACGAGTTTCTCCCGGCCTTAGGTGGGAAGGAGCTTTTCCCACCCGCTACTCAGATCAAACTAACACTGCTTTCCGAGAATGAGAAATGAAAAATATATTTTCGATCTACCGTCAAACAAAACCGCCGTTTTAAAATCGAAATCTTAAGAAACGCACAAGATTCTTTGCTTCAACATTTATTGTGCAAACCGGGAAAGAACTCTCTGAGTTACTTAACTACTGTGTAAAATACGACCCAGGAGTTTTCAAATCCGAAGTAAAAAGTTCCATTCTGTTTATTATAAGAGAGCTTCACCGCAGACCACAGTCACGATAATGTTATCTAAACAATATTTCAACTTCATAGAAACGGACGAAACGCGAGTTATACCTACGCGTCTCGATCTCGGCCTGCGCTCGGTACGCAGACTGTCGCGACTGCGTCGCAGTGATGAATGGACGGTGTGTTATTTTTTTTACAATAGACGCGCGATATTTTCACTAAAAATAAGTTTATACATATTACATATTTAATATGACGAGTAGGATATATTAGTACATGTGTTTGAATTCGTCAAAAACGCGTCCAGAGATAACCTTTTTTTAGATAACTTGGAAACTGAAAGGTAATACTATAAAATAATTTTACTTACTAGTAAGTAAAATTATATTATAGTCTACATAGTTGACGGTAAATAATGCGTGACTTCTATATGGGCAGGTATTTCCTTTAATCGCCCGAAAAAAAAAATGTCTCGATTAATAAAAAAAAGTGAATAGAGTAAAGGAAAGTGATTGACACGAGTGAAATAGGTAGTTATAAGCTATATATTAGAATGCGGATTTTTTATACTTTATAATTTCATAGTAAAGCATTTTGTACGTCTCACAAATATTTTTCGGTCGTTTTAAGACTGATTTTTTATTCAAATATAAACATGGTTTTTTAATTAAATCTACCTACTAGTCAAAAAACAACACGCATTTTTAGTGAACACTTCGTGTTAATTTTATTTGTTGATATTAAAAAAAGTATATTTACAACCACAAAGCTAAATGGAAACAAAAAGTAGGCAAATTTAATTAAACTAATGGAAGCGGGCAGCCCTATCGCATGTTTACGTACACCGCGGCTGTAGGTAGTTATTTCAACGACAGAGCCGAGTTAAGATACTGTATAGATAACATTACCGTGCCACAGTGTTGCTTAATATGAGATAAACAGTGCACAAATGTGAATGATTAGTCTGCAGGCACGGCAATCGCGAACGAAGTCGCGGGTACAGCTAGTATATAATAAAGCATATTCAAATTGGTCAGAATGTTTATTAGACGTTTCCAAAGTAACCACTCGCCTATGTTAAGTTGATATCTAAAGAAATCATTGCTGTACGGCATGCTTGGTTCGCATCTTGATCAGCATAGACACCATCTAACTTTCTCAGACCCTTCGCCAACGTATCTGCTACCACCATCGTCACCGTTGTTATGGTGGTAACGCCACTGGTAGCCTTCATTGCCGTTGTCTTCGTTATATATTACATGCCGTTCACCACCGCCCTCGTTGCCAGCGTCGCTATTGTCGTCAGTAGTCTTGCTGTAAGTGGTTTGGTCTTTGCCCATGAGTCCGCCGAAGCCGAATTTTATCCCGAATCCAACACCACCGCCGGCACCTGTGTCTTTCTGATTGCTGACTTCCTCCCGCTCCTCGTACGTGTCGGCTGCCACCCGCTCGCTCCACATTACTGTGAGCATCGACGCGCACGCCATCTGACGAATACACAAACATTAATGACGTGGAGAATGATGTTACGCAAATCACCTGTGTCGCATCAAATTAATTTCATCAGTTATTGGAACATAACTATGTTTTTTTTATGTATGATAGTATATCTTGTGTCATGGGAGTCTGCTTCCTTCAACAATACATTAAGATTGAGGTTTGCTTATTAAATGATATGGCTGTATAAAATTTCGTATATGTTTGAGTAAATTTTTTTTTTTTTTTTTTATGCCTGATAGGTTAGCCTTTGACCACTATATCAGCTGATGGTAAGTCATGATGTGGTCGAAGGTGTTGTTCAGGCTAACCTAGAGAATTTTCCCTATTAGTGTGCTGGTTGCACTGATTCAAAGACAATGTCTACGTAAACTGTAATGTTATGTTGTTGCGATTATGTCCCTATATATCTAATCTATCTGCTCCTGCACATTCGCCTCCGCATGCGTGTGAAAGAGAAAGAGCGCGCCCTAACGTGAAGGGCAAGATTGATTGGGAGAAAGTGGTATACGATCCTCTCGATAGCTATATCGGTGATCACTTACCATCAGGTGAGCCGCATGCTCGTTTGCCCTCCTATCCCATAAAAAAATAGGTATTGTGCACCTTCCTTATATGTATAGAACTGATTGTTTCTTTCCAACTCCCGTTCAGTTCTATTGTCATGCACTTCTCTCGCCGCATCAGCCTGATTTAAATATATTCTGTCACAGATTACGCTTAAGCCGCGCAAACATGTGCGCAGGAACCTTTATTCAATTGTAAATTATGCAGGGGTACGTACGCGAGGTGTACAGCTCCGAGAGCCACTCATCAACTACTTACCACTATTCATTTAATATCAACCGAAAAACTCTACCGAAGCAACTAATTTAGTCATCATCACATATAAGTTTATCATATACATTTCATTTGAAATACTTTAAAAAATAACATCCCAATTTAAAGTTAAGTTCACAAAAAAATGTTGTCGACCGCCGAACTAGATGACCTACCTATTTGTCATTCCCAAGCACCGAACGAGTTACGGCAAAACAATCCTTACGGTTGAATGAGCGGGACTATATATATGCAAATGTACACAAAAAATTTAAACTCATTTCATGCATTTTAAAGGACTACTCAACATATATGAACGGGTCATTTGCTTACCTACATAAAAAGCCAAACAAGCGCTAATATTTAATAATTTTTTTTAATGTTTGCGATGACGAACACGTAATATTATTTATTATGTTAAAAATAATAGGGACTAAGGTATGAAATTGCCGTTTTATTGTAATAAATCCTAATTGAAATGGATCCTAGGGAATCCCTGAGAGATTTTTTTAAAGGATTTGATATTTTAACTTTACCAAGTCTGTATATATTTGAAAATATTATATATGTATGTTCGTAAAAATTTGAGCAAATTTAAATCAAACAGTGACAGTCACGATTATAACACTAGGAATAAAGATAAAATAGCGGTGCCAGGTTTTAGATTAGCAAAGACAAATAAAAGGTCCTTCTTATGCAATTGTGTGCGGTTTTATAATAAATTGCCCAAACATATTACAAAGCTCACAGAAAGAAAATTCAAGTTGCAGGTGAAGAATATTTTGATAAAGAAATCTTACTACACAGTTTGTGATTACTTAAGACGAGAAGGAAGTGTCGAATTTTCATACAAAAAGAGAAAATGTTTCTACCCCCCTAAACAATTACCGATTTTGATGATTTTTGGAAAGGTTACAGATATTATCAATAGTGATGTTTGTAAGTTTTGCTTTTTATCATTATATTATAGGAATTTGAATTAATGGGTATTTAAATACCGAATTTTTCTCAAAAAATGTATCTCTAGTTTGTGAATTGTTTATATGAAAAATAATGATAAATAAAGAAAAAGGAAAACTTATCAACATCGTTTGTTCTGTCAGTTATAAAATAAGACCAAATTTTTTAGATTTGATTAATGTTTACTATAGGAGAAAAGTTTTCTCCCAGAACTCAAATTCTGCGGCAATTCTAAGTCAAAACTTGAAGAAGCTGCAATTGTCCTTATCGCACAATTCTGTTCGGGGGGCAGGGTAGCTGCACAGAATAAATCATAGTAGTTAGGTTTAGGTACTTGCATTAGTGATGTCAATATGCATTTTCGATATGTTGGATGGTGAGTGATGGGAAAAAATCGATGGTATAGATATTTCGTTTCTACGAATATTATTGTATTCTGAATATTACATTTGAATTATCGAAACAAAAAAATATTATAGACGTAGGTACATAACCCAATATACAAATATAAAAACATGATCACAGATCAGTTTTTACCTATTAATAAATTTCATATTTTTACCTATCCTTCTAAGTACCTATACCTTTGTCGTGAAATCTTAGCTTCTAAAGCTTACATTATGCCGAACATTGATTGAACCGATATTGTAGATATTATATAATGTAAATTAAATGTCACAGCACATTTTGTAGCAAATCTAGTAAAGTCTCTAAAGTAAGTAGGTATAGGATATTTGTTCTTCGATACACATAAAACATGTTTTTTTTTTTTATAAAATGGATTCATCACACAATAAAAAACGAACAAAAATTAAACCGACTTCTAATACCATAAAGTCTGAAATATCTAGTCAAGGTCGGTACCATGACAGTTTGAAAGTATGATCTCCATATTGTGGTCATGGTGACTTCGACAAATTATTTTTCATTTTTTAGGTTTCATTATAGGTATTATGTTAAAAAAAATGTTAGCCCTGCCACTTACGGGAACGATTTGTGTACTCCGGTCTGATACCACAATCGGATCCCACACCGTTCCTTTCGGCCCGCGAGGCCGAAGGCCGAGCGTATGGTGCGCGAGCCCGAAGGGCGAGCGCTTGCCGAGGCCGCAGGCTAAGCCATGTGAGTGTCTTGCGAGGCCGAAGGCCGAGCTCCGAATCAACATGCTCCTCTCATTCTTCATACTGTATTTGGAGTATTTTACCATACATTACCGACAGTATTACGAGTTTTTGTGGGATTCTCGACTGAATTTGGAGTTACTGTCCCCCATCAGTGTATCGCGAGCCCGAAGGCGAGCTTCTGGTGAGGCCGAAGGCCGAACTTTCGGCCCGCGAGGCCGAAGGCCGAGTGGAAGGTGCGCGAGCCCGAAGGGCGAGCGCTTGGCGAGGCCGCAGGCTGAGCCGTGTGTGTGTCTTGCGAGGCCGAAGACCGAGCTCCGAATTTTCATGCTCCTCTCATTCTTCATACTGTATTTGGAGTATTTCACCATACATTACCGACTGTTTTAGGAGTTTTTGTGGGAGTTTTGACTTCATTTGGAGTAACTGTCCGAAGCTGAAGGCCGAGATCCGACTTGAGAGTATTTTCCACATCTTCGACTGGTCTCCATGGTAACTGCCTGCAATAACCAAAGCAACTACCAGTGGGGTTCCTTTACCGAAGTGACTCAGAACCTTGGTACGATTCTGACCGTACCACTTTTTTATGGCAGTAGGGTAAATTTGGTTTGGTGGCTACAGTATGAATTTCTATTGTATTTAGAGCTTATATGGGATTTCATACTTATTTTAGAGATTTAAATAGTTTTTCCAAATGTATAAGGTGCTTTTATGACAGTTCGTACTGACTCAAGATAGATGCGGGCCGCTTGCGGCCCGCACACTGCCCGAAAAACTAGTTTACAATATAAAATTGCAATACAATACAAATATAAATACAATACAAATACAATACAAATTTTTCGTTCCGGTCTGATCCCACTCATTGTTTCATGGCCCTGACTTGATAATAGTTACAGCTTGGGTACGTTATCAATAAAGGAAGAAATTTATGAAACTATGCTTAACACGACTACACACATTGGTACACATACCAATATAAGAATTCGCAAGTTACCAGGAGAGCAGAAGTTCATAAGAGTTTCATACTGTAAATCTTGTTACATAAAAACATATTTATAAAATATATTATTAGCTTAAGTTGTGATTATAAATTATGAAACTCACGCAGTGAGCTCACTTAAATTATATTAACCTAAGTTCATCAGTAAATAATCAGTATATGTACATGTATAAATGTGCTCAATCGATAACTAAAACA
Source organism: Plagodis dolabraria (assembly GCA_963854805.1). NCBI lineage: Eukaryota > Metazoa > Arthropoda > Insecta > Lepidoptera > Geometridae > Plagodis > Plagodis dolabraria. The sequence goes on along the minus strand of OY978468.1, from coordinate 17,484,644 downwards.
TAAACATATTTATCTGCTATTTTTCCTTAAAAAAATACTTTAAGTTACTTCTTTTCTTATTTTTAAATGTACTTACACAAGAATAAAACAAGCTTCTTTAAAACGATATCACTCTTTATTGTGAAAGTTCAACTAAGATATCGAAACTAACAATCAACATTAGGAAAATAACTATATACAAACAATATGGGTATATTTTTATAACCATTTACGCATGCTTAGCGAGAATATAAAAATAATGTTTGATGGAAAAAATATAATTAGGACTGGGATCGGATCCCATGATCACAGGTACCTGTAGTTGCAGGCTCGAATCTTGCCATAGCTAATGCTTTTTCCATCTAACAGTATAAAAACAATATTATATTAAAATTGGTCATACAGTTGGCTGTATATCCGCAGGTCATACCTATATAATTTTTAAAACCTTTAGCCAATTTCCCTTAGAAGAAAGCATATAATTAACAAACAAGCAATTTTATGTAAAAATTGTAATAAAATATATGAACAGTATAGATATTACAGAGCATGCCATATAGTAGATTATATCTACGAAATATTATTTAAAGATGTCAATAGCTTCAACAATAAAACGAGTTTGCCTAAGAGTAACAATTCAGACTACAAAGTCAGACAATAAGTAATCAACAACATTAAAATATGCAAAGCTTTTCCAAAAATACTAACTGTGATTTCAGCTTTTTGCAGTTGATCTGTAACATGGTAAATTCATTTATTTCTTCAAATTATTTTGTAAAACTACGCTTCAGTGATTATTGCCTTGTTTTATATTGATTGTTAAGTAATATATTTAAGTTGGCATCTTTCTCTAAATAATTTAACAAAGCTGGTATTTATTGTGGTGCATTTTAATAATATTACTATTTAATTTAAAATGCCAGCATTCCATAAAATGTTCGGTGATGTTCCTTATATAGTACACAATATGTTTACGAAACTTTAGTCTTCTAGCCATTGAGTCACCATGTAGTCGTTAAGGTCTTGTACTTCTGCAGTTTCTGGTAAGTCCTCGATACTATAACAGCAGTCTTCTCCGATGCGACCTTTTTCAAGGTACAGGTTTTTTAGGCTTTCAATTTAGTATTGTTGACAAGTACTTCATTTACGTTAGTAGCTTGTTAAGCGTAATAATAACAGCACGATTGTAAAAAGCAAATGATCACCTTCGTCTTTATTTTTTTCTAAGGACCAACAAACAGTTTCACAGTATTTTCTTAATGTAAAAGTATTATTATTTATAATAATAATCGTGATACCAACATCGTTTGTTCAGTTTGGATTATTCAGTTGATAAACTAAAAACACGAGAACCATAAGTCTATCTTCTAGCATGTTTACAAAGAAGAAAAAGCAAAAGAAATCATATACAGCGTAGTAGATATGATTTCTTTAAACTTCTGCCCTTCTGGTACTTTCATAATTAGTTAAATAATATAAACATGTGTATAATGGTAAAGAAGGATGGCGACGCTCCATACAACTTGAGACCCAACATTTTTAAAAACAATATGTGGCGTTCAGTCCTAATACTTTTCATTACTGATAATTCAAGATATGAGAATGAAAATGTGGATTGAATTCAGTACCTAGGAGTCGGAAGAAAATAATACTCAGAGGTTTTGTACTTTCTTATATTATCTGTCATAGTATTGAATAGATGGGTCTGACAGGAAGTTATTTATACCTTTTGTCATAGCTTTTACGGATTTTAAGACTGTGTTAGTGGTTTATTACAATATATAAATTGTCAAAACAATCACGCTTCTAAAACTTAGTGATTACACCCTCATTGCACGTATCGCCACGAATTCGATGGACCACAAATGGGTTCTTTTCAGCGGCATTTCTATCACAGATCAGTAAGATTATGGTCCGAATTACGCCAACAGTACTAAAAGTGCTCACTGCTGAGAGTAGTTATAAATGGACCGATGGGAATATGCAAGCTCATGGCCGTTTGCATTTCTACAATTCGGAGCAAGTAAAAGCGTGACTATGACATTATATTATGTATCTAAAAATAAATTATTATCTACGTACAATAGGTATCAATCAATCAATTCGGACTGCACCAAGAAAGAGTGTTTTTACTACCACGAGACTAAATTAAATGTCAATGTCATCACTACTGACTGACATCAGAAAATGACAATGTAATTTTTTTTTCGTTATTCGGCTTCGAATCATTTTGCTTGTTGTACCCAATCTATGTACAAAATGACATAAATGAATTTGCAAATAACTCAAGATTCCCTACTTTTAAAAATATACAAACAATTTTAAATAATGTTAAATAGGCTGACAATTAAAACAATACCTAATACATTCATGAACGCGCCCTGGTTTACTTGGGTCAGTGGTCGCCATCATTCTTTATCTTTCAAACCGTACTTGAGGAAGTGCCTAAATGTATTTAAGTGTTGGTGGGATCAGACTCTAGTAAATGAATTAAAAATCAACGGATCCCACTTTAAATAATAAGTGGGATCAGAACGGAAAATATTAATAATAGAAAATATAACTGATAACATGAGGTATCTTTTCATGGGATCAGACCGGAAGACACCGATTGGGGTGTGGCACCGTCAACAGTGAAATTATCAAGATAAGTAGTCGTTACACTGCTCGGTTGAGAGTAACTAAAAAACGTCTGAATTATAATAATGTTAAGGAAATCTGGAAGGTGGATGGATAGTAACTCTTGCCCTATCAAGTACTCAGGTAAGTACATTAAATGACGTGCAAATGACATTTGTCTATGTAATTTTTAATATATTATACTCTGGGACCATAATTCAATTATATTTGTAATCAATAAAAACATGAAAACATTATGTATTTATTATAAATTGTATAAAAGGTTTCATATCAAAAGGAAGGCAAATAAAACAATGTAATAATAGTACACTAAAAAATATAATAACTAAGTCACACCGAAATACAATATTCAATTCGTTTGTATTTATTTTATGTTTGTTACCTCAGAAATTTTGACTGGGTTAACCGATTTTAAAAATATTTTTTTTGTTTTAAAACTGATGCTTGTCGTTTGGTCCCATTTAAATTTCATAAAAATCGGTTGAGCCGTTTTAGAGTTACATTCCAGTAACTGAAAAATATTTACCTATCTTGATGATATAGTCGTTGGCAATGACAATGAATGACAATCGATCCCGTAAGTAGCAAGGGTCACTATAAAAAGACAGTTTTTTTAAAATCCAATAATGTAACTGAATTCAACACCCAAGTGTGTGAAATAACTTGTTGAAGTCGGTACCATGCGTACAATATTGCTATTGATAATTGAACTGGTACTTATCAACTATCATGGTACCGACTTCAACAAAATATTTCACACTTTTGGGTGGAGCGGCGCGGCGGTGCAGCGTGGAGCGGCGACGCGGCGGCGCGGCGCCGGCGGTGCGGCAGCGTGGAGCGGCGGCGCGGCGCGGCGCGGATGCAAAGAGAATTCAATAATGACTCGACTGGACGACTCTGTACTGTAGTACCTATACATATTATATGTTTATGGGATTAGACGACGGTGCCGGGCGCGGAGCGCGAGGCCGGCGTTTAGCGGCGAGACAGCATCATTTTGTTAAAATTCCTATTTTTCTGTGGGAGCTTCTCTTCAGTGGGCTCTTAAACGACAAAAATGCTTGGACTGGTTCGCCTCTGCCAAGCTAGCGCCTAACACCTACGTAATGTAAATTAAGTATTGTAATAATTTCACTATGTAGTATGTACTTAACACATTGTTAAAAAACGTTTAAAAGAATGGCCCCGAGTTTCTTGCCCGTTCTTCTCGCAGTGGCTCTATAATTTTTGTTTGCTGAACGTGGCAGTACAATGTAGTATATTTAAATTTGTAATTGACCTTCATAAGAGCGTCGTAGACGCCTAAATTGAATAAATGATTTTGACTTTGACTTTGACTTTGAATAGTTACTTCGAATTGACATACAACCTCCATGGTTTGACTTTCAGTTGTTTTTTTTTATTCAGCTTAGCATGAAAGATAGATACTTCGAAAATTTGAGTTATTTTTGTATACGAGTTCCGAGGTGGTACTAACGCGGCAGAAACAGCTCGCAGTATCAATGTTGCGTTTACAGAGGGGACTGCTAATGAACGCACCGCGCGATTTTGGTTTAAACGCTTCCGTGATGGAAACTGGTTTGAAGAACGAACCACGTGGAAGACCGCCCACACAGGTAATAACAATGAATTACCAACAATATTCACTCATTTGCGTCAAATCAATAAAATAAAAAAAAAATGTGTCTCATGATTTTACTGATCTGCGGAAAGAAACGCACGTTGAAACTTGTGTTGCCTTGTTGAACCGACACATAAATGAAAGAATATTGGATCGAATTGTGAAATGTGATGAAAATTTGATTCTTTACGATGACCATAAGCGAAAAATGCTATGGCTGACCCCACGTCAAACTCCGCAACAGTGTCCTAAAGCAAAGCTTACCAATAAAAAGGTAATAAAAAGATAACTGTTTGGTGGTCTCAGCGTGGTGTTATTAACTATAGCTTTCTCCGAACTAGTCAAACAATAACGGCAGATTACTGGGGGAACCGATTTTGAATTTCATTTTTTCTATTAAAGCTGATGCTTGTCTTTTGGTCCCATTTAAATCTTATTAAAATCGGTCGAGGCGTTTTTGAGTTAAGCTCCAATAACTGAAAAATATTTACCTATCTTGATGATATAGTCGTTGACAAATGACAATTGATCCCGTAAGTAGCAAGGGTCACTAAAAAGAGGTCAATTTCGGTTCCATTTTTTGTTAAAAATTTTGTACTCCATAGGAACTGCAATTAAAAACTATTTGCCGCCCTTTGTATTTGCCAGAACTTGCTCTCCAAAAGACTTTTTTTTTAAATTGCTGATAGGTAGGCCTCTTCACCTGATGGTAAAGTGATGATGTGGTCGAAGGTGTTAACAGGCTTCACCTAGAATTACTGGCTCTCAAGGACATGCAGCTGCCGGAACACACCGTTAGGTTCTTGGCGACAGATTTTCTACTTGAGGGTGGTAGCTAGCCAGGCGGGCATTCACAAAAATGCCCTTCCACCATGCAGTGAAGCTCAAGCCCGCGGCGGGATTCGAACCATGGACCTGCTGCGCGGCAGTCCATAGCCAAAGCCACTTCATTCATTAAGCAAGCACACACATCATTGCTTCAAAAAATTCGATTTTTTTCGTGATTAGAAAAATTTTCAACGTGATAAAAAATTTGTTCCCAGGAGGCAGTACAAAAAGCTTTCACACAGTTTGTCGTATTTAGTTCACCAGAGTTATATTGCAAAGGCATACATGAACTTCCCATGAGATGGCAGCAATGTAAAGATAATAATGTTAATTATTTTAAATAAATCAAAATGTTAATTTAGAAAATAAACCCTATATAAATTTCTCAGTACAAATCGACAATTTCATACTTTAACCCCTAAAACAACGGGTTACATGAGCTAGCATCACAATCGTTTTTTTTTAAATTTCAAGTATCTTTATTTAGTATAATTCAAAGCAATAAAATTTTACCAAGACTAATGGTAATTTCATAAAATTGTCACAACCTTTTTGTAGAATATTTTGAAACAATCGTTTATTGTTGCAAAGGCTGGCTATCGCAATCCAACGAGGCAATGCAGGCAGCGTTATGGGCACCTTTGCGCCAGGTACAATGAGGGGCGGGTTATTTGATTAACTTATTATATTTGTGACCGTGCTAAAAGAAATATTTTATTTTGTGTGTTTATATGATTAATTTTATAATTTAATATTTATATTTGACTATTTTAATTGACATTTTTCTATATTTTTAAATATAAACCATAATGTAAAAGATCGTTTATTTATATTAGTATTTATATTATTTCACTTCTAATACAAAACACGATTAATTGTATTGTAAAATACAACGGTCCAAATAAAGCAATAAATTTGCAAACCAAAAAACCGAAAACTATGATTTTACCATCATTAAACCTACATATTAATATCTAATTAAATAATATCATGTGGGGCTACGGACGGACAAACACAAAAGTTGGTGTTCTGTGTTTTTCTTTAGAATAAATAGATAAATAGAAACAATAAAATATGAGAATATGGGTTATACCTAGTTACTTAAATTTAAATAATGGGCTACTTACCATTGCCAAAGTTGACTTCATATTGGGAACGTAAAACAAGTCTGCTCTATTTCTAATAACATCTCACTTTTTATACCAACTGATTATAAGTACCATAATATCAAACCATTGTATAAACGACAGCGCAATTCGACGCATCTACGAAATAATAGTACAATGTACAGGAGTTCACATTCGACGTTCAAAAATTTAATGAAAAGGCGTTACAAATGGAAAACTATAAGAACATCAATATTCATACTATTTTTACCACAACATATAGGTCGACACAATAAAAATGAATTAGTTATGTAGGAAAAGTATGATTTCATATATAACTAATTCACTACGGTCGTCAGTAGGGTATATTTAAGTTTCGTAAAATTATACTAGATGTCTAAAAATGTGTAAGAAAAAATTCATTTGGCTTTAAACATTTTGATTGTTATAAGGTTAAAATCTATACTGATCTGAACAACCTTGTACTAGGACCTTCCAGAGAGTATTTATTCTACCATAGATTAGATGAAGTAAGAGTAAACAAAGTATTCATATGGCATTTACTTGTATTTGAATAATTTCGCCTTACCAATCTATTGATTATTGCAACAAACGCGTGCGCGATGTAAAAAGTTTAAAATGCTACGCTAGTGCATCTATCGGTAATGTAATGAACTAATAACATTGAAAATCAGCATTGTTTCATAAAAATGTTAAGATTCTCATCATTTCTCATCTTTAAAGAGTCCTTATAGGGGCACAATATCTCGAACAATTCCGTCTTAGCAAGGTCCGTGAGCGACAAATCACGACGAGCGACAGCTTACGAACTATGACTAGTCCTCTGGCATCTCCTACACTCATATACTTAGTGTTGTTGAGTATCAACGTACATATAGCCCAGAATTTGTTCCTCCACAATTAAATATTTTAAATTCACAAATATTCAAAAATACGATTATTTATTTCTAAATAAGATTACATGCCCTATCGCGCACTGAGCGACTTTTTTGTTCCGTACGAGAATCGAATCCACGTCCTCTAATTGCACGCCGGATGCCTATTCTATTTGGCTACCAGGAGCTTACTCTTTCGAGCCGAAACATTGTGCTACAATTGTATTACTATGACGGTACGCGGTCATTAACCGGACTACTAGACTTCATCATGATGGAAAAAAGTGCATTAACAAACACTTCATTTTCGTAATGACGTCGCTACCCTTCTATATTTCCAAATATGGTTACAAGCATTATTGCCTGCTGAGTTAAAATATTTTTGAGAGTTAAGTGTTTGAAAAAGAGAATATATGAAGTACACAGAAATGTCTATGCCATATGTTGATTATTTAGTGCATTTTTTGTTAGTCATATGATCTACATTTTTGACCTAAAAAAGAAGCTTTTTCTACAACAAATATTACAAGTGTTGATGAGGATCATCTAGCCCAGACCCCAGCCCTTTAGACTACACATTATGGGCAGTTTTAGAGGACATGGCTTGCTCCAAACGACAGGGCGACATTAAGTCTCTTAAAAAATCTCTCGAGCAAGCAGTGGCGAAATAACCCATGGAAACAGTAGGCACATATTATATCCATTGATTCGTGGACAGATAGAATTGCTTTTATGTAATTATGCCTACCTGATGTTAAACAGTACCCTCTGTCTCCTTAATTATATTAATACTATATTCTTTGGAATATATAAAATTGTTTTCAATTATGTTGAACCTGCGACCCTCCTGGTGAACGTCCTGGTTCAATTTCAGAATGTTTGTTGAATGTTGATCGTATATCGACCAACCAGTCTCGTGTTAACTATGTAGATGTGGCCAAAGTAAACAAGACGCGCATTCAAGGGGATCGAGAAAATTTACTGTCCAGCATCCGCTTCCAACATAATTTGAAATACGGTATACGGGGGTTGTGGATTCAAATCGAATGGGAAGTAATTTTTTCCATTCAAAAAACTAACTTCTTTTTTTATGCATGATGGGTTAGCCTTTGACCACTATATCACCTGAAGGTAAGTGATGTTGTGGTCGAAGATGTTGTTCAGGCTAATCTAGAATTACTGGCTCTCACGGACATCTGCCGGAACACACCTTAAGGTGCTTGGCGACAGATTTTCTACTTGAGGTTGGTAGCTAGCCAGGCGAGCATTCGCAAAATACGCTACCACCATGCTATAACGACTACCATCCTAAGACAACAACCGGGACCGACGGCTTAACGTGCCCTCCGAAGCACGGAAGCGCTCAGTAGTAATGTCACCAGAGCGGACACCGATCCAATTCATGACCGAGGCGCACGTTGCTTAGCTTTGCTGATCGGTTCAGAATGGCTAAGCAAACTTCGCTACGAGCGCTTCGAAATTTCCTAATAACTTCTATAATAGGAACATTAGTATATATCTAAATATATTTTTCTGTAAAACAAAAGCATCCTGAATCAATCCGTTCCCCTTGGCTGGTTGTATGTTCAATACGCTTGGCGGGCGACTGTAGGATCGCAGTGGAAGATGGCTGTTCTTCAAAATTCTTATGAAATATTTTCTTCGTAGCCGCTTAAATAAAATCAAATCTTTTATTTCAGAATTATGTGTTTTTACATGCAGATCTTAAAACATACAATGTTATTGACATGATTACCCTAATGGGTGTAGCGATGTTGGTGAGGAGTGGGCTGGTCTATTTCTAATAATTACATTAAGGAAGTCGTCAAGAGAATTGTAAATTGATAATAAATTTGCACATTTTCTTCTTCGGTTCCTACTTATCTTACAGGAAATATGTTAATGGCCATTGTATTTGGGCTGGAGCTATGAATTTTTATTCTAGATATCGTGATTACTAGATTGTGTTTAAATCCTGTGGGGTACCTTTGCCTTACTGCTCCCACATGAAGGTATGGAGGCCGGTGTAGGATGTAATCCCATTCCATGACTTTAAATCGAATAGATGAGCTCCGATACACAGAGTTTTAGCACTCTTAGAGGCGATGATGTCCGAGTGGTTATAGCTGACTGCCGGTCCCTTTCGATCCGCCACCATGAGCTTCACTGCATGGTGGAATGCATTTTGCGAACGCCCGCCTGACTAGCTACCACCCTCAAATAAAAAATCTATCGCACTTAACAGTGTGTTCCGGCAGCAGTGCTTGAGAGCCCAAAAAATTACAGGCACACGAGACTTAACAACTCTATGTCTCACATGACGAATTGCATCTGTTATAGGCTAATGGAGGTTAATGGCGTAGACTCAATATCTAATAGAGTCCCGGTTCTAAGTATTTCTTCAACAACAACAACATGCATTGTTTATTAAAAACTCTTCTCCGAAATTCTCATTTTTAACCGACTTCAAATAAAAAGAAGGTTTTCAATACGTCTGTATTTTTTTATGTTTGCTATCTCAGACCTTTTGACTGGTTGAACCAATTTTGATAATTCTTCTTTTTATTTGAAAGCTGGTGCTTGTTGTTTGGTCCCATTTAAATTTTATCAAAATCAGTCAAGCCGTTTTTGAGTTACAATCCAATAACTGAATAATATTTTCCTATCTTGATGATATAGTCGTTGACAGTGAATGACAATCGATCCCGTAAGTACAATAAGTTCAAACGTGATAACTGCAAATTGTTTTGAACTATATTAAGTGTTAAAATATGATGATTATTACATTTTAATCAACTATTTACATAGACATTATTAGAATTTACTATATTTAAGTAGTGTAAATATCTTTTAAAAGTAACTTGGACTTGCTTGTAAAAAAATTACAAATGGGCTAATAAAACTTCTTTATATCTTATATCTGGTGACAGACGGACACACAGACGGACACTAGAGCTTATGATCATCTTAAGATGGGGCGTACCCAAAGGTTAACCTTTGGGTGCAATGTTGCAGTTTTTGAAGACAATTGAAAACTGCATTCCCCATTAGGAAGGGAAATGAACGCAGTAAAACATCGGTACCGAGGAAGATCAGGTCTTACAAGTCTTTTAAAATATCACAAACATAAATTCTGAAAAGATTGCCATTTGTAGATAATATTAAAATTTCTTTTTACATGCAAATTATGTTCAGACGTTTCTATAGATTTGAACACTTCACGCGGTAATCATATTTCCAAACATTTCCATGTAATTCAGAATGTAATCTAAGCAATAATTATCAGTATTATTATGTAAATAGTGCGGTTGCAACTCAAACCGAGTATTACATGTGACCATCATACCTATTGTATCTTTATAAATTATGTACCAAAATCACGAATAGATCCAGTTTGTAAGTGTGTGACGACGTGTGTGTGTGTGTGTTAAACTTCTATATGCTCCTTCATGCTGAAACGGCTGCAAAGATTTAAATGAAACTTGGATATACAGTCGACTTTCGTTAATTCAAACCTGCGATAATCCGAACCTAACTATGATTCAAAGTTATCACGAGTTCCCCGGAATATCTCTTTATATTTCGAACTAAATCAATACATTTTTATGCAATCGGTAATTTTAACGAAAAAATCAACGCTACGCAACAGAATGACGCGTTAATTCGAACTTACCTGCATCAAACACTCGACAACTCGTAAAGATTAAGTTACTAGATCCTCTTATAAACAAGTCTGAGTATACATCTCGCCGCGGAGACATCTAAGTACATTGCAGAACAAGTTCAAACTTGTATCATCGTACACGAGCCTTTGTTTTGCTAATGATTAGTTTGACAGAAACTTGCGCGAGTTAAGGAACCCCAATACACCCAAATTAGCTTCATCAACAAAACCTCACCACGAGATCAGCAATAGCTAAGTAGGACATGAGGCACTAGTGGGGAAATGCTGAATTGTAGAAAACTAGTATATAAGGTTAATATATTGTAAATTAGAATTAATTATTATTTGGATTAAGACTACGTTGTAACTCTGCTTGTTGAAATAAATTATTTTTTTTAACAAAACCAGTAGTCGGCTACTTAATTGGCGCTAAGGACAGGATCCTTGCAGTGATTCAGCACAGTTTCATCATTAACTGAGGCAATCGACGTCCGTTTCTACGGTTTGGCAAGGATCGACGAACAAATAAATTTATTAAGGAGCAGTACTGGACAAATACAGAGGACAAACCAAAGCCAAATATTAATTCAAGGATATGGGAAGAGCAGCGGAATTGTGAGTAAATCTTTTTCACCTTCCTTTCAAATTTCTTTTCATATCCAACCTTGTATTGATTTTATGTTGTGTGTGTATTATTTAGGATTAGAAAACGCCTAATTACACAGTATAGGATCATAGGATAGATCATATTATCTTAATTTTTGACATTAATTGAAGGATAATTTTAGTTAGGTACGTGTATTTTGTACGATTTTTTTTCTTTATTTCTCTACTTTTTAATTAAGTGCATTGACAATGGAGAACATTAACCGGGTACCCCAGGATATTGTTAACATAATCCCAATATTCAGTGGCGATGCTAGGGTACTACCATTATTTATAAAAAAATGTAAGTACGTATTATCTCAGTATCAGGGGAACGTAGCGCAAAACGAATATCTTTTCCATGTAATAACTAGTAGGTTAACAGGGGAAGCAGCTAGTTTAGTAGGTGAACGGGACACAATAGCGTCCTGGGATGAATTAGAAACACTACTTAACCAGCACTTCGGCGACCCACGCACCGAAGATTGTTTAGCAATGGAGTTAGAATCCGCAAAAATATATAGGAGCGAAAGTTATTTGGAATTTTGTCATAGATTACAACATATGCGAAGCGTTTTATTTTCAAAGTTATCAGAGAGCATTCACGATGAATCCTTACGTTTAGCAAAACAACACATCTATAATAACACAGCGTTAAAAATATTTCTCTATAATTTACCGCAGTATTTAGTAAGGTTGGTTCGTTTACGTAACGTTTGTACTTTAGAAGAAGCCTTAAAGGTAGTGTTAGAGGAACAGAATTTCCAGTTGGTATACGATTCAAGAAGTAATTATGACCGCCGTAACTTTAATAGGTCCCCGAGACCAAATTTTTCCAACAGTTTTAACAACCCAAGGTACCACGCTCAGAGCCCAGCGAGTACTTCCGCACCTAATAACATGACAAACGCTTCATTTACAAGTACGCCAAACAGTTCGTTTCAATCTAGAAACTCGAAACAATTCAATTCTTATAATAATCAGTCTAATAATATTCCGCGGCAACAAGTAACTAGGCCACAGCTACCAATACAACGGGGTCAGCACTATGCGAGTCGCGAACCGCTCGTGCCGCCTTTTGCTGCGCCAGCGACTTCGGGCTCGAACACCGATGTCACAATGCGCACGGCCAGCTCGCGACGTATTAACTATACTGATCACTTTAACGATGACCTAAATAATGTAAACGACAGTACTCAGGCCCATAATAATGATTCTGGATCAGAAAATTTTTTTATGACGGCCTCCATTCTAGAGAGAAAATAGAAATTAATCTTAGTAAGCGGCTGAATTTACCTCACATTATATTGCCCGAACTAAATTCAGTTTTTATGATCGATACGGGTAGTGTCCGGTCTTTTATCAGCCCGCACGTTGCAAATAAGTATTTTAAGAAGTATATTCAGCATGAGCCATTTGAAGTTGTTAGCACTCACGCTTCAAGTATTCATAGCGAAACAGCAATAATTCCGTTACCGAGATCTTTTATGAGTAACGAGTTTCACAAATTTTATGTTTATAGTGTAGACGATAGGTACGACGGATTAATAGGTAGTGATTTGCTTAAACAACTACAAGCAAAAATTAATATGGAACACCAGGTACTACACTTAAAATCAACGAATATACCTATAATATATTCACCGCCCACGAGAGAGGTATACAATTTACCCCCTCGTAGCGAATTAAGGGTAAAACTTCCTGTTAATTTATTAAATGGAGAAGCCATATTAGAATTTAAGGAATTTACAGAAGGGATTCGAATGCCCGCTGCAGTAGTATCATGTATAAATGGATATGCTACCACAGTCATTCAAAATTATACTGACGAGCATAGAAATTTAGTAGTAACAGCACCTTTTAGAGTAGAAATGTATACTCATAACTCACACATTAATGTGAACTTTACGGAAAGCGATAGAGAAATAGAAAATCTTTTGACACAAAATTTATCAAAACTAAGATTAGATCACATGAATCAGGAAGAGCGTCAAGCGATTGAAGGAATCTGTCAGGAGTATAAGGATATTTTTTATTGCGAAAATATCCCATTGTCCTTTACTAATCATGTTAAACATGTTATTAGAACTAAGAATGAGGATCCCATTAATATTAAGCCGCACAGATTACCTCCCGTTCAAGCAAAAGAGATTAGAAATCAAGTAAATAAAATGCTTAAGGATAACATTATCCAGGAATCACATTCTCCTTGGAGTGCTCCGGTGCATTTAGTGCCTAAGAAAATGGACGCATCAGGACAACAAAAATGGAGATTGGTCGTCGACTATAGGCGATTAAACGAGATCACTACTGACGATAAGTACCCTTTGCCCAACATTAACGACTTATTCGACATGTTAGGGAAAAGCACCTACTTTACAACCCTTGATTTAGCTAGTGGGTACCACCAAATTGAAGTTCAAGAAGCAGATAGAGCCAAAACTGCATTTTCCACTCCTGCGGGACATTATCATTTTAATAGGATGCCATTTGGATTAAAAACAGCCCCTGCCACTTTCCAACGAGCAATGGATAACGTACTGAGAGGTCTACAGGGCTTGCATTGCCTTATATATCTTGATGACGTCATCATTTTCTCAAAAAGTTTGCCTGAACACATACAAAAACTTAGATCAGTTTTTGACCGTTTTCGACAAACTAATTTAAAAGTACAATTAAACAAGTCTCATTTTCTTAGAAAAGAAGTACTTTATCTTGGTCATACAATAACGAGCGAGGGTTTAAAACCAAATGATGATAAAATTGATGCTGTTTTGAAATATCCCATCCCGGAAACAGCTACTCAAATTAAAAGCTTTTTAGGTCTGATAGGCTATTACAGAAAGTTCATAAAAGACTTCGCTAAGATTACTAAGCCATTGACAGTGTGTTTGAAAAAGGGTCGAAAAATAGTAATTGATGATGAATATAAGGACAGCTTTGAAACATGTAAAAAGCTTTTAACCAATGCACCTTTGTTACAATATCCCGACTTCAGTAAAAGTTTTATATTAACTACTGATGCATCTAATTTTGCGATCGGGGCAGTGTTATCACAGGGTAGTATAGGTTCAGATAAACCAGTTGCATATGCGAGTAGAACTTTAAGTGATACTGAAGTTAAGTACAGTACAATCGAAAAGGAGCTTTTAGCTATTATATGGGCCGTAAAACACTTCAGGCCATACCTTTATGGTAACAAATTCATTATTTATACAGACCATCGACCGTTAGCATGGTTGTATTCATTAAAAGAACCAAACAGCAAGTTAACGCGATGGAGATTAAGGTTAGAGGAGTATGACTTTGAGATTCGATACAAAAAAGGCCAACAAAACACAAACGCTGACGCCTTGTCTCGAATAAAAATTAACGCAATTGACGATGATTTAGATTCAATATTTGTAAACGTAGACGATAGACACATGAGTATCCAGGAAATAATTGAAGAGATAGAAAATAATAATAAAGTTACCGAACCCGTATTGGAAACAATGGAAATTTCAGATTCTGATGACGGAGCAACAGCTAATTCAGTCTCAAATAGGGAACATGATGGTATCCCTATCTTAAAGGAAGCCATCGATACAAAACCTAGGCAAATATTAGTTTATTCATGGTTTAAGGATCAATTATCTGTTAAAAATATATCTAATAAAAAACAAAATATTTTAGAAGTCCACATACCAATAAATAATGAAAAATTAGTCAAAGATTTTTTAAAGGAATATATAAACCCTAAATACAAATATTTTATTTATTTTGAAGAACCGATATTCAGAAAAACATTTTCAAACGTCATTATAACGTTATTTAAAAAGGGGTCTGTAAAAATAACGGAATGCACAGAAAGAGTAGTTAATTTGTCGGAGTCAGAAGAGGATCAAAGAGATGTCATTATGAAGTATCATGATGGCAAAACATGCCACAGGGGCATAACAGAAACTTTGGCCAAACTTAAAAGATATTACTGGTGGCCTAATATGAAAGAAACAGTAACGGCAATCCTGAATGCTTGCGAACCGTACAAAAAAATGAAATATGATAGGAAACCCATAAAACCTCAGATTCAGTTGACACAAAACCAAGACTCTCCATTTCAGGAAGCTTTTATGGACTTACTATTCATTGAAGGGAAGTATTATTTAACCGTAGTAGATAGTTTTAGTAAATTAGCACAAGCTATTGAGATACCTAATAGAAGTACACCAGAGATAGTTAGAGCTTTAATTAAGTATTTTAGTATGTATGGTCTACCCAGGAAAATTAATTGCGACTCAGGCACTGAATTTAATAATGCTTTGATAAAGGAAATGTTAAACTTATATAAAATTGACTTTCATATAGGTACCCCCAATAACCCCAGCTCAATGGCAATAGTTGAAAGATTTCATTCAACTATTATTGAGATATATCGTTTGGCCAAATACGATAAGAATGACTTAGATGCAGCTTCCGTAATGACATACGCCATTATGGCATATAATAATACAATCCATTCTGCTACTGAGTTCACTCCTTTCGAAATAGTATTTGGGCAAACCGATTCTGGTAATGTTTTTGACCTAGATAGAGAAAAAAATTTAATGCAAAAGTTATTAATTGATCATAGGAAACGACTTAAAGTTCTTTATGAATATATTGCGGAAAAACAAGTGACAGAAAAAACTAAAGTTAGGGACAAGAGAGGTGGTGAAGAACCACCAACGATTAAAACTGGCGATGAAATCTTTATGAAAACGAATAGGACTAGAAAAGCTAAGGAAAAGCCCAGGTTTGAGAAAGCTAAAGTGATTGGCGAAGTTCAGCGGAATATAGTTCCCGTTGAATTAAATAAAAGGGCAACTAGAGTAGCAATAAAAAATGTAAAACGTCCTCCACAGATCATGTCTGGTACTCCTGGTACTAGTGAGCAAAGCAACCTCGCTGGAACTTCAAAACCTCGATCAGAACCCGGGGATAGCCTCACTGAAGATGGGAGTAGCAGCGAAGAAGAATAGCTTCTGGACTATATTTAAGTCTTTAGATTTAGAATCATTAGGATCACAGATTAAGAGTAACATTGAGGATTTTAATAGATTAAGGAAACTAATTAAGGATAATAATTTCAATAATGAATTAGTAGGTATAGAAAATCAGATAGAATATTTAATTAATGTCACTTCCGAAAGATTATTTCAAATTTTACCCAGTAATTCACGTAGTAAACGAGCAATTTTTAGTCCCTTAGGATCATTAGTAAAAGCTATTTCAGGAAATTTAGATGAACAAGATGCAATTAGGTATAATGATCAGATAACGATGTTGTACAACAAAGAACACCTTGCGGAACGTAAGATTTCATCGATGCAGAAAGCTTTCGATAACTTAGTAAACATCTCGGAAACAATAAATTTAAATATAAAGGAGTTAGGTTTGAAAACTAACGAAATGGAAGCAGTATTACTATACGAATCTAAATTCAATCATATGATACACTTAATGAACTCATTGTATCAGATTTTAAGTAACTTTCGAACTTGCTACGAAAACATACAAGAAATAGAAACAGCGATAGCATTTAGTAAACTTCATATATTACACCAATCAATTATAAATAGCACAGAATTATTTAATGCCTTATTAGTTATAAGCAAACACGCTAGAACAATAACCCCGATTACTAAAGATAATTTGTCAAAGTTAGAACGTAACATTATTTTAAAATCTTATATAGATACTAGTAAATTAGTTTTTGTATTAGAAATCCCTTTAATAGACACAGAAACATATAATTTTTACAAGGTTATTCTTATTCCTATTTATAATTCCCTTAACACCTTTATCATAATTCCAAAATACCCCTATTTAATGGTGAATAGATTGAAATACATGCCCGTAGCGACACCCTGCGAGGAAATAGAAGATAACAGATTCCTGTGCGATGAAACCAACATAATTCAGTACCCGATGGAAACCTGTATTGAACAGATAATGCTGCTGAAAAATAGTCTTAGCCAATGCTTAAAAAACTATATTAAAATTGAGAAGACCAGAATACAGAAGATTACAAAAAACGATTGGTTGATTTACTCAGAAGAAAACATAATTTTAACGGAAAATTGCAACAATGAAGTTCACAAACATAATCTTAAAGGAACACATATTTTAACGCCGAGTCAACATTGCGAAATACAAATAGAAGATATCATCATAAATGCCACTTCAAATACGACAGATTCCAGCCTTCAGCTTCCAGTCATTCAAATACCAGAACTACAGTACAACATTGAAACCAGGACCAAGAAGATGGACTTACGAAATGTAGACTTTACTGATATAAAAGAAGTGTTACAAAGTGCAAAATTAAGTTATGATGATGGTGAAAGTATAGAAAATAACATAGTTACATTTAAAATTAGTATATGGACTGTATCCCTTTACATTCTTGTGGCAATTTCAGGAACAATTTTATTTATGTTTAAATTTCAGCATAAGTTATATTGTCGAAATTCTCCAAAGTCGTCTGAGCCACCTTCGGATAATTTCTCTCTTGGGGAGGGAGGAGTTAAGGAACCCCAATACACCCAAATTAGCTTCATCAACAAAACCTCACCACGAGATCAGCAATAGCTAAGTAGGACATGAGGCACTAGTGGGGAAATGCTGAATTGTAGAAAACTAGTATATAAGGTTAATATATTGTAAATTAGAATTAATTATTATTTGGATTA
Organism: Plagodis dolabraria; assembly: GCA_963854805.1. NCBI lineage: Eukaryota > Metazoa > Arthropoda > Insecta > Lepidoptera > Geometridae > Plagodis > Plagodis dolabraria. Next base: position 17,466,552 of record OY978468.1, on the reverse strand, counting down.
AGACTACGTTGTAACTCTGCTTGTTGAAATAAATTATTTTTTTTAACAAAACCAGTAGTCGGCTACTTAATTCGCGCGTATTGGTTACTCTTCCATCCCGTGTGGTAAGTATCTTTATTTGCACTGCGACAGCCCGAAAGCAACGAGCCAATAAAAATGATAAAATTAAAACACAAAATACTTGCACAATTATAACTATATTATTTCATTATGGTCCCGAAATGTTATCTATGTTATTTTTTTTAATGGCAATTAACAAATTTAATAACACTTCCGTATTTGGGGGAATAGCTCCAGGGTAGCTGCCCACTGTCTTTGGCACGTCTTACCTGATTACTGTAGGCAGTCTTCAGGGTGGTACTTATTATGTCAGATATCTGAGAGCAGTGGTGCCTGGTGGTGTCTGGTGCCTGGACGATCAGGCCGCGCTTAGTTGATCTCCCTGCCTGTTGGGAAGCCATGTGGACCGACCGGGGAACAGGCGTTGCCCACTTGGTATTCCCCAGTTGTTATCATTTAGACATAAATGATTTGATTTGAGCATCATTCGTTGTAAACGGGAAGGCACCAAATTCACAGATTTACTAAGAAGACCCTCGACAGGTTTGTGGTCAGTATCAATAAGAACATATTTTATTCCGAAAATGTATCAAACAAAATATTGAATTAACTACGTATACCGGCTAGAACTCACGGTGTTTAGTCGTTATCTCCGACCGGTGTTCGAGCGGTAAAGACGCTCATTCTCAAGGAATGCGGGCAGCTTCGCTTCAAAATATTGAAGTACAAAATTGTATGCCCAAGGCGGGAATCGAACCCGCGTCCTCCGATATCTCGTCGGATGCCTAATACCATCTCGGCCACTTGGGACTTGGCATTTCTGCCGAAATGTTGTGCTCCAATTGTATTACTTAAGCCAGACTACTAGACTTCATCTGATCGAAAGAAGTGCTTTTTCAAACACTTAACGCTCGGTATGATGTTGCTACCCTTCCATATTTCTATAAATATGATTACAAGCTCTACCGCGTGCTGAGCGAAAATCTTATCAAACAAATTATTTTATAATATGTTTGATATGATTTTCGCTTAGCACGCGATAGTGCTTGTAATCGTATTTAGAAATCCAAAAATGTAATTGTGAATTTTTTTAAGTGAAACAATCGTGACATTAATATGCACAACTGCCCCAAAAAGGAGTGTTAAAAGGAACACTATTCCGGAAAATATAACATAATTCCAGGTGTATGTATATTTGTGAGTTTGTTTATTCCGCCATAAATTTTAAACGACTTACCAATTCTAATGTTTGAGATAGCATTACATTTGTCTTGATAATCCAAGTGACGCTAGGTAGGTCCATCAAACAAATTAAAAAACTAACAGAAGGATTTTATAGCCAAATTGTGAGAAAAAAAACTGTTTTTAATAAGTATCAAAATGAAGGGCTTTAAAAAATGATTTTATAAATATATTTAACTTGCAGTTTTAATTTCAATGGAACGGAAAAACGCTGACGAAAATAAATAGTTTGCAGTCGCGTTTTTTTACATTTTAAATAAACTTGTTACATTAATATGTGATTTGTTGTCAAGTTGTGCTATTTCACATTATAATGGTTTACCGTAGTTTGTTCTTGTATTTGGTAAGACAAGAAAACTAGCCCACTAAAATCACTTGAGCTACAGGTCGGACAACTCACTCGACCTAAGGCAAGTGCGTCCACAAACTTACTGTTCTGCAGCAAGATACCTAAATCCCTCATAAACACAATATAATACCAATGATTCCATTGTGAAATATTATATAAATCAATGTTAAATACCAAACCTGCCTTGGGTAAGAGAACGCTCGTAAAGGCCACTCTGATATCCTTTAATAAATCCACGAGAATATTTTCTTCTCATAGCTACTTGTAGTAGATTATATTTAAGTTGAATTGCATAGTATACATTATTTTTGTACGTAGGTTGAAGCGTCTCTTACTTTTACGTCTAAAAGCTAAGCGTTATTATGGCCAGAGTTAAAATACATACAGTAAGTTATATCCAAACACCACTGCTCTAAAAAATCGGCCAAGTGCAAGTCGGACTCGCGCATGAAGGGTTCCGTACCATTAGCTATAAGTACAACATTAGACTTCATATTTTAACCTTTTTTTGTTTTAACATGCGCGAGTCCGACTCACACTTGGTTAACTTTTTGTATTTGTTGTTATAGCGGCAACAGAAATACATCATCTGTGAAAATTTTAACTGTCTAGCTATCACCGTTCTTGAGAAACAGCCTGGTGACAGACGGACGGACGGACAGCGAAGTCTCAGTAATAGAGTCCCATTTTTACCCTTTGGGTACGGAACCCTAAAAACTAACTAGAATTTACCCAACTACATACCTATGCATATGTATACGCAGTTTGTAATGACAAGGAAAAAATATCCAAATATTGTGCGCCATATAAGCAATTTGTGTTACCATCGCACCGCTACGAAATGTTCCGATCACCATTAGGTACGGTGTTATCTCTTTTACTCTCCCACAAAACGATCCTCACATCTCGCTCATCCATTTCATTATGACAACAGTCGCCTAAGATAAAACAAAATGACAATATTTTCTATTTCAATAATAAGAGCAAGTGAAATGAAACATTTTTCTTATCTCTCACAGTGCCTGTATAATTAGTGCAGTGTCTAGACACAGGAAGGCATATCAACAATTTTTTCTAAAAATACACGATTAGCGGCAACGTATTCACGGGATGCTCGGTAATGCAAGACTGGTAGCGACTATGGCAATTACCTTGCTAGTAAATATGGGGAGTTCACAACTCATCTACAGGTAAAAAAAATCTTAGATTATGGCAAGGAAAGACCAATTCGCTCGTCATTTCATACGGAGCGAGGTAATACCGGACAACGGCGCTTTATACGCGGTATATTTTTTTACCACATGGAGTTTTCACACACATCATATTCACATAGAGCAGTTGTTCAGAGAGAGCCGTATCAAGATAAAAATTTATTAAAAGTCTATTTGTTGAAAACTACAATTTTTACAAAGCTCTGTTTAGTTGCAGCGTGTCCCAAGGGGGAGCCATCAGCGTGGCTAACCTTTTGATTATTCGTAAACTTTATAATTTTGATATTATTGATACACATATAGATAAATTATTACTCCCTTCAAAAGGGGACCATTCCCTGATTTCGGTCACATTGATCACATTTTTTTTATGTTATTGTGACGATACAAGCTCAAGGTCCACCTGATGTTAAGTGGACTAACCTCTGCCTATAACAGATGCATTTCGTTATAAGTCACGAATAGCACTGCATTTGTCATCTTGAGACACAGTTGTTAAGTCTGTGCTGTGTCTGTGCCTGTAATTTTTCTGGTTCTCAAGGACTGCTGCTGGAACACACTGTAAAGTGCTGGCGACAGATTTTCTACTTCATGGTCGTCGCTAGCCAGGCGAGCATTCGCAAAATGCCCTTCCAACATGCTGTGAAGCTCAAGCCCGCGGTGGGATTCGAACCATGGACCTGCTGCACGGCAATCAATATAGTCATAGCCAATGCCACTGAGCCATCACTGCTTCAAAATAGTAAATTTCACATAGTATATTTTCAAAACAAAATTAATGAATCTATGTAAATTTTTCTATCAGTTTTGTATAATATTTATAGACAGTACAGTATCTCAAAATCAAAATCAAATTCATTTATCCAATTTTGGCCTCTACAACGTTCCTATGAAAGTCAATTACAAAATTTTACTATTAAAATATTCTACTGCCGCGTTCGCGGTCTTGGACAACTTGATTATTTTGATTCAAAAAATTTTGATCAAAAAATACGTTATGTACTGACGACTTGGCAACAAATGCGTGCTAAAGATTTACACACAACTGCTGAATTTATAGATAAAAAATCTGTAGTGCAGCTATTTCAACATTATTTTTTGGAACCTTCTCTAAACTATGACCAATTAAACCCTGACAAGCCCGTGTTGAAAAATCCAAAAAGACAATAGCATCTCTGTGAGACGACGTAAAACTTCTATAAATTATTTTCCTCTAATTTTCGCACATTTCGGACCAACCAAAGGTCGTACACAACACATGCAGCGCACAATGATATTGAAATTTATTTAATTGGTGTTCTGTTATAAATTTCTGTTACAAGCTGCTTGATGCTCTAAGTCACCCCAGTAATCCTAAACAACAACTAATAAATGCTAAACGTCATTATCACAAAATATGAAGAAATTTGTCTGATTGGTTACTAATAGTGTTAAATACTTATAAAGGCGCGAGACGCGGATGGCGGGACGCACGCTTCAGCCACGATAATAAATATATTAAAGGTATATAGTATTTCTATAATAATTAATAAACGTGTGTTTAGTATGTATTATAACTCTAGGTACCTAATAATTTTGTAGCCAGATCTATTTTGAAGCCAACAATTCATCAAAGTCAAAATCATTTATTGAATTTCGTCGTCTAAGATGCTCATATTGGCCTTCAATTACAATGCTTAGTTATTAAATCATTATAATGCTGTGTATAGCAAAAAGGGTAATAGCAATTTGTAAACAAGATCGTCCACGGAATTACTCACCACACCTATTTCTGCGAAGCAGTAATGTTCGCATTATAGAGTGTTCCAGTTTAAAGGGTATGGGTGGTGTTGAAATAAGGGTTTAGTCCTGATCCTGAAACAATGACACCATGCGCTGTTAGAACTCCTAACTAGACCATACAAAATAACACGAGCGTAATAATCACCTTAATTATCATCGTCCACCAAAACTCCTTTTTCATGCTAATTATGTTAAGACATGTGTAAGAATTTAAACAATAATATTCTTAATAATGTTTCCGTCAGTAATTTGAACTCTAATCTACATAATAATGTGTATTATTGTGTAAAGAGATAGGTATCTGTCGCAGAGAGTGTTAGAGTTGGTAACGTAACTGCAAAATCTCTCCATAAAAATCAAAAGAATCTGTGATTTTGACGCTGAAACGTAATGAACTCTTTGGAAACGGTAAGTGTGCTATTATCATAGACAAATAATACATGCAATAAGAACGTTCGATCAATCGAGTTTGCTACGAGATTGGCACATGGATTTATAAACACAGGGATAGGAACTATTGTTCTATACATACGATAGGTTATACAAATATATACGATATCGACGCCACAGTTTCAAATAACACTCTTTCTCTTTTTAACTAACCAATAATGGCTTAAGCGAAAAGAGATAGTGAAACGTTTGCTAATACATATTTCGGAAACATTGTGCAATGACGTCACTATATTGACAGAGCGTGCCACAGTCCACCAGCTGATTTGCCGAGTTTCGTGGTGTTTATGTTGTCAAGTGGTTGTATGTTACTATTTTTTTCAGTAAACAGAGACATTATATGCTTTTATTGCTGGAAATACAAAGTGCGCCATGCCTTCATGTTCGATAGCTCACTATAAGGCCCGCAAAAATAAAAACCAGCCACAACTGACTCTTCATAAGTAAGTATCTGCATGATCATAATTTTTCAATTCAGTTGATGTTTTATGTAGATGCAAGCGTAGTTGATGGACAAGAAACCATGTGTTATTTGATTACGCTTATTTTCCTATCATTTTTGTTAAGTATTTCGAAAACATAACGTAAGCTAGTGATGTGACATCAACTGCTATAATTTATCGATAGTTACTTACGTACCTACTTTTATAAGTCAAGGAATAGTGTAATATTATTTCGGCGTTCAATCTTAAAAAAACCTAAACACCACTGCTACCTCTCATCATCAGCCTGATATTCACTGCTATTATTTCTTTACTCATTGTAACGGTCTGTTTCAGGTTTCCAAATAATGAAGTATTAAGGAGGAGGTGGATTAATGTTATTGGATCTGAAAATATTAACCCTCGTCACAAGAACTGGTTCGTCTGTTCATTGCATTTTGAAGCAACATGCTTTAACAAGACCCAAGATTTCAATAAGTTGACATTGTTTAGAAATGAATAATTTTAACCGATATGCATGTAATGAATATAAATTTTGAGAATATATTATTTAATAAACGTATAATTTATGTATGATTATTTTTTACCCTCGCAACTTTTATTAGAAGATTAAATAACCAGATATGTACAAATTCTTACTAGAAACTTGAAATTCAGTCATATTGAAGTAAGTTATTTAAGAAGCAACAAATGGAACAAATGCGCTGAATGAGCAGCGTACTATTTTCTCATTTCAATATCGATAGGGTGTGCCACTCATTAGGCGTTTTACAGGGCACTATACCATCTTAATTCGGTTAACAGAAAGCTTACTGATATGCTAATCAATATAAATAATGGAGTTTGATTAGCATATATAAATAATATGCTAATCAAACTCCACGTGCCTTGGCCGCCTGAAATTATAATGAAATTATATTAACATTAATTTTAACAGCTAAACTGACTAAATAATATGCTAATCAAACTCCACGTGCCTTGGACGCCTGAAATTATAATGAAATTATATTAACATTAATTTTAACAGCCGTCGCCTCCAATACATGTTTGAGCCATTTATGTGACTCAAATCCGTGTGCGCGTTCATTAGGTTTCTGTGCTATCAGAATATTTTATACTGTCACATTTATTTCATACAATAATAGAAGTACGTAGATATTCTTTGTTGGCCAAGGATACCCTGACCTGTATACTGGTGTGTTCTGATTCTGAAAATATATTAATTAATACCTCCATGTGGGATTTTTATTCAATGTGTCATATCATAATTTATCGATATCGATAAAAACGTTATTTCAAGAGAGCAACTCAGATGGCAGCCATTTGACTTGCCCTTTTGGAAAGTAGGTATAAACGGTTATTTTGTAGGTATTTCCAGTCCATAGATGAAAGTCCATGGATTGGCATCACTTTCATTTATTGACATTGTCTAGTCTGTGATTGCTGCTAGTCTATGGTCATTTGAGATACTGTGACTGTGCCTTGACTTGTGAAGAAACTGCAGTTGACTTGACAGTCTTGTACTGTGTCTTGTACTAGCCGCCGAAGAGGGGACACCTCCTAACTACGGAGTCAAACTAGTGACAGTTAGCTTTCACAGATCGGTGAAGGAAGATGACCACAGTACATGGAGGAGTAGACTTTATAGACGACAGATAAGACGATATGTCAAATCAAATAGGTAATTTGCCAGAATATAAGTAAAAAAGATCTAAAAAATGGTATTACACACAGTAGTACTCAGTCGCAGACGTGCAAATATTTCATTCAGTTACATCGAAATTTAAATAAATCTTATATTTTACATACTTAGATTTATTAATTACACTTATATATACATTTATTTATACATTTATATTCTTTAAATTCCTTAATACTTTTTCTAATAATTACTTTTAATACTTTTTTTAATAATTCTTTTTCAAATTTATTTCCAGATAGTTTTTTTTTTTGCTATTGGGTAAGCAGTTATAAATTGATAGCTACATGTAATAAGGGTTTCGCTTGTATAAATCCTTTCGGGCAGGAGGTTTGAATAAAATATTTACAAACTTAGATCTTTTTTGACGGGTATATACTTCACTGCGATATGTTATGGCAGACACGCCACAGCTATGATGAGTCTAACTAGTAGTGAACGGAGTGATATTGTGAAGAGAGTTCTGCCAGGCGAGCATCGGAATGATTACAGGCGATAGACGGAGGCCACTTCGGGGTCACCCCCCATAAACTGTCGATTAGGAGTATACCAAAAATGTCGAGTTATGGGTAGGTATCTTCTTATTTGCACGATTTCCTTTTCATGTACGTCCATTTTATGAGAGCTCTGCCTTTAAACCTAATGTCCAGAAACTTACGCAATCTTCGACATAATACATATGAAAAAACATAAAATCCTTTTCTACCCTTATTTTTAATTTTTGGTTTAATGTCATTATTCACATACAAAATTATACAGGTCGAGTAGTGTAAAATTTGACAAGATGTATTTTCCGCTGATTACAGATTTCATTTCATGATTTCAAATATTTCCCGTTTTTGGATAGCAATATAATTTATTTCATAGTAATTGTATTGCCAAGCTCATGCGTTGACCAATGTAGGGTTTGAACAGACAGCTTCGGAATCGCTGTGGAAAATGTTTTTTCTTTAAATGCTCTGCTGGATTTTTTCCTATTGTTGCCATAAATTACTCTTACAGGAATGTAAAGCGAGAACGGCGGGGTTGCTATTAGCTCGTACAACCTCACCTCGAAGTTTAATTCCTCGAAATCTGTGACATCGTCCTTAAAAACCATTCTTTCCCCTTAACCGTTCTGGGGCAGCTTACGTAAGTGACATTTTGTCGTTTTCATTTTTTGAGTCCACGGTTGCTAATTTATGTGTTATAATTATTCGCCATTGGAGATAGAAGCGAGTCAAATTATAAGACAATAAGCGATTAGAGCAGGCTGTCAGTGTGTTGGTATATAACGAGGGTTGGCGCGGCAAGTGGCGCATTCACATACAACTCTTAGCAACATGAAGACCACCTCAGTCATTGTGAGTATACTCTTTATTTGTACTTGTTGGGTTCCTCATTGTAACAGCCCCTACATGAGAATATGTTTGTTGGTTTAATCACAGCTTCAAAAGTATTCCATAAATTGACGTACTCAGTATTTGTTTCTTCAAAAAGATATGGTATAATTACTTTTTTATGTTATTGTGCTGGAACAAGGAGGAGGCTCACCTGATGTTAAGCGGTAACGTCTGCCTATAATAGATACATTTCGTCACAAGTCACGAATTGCACTGCGCTGGTAGTGAAGTCTCATACGCCTGTAATTTTACTGGCTCTCAAGGACTGCTGCCATTTTTCGTACTTGGCTGATGCCTAAGTAGAAAATCTTCGAAAATCGACAGATTTTCTACTTGAGGATGATTGTTAGTCAGGCGAGTAATCGCAAAATCCCCTATACGGTGAAAGTCGAGCCGGCGTTGGGTTCGATCCCTAACGCCAGCTTGACTTTTACCTGCCCGCCATGGACCTGCGAAACGGCACTCTAAAGCTATTACGGGCAGCATTGCTTCAATTAAAGATTCAAATAAGGATTTAAGCAGATAATTTGTTTGATATAAACAGAAATTTCACATTTATAACTAGTATTGTATTTGAGATAGACTCTGTAATATAATTATTGACGTGGATGAACATTTATTTATAACATTTTATGAAAAAAAAATGTATATATTTGTACCTACTTACTTAATTACTATTGGCTCTGAACGACGAGACCCCGCATTATTGCAAAGTTTTTTTCGTGGGGTTGGAATACGCACGAGGTCCACTTGATGTTAAGCGGACGTCCTTTGACTATAACCATCATCAAACCAAGGACCTGCGGCCCGGCAGTCTATAGCTATTAGCGCTCGGCTATCACTGCTCTAAAACGCAAATTGCTAACAATTTACTTCGCGACCCTCTGCCGTTACAAATTATTTAATGACATTTTTAGCCCAATATTATTGTATAGGGAAAGTCCAATAAATACATACAATGGTAGACAAAAAAATCCTACCTTAACATAATTTGTATCACCGTGTAGAGCTGTTTTTTTTTTATCTAAGACTAAAGCCCCGTGAGACAATTACCGGAAGGTGGGAAACAGCGCCTTCTGAAAAACTGACAACTTCTACTTCGATCCACAAGACGCCTGCTAAACGTGGGGATTATGGGGGAGACCTCGTTCAAGAACAAACGTTCTTGTTGATGTGATGATAAAGATATGAACGAAATGAAGAGCCGTCAAGGTGTTAAATTTTAGGCCTTTTTGTTGCTGGGTCTAACCCAAAAGTAAACCCGAGAAGAATCTGGAATTTTGGTAAATTGACTACCTTATACAATTTGAATCCAATTTATTCCAAAAATTCATACTCACATTATTATAATCAAAAGTAGTACACACAAAAATGATTTTGTTGACTTTGATTGTTGCCATTTGGGATCTCAACAAGCATGACTCACATTTTTGGGCCCATTTTTTGTTGCCGATGTTAGCCTTATCTGGTGGCAAGTAATGCTGTGGTCGAAAATGTTATATATAACAAGCTCCAACATAGGCACTGGCTCTCAAGGACATCTCCCAGAACACACCATTATGCGCTTGACAACATTTTCTACTCTATCCACACATTGTGTTTACAAAATGCTTTCCTCGCTGAGGCCTGCGCGGCAATCCATGATCATCGGCAGTGGGTCATTATCATTCACTCATCGGTTGTTTGTCGTCGATTACAGATCCTGTGCGCGCTGCTGGTAACGCTGGCTTGCAGCCAGCCCGCCGCAGCGGAAGACCCGACCACTCCCAAACCGGCCTCTGGCACCACTGCCACAGCTGACGCCTCCGCAGCCGCTGCCTCAGCAGCCGCCGCCGCCTCCTCCGCAGCGGCCGCTGGTGGTAGCCCTCCAGCTGTCACCACCAAGCCCGCCAAGTGATAGCGTGCACCCGTGCACTGCCTCCGACGCTTACTTCTCATTCACTAATACAACATTCTGTCTCACATTAAATAAATATCTAACTTAGATGATTCGTTTTAATTTCAACAGGGTAACCTCAGGAAGAAGAGCACTATACTTTGATTTTTTTAAATTTAATTAATTCAATTTATAACCTATATTTAACTGACTGCATATATCCCAGTGCAAGATCTGTGCAAAGTGAATGTGTGCAGTTGAACAACACACCGAGGGTCTTGTTAAAACACAGTATTTACCGTCTGTACGAGTACGTTATTACGATAAAGCATAATAAGGTCAGCAATACATCATACTTTTCTAAATGTGTAAATCAAGCACTATCTCATACTAAACGAAAACTATATATACAGATTGTTTGAATTCAAAATTATTTTCACATCGAATGGGAATTAAAGCAATCTTTCCAGGTAAGATGCCACAAGTTTTTGTCACGCCGTTTGATTCTGGACATTATTGTTAGTATTATTTTTTGTTAGTTTTGTTACTGTCACATGTGCAATTAACTTATTTAGGCTATTTTAGGCTACAATAATGATAGCAAAGATAGATACATCGTGATGGGGTCCCTTTATCTATAATATCTTGCAATGTAGGCTTACATTCCATTAATATTAGTCTTGTTTGTATTATATTGCTTTTGAACTGTAGACCTATTTGCAAGGAAAATAAACGTATTGATTTATTTACAACAGAACTCTAAATAAACTCCATCTCTATACACCCACTTTTGCCGTACCTACATGTTTTGGTTCCAGTGGGCGAGCCAGTGCCATTAGCTTGGCAAAGTCAAAATTATTTAGTTAATTAAGGCATCTATAATGTCTTATGAAGGCCAGTTATATATTATAATATTGAAATATTCGACATTCTACTGCCACGTTCAGCAAAAAAGTGTTATAGAGCCACTGCGAGAACAATTGATGGAAACAAGAAACTCGAGGCCATTTCTTTTAAATGTCTCTAAACAATATATTCCAAAATACATGGTTCAAATTAAAATAGTAGACAATTCAAATTCATTTATTTGTAGGAATAGTTTAGATACATAGATCTTAGAATTATTTGAATAAATTTTGTCCACTATATTTTGCAAGGTGGTAGGGCATTTTGCGAATGCCCGCCTGGCTAGCTACCACCCTCAAATAGAAAATCTGTCGCCAAGCATCTAACAGTGTGTTCCGGCAGCTTTCCTTGAGAGCCAGTAATTCTAGATTAGCCTGAACAACATCTTCGACCACATCATCACTTACCATCAGGTGAGATAGTGGTCTAAGGCACAAAAAAAAAAATTCTACATTTAATGGGTGTGCAAAATTCGGTTTACATGTCAGTGAAAAATAGGTACTAAAATTAAATTAATTACAAATAGTTTTTATTGACTCAAGTTACATAGGTACAGAGTAAATATGAATCCATAGGTTCTCGAACTAGCGCCAGCTGTGTTTCAGGAACCATAGGCTTCTCCCATAATTGTTATGACACAAAGGATTGGGAACTAAATACAACTACAGTCAAAAAACTTAAAAATTTAATATGGGTCACATTAATTAAACTTTGTTTTTACTTTATTTATTAAACGGCTACTTCGGCGGAGCAACTCAAGCGGCGCAAATATGCTAACCTCGGTATGGGCATAGATAAATGAATGGGTTACATATTTGAGCCGTTTGGTGTAGAGACGTTGTTGGGTCCGTGGGGACCGGGAGCTCATCGTATTTTCCAAAACTTATCTGAGCGCTTGGTCGATGCGACGCGTGATCAAAATGCTGGCACATATTTGGTTCAACGAATAAGCATTGCAATTCAACGGGGCAATGCTGCCAGCATGTTGGGCACGCTGCCAACTGGGAGTGGACTGGAGCATTTGACTTATAGGTTGTCTAAATGCTTTTATTGTAGTAGCTGTAGTGTTGTATATAGTTCATAGTATTTTGTTTAATAACGGCATACCGCAGGAAAAAAAAATTTTACTACACATTTAATAACATTGAACATAATTAAATAACAGTAAACATAGGCCGTGAACTATATATTATACCTATACAGTATACACTAACGTCAATATTTTTTAATGATCGCTAAAAATCCATTAATTTTGTAATATGATTTATTAATGAGTAAAACTTTTAATTTTCATTCAAAAATAAAAAATGATTAATATACAAATCATTGGAGTACAAAATGATTTGACCTGGGCGGGAATTGAATCCGCGTCCTTCCGATTTCGCGCCGGATGCCTAAACCGCTCGGTTACCGAGGGGATAACTTTTATTCTTCTTTATCGCTACCATTGACCTATATATACATATATACCTGTATATATATAGATCAATGATCGCTACTAGTTGGAGCGGCGGCCCGTCGCGTCGGTGCGACTTTCGTCGCGTATTGTATTCATCTCTACACCTACTCAATACCTTCTAGCTCTACCCATCTACTACCCCTGTATTATAAGTTATAACCAAGGCACAAGAAACAAAACAATAATTCATATTAGTCCAGCCTTTTTCGAGTTTTAGCGAGACTAATGCATCATGATTGATTTTATTTATTATAGATCTATATTTGTATAAGTAGGTACTTACAGTTTTTAGGACATGTGACCTACGCCTTACTTATCAGTTTACTTACTATTTCGTTACGGTGCATCTATTTTGCATTTCACCCATTAAACAATTTGTTTTCACCCTGATTTAAACATATTGTTAGTTAAAGGAGGTAGGTCATTCATAGTAATCAAACAAAATTTAAGCGGTTTAAATTGCGTGTATATTTATCATTATTTTGTCCCGACGATTCAAACACTTTGCAGTGGTCGTGGTCACGGGGTGACTAACACGGAGTTTGGTAATGATACATTATGCATCTTGAACCTATAGTGGAGTTGTTGTTTTGTATTCAAGGTTCTTGATAGTACAGATGAAGATGTTGAAGTCGATATAAGGTTGTGACGTCACAACATTCGGTTAACACGGTTACAAGATACTAACTAATTTATGTCACAACTTTATGGTTGTAACTTTGTTTTAACAACATATATATAATCGCAATATTATGTACATATATATAATCGCAATGTTCTCCCAACTCAAAATACGATTGTGAAAATTACACCATTTGGTTAGCTGTACAACATACTAATTCCTGTTACAACTTTGGAGTCATAACTTTTAAGATATTATTAAAATTACTAGCCCAATGCAGTGTCAAGTCAACTCTTTATACGAATATTAAAATCGTACCATTTGGTTAGCCGTACAATAAAATGACTAATTACTGTTACAACTTTATCGTTGTAACTTTATTTTAACCCGATAGAATTCAAATAAAACGCAATGTTGTGGCAACCCAATAGACGATTGCGACAATCACAGCATTTAGTTGACTGTACAAGACACTGTTAAAATTTTTACTTGTAACTTTTAACAATATATAATTTAAAAAGTAACTCCGTGTTATCTCTTCCTGACATACGATTGTGATAATCACACTACATATTTAGTTAATTATACAAGATACTAATTATTTCTTGCTACAACTTTATCTTGTGATTGTTAGATATTACTTGTCAATCATATTTAATGAATTTTACGCTTGGTGTTTTTAACATGTTATTGTTTAACTGTTTCAAACATATACAATTTTTTCCTTGTTACATGTACAAAATCTACTTGTTTAATAACTGAATTTGAATTCAAGAATGTTGGACCGAGCACGGGTAGAAAATACGGATACTGTATGGCTTATTCAAGTGTCCTTAATAGAAGGAACAATAAATGAATAGTATGGTTAGGATAAACAATTATTTAATATCAGACATAATGTTATATTCGTGAATGAGAGATTAGCAACCGGAGCATCGCATGGGTGCTCGCTATCACTTAGCAGCCTTGGTGGTGGACTCGGGAGTGCTGCCAGCAGCAGTGGCGGTGCCGGAGGCAGAGGCTGCTGAGGCAGCGCCTGCGGGGGCGGCAGCAGCGGTAGTAGTATCAGAGGCCGGTTTGGGAGTGGTAGGGTCTTCCGCTGTGGCGGGCCGACTGCACGCCAGCATCACCAGCATCGCGCACAGGATCTGTTACATAAGAAAACAAGCAATGAGTCTTTGAACTATTGTTGCTCTTCTGCCGATGACCATGAACTGCAAAGCAGTCATCAATTTCACTGCTGTAAGATTGTATTATGTTATAAATAGAACTTGATCGAAAAAGAGTACGGATCTAGAGTCTGTAGTGCGTAGTTTAATTATATAAAAAAAAAAACTTCCCAAACGCTGCCCATCCGAGTTTGATTCTTCGGGCGACTTCTTGTTCAAAGTTGGACCGTCCTAACTAGACAGTTAAATATAATGGTCAACAACTTCGAGCATATCGATACAAATAACTACTGATGCGAGTGCCAACATGGATATAAGATATAATTTAAGTCTTGTCCATATTTATTTTAGGTGGGAAACTACCGAAGTTCCTTAAGAGGCATTTCAGATTTTGATGCGTTTATCGAAGATTTTAAGCGCTTAATTTACTATCATAGGAAAGATCTACAAATTGTTGAATAATTGATAAAAATAGAATAATTTGTTCCCTTTTCAGTTAATGTACCACATTTACAAATATTACTTCAAGTATTTTGTAGTGACCAATCTCCCGCACCTTGTTTTACGAATTAACGTACACATAGCCATCTTCTGAGAGCTCTATCTCTTGTATAAAAATTCATCAAATTAACTTTAAAAAAAATCTATAAAGCAAACATATAATTTTGTAGCCACTTAATGTACTAGAATAACGATAATTTATCATAATTATGGAATAAACACTAAAAACCTTGCGCCAATTTCCACGAATTATATAAGCATTTTAACACAATTTATTGCGTTAAATAAAGTGTAATTCCAAACAGATATTATATCAGAAGAAAGTGCATTCTTCAATTAATCTAATCTCAATTAACTGTGATACTAACTATGTTTTATTGGTCAGGAAAGAATATTTAACATAACTCTAAATTATCATTGCTTACTTATGCCAATTACACAATTTTTAATATCACAACTTATATGTATTTATTAATGAGTGCAAATATCAAAATGACTTACTCACAGTCACGCTATTCCGTCGTCACATCTTTCACTTGTGTAAGCGATGCGCTGGCATTTACCTAAACGTCAGTAGCGTGATTTTGTGAAATGGCTCTTAAGAGAATCTGTCATGTCATCGGCAAAACAAAGGGTGGCGTAGGCTACTCCCCATTTCATAATTTTAATCATATATTGTACACCACTCAATTAATTATAAATGACAACATTAGCATCTGATCATCAAGGGCAATAAGGAATTTAATTTCAGCTACCATTTCATGTATTGCACCCCCTGAAAGTAGTTGCATTTATAACTTATATATTATTTTGTCGGTTTTCAACATTGTATAATAAAATGCATATATTTTAAAATAAGTATCCAACACTTTTGATTGCACTTTATTAGCCCGGTGTTAGGGCATCATCATCATCACTCACCAACAGATGAATCAGTACTAAATGCTAACCTCACATAGAGGAACAAAGTAAATAAAGATTTTTAATCCCCCAAAGAGACGAAATGAGTATTTGTCCATCAAGAAGGCAAATTGCTATCCAAGAGGAAGAACACATCCAAGAGCAAGTCGGAGCCACATTATTTATTGAAATAGCAACGTAATTGCACCTATCACTATTTACTACCTACCACAACTTTCTCAAGAAAAGTTGGCGTCAGTTAGGACATAACATTACACAAATGCAAGTAAGAGAACATTTATTGTCCCGACCCCACATAAGTGGGATAGCGGTGGGAAAATGATGGATCGACAATTACAAGACAGGAATTGAGAGGTGATGAGACTTATCAAAGAAAAAAGCTATTGATAAGTCAAGCAATTATAAAGCCTATCAATGACCCAGTGATTAACGCACCCAGTATGTGAACGAGAAGTGGAGTAAAAGAAAAACTATTCTTATAAGTAAAATGAAAATTAATACCTGATAAAAAATAACATGTAACTAATACAACTGAATAGTAATACTCACAATTACTGAAGTGGTCTTCATGTTGCCAACAGTTGAACTTGATTGCTCCACTTGCCGCGCCAACCCTCGTTATATACCAACACACTGATAGCCTGCTCTAATCGCTCATTGTCTAACAATTTGACTCACCTCTATCTCTAATACAGAATAATAATTATATCACAAATGAGCTACCGTTTACTACTAAATGACGTCAAAAAAATTACACTTGTGTTAGCTGTGCCGGAATGGTAAAAAAGAAAGACCGGCCTTTACAGATCTCTTTTAGATTTTCCTTTAGTGCTAAGTTGTTTGCGCTCAGAAGTGGCTGCGTCTTTGACGACCATTTTAGTTTTATTGGAATTGATAAAATGCTATTTGGATTTGCACATGAAGGGTTACTTGAACCCAATCTATACATAATGAATTACTTATTTCATAGGTTGGGTTAAGAGTCCGATACTTATTTCTTTGCGTAAGTTGTTTTTCTAGATTGTATTATAATCACACGAATTTCGACATATTTTCAATTTGGATATAACTGTTTCTACGAAGGAATAATTCAATTATAAATTTATTAGAGTTAGAAAACTACCAATCGTTTATGTTATTTACGGCTGTGATTCAGGTTTATGCTTGTAATACCAATAAACCAGCAAAGTTCATCTCTACTTAAACTTGAACTATTAACTTATCTTACACATGCCTTTTCTAAACAGCACATTACGTTTCTGTGACAGATTCCCCAATTCTTTCAGATGACATAGAGATTTCTTGGTCACGTGACCGACTCTAAAACTTGCCATGGCACCAGCTCTATACACAATAATAACATATGTACATAATCATTATGTAGATTAGAGCTCAAATTACTTACGGAAATATTATGAAGAATATTGGTGCTTGAATTTTTACATTACCTATGTAATTATCACGCTCGTGTTATTTTGAATGGTCTCAAGACTTCTAGACAATCCTAGTCACGATGTTATCCAATTAATATTAAGGGATTTAACTCTGACAATTCAGACTGATGGCTATAATTTTGTTCAGCTGAAGTGCTTGATAGATTATTTAAAAATTGACTTACTATGTAATGAAATATTTGTTCATCTTCACTTGATTAGCTTTAAGCTTAAGATTAAACAACTGGCTTAATGTGACATTCTCATTTCGTTTTAATTATACTCTGTGGTTTTTAAGAGGAAAATAAGTATTGGTTTAATTATCCATGTGTATACTTTATCTGTGGAGTGAATTTAATACTGTACCTAATTGTGTTTGTTGTTAGACTGTGATTAAGCATCATATATGGATTATCATGATCATTTGAATCATTATTTGATGATAATATCACTGGAAGTATATTTTATAAGTAGTGAAATTGATCACGTGACAGTGTAAAGTACTTATTAAAAATAGTTTATATTATGTTCTTTATTTATGATGTGAAATAATTAAATATGAAAACATTGAAGATTTTATTATGCTTATTGCCATATGTATAGGTCACTTGAATCGTTATTTGATGATATTAATACTGTAAGTATATTTTATAAGTAGTTTAACTGGTCATGTGACAGTTGTTGAGATACTTATATAAAATAGTTTATATTATGTGCTTAATTTATATGTGTATAAACATTGAAGATTTTATTATACTTATTGCCAAACGTGAGCTTGAGATCACACAATTGTCAATTATAAAGAGTAATGTGTTTGTGACGGTAGTCGCTTTGTCACTTTGTTTGTTCACTCACTGCGAGTAGCTTCAGTGTCTGTCGGACCGCCGTGCGGAGCGGACCTCTAGTGGTATCGATATAGTCTTTAACGACGAAGTGCTGCCCAATCAAGATGTTGTGGAGTTAAGTAATTTATTATAGTCTTTTTTGTCTTTTTTGGTATTATATAACGACAAATATGTTAATCAAAAGTTGATAAGTGAAAATGAAGTGTATACAGTAAGTAACACATTGTTAAAAGACGTTTAAAAGAATGACCCCGAGTTTCTTGCAGGTTCATCTCGAAGTGGCTTTATACAAGACTGTTATTAATAGACGCCTAAATTGAATAAATGGTTTTGACTTTCATTATTCCAACTAACACGCTCGTAGCGAAGTTTGCATAGCCGTTTTTGACCGACCAGCTAAGTTAAGCAACGTCCACCTCGGTCATGATTTGGATGGGTGACCACTAGTGGCATTTCAACTGAGCGCTTCCGTGCTTCGGAGGGCACGTTAAGCCGTCGGTCTCGGTTGTAGTCTTAGGATGGCAGTCGTTATAGCATGGTGCAAGGGCATTTTGCGAATGTCCGCCTGGCTAGCTACCACCCTCAAGTAGAACATCTATCGCCAAGCACCTAACGGTGAGTTCCAGCAGCTGTCCCTGAGAGCCAGTATTTCTAGATTAGCCAGAACAACATCTAAGACTAAATCATCATTAAACATCAGGTGAGATAGGGGTCAAAGACTAGCCTAAAATCTACAAAAAAAAGTTAACTTACCTATCTTTGGTACCAGTTACTTTGTTTAACATTTCATTTATCAGAGTCAAGTTCCCTGACTCGTGTCCTGGTTTGCTATGGAGGTGAATCAGTTCTATCTTGTTACATATTTTAATGAATCGCGTTAATATGTGCTGATTACATGAGGAACAACATGAACTGTGGTCAGCGTTATCTACGAGTATGCATGAGCTAACCTGATTCAAACACTGCAGTCCCTATATGAGGATTCCAGTGCTTGCGTTAGAATAAACGGAACATACACTGAATGGTTTAACATTGAAATATGTGTTAATTTCCTATGAAAATTAACACCTACTGTTAACAACAAAATATTTTAGTCAATTATTTGATAAATAAAATATGCAATTCTATTTATTTTGAAGGTATATATTCGAACTGTATGCTGTTACAAACTAATACACTCGTATAATATTCTGTATGTATTCATTATTATACTTCTGTGTAACTGTGTATTTTATGTGACATTATTTCAATATATTTTATCTTTTCTTTTACGTGTGACCGTAGTGTAAATCCTCAAAAATTTCCCATTCGAGGGAAGTTAGGCAGTTTTGGGGCAGTGACGGCTCAGTGGCTTTGGCTATGGACTGCCGCGCAGCAGGTCCATGGTTCGAATCCCGCCGCGGGCTTGAGCTTCATGGCATGGTGGAAGGGCATTTTTGTGAATGCCCGCCTGGCTAGCGACCACCCTCAAGTTGAAAATCTGTCGCCAAGCACCTAACGGTGTGTTCCGGCAGCTGTCTTTGAGAGCCAGTCATTCTAGGTTAAGCCTGTTAACACCTTCGACCACATCATCACTTACCATCAGGTGAGATTGTGGTCAAAGGCTTACCTATCAACAATAAAAAAAAAAAAAAACCTGGTACTCGGCCGCTCCTCAAGCACAAATTAAAAAGGCGGTGTAATAGACTAGCTACTGTGCCTCGCCCAGCTCTCAGCATCTCGACTATGATATCTTGCAGTCTTACCTAATTTCATACCATTTAACGCTTTCAAAATCTCATCAAAACAAAAACTTATCTATTATGTATCCAAAATTACAAAATAAAACTACTGTGACACAACAACGTAGAACTGCCGTGTTAATTACATAAAACTACAAGTATAACATTATCTAGTCATTAAAATGATATAATAAGGAACAATTTGTTCATCACTAAATATACACAAATACTTCAATATTTAAAATTACAAAATAAAACTTCTGCAGTAATAATAAAATAATGTGTAACTACTTATTATACTATTAACAGATAATAATATTCATTTGGTAGGCAATTACGAAGCAAAAACATTGCCTCGAGCGCGCATCATCTCCCCTCCGCCCCATCAAGCGTCATGTTTCCCCCCTGCGCGTCCTTAAAAATACAGCCGTTCCTTTTCGGTAAATGTGCACATTAACCATCTAAGATGAACAGTCACGACGTAAACTAACTTGGTATCTAACTTAAGCTGGTTCTCCAAGATAAATCTAAGTTTAAAACGGCCAATCTTAAGTTTATGTTCACACCTACCTTAAGCCGTAACTCATGAGATCCAGCTGCAAATAAGTGAACGCATCGCACTCCGCCTTAATGATTTATAAGCACTTTTAGGCGTCCCAAACACACAAGGCAAATATATAGCTGTTTAGTTACTATACTCTAAACTCTTTTCATCTCTTTCTTACCTTATAATAAAAATACAGCCTGAGGATATTACTTGCTTCCAGGTATATCAATACACGTTTCATACTTTTACAAAGTATTGAAGGTCTGCAGTTAGCAGGGTCGGCACGACTCCCCTTTTTGGGCACGCGCTGCACATTTGCAAGCTTCCCTGATTTCTGCACTTTTCAATCTATAGAGCAAATCAGTAGAAACGTCTTTGCCGGCATCGAGCTAATCATTTATTTCATGTTGTGTTCTTTATTTTAATTATTTTGTATATTTCTGTATCTTCAACCGACTTTTTAAAACAGGAAAAATGTTCTCAAGTCGAGCCGTTCCTTTAATGATTAGGATGAAAAATCCAAATCTATCGTTACTGTTACTAGCTTCAGAATAGTTAAGACTTGTATAAAAATTACTGGAAACAGACATACCGGTGTGAAGTTGGCAGCCAAAATCTAGCAGCCTATAACCCAACCAAATTAGGGAGGTAGATTTTCAAATATTTATATTTTATTGCACTCATGATTAGGGATACCATTTCAGCAATGAAAAAGCAAAAACGTTGCGGCAGCTCAGTTCCTTAACCTTCCAAATTAAATTATTTAAATTATTGATAATTGAAAACAAACTATCAAATTGGCTGCTGATAAATTTACTGAAGTACTCTAAAAAATGCGAGTTTTGGTGATTATAACTAATGATAATTATATTTTCTATACAAAAATCATGAGCAGAAAGCGAAAGTTATGTGTTTTTTAACCCTTTCGTAGTATGAATTTTTTTTAATGAAAATATAAAATGATGCTTTTTGACCCTTGAACCCCTAAAATAAAATAATCACAGCTAAAATTCATAAACTGAGATGAAATTTCAGTTATAAAAAAGCATCGGCTAAGCGGCAGTTCACTTACTTGATCCTCATAATAATTTTTCAAAATAATTGTGAAAATTGCAAACAAATTATCAATTTGGCTGCTGATAAATTTCAATCAGAAATCCTCTTAAATGTGCAAGTTTTGGTGATTACATATGATGATTTATATGTGTTCAATACGAAAATCATAAGCAGAAAGCGGCAGTCATGTGTTTTTTAACCCTTTCGTAGTATGAAAAACTTTTTAATGAAAATATAAAATGATGCGTTTTGACCCTTGAACCCCTAAAATAAAATAATCACAGCTATTATTCATAATCTGAGATGAAATTTCAGTTATAAAAAAGCATCGGCTAAGCGGCAGTTCACTTACTTGACCCTCATAATAATTTTTCAAAATAATTGTGAAAATTGCAAACAAATTATCAATTCGGCTGCTGATAAATATCAATCTGAAATCCTCTTAAATGTGCAAGTTTTAGTGATTACATATGATGATTTATATGTGTTAGTAGAAAGCGGCAGTCATGTGTTTTTTAACCCTTTCGTAGTATGAAAAACTTTTTAATGAAAATATAAAATGATGCGTTTTAACCCTTGAACCCCTAAAATAAAATAATCACAGTAATAATTCATAATCTGAGATAAAATTTAAGCTGTATAAAAGCATCGGTATTGCGGCAGTTCACTTACTTGACCCTCAAAAATAATTGTGAAAATTGCAAACAAATTATCAATTTGGCTGCTGATAAATTTCAATCAGAAATCCTCTTAAATGTGCAAGTTTTGGTGATTACATATGATGACTTATATGTGTTCTATACGAAAATCATAAGCAGAAAGCGGCAGTCATGTGTTTTTTAACCCTTTAGTGGTATGACAGGATGAAGGGTCAAAACGCATCATTTTATATTTTCATTTAAAAAAGTTTTGTCATACCACTAAAGGGTTAAAAAACACATGACTGCCGCTTTCTGCTTATGATTTTCGTATAGAACACATATAAATCATCATATGTAATCACCAAAGCTTGTACATTTAAGAGGATTTCTGATTGAAATTTATCAGCAGCCAAATTGATAATTTGTTTGCAATTTTCACAATTATTTTTGAGGGTCAATTAAGTGAACTGCCGCAATACCGATGCTTTTATACAGCTAAAATTTTATCTCAGATTATGAATAATAGCTGTGATTATTTTATTTTAGGGGTTCAAGGGTCAAAACGCATCATTTAATATTTTCATCAAAAAGTTTTTCATACTACGAAAGGGTTAAAAAACACATGACTGCCGCTTTCTGCTTATGATTTTCGTATAGAACACATATAAATCATCATATTTAATCACCAAAACTTGCACATTTAAGTGGATTTCTGATTGTAATTTATCAGCAGCCAAATCAATAATTTGTTTGCAATTTTCAATATTTTTTCGAGGGTCAAGTAAGTGAACTGCCGCAATGCCGATGCTTTTTTATAGATAAAAATTCATCTCAGATTATGAATTATTACTGTGATTATTTTATTTTAGGGGTTCAAGGGTCAAAACGCATCATTTTATATTTTCATTTAAAAAAAAATTGTCGTACCACTAAAGGGTTCAAAAACACATGACTGCCGCTTTTTGCTCCTGATTTTCGTATAGAACACATATAAATCATCATATGTAATCACCAAAACTTGCACATTTAAGAGGATTTCTGATTGAAATTTATCAGCAGCCAAATTGATAATTTGTTTGCAATTTTCACAATTATTTTTGAGGGTCAAGTAAGTGAACTGCCGCAATACCGATGCTTTTATACAGCTTAAATTTTATCTCAGATTATGAATAATAGCTGTGATTATTTTATTTTAGGGGTTCAAGGGTCAAAACGCATCATTTAATATTTTCATTAAAAAGTTTTTCATACTACGAAAGGGTTAAAAAACACATGACTGCCGCTTTCTGCTTATGATTTTCGTATAGAACGTATATAAATCATCATATGTAATCACCAAAACTTGCACATTTAAGAGGATTTCTGATTGTAATTTATCAGCAGCCAAATCGATAATTTGTTTGCAATATTCAATATTTTTTCGAGGGTCAAGTAAGTGAACTGCCGCAATGCCGATGCTTTTTTATAGATAAAATTTCATCTCAGATTATGAATTATTACTGTGATTATTTTATTTTAGGGGTTCAAGGGTCAAAACGCATCATTTTATATTTTCATTTAAAAAAGTTTTGTCATACCACTAAAGGGTTAAAAAACACATGACTGCCGCTTTCTGCTTATGATTTTCGTATAGAACACATATAAGTCATCATATGTAATCACCAAAACTTGCACATTTAAGAGGATTTCTGATTGAAATTTATCAGCAGCCAAATTGATAATTTGTTTGCAATTTTCACAATTATTTTTGAGGGTCAAGTAAGTGAACTGCCGCAATACCGATGCTTTTATACAGCTTAAATTTTATCTCAGATTATGAATAATAGCTGTGATTATTTTATTTTAGGGGTTCAAGGGTCAAAACGCATCATTTAATATTTTCATTAAAAAGTTTTTCATACTACGAAAGGGTTAAAAAACACATGACTGCCGCTTTCTGCTTATGATTTTCGTATAGAACGTATATAAATCATCATATGTAATCACCAAAACTTGCACATTTAAGAGGATTTCTGATTGTAATTTATCAGCAGCCAAATCGATAATTTGTTTGCAATTTTCAATATTTTTTCGAGGGTCAAGTAAGTGAACTGCCGCAATGCCGATGCTTTTTTATAGATAAAATTTCATCTCAGATTATGAATTATTACTGTGATTATTTTATTTTAGGGGTTCAAGGGTCAAAACGCATCATTTTATATTTTCATTTAAAAAAGTATTGTCGTACCACTAAAGGGTTAAAAAACACATGACTGCCGCTTTCTGCTTATGATTTTCGTATAGAACACATTTAAATCATCATATGTAATCACCAAAACTTGCACATTTAAGAGGATTTCTGATTGAAATTTATCAGCAGCCAAATTGATAATTTGTTTGCAATTTTCACAATTATTTTTGAGGGTCACGTAAGTGAACTGCCGCAATACCGATGCTTTTATACAGCTTAAATTTTATCTCAGATTATGAATAATAGCTGTGATTATTTTATTTTAGGGGTTCAAGGGTCAAAACTTTCGACTGTGTAGAACACTGCACTCTGATTCGTAAGCTTTCACACTATGGTGTTCGTGGAAAAGCTTTGAATCTAATAGAGTCATATCTGTCTGACAGGCTACAGATGGTTGGAATAAATGGCAATACTTCTTCCGGGTCTTTCGTAAAAATAGGTGTACCGCAGGGATCAATTTTGGGACCTTTTCTGTTCCTAGCGTATATTAATGATCTGCCTTGCATGGTCAAAGATTTCTGTGATATTGTTTTATTCGCGGATGATACCTCTCTGATTTTTAAAGTAGATAGGAAAGATAGTGAACTCATTCATGTAAATAATGTGTTATCTATGATCTCTGGATGGTTCGCCGCTAATAATCTTCTGTTAAATTCAAAAAAGACCAAATGTTTAAAGTTTTCATTACCAAATGTTCCTTATGTTGAACCAAACATTAAGCTTGGCCTAGATAAACTCTCTTTTGACAAAGCGACAGTCTTTCTGGGAATCAAAATGGATTCAACTTTACAGTGGGATCCACATATACATGATCTAGCCGGAAGACTTAGTTCTGCTGCATATGCAGTTTGTAAGATAAGACAGTTAACAGATGTAGCTACTGCACGGCTAGTTTATTTCGCATACTTCCACAGTATTATGTCGTATGGTGTATTGCTGTGGGGAGCTGCTGCTGAGATAGAGACAATCTTTATCTTACAAAAGCGTTCAATTCGAGCCATATATGAAATGGATCCTAGGGAATCTCTAAGGGATCTTTTTAAAGAAATTGATATATTAACTTAACCGAGTCTGTATATATTTGAAAATATTATGTATGTTCGGAAAAATTTGAGTAAATTTAAATTAAACAGTGACAACCATCATTACAACACTAGGAACAAATATAAATTAACGGTACCATGTTTTAGATTAGCAAAGACAAATAAAAGGTCCTTTTTAGGTAATTGTGTGCGGTTTTATAATAAAATTCCCGAACATATTACAATGCTCACAGAAGGAAAATTCAAATTGCACGTGAAAAATATTTTGATGAAGAAATCCTACTACACAGTTTGTGATTACTTAAACGACAAAAATGCTTGGAAAATTCCACCTCTGCCAAGCCATCACATATCTCCTACGTAATTTAAACAAATATTGTAATAATTGTATTATATTGTTTATAACACATTGTAAAAAGACGTTTAAAAGAATGGCCCCGAGTTTCTTGCCCGTTCTTCTCGCAGTGGCTCTATAAACTTTTTTTGCTGAACGTGGCAGTACAATGTAGAATATTTCAATATTAAAATTTGTAATTGACCTTCATAAGAGCGTCGTAGACGCCTAAATTGAATAAATGATTTTGAATTTGAATTTGAATTGAATTTGAAAAAACGCATCATTTCATATTTTCATTAAAAAGTTTTTCATACTACGAAAGGGTTAAAAAAACACATGACTGCCGCTTTTTGCTCATGATTTTCGTATAGAACACATATAAATCATCATATGTAATCACCAAAACTTGCACATTTAAGAGGATTTCTGATTGAAATTTATCAGCAGCCAAATCGATAATTTGTTTGCAATTTTCAATATTTTTTTGAGGGCCAAGTGAGTGAACTGCCGCAATGCCGATGCTTTTTTATAGATAAAATTTTATCTCAGATTATGAATAATAGCTGTGATTATTTTATTTTAGGGGTTCAAGGGTCAAAACGCATCATTTTATATTTTCATTAAAAAGTTTTTCATACTACGAAAGGGTTAAAAAACACATGATTGCCGCTTTCTGCTTATGATTTTCGTATAGAACACATATAAATCATCATATGTAATCACCAAAACTTGCATATTTAAGAGGATTTCTGATTGAAATTTATCAGCAGCCAAATTGATAATTTGTTTGCAATTTTCACAATTATTTTTGAGGGTCAAGTAAGTCAACTGCCGCAATACCGATGCTTTAATACAGCTTAAATTTTATGTCAGATTATGAATAAGAGCTGTGATTATTTTATTTTAGGGGTTCAAGGGTCAAAACGCATCATTTTATATTTTCATTTAAAAAAGTTTTGTCATACCACTAAAGGGATAAAAAACACATGACTGCCGCTTTCTGCTTATGATTTTCGTATAGAATACATATAAATTATCATATTTAATCACCAAAACTTGCATATTTAAGAGGATTTCTGATTGTAATTTATCAGCAGCCAAATCGATAATTTATTTGCAATTTTCAATATTTTTTCGAGGGTCAAGTAAGTGAACTGCCGCAATGCCGATGCTTTTTTATAGATAAAATTTCATCTCAGATTATGAATTATTACTGTGATTATTTTATTTTAGGGGTTCAAGAGTCAAAACGCATCATTTTATATTTTCATTTAAAAAAGTTTTGTCATACCACTAAAGGGATAAAAAACACATGACTGCCGCTTTCTGCTTATGATTTTCGTATAGAATACATATGAATCATCATATTTAATCACCAAAACTTGCACATTTAAGAGGATTTCTGATTGTAATTTATCAGCAGCCAAATCGATAATTTATTTGCAATTTTCAATATTTTTTCGAGGGTCAAGTAAGTGAACTGCCGCAATGCCGATGCTTTTTTATAGATAAAATTTCATCTCAGAATATGAATTATTACTGTGATTATTTTATTTTAGGGGTTCAAGAGTCAAAACGCATCATTTTATATTTTCATTTAAAAAAGTTTTGTCATACCACTAAAGGGATAAAAAACACATGACTGCCGCTTTCTGCTTATGATTTTCGTATAGAATACATATAAATTATCATATTTAATCACCAAAACTTGCACATTTAAGAGGATTTCTGATTGTAATTTATCAGCAGCCAAATCGATAATTTATTTGCAATTTTCAATATTTTTTCGAGGGTCAAGTAAGTGAACTGCCGCAATGCCGATGCTTTTTTATAGATAAAATTTCATCTCAGATTATGAATTATTACTGTTATTATTTTATTTTAGGGGTTCAAGAGTCAAAACGCATCATTTTATATTTTCATTTAAAAAAGTTTTGTCATACCACTAAAGGGATAAAAAACACATGACTGCCGCTTTCTGCTTATGATTTTCGTATAGAATACATATAAATTATCATATTTAATCACCAAAACTTGCACATTTAAGAGGATTTCTGATTGTAATTTATCAGCAGCCGAATCGATAATTTGTTTGCAATTTTCAATATTTTTTTGAGGGTAAGTAAGTGAACTGCCGCAATACCGATGCTTTTATACAGCTTAAATTTTATCTCAGATTATGAATAATAGCTGTGATTATTTTATTTTAGGGGTTCAAGGGTCAAAACGCATCATTTAATATTTTCATTAAAAAGTTTTTCATACTACGAAAGGGTTAAAAAACACATGACTGCCGCTTTTTGCTAATGATTTTCGTATAGAACACATATAAATCATCATATGTAATCACCAAAACTTGCACATTTAAGAGGATTTCTGATTGAAATTTATCAGCAGCCAAATCGATAATTTGTTTGCAATTTTCAATATTTTTTTGAGGGTCAAGTGAGTGAACTGCCGCAATGCCTATGATTTTTTATAGCTAATATTTCATCTCAGATTATGAATTATTACTGTGATTATTTTATTTTAGGGGTTCAAGGGTCAAAACGCATCATTTTATATTTTCATTAAAAAGTTTTTCATACTACGAAAGGGTTAAAAAACACATGATTGCCGCTTTCTGCTTATGATTTTCGTATAGAACACATATAAGTCATCATATGTAATCACCAAAACTTGCATATTTAAGAGGATTTCTGATTGAAATTTATCAGCAGCCAAATTGATAATTTGTTTGCAATTTTCACAATTATTTTTGAGGGTCAAGTAAGTGAACTGCCGCAATACCGATGCTTTTATACAGCTTAAATTTTATCTCAGATTATGAATAATAGCTGTGATTATTTTATTTTAGGGGTTCAAGGGTCAAAACGCATCATTTAATATTTTCATTAAAAAGTTTTTCATACTACGAAAGGGTTAAAAAACACATGACTGCCGCTTTCTGCTTATGATTTTCGTATAGAACGCATATAAATCATCATATGTAATCACCAAAACTTGCACATTTAAGAGGATTTCTGATTGTAATTTATCAGCAGCCAAATCGATAATTTGTTTGCAATTTTCAATATTTTTTCGAGGGTCAAGTAAGTGAACTGCCGCAATGCCGATGCTTTTTTATAGATAAAATTTCATCTCAGATTATGAATTATTACTGTGATTATTTTATTTTAGGGGTTCAAGGGCCAAAACGCATCATTTTATATTTTCATTTAAAAAAGTTTTGTCATACCACTAAAGGGATAAAAAACACATGACTGCCGCTTTCTGCTTATGATTTTCGTATAGAATACATATAAATTATCATATTAAAACACCAAAACTTGCACATTTAAGAGGATTTCTGATTGTTATTTATCAGCAGCCAAATCGATAATTTGTTTGCAATTTTCAATATTTTTTTGAGGGTAAGTAAGTGAACAGCCGCAATACCGATGCTTTTATACAGCTAAAATTTTATCTGAGATTATGAATAATAGCTGTGATAATTTTATTTTAGGGGTTCAAGGGTCAAAACGCATCATTTAATATTTTCATTAAAAAGTTTTTCATACTACGAAAGGGTTAAAAAACACATGACTGCCGCTTTCTGCTTATGATTTTCGTATAGAACACATATAAATCATCATATATGTAATCACCAAAACTTGCACATTTAAGAGGATTTCTGATTGAAATTTATCAGCAGCCAAATCGATAATTTGTTTGCAATTTTCAAAATTTTTTTTGAGTGTCAAGTGAGTGAACTGCCGCAATACCGATGTTTTTTATAGCTTCAATTTCATCTAAGATTATGAATTATTTTTGTGATTATTTTATTTTAGGGGATCAAGGGTCAAAACGCATCATTTTATATTTTCATTTAAAAAAAAAATTTATACTATGAAAGGGTTAAAAAACACATGACTGCCGCTTTCTGCTTATGATTTTCGTATAGAACACATATAAATGATCATATGTAATCACCAAAACTTGCACATTTAAGAGGATTTCTGATTGAAATTTATCAGCAGCCAAATCGATAATTTGTTTGCAATTTTCAATATTATTTTGAGGGTCAAGTGAGTGAACTGCCGCAATGCCTATGATTTTTTATAGCTAAAATTTCATCTCAAATTATGAATTATTACAGTGATTATTTTATTTTAGGGGTTCAAGGGTCAAAACGCATCATTTTATATTTTCATTTATAAAAGTTTTGTCTTACCACTAAAGGGTTAAAAAACACATGACTGCCGCTTTCTGCTTATGATTTTCGTATAGAACACATATAAATCATCATATGTAATCACCAAAACTTGCACATTTAAGAGGATTTCTGATTGAAATTTATCAGCAGCCAAATTGATAATTTGTTTGCAATTTTCACAATTATTTTTGAGGGTCAAGTAAGTGAACTGCCGCAATACCGATGCTTTTATACAGCTTAAATTTTATCTCAGATTATGAATAATAGCTGTGATTATTTTATTTTAGGGGTTCAAGGGTCAAAACGCATCATTTTATATTTTCATTAAAAAGTTTTTCATACTACGAAAGGGTTAAAAAACACATGATTGCCGCTTTCTGCTTATGATTTTCGTATAGAACACATATAAGTCATCATATGTAATCACCAAAACTTGCATATTTAAGAGGATTTCTGATTGAAATTTATCAGCAGCCAAATTGATAATTTGTTTGCAATTTTCACAATTATTTTTGAGGGTCAAGTAAGTGAACTGCCGCAATACCGATGCTTTTATACAGCTTAAATTTTATCTCAGATTATGAATAATAGCTGTGATTATTTTATTTTAGGGGTTCAAGGGTCAAAACGCATCATTTAATATTTTCATTAAAAAGTTTTTCATACTACGAAAGGGTTAAAAAACACATGACTGTCGCTTTCTGCTTATGATTTTCGTATAGAACGCATATAAATCATCATATGTAATCACCAAAACTTGCACATTTAAGAGGATTTCTGATTGTAATTTATCAGCAGCCAAATCGATAATTTGTTTGCAATTTTCAATATTTTTTCGAGGGTCAAGTAAGTGAACTGCCGCAATGCCGATGCTTTTTTATAGATAAAATTTCATCTCAGATTATGAATTATTACTGTGATTATTTTATTTTAGGGGTTCAAGGGCCAAAACGCATCATTTTATATTTTCATTTAAAAAAGTTTTGTCATACCACTAAAGGGATAAAAAACACATGACTGCCGCTTTCTGCTTATGATTTTCGTATAGAATACATATAAATTATCATATTAAAACACCAAAACTTGCACATTTAAGAGGATTTCTGATTGTTATTTATCAGCAGCCAAATCGATAATTTGTTTGCAATTTTCAATATTTTTTTGAGGGTAAGTAAGTGAACTGCCGCAATACCGATGCTTTTATACAGCTAAAATTTTATCTGAGATTATGAATAATAGCTGTGATAATGTTATTTTAGGGGTTCAAGGGTCAAAACGCATCATTTAATATTTTCATTAAAAAGTTTTTCATACTACGAAAGGGTTAAAAAACACATGACTGCCGCTTTCTGCTTATGATTTTCGTATAGAACACATATAAATCATCATATGTAATCACCAAAACTTGCACATTTAAGAGGATTTCTGATTGAAATTTATCAGCAGCCAAATCGATAATTTGTTTGCAATTTTCAAAATTTTTTTTGAGTGTCAAGTGAGTGAACTGCCGCAATACCGATGTTTTTTATAGCTTCAATTTCATCTAAGATTATGAATTATTTTTGTGATTATTTTATTTTAGGGGATCAAGGGTCAAAACGCATCATTTTATATTTTCATTTAAAAAAAAAATTTATACTATGAAAGGGTTAAAAAACACATGACTGCCGCTTTCTGCTTATGATTTTCGTATAGAACACATATAAATGATCATATGTAATCACCAAAACTTGCACATTTAAGAGGATTTCTGATTGAAATTTATCAGCAGCCAAATCGATAATTTGTTTGCAATTTTCAATATTATTTTGAGGGTCAAGTGAGTGAACTGCCGCAATGCCTATGATTTTTTATAGCTAAAATTTCATCTCAAATTATGAATTATTACAGTGATTATTTTATTTTAGGGGTTCAAGGGTCAAAACGCATCATTTTATATTTTCATTTATAAAAGTTTTGTCTTACCACTAAAGGGTTAAAAAACACATGACTGCCGCTTTCTGCTTATGATTTTCGTATAGAACACATATAAATCATCATATGTAATCACCAAAACTTGCACATTTAAGAGGATTTCTGATTGAAATTTATCAGCAGCCAAATTGATAATTTGTTTGCAATTTTCACAATTATTTTTGAGGGTCAAGTAAGTGAACTGCCGCAATACCGATGCTTTTATACAGCTTAAATTTTATCTCAGATTATGAATAATAGCTGTGATTATTTTAGTTTAGGGGTTCAAGGGTCAAAACGCATCATTTAATATTTTCATTAAAAAGTTTTTCATACTACGAAAGGGTTAAAAAACACATGACGGCTGCTTTCTGCTTATGATTTTCGTATAGAACACATATAAATTATCATATTTAATCACCAAAACTTGCACATTTAAGAGGATTTCTGATTGTAATTTATCAGCAGCCAAATCGATAATTTGTTTGCAATTTTCAATATTTTTTCGAGGGTCAAATAAGTGAACTGCCGCAATGCCGATGCTTTTTTATAGATAAAATTTCATATCAGATTATGAATTATTACTGTGATTATTTTATTTTAGGGGTTCAAGGGTCAAAACGCATCATTTTATATTTTCATTTAAAAAAGTTTTGTCGTACCACTAAAGGGTTAAAAAACACATGACTGCCGCTTTCTGCTTATGATTTTCGTATAGAACACATATAAATTATCATATGTAATCACCAAAACTTGCACATTTAAGAGGATTTCTGATTAAAATTTATCAGCAACCAAATTGATAATTTGTTTGCAAATTTCACAATTATTTTTGAGGGTCAAGTAAGTGAACTGCCGCTTAGCCAATACTTTTTTATAGCTGAAATTTCATATCAAGTTATAAATTATAGCTGTGATTATTTCATTTCAGGGTTTCAAGGGTCAAAACGCATCATTTTATATTTTCATTTAAAAAAGTTTTTCATACTACGAAAGGGTTAAAAAACACATGACTGCCGCTTTCTGCTTATGATTTTCGTATAGAACACATATAAATCATCATATTTAATCACAAAAACTTGCACATTTAAGAGGATTTCTGATTGAAATTTATCAGCAGCCAAATTGATAATTTGTTTGCAATTTTCACAATTATTTTGAAAAATTATTATGAGGGTCAAGTAAGTGAACTGCCGCTTAGACGATGCTTTTTTATAACTGAAATTTCATCTCAGTTTATGAATTTTAGCTGTGATTATTTTATTTTAGGGGTTCAAGGGTCAAAAAGCATCATTTTATATTTTCATTAAAAAAAATTCATACTACGAAAGGGTTAAAAAACACATAACTTTCGCTTTCTGCTTATGATTTTTGTATAGAAAATATAATTATCATTAGTTATAATCACCAAAACTCGCATTTTTTAGAGTACTTCAGTAAATTTATCAGCAGCCAATTTGATAGTTTGTTTTCAACTATCAATAATTTAAATAATTTAATTTGGAAGGTTAAGGAACTGAGCTGCCGCAACGATTTTGCTTTTTCATTGCTGAAATGGTATCCCTAATCATGAGTGCAATAAAATATAAATATTTGAAAATCTACCTACCTAATTTGGTTGGGTTATAGGCTGCTAGATTTTGGCTGCCAACTTCACACCGGTAACAGACATCATATATAGAATAACATAAGTTATTAGACTATTATCATCAGCCGAAAGACGTCCACTGTTGAACGAGGCCTCCCCCATAGTAAGCCACAAAGAACGGCTATAGCTGCTTGTAACCATTGGCTACCCGCAACTTTAACGATGTAGTCAGTCCACCTTGTGAGGGACCGATGAGATCGTTAAAGTTTGTGATGATTCAAACCTAGTTGTGCCATATACTTTGAGTTAAGTTTTCACAAACCAAATTAGTTGTTAGTTAAACATCATAAAAATTCTGCTATATGAAATTAAAAATTTCAATTTAAATATGGTAATTTACAGTTATTTAATATAATCTAAATATGTATAATTAAAGTTTATACTACAGTACCTGCCAGGTTGTGTTATCTGAACAAATAAAGATCAACTAACTTAAATAGATTCACTAATTTGATTTGGGCACTACAACACTACAAAATGGAGGCCATCAAACATTTCACTTGAAGCTGGCTGAATTTGAGGAAAGACAGGTAAAGCTCTCTTCGCCTTCATCTGCTGATGCTGCTCGTCTTTCTGCAGACTTCTCAAACTTCAAGACTTTTGTGATCAGTGCTCTCCGTACACTCCAGACACAAGTGGAGATAAATGCACGGACGATTGACACCTTAGAGATGCACAACCGCTGAAAGATGCTTCTTTTACATGATGTATCTGAGGATAATGCTGACATCTCAGCTGCCATTGTTGAGACAATAGTGCATAAATTAAAACTGGTTGGTTTCAACGCTGAAGAAGTGTCCCGTTGCCACAGAATGGGTCGGTTGTCAGATACTGGCAGGCCTAGGCCTATATTATTCCAACTGAAAAACTATTCAACGCGCATGAAGGTCTGGGCTGCCAAGAAAAACCTTAAGAGTTCGGGTATTACGTTGTCCGAATTCCTTACGAAGCCACGACACGACACATTCAAGCTGGCACAGCAGCAGTTTGGTGTTTCCGGGTGCTGGACGCATGAAGGCTCTGTCTTCGTGCTGGGTGGCGACGGTGCGACATCGACTATCTTGTACAACGGATCTTGAGCAATCAGCGTGCAGGCCGCTAGGAGTTCCGTCGCAGGCTCAAGGGAACTGACTGTGGCAGTACTGAAAGAACCTTCGGCGTCAGCAAGAACATGACGTGTAACCAAAAAGTAACGGTACATAACATAATTTCACTGGTGAAATGAAGTTTGCTAAACAAACATTATTTTACTGTGTGTAGGTACTTATAACTTTGTAATTTTCTAAAACTCCACATCAAAGTTTATGAAGGTAGCATTTATTCACAATGACAAGATAACCAATAAATTATCGTGACAAATCGTTTGGTACATTTGTCTTATTTTGTCATTGACTCTTACTCATATGCCATTATCGTCAATTTGTCATTGTCAAGATGTGACCATAAATTTATTTTTAGACTCGAACAGTTTGTACAGTTACAATTAGTCAAATATTTGGAAACACTTTGTTATTTTAAATTGTTAGTTTTTAAGATGTTGTTTGTTATTATATATAAATGGTTTTGTTATAAAAAACCGGCAGGTACGTTGTATGAGTAAGTAGGTACCGCCTACTTGCATATCTATATTTATGGGCATAAGAGGAGATTCACTTAGCTGGTTCAGAAGTTATTTATCGAGCCGGGTTCAGTTTGTAAAAATAAATTCACTCTGCAGTGAACGTCTGCAAGTAACCTATGGCATGCCCCAGGGCAGCATTCTGGGCCCAACGCTCTTCATTCTCTACATAAACAGCATAGTCAGCACACCACTAGCCAACGCTGAAATTATTGCATAATACTATTATTATGAATGACTACATATTATGTCGATGATACAGCTATTTTATTTTATGGTAAAACCTGGGAACAAGTTTACTCTGTAGCAGAATCTGGTATCTCTGCTATCGCTAAATTAATATTCAAGAACCTTTTAACTTTAAATATAACTAAAACAAATTACTTAGCCTTTTCAAAAACAATTGCAGTAAGTCCTGAAAATCTTCAATTAAAACTACACTCATGTAATCCTGGTAATATAGTTTTACCACTAAATTGTTCTTGTAGTGCGATTGTCCGCACAAAGACAATACGATATTTGGGTGTCCATCTAGATGAGAACTTAACTTTTAGGAAACACATATCTGACCTCTCTGCTCGCACGAGAAAACCAATATTTACAATGAAAAAGCTCCATGAGCTGATCACTAGGCGTATTATACTTTTAGGTGTACAGTGTACACCTAAAAGTATAATACGCCTAGATAATTTAGCTCTTTGCCAGCCGATAATGCAGTAATGCATATCAGTGTGGGGTAGTGCCGAC
Source organism: Plagodis dolabraria (assembly GCA_963854805.1). NCBI lineage: Eukaryota > Metazoa > Arthropoda > Insecta > Lepidoptera > Geometridae > Plagodis > Plagodis dolabraria. The sequence goes on along the minus strand of OY978468.1, from coordinate 17,430,466 downwards.
GAAACGCATTTTATTGCAATAGAAAGAGCTCAACGCGAACTTATAAAAATAACGCTAAAAAAACCCTTCCGCTATTCAACAGACCTACTCTATTCGGAATTTAATGTTCTTCGGGTGCGTCAATTGTTCATCATTAATGCTACTATGAAAATACACTAAAGTCTTCCAAAACGATCTGACTACAATAAAATTATGACAAAACGTATATTTAGACTTGCGCTTCCTAAAGCTTCTTCATGCTTGGTGAAACGTTGCCCCAGGTATTCATTGATAAAAACATATAATAATGTTCGAAAACACTGTAGTATTGCCGACAGTTCCGTCTTTTCCTGCAAAAAATGGTCTAGCAATGGCTACTTAATTTGTCTTATACTTAATATAGACTAATACATACACAAACACACTCCCCTCGTGTACATAACACACTATTCATCCTAACACACACTGATTTAATACACACACTCACACACACACTACTTTAACTTACAAAATATCTTCTTACAGACAATTCATATACTTTCACTACGCGCACATTTCACCACTTAATGTTCTAAGACCAGAAATGTATTTCTGCCATAATGTGCCAACGACGCTAGCGACGCTACTGGCTATACAGTAAACTAAGTATACCCCTCTCAAAAAAACACGGTACTATTATAATAACTACACCCCTGTTACTATTGTAATAACTATACCCTGTTGGATTCTTACACATCATCAAGTACTTGGTGACAAATTTTCTAGGTTTCCAGCTGAAAAGTTGTAAGCTATCATGAATACCAATTGCAAAACGGTCAACTATTTTTCGGTCAAAAAAAAGACTTTGGCATTGCTATATCCACTGAGGTCAAATGGACAGAACATATAGGAACGATTATCAAGAAGGCAAATCCCATTATATATGTGATTCGCAAAGCTTTCCAAGCTATGACAGTTGACGTATTTTCAAGATCTACAAGACATAAGACAATTTCTGGAGTATGGATTTCAAGTCTGGACATAGATCTGCTTGAACTTGCCCAAAGAAAACCCAGAAAGATTTACGCCGCAAATCTTACGAACAGATAATGGAAATCCTGCGTCACACTACTCTTGAAGAAAGGAAGTTAAGTGGGGACCTCATAGAAACTTTCAAAATCCTCAATGTATTATACAACCTCCTCGAAATACACAATCTATTTGTGAAAGTCATCCGTGATAAAGAAGTCATACCGCACAATCAGCAAATTCAGCGTGTTAATACATGCTAATAAAAACACTATGCACTATATCCTCAGCAACAAAGTTGTTCACAACAGCTGGAACAGGTTGCCTCTGCTACATCTGTGAACGCATTTAAGAACGGCTGAATGGCTGATTGCGAAAATTGAAAATCTCTTGCTAACTTGTAACCATCGCTAACTAAATAATGTGTGGATACTACAAAAAAATATTCAAACCCATGACGCGATTCAAACCATGTACCCCTTGCAAGGCAATCCATTGCAATGGCTCGGCTATCACTTGTGCACACAATGTATAATTTTATCCAATATCTTACGAAGTCTTTACAACGATATTTTTACCAGGTTACTGAACGTCAAATATGGCCTTCAACCAAAATGTTCGTGGTATATTGTTTTCGCAGAGCGTATCGAATCGCATTGTCATATAACAACGGACAGACAAAATGGTTTATGTATTTATTAATTGTCATCATTTTATTATCAGTTGATATAATAATACATAGCGTGAGACATCCTGAAGTGAAACAGTCGACATGACGACCTGTGTTTTGATGGTGAGTACCTAACACTTTATAATCATCATTAGATAGTATGAAACAAAGTCGCTTCCCGCTGTCTGTCCCTACGTTTTTTTATCTTTTATATATGCGTGATAAGCATTTGGCCGCTATTTCACCTGATGGAAAGTGATGATGCGGCCGAAGATGTAGCATGCTCACCTAGAAGATACCTATTCACTCTATACTTGAAGACACCCAAATTATACTGATCGGGAAACAAAGACGCGGGCAATGAGTTCCACTCCTTCGCTGTACGGATGATTAATGTGGAAGCGAAATGCTTCGAGCGAACTGGAGGAATGTTAACCATGAAAGCCAGACATCAGAGCGTCTTGTTGTCCGATGATAAAAGGGGCATGGAGAAATCAACCTGTGTAATTCCTGCGCACACTTAGAAAAATGTATACGGCAGAATACCGATAGGCTACCGACCCTGCGACGATGACTGAGACTCTGCAGTTTGGATTCAACCAGATTATCATCGCCTATAAGTCTTTTGGCTCGTCGGTCAATGGAGTCGAGAGCCTCCAGTTATGGTATTTCGCAGATCCTTCCCAGAGGTGGCAGCAGTACTCTCTCTATATACGATCGGACTTGAGCTTGATATAAATTTAGAAGCTGCCCCGGTGTGAAGTACTACATCACCTTTGCGAGGATACATAACTTCTTAGCGGCCAGTTGTGCTCTGGCTTCGATGTAAAATCCAAAGTTTAAATTCGAAGTTAAGGACACGCCAAGAAGCTCTAACCGATTTGCCACCGGTATTGTTACATTTCGGAAAGTCGGAGATAGTTGTAATGACCTCCTTCTAGCGAAGAAAAGACACGCCTATGGTTTTTGACGCATTAAAACTCACTAAATTGGCATCGCCCCAATCGGACACGGCCAACAAGCTCGAGTTTAATCGTCCAATCATCGCTTCTCTTTCAAACTGGACTTGAAGCTGGAACCCACGAGCTGGTGCGTGCATCGGATATAATTATATCTTACGATAACAGTGCTATCGTCTGCGTACCAAATAATACCGGGTTTAAGCAAGTTGTTAATGTGGAGGAGATATAGTGTTGCCGAAAGAACTGACCCTTGAGGTCCCCGGCATCTATTGTCATTAGTTCAGATGATGTATGCTTAGATCTATAAAACTACGTAACGGAATTTGATACTGTTTTCTTAATAATAAGTGATTCAAAATGAAGGTTGATATGTATAATACATGCATCATATAAAAGAGAAACACTTATATTTTTTGAAGATTCTAATGTGATGCTGCATGTTATACCCTGTGGGGTGCTGGGTTAGAATTGCACCTCCCCGTTTCTTCCCGTGTGGGTGTCGTTAAAGTCGACTAAGGGAAAAATACTAGAAGGTGGGCAGCAGCGCCTTCTTAAGAACTGTGCCATCTTGCACTGCAATCCCTAAGCCGCATGCCAAGCGTGGGGATTATGGCAAATACCCCCTACACAGGGGAGGCTGTGTTCAGCAGTGGACGATCCAGCTGATATAGTACAGTAAAGGCGCATGTATTGCACCCGGGCGAAGCCGGGGCGGGCCGCAGGTTATGTATATGCCTCTGAAAGTTATCCCGAGAGGTGATGACGTAGAACAGCATTCTCCATACCACTCATCGGCAAGGAGTTCAATCTCCTACTTTATTTGTCATCGCAATAGATACCACAAGCCTCCCCATTACTTCCCATAATGAACCGTAATTTGCACTTTTTGACTTTCCGCAACTCTCAATACAATGTCGGTGCAACTAGTGGGGGCCACTCGGGAACTATTTCCCCACTAGGCATTGGTTGATGCATCACTCCTTGAAACTTGATTGTATAAAGTTATCTTGGTGTCTATTATTATGAATGACTTCGTGTAAATTTTGCTTAAAATATACGATCTTGATGAATTATTTTTGTTGGTAATAGAATTCCTCTTCAATGCGTAAATTTTAATCAATCAGTTTTACATTTCAACTCATTTACAGTTTCAGATTTCATAAAAAATATTAAAAATACTTTCCGTAATTGCAGAAAACTATTTTTTTTCTCGTATAGCCAAGGAAAAAAAAAAACAATTGAATTATGAAATTCGGACTTACACAAATTTTAGGGTAATTCTACAGAATCTATTTACAAATACAACTGTCCACCGCTGTCCGGGATCTCGATTTGTATAGATGATGGAAGCCGGGAGGCCAGTTTGTATGATAAGGGGAAGAAATATATATATAATTCAATATAAACTGTCTGTCTGTATGCACACGCATCATGTGAAAACTACTTCTTTTGATAAAATGTTGTATGTATAGAATGAAGGCCGAAGATTTATTGATAAAGGGTTCGACACAACAATTGAACCCTTTTTTTTAAACCCGCGACCCGTAATACTTACAAAGTGATGAATGTTTTAAACTTATTTTATTATTAATAATAACAAGTTTTATAAGAAAACATCAAATTAATATTTTAATATCAAGTGACAATTCCGCCTAATTTTCGTGCTAAGCCAACGTGCTGACACAAACGCTACGCAGCCAGACTGGAACCAGAAGAGTTTTCAACGCTTTCGCTTCTACACGAAGCATCCTCAGGAGGTCTTGACTCTGCGAGCCCATGCACTATCGAGAATTGGCTGCGTGGCGTTTGTGACTTCACGTCGGCTCGGCAGGAAAATTAGGCGGAATCGTCACACACAAAATTTGTTATTAGTAAGTAAATATGGATTTCCGCAAAGTAACGCCTGAATCTATTCATTAATTTTATAAATTATGTTTTATCAATATTTTTTTATGAATATAAACAAGCTACATCTACTTGTGTGTTCACATTACAGATGCTGGTGGCGGCGCTGGTGTCGTGGAGCGAACCGATGGCCGGAGCCCCCGCGGGCTGGGACCCGTGGGATGACTTATTCCAACAAAGTAAGGACCAAGATTGCTTTTGCAAACTATAATAACTGCAAACATTACCTATAAAGTAAGGCTCTAACTAACAAAATGGCAACCTGCAGTTATTGTTTAGGAATCAATCTGTGATTATGAAATAGGAATCTCTTTGAAGCAGTGATGGCTCAGTGGCATTGGCTATGGACTGCCGCGAAGCAGGTCCATGGTTAGAACCCCGCCGTGGGCTTGAGCTTCACCGCATGCTGGAAGGGCATTTTGCGAATGACGCCTGGCTAGCCACCAAATAAATCTAGCCATCAAATAGAAAATCTGTCGCCAAGCGGCACGGTGTGTTCCGGCAGCAGTCCTTGAGAACCAGTAAAATTACAGGCACATGAGACTCAACAACTATGTCTCAAGGTGACGGGCGCAGTGCAATTTGTGACTTGTGACGAAATGCATCTGTTATAGGCAGATGTAAGTCCGCTTAGCGTCAGGTGGGAGTTGGGACTCGAGCTTGTTCCGTCACGCATAAAAAAAACTGACTTCTTCTTGTAGTTGGAGATGCATAAGTAAAGCAGCGTCCGCCGCCTCTTTTAAAATCAAGATGTGGTTACAGGAAAAGCAAATTTAATGAATTTGATGCATTTTCAAAATCACCTGCTGCTGTGGGGAGCTGCTGCTGAGAAATAGAAAATCTTTATCCTACAAAAGCGTGCAATTCGAGCCATATATGAAATGGATCCTAGGGAATCCCTGAGAGATCTTTTTAAAGAAATTGATATTTTAACTTTACCAAATCTGTATATATTTGAAAATATTATGTATATTCGTAAAAAATTGAGCAAATTTAAATCTACAGCGATAATCACGATTATAACACTAGGAATAAAGATAAAATAGCGGTGCCAGGTTTTAGATTAGCAAAGACAAATAAAAGGTCCTTCTTAGGCAATTGTGTGCGGTTTTATAATAAATTGCCCAAACATATTACAACGCTCACAGAAAGAAAATTCAAGTTGCATGTGAAGAATATTTTGATAAAGAAATCTTACTACACAGTTTGTGATTACTTAAACGACAAAAATGCATGGACTGGTTCGCCTCTGCCAAGCTAGCGCCTAACACCTAGGTAATGTGAATTAAGTATTGTAATAATTTCACTATGTAGTATGTACTTAACACATTGTTAAAAAACGTTTAAAAGAATGGCCCCGAGTTTCTTGCCCGTTCTTCTCGCAGTGGCTCTATAATTTTTGTTTGCTGAACGTGGCAGTACAATGTAGTATATTTCAATATTAAAATTTGTAATTGAGCTTCATAAGAGCGTCGTAGACGCCTAAATTGAATAAATGATTTTGACTTTGACTTTGACCTGAAAGAATTAATGAAATATTGTTATATAAACTATTAGACAATATATGATTAAAATATTTCAATTATTATTGTGATATAAATATGTATTAATTTGACATATAATGATATTTTGGTTTAATAATTTAAATCGTTTAAGTACATATATTGTGACAGATAAAATATATAATATTGTAAGGAATAACCAAATAATAACAATTGACATATTGAGTAAAATTATATACTTAATAATATATATTTTTTAAAATACTATATAAAATATTTACCTAACTGTTTGAGTTGTAACAATGGTGTTATTAATAAATTATTTGTAATTGTATTTGATGTGAGCACAACACTATTATACATAATAAATAAATTTGGTACAACATTTACAAAATCACAATTTATAATGTATGTATACTTATTTATAAATACAATACAAATGTAAATAATCTTTTATGTCAATATTTTTGTTGAAATATTTGTGTGACATTAAACAAAAAATATGTCACAAAAAATATTTTTAACCATAAAAAGGAACTGACTTCAACACCTAAAAGTGTGAAATAACTTGTTGAAGTCGATACCACGATAGTTCAAAAGTACAATATATATAATATATAAAAGTATCACAATATTGTGCGCATGGTACCGACATCGACAAGTTATTTCACACCATTAGGTGTTAAGGTCGGTTCCATTTTTTGGTTAAAAATGTATTTTTTAGTGACTCTTCCTACTTACAAGTTCGATGGTCATTCATTGTCAACGACTATATCATCAAGATAGGTCAATATTTTTCAGTTATTGGAGTGTAACTCAAGAGCGGTTTGACCGAGTTATATAAAATTAAAATGGGGCTAAACGACAAGCATCAGCTATCAAACAATAAAGATTTTTCATAATCGGTTCACCCAGTCAAAAGTGTTGAGATAACAAATAAAAAATATACAGTCGAATTGCGAACCTCCTCCTTTTTTTTAAGTCAGTTAAATAAACATTAGAATCGATAAAACGTATTTTATCAAGCCTTATATATATAAAATAGTGGATACAATGAGCACAGAATCGAATAAAACAACGAAGAAAGTAACGACACACTCTAATACAGTAAGACGACGAACATTTGTATTCACGGTAATCCCATACTGTTACGAAATAAATGTAAAGAATTTGAAACTTTTAAATTTGACAGCACTAAGTTTAATAATCGTTTCAGCTCCGTCCACGAGACGATTCATCTTCTGAACTATGATCTCGTGTTTGAGTTCAACCTCGTTGGGAATAATTATGTGATAAAATTATAATCGAATTAAAAAAATATAATAAACTATATATATACTAACGTTTAATCTACCATTCATGCAAAAGTCAAATTGTTTTAACAATTTAAGCATCTACGACGCTCTCATATAGGTAAATTACGAATTTAAATATTGAATTGTTCAATATTGAACTGGCACGTTCATCAAAAAAATGCAAAGAGACTGCACGAAGAACAAAGAAAATTGGGGCCATTCTTGTAAACTTATTTTAACAATGTAACATTTCTGTATACCAAATAAATATTAAACATTAAACTGAAATTCTAGGTTAGTCTGAACAACATCTACGACCACATCATCACTTACCATCAGGTGAGATAGTGCTCAAAGACTAACCTATCAGGCATAAAAAATATTAAAAAATATTTCATCTCTATTTTTAGAAGGATGCTATTCACTTAATAATATAAAATATATTACCTATTATATTACTCCAAAGTATAACAATTATTCTAAATTATATAATTGACTACTTTAGATACTGATGATCAAACATTACATGTTGGTCCAATTATTTAAACTTCTGCAGCCTTGTGTGAAACATTTTCTAACAAACGGTATACGTCTGATGCCTATTCCATTCGGCCACCGGAACCTTACTAAGTTTTAAGCCAAAACTTTGTGCTGTATTTGTATTACTTTAACCGTCATAGGGGACGGTGCGCGGCCATCAACCAGACTACTAGACTTCATCTGATGGAAAGAAGTGCTTTCAGACACTTAACTCTCGCAATGACGTCACTACCCTTCTATATTTCTAAATATTTACCAGCACTATCGCGTGCTGAGCGGAAATCATATTAACAAATGAATGAAGCATCAAGTCCCACGCATCCTCTTCTATATGGTATATTTAGTATGGCTCGAGGTACAGTGCATGGAGAACTACTAAATAATCATATTGTTCTATCTGCAGGAGATCGCCCGTACTCAGAGGCTGGCGAAGGTGATGACGCCGACACCACCACCACCACCACCTCATCTTACGATACCTCCTCCGAGGGTACAGCCTCCGATGATAACGCATTCGACGACGCTGCTTCCGACGATGCTGCTTCCGAAGACCCAGCCTCCAGTGTTAACACGTCCGACGACGCTGCCTCCGATGACTCCGCATCCGACGACGCCACTTCCGAAGGCACAACCCCCGATGAAGATCCCTCCGACGATACCACGTCCGACGACACAGCTTCCGAAGGGACCACCTCTGACGACACTCCCTCTGAAGATGCCACCTCTGCTGAAACCACCTCCGCTGAGCCACTTGATCCAATACCACTTACAACGACACCACCTCCACTATTACTACCTTCAACCATACCACATCTGATGACACTACCTCCACCAACAACACCTTCAACAACACTTTTTCTGTTGACTCCACCTACAACGACACTATTGTCGATGACACCACCTCCGCTGATACCACCTTCGACATTATCCTCTCAGAAACAATCTGAAACGACAACTTTAGCGACATCTCTTCCGATGAAACTACCTCCAATGACTCTTTTTTCAACAACGGAATCAACGCTGACTCAACTTCCTCTTACATCACCTCTGACACTGCCCCTGAAGACACCACCTGTAACAACACAATCTTTGCCAATGTCATCTGCAACAACACCACCACCGGTAATACCGCTATCCCTGAAACCACTACCAACGATAAAATTACCGCTGATGTCGACTCCTAGTACAAAACCACCTTCAACGACACTACTTTCAATGACACAATCTTCTTTGATACCAGTTTCATCGACACCACCTCCACCAGCACAGACTGCGATGACAACGCTACCGAAGACGTCGCTTCTGAAGACACCGGCTTTACCGACACCACATCCAATGACACTGCCTCCATCGACTCCACTTTCTACGATACAGTCACCACTGACACCACTTTCTCTCACACCACCTCTGTTAACGTCACCTGTAACGACACAATCACCGACAATACCACTTTCAATGACACCATCTCCAGTAACAGCACCTCCACCAACACAATCTCTACCAATACCAACCCCTGCAACACTGCCTCCTTCAACACAATCTTCGCCAACACCACCTCCACTGATGTCAGCTCCGATGACACTGCCTCCACTGACACCTCTCTCAACAACACAGTCACCGTCTAAGCCATCTCCATCCACACCAACTCCAGTAAAACCACCTCCACCAACACAATCTCCGCAAACACCATCTCTACCGATATCGTTTTCTGCTACACTGCCTCCTTCAAAACAATCTTCACCAACACCACCTCCACTGATGCCACCTCTGATGGGACTGCCTTTAATGACACCCCTCTCAACAACACAATCACCGCCTACACCATCTTCATCCATACCAACTCCAGTAACACCACCTCCACCACCACAATTTCCTTTGACACCACCTGTACCGATACCACCTTCTGCAACACTGCCTCCTTCAACACAATCTTCGCCAACACCACCTCCACTGATGCCACCTCTGATGGGACTGCCTTTAATGACACCCCTCTCAACAACACAATCACCGCCTACACCATCTTCATCCATACCAACTCCAGTAACACCACCTCCACCACCACAATTTCCTTTGACACCACCTGTACCGATACCACCTCCTGCAACACTGCCTCCTTCAACACTATCTTCGCCAACACCACCTCCACTGATGCCACCTCTGATGGCACTGCCTTTAATGACACCCCTCTCAACAATACAATCACCACCTACACCATCTCCATCCATACCAACTCCACATACACCATCTCTACTAACACAATCTCCACCAACACCACCTCTACCGATACCACCTTCTGCAACACTGCCTCCTTCAACACAATCTTCGCCAACACCACCTCCACTGATGCCACCTCTGATGGCACTACCTTTAATGACAACTCTCTCAACAACACCGTCACCACCTACATCATCTCCATCCATACCAACTCCACATACACCATCTCCACCAACACCACCTGTACCGATACTACCTTCTGCAACACTGCCTCCTTCAACACAATTTTCGCCAACACCACCTCCACTGATGCCACCTCTGATGGCACTGCCTTTAATGACACCCCTCTCAACAATACAATCACCGCCTACACCATCTTCATCCATACCAACTCCAGATACACCACCGCCACCAACACAATCTCCACCAATAACACCTCTACCGATACCACCTTTTGCAACACTGCCTCCTTCAACACAACCTCCACCGATGTCACCTCCGATGACACTGCCTCCACTGACACCTCTCTCAACAACACAGTCACAGCCTAAGCCATCTCCGATACCAACACAATCTCCACCAACAACACCTCTACCGATACCACCTTCTGCAACACTGCCTCCTTCAACACAATCTTCGCCAACACCACCTCCACTGATGCCACCTCTTATGGCACTACCGTTAATGACACCTCTATCAACAACACCGTCACCGCCTACATCATCTCCATCCATACCAACTCCACATACACCATCTCCACCAACACCACCTGTACCGATACTACCTTCTGCAACACTGCCTCCTTCAACACAATTTTCGCCAACACCACCTCCACTGATGCCACCTCTGATGGCACTGCCTTTAATGACACCCCTCTCAACAATACAATCACCGCCTACACCATCTTCATCCATACCAACTCCAGATACACCACCGCCACCAACACAATCTCCACCAATAACACCTCTACCGATACCACCTTTTGCAACACTGCCTCCTTCAACACAACCTCCACCGATGTCACCTCCGATGACACTGCCTCCACTGACACCTCTCTCAACAACACAGTCACAGCCTAAGCCATCTCCGATACCAACACAATCTCCACCAACAACACCTCTACCGATACCACCTTCTGCAACACTGCCTCCTTCAACACAATCTTCGCCAACACCACCTCCACTGATGCCACCTCTTATGGCACTACCGTTAATGACACCTCTATCAACAACACCGTCACCGCCTACATCATCTCCATCCATACCAACTCTAGATACAATACCTCTACTAACACAATCTCCACCAACAACACCTCTACCGATACCACCTTCTGCAACACTGCCTCCTTCAACTCAATCTTCGCCAACACCACCTCCACTGATGCCACCTTTGATGGCACTGCCTTTAATGACACCCCTCTCAACAACACAATCACCGTCTACACCATCTCCATCCATACCAACTCCACATACACCATCTCCACCAACACCACCTGTACCGATACTACCTTCTGCAACACTGCCTCCTTCAACACAATCTTCCCCAACACCACCTCCGCTGACACCTCTCTCAACAACACAGTCACCGTCTAAGCCATCTTCATCCACACCAACTCTAGTAACACCACCAACACAATCTCCGCTAACACCACCTCTACTGATACCACCTTCTGCAACACTGCCTCCTTCAACACAATCTTCGCCAACACCACCTCCACTGATGCCACCTCTGATGGCACTACCTTTAATGACACCTCTCTCAACAACACCGTCACCGCCTACATCATCTCCATCCATACCAACTCTAGATACAACACCTTCACTAACACAATCTCCACCAACACCACCTGTACCGATACCACCTTCTGCAACACTGCCTCCTTCAACACAATCTTCGCCAACACCACCTCCACTGATGTCACCTCCGATGACACTGCCTCCACTGACACCTCTCTCAACAACACAGTCACCGCCTAAGCCATCTCCATCCACACCATTTCCAGTAACACCACCTCCACCAACACAATCTCCGCTAACACCACCTCTACCGATACCACCTTCTGCAACACTGCCTCCTTCAACACAATCTTCGCCTACACCACCTCCACTGAAGCCACCTCCGATGACACTGCCTCCACTTACGGGGCTCTCAACAACCCAATCACTGCCTACACCATCTTCTCTCATAATGACACTGACAACACCTTCAACAATTCAATCTCTACCAACATCACTTCCACCGATACCACCTTCGGTGACACCACCTCAATCATTGTCATTTTCAAAAACACAATCACCGTTTCCATCTCTTTCTTTTACACCGCCTCCAACATCAACACTTGCGTCGATCCCAACTTCATTGACATCACTTCCAACGACACCACCATCACTTACACTACCTCTGATGATACCACCTCCAATGATATCGCCTTCACTAACTCAATCTTCACAGACACCACCTCCAGTGACAGAGTCTCCACTACCTCAATCTCCGCCAACACCACCTCTACCAATACCAACTCCAACAACAACACCTTTAACGATACAATCTCCGCCAACACCACTTTCAAGAACACAATTATTACCTTCTCCACCTCCTTCCACGCCGTCTCCATCTACACTGCCTCCGACGACAACACCTTCGCTGACCCCACCTCAGTCGACACCATCTCTAATGACACTACCTCCGATGACAACATATCCGACATTGAACACCACCTTCACTGACACAAGCTCCGGCGACTTCTTCTGACGGAACTCCCACCAACTCTTAAGACAGCTGACCAAATAAGACACCATCAGTATATTAAAAAAATTTGATAAAATAGAGGGGTATTGAAATTTTATTTTATATTATTAGTTAGACATATAAAGAAATATGATTAGAAAAGATATCCAGTGGCAATGTACCCACAACCACAGAATCCCGACATTTCTCGATACCAATTATGTTATGGGAGCAGGTGCTGGACAGTCAAACATTGGATTACATCCGTTTTGAATACAGATGCATGCAAAAAATTAAGTGAAAGTAATGAATAGTTTCAGGCGTTACTTAGCGGAAATCCATATTTAATAATAACAAATCTTTTGCCGTCGGTCCGGGTTGTTGTTGTGTAGACAATCTATCGCCAAGCACCTAACGGTGTGTTCCGGCAGCTGTCCTTGAGAGCCAGTAGTTCTAGGTTAGCTTGAACAACATCTTCGACCACATCATCGCTTACCATCGTCACTCATCTCTACGTAAACGAAAAACGGATACACACAATTTTGCATTTACAACATGGTATAAGGATGGACCTCTTATCCTCAAATATTTCGGACACGTTGTTCGAAACGAACATTTCATGGAACGAATCGTTGTCCAGGGACGGGTATAAGGCAAGCGGTCACGCGGTCGGTCACCTATGCGTTGGACAGACCTCATTAAAGCTACAACACAAACCTCCATAGTTCAGAGAGTTCCCGAGACGCTGAAGACCGCAACAAGTAGAGGCGCATCGCGAGGGCTGCTTTAGCCAATGAAAATGCAGCATCATCAACCACGACCACTCTGTCAAGAATGAACGACTAAGGAGGAGGAGGATAAGGATGGACACGGGGAATATTGTTTCATTATATTGTGTATTAAGTAGTGATGTCTTAGTGGCAACAGCTATGAACTGCCTAACAGGGGCTCCTTGGTTTTTAGAACCCTGCATCTTAGAAGGGCAATTTGAAAATGTCCGTCTGACTGGCTACTATTTTAAAATACCCAAACCAGTAGAGAAGCACCTAAAAGTCTGTTCTCATAGATGTCCTTGAGAGCTAGAACCTTCTTGATTATTAGATATCCTATCGACCACACAATCACATGTGGTCCAACCCAACAACTGTAATAATAAACCATTACACAGATAAAATATATTTTATATACTCTCAGGTAATATTCTAATTATGAAATGAAATACAGACTTTTATTGGCATATTTAATTACATACTTCTTTAAGAAAATTAAATATAGTAGTTTATGCAACTGTCATATAATAGAGGGTATTAAAACATGAGTGTAGTTTTTTGAAACGAGCCGCAGGCAAGTTTCAAAATAAGATTACACGAGTGTTTTAATACCTAATTATATGCAATTGCATACACTACTTTATTTAATCTCATGGGTATAGGTAGCTACATTAAATAAAATGCAATATAAGCGCGCTCACCACAGATAATTTGTACTTAAATCGAATTGAAACCTCCTTGGTCGGGACACATTGTACTTTAATAATTAAAAAAATGTTTTAAAGCATTTTTTTGTTAACAGAATAATTCTTTAATTTATTTTTTTAATTTTCATAAAGAAGTATGTAAATAAAATATGCCAATAAGAGTCTGTATTTCATTCCATAATTAGAATATTACCGAATGAGATTATATAAATTAAATTAAAGCAATAAATTCCTAACAAAACAGTGCTTTCAAACAATTTTTTAATTATTAAAGTACAATGTGTCCCGACTAAGGAGGTTTCAATTCAATTTACGTACACATTATCTATGGTGACTGGTACCGCTATTTATATTTAACTCTAGTGTAGTACATTGTCATGGTTGTCATTATTTAATTTAAATTTACTCAATTTTTTCCGAACATACATGGGCGAGGCCGCCATTTTTGCTGATTCCGCAAACATTTTCCTCCGGGGTCAGTATTTTGAAAATTATTTATTTTATCTAATTTTCGTTAACGGCATCGGATTTACAAAGAAAGGGGCTCAAAAAGACATAACTATTGTTTCATTTCTGTCAATAAACTAAAAATATATTTGGAATGAAACTTAAAAAAAGGTAGGAAAATAACACAAACATTCCTATCCACTGAGGTAGAGGTGCACTTTAACTGTCGCTGTAGCAAAAAGTATGATAGATTATCAGACACGGCTGATATGAGATGAATACTTATATAAATGGTTGTTAATTCCTTAAATTACGCAACGTTTTCTAATAGACTTTCTTTGAAATCTTTTCAAATCAGTAATTGTCGTTAATAACTGTAATTCTACGCCACCTTGTCAACGTCACCAATATTCTCCATGTCTATTAAGCTTGAGAGTCAGCGAGATTAAAATCAGAAGCTGGCACCACTGAGTTTGTACAGTTCATGGACAGTGGCTTGGCGGCCGCTATTTTTTTAGCAGTTGATATGTGAACGTCAGAGTCGATGTGTGTACACAGTTTTTCAATGGAAGATTTTTATGCATAGAAATGTAAGTGTAACTGATTTACTAAAAGCTATCAGTGCATCATGTGAGTAGAAGTGTAATCCGCGCTTGGAGCTACAATTCAACTTAAATTGTGCGTTATTTACAGAGTTATGTTTGGTTATCTCAACGCGACGGTAGCGTAGAAGTAAAATTTCGCCACTATTTTGGTACTTAAACATCTCCGGTAGCGTAGATATTAGCCACCTCCTCTACGCCACCAGATAAAGGTGAGAGTCCCCTAGAATTTTATACCTAATCTTATAATAAATTTAAAATATTGTGTATACATACAAAAATAAGCATATCAGTGTGAATGAATGTCAGGGCATGTACTTACTACTAAGTACTACGAAATACTTGTATTCTGATACCGGTAAGTATCGTCATTCTGCTACTTACCGGTATCAGAATGACGAGGAATCAAAACCTTCGATCTAAAACATTTTAACATAAAAATTGAGTAATTACTGTTGTTTGCGCCAGATATTTGTGGTTGAATGGTTCCTTACCATTGTAAGTATTGTGTGCTGTATGGCTCACTCAAACTTCGCGCGCTTTGCTTGTGAGCGCGCGTTTCAAACCGGATCGATAACAATCGACCGTCGTGTACTGCCTATACGCGGTGCAAGAATGAACTACTGACAGTTGTTACTGCAAGAGTGTCATGGCGCGTGCTGATAGTCATTGAACATCTTCGAAAACATTATTTAATACAGTGCTTTACGTTACCTGTTACCGTATTTATCGTGTACGCGAACGTGAATAAGCTGTATCCACCGCAGCAGCGTCGGGACTATTTTAGTGCAAGGGAAAGACGTTTGTGTGTGCATGTGGGACTCTTCGTTCTAAGTTTTGTATGGATTGCCCATCGCTGGTCGAACAAGGGAGCTGCGCAGCTCAGGAGATACTCCACTTTAAAACGGTGAGTGAGCTTAATGTATGCATTCCTTGCCTTGTTAGGGAGACCTGCCAGCCACATCTGCTCGCTCGGAACCCCTGACGTCTGTCTATGGTGCCATCCTTGAATAAGCATTTTTGCTTATCGGCCTTTGGCCCCCACAACTGTATTATTATTATATTAGTACCTACTAGTGATGTACGTAACAAATATTTGAATTCGTAAAATATCCTGAATATATATTTTTACATAACGTAATAAAAATTCAGAAACAGTATACCTACTTAAACAAAAATAAAACTGATATTTGTAACTTCACTGATAGGTACTAATGGTATCACTAGTGGTACGCACCCAAAAATAAAACTGAGAATTTAATTTAAATAAAGTAGATTGTATTCATTGAAAGGGTTACCTTCCTATATACTTATATAAAAATATATTTATATTATGTACCTATGTATGAATGATGATATAAAATAAATTGACATGTGTGCGCAGACCTTAACAATTATTCGTCACTTTTAAACGCCACTCAACGATACCGAGGCGTAGAAGTGTCTACGCCACCAACTCAATACTTCAGCGCCATATCAGCAAAAAATGGCGGCCCCACATAATATTTTCAAATATATACAGACTTGGTAAAGTGAATACATCAATTTCTTTAAAAAGATCCCTCAGAGATTCTATGTGATGAAAAAACACTTTTCTTGTACGAGGACACCGTTTTTTTTATTATTTGAAAAGCAATCCGCCATACTAAAACTCATTCTGTGAAAATTTCAAACGGAAAATTATTACTATTCCTAAGATAGAAAGAGATAGGCACCTTCGTAAATGGTTTAAAGTCATTCAATATATACAGTTTTTTTATGTAAGCTGGATGGACGTACGGACAGTGGAGGCTTAGTACTACCGGGTATGATATCCTAAAACTAAACAGGTCTATTATCTAGTTGCCTAATTCTGGGAATAATATATTTAAATGTATTTATTTATATGCAGTAGATAAAGGTGAATTTATTGCAAGTAATTACGGCACAAGATAGTCGAGCTGTATATAAGTAAACTTACGCTGTGGAAGCTCTGAAAGCGAGAGGAAACTACGCATCGTTTAAATTGGATGTCCCCTCTAAGCTGGCCGAGGACATAATGTCTCCTGTCCACTGGACCGAAGATATCTGCATTAAGCCTTGGAAGCAGTCCTTTCGCCGGAAAAGTAAGGAAGGTAACCAAACTGAGTTCTGCAAAGAAAGTACATCTGTATTATCAGAACGTGCGGGGCCTCAGGAGCAAAACCGTAGCGTTTTATAATAGCGTCTCAACGGGTTGTTCTGACGTGATAGCACTCACTGAGACATTTCTGACGAGTTCCGTTTCCGACGGTGAATTGTTTCCTCCTGGATACGTAGTACTGCGCAAGGACCGTGCTGGTGATGTCGGTTGGGGTGGAATATTATTAGCCGTGCGTGATACGTTTTCAGTGAAGATAGTCACTGATGTTGACGGTCTGACAGATGATAAAGAGATTTTAGTAGCGGAAATTGTATGGAAAAATTTAAAATTCTTGGTTTGTGTAGTATACTTTCCACCATGTTATAAAAGTAAGCAATATCTGGATGCATTAAGTTGTATTGAGAATATCGTGTGCAAATACTGTTCAATTCATGATATTATTATAGTTGGAGATTTCAATGTGAATTCATGTAGTGCTTATGTAAAATTACAACTAGATTCGTTTATAGAATTTTGTAAATTAGAGCAGTTTAATAATATTTTGAATCATTATGGCGGCATGTTGGATCTCGTATTTGCCACCTCAAAGACCGGTAAACTTTTGGTGACGGGACTGACTGGTGACGTGGAGCCTCTGGTAAAGGCGGATGTGTACCATCCTCCCCTAGAGGTAACGTTATCTCTTGTGTGCGGTTCGGATCTCCCCCACATCACTACCACTTCTGGGAATAATGCTTATATTAATATTTCTTACGCCCCTGATTGGGATTTTCGCAAAGCTGATTTTCAATCTTTGTACTCCAATGTATCTGCTATTGACTGGACTGATGTGCTCCAACAGCAGGATGTAGACCTAGCTGTAGCACACTTCTATACAAAGTTAAATAGTACTATCAGCGACCATGTGCCACTAAGAAAAAGAAGTCCCGTTGAGCATCTCCATCAATATCCACCGTGGTATACCCCAGAAATAATAAGGAAGATAAAAATTAAGTACTTTCATTTTTGTAAATTCAAAAAATTCGGTTTAGAATTTAATCATGAAGTTTTCAAGTATTATAGAAATCATATTAAAGAATTATTGGACAAGGCTTATAGAAATCACATTGGCATGATCGAGTCAAATATAAGTCAGGATCCCAAGCAATTTTGGAAGCATGTTAGAGATAGGCGTCAAGATAGACGACAGACTAACGAGTACACATAAGATGGGAAAACAGTGGTGGGTCAGGAGGCTGCTGACACATTTGCCGACTATTTCAGTTCCGTATTTCTTCCTGATATCCCAGTACTTGACGTCGAGGCCGTTGCACGATCTTGTAATGCTGACTCGCGTCTAGTGTGCGTAGACAACGTCACCGTGGAGGATATCCGTCGAGCTGCCCGTCGCTTAAAGCCATCTTTGGTAGCTGGCCCCGATGCTGTACCACCCTTTCTATTTAAGGATTGTGTATCCGCATTAGAAGAGCCACTCCTGCACTTGTACAATCTTTCTCTCAGCAAGGGCCACTATCCGGAGAGATGGAAAATATCCAGAGTTACTCCCGTACCTAAAGTTACTTCAAACACGGATGTAACTATGTTTAGGCCAATAGCAGTTTTAGGTGTTTTTAATAAGGTTTTTGAGTCCATAATAAGCTGGTACTTATCACGTCAAATTGAGGGCAGCCTGAGTGACTCACAGCATGGTTTTCGTGCCTCTCGTTCCACAGTTACGAACCAAGTCACCTTTGTGGACTATGTCTCCGCAAATATGGATGCTGGTAGACAGGTTGATGCTGCTTTCCTTGACGCTAGGCGGGCATTTGACGTAGTAGACAATGACTTACTGCTAATGATACTTTCGTTCCTAGGTGCTTCACCGAGGTTGTTGAATTTTTTTGCAAATTATTTAAAAGATCGAAGGCAGTACGTGCAGCTGCAAACGTACAGATCGGTTGAATTCTACACAAGATCAGGGGTCAGCCAGGGCAGCACCCTGGGGCCAACGCTGTTCTTGATAATGATTAATGATCTTCCTAAAGTACTGAGAACAGCTCATAGTCTAATGTTTGCGGACGATTTAAAAATTTATTTATCAATAAGTCAAATATCAGATTGTACCGATTTGCAGCTTGACATTGACTCGGTGGAAGAATGGAGCCGTTCAAATAAATTATTATTTAATGTCGCAAAGTGCAAAATAATGACATTCTCCAGATTGCAAGTGCCTTTAATGCAGACGTATACCCTAGAAGGTTCTCAGTTGGAAAGGGTAAATTCTATCCGAGACCTGGGCATCACCTTAGATTCCCACCTCGACTTCCGTGAACATATCATTTCCACCTGTAAAGCTGCAAATAAAACCTTAGGATTTATAATGCGCACGGCATCCCAGTTCTCAGATGTTAGGGTCGCGATAATGCTTTATAATGCATTTGTTCGCAGTAAATTGGAATTCTGTGCCATTGTTTGGGACCCCCGGGAAGCCGAATATACTTTGATGGTGGAACGTCTTCAGCGAAAATTTGCTCGATACGTTTATAAACGAAGGTACGGCTACTATCCATATCTTTACCCGTCATTATTTGTATCCGGAATGATAGGGCTAGATACATTGGAGCTTAGACGCAAATCCCAGCTTGTAATGCACTACATTTTAATACTACACAGTAAAGTGAATAATTCACAAATATTGGACAGTATTGGTCTGTACGTGCCTGATAATTACCTGCGATCTGGAAGTCGCCGACGACATCAGATGTTTGCGTGTCCCGTAGCACGAACGCAGCATGCCAGTAACGCGCCCACTCTGAGGGCTTTATCCCTACTAAATGTGTTTACAAACGAGTACCAGCATGTTGACATATTTAATGATAATATAAGTACCATTGTTACATTTTTAAGAATATTTCTGTGTCATTCATTAGTTAAAATAGTTAAGTAGTTTGCGCTTTGGTTTCAACTGTTAGCATTCTATTTTATTGTTATAAATAAATAAATAAATAAATAAATAAGCTCAGAGCAACAATACACTCCGTACATAATAAGGAACAGCTAAGATCGCTCAACATGAAACTCCTCCTGGTAAGTCTTCCTAGATTAATCTTTTCATGCAAAATTTGAGAAATACAGTATTTTTATTAGTGATTGGCAATGACACTATAAAGTATGGACATCGGGTTGACAACTGAAACAGCATAATGTCATAATTGAAAAAGTCACGGACCTCGGAGTCTTTGGAGTGTAGGTTTATAAAACACTGAAAGAGCATAAAAATGTGTGTGAATCAATTTTGATAGGTCATCGGACGTGATAGCGAAGGCGATGACATACTGCGTCAAAACACGTAAAAACTACGTAAGAGTAGAGTGCACGGAGCCCTTCTTTCCATACAATATAGTTTCGTAATATTTTAGATAACAAGTGTTCACACTCAATGCTGAGCCTGTTTAGTCTTTCGATGTATTATTTATTTTATCCCTAAAACCAATTTCCATACAAAATATTTATTCAAATTATTTTTGTAGATACTTTATTTTAAAGAAATCTGGCAAACCAGAAGCATAAATATTATGCTCAATGACATGCATGCCCAATTTCACCGAGTTTGAATACTTAGTATTTAAAATATATCTATACTACATTTGTACGGAAAGCTTTCTAGAGAGAGCACTCTAGCCTTAACGCAAATGAAAAAGGATAATGGTGTATCATATTTTTAGTAAGTAGACTGTTCTACTATTTGAAATCTATATATTTCTGTGCGGCTTCGACGTGATGATGGGTTTTAGCAGACACGGTGATGCTAGTAACGTAGTTGACACGGTGAAGAAGGCAAGCAGGACGTCTCGATGATGAAGAAATTATCTTCTACATTTGTCAAGTCAAGGACCCAGTGATTAGGTAGGTGCACACAGTGATGGAGACGGTGATGATGGCCAGAACGATTTGTTGATGAAGAAGATAGGGTATTTTGGTGATGATAAGTGCTTTATTTCAGCACGCTTTATTTCACGACACAGTAATTTAACACTATGCTTTTGATTAATTAATTGAATCTTTTTGATGTTAATTTCACTTAATAATAATAGTCATACTGCGGCGTAGTCATGGTGACTGTAAGAGTCAGTTACAGGACCGTTAAATCTATATATCGTGTGAAAGAACTAATTTCTTAACACACTGAAACTGAATGTATTGCTTATGATATATAACAAGTGAGCAACATTTTTACTGAAAAATACTTTCACAAGAGCTTGGTAAGGTGAGGGACAACTTACACAACAATATTTTGTGAGTAGAGACTATATTGAGGAGAGTTGCAGTTAATTTTTACAACTCAGTTCGCAGAGCAGAGGTTGAAAAGTCTACTCGTAGCAAGAGTCTACGCGCTACATTCACTTAGACTAGCGTCTCCGCGTAGCACTCGTAGCGAGTCCACTACGCGGATATACCACAAGGAGTTTCATATTCATCAGCCAACATTTTAAATATTAAGAGTAAAATACACAATTAGTCTCTTCTTAACAGATAATTATTATTTACATTTGATTGTTCGGCCACGAGCAGTGTGGGGTTCCGTAGAAGCTTGTTATCACAAAATAGTGCGATTCAGAACCCGCAACAGCACCATCTAGCGGCAGCTTTGTGAAATATATTATGTTTTAAAAGTTATTTATTTTACATTTTATTTTTCTATGTAAGTCCGTACTCGTTAGAAACAAGCAACTACTTTATCTCAGTCACTTAAAATAATTTATTCTAAGTATTTTGTATTTGGTACCAATGTCCACCTAGGTGCTTGGCGACAGATTTTCTACTTGAGGGTGGTCGCTAGTCAGGCGGGCATTTGCAAAAGGCCCTTCCACCACGCAAAAGGTGTATTCCGGCAGCTGTCCTTGGGACCCAGTAATTCTAGATTAGCCTGTACAACACCTTCGCGGCTAACCTACTCGTATTAGGTATTATAAAAAAACAATGGTTTCGTTTTGAAATGAGGATCGTTAAGTCCCAATAAACCACTGGTGACTTTTCAGTTTCAATTTAGCACTGGTTGTGAATTGGGAAGTATTTAATCCTATATTACCACTGGTGCTGAATTAGGATATCTGTCATTTGATGACAAGATAGGATTCTATATCATGAAAATTCAAGCTCATCATATTTTACATCAGCATGGTACCGTCTTCTACAAGTTATTTCATACTATTTACTATAGACGGTTGGCACTTACGATTATTATTATAGTCGAGAGCGCGACGACGCCCGACTGGTTTCGTGGGATTCGGGCCCACTTCATCAAGGAGCGACACGGGCGGGTTCGACAACCGGGATCGGGGATGGAATTTAGCACCAGCGTGGAGACCGGTTTTTCAAGAAACTGCCAGTTTTACCAACTGGGTGGAGGACTTGCCGCAGGACACGATAAGTGTAGTGTGCACGGGACCTTATAATAGTACAGACATCAGTGATAACGATGATAGCAATAGTGACCATATAAGCGAGGTGCAACCGGTTCCGATATTGTCTCGCAGGGCTGAGCGGGCCGCCCGCGCCGCCCACGCGCCTATTTTACATGCTGGGGACGCGGCCGCTGCCAATCGCCATCAGTGCTCGAGCGGACATTGTCGAACCCGCCCGTGTCGCTCCGTGATGAAGTGGGTCTGAATCTCACGAAACTAGTCGGCCGTCGTCGCGTTCTTCGTAAGTACAAACCGTCTATAATAAATAATATGTCGAATACTTACGTGAGTTTTTATAATGTTATCTCAAACATTTCAGTGTTAAAACAAAGTTCGTTTTATTTATAAATTAAATAGAATTCAATTTCATCTGATTGTAAATGATGGTTTTGTCGGCGTTAACAGGATCAACTCAAAATAAATGGCTCTCAAGATCTGCCGGAGCACACCGTTAGTTGCATAGGCTCTAGGTTGAGCTAGATAGATAGATAGATAGAAAATTCTTTATTTGCATACCTTAAAAATAACATTACAAAAAAAACAACAAATAAACGTATACAAAGGGCGGTCTTATTGCTTAAAGCAATTTCTTCCAGACAACCGATCTGAGAAAAAGAAAAACTCGCAAAATTAGCCAGGATGGCAGTTAACGGCCATACAAAATATATTCTATGTTGATACGGGAGTTGAAAATATGGAAATTACCGTCGTTATTTTTCACACAGATCGAGAGCCTTCCCGGTACCCCGATTCACACATGGCCACGTTTTTATTATATGCGGTAATACGTTAGATATTGGACGGTCATTTTACCGAGTTTGACTCTTGATAAACAAATATATTACAAATTTAACTTGTTTGTTACACATAGCATAGCACTGCCAAGTTTGTAGACTTTTCGAATCTCCCCTCCTCATTCATCCCCTGCTACTGCATAATACTAAACATTATTTGGATAAATTTGAAGCAATGATGAATGAGCGGTAATAGCTATGGACTGCCACACAGGTCCGTGATTCGATCCCCACCGCTGGCTTCAGCTTCACCGCATGATGGAAGGGTAACTTTCAAATGTGTGCCAAGCATCTAACAGTGTGTTCCGGCAGCAGTCCTTGAGAGCTAGTTAAATTACAGGTACATGAAACTTAACAATTGTATGTCTCAGGGTGACAGGGGCAGTGCACTTTTGCTGAAATGCTTCTGTAGTACTCATGCTTAATCCGTCCCAATCACATAAAAAAGCCTATCTTCTTTAGTTTTTATAATAAACCCCGTAATAAAAATGATCTTAGATTGACCACTTTTACTGTCCCCATTGGCTTGATGGCCAAGCCCATCAAGACTGACTCGGCTGATCCAAATTTTTAATTCAAGCACATCTCGCTTCGTTCTAAGCAGTTCGCGCTTATCATGCAATTTTAACTACCCCAGTTAAATTGTCCTAAACGATCGATGTTGCTAGAAATGTACGGAAAATGTATGTGCTTGTCAAGCAATTCGACCGTCTAGTCAACCATAATGATTTCTTTTACACTGCCTGTCTGTCAATCCGTAATTTATTTTCAAACGATCAATATTGCCACAAGCACGTAAAATGTATGTGCTCGTCAAGCAATTTGACCATCTAGGGACCCCATAATGATTATTGTACACTGTTGGTCTATTAATCGGTACTTTGTGGACGGAAACTAAGGGGTTCTTTTATGATTCGTCAGATATTGTTCGTGGCATTCCTCACGGTGTGGCGGAGCGGCGCTGCTGCCTCGCTTGGTGCCACCGCAGGCGCCAACCCTTGGAATGCTGCCGTCAACAACAGCAGAGATGTCCGATGACTCTGTCCTTGTTAGTGGCAACTCCGAGCAGTTCGTGGAATTAGCGTTTGAAGACCAATTGGAGGGTCAATAGGATATTAAACAAAACATGTAAATATTGCCATATGATTATGTGTAATGATTTAGCTTTGTATTTTTCTTCGACTTCACCCTATTAGGTATTTTTTTATGGTATAGGAGGGCAAACGAGTAGGTGGCTCACCTGATGGTAAGTGATCACCGTCGCCCACAAACATCCGTAACACCAGAGGCCTCGAGGATGCGTTGCCGGCCTTTAAGAAAGGAATATGATCTCATCTTGAAGGTTCCTAAGTCGTAACTATTCGGAAGTACTTCACCTGGCAGCTGGTTCCATAATGAGGCAGTGCGAGGTGAAAATCGCAAGGTCGTGGACTTTTGCTCGAAGGGTCAAGACCACCTGAGGATGCTTCGTGTAGAATCGAAACGCGTCGAAAATACAATTTGGCTACGGGCGTTTATGACGTTATGTCAGTTTATCAGGAAATTTATATGGTCACCGTCGCCCGGTGGTTATAAGTCACTAAAAAAAAAATATCAGTATCAGTACATTAGTACTAATATTATAAATGCGAAAGTAACTCTGTTTGTCTGTTACGCTTTCACGCCAAAAGTACTGGACTGATTTGAATGAAATTTGGTATGGAAATAGTTTGAGACCCGGGAAAAAACATAAGATAGTTTTTATCTAACTGCACAAAAAGAGGTTAATGTTTTTGCGCGATAACCGACATACTAGTAGGAAAGCTAGTTATTTTATAAGTCACCTTTGTGTTTTTCTAAAATATAAATTAAATGTGGTCTTAACTATTTTTTTTATATTATTTAATAGAGTATTGACACACTCTAGTAAAAGTAATTTCATTTTTAGGCAGGATAGATCCGTTTCGTTATCTTACTTAATATATTGAATGACCAATATAAATTAGAAAACTGTATCCGCCATGAGTTTAGTTAGTTGACTTGGCATGTTCGAATAAGCTTACTAATCTTAGGTAGGTACTTACCTAGCTAGATTACAAATGAATTGTTTATTTTAATAGGTACATAGTTATGTACTTTGTAAAATAAACAATTTATATGCAAATTGGTTCACCAACAATGGAAATTTACGTATTTGAATATTAATCAATGTTACACGGGGACACTAACCGTCTTATTACAAAACGTAGACCAACTGTGGTCTAACGATAGCATTGGGTTAGTACGATGGTTTAAGTAAAATCCTTAGTACAAAACCTGGTTTACCGTTGATTCGAGAATCATCTATGGTCGAAAGTAGTTTTCCAATGACCCTAGTTTAACTATATGGTACTTACCTCAAAGATAGCTGTCAAGTTCGCCATTGTAAAATTATCTTGATCTTTGTTACGAATTATCTCTAATTTTTCGTGTTTTTAAAGAAAAAAGGATTTGGACATCTTAGATTACATGGATTTAGACGATTTGGAGTTGTTAGAGGCTACCAGGCAACCTAATAAGCTTAGACATCGCGTGAACCCTTTCGACCTAATTGACGAGGATTTTATATACAAATATAGGTTTACAAAGGATTTCGGCGACAAAATTGTGGACTTAGTGAAAGATAAGTTATCTCATGTCCCACGGGGATGTCCACTACCTCCTGAAATGCAAGTGGTTTGTGCATTAAGAAGTTGGGCTCGCCATAAAGTTAGTACTAAGAGCATGAAAAACCTGACAAGCGAATTGTTTACTTTTAGTGTAATTTTATGCTATTATATACAATTTTTTTTTCATTTTTTTTTAGTATTCAATTTTCACAAACAGATGTGCAACAGTGCGTCGTGACAAAACACTTGTGCACAAGTGCTTTGTTCCAGTTAATAAGAATTCAGAAGCACTTGAAAGCTTTTTGGATTTGTTTATTGTAACTAAGTAATACAACAATCAATGAAAGTAACTTTTAAAATTCGCGCGTCGCGCAACGTCATATGATAATTGTCGCAAGTCTCATTGCAAACTAAGAAACTAACAACCTTGAAAATATTGTTACAAAGATGATTTTCATTAATTAGATTGTTTATTGATTAAAAATTAAGTAAACAATATGCTTTCGAAGACTAATATACTTATATTTTCAACGGGAACAGTAATTCTAAATCTACATTGCGTAATACACGGATCGTCGTGAACGAATATGGAGTCAAAGAGAATGAACATTTTTCGTATTTAATCTATGATTAATATATTATAAACCATTGACTAACTGGTCTTCGATAGATCTGCGTTTTGTAATAAAGTCAAACACTAACTGGTTAGTGCCGCAACAAACTCGGACTTGTTGGTCTAGGTTTAAACCCTGATTTAGTCTGTGTTTTGTATTATGACGGTAAAAGTTTTGCACTTCTAGCTAATCGGAAATATTTGAATTTCGAATGTTATATTTTTTTAAACGACTTGCAACCGCTTTCGCTATAAAAATAAATTAGTCGATTTTTTTTTCACACATCAAAGTTCTACGTACGCAATGAAAATGGAATTAAGCCGAAAAGATTTAAAAATTATGATTTTTTATGATTTTAGAAGTTCTCTAAGTTCTCTATATATACTCAAAATTTTGAAGCAGTGATGGCTCAGTGCTATTGGCCATGGACTGCCGCGCAGCGGTTCGAATCCCGCCGCGGGCTTGATCTTCATCGCATGGTGCAAGGGCTACACATTTATTATATCCCTGTTTGTTATTAGAGGAGATACATTGAAGGTACCGACCTCATATGATTGGGATAAGGGCAGGAATATGATTTTTACTAATGATTGTAGATGTTTACAAGGTAACTGGCCAAATGGGGGATAAAAGATAATTTACATGTGAAATGTAAGTGTGGTGCTCCTGAGTAATATATTATGGCACACTTACACTGTGCCCGACATCTTGCGAACAAGAGGACCACATATATGCATGTTACAGGGCCGTGGAGGTGGCCTCCCATTGGACAATTATTATCTAAGAGCCAATTAGCCATTGATATAAAATGAATGAACAAAGTAAATCCAGAATCCTGTGACCCTTTTTTATGTTATTTGATGGAACAAGCTCGAGTCCCACCTGATGTAAAGCGGACTAACCTTTGCCTATAACAGATGCATTTAGTCACAAGCCAAGAATTGCACTGCGCCCGTCACCTTGAGACATAGTTGTTAAGGGACAGATTTGTAGAGAAAGATGTTAGATTTTGTCCCCACTTCTCCGCTCGTTAATTTAGTTCACGGCGTACATGGCGCCACCTCCGCAACTCAACGGCAATATTTTATTTGATAAGAAATTTAGAGCGCTCTCTAGTAGAAACTATCTGTCACACGAATGTGATGTGTGCTGCAGCGCCATCTAGTACGCATATATGATACACCGACCATTAGTTGATTCATGAAATTGCATCTGCTGTCAATATAATAGTGTGGCACAGTTAATAAATTTACCATACCTACAGTAGTACAAGTGTAGTCTTGATTATTGCCAACTTGCTTGATTTTTGCAGTTTTTGTGTATGTTCATTTCTAACTCGCTGATTTTGATGAACATGAACTATCTGCTTTGATGCAAAGCGTAAGCTGTTACACAAAAGATAGTTTATTTATTACAAAAACAAGTAAGTATATCGTGAAAAAGCTTTTATACCCCTGATCAAAAGACAAATAGCGGGTATACTATTGGGTATTTTTAACCGACTTCCAAAAAAGGAGGAAGTTCTCAATTCGTCTGTTTTTTAAATATGTTTGTTACCTCAGAACATTTGACTGGGTGAATCGATTATATAAATTCTTCATTGTTTAAAAGCTGATGCTTGTAGTTATGTTCCATTTATATTTCATCAAAATCAGTCAAGCCGTTTTTGAGTTACACTCCAATAACTGAAAAATATTTACCTATCTTGATGATATATTCGTTGACAATGAATTAAAATCGATCCCGTAAGTAGCAAAGGTCACTAAAATAAGTGAAAAAAAAAATCAACCTAAAAATGGAACTGACTTCAACACCTAAAAGTGTGAACTAACTTGTCGAAGTCCACCACCAGTACCACGCGCACAATATTGTGATGATAAGTACTTTTGAACTATCATGGTACCGACTTCAACAAGTTATTTCACAATGTTGTCTTAGGTTTTCGCGATTGTTACACATAGTAATTAAACAACTTTAAACGGTTTAAATCGCGTATATTTTTCATTATTTTATCCCGACGTTTTAAACACTTTGCAGTGATCGTGGTCACGGGGTGACGAAACGTCGGGATAAAATAATGAAAAATATACGCGATTTAAACCGTTTAAAGTTGTTTAATTACTATAAGTTATTTCACACTTTAGGGTGTTGGAGTCGGTTCCATTTTTTGGTTATTTTTTTTATCAAGTAGCGTAGTTCAGTAAGATCCTGTCCGAGTCAAGGGTATGACCTGTTCGCAGCATTACTACGAGTAATAAGTATTAAGATTTCATTAACAAAAAATCACATGGAGAAGTTACAGAGGTAGGTAGGTAGGTACAGTTATTGTTTCAATTTGTTAATAATAATTAATTCATCTCGTGGATGCTATTGTGTAGATGGGTGGCACAACAAAACTTCTAAGTAACAAAATAATATCATGATTCAGATCACCAGGAGGAAGATAAGTATTTTGTTTAAAAATTTTATTATTATTTGTATTACTATTCGTACGTAATACTACAATATTACATATCGATTATGAAACTGTGGTATTATACTGTTATTAACTGTATTTGTAGTTTTTTTTTCCTTTATATTATAAGTGTCATCATATACGAGTACTTTTATTGCGATATTAATTTTTCATATTGATGTGAAAAATTAATTAAAATTACAAAAATTATATGCGTGACAGTAAACATAAATGGAGGAAAAAGTCCAGATGCTTTCCTTATTATGTCCACCATGCGTTTTAACGATTTTTATAAACTGTGCGATCCCCAAGCCGCCTGCCAAGCGTGCCAAGAGGCGGCTTGGGGATCGCAGTTGGCAGTTCTTTAGAAGGCGCTGCTGCCCACCTACAGTATTTTTTTGCCTTAGTCGCCTCTTACGACACCCACGGGATGATATGGGGAGGTGTAATTCTAACCCGGCACCGCACGGGGAAATCGCGATTAGTTTGGGTAAAATCCGGAAGAAAACTTAATAACACGAAACTAATATCGTATATAGAAAATTTTATTTTTCTTGTCCCTAGATAAGGTTTTGCTTTTATTTTATTCATATTTTGTTATATATACATACATAAATAATAAATATATATACGTTACAAGCGCAATTTAGAGTAAACTTTGCAAATTCATTCTTTCAAGAAAATTTAAAGAAAACGTGTTTTAGGTTTTTCTTGGCCTTAGAGAGTATGATCAAGATTTACATTTATTTTTTTAACATCTACAAATTAATTATATTATGCTAAAAATCTGTTTAAGTAAATCTATTTAGCACTTGTCAACGTCTAAAGTGTTTTTTTGCCGATATGATATGATATGGATAACTGTCACAGTTTACAATTATTTTACAATTTACAGTATTTTAGGAAATCGAGTGTTGTAATTACTCATAACTCCTTTCTAATAAAAAGCGAAGGTTGTTTTTTTACAAATTACATAAATGTATACAGAAGGCATTGTTAACTGCTTTAATTCTAAAAATGTACATCTAGTAGGCTAACCCTTGACGGCTATCTCACCTGGTAAGCCAACGGTAGGGATTGCACCATGGACCTGCGGCACGACAGTCCGTAGCTATAATTCCTTACCAATATAAAGGTATTCCTGGTACTTGTTGGGACCGCATAGCTCCCGGCTTATATAATATCCTTCAACAATATGCCGTAATAGGCAAATAATGGAATGTGCCAAATTAGCACCATGCCACTCTTTATATTAAACTGAGAGGGGTGTTGCTACACTGCTTGTATTCTAGTTAAAAGGTAGTGTGCGTACTGTAGTGCGCGCGGAACTAGTTGGCCGCGCCTTAGGTCAGGGACAGGGGCGAGGGGGCGGGTGGCCTACTGCTCGCGACGCTGAGTACACACACACACTGAAGTAATAATAATATACATACACTGAGAGGCGCCCCCGCCTCTCCGCCCCATCGCTCACATACCTAAGGCGCGGCCAACTAGTTCCGCGCACTATAGCAACGTGGGAATTTCCAAAGAGAAATGTTTTTACATATTGACTGGTGTTGTTTTATGTGTTGTTAGCGAAAACACTCGACAATCTAAACGATTTATCACTATCACTTATTGTTACAGATCATACTACCAACAATAATTTCCTATATGGGCCGGAAACATTAATACAATGGAAGCCAAAACTTTGTACAGACTATTTTATAAGCATCCCTCGTTTTATATAAGAACTAATACTACATACTGACTGAGGCAGTAATGGCTCAGTGGCATTGGCTATGCACTGCCGCGCAGGTCCAGGTCCATGGTTCGAATCCCGCCGTGGGCTTGAGCTTCACCGTATGGTGGAATGGCATTTAACGAATGCCCGCTGGCTAGCGACCACCCTCAAGTAGAAAATATGTCACCAAGCACCTAACGGTGTGTTCCGGCAGCAGTCCTAGAGACCCAGTGAAATTAAAGGCACATGAGATTTAATGCCTTTCGGGGTGCAGTGCAATTCATCACTTGTGGCGAAATGTATCTGTTATAGGCAGAGGTTAGTCTGCTTAACATCAGGTGGGCCTCGAGCTTGATTCGTCACAATAACATAAAAAAATACACAAGCGGGACAATGATAGGTAGATGATATTGAAGTAGTAATCAGGGGGCGCCACGTGCGAAGGTGGTAAAAAGTTGAGTGTGGCTGTGTTATAGACACGCCCATTTGTTGTACGTGAATACTTACAAAATGGCGGGTCACCCCTCCGCCGCGCGCGGTGTGTTACACTCCTACTTAGCGTTATAAACTCTTTGATTCTTTAGATATGGTGCTGTTGGGCCCCACTGCGGCAGCCACTAGAGAACTCCTTAAAGTCTGCGAGACCTACGCTGCATCACATGGACTAGTGTATAATGTAAATAAGCGAGTTTATGGTTTTTAAGGCCGTCGGTAAATGTCCTGAATTAATTCCGAATATCGCCCTCAATGGCGTAAACCTAAAGCAGGTTTATCAGTTTAAATACCTAGGACACATACTTACTGACGACCTTAAAGACAATGCTGATATTGAGAGGGAGCGCAGAGCTCTGGCGGTTCGGAGGAACATGTTGGCTCGCAGGTTTGCCCGCTGTACTGACCGAGTCAAAATAAAGCTTTTCAAGGCTTACTGCCAGGGTCTTTACACGGGCGGCTTGTGGATTGACTGTTCACAAAAATCGCTTAACACCTTGCGCGTACAGTATAACAATATTTTCAGGATGATGTTGCGACTCCCCCGCTTTTGCAGTACCTCCACGATATTTGCGCAGGCGCATACTGATGGATTTCATGCCGTTATTCGTAAAAAGGTAGCATCATTGATGAGGAGGGTACGGGAGGCAGGAACATCATCTTGAGAACTATGGCAGATGATCGGAGAGCACCTTTTCAGGGGCATTTCATGCGGACTCATTGTCCGAAAGTAATTTATAACAAATAGCTTACTAACAATAGTTTTCAGTCTTCCTTTCTTTTTTTTTCTTTTTCTGCTACTAACATGCTTATGGATTTCTGCTGTCCGAAATAAACGCATTTTGATATGATTTTTGTTTTATTTGTATAAGAACGGCTAAGCAAACTCCGCTACGAGCGCTTCAAAACTTTTCAAATAAATGAAGAATAAATATGAACATGATACGTATTCTCATATATTTCTTAAGTATTAAATATTTTTCATACAAGTTAGACATTCTATTGGCTTTCAATAATTTAATTAAGAACTAAATTTGATACGTTTAAGTTCAGAATAGGTAATAATTAAGTTAGAATTCACGGAGGCGATCCTTCATCCTCAATTCTCATAGGTACATTCTGGCGCTGTTTGTAAGTGACAGTTTGTGAATTGATCCAAACACAACTTACAAACATGACTCCAGAGACTTACCCATAAGACTCGCAGTGGGCTATAGTTATAGGGCTTTGGTGGCCTGAATTAAATGATTATTATTATTCATCATACGCACAGAATACTTGGAGTGTGAGTCTGCACTTGAAGTTTTTAACACAACTAGCAGGCCCGGCCACGCGTTGCTGAGACTAAGGTTCTTGTTATATTACATTGTAGTAAACTATTAAAAAATAATTTTCAATCATCTGCATCACCAGCAAGAAGGGATACTCGTTATAAAGGTTCCGGTGGAGTCGGTACAGGACATGACAGCACGACTTTTCCTAATGCGCAGTACATACCGGGTGTTACATTACGAAAAGTCAGTTCACTGTATTTCGTTTATTACAAAATAAATTTATTTTCCTCACCAACATGGGGTGGTTATGCTATTAAATTGTAGCTTATATGAAACGTTTGTCAACATAGCGCCATCTATTGAATACATACTAAATCCAGTCAACAGATATCGCCATCTGTTAGAATCGATTGGAGCTAACAGATAATTGTTAATGTCAATTAATAGACATTTATTTAGCAATATAATAATATTGCGACTTTAATATTGCTATCCTATCTTTCAATTTGGATCAAATCTCACACGTAATACAAATTTAATTTATAATCGGTTCAGTAGTTTAGAAGTCCATCGCGGACAAACCACGTGACACGTAATTTTTATATATAAAGATATATAGAGATGTTACAGTCACGAACATTCACTAACTAACAGTCGGTTCGACAACGACTTGTCTATTTACATAATAATACAGATAACTATTGTATAGATTAAAGTTTAAATTACTGAAGTAAACATCACTTAAAACTATAATAACCGCGTGAAGTGTTTATGTTTAGAAACATCTAATCGTAATTAGCATGAAAAATACATTTCAGTTTTGCCTATGAATGACGATATTTTGAGAAGTTACGAGTATATGCGTGCTATTTTAAATGAATTTGCAGACCAAACCGTGCTCGTTACGATGTATAATGAAAATTCATATTCATATTCATTTATTTATTCATAAGTTTCAGGTATAATTTTAGAAATAATAAGAATGTCATTCCACTAAAACTTGTCTTTACAGCCGTATGAACACAATTTCAAATCAAATTTATTTTATGTTAAAATGTCAAGAGAATTAAATATAAATTATAGACACATAAATGTCAAGAAAATATAAAATTATAAATATAAATGTCAATAGTCAAGTAAATTCAATACAAATTTTAGACAGGTAATAGAAAATTTAAAATTATATATATAAATGTCATTTTAATGCTACGCATTTTAATTTTCATAATTTATAATCAAAATATTCATTTAAACTGTAGAAACATTTCTCAGCAAGCCACCGCGTCAAGTGTGTTCTGAATGAAGAAAAGAAAAAGTCATGTCTTAAAAGTCGTTGGGAATTTTATTGTAAATTTTGATTCCCAAGGGAATCATAGAAGGGAATTCCCAAGGGGTTGAGACTCAGATTAAGTTTTCACCCTTGCCCTACTGTTGCAAGCGCTGTGAGCTCAATACTGTGTTGATGGTCGGACTCTTTGAAAATTAAAGACAAAACATACCTTACATAAATAAGATCCTTATAACTTTGATGATATATGCATAATATAAGATTAGTACATTATGGTACAAGTGTGGTATGTTGATCATTACACACGAGGCGATATAGCGCGCGAGCCGCAGGCGAACGCAATGAGGGAGCCGAGTGAGTAATGATCATCATCCCACTCGCGTGTCATACGACGTTTTTCAACACACTTGCGAAGAACAAATACGAAAATTTTGATAAAAAAAATATTTACTCATATCATCAACGGCGCGTTGATTTCGCTAGTAAAGATGGCCCTGACGAAAC
Organism: Plagodis dolabraria; assembly: GCA_963854805.1. NCBI lineage: Eukaryota > Metazoa > Arthropoda > Insecta > Lepidoptera > Geometridae > Plagodis > Plagodis dolabraria. Next base: position 17,395,801 of record OY978468.1, on the reverse strand, counting down.
ACCGAACCACCTTAATGTTTCCGTAGTCAATTTGTTTATATATATCTAGTACTAGACTTAGAAGGACTACTTAGCAGAATCCGGTATCCGCAAAATTTTTAGACAAGAACCTTAAATATAACCAAAACAAATTACTAGCCTTCTCAAAAACAATTGCAGGAAGTACTGAATATCATGAATTAAAACTACACTCATGTGACCCTAGTGATATATAGTTGTACCACTAAATTGTTCTTGTAGTGCGATTGTCCGCACAAAGTCAATACGATATTTGGGTGTCCGTCTAGACGAGAACTTAACTTTTAGGAAACACATATCTGACCTCTCTGCTAGCACGAGAAAAGTAATATTTATAATGAAAAAGCTCCGTGACTATACACCTAAGAGTATAATACGTCTTATGTATTAAGCTCTGTGCCAGCTGATAATGCTACTGCATATTATATATACCTGCTACTGCATATATATATATTAAGCATGTTGAAATATTTGCACGCCATTCAGGCAATGTTTTGTTTGAACTGCTTTTATGCTACTTTATCTCTGTTACTTTATTATGCTCCCAAAACTTACGCAAATAGGTAACAGTGCACTAACAATTTGTACTAGGGTCACTGAATGAGCAATGACACTGCTTCAACATTAGATAGAACAGCTGTTAAAGTGACAGCTATATTATAGTTTTTGCTCTGGTATTAGTGTCTTGTTGGTATAACTGCATTGGGTATTGGGATATTGTGGGGTAGTGCCGACCTGCCTACATAACCCATTTTATTGCAATAGAAAGAGCTCAAGGCGCTCGAAGTTTGCTTAGCCATTCTGAACCGATCAGCAAAGTTAAACAACGTCCGCCGCGGTCATGAGTTGGATGGGTGACCGCTGGTGACATTACTACTGAGCGCTTCCGTGCTTCGGAGGGCACGTTAAGCCGTCGGTCCCGGTTGTTGTCTTAGGATGGCAGTCGTAATAGCATGGTGGTAGGGCATTTTGCGAATGCCCGCCTGGCTAGCTACCACCCTCAAGTAGAAAATCTGTCGCCAAGCACCTAACGGTGTGTTCCAGCAGCTGTCCTTGAGAGCCAGTAATTCTGTAATTCTTCTTCGAACCAGTGCATTACAAATCCAGTCTCATAGGGAAGCGATGGTTCAGCGCTTGAACTTTTCTCTGAAAGCAGTCTCCGATTGGGGCGATGCCAATCTGGTTAAGTTCAATGCTGCTAAAACCCAGGCGTGTCTTTTCTCCGCCAAACGGAGCCCTTTTGAGCTGGCTCCTACTTTCAGGGATGTGTCCGTGCCGATAAGTAACCATCTCGAGCTTCTTGGCATCTCTTTAACACCGACTCTCAATTTCGGCTCCTATATTGAGTCTAAAGCCCAGCTAGCCTCAAAAAAGCTTGGTGTTTTGGCTAAGGTGAGACAATACTTCACACCGGGACAGCTGCTTAATCTTTATCAAGCGCAAGTCCGGTCGTGTATGGAGTACTATTCTCACCTTTGGGATAGTTCTGCCAAATACCAGCTGGAGACACTGGAATCTATGGAGAGGAGAGCCAAGAGACTCATTAACGACGACCAACTTGTAAGCAAGAGACTCCAAAGTCTCGAGCATCGCCGCAAAGTCGCTTGCTTATCGGTTTTTTATCGGATACATTTCGGGGAGTGTGCCACAGAACTACATGATTTGATTCCGCCATCCCCATTCTATAACCGGACATCCAGGGATACTCAGAAGCGCCACCGCTATATGGTGGATATTCCATTTACCCGAACGAAGCGATTTGCATCTTCTTTCATCATGCGAACTGCCAGGGTATGGAATACTCTGACTGAGGCTGTGTTTCCGGTTAGATACAATATGGGGGTCTTCAAGAAGCGAGTGAATAGGTATCTCCTGGGTAAGCACGCTCCATCATCGATCGCATCATCACTTAACATCAGGTGAGATAGTAGTCAAGTGCTACCCAGTTCGGAGTAAAAAAAAAATAAAAATTCTAGGTTGGCCTGAACAACATCTTCGACCACATCATCACTTACCATCAGGTGAGATAGTGGTCAAAGTCTAACCTATCAAGCATAAAAAAAAAGGCGAACATATAAAAGTAACGCTAAAAACCCTTCCACTTTTCAACAGACCTACTCAATTTGGAATTTAATGTTCTTCGGGTGCGTCAATTGTTCATCCTTAATGCTACAACAAAAATACACTAAAGCCTTCCAATTCGATCTGATTACAATAAAATTATGACAAAACGTATATTTAGAGTTTCACTGCCTAAGGCCTAGTTTCACCATACTCTGTTATTTATTTGACGCCTTGTTAATCCTTTTAACGGACTGTTAACTGAACCGAGTGTCCCACCAACTGTTAATGGATGATTAATTCAGTTAACTTCATAGAATGTAGACTGATTTAACAGCTCTGTTATTTTTAAAGACCCATTAGCTAATGCCTGATTTAGCGTAAACAAACATGGTATGGTGAAATTAGGCCTAAAGCTACTTCATACCTGGCTAAACGTTGCCCCAGGTTTTCATTGATAACAACATATAAAAATGTTCGAAAACACTGCAGTATTGCCGACAGTTCCGTCTTTTCCTGCAGAAAACGGTTAAGTAATGACACTGAGAAGTTAATATAGACTAATAAATACTCAAACACACTCCCCTCATGTACATTCACACTATTCATCCTAACACACACTGACCCAATAAACACACTCACACACACTCACACGCACACACACACTTATATTACCCTACTTTAACTTTCAAAATATCTTCTTACAGACAATTCATAAACATTCACTACGCGCACATTTCACCACCACACACCACTAAAGTTTCTAAGACCAGACTTGTATTTCGGCCATAATGTGCCAAGAACCCAAGAGTACCTACCAAGTACTATTGGGTTCTTGGCACATTACTCTACCAAGTTTTGTAGCAGTGATGGCTCAGTGGCATTAGCTATGGAATGCCGCGTAGCAGGTCCATGGTTCGAATCCCGCCGCGGACTTGAGCTTTTACCGCATGGTGGAAGGGCTTTTTGAGAATGCCCGCCTGGCTAGCGACCACCCCTCAAGTAGAAAATCTGTCGCCAAGCACCTAACGGTGTGTTCCGGCAGCAGTCCTTGAGAGCCTGTGAAATTACAGGCACATGAGACTTAACAACTATGTCTCAAGGTGACGGGCGCAGTGCAATTCGTGACTTGTGACGAAATGCATCTGTTATCAGGCAGAGGATACCGTTTAACATCAGGCAGGCCTCGAGCTTGTTCCGTCACAATAACATAAAAAAGTCTATTTTTGTTAATATCGCTCCAGAGCCCCGAGATACAGGCCTCGAGCCTAGTTTGGGTCTCAATGTTAATAAATAAATTTGAATACTGTTTGTTCAACACTGTACTTACTCCTAGTGTAAAAATATGTATTTTTAAGTTATAAAGGTTATGATTATTATAGATATGTACAATACAAAACGAATTCAAATATACTTTACATATCTTTTTTATTGCAATAATAATGTGAATGAAAGGTTTTAGTATATTATGATACAAATGAGCAAGTTGCTCACGAGTTTCATACGCACTTTTTTTAACACCCTTGCGAAAAAAACATATATTGCACAAATGCGATACAAACAGCATACGAAAATTATGGAAAATAGCGCGCAAGTTTTTTTTTTGATTTTGCGCGCGGCAAATGTGTGTTTGTTCATTACATATAATCTGTATTACCCGGTTATATTGAAAATGCTCAGTTTACTTGCATAAAATTTGCAGTAAGGTACTAACTTAACTTTTTCGGGATAAATTACCCGGTTAAATTGAAAATGCTCTGTTTACTCGCATATAATTTGCAGTTAGTTAACTTAACTTTGTAGGGATAATTCTATTACGCCCAAATCACAGTAATGTTATCCATACAGTATTTCAACTTCATCGAAACGGACGAAACGCGAGTTATACCTACGCGCCTCGATCTCAGTCTCTCGTTTTTTTTCCTCCGAGGGTAGTTGTGTTGTAAACATCTGTTTGATTTAGCTCTGATAATTTATTACATTTATTAATAGAATTTTGCACTATATATACAATAATTTCATGAAATTTTAAAGTGTTGTTGACAATACCTGTCTGGAAGTGTTTTCTCCTCACAAAAACTAACTTGGAATTTTTTCACTACACTTAACCTCAACATGAAAGCTATTCAGGACACAATTGAACAAGTGGGAGCTAGCCTGCATCAACGAATAGACCAGTTTGAGAGTGAGCTGAAGAATTCATCAAATCCAACGACAGTAGCTACTTTAGCCGCTGATTTCACTGCATTTAAGGTCTTTGTTGCTGCTGCTTTGAGATCTCTACAGTTGCAGTCTGAGATGATTGCAAGTGCAGTTGATCAAATTGAAATGCGGAGCCGGCGGAAAATTCTGCTGTTACGTGGTGTACCAGAATCCAATGAGGACACTGCATCAGTGGTTTGCAATACATTGGTCAGTAAATTGAAGCTCAGTGGTTTCAAAGTCAGTGACATCAACCGGTGTCATAGAATGGGTCGCTTGACTGCTGCTGATAGACCGCGGCCAATATTGTTTAAACTTTGTGATTTGCACTGCGTAGCAAAATTTGGGCATCGAAATCATCTCTTAAGGGCACTGGCATCACTTTGTCTGAGTTCCTCACTAAGTCCCGTCATGAGCTGTTTCTAGCCGCTCGTGAGCGCTTCGGAGTGTCGAAGTGTTAGACCAAAGAGGTAACCGTGTATGTTGTGAGTTCTGACGGCACCCGCCACAGAATCAGCAGTCTTCAGGACCTTGACCTCAAGCAGCCTGATACTTCAAAGCAGCCTCCTGCAGCTAAAGAATGTACAGCAGCCCCGGCGCATAAACCTAGGCGCGCTGCAACTGTCGCCAGCAAGAAATAAACATTCATAGATCATATTTTAGTGTCGGTTTTGTGTTCAGTACTTTTTCTTTATATGCCTCACTGCTCAAAATTTGAGATTGAATCGACCTCCAAAAAACAATATTTATTCTTTCGATATATACCCACTTCTAGAATGATTCTAGGTTCAAAACTTCAACTTTGATTTGTTATTGTCCGTAGCAATTTTTCTTGTCATTTTGGATTTTGACACTGGAACTGACTGACAATGACATATATTACTATTATTACTTATTAATTGTTTAAAATTAGACTCGTATGATTTGTACTTTGCCATTCGTCAAGTAATAGAATTTTAGCAGCCAGAGTCATTACTCATTAGTTAAGTCGTCATTTAAAAGTCGAGTCAGAAATAATTATTTAATATATATAACTGATCTGTGCATATATTAATTTAAGTGAAAATATGAATTAATATTAATTGCTTACATTGGAAGGTGTATAAGATAAGTATATTTTAATATGGTATGTAACGATACTGTTCTCTATGTACGCAATCTCATTGCATAAGCGGCAGATTAATGTTAGTACAGGCAGGTAAAGTCTATCCATACACTTTATACAAAATATTTATTAGTATAGTAGAATATCGTGTAGTATTCAAAATATTTATATATAACTGATTTTTTATTTATATATATATATTATTTTCATTTTATTATAATTATTATTTTTATATAATTTACATATATATTTTATTATATATTTATTATGTCAAATCTGTTTCATAATAGTGATAGTGATTGTGATGATTTTCTCTGTATTCCTTCATCTCACTCAGAGAGTAGTAATTGCAGTTTTTCTAGCATTTCCTCTCTTTCTGATACCTTAGATTTCCAATTTGTGATGTACCAAAGAACTTTAATGCTATTCATATCAATGCACAGAGTATTCCGGCTCATTTCTCCGATATGCTGGCGTCTTTTGATAACAAAAACATACATGCAATAGTAGTCTCTGAATCATGGCTAAAACCCTGTCTACCATCTGTTTATTATGCTTTACCAAATTCAGGAAGAACCATTCCATCACCATGGGTGACTTTCCTTCCGTATGGAAGGAAGCACTAATAATCCCTCTTCCAAAAAAACGTAATCCTAAATCTTTCTCTGACTATCGTCCCATATCAATTCTGGCATTCCTATCCAAAGTTTTAGAACGCCTTGTCCACACTCAAATTTCATCATTTATAACCAAAAACAATCTCCTCAACCCCTTCCAATCCGGTTTTCGACCTGGCCACAGCACAGTTACAGCCTTAATTAAAATATCTGATGACATCCGCTTTGGTATGGAAAATGGCTTGCTAACTGTGCTGACTCTACTAGACTTTAGTAATGCGTTTAATGAAATCGATTTTGACATCTTATTGGGTATATTACGTTCTTATAACATATGTCCAACAGTATGTGGCTGGTTTCATAGTTATTTACATGGACGACTACAGCGGATTCGCTTTGAAGATAAATTTTCTTCTTGGTGTGATACGACGGCTGGTGTCCCTCAAGGTGGCGTACTGTCTCCGCTCCTTTTTGCAATTTTTATAAATGCTATTTCTAATCAGTTATCTTCGTCCTACCACTTATATGCCGATGATCTCCAAATTTATTCACAATCTCCGCTGTTAAGAATATCTGATGCTATCTCAACAATTAACAGTGATTTACGTCATATAACAGAGTGGAGCACTAATTTTGGCTTAAGAGTGAACCCAGCAAAAACGCAAGTTATAATTATAGGTAGCTCACGTATGATATCGAAATTAGACTGGGCAACTCTGCCACCTGTTATCTTAGATGGCATTACTGCCCCATATAGTAAAACTATAAAAAATCTTGGCATTACGTTTGATCAGCAGTTGTCATGGAAACCTCAAATTGAAAAGTTAGTTGCAAGATGTTTGCTTCAGCAGGTTCCTTACGGCGACTACGTAACTTTTTGCCCACGGCAACTAAAATTGCGCTTGCACAATCTCTTCTCCTTCCTATCCTTGACTATGCTGACGCCTGCTATCTTGACCTCACCGTGGACCAGTTAAACAAACTTGAGCGTCTTCAAAATTTCTGTATTAGGTTCATATTTGGCTTACGAAATATGACCATGTTTCTTATTTTCGACACAAGCTCAAGTGGCTCCCTATTCATCTTCGCCGGAATACTCATACACTGTCTGTTCTTTATAGTATTTTGTTTAATCCCTCAGCCCCACGCTATCTTAAGGATCGTTTTAAATTCCTTAGCTGCTCTAATAACCTTAATCTGAGATCATCAGACAATTTTGTTTTGGAGGTACCTTTACACTCGAGTTCATTTTATGACAAGTCCTTCACCGTTCAAGCTGCTCGATTGTGGAACTCTTTACCAGAAGCAATAAGAAAAGCGCCATCTATTATCTCATTTAAAAATGATGTTAAAATGTATTATCTCTCCTCAATGGATCACGATTAAATATTTTGTTTTTACCATGAATTATATTTGTGTATTATATTGTAATTGTGTATCTATATGTGTATATAATATGTATTATTTATTTATGTATGTTTATTTGTGTATATAATACTAATACTAATACTAAATGTTTATTATCATGACTGCTTAAACTAGGATACATGGCCGTACAGGTATAAAATATAACAATAAGGTCAAAGTTACCCGTCATTACATTTACAACATTATACAAATATGTATGTTTTGAACATTACAATAATTACAAGCACTTTTTGGATACCGTTATAAAAGATACTGTAATACATATATATACACAATGATTTTGGTAACATATAATGTAACGATATGTAGCTATAAAATATGGCGGCATTACATAACAACACAATCAATGGCTGTATGTTTTAGGATACGAGTAGATAGGTAATCTCCAAATGTACCTACCAACATCTACATTACTTAATTACATTCATACTTAATGTGAACAATTAATATTTATAGGTACTGAAAAATTATTTATGTCTTGATAATTTATTTTACACAAGTTGATAGATCATTTAAAGTACAAACACAACATAAACCTATCTACTTATATAGTTTTATAATATGTAATGTGATTTTACATACCTTGCCACGGAGATTGTTGCAATGCAACAAAGGTACTATAATATAATTTATCATTTACTTTTGCAATTTAATACAACACATGTTACGGACGTATTTCTATAAATAGACATTAAACACTGGGTTACACTATACTTGCAGATATTTTAGGCCTTCACGTTTTCCTTCAGTTGTTATAATGTTATTATGCAATCACTAAAACACGACATTTATATTCTTTGGATCGAACAATTTTATCAGTACACACGAAATGTGGAACAATTTAACGTCAAAATAATGTAGCTGTCAGCCAGTGATGTAACTGGTGTCGTATACGTATTGGAGACATTGAAACAACTACCCTCCGCGCTAGTAAAATACTGTATTACGGCAAGGTAGTGCATCTCGCTCTTTCCTGTTAATGTTTGAGTACATTGTCTTGTTCTTACATGTGCGTTGACATAAAATGCGAGTAATTAGCTTTAGACATGACACAATTAGAATGAACATTAGGCAGTATACGCTTAAAGTATAGATCAAACATCAAAGTGTTTTACAAACATTAAAAGTAAGTACAATTACCTACTACAAGGAATATATGGTATAATAATAGGGCATACACCCATTCCGTCCACTCCAGTTAATGTTTGATAATTGTTAATAATGTGATATATTATGATACGTATTTATATAAGATATATGATATATATTAGATATATTAAAGTATTAATATATAAGTAGTAGATATATATGTAAATATATAAATATAATTGATTCACCGGAATATATGTTTTAATACATTTATGTATAATAATTGAGAAAGATCATTAAGATACATCAGAAAAATAAACATGTTTATTACATTGAAATAATATGCTTTCGAATTGCTGTTTCTCATTGTTTCTAGGCGCAACCTTTTCTACCCTATATTTCTGAAGTAGAAAAACTATAGTAACGCACCAATTAGTTCGTATATCGTTTGTACCTTTATAATTAAATTAATTTTATTAATAAATTAAAATTTCTTGGCTATAGGTACTCAGAATATTGCATAGATATATGCAGGATACATTGCATATTATATATGATATATGATATATATGATATATGATCAGTGCAACAAGAACTTTGTTTTGTCAAACAAAATAAAGCAAAGAATCTAAATGAAGATGATACACATTTTAATTGTATTACGAAGAGAAAAGTTTGGCAATTATGAATTAAAAATGATATGCCTATTTTTCAATTAAAAATGTAACACGCCCTACCACCTGCTATTACGACTGCCATCCTAAGACAACAACCGGGACCGACGGCTTAACGTGCCCTCGAAGCACGGAAGTGCTCAATAGTATGTCACCAACAGCGGTCACCCATCCAAGTCATGACCGAGGCGGACGTTGCTTAACTTGGCTGATCGATTCAGAACGGCCAAGCTAACTTCGCTACGAGCGCTTCGTAATGGTAATTACTCAACTTTGGTATATTATCTATGGCGTGGATATCTCTGACATGTGGTTTCACATATCATACAGCCAATAAAACGATCAATTTATTAAAAACGAAATCATCGCATATTATTTACTAAAATGTGTTAAAACTTTGTTATTTTTATAACATAAATTGTTAACCTCTTTGGGGAGGTAAAGATATGAATTGAGTTCTCCATGACATAGACTGCCCCCATAGGTACAATATGCCTAATATTTAGAGCGAATACGTAGTATCCATGTTTTTTACACAATGTTATTTTGCATTTTCCCAGATGCAGATTTGTAATGTCCCAGATGTTTGAAAGCACAAAAAACTTCAACACAAAATACTTTGACTGAGTATGTTTTTGAAACCCACAGGAGGGTAACACGCGTATTTCGGCACAATCACATAGAAAAAAATTCTATATGCCGTGAGTAGAGCCAAGGGAAACGGGTTTAATAACCGCTTGATATAAAAAAATATGCGCTATTTTTACTACTTTAGAGCCCCCGCTGTAACCCTCTACATTTTCATATTTACGAGTATATATTTTTTTTTGTAAGTTTGTTTTTCTTCCAAGTTCTTTTTATTTTATTCAGTTCTGCACTTTTAAGGCTCCTACAGTTTCAAAATAACGAATTCCAGAATGATGTATTCATTTTCTTCGTATAGATTTTTCAAATAGGTATTATTTTTCTTTTTTTCTTTACCTTTTACTAGGACAGCTAATGATGAAAAACAATCATAGTCTAGTTACGTATATCAGAAAACAGGAAGCCAAATCTGTGGAATATTTTATTTAACATAACTAGCTCATTTCTATTGTTGTAACCTAGTTAGCATACCTAATATTGTAGACTTGAGTTGAAATTAGTATGAATATGAAACTGAAAACCGTAGAATTTGTTTTTTTTTTTGTTGAAGTAAGTGATTTCCTTACGTCAAATGTATCCTTGAGCGTTTCACATTAAATTTGATAGGGTGCGTCAAATTGCGCTGTCACTGAACAATGGCAGTGGTATCGTACATTATGAGCAGTAAGTATATAATGTGAGATATTCTTTGAAGTGGAGCAGTCTTGTACTACGTTAGCAACATGAAGTCAACTTTGGTAATGGTGAGTGAAACTATTTAGATATAATTGTAATTAAAGACATTTCATTATCCATCCATTACTTCTTACTATAACAAATATTTTAAAACAGTATTTTAGGCGAGCGACAATGATTTTGTAAGCAGTATAAATATATTAAAGGTAAGTAAGGAGTAAAAATATATTAAAATGTAAAAAAAATTAAACTTGTTGAGTTGGCACCATGTTGATTCAAACTCATATTATCATAGTCTATTTGTATATAAACTATTGGCTCTCGGAGCTGTAAACCTCGCAAATATGCCCTTGAATAGCTTATAATTAAATATAGGTTCACTGCCCACGCTGGTAGAGGGAATGAGTCACAAAATCAAAAAACCATAGTTATATTCCGAAAACTGAGACTACCATGTCTATGTGGCTGTCACCAGGCAGTATCTCAGTATAAAACTGAGATTACCATGTCTATGTGGCTGTCACCAGGCAGTATCTCAGTATAAAACTGAGACTACCATGTCTATGTGGCTGTCACCAGGCAGTATCTCAGTATAAAACTGAGACTACCATGTCTATGTGGCTGTCACCAGGCAGTATCTCAGTATAAAACTGAGACTACCATGTCTATGTGGCTGTCACCAGGCAGTATCTCAGTATAAAACACCCATAATTTAAAATAACATTTAATATTCTCTATACATAATTATTGAGTTCACTTGTTTTTGTATCGATCTTTAACATTAACACTCAGTATACCACTTCCGCAGTAGGTAACACTTGTATTTTTTAAAGATATATTGTCATAACTTCGTACCTACAAGTAGTTCGTAGTAGCGTATAATTGTATTTTATATAATATAACAAGGTAGGGATATGCAGAGATTATTTCTATCCGCGGGAGGTGTCCTGGTGACCCGTGATACAGGTTCTTAGAAACCTACTTCAGGCACCAGCGCCTCACAAAGTTAGGTTTAATATTAGCACTCTTGTCTCTTGTATATATTTTATGTAACCAAGCTTTTGTGAGGAGTAAATAAATATATTTTTAAATTGATTGCTTAAGCCCGACGTTTTAAAAAAAATCCAAAAACTGATTTGACCAATATTTTCATATCCAAACCTGCTTTCAAAATTTCACGAGATAGGTGAGACTTGCAACCTGTAGGGGAAAATAGCTGGGCAGGCACGTAAGAAAAAATCGGCCAAGTACGAGTACGATTCGCGCACGAAGATTTCCGTTTCCGTCAAAAGCATAGACGCGAGGCGACGACGCTCTCTTCGTTCTCGCTCGATCAATTATGTGAAACTTTTCAGTGTTGGAAGTCGGATCCTTTTTTGTTTTAAATATGATTTAACTCGTTTTAGTGATGCCTACTACATAAGTATAAGATTATTCTCACTCGTCTAACATACTGTTTTTCATAGACAAATGTTACAATTAACATTAAATCTTCCAGGTTTACATATATTATTTCACTTACAATTAACTGTAACTTATCAATTACTCGACGGATGATATTTAACTTAAGTAGAGCCAGCTTGGAGAGTTCGTGGTTCACGCCCCCAGTGGTTGACGCACCTGTGGTCGAAGCCCCCGGTCAATTTAATTTAAATCAATGCAGCTTTTAATCAAATGTACTGGCAGTACTTAATAAAAATGTTATACAAAACTAATAACTACATATTATATACCTACTAGAGTAGATTTATGCAATAATTTATTTCATAATGATACTTATAAAGTAGACATGCTCTAATTTGAAAGTATATTTAAAAAAATAAAAGTATTAGTTGTTTCTAATTATTTATTTATGTCATATAAAAATTTGTAAAAAAAAATATCTCAATCACAGTTTTGATCACCTATATTGTTCTATATCAAGCGAATTATATTACCAAATTATGACAACCAGTCTCAAAAGTAAAATGATAGTAAGTAGTAGTCTAATTAAAAATCAGTCTTAAAAAATAACTGGAAAGTACTTAAACAATATTTGAAATGTGTAGTTTTCTTTAAAAATTTGGTAACAATAATAAAATAATTCGTATATTTGTATATTTGTTTTAATGGGTAAACTCAAAAGTTTTTCTACCGATAGAAAGCTACATTATTAGCACATAAGTGACTGCTAACGTAAGCACGGAAAAATAAAAGATTTTTTCCCTCCTACTAACTGCGTCACGTATGCATGGTACGTATTATCTTCTTTGTACGTATGATAATTTGATTAAGAAAGACTTTTGTCATTTACTGTACTTAGTGAAAAAAGGACAAAAATAAATATACTAAATTTATTAGAATCGGGGGCGTCAGCTACAGTTGTGACGACCAATGGGGTTCACGCCACGAAGCCACTACATTTACCTGGGACCGACTGTCCAGTTAGGTAGGTTCAACTTCGACAAAGAGATTGCCCGAAGAATCCAACTCGAATGGGCAGCGTTCGGGAAGTTACGCGACATCTTCTCGTCAAAGATCCCGCAGAGCCTGAAGGCCAAAGTCGTCAACCAGTGTGTGTTGCCAGTGATGACTTATGGCACTGAGACGTGGTCCTTAACCGTGAAAGTCGCTGGTAGCCAATGGTTACAAGCGGCTAATAGCCGTTCTTTGTGGCGCTCTATGGGGGAGGCCTAAATTAATAATACATTATCATCTAATATTAAATATGCGCTTACATTCGTTCGTTTTTCAAGCTTATTATACTACCAAATGATATAAAGCTATAATAAGGCTTTAGTTGTTAAGTTCATTGGTGTGTATCAGTAACATAGTATTTGTTGTATTCGTCAGGTGGTGTGCGTGTTGGTGCTCGCAGTATTGTGGAGCGAGACGGCAGAGGCGGCCGGGAGGTACAAGAGGAAGGCTTTACGTTTAAATGAAGATGATGATAATGTCGCCGATCCTAAAGTCGACCCCATCGACGACGCTGCCAGTAGCAGTTCTGACGCCTCTGGCACCACCGACAACAATGGCGCCACCGCCACCGCCCATAGTGCCGCTGCCGCCACCGCTAATAGTGCTTCTGATGCCAACGCCAACGACGCCACTGCCGCCACCTCCAATAGCGCCGCTGGTGCCACCGCCAACAACGTAGGTGGTGCCTTCTCCAAAAGCGCTGGCGGCGCCACCGCTAACGACGGCGATACCGCTGCCGCCAACGCCAAAAGCGCTGCCGGTGCCACCGCCAACAACGCAGATAATGCCTTCGCCAAAAGCGCTGGCAGTTCCAGAGCCAACGAAGCCACCGGCGGCGATGACCAAGATTCTGATTCCCAAGAAGATGATTTTATTGATTAATTCATTAATTATTAATTAATTAATCACTTTCATTTAACACCGCCAGGGAGATACGGAGTTAATAAGAAAAGCGTCCAATAAACATTTAGGCAAATTTATGTATGTGTTTTTATTGATTAGTTTCACCGGCAGCTCCCTCAGCTCTTTCTTAAGCCAGAAAAACTGGCCAGGACTCTTGCGAGGCGATAAATTCTTTGCATATACATGATAGTTTCTTTAATATAGTACCAGATTATACGTTAATTTAATATAATATAGCCAAACGTCTGTTCTCACTGAACGCTAAGTCAAAAGTGAGCTCCACTGTTAGCAACAACTGTACGGGCATTACGTAATTATGTTGTCATAGAGAAAGACTATCGGAAGCAAGTCGCTGACGCTGCTGTGGTAGTATCTATCCAAATCCGTACGTTTAGGTTTCTCTAAGTCCTTAAATGCCTGATAGATGGCGGTAGTGATGCCGTTTTTCTCTGGCATATTATTGATGGCTGTAGGTGGCGATAACATACACGAGACGTCATAGATGCCGTTGAGTCTTAGTGTGGGTATAAATGCTATATGATCGCTTGGATAGGTAGTAGTCATTACGACTACATTTAAATAATATGAAGCTGTGCGGCGCATCTTCGTGAGTGGAAATGTCTTAAGTGTAATAGTGGAAGTGAAAATATTTGAATTGTTATAAATAACTCATACGAATCTTAGATAGGTATAACAGCTGTCGAAAAGACATAATTATGATCATGTACTTTTGGTTATGTTGTTATTTCTATTTTGCGCTTTTATACTATTATACTAGCTAACTGTGGGTAGGAATCGCAAACTAAAAGTTTCGACCTACTCTTATTGCTATTTTTAAGGTTGAATTGAGCTCTCACTGCGCCATAAAACGTCGTAGGGTGATCACTAACTTAATTAGGATTTTATTTCCAGAATTATGCATAATGCTGATTGATCTCGTCATTATCAAGGCTCCTATGATGCCCAAATTTTAAAAATTAAGTTGAAAGTAATGAGCGTCGAAAACTTTATTTCAAAATGTTTCGAGGCTCATAACTCTAGTTAATTATCTTTTTAAAATTTCGGCATCATACAAGCCTACATAATGAAGAGATCAATCGGTATTATGCTTAATTCTGGACATACAACTTTTTAAACCACACCCGCCACCGTTGGATTCTTAGCGAAAGTCTGACTGGCGCGTGATGATATTTTTATCTAACCATCAAACATGATATGACTATCACTGGTACAGACGTTCTTCAGGTGGCATAGAAGCTAGACACGTTGTTTGGTGATAGGGCATTTTACAAATGCCCGCCTGGTTTCTTACCAACCTCAAGTAGAAAATGTGTCACCATGCACCTAGCTGTGCGTTACGGGCGGCTCTGCTTGAGAGCCAATTCTCATTGCAGATTAAACCTGTAGACTATCTTCTACCACACTGTCACTCACCATGTGGTGAAATTGTCGTCTATTGGCAATAAAACAGGTAGATATTTATAAACAAAGAGCATGTCTATTTAATCTGGCTTTATCTTCAAACACCCTACCTAAGCATATTTAGTTTAAAATGAAAACAAAATGTTTCTTTTGACATTAAAATACATTTTCTATGCCGGCCAAGTACTAGTCACACACGCACACCAATGATTCCGTATATATAAATAAAAAATTGTGGCAAGTAAGTTTCTATCAAAACACCAAACAATTTAATGCTAGTTGAACCTCGCTCTGCCATTTTTGCAAGTTCCAGTGGAACTCATCCTTTTCCAATGCAAAAAATGTTTCAAATATGAATATACACACATCAAAAGTGCCTAAAGTTACCGCCGCAAACACACACACACACACACACACAAACACACAGACCCTCACACACACACACGCACACACCCTCTCACCCTCACCCACACACACAAAAAGATCTTCAACTAGCAACTTATCAGGTATTTTTTATTGCACTGTGTAACCTTTCTCATATCAATCATTTCTCAATTTGTATATCTTTTTAATTATCTTATTTTTTTTTATTTCGATACGACTGTAATATGTTTCCTTATGTTTAATTCATTTTATTTGTGATCCGCTTTAATATCTATGTCTCTCGGCAAAAATCCGTCCGAGCAGGTATATGCTGAAAAACAGCGCAGCGCACGTTAGTACTTAACGAATGCGCTGCACAATGCTGAGCATACTCCTTTTGCCTTATGTTTTTTGTTTGTTTGTCAATCTCTCATATATTGTATTTTTTTTCTGTATATTAATATTAAGGCAATAAATGGCTATTTTATTATTTTATTATTATTATCAAAGATCATGTATATTTTGAACTAAAACCGACTTGTTCGGCAGAAAAAATAACCAAAAAATGGAACACTTAAAAGTGTGAAATAACTTGTTGAAGTCAGTACCATAATATTACAAAATTACAGAGTTACGAGAGAAAAAATTTAAGTCACGTGCGGGATTAGATGTCGCTGCATCCCAATACGGTGGTTAAATAACGATGGAAAAATTTGAGTAATGACTCATTGACATGTTAGCTCAATTTGATTAGAGCATACCCCAGCTAAAGGGGTGAAAGGACGCGGGTTCGAAACCTGCACATGATGTAAAGTTTTCTTCTCGTAACTTTGTAATTTTGTAATGTAATCCGCAGAGCATGCGTTATTGCAAACAAAAAATATTAAAGTTATACGGTACCATCATAGTTCAAAAGTACTATCACAATATTGTGTGCATGATACCGACTTCTACAAGTTATTTCACACTTTTGAGTGTTGAAGTCGGTTCAATTTTTTCTAAATTAGGTTACTCTTATTAGTGACCCTTGCTATCATCAAGATATGAAAATATTTTTCAGTTATTGGAGTGTAGCTCAAAAGTCCTGTCCCATTGTTTGATAAAAAAAAATCACTCGTTTTAGTGACCCTTGCTAGTTACCGGATCGATTGCCATTCATTGTCAACAACTATATCCTCAAGATAGGTAATTTTTTTTTAGTTATTGGATTGTAAATCAAAAATGGCTGGACCGATTTTGATTAAATTGAAATAGAACCAAATGACAAGCATCCGCTTTCAAACAAAAAAAAGATTTTTTTAAATTGGTTCACCCATTCAAACGTCCTGAGGTAACAAACATAAAATATATGTATATTACGGAGTCAGTTAAAAAAAAATACATATGAATTGAGAACCTCCTCCTTTTTTGGAAGTCAGTTAAATATAATAGCTTGGGTATCTAATAGTGTAGCTGGACAGACGTACGGACAGTGGAGGCTTAGTACTACCGTACTGGTATGATACCCTAAACACAAACAGGTCTATTATTTAGTTGCCTAATTCTGGGAATAATATATTTAAATGTATTTATTTATATGCAGTAGATAAAGGTGAATTTATTGCAAGTAATTACGGCACTAGATAGTCGTGCTGTATATAAGCTCAGAGCAACAATACACTCCGTACATAATAAGGAACAGCTTAGGTCGCTCAACATGAAACTCCTGCTGGTAAGTCTATCTACATTAATCTCTTCATATACTATTCTTCGTAAACTTAGGCTAGTACTAGACGACAACATGACACGGAAACCACACTTGGATAAAAATAAACTTAATTAGTGTCACTCACAAAAGTACTGCGTGATATAGTATTAAATAATGAGATAATTATTATAATTGGTATTTACTGCATTGTTAAGTAATATGTATAACCCTATTCATAATCATATTAAATTAAAAGAAAAGCAACAAAAAAAAAAAAAAAATAATAATTGAACTATATCTATGACCTAAAAATGTTACACTTAAAAATTGTGAGCTCTGTTTTCTAGCAGGAGGCAATCATAAGTAGAAAACAGAGCTCAGGTTACTGTCCACGGGTAGAGTACCTAAAAGGCTGGGCAGCATTACCCCGTTCAATGGCAATAGATACTAATTCTCTGGCCGAGGTAAGCGCCAGCCCTTTGGTCGTTTGTCTTTTCTATCAGCCGCTTTGACAAATCAGTACTCAGTACTAATATTATAAATGCGAAAGTAACTCTGTCTGTCTGTCCGTTACGCTTTCACGCCAAAACTACTGGACCGATTTGAATGAAATTTGGTATGGAAATAGTTTGAGACCCGGGAAAAAACATAAGATAGTTTTTATTCAACTGCGCAAAAAGAGGTAAATGTTTTTGCGCGATAACCGATATACGCGCGGGCGGATCCCCGCCCCCGGAAAGCTAGTCTTTATATAAAATTCATGCGCTTGGACCTATTATTGGACTTGATTATTATTATTTATTAGGCATAAAAATGTTACTTGTATCACTTGTTGAATTCATTGGCTCCCGAACTAGTTAATACAAACTGTGTTTTGAGTGCCTGTGGCTTCACCCGTCTATATAGACTTACGTACTTAATTATTATGCCTTTCTTAGAAGAACTAAAAATAAGCTAAGTTCATACAACAAGAAAATATATATGTACTATTCGGCTGTATACCTGGCAGCATTGCCCCGCTGAAATGCAATGCAAAATTATTCGTTGAGCCAAATATTTGCTATTTTGATCACACGTCGCATCGACCAAGCCCTCAGATATGTTTTGGAAAATACGATAAGCTTCCGGTCCCCACGCACCCAAAGTTTACACCAAACGGCTCAAATATGTAACCCATATCGAGGTTATAGTTTCTCCGCCGAAGTAAATATATTAAAGACAGAAACATATCATTGAAGCTACAACACAAACCTCCATAGTTCAGAGTTCCCGACTTCCCGAGACGCTGAAGACCGCTACAAGTAGAAGCGCATCGCGAGAGCTGTTTTAGCCAATGAAAATCAGCATCATCAACCATGACCAATCTGTCACGAGTGAACGACTAAGGAGTATTCGGCATAATAAATAATAAGCAATTATAGTTCTCGCAATTCGAACATCCGAATTAAACTTACTGTTCTTTACGTCGAGAAGGCGTCTCGACCGGTTTCCGGAAGCCATAGAAATTGACCGTCATCCTAATTTCAACCACGACCGGGGATGGAATTTGCCAACAGCGTGGAAACCAGTTCTTAACACTGCCACTCGGAATAATGCACCCGTCATCTTGCCGCAAGATAGAGTCAGTGCGGCGTGCACAGGTCTGGTAGTATGGAACGACAGTAGCACGGTAATGTTATCTATAAACATTACCGTAACAATAGTGCCAGTGACGAGGAAAACAATAATGATGCACCTGCGCCGGCGCCGTCGGTGACGTCAGTGCGCGCGAGGAGGGCAGCAGCGCGCGCGGCTCGATCCACGGCCGCCGCCGCGCCGGCGCGGCGCCACCACCAGTGCATGCGTCGGCGCATTCGTGAGCGCACGCACTCCGTGACGAAGGGACTCTGAAAGTCGCGAAACCGGTGGAGGCGCCTTCTCGACGCAAAAAACAGTAAGTTTAATTCGGATCAAAATGTCTTATAGTAATTCGAACTATAGTTGGAAATGTTATAAATTATATTTATTAGCTATCCAGATAACCTTGTACATTGCATCGGTTTTGTGCATGTGTAAGTGAGAGACAGAGGAGGGGTCTGTGTATGCGAGGGTGTGTTTGAGTGTGTAAGTGAGTGTAGTAATGTTATAATTTACAGCAACACGTAATATCATACGTAATAGTACATTATGATATTAGTGCGGTAAGTTGAAAATCCCAGCCAGGGCGACGTTGCTAGCCAACAATAAAGCAGAGGATGTAATTATCAAAGCGCACGTTTGTCATACGTTTTATAACATATTTGCGAGGAAATAAATAAAACTCGGACTTTCTTAAACGAATAAATCAATATTTTTGTGTTTTGTACAGATAAATGCTTGTAATTTATGGTCAAATTAATAAGATTAAAATATTTATGATATTTTATGTCCAAAAGTTAGTTTTATTCATAAAATTTTGGCTACTTTTCTGACATAAAACTCTTTAAAAACTTTGTTTCTTCAGCATCTTGATAAACCGTGCGTTTTACATTATAATAACTCACAAGTGCGTAATGATATATATTACGATATTGAAATTGGTGAAATGAGAGACCCTTTACGAGCAAATGTGTTATAAAAACTATTAAGTATCTCTTCTATGCCTTCGTAATAGATTCGCCTGATATAATGGTTTATAGGTACTGTGTGTGTTGTCGGTGGCTGCGAGCGCGCTGGGTCGGTCGGCGGACAACGGCGCGTGGTCTTTCGGTGGTGGCGCGGGACAGGATGTAGTAGCCAGTGCACAAGCTCTTAAGGTAACTGTTTTAACTGACTTCAAAAAAGGAGGAGGTTCTCAATCCGACAATATTGTTTTTGTGTGTGTGTTACATCATAAAATTTGAAAGGGTGTATAAATTTTGATTATTTTTTTTTATTTTCGAAAGCTGGAGATGTCGTGTTCTCCTATTGAGATCTGACAAGTAGTATTTGAGTTATCCGTAATAATGCATATTTAGTTGTCTTTGATTACATTGATGATGTTCTCATTTTCAATTGTCGATAATAAATGATAAAAAAATATTTATTGGTTTATTTACTTTTGAGTGCATTTTTAGAAAAGTTTCTGTTTGAAGGCGGATTTTTTTAATTGTAACACATCGACTATAGAATAATTATTGCAAGAATAAGAACAGTACATTGTTCACCTAAGGAAGAAAGTGACCGATTTCCATCGATGGTATAATGCCATAATGCACTCGAGTTAGGAGTCGCACTTTCTACCGAGTGATACTATATAGTTACCGGAAAATATAAGACAAGTTATAAATTTACAAATTATTGGAGTACAAAATGTTTTGCTCCGGGCGGGACATTGTTTCGGATGTTTTCCCGCCCGGGGCAAAATATTTTGTACTCCAATAATTTGTAAATTTATTATTTTAGCTTAGTACGCGGTAGTGCTTGTAATCATAATATTTAGAAATAAGACAAGTTGTTACTGCCAATAACTTTTAACGGTTCGGTGATTATTGTGGAACATAGAAAGCATTTTGCTCATATACGATGATCTCTTGTTCATTTTTCTTTGTTTGTTATGAAAATTTATTGGTCGCCAGTATCATTTTACGAACTTAGTAATAAAAACGTTTTTATCTTTCCACAATATAGGTTAGATTTGACCTCACCCCTTTAAGCACGGTAGACGACGGCTCACGGCTTTCTACCACGTTCGTTAGCTGTCAGTCGAGCAGTAAATTAAGCCTTACTTACATATAAGTAATTGAATAAATTGTAAGTCATTGAAACTAATATATCATATTTACTTTATTTTAGGTCAAAGATACACGCGATGCAGGAGAAGTTGTCATAGCACAAGCAGATAGCATGGCTTATAAAGGCGTGGCCGTTGCAAGCTCTGGTGTCTCCCGCTAACCGCTACCACTGGGAACAAGCCTTTATTATACGCATTATAAATATGGACTTTTGTTTAGCCTTTAGAATATAAGTGTAGATTTCCCTCAGTTTCTGTCTCTAAATCTTTGATACAATACCATCATGCCTGTAAGTATATATTCTCGAAGGACAAATCAGAGATGACTTAACACTGTATATGATATGTTATTCATCAGTCATGTAATTATAAATTGTAATTTAAGGGTCGAAAGGAATCAATTCCCATACGAGATATTTAGACGGCTATATTCCGAGTAGGAATTGATGACTTTCACCGGTGTTAAATATGCTACTTTTCATTTCAAATATAAAAAAGTAAAAAAAAAGAATTACTTTTTGAAAAGAAATACTGAAAATGACAGTCATGTATAAAATTTATTGAGAGTTAGAACAATATGTGAAATTAAAAAGTAAAATTTTTGCTAGTCTTTTTATAAGTACCATAAATATTTACTTGCTACACCGCCAAATTATAAAGTCTTTTAAATTTTAAACATGGAACACAATGCTTCTCCCCTGGGGTCCATCCCGCTTAATAGGTATTTATTTAAATTCAAAGTGCTCATAAACTGTATTAATGACAAAAATGTATACAGGGTTATTGGTAAAATGCTAACAACTTCGTAAGGTTGATTTCTGCTAGTCCTAGCAAACATTATGAGATTTTTTTTTAATTTTTGCTTTTTTATTTGTTTTTGACGAAATTAGTACAAGGACCACCTGATGTTAAAAGTCTCTTGTGCCTGTAATGTATTATTTCATGTTTTTTTATTACTTTGGTCGATGTAAATATTTAAAACGCCATTCAAGGGGAGCACGGCGCGATCCAGGGTTGCAGAGGTAGGCGCTCTTGACTTTAATTTTTTTTTAACATATAAAAAAAACATCTCAAAATGTTTGTTAGGACTAGTAGAAGTCAACCCTAAGAGGTTGTTAGCATTTTACCAATAACCTTGTATAAAACATACACTAACTTGAGAAAGTCACATTAACACTGGTATAAACTAGTTTTTTTTCGCTACAGCTTTTATTGTTTGTTTTCGTACATCGTAGTATTTTATAACGAATATACACCTAATTTAGTTTACTACAAAGGTTACAATACATTACGGACCTAGAGAAGGAAACATTTACAATTTGTTTGCGCACACTTGCAATACCTAAACATAGATCCACTGGTTTTAAAGGTTGCTTCAAGTTCAGTGCATCTAAAATATGGAACGATCTCCCACCACCTTTAAGAGAAAAGAGAAGCTGCAATATTTTTAAAATAAAACTAAAACGAATTCTTTTGGACCGTCAAAACCATAATTTTAAAGCAACTTTTAAATGACACAGATTTTTCCAACAACCCGTACACAATCCCTCTGGCATAAACATGACCTGTTAGTCACACTTACCCGCACAAACACACCCTCACCCACACACACCAACAAAAAGATCTGCAATTAGCAATTTATTACGTATTTTTTAATGCACTGTGTAACCTTTCGCACCTATCTGTATATCTATTTAATGATTTTATTTTTATATTTCGATACGACTGTAATCTGTTTCCTTATGTTTAATTTATTTTGTATGTTATCCGCTTAAATATCTATGTCTCTCGGCAAACATCTGTCCGAGCAGGTATATGCTGAAAAACAGCGCAGCGCACGTTAGTACTTTTAACGTATGCACTGCACAATGCTGAGCATACTCCTTTTGCCTTATGTTTTTTTTGTGTGTTTGTTAATTCTTTTATATTGTATTTTTTTTCTGTGTATTAAGGCAATAAATGGCTATTTTATTTTATTTTATTTTTTATTTTTAGTTTTTCCCACCCGCAGGTCAGCATCTTCCACACGCTACTCGGATCAAACAAACAGAACTTACCGAGTATGAGAAATGAAAAATACATTATATACTATTATCAAAACTGCTCACAAATTTTGAAGAGAATCAGTTGATAAATGCAATAAAACAACCGGAAATACGGACCACCGGACATAACTTATTGACATTTGAATTAATTTTGTCCATTTTGTGAATGCCCGCCTGGCTAGCTACCACCCTCAAGTACAAAATCTGTCGCCAAGCACCTAACGGTGTGTTCCGGCAGCTGTCCTTGAGAGCCAGTAATTCTAGGTTAGTCTGAATTAAAAGTATATTTATTTTTATATTTGATTTATTTAATTTGATATGAATGTATAAATGAACAAAAATAATTTGACCTGTAATTGTAATAATTATTAATAAATTGTTTATCTGTTTAACATCTTCGACCACATCATCGCTTACCGTCAGGTGAGATAGTGGTCAAAGGCTTAATTTTTTTTTAAAACCCTTATAGTTTCGTAATGTCCGTCTATCTGTGCGTCTGTCTGTCCGTCTGTCCGAGGTTTTGCAAAGAGACCGTTGTATGAAGCTGTATTTTTTGTATGGGTATGTATATTAATTACGCCAAAAAAATGGCAAAATAAAATTTTTAAACATTTTTTTTGTAGTTCCTGTACTGTCCTCTAAAAGCTGAACTGCTGGTTTGTAAAATCTGGAAAAAATCATGGTGATTGTGCAGTTCATAAAATTTAAAGGAAAATTACAGCGGTTGAGATAAATTTATTGGTTTAGCAGTAATAATAATAATAGATCTTTATTTCAGACTCTGGGATCCATAAATTACATTGTTAAGAAAAATTTCAAAATATAAATAGATTAAAAATTAGATGTCAAAAAAAAAAATAGAAACAAAAAAGTAAAAAAAAATATTAATACTTACCGACTCCCGACCATTCGCCATTTATTTTTAATCAACTGTCCGCTTGCGATGTTAAGAAGAGCGTAATTTCAATCACTCCTAATGCTGTTGGTGTTGACGGCATAAGTCGTAACATGGTTATGCCCATACTAGATGTTATACTTCCTGTTCTCTGTCACATTTTTAATAACTCTGTCGCTGATGGAGTATTTCCCTCAATTTGGAAAGACGCTCAAATTATTCCCTTGGCTAAACACACTGTTTAGTGCTTTGGCGACAGATTTTCTGCTTTAGGGTGGTAGCTAGCCCGGCAGGTATTGGCAAAATGCCCTTCCACCGTGCGGTGAAGCTCAACCCGGCGGTGGGGACTGACCAGGGACCTGCGGCACGTCAGCAGTAGTTAAATATTGGGAATTCTGCCCCACTCCATTCGTGTTCGGTCCATCGCCAGCCCTTGCTGGCGATAGTCCTCCACTCACTTCGTAGGCAGATTCCCAATATTTATTTTGTTAAAACATTATAACTTATTACACCTTGGTTCGAAATGATGTCTGTTTTTCGTATGTGATGTAAAGCTAAATTTTAACAATAACTGAGGGCTTATGTCGAGCCTTGAGCATAGCGAATCTTCTGTACACTCCAAAGTCTTGCTAAAATTCAGTTGACATAACACATTTCATACGTAAAAATATCTATACCATAGTTTTAGGTCTGCCTATAGCACAAGATTTTTTAACAATGACTAAGGGCTTCTGTCGGGCCTCAAGTGTAGCGAATCTCGTGTATACTCCAAAGCATTGTTTAAATGAATCAAACAATAACTGAGGGCTTATGTCGAGCCTTGAGCATAGCGAATCTCGTGTACACTCCAAAGTCTTGTTAAAATTAGGTTAACATAATACATCTCATAAGTAAATATATCTATACCATGGTTTAGCACATGATTAAAATTTCGTTTTAACAATGACTAAGGGCTTCTGTCGAGCCTCAAGTGTAGCGAATCTCGTGTACACTCCAAAGTATTGTTAAAATTTATATATTCGTTTCATAACTGTTGGGACATAAAAATCTTTAAAATCGTTATCCGTGTCATCTATACAATGTGATGTAAGTTTGACCTACCAATATTATTTACAAATAACTTTATATTATTAATTTTACGTAACTTAACTGGTTCACCCAAAATCCAATCACGAAATGAATATCTTCTACAGTACTATAACTACTTTATATTAAATGTGGCATCAAATATCGATTCCCACAGTTACCTGATATTTACACAGACTTCTTACTTATTCTGTGTACTTACGCTGCACTTCATAAAGTTGCCTACTTTGCAATCTACAGCTAATGGTTTGTTTATACTGCTTAACTAAATTCAAAAGTATTGACTTGATTTTGAGGGGTTTCTTAAAGTTATGGATACAATTTCACTTTTTGATCTTAAATGTATTTTTTTTTTATTTTAATAATTTATTAGTGAATATAGGCTATCCTTCTATTTACGTCAAAAATGCTAGGTATAAAGTGGTGAACATAATAAACCAAGTATAGAACTATCTTTAAGGTATCGCTGTTAGTACAATTGTTAGGTGCTTGGAAACCAATTTTCTCCTTGAGGACATAGCTTGTAAGCAACTATTTTGTAAATGATCTACCACTTAATCGCATCGTGTGCACGAACCATAAAGTTTTTAGTACAGTCAGGGACAAAATACAAAGTCACATATACCGATGGCATAGTGGTTGCATATGTTCATGTATTAAGTTTGATCCCGCGCGTTGTTAAAATTTTTGCTCATGCGCTTAGCATGCGTTACTGAAAAAATCTAAATGTTAAAATAATGATTGTATATTCAATATATGTTCCAATAGGTTATATAAAAGTATTTTTGTCAACGAACATTTGATAAACTAATTACTTATTTAAGTACTTTAAAACAGCATAAGCTATTCTAATTCCAACAAAATAATAAATTTGTAAGAAAGGATTTCCAACTGCAAAAATGTGTTCCATATACTGATGGTGTAGCGTTTGCATATGTCTTGCAGTAAGTTTGATTGTCCAACATACAGCTGGTCTAAATAGGACAGATGAAGGTATATTTGTCTGTGGTATTTTTAAGAAGTACCTACATAAGCACCTACCTCAGTTTTAATATAATTTAAGAAACATATGAGTAAGCTACTGTTATTCCCAAGAAATAATAAACTGGTAGAAGTATTCTAAACAACCAAAATGACTTGCATAGTTTAGCTTATCGCATTATTATGTAAATAAAAGATAAAGTTTTTGTGTACGTGTGAACCTACAAGTATGTTTTTTCTTCACGTTGTAACATTTGAAACAATTTGAATGACATACACAAAGAGTTTCTTTAGCTCCTCGAGTAGCACATATAAGAGGTTGACCTGATTTCACGCGGGCGAAACCGCGGACGGAAGCAGGTAAAAAATTAAAAGAAGTCTTTTGTTCGCAAGTGTACTTATTCTTTGCTGTCTTCAGCAGTAGTCATGTTTCAACAAGTATGTACGAGTTCTTTGCTTTCGTCAGCAGTTATCATGTTACAACGCGTGTAGTAGCTAGGGCTGTCAACCATAATGTTAAAATAATATAGGCATTTTAAATTATTTTGATGAAGAACCTTTGCTGTTTTATATAAATAAAGTCTACAAAATACTGTTTTCATCATCATTGGCACAAAAGTTATAATAAAAGTTATTTTATTTTCTGCCTTGAGTACTCGTTTTCACATGCGTAACATTAGGGTAATAAGTATCCAAGGTGTAAGTCGATGGTTCTGTCATTACCAAATTTCATACAAATTAGAGGTTTTTCTTAGATAATATATAATACCACAATACTCTTCCCTTTTTGTTGGTTTAAATGAATACTTCACATTTAAGATCTAATAGGTCAGCCTTTGACCAGTATCTCACCTGTTGGTGAGTGATGACGGTGTGGTTGAAGGTGGTAAACAAGCTAAAACTGAAATAGGAACTCTTTAATTATTTCATAGGTATTTTATTTCTTGTACAAACCGTTGGCAACCCTTGTAGCGTGATATATCTAATTACCTTATTCTGCTAATTTTGCATCTTTAGTGTATAACGTACTAAAGAACAAAATGTAACATGTGCATCATACATTATTTGGAAAATCAATCCTGGATGATATGATAGTTAAGCGTATTATAGACTGATTGCTGATATTGCTGACATGTTTTTTTATTTGCTTTAAAACCTCGGTTTTTTGTCATAAATTTTATATCGATATTAATTTCCACATCAGTGACAAGTTTACTCTGCTGGTTCCTGCTCCGATAAAATGTTAGTAAGTAATATTAAATAATTTTTCCCAACATCATATTCACTCGATTATTTTTCTTGAAATTATTAATTGAAAAATGTGCTCTCCAATCTCCTACATGTTAATGTTATGTAAATTTAGGTATGTGACAAGCCCAGTGCAGCACCGCACAGCATGAAGCTCTGTAATTTTTATGAAGCTGGCAAGAGCAAGAAATATGATGTTTATCATTAGGCTAATAACTTATAATAACTGGTGATAAAAATTTGGTTGTGTAACTAATTAATCCAGGTATTAAATTGTTACTTAAATTTACAGGTCTGACTCCGAATTTGAATCCGCGACCAGTGTAGTACCCACCGTTGCGGCGACGAAAAGGAAAAAAGCCTGCAAGCCGAAGAGTAACCCAGCACACGAAAGGTAAATATTTTGAAATAAGTGTGTTCAATAGGTTGGTAGGAATATTCTCTAAAAACATTATGACTTAGATACACAAATTATTTGTCTTATTGATTAAAACTACTCATTGAATTAAAGTAAATTAATAAGTAAAACATTTTTGTGTAAAACTTCATACTAGGTACTTTACATAAAATTGCTATGTTCTTCAAATTTATACTTGTGAAATTATATTTTTTGTTACCCAATCAGTAATATTTTTATTTTGTAGAATCGTTACAAATTATTTTTTCAATTCTTCGAGAGCCATTATAAGCTGTATCTTAAGTTTTCTTTTTTTGTCTGCAGTACAAAACCAAAGACAAATCTATTTAAGATCCTAAGAGCTGAAGAAAAGTCGTCTGCAGCAGAATGCAGTTCTTCAACAACCTTCAAGCTAGAGTCATCATTTACTAGCCGGGTATCAACTGGGTCGGCGCGTCGTGCTGCTAATGTGAAGGGTTCGTACTTTGTGGAGCTCAAAGTATTCAACACAGACGACGCGCTGCGAGCTGATCCACGAGAACGGTACAAACAAGCATTGGCAAGTGTAAAGCTTCAATGTAACGAGCATACTCCAACCTGGGAAACACTGCAGGGGGAGGCTTACTCTCATTTCGAGAATAGTGAGCCCAAATTTTATTCAAATAAAGTAACTTTTAAATAATTAAGATACCATTAGATATTATTGTAAATACTAAATTGGTTTAGTCAGTGTATCTGATACGTTTTACTTTTATTGGGGAGGCTTATTCTATTATAAGAACTTTCAAATAAGTACATAATGTAAGATTAGATATATTAAAATAAATATTTAATTGGTATGGTCAGTATACCTAATACGTGTTATTAATAAAGAACTTATTTTACCTAATAATATGTCCAATGAAATAGGTAGTTAGGGTAATATCAACGTATTTTCTAATAGAATCGGTAATTAATGTTTCTGAAAATAATACATTGAAATTTTAAACCGTTATTTAAAAGTTAAAATTATAAAACCTTTAAGTTTTTATTTTTAGATTATCCCCTCAACTCCTAATATATATA
Organism: Plagodis dolabraria; assembly: GCA_963854805.1. Taxonomy (NCBI): domain Eukaryota; kingdom Metazoa; phylum Arthropoda; class Insecta; order Lepidoptera; family Geometridae; genus Plagodis; species Plagodis dolabraria. Next base: position 17,367,008 of record OY978468.1, on the reverse strand, counting down.
TATATATATATATATACATATACTTAACGAATTACTTTTGTTGTTATAATATTCAAATATGCTATAGTTACCATTACCAGGTAGGTACTAGATATATATTTATTAAGCGATTAGCGTTTGCTTACAAATAACTAAGTGGGTATATTAAGAGGTTTTGCATAATGCCGTTTTGCACAGCATGTAGCATACATATACGAAATAAATCATGGGTAGGTCATTTACGGAGTTATTCACACAAAGAAAAAAATGACGCTTGCGCTATTCCACTTAATATCGATGGCGTTCGAGTAATACAATCAGCATTTCGTAATCGCATCGTTTCTTATAGTTTGGAAGCAACGACGGCAGCCACTAAGTCGTGTTTGGATTAGTTTTTTCTATCTTATCGCAATACACTCCAAACTCTTTTACAGAAATCTGTAGATGAGCATACAAGCTGCAAGGTAAATTTTGAGCTCTTTTCAATTTTTTTAAAGATTGTTGACAATAACGAAGTAATAAAATCTTTTGGAACCAAAAATAAAATTTTATATTCCAATTACGATTTTGAGACCCTTTTTACAACAACCATACAAACACTTAAGCACAAAATTGAAGAGTTTGAAACTCAAGACAGTGGTTGGAGTTTTTTAGGCAATGTACGTCTGGAAATAAACATTAATAAATACCAACCATTGGGTGGTTCTAGTTTCCTTGATTTGCCAAAACATATAAAAAATAAAAAAGCATGTGTTAATATAAAGAACAAAGATCAATGCTGCTTTTTGTGGGCCATAACAGCAGCTCTTTATCCAGCGTCTCATCACCCTGAGAGAGTATCTTCTTACCCACACTTTAGCACTGTTTTAAATATTTCAAATGTATCTTTCCCAATAAATTTTACCGATATAAAGATAATAGAAGACAATAATCCTACCCTACAGTTCATAATCTTTGGATTAAAAAACAAAAATATAGTGGGTCCTCTTTATAAATCACAGAAATCGAGCAATAATAACTCTAAAAAAACAATCTATTTACTTTTTATTGAGAAAGACAACACTATGCATTTTTGTCTAATCAAAGATTTGTCTCGTCTTGCCCGAAGTCAACTCACGTCACATCATGGCAAATTATATTTTTGTGACACTTGTTTGGTATTTTTCATTACATCCGAAGAACTTGATAATCATGTTTGCGGAGGTATAGTAACCGTTTTACCTGATAAAGGTTCAGTAATACAATTTAAAAATTTTGAGCGCAAACAAAATGTTCCTTTTGTTATATACGCTGATTTTGAGACCTTGTTAAAGCCTACAGATGATTTGTCTGACACATCTTGTACAACAACTTTGCATCGTCATATACCAGCGGCATTTGCATATTACGTTGTATGCAAGGAGGATAGTAGTTATAACCGTTTTCGTATCTATCGTAATCCAGATTGTGTGGATTTTTTTATTAAATGGATTTTCAGAGATGTAAATGAAATTAACAAAATACTAAAAATGAATACAGCAATGGTTTTTGACGAAAATGACAAAAAAAATTTTGATAATGCTACTCGCTGTCACATTTGCAATCATTTTTTGTTTCTCGATCGTGTCCGAGATCATTCCCATTTGACAGGACATTTTAGGGGCGCTTGTCACAAAATATGTAATTTGCAATATAAGCAACCTTCGTTTGTACCTGTATTTTTTCATAACTTAGCAGGCTACGATTGTCACTTGTTCATTACAAAATTAGGTGAATTTCCTGGAGCAGTTAAAATTATTCCAAAAACAAAAGAAAACTACATTTCTTTCACAAAGTTTGTTCCATTGTCAAATGGGGAATATATTCAACTTAGATTCGTAGATTCATTAAAATTTTTGGGTGCTGGGTTAGATAAATTAACGAAGACCATGCAAATTGAAGATTTTCGCATATTGCATGATTTTTTCCCAGACGAGCATCATTTTGATCTTCTTACACGTAAAGGTGTTTATCCCTACGAGTACATGGATCATTTTAAGCGGTATAAAGAGCAATCACTTCCATCAAAGGAAAAATTTTACAGCACCCTCAATAATGCTAATATATCTAATGAAGACTATGAATATGCTCAGTCATTGTGGAATGAATTTAATATTAAAAACTTAGGAGAATACACAGATCTATACTTGAAGACTGACGTTATTTTACTAACAGACATTTTTGAAAAATTCAGAAATACATGCAGAAAGTATTATCAATTAGATCCTGCGTTTTACGTGTCAGCTCCTAGTCTATCGTTCGATGCAATGTTGTTAAAAACAGGTGTGGTGCTAGAATTAATAGACGATTTACCCATGTTGAAAATGATTCAAGATGGAATCCGAGGAGGAGTTTGTATGTGCTCACATAGGCAAGCTAAAGCAAACAACAAATATTTATCGAATTATGATCCAACAAAGCCTGATAAATTTATTGTTTATATTGATTGCAATAACTTGTATGGCTACGCAATGTCTATGACCTTGCCATTGTCTAATTTCAGTTTTTTAAACCACGATGAGATAGAAAAATTGGATGTTACTAAAATTGACGATAATGCTGATTATGGATACATATTAGAAGTGGATTTAGTATATCCAAAAGAATTGCATAATTTGCATAACGACTTCCCATTTTGTCCAGAAAAATGCGTACCACCAGGAAGTAAGAATGAAAAACTTATTCCTAACTTACATGACAAATATATGTATGTCATTCATTACGTTTACCTGAAAACGTGTTTGAAGCATGGTCTAAAATTAAGAAAAATACATCGCGTTATAAAGTTTAAACAAAGTAAATTTCTAAAACAATACATAGACTTAAACACTAAACTGAGACAAGAAGCCAAATCATCTTTCGAACAAGATTTTTTTAAGCTACTTAATAATAGTGTTTTCGGTAATACTTTAGAAAACAATGAAAAACGAGTAAAAGTACATTTAGTGAACCAATGGAGTGATGATAAAAATATCACAAAGAAACGCAACTCAGCGGGTAAGTTAATAGCTAACCCTAGTTTTCACAGCGTAACAGTTTTTACCGAAAACTTAGCAGCAATACAAATGAAACCCAACCGAATCATTTTAGACAAACCAATTTACATTGGTTTTGCAGTTCTTGAACTATCTAAAAGCCATATGTACGAATTTCATTATTCAGTATTGAAACCGTTTTATAATAAGTGTTTGCAGATGTGTTACACAGATACAGATAGTTTTATATATGAAATTAAAACTAGAGATTTTTACCAGGACCTAAAAATCAATTTTTTGACTTATTTTGATACCAGTAATTATACTTTGGAAAACAATTACGATATACCGCTCATTAGCAAAAAAGTACCAGGTCTTTTCAAAGATGAAATGGGTGGAAAGTTAATCAAAGAGTTTGTAGGTCTCCGTTCTAAGCTGTATTGCGTACAGACTGCGGATAATGTTACTATTAAAAAAGCTAAGAGCGTTAAATCATGTGTAACCCGAGAATTTACTATTTCTGATTATGAAAAAACCTTATTACAAGGCGATGTTGTTCGAAAAGTTAATGTTTTATTTAAAACAATAAAACACACAATTTTTACACAATCCGTTAATAAAATAGCTTTGTCAAGCAATGATGACAAGCGTTTAATTTCACAAGATAAAATATCTACCAGGGCGCTGGGACATGTATCTTTATTGAAATACTGATAATACCACAGTTAATTATTTTACATATTGATTTATTTAACCTGTACTATGTATTTAATATTATGTTAAAAATACAATGATTATGTTCGCTAGTTAAGTTAACATGTGTTTAGTAATAATAATAATAATAAGCTTCTGTATAATATATAATGATGGTTTGTAAACGTATGTAATTGTATGTTATTTTAAATAAATAATATGTACACCTAATGAAATTTTTCGTTTCATTCAATATTTTAAATTCAAATCCTATACACATAATTAAAATGATGTGCTGTTGTACACTGCCCTCCTTACGAAGAGTGCAGTAACTAGCATTTTTGACGGTATTGAGTTAAATACATATTCATAATCACGAAAAAAAGATCTTTATTTTGGTCTTACTCACGTACCGAAATTCCTTCAGGAAACATGAAATTCAGTAAGCATAACTGCAGTAACTAGCCTTACAGTTTTCAATTATTTTACTATAAGTGCAGTAAGTCTAGTTACTCTATATTTGATAAAGCAAAAACAAAAAAAAACTAAACGTAAACGCAGTATGTAAAGTTACTGCGGTTACCTAGTCTAATTTTCATACAATATACTAGTTATAACTGCAGTATCTTGTAGTTACTGCGTTTATTTGACGTAAATGATCGAAATCGTCCCACGTACTACTTATTATAAGTGCAGTATGTATAAGTTACTGCGCTTATCGTTACACGCCCTTAGGTTTTTTAATGATGATTTTTTTTAAGGATATATTAACTATAGATACTGCAGTTACTATAAGAAAGTCGTAAGTATGTTTTCAATCGAACACTAAAGAGAAGTGTTAATATTTAGCGAGTTACTGCAGTTATGACTAGAGACTAGACCCTTTGCGGTGTGCGCGGGGAAGGGTAAATGTATGTGTTGCCGTATTTGTCGTGATGTTCAGTCGCGGCGTCACTTCTGAGCCTGATGGTAGTGAGTGTCATTCACGCTAATTTTACTCGGTAGGTTTTGCAAATTTCAAAGAAGTTTAGTTTATTCAGTGTTATGATTTAAGCAAATTTCAACCAAATGAAGAAACAAACTTAACATGTTTTGAGACAATGAGTTTATCGTCGAATGAAGAAAACTTATCAATTACGAAACACGATGAATTTGAAAATTCAGATGACGGCGTGAAAGATAAAAATTATGTAGCAAATTCTTCTGAATCTGAATCTGACTGCTCAGACCGTGTCAAGCACAATAATAACCAAAACGTAGTAGTTGACGTCAACATAGCTAAAAATAAAACCCAAATGTACGTGTTACATCAAGAAGAATCACACATTGCTCATATTATTGGTTTAGGTAGTCCTCATACAGAATATGCTATGATATTCCAAAGCATGCACCAGTTTGACACTGATTCACACCTTGTTAACGACAATGTGGGTTCTTCTGACATAATCACAGTTGTTGTAGAGCTAGGAGAAGGAGAAGACATATCACAAGTGGTCAGTAATGAAAAAGGATTTACAAAAGCAGGTTTACCAAGAAAAAGGCGTAAGTTTGAAGAACCTTTATCAGAACAAGGTAAGCAAAAAAAGGAAAAAGAAATTGAGAAATTGTCTTTTGACATCAAAACATCCGTGTAGTGATAAATGTCAGAAAAAATGTACACAAAATTTTACAGACGAAATAATGATGAATATACATAAACGTTACGTTAACATTAATTGGGAAGCAAAAGGCTTATTTATTAAAGGTTTTGTTAAAGCTGAAAATGTAAAATCAAGAACTACTGGCAAAGAAAATGACAATCTAAAGAGACTTTAAGTTATAAATATTTCTTTGATGGTAATAATGAAAGAGTAGAAGTATGCAAGACTGTTTTTTAACGACTCATTACAATCCAAAAAATGATCGACGACTTCTATTGGCTTTGAAAAACACGGTCGATGAACAGCAAGATAAACGTGGACACTACGAACGCCACAATTTAATAGACAGAAATATAATCAAAGAACACATCCAAAGCTTTCAACCGTCTATATCTCACTACCACCGAGAACATGCTCCGCACAGACTCTACTTACCAAGTGATGTAAATGTAACAACGATGTACGAACAGTACATGCAACAATACTCTGACTAGCCAGTATCTTTGGAAACTTATCACAAAATCATAAGGCAAATGAATTGAAATCTAATAAGAAAGACAATTTCCCATACGCTGTTCTCTGGAATGAAGCAACTTCTGGACGAAATCAAGAGGACATAATTTAAACGTTCCGTTCTTTTTTCATGTTTAAACGTGATACAAAATATATTGTTCTGTGGGCAGATAACTGCGCTGCTCAAAACAAGACTTGGGCTTTGATGTGCTTCTTAGTTTTTTTAAATAATAGTTTATAGATATTACGAATACCAATAAAGTATTTTGAACCTGGGCACACGTTTATGTCCGCAGATCACTTTCACCACCAAGTGGAAACAGTGTTAAGAAAAGAAAGAAAAGTATATGACTTTGAGGACTTTATAGATTCAGTAAAAATTACGAATGGTAAGAAAAGTTATGTTGAGGTCATGGATTATACTGCTTTTCACGATTATGAAGACGTAAGTTCGCACCACGTAATTCGCAGCCAAATGCCACGAGTATACCTCAAAGATATCATGGCTGTTAAGGTTAAAAGAGGTGATTTTAAATTGCATTACAAACTGAGGCATGATTGCGAGTGGCAAGTTATAACTTCCTTAAAGCAAAAATTCAAAAAAGTATAGAAGGTCTTTTTGGCAAGACTTACCCGTTTCTGAGATGGTTGCAGACGTATAATTTCTGTTTTAGGTAATTTTATGATTGACAACTTAAAGATACACGATTTGTGTGTATTTTATTCACATGTGCCTAAACTAAATAGTAAAGTTCTACAATAATATTTTACTTCAGTGTAAGTAAACTATTACAGTTTACTTACTCATAATAACTTAATTATAAGAAATTATTTTGTATAATACAATTGATCTCTATTCAGTTTTTAATAGTATTTTAATTAGTAGATAAGTAATTTGTGAATGATAAGCTATGTTGATCTCACAATGTGCCAAATAGTGATACTTATTTTGTAAAAAAAACTTTTTCAAGAAAGTTAACACTGATACCTGATTTGTTTTTGATTCTCGTTATGTTGATTAGTGAATAAAAGAATAATTATGATTTGGCTTGTTTTCGGATTGATTTTATATTTTTGAGGCATATTAATAATACCTCAATGTTAAGCAGTTCTTAATATAAATGCAGTAACTAGATAGTTACTGCATTTATGGTAAGATGTTCACATATTTCAAAGTTAAAGTTGGTAAGCGAAATCACAATAAGCCATTTTTGTTATAATAAGTGCAGTAACTAGGGTACTTACTGCAGTTATGTTTAGGATTGTTGGTCTCGTCTCCACTGCCGTTACTAAGCATAAATATATTTTTTGCATTTATTCGTTTATATTTAAATATTTATCCTAATGCATTTAACGATATTATTCTCTAAGTTTTTTACTTTCATTTGATATACGACACGTTGTTATGACATTCACCGTGTTGAAACAGCAACAAATATAAAAATATTTTCTTTAACCGCGTTTTGCTCAGAAATAGCTTCAACAGAGTTACTGCACTCTTAATAAGGGGGGCAGTACAGGTAGCAACATGTTATGCACGTGACTGGATGATGCAATAAATCATTACAGCAAGTAGTTTCGTGTTTGATGGAATGAATTTTGTTAACGTTTCAGTAATACGATACCTTCTACATGCTCAAATTACAAGGCGATCAGTGTCAATAAATTTAATAATAGCTAATATTCATTGACACGAAAGTATTGCAAGGAAGCGGTTGTAATTGAATAATTTTAAAGTTTTCTTTTAAATAATAACAGCAATCTACAAGTACAAGTAAGTATTTCTCTAAAATTATTCTTATTTTATTTAGGTTTAATTTTAAACGCATTATATTTTGACACTAATATTTTATATTTTTTACAGAAAATGACATCGGAGAGTGATCCTATGTGGTTACATTGTGCTCAAGACCCCTTAGCCGGTTGGGATGAGTATGAGAGAAAATTAAGAAAAGAACAACGGATAGCAGCAGCAGCTGCAGCTGAATCAACTGCAAATACCAGTAAACCAACAAAACATATGAAGCGTAAAGTCAAAGATTGCGTCTCATATGTTGTCAGCAAGGCACCAAGGAGAGGACACCGTGTTATCAAAATTCAAGTATTTGATTATAACGAACGATTGGGTGCTAATTGTGAAAGTGCTCGTGTACAATATACCGTAGTAGATCCTATAGATGAGATTGTTAATTTAACTGAAAATGTTATAACGAAAATAACAAAAAAACTGACTGAAAACTTTATCGATTAATTGTGTAATGTGTAATGTTATAATAAAAGTGTAATTTAAATCTTTGACAATAAATGTTTGCCAATACTATTTTGGAGTATTTATTTAAGTAAGATTAGAAAATAAAACAACATATTAAATAAAATAATATAAACATTTATTCCATTTTTACATACTTTATTTTTAATATAAATAAAAGATATCTCACATAAATAAGGTTTTAAAATGTTTTATACAAATAATTAAAACTTAAAGAAGAACATGTTGTTATCCAAATACCATTTCCTTAGTATACTAACATTTTTTAAAGCACAAGATTTTTTATGAAATATACAATTATAATTCATTTTGTCCTGACAGTATTTATTATATAAAACAAAAAAGTTAGGACAACCTTTTTCTCCAAGGTCTATTACAGAACAATTAACACAAAAACTGTTTATCCATTTTATCTTCTCCAATCCTTTCACCAAAACAATTTTATTTTCTAAGTATGGTTTAATTATACGCTTAAATTCACGGATATCTGTATAACCTTCAGACCAAAAGATACCACGTTCCCTTTCTATCCACAAAACCTGTTTCTTTTCTTCATGTGATAAATATGAAAATGCATATGGAGGCTTCACTAAGAACACATGAGTACTGTGTTCGGTTGCCAATGCAAATTCTTTTACAATAAAATCATTCTTGAAATCTTTGAAACCTTGCACGTCTACTATAATATAATCAGGGTTCATGATATTTTTTTCACTACGTTGCTAAGTGGTTTGTATTCTACAATAGAATCGTTAAGTATAAGACAATAGGCTGTGGTATTATCAGGAAACTCTGTGTCAGATTCAAGATCAATGCGTACGTCTATTGAACCTGATTTTAATGTCTCGTTTTGACGCGAACAATCAATAACAAATAAAGGAGCTTTATTTTTAAAATCTTCAAAACTGAGTAAAGGTTCGGGACGATGGCCAAAGTATTTCTGTTGAAATCTGGCATATTCATCGTATATTAATGAATAGTTTCCATCTCCAAACCTCGTGTTATAATTTTCGTAGGGAAAATATGATGAATTTAAAAAAACTTTAACATCGCGCACAAGACAATGATCAAATTGTGACATATCCTTGTCAGCATGACGTTTACGATTAGTTTGAAATCCTATAATTATATATCTAGGTTTTTCCAATTGTGATGAAGTTTTTACTGACCATGTATGTTTTGTTGTCTGTGGAAGTGTTGGATATTCGTATAGATCCCAATTCCTAAATACTATATTAATTGTACGATCTTTTTCCAAGTGTTTAAGTAAATTGATTCTTTCTCGATCTGAAACTTTTATGTGAGGGACGCGCCAAATTATTTTTTTTATATCAATATTGTGCACATATTCCCCATCGTTTAGTTTTAATGCGTTCAAGTTATTACTACTTCTGAGTAAAATTAATTCGTGCTTACAATTTATTATAATTTTGTTATAATCCTCGGCAAACCCTAAAATCTTGTTTAGAGGTATGGACATCGAAAAATAACCTGATAATTTAGTGGTTGTACCATTTATATCCCACCCCCAAGATTTAGACATCTTTGACTCATTTCCGCTCATGGATAAAAGTGATTTGATTGTAGTAGTCACACCAGCGTTTTTAATTTTATCAATTTCCACTCCATTGAGCTCGTATCGAATATCTTGAAAAAAATACATTGCAGGGTTGTTCGTGAAATGCACTTGCTCTACTTTTGTTTTTGTATTCCTATTAAATACATTGACATAACCTTCAAGGTACAAAGTGCTTGCAGAAGGCAATACATACAAGTCCTGTTGATTAATAGGAATGCGTATCTCATCATTTTCATTAAAACTTGTGACATACGGTTTGTATGAATGGAATTCTATGCCTTCAATAGAGTTGTCGTGCACAACAGGATCTACTATATTCAGAATACTCATTTTAGTAGACCAATCAATTTAAGAAATTTTTTATTTTCTTTAGTTAACTTAATTTTAGATGTTTTTTTGATGGTGGCACGTTTCAGAGTGACGAGGTTAATTGCAGATCGCTTGGTTTTATTAAAGTCTATCATTTTTTCTTTTTAATGTGTAAATATAATTGAAACTCTTCTCCTCGTAAATTTACTAAATTATTATTTGAATCCAGTATTCGTATTGAAATAGAATAAATACTTTTTTGGTTTACTGGGAAGTATATAACGTTTTTTGGTATTTCAATAATCCTGTAGCCTGGTGGTACGCTAGGGGCGAACTCATAAATAATATGACTTGGTTTCCCATTTATATAGGAACCGCTAACGACGTCACATTCGATTCTTAGTACGGTGGTTGATATAATACTAACAGGAAAGTGGGATTCGTGTAATATATTAGCTTTTAATATCTCGTTGCCGAATCCCAAGATTTTTGCTAGTGAAGACTCTTTTTCAAAATGTATATCTTTTGAGCAAATAATACTTGTCTTTAGTGTGTTGTTGTTGCAAGTTAACTTAAAAGAAGAATCGCTAATATTTTCTTTTAAATAATCACTGATGTCATGAAGCTCGTATGATCCTTCGGGTATTTCAACAACTCCTTTGTCTCCATAGTAGAATTTGTTGTTTTTGTTATCAATGTTTGGAATGGAATTAAATGTTGAAAAATATAGTAAACCACATTCATAATCACTATCTAGTTGGAAGGCTGGTGAATAATTAGTTATTGATCTCGAGGCAGAACTAGAAATAGACAGTGTGAATGACATCTTGTTACTAATACCATTTTACATCAAGTGTCTCATTATAAACGATTTCTCCAAAAGGATTTTAAATATTTCAGACATAAATGACCACAATTGTTGGTATCAAAATTCTGATATCTAACATAATTGTAAAAAATATCATGTTTTTTTAAATATTTAATCAACTCGATTGGTGGTTTCAAATCACCAAAGCTATCGAAATACTCACAATAGTCATTATCTTTTACATAGGCTACCCAGTGAGTTCCTGCATTTCTATAATCATCTAAATTTAACACACCACATTCAACAGATTTTGGTCTTTTCGGTAATTTGTTTCTCATAAAAACACCTCTGAAGTGTGGAATGTCGCCTGAATGTTCTATTATATCTAAATCGCTTAGAGCGCGGTTGGGTAGCCTCCTTTTCAGTTTTTTGATTTTGTCAAACATAGACCGCCACCACTTTTATATGGTTTAATGTACAGACCTTTCCCTATTGCAATAGATTCCATCATCCTGTTATGACGTTCAGATTCTTGAAGATTTTTTTGTGCTGATTTATAATCATTGACAGCTTTTGCTACGCCCGCTGCACCTCCAGTTAATGCACCCAAAGCTGATAAGCCCGCAAATATAGGTATCAACGGCAAGAAGCCTCCAATTTTTGGAATTGGTATAACACGAGGAATTCGAATATGTTTTTTAGAAAATATTTTTTTTGCTACTGAATACGCAAATTTGATAGCAGACTTGTTGGATTTAGGTTTAAATTTATTTAATTGAGAACCTATTTTGGCGACAATCGATTTAAATGTTTGTCCACCTGCACCCATTTTTAATTTAGACTTCATAACTTTGCTTACTAACCAAGACGTAAGTTTTTCACCTTTTCCTGCATTCTTTGATTTCATTCTTTGTTTAGCCATACTTCTAAGTCGCAAATCAGCTTTATGCCGATCTTCTAGATTATAACTATTAGTGTAAGCTATGTCGTGTTGTTTACAAGCTTCGTCTAATTCATTTACTCCTTTGTCACCTCTAATTAACCTTTCTCTTAGTCTTGTACCAGGCCCACAATAGTTGTATCCTGGTAAATGCAACTCAAACGGTATATTGTTTATTATTGTATTGAGAAGTCCTCCTCCTTCCATCAGCAATAAGGAAATGATTATAATTTTAATACATTTTTATTTTATAGATTTATGATCCAAAACATTTATTTTTATCGATCCAAGAATTATGAGTTTGATTGAAACCTAACCATTTTACAAATAATTTATTGCCATTCCTTTTTATCACCTTTTCTATCAAATACATGTCAGGATATTTTGTTTTTTGAAGTTCTTGTTCATAAAATGATCCTAATATGGGTTGTTTGTGTTGATCTTCAACGTGGTAAGTATAAGGGTTAGTTTTATTTACTTTTGTGATTGTAAAAATTTCTGTTGACCAATTTGGCGTGTATCCTTTTTCAAAAACACCTTTATACTTGCTGATACGAACAAAATCCCCTACACGAAATTTGAGTTTATGAAGTATATTTTTTTTATGTGATTTAAATATATTATTCATAACCAATATATTATTTGATGAATTAATATCTATGGGTTTGAATTTTGTAGTACGATGCACTGTGTTGTTATAATCTGCTGTTATATTTCTTAATGGTTTTCCAATCCATTTGTAATTTCCAACATAGTGAAAATGTTTATATATTTTGTTTTTTAATGTTCGTATCAATCTTTCAACGATTGAAGCTTTTTTATCTGAATATGTTGAATAATGGTTTATTTCATACTTTTTCAACAAACACGTTAAACTATCATTATAAAATTCTTTTCCTTGGTCTGTCTGCAAGTGTGATGGTTCTCTTCCATTGTCTAGCAAACAGTTAAATGCTTTTGTCATTTCAAACTTACATTTTGACTTAAGTGCAACAGTCCATGCAAATTTTGAAAAAGCATCAATAACTACCAATATGTATTTAAAGTTGTTATTAAATTTCTGAAGTTTTTGCATGTCAATTAAGTCAGCTTGCCACAAATCATCTATTCCTTTCAATATAACTGATCGCCGAGAAAAATTTTTTCCAGCTTGCTTATGTATTTCATTAATGATTTCTATTTTATTCATTTTGTTACTTTTTATCAAAATCTAATTAATTATGAATTAATTTCAACTCTGCCTTGGGTGAAAGTTTTGGTTTCAACTGATTAATTATAACTTGCATTTGTGTTTTTATATTTTTTAGCTCTAGGTCCACATCATGTTTACTATAAAACTCTTTAAGTTTTTGATCAACATATTGTTTATTCACCGCATCATCAGGGAATGACGGAATCTTCACTCCTTTGAGTCTGGTTAATTTTAAATCAATTTCTCCATTTTCTGCACGCAATAAACTTATATCAGACAAATTAGGTAAGCGTAACCTTTTATGTACGTGATGTCCAAATTTGTCAATATTCATATTGCTAACCGTTAAGAAGCATTTACTGAGGATGACTAACCAAATAAATTTAAGCTATTTTATTTTATATTTAATCAATAATGCCACTTTCACGTAATTCCTCTATGATAGATATTATCTCATTATCTAGACCAGTATTGCCAGCATCGCGTGAAGCTAGTAATAACTTCAATCTTTCAACTAATTCATTAGGATCGTCCCAATATACATAATCAATATTTCGTTTTACTTTTTTCATAAGTGTTAGCCCTGAACCAAGTGGTAGGCTTTCAGTGCTTGAACAATGTTTAGTTAATTTAAAAAGTGGCTTTATAACATTCATATATTTAAAACCTTTGTTACTTTTGATTGGTTTTTTGAAATCAAAATTACGCTTATGTGCACTTGTATCTAATAAAATTTGTTTATAATTACTTAAATCATCCTGGGTCACCATAGTCATTGTAGGCGTTTTTTTAAACAGCAATTCAATAAGTCCTTGTGTCTTAATATACATTTTACCACCTATCGAGATTTCTTTTGGCAAAAGATGAACCCGAGATGCTCCTATCTTCATTTTGCCACGTTCCCATCTAACGCCAAAAGGAACTTCTATAAAGGCTTCAGAAGGTTCACGCCACGTACAATCGTTTGAGCTTAACGACTTGAATGATGAGGCACTTGCATTTTGATCGTCATTTTCACTATCAGCTTGCTCATCGCTTAATTCATTAGCCGTATCGAAAAGAGTCTTATTTTGCAAAGATTCGAGAGACTCATCCAAAGAGTCATCATCAGAATGATCATCTACACTTATTTTCTTGTCTCCTGCATCTATTGGTTTAACATCATTACCGTTATTAATATTATCATTAAGTGGTTTGTGCATTGTTGCCATCTTGTTAAGTGGATCTGTAATTGGTTTTAAAACAGATTCCAGTGCATTGTTGGTATCGAGTTTATAATTTTTCATCATATTCACTTTCTTCTTAACTGCATCTACAGATTTTATAATTTGTTTTTTTAATAATCTTTTCTCATCCATTTTGATAGGCAACTAAAAAGTAGTTTGCGTTTTGAAGAGCAAACCATCAATGAAGAAATATTTATATTGGTTTTCATTTTATGCCAATTTTATTCAAATATAACGAACGTATCAAAGTTTTTTCTATAGTATCCTTTATTTCTTTCAGAATCCTTGTTTATAACTAAGAAATTATATGGAACACTCCAAATGTTTGCACACATATTGCGAAACTGATTCCAAGGCATATCAGTGTTGACGTGTTCATGATAAACATGTCTCAGATTAATATCATCTTGTTTAAATAAAACTAAAAGGTTTGCATTGTCTCTGATGAGTTGCTTTGGAATCTTGCTGTAAGTTTGGTTTAAATAAAAACAATCTATATTTTTATGTCGACCCATAGCAAAATAGTCACGTATATTATTTTGTTTTTCACAGGCTACATCATCGAAAATTATAATAGAATTAGATTTAGCTTTTTGAGGACTTAAAACACTATCATTTTCACTATATTTCGAAAACGTAACTCCTGGTACCATTTTTAATACGTGTTCTAAAAATAAATATTTAGGTTGATACAATGTTTTCGAATATATATAAACATTCAAAAATTGCAATCCCTTTTCATGCAAAATAAGACCAACCATCAGATTAGTTTTACCGCAGTTAGAGGGCCCGCAAATGATGCAACGAATAGTGTTGGGTAAAAGTTTTCCATGTTTATTGTCAACATTATTTAATGCGATGCAAAATTTATCCAATTGTAAATCATCAGATTGTTTCACGAATAACACGTTTAAACCGTAAAATGGTTAAAACAGAACTGACATTTTTACTACAGACTTCGTTATTTTATATTATAGAATCATTAAAATGATCTTGACATCGCACACTATTATCATGTTATGCAAATATTGGGATTCTGCCTACGAAGTGAGTGGAGGACTATCGCCAGCAAGGGCTGGCGAATCATTTCGAACCAAGGTGGAGGACTATCGCCAGCAGGGCTGGCGAATCATTTCAAATCAAGGTGTAATAAGTTATAATGTTTTAACAAAATAAATATTGGGAATCTGCCTACGAAGTGAGTGGAGGACTATCGCCAGCAAGGGCTGGCGATGGACCGAACACGAATGGAGTGGGGCAGAATTCCCAATATTTAACTACTGTCAGCCCATAGCCATAACCGCTCGGCCATCATTGCTTCTAAACTACAAACAAATCTACAGCAAAACACAGCCTCATGTATTAGGGTGGGGCTTGCCATAGTCCTCACGCTTTGCAGGCTGCTTGGGGATCCCAGTGTAAGATGACAGTGCTTCAGAAGGCGCTGCTGCCCACCTGGTATTATTCCCTTGCTCCCACAGGAAAATAGATAGATAGATAGCTAGAAAACTCTTTATTGTTACACCACATTTAAAATATTAAAGTTTACATCATAACATTTAATTAAATAATAATAACATAGTGTTACAATGGGCGGCCTTATCACTAAAAGTGATCTCTACCAGGCAACCTTAGGATGGAGTTGAATAAACAAAACAGTTGGGGCGGGTGTAGTCTAACAATTAACAATGAAAAAAGTACAAATTCATAGAAGTATTTTAAAATAAATAAATACATAATATATATACGCATAAATAAATATATACACATATCAACATACATAAATAGATAATGATATATATATATATATATATATAAATAAATTATATAAAGATACATACATATAATAATATTATCCCATACAAAGCCTAGACATTGACAAAAATGTAGTGCAAAATTAATTGGACAAATAAAACTTTTTTTAATTTGATCCTTGAACATTCTGAGAGTCGGTGCTTGCCTGATAGACACAGGAAGAGAACACCACAAGCGAGCAGCCTGAATGGTGAAAGATTTGCTATAGAACGAACTAGTATGAGGATGGATTTCAAGTGTAAGATTTTCTGATGACCTTAAAGTGTATGAAGAACAGTGAAGGAAATCAAAACGTTGCTTGAGATAGCGCGGGGATGTAGGATTAAACAATATATTGTAAAGGAGACTAAGAATATGAGCATTCCGGCGAAAACGTATTGTCAGCCAATTGAGCTTAGCTTGCAAATGTTGATCCCACCTCATATAGCGATCCATTGTTATTCCAAGATTCTTTACAGAGCTACTAAAGGGAATAGCAATACCACCAAAGAAAACTTGAGGAAGTAATACCCAGTCTATTGTTGACATTAATCTTGAGCTACCAATAACTATTGTTTGTGTCTTAATGGGATTTACTTGTAACCCAAAAGAATTGCTCCATTTAGCTATGCGATCCAGATCAGCATTAACAATCTGAATGGCTTCAGGTAGTTTATTCACTGGTAATAAATCTGTAGATCGTCTGCATATAGGTGGTAGGAAGAAGTGAGGTTGTGAGAAATCGAATTAATAAATAAAGCAAACAATAAAGGAGATAAGACGCCACCTTGCGGGACGCCTGCGGTCGTGTTACACCAGGAAGAGTATTCATCTTCAAGGCGAACACGCTGCCTGCGCCCGTACAGATAAACCAATCAACTGCCGTTGGAGAAATGTTAATTGAGCTAAGGAGAGCAAGAAGAATGTCAAAATTCACAGTGTTGAATGCGTTGCTAAAATCTAAAAGAGTTAATACAGTAACTTCGCCATTGTCCATTCCAAGACGGATATCATCAGTAATTTTTATGAGAGTAGTTACTGTGCTATGCCCAGGTCGAAAGCCAGATTGAAAAGAGTTTAAAAGTCTGTTACTAGTTTAGAATTTGCTAATTTGGTTGTAGATAAGACGCTCGAGCACTTTTGACAGGAATGGAAGGATTGAAATGGGTCGATAATCGGAATAAGATTTAGGGTTTGATTTTTTAGCCAAGGGAATAATTTGAGCGTCTTTCCAAATTGAGGGAAATACTCCATCAGAGACAGAGTTATTAAAAATGTGACAGAGAACAGGAAGTATAACATCTAGTATGGGCATAACCATGTTACGACTTATGCCGTCAACACCAACAGCATTAGGAGTGATTGAAATTACGCTCTTCTTAACATCGCAAGCGGACAGTTGATTAAAAATAAATGGCGAATGGTCGGGAGTCGGTAAAGTTGAAAGGTAACGTAAGGTATTGTTTTTATCTGAGATGTTAATATCAGACAACGAAGAGAAATGTTGGTTTAGAGAATTGATATTTACATCATATGGAATAGATTCTTGTCGTGATTTACCTATTCCCAATGACCTGAGAAATTTCCATACTTTGGCAGGGTCCTCATTAGCGACAGATTTGTGAACATGGTGGCGTAAAGCATCCCTACACACCATATTGCAGCGATTGCGAGATTTAACATACACAGCTTTATTTTCATCACATGGTCTACGCTTGTATTTACTTTTAGTGACAACTTTTTTATGCATTAACACTTTTATATCATTGGTTAGCCAAGGAGCTGGAAGGTGCTTTAATTTATAGCTCGAAGAGGGGCATGCTTATCATACAACTGTGTTAATAAGGAGTTGAATATAGCAACTTGGTCATTCACAGTCACTGCATCATATACCGGAGACCAGTCGACTACTTGGGCATCATTAAGAAATGCTACCTGGTACATGCCACTAAAATTGCGCTGAAGTATGATTTTAGGTTTTGCTTTCGGAGGACGAATTTTGTAAGATAGGAATATCAGATCATGATACGAAAAGGCATCGGCGGAACATTGACCGTGCTTAGCAACATATACAGGAGTGTAAGTCTTACCCGGCACTCCTCGGGGCAAAATTAAAAAGCCGAATTATAATTTGGCAGAATTTATGTGTTATTGTGGTCGACACCCCTTACAAAGAATAATAAAACATCAACAAGTAAAAAAATTAAATGTATATTTTGTTTTTGTAACATCCTAATTAAACAATATAATCCATTATTATAAAAAAAAGGACGAACATGGTGGTTTATTCACTTAAAGGTTAAACAGCAAATGATGAATCTCAGCTATATACGACCCCGAACTGAATGTGAAAGTCCTATAATTTTTTGAGCATACCTATTTACATTTAAATATATTGTATACTGGTACATCCAAATCTCACTTGACTGGCTATTTATTATTTTATATCTAAAGTTGACATTTTCAGTCAGGGTAACTTATAAAGAAGGAACGAATTATTTTTCTACATCATCACCACGAGCTATAGCTGCCTAGCAATCTTTTATTTGTTTTCCTGTTCAATCAGCTTTGTGTGTTTTATCAGTAGAACTAACATTTTCTTGAGCTATTTCTGGGTTTTTAGAAGTATCAGTGGGTTGTGGATTTGCCTTGTCACTAGCTTGATTACCACCAATGCTAGTAGAACCATCATTTGCCTTGCCATCGGTTTTTTCATTAGCTTTCTCACTCTCATCACCTTCTTTATTCTTGCCACTGGTTTCACCTTTCATAGCACTGGCGTCATCTTTTTTCCCAGTATTTTCACCAGCGTTGCCACTAGATTTATCTTTGCCTGTGTTTTCATTTATTTTATTATCACTTGAACTGGCCATTTTTGAGTCTGAAAAAAAACACACTTTATACGGGTGTCCCGTAAGTACTGGACCAACGGGGTGTGGGTGATAGGGGAAACTATTATCTACCAAAAACACAAAAAAATATTGTTCTAGGTCTTATAGTTTTAAAGTAATGATTGTTTTTAATAAATAGGTGAAATTATCGTCTTATGTACACACATTTTATAATTCTACGAAATTTATCACTTATTTTTTTGTTATTTTTAATCTAGGCGGTTAAGAAGACAGGTATTTCTAATTAAAATCGTATTTAGGTGTAAATTAAATTATCATTAGCATGAAAATTAAAAAATAAAACTAGTGCAATGTTTACATTTCAAGATGCTCTATGTGGTGTTTGAGCTAAGCTGGTGTAAAAAAAATGTATTATAGCCTAGTGAAACTTTATTTTAAAAACATCTACATATCATACCAATTACAAAAAAGTATAACACTGTAGTTTAAAGTATTTAATAAATGTTAAATTAGCTTACGGATTTCAAATCTAAGAAATCGTCAGGTAGACAATGTGCAAAATAATTCTCGGAATCACGTAAATTCCGAGAATTATTTTGCACGTGCACACTGAAATTCTTTTGTACTTTTCCCGGCCAATCATAGACGATACTCGAACCCCCTCTCCTTTCCTATTACTTACGATTCACGACTCCTTCAGTGACTTGCTTACAGCTTGTAACTACATACGTGTTTCTCTCGATCCCATTACGATTATTACTCCTTGTTGAAGTGCGCTTGAATTGGACCTCGGTTTTGCTTGTGATTTGGTATTGTTGAAGTTGGAAAAATGCGTAATACCTACACTCCCCGTGAATACGCAGAAATGTTTTTTATTTACGGGCTCTGTGATGGGAATGCTCGGCAAGCTGCACGTACATATCGTGAGCGCTATCCTAATCGAGATCGCTATCCCGATCACCGTATTTTTCTTCGGGTCAATAATGCCTACCTAGAAGGTCGTATTCCTGGAGCTGGAAATCCTGAAGGAAGGCCTAGAACAGTGGATGAACGTCAAATACTGGCAGAAGTAGAAGAGGATCCTTCCACTAGCACTCGTCGTATTTCTAGACGCACTGGTGTAGCTAGAAGTACGGTACACCGCATATTGAAACGGAACAACTTAAACCCGTATCATGTACAACGAGTTCAAGCACTGTTACCTGCTGATTATCAGCGACGAATAAATTTCTGCCGAGAGATGTTGCGTCGATGCCGTCAAGACCGAAACTTTTTTAATTCCATATTATGGAGTGATGAATCATGTTTTAAAAGGATGGGAGTGTTTAACATACACAATCTTCATCATTGGAGTGTCGTGAATCCTCGAATAGTGAGAGAGGATCGATTTCAGCACCAATTTGGAGTGAATTTGTGGGCAGGAATATTGGATGGCAGAATTATCGGTCCTTTTGAATTACCGCCGAGACTTAACGGCGCTGGTTATCTCCAATTTTTGAGACGCGATCTCGTTAATTTGTTAGCAGACGTGCCACAAGAAGTACGCGAGAGAATGTGGTTGCAGCACGACGGTGCACCAGCCCACTATTCACGGCAAGTGACAGAATTTTTGAACGAGACGTACCCAAATCGATGAATAGGACGCGGAAGTACATTATCATGGCCGCCACGATCTCCCAACCTGAATCCTTTGGATTATTTTTTATGGGGTTACTTCAAAGAAGCAGTTTATGAAACGAATATTTCTGATGAAAGAGAATTACGACAAAAATTAAATCATGTTGCTGAATCGATAAAAAGTAATGAACGGGCTCGACGAAGTTTACAAAGAAACTTTATACGAAGATGTTGGTTATGGTAAGAGCTAGAGGAAAGCATTTCGAGCACTTAATGTAAGATAAAATATGTGTAATAAAAGCTTTTCCATAATTAACAATGTATTTTATTGTCTTGCAAAAATGTCCTTTGGTTTTGATAGTAATTAAAATAGGAAAAATAATTATTTGAAACCAGTGCTATACTTTTTTGTAATTGGTATGATATGTAGATGTTTTTAAAATAAAGTTTCACTAGGCTATAATACATTTTTTTTACACCAGCTTAGCTCAAACACCACATAGAGCATCTTGAAATGTAAAAATTGCACTAGTTTTATTTTTTAATTTTCATGCTAATGATAATTACACCTAAATACGATTTTAATTAGAAATACCTATGTCTTCTTAACCGCCTGGATTAAAAATAACAAAAAAATAAGTGATAGATTTCGTAGCATTATAAAATGTGTGTACATAAGACGATAATTTCACCTATTTATTAAAAACAATCATTACTATAATGACTATAAGATATAACTATAAGACCTAGAACAATAATTTTTAGTGGTTTTGGTAGATGATAGTTCCCCTATCACCCACACCCCGTTGGTCCACTACTTACGGGACACCCGTATAGTGTAAGGACTAGGTATATGATTTCAAACCAAAAATATTACCTTAATTATATACTAAAACTTCTACGGTCTACTTAGAATTTATCGTCAGAAGAAACTTAAGACCAGGTATTGAACTTACAAGTAAAGCCAAATATAACGAATAGTTTGTATTTATTATATATAATAATAGCCTTTGGCTGGGGCTGGTATTTATGCACGATGGATGATGGTTTTTATGCTTATGGGTTTTATGCACGAGTTATGCACTCAGATTTTCACTTCTATTGCGAGCCATTTGAACAATGATATTGTTAGTAGGACATACCTTTAATTGAAATCGAAACTGATGTTAGAATAATGTAAGATTTTGAGTTTCATTGTATCGAAAACACATATCTAGGTTTTTAATAATACCCCTTCCAATGGGTATTATTAAAAACCCAGACAAACTTTTGACATCAAATATATTTTTAACTAAACCTCTTTGAACAAATTAAAAAACACAATATTTTTATGCACCTGTGCTATTGTGCTATAAAGCATACCCCGCAGTTTTATTTCTATAGCACAAAATAATGAAAATACAAAATACTTTTCACTTCTCATGCTCATAAAGTTAGCGGACTAACCTCTGCCTATAACGGATGTATTTCGTCCAAACGAATTGCACTGCACCCGTCATACTGAGTCATAAAGTTGTTAAATCTCATCAAGTTTTGAGCTTTAGAGATTTACTTCGAGGTGAAATGCTTGTTTTTTTTTCTAATAAAAAGATGTGTGTAATTAAGTTACTTCCTTACTAGATAATGAATATGGTATTTAACCTGGTTTCTTATCAGCACTATTTGCTGATGATATGGCTGACCCTGAACTTGATGATGTAGCAGTCCCTGTGCTTGATGTTGCAGTAGACCCTGAGCTAGATGTTGTGGTAGAATCTTTATTTGTTGGTGAAGTAGAACCTTGGCTGGACGCTGTAGGAGACCCAGTTGTTGAAGGTGAACTGGACTCTGTAAGCGAATGATATCTACATAAAAGAATGCATTTATTTAGTGGTTGGGCATATTGCAAATGCTCGCCTAGCTAGTAGCTAGCTAAGCGAACAACTGTAGAGTAGAAAATCTGGCACCAAACTCGTATTGTTGTGTTCCTAAAAGCCAGTTCCTATTCTACGTTGGAACAATATGGAAAACCTGTTTACTATCTTCACTCGCAACGATGAAGAACAATGAAGAAATATCGATCACAAAAAAAGAGACCAGGCAGCAGTTAAAAAGTACAATACAATATCCTCATACGGTTATCGACCAAATGAGCGCGAAGCGATCGATGCGTATCCATTTCAGTGCAGGCAAAAATGCTTTCATATGTCTTTCTAACCAGATTTCAGTTGTTCTTCTCTACAGGTCGCATTTCAAACAATTCACGTGAAGGTTTTGGAAATTTTTCATAACGGTGGAAATATGGAGGCTATTGACAATAAAAAAATTGTTCAACTTGGAGGGCCAAAAGCATGCAGACCATTTTGTGTGTTTTAGGCTCCCTGTCCCTTACTACTTATTATTTACTAATTTTTGATTATTATTATTATTATTTACTTCCTTTTCTATGGACCGAAACATGTCAACATTTTTTTCAACCATCTTTAGTAGAACATGCACCGAAACGCGCCGATTCGCTTGTGAGAGAGATGACATTATACTGTTTTTTATTTATTTATAACCATAACATCAAAAACTTACAGTCTACGACCAATACGTTTTGAGCCAAACATAAAGTAATAGTATACATAGTTAAATGAAGAAAATAAAACCTAAGAGATCTCTTAACTATAACAACAAAAATTGGGTAAATATCGAACACAATTTTGCTATACAACATTAATATTAGACAAGAATAAATCGATTTCCGGTTGACAAACTATTAAGGTGTTTAGCAGTGTGAGTACGTGGTCTGTCGGCGCGTATCGCGCGGTGTGTGAGCGCGGTGGTATTAGTGCCACGAAGAGGGGCACACTGCGTCGGCGCATCTGAGCACGCGCTCGCGGCTCGCACCACCCGATATATAGTGCACACTGAGATAACGCACTGGGATAATATTCTTATGCTAGAATAGATAACTTTTCTATTGTTAAGTAGTAGATAATAATGAACAATGAGTGCACACTTTCGTCTCAGCTCTAACGTGTTCATTCCCACCATACCGCTAATAAATAAAGAAGGATATATTATGCCCAAGAGGAGTAGTATCCATACAGTTTCCTATACATAAACCGAGCAAACTTTCTTTGTATGCGGTCAACTAATAGCGTATACTTCTTTTCGTGAGGGTCCCAGATTAATACATTAAATTCTAATTTACTGCGGACTAAAGCATTAAAGAGAGACAGTAAAGCATGCTTATCATTAAATCTAGCTGATTGCCTCTTCACAAAACCTTAGGATTTATAAACTCTCTTACATAGCTCTGTGATATGGCTGTTAAACGTTAGCTGCGAATCAAACGTGAGACCTAGGTCCTGCATCTTTGTGACGCGCTCCAGCGGTACTTCAGACATAGTGTAGTTGTGAACATGAGGTGAGCGGGATCTTGTAAAAGTCATTATTTTACATTTGGACACGTTGAATTTTAACTTGTTCCTCTCACTCCACTTGATAACACTATCAATATCACGCTGCAGCGCCTCGCAGTCAACTTGGTCATCTATACCCAAGAATAACTTCAGATCATCGGCAAACATGAGGCATTTGGCCGTTCGGACAACATTCGGCAGATCGTTTATCATGATCGTGAACTGAGTCGGTGCCAATATACTTCCTTGACTCACTCCAGATAATGTAATATTTGGATCAGAGCGGTATCGATGATGTACAAATTGGATCCGGTTGGTAAAATAATTACTAAACCGATTTCAGCAAATTTCTTTAAGAGAATGTCATTAAGCACTCAATCAAAAATCTTTTTGAAATCGAGGTACGCCACTTCTACTTGCCAATTTCGATCCATGCCAGTCCTCGTGTAGACCACAAAGTTGATTAAATTGGTGGTTGTGGACATTCCAGCACAAAAACCAGATTTTTTGAATTCGGATTTCTTGCAACTCTGTGTTGAAATGTATGTTCATTCTTCTTTTAAAAGAAAGGTTTTGCATCACGCTAATCTTGAAGCAATGATGGCTGAGCGGTAATAGCTGTGGACTGCCGTGCTGCATATCCATGGTTCGATACCCACCGCTAGCTTGAGTTTTAACGCAGGGTGGTAAGGCATTTTGCGAATGCTCGCCTGGCTAGCTACCACCCTCAAGTAAAAAATCTGTAGCTAAGTACCTAACAGTGTGTTACGGCAGCAGTCCTTGAAAGCCAATAAAATTACATGCACATACGTCTTAATTATTGTATGTCTCAGGGTGATAAGTGCAACGCAGTTGGGCTTCTTGAAACACCTATTCATAATTAAGTTTTAGAAATGTGAGCAAAACAAAGTTTCATTCGTAGGATTCTGTACCCAAAGAGCAAAACTAACCCAACTTCTCGTCCATATTTCACGAGTCACTTATTCGTAAATGGATTGAGTTACACAACCTACAATTTTGATACTGGGTGTAAAACCAAACCAAAGTGACCCAAAGTGGAATTTTGGATTAGAAATACAACCGATTTGTCGTTTTAGTACTCAAAACGTATAATACATATACATGTTTATCTCTTATGCTCGTAAAGTTCTTGTTTATGCCCGATTTAAGCAGAGAAAAACATATTTTTGTGCACTAGTGCATAAAATCCTGCTTCCTCACATCTCTTTCCCGGTTTTGATGTTTTTTTTAGATTCGAAAACTGGTGGTTGTCATGTGGTCCCAAGTAAATGATCTGTCGAGTAGTGTTTGAGTTATCCCGAATAATGCTTAGTTAGGTTTGAGGCTTCTTTTGTTAAAATTTTAATTTATTATTTGTATTATATAAACCAACAAATAATGAAAACTCTACATTTGTATGTGGTTTTAATAATAAGCTTACCAACAAATAAAAATGTTTCATTTACAAGCGTTGCATTGCGGAAAGTCTTATCTTGCGCTTGGGCAGTTTTATTTGTTTTTCTTTCACGGTTTGTTACGATGGCAGAACCTCGGGCTGACTCACGCTTGAGCTGTATTATTGTCTAGTAGCTTAGCTCTTTACCAAGCTGGTAGATAATAAGTGTAATAATAGAATAGGAACTGTTTCTCAAGATCATCTAATGGAACATTTTGTTTTACCTTTGTTTGCCGGTGGACTAGATCCTGTTGCAGGTGTAGTGCTTTCCGTCGCATGTGCAGGTGCACTGGTAGTAAGAGCACTGTTGCTGCCCGTTGCGCCCGTGCCGCTGGCTGCCGAGGGCTCAGTAGAGCTGGTAGCTTCTGGGGAGGCAGTAGTACCAGTGCCTGCCGGAGAACTAGTGGTACTGGCTGGAGGTTCAGTTGAGCCAGTAGCTGAGGCAGTAGAGCCGATGGCTGCCGGGGATGCAGTGGTGCTGGCTGCTGCTGGAGAGTCTGCAGAGCCAGTGGCTGCTGGAGGGGTAGTAGAACCGGTGGCTGCCGAAGGGCTGGAGGAGCCAGCGGCTGCCGGTGTAGTATCCTGACTGCCCATTGTGCCTGCGCCCGTCACTGCTGGAGTGCTGGATGTGGCGGGGGTGGAGGTGGATGTAGTTAGCTCGTTTTCCACTGGCATCGCTCCTATCATCGCGATCAGGGTGATATATAACACCTTGAAAACAAACAACACAAAAATATAAGTATCCAAATGTAACGTCTCATTTTAGTTTTTACGTGATGGGCATTAAAGATAGGTATTGTATTTTGTCAAATAAAGTATCTCTTCTTTAATAAATTATTTTTTTATTATTTCGACACATTTTCTCTTCGATAGCTTTTTAGCGCCATTTGGAGTTTTATGGATTATCAAAAATGGAGTATCAAAAATGGAATGGAATTTAATCTTTCTAAATGCTCCCAGATGACATTTGGCAGAATGCATTATCCTTTCCAATTTCAATATTGTTGGGGTGATTAGGTCTCTTTTAGGTTGAGTTAACTTTGCGAAGGAAACAAACGTGTGCTCCGTTCAATATTTATTGCAAGACTAAATTTTGTTCTATATCGACTTAACATAAACCGCCCACCAAAGGACTCTATTAGTCCTTTAAAATGATTATATCCTATAGCTTTCATGCAACATAAGGTTTAATTGAATTAACACTTAACAAACTATTCAGTTTCGATTGGTAAAGCACATAACTTTGAAATGCACCGTTTCACTATATTGTCACCACTTTTTACACTGTATACTCTTGTGTAACCATCTTGCCCTGGGTGTTTGTCCACGATTCTTCCCATGGCCCACTTGCCTGGTGGTAAATTATCCTGTTTTATCAGTATGATGTCACCAATTTTGAATTCCTCTGTCCGTTTCAGCCATTTCGGTCTTTGTTGTAGTCGGGACAGGTATTCTTTTTGCCATCGGCTCCAAAAATCATTTAATAGCTTTTGACAATGCTGCCATCTTGACAAAGTGC
The DNA here is from genome assembly GCA_963854805.1 of Plagodis dolabraria. NCBI lineage: Eukaryota > Metazoa > Arthropoda > Insecta > Lepidoptera > Geometridae > Plagodis > Plagodis dolabraria. Next base: position 17,340,240 of record OY978468.1, on the reverse strand, counting down.
TAATATTGACTTCCTTCAAGCTAGGACTGGGCACAGTAATAGGCGCTTCACCAACTAAAAAGTGTCCAGGTGTCAGTGGCTGCATGCTGTGATCAGAGGGGTCGATAGGACACAGTGGACGGGAATTTAGGCAAGCTTCGATCTCACACAGTATTGTGGTCATCTCTTCAAATGTAAGGTGAGCATGTAAAATCCTTTTCATGTGATACTTCATAGACTTTACTCCTGCCTCCCACAAGCCTGCGAAGTTTGGTGAGTAGGCTGGAATAAAATGCCATTGTGTGCCGTCATTTGCAAGTGTATCACTTATCTCTCCATCAAACTCCAAACGCGCTTCCTTCCAGGCATCAGTAAGTTCTCTATTGGCTCCTACAAAGTTTCTGCCTTGGTCACTCCATAAATTAGCACATTTGCCTCTTCGAGCGCAAAATCTTTTGAAGGCTCCAATAAATGCTTGTGATGTAAGGTCACCAACCAGCTCCAGGTGGATTCCCTTTGTTGCCATGCAAATGAAGATGGCGACGTATGCCTTGACAGTTTTGCCTCCTCGGCCCTTGTTCATTAAGATTTGGAATGGCCCCGCGAAGTCCACACCCGAATTTTCAAAACTTCGTGAGGGATTCACTCGAACTGACGGTAAGTCACCCATGATTTGCGTTTTAGGTTTAGCGTTATGTTTGGCACATATCAAACAACGGTGAATGCATTGTTTTACAAGTCCCTTTGCGCGTAATATCCAGTACTTGGAGCTGAGGTAGCTTAACATTAATTGAACTCCACCGTGTAAAGTTTTAATGTGAGCATCAGTGATAATTAAGGAAGTCAGCTTTGTATGTTTTCCTAATATTATGGGATGTTTACGTTCTTCGTCTATTGTGTTAGCATGTCTTAATCTTCCATACACCTTTAGAATTCCACTTTCATCCAAGTATGGATTTAGTGATTTTATTTTGCTTGTGCTCTTCACTTGTTTATTTTCCTTTAATGACTCGATTTCTTCTGCGAACTCTTTTCTTTGTGCTATTTTTATACAAGTTTTCATTGCGTCTTCTAGCTCTTTTGTAGTAAATGTCGCTTCCAAATTGTCTTTCTCTTTTATTGAATATAAAAATCTTTTGCAATAACTCATTGTTCTCAAAAGTTCTGTCAGTGTATTAAAGTTTTCAAATTTTTTCGACATATCAATCTGTTCTTCGTTTTCTGTCATCACCAAAGTTTGTATTGTCTTCCGTTCTTCCAAATCTGTGGGTACGATGTTTGGTCTTGTGAACTGTATGTCTTCATTTGATAACCATTCTGGTCCGTTCCACCACAGATTACACTTCTTCAGATCGCTAACTAACATGCCTCTACTTGCTATATCAGCTGGATTTAATTGAGATGAGACGTGGAACCAATTATTTTTGCTGACGTTTGATGTAATTCCACCACACGATTGGCGACAAATGGCTTCCATCTAGTCGGTTCCCCAAATAGCCACGAAAGAACTATGGAAGAGTCAGTCCAAGCAATAACTTGAGATGGTGGTATTCTCATTGCTTGTGCAACTTGTTTCAGGAGTCTCGAAAGTAGTAACGCACCGCATAGTTCGAGTCGTGGTACTGAAATTGTTTTTAGAGGTGCGACCCGAGTTCTTGCAGCAACAATTGAAGTTTTGTGAGTACCATCTTGGTTTGTTACACGGCAGTATACTACACCTGCATAAGATTTTACGGAACTATCGCAATAGCCATGGATTTCAATCAATTTTTTGTGTACATTGCACGTTCCTAGCCATCTGTCAAGGTGAATATCATTGACATTGGTTAAATCATGACGAATCTTTATCCATTCCTCTCTCAGTGACGTAAAAGATTTCTTAAATCTTGACTGACTTTTATAGCATCCTGTAGTGAGTCACATCCAGACATGAGGTCATCCATGTAAAAATCTTCTCTGAGAATCCGAGCTGCATCAGGATATCTACTCCTTTCGTCATCTGCCAGTTGCATGAGTGTCTTTACTGCCAGATACGGCGCACAAGCTGTACCGAAAGTAACTGTCAATAGCCTATAATCAGACACAGGCTCTGAGGCATCTCTTCTCCAGAGAATTCTTTGGTAATCGACATGATCTTTGTGAACAAGAATCATCCTATACATTTTTTCTATGTCTGCGACAAAACAAATCTCGTGACTGCGCCATCTCATTATTAAACTTCTAAGGTCTTCTTGTAATATAGGTCCTGTTAAGAGCTCATCATTCAAAGATATTCCAGTTCCAGCGTCTTTGCACGAAGCATCAAAAACAACGCGAGTCCGTGACGTATCTTTATCTTCGCGAATGACGGCGTGATGAGGTAAGTACACCGATTTGTTTTCTATTTCATTATCAGGTACTTCTTCAATATATTTTAGCTCTTTGTATTCTTCTATTACCTTTATGTATTCTTCTTTCAATTTTATGTCCTTGTTAAATCTTCTTTCTAATTGCATCAATCTCTTTAAAGCTGTATTTCTTGTGTCTCCTTCTGATGATTTTGGTTTTTCTAATTTAAACGGTAGCTTCACTACATATCTTCCTTCATTATTTCTTGCATGAGTTCTTTTGTATATATCTTTCGAACAACTTATTAACTCGAATTAAATCGAAAAATAAGTTAACAAACTTATTTTTCGATCGTTTTCTTCGTTAGACGCTATCGTTGTATGAACTTGTTTTTCTTCTACATCTGACTTAATTGATGACGGCGGCTGAAAGGGTTCTTGATGAGATTCCGACGCATCTGGTTTCCTTGATTGATGTAGAAGTGTATGGTGGCGCCTCTTGCATATGCGGCAGGACATCGACAAACGACACTTAAACGCCGAGTGCCCTGGAGTCAGGCAATTGTAGCACAGCTTGTTACTTTGTACGTATTGTGTACGTTCTAATGGTTGCATGGATGTAAACACTTTACAATGGCAGAGGGTGTGATTTTCCTTACACATGGGACAGCTCTTTTCTGTAGTGTTAACGTGGAAAACTCGTTCTCGAACAGTTAGCGACTTTGCGGCTGATAACGGTGTGACTAGTTCCATAGTTCGAAATTTGGATTCAAGAAACTTTTGTAAATCTTCCCATTTTGACAGTTCTTCTCCACTCTTATTGTAAGCATACTGTTCCCACTCTTTGTGTGACTCTGAGTCCAACTTCTGCACAACTAGAAATATTATTATTGGATCCCAAGAATCGGTACATACTTGTATATTTTTTAAGCTATTTATAACTTCCGTGGTGGTATCCAGAATTGATTTCAATTGCACGGCTGTCTGTGTAGTACATTTCTTTTGTGCAAACAATCGCTTAAGTAAGGAATTTACGATAAGTCTCTTGTTGTCGTACCTTTGCGCTAATGTAGTCCAAGCGAGGTCAAAATTATAATCCGTCAACTGTATATGTCTGAGTAAGGCAGCTGCTTCACCGGTGATGCTAGTCTTCAAGTAATGAAGTCTTTGAACCTTGGCCAACGACGTGTTGTTATGCACCAATGACATAAATAAATCTTTGAATGCGGGCCATTCTTCATAGGATCCCGAAAATATAGGTAGTGATATGCGCGGGAGATTTATATTTGAACTCGAATGCATTTCTAAAGATGAATCTCTGCTTCCAGAAGAATGTCCTGCTTTTGCGGTCGCGTCAGAGGCCGCGAGTATGTCTTTTAACTCGCCTAGCATAGTCAAGTACATATCTTCATACACTAGATATTCATCATTGATAAAATACGACAGCTTTCCGCGCTGTTCACGGTTCGTACCTTTTATTAAATCCTGATGAGCCTTCTTGAATGTAACCCAATACTCCTCAATGCATTGTATTCGGGATTGTACGTAACCTCTTGTCAAACGGTGTTTGGGGCACTTTTTAAGGTTCACTTGAGTTTTCTTTATTAAATCAGCGGTGTTTTCTAATAAATCAAGTAATTGTTCACTTGTAGCCATTGTAAATAGTCTTATAACTTTCGTATAAACCAAACACTTCGTAAACAGCTCGTTATAACATCGCACAGTTCTTATCGCAGCGTTCTATTGTTCTCCAAACCAGTCCTTCGACATGTATGCTCGTAGCTCAGGTAAGTAACAATCCGGCTCGAAGGACCATATGTTGGGGTGATTAGGTCTCTTTTAGGTTGAGTTAACTTTGCGAAGGAAACAAACGTGTGCTCCGTTCAATATTTATTGCAAGACTAAATTTTGTTCTATATCGACTTAACAAATATAAATTGGGTCAAGGCGTCATTTCAAGTAATGAATTAGTAAAAGATCTAGGAGTCACATTTGATCGTCAATTGACATTTAATAGCCATATCGCTACGGTCGCTAAAGAGGCTTACCAACGGCTTGGATTCGTGCTACGGAATTCCCGGGATTTTAATGATATTGGTGTGATTAAGCTCATATTCAGTACCCTGGTACGAAGCAAACTAGAATCCAGCGCTTGTGTATGGCATCCGCATGAGAGCTGCTATACCTTAATGCTGGAGAAAGTTCAGAAGGCCTTTTTGAGATACCTCTATAAGCGTAGGTATGGGTACTACCCGTACATGTATCCCACCGAATTCTTACACGGTTGTCTGGGATACAATTCGTTGGAAGTAAGGAGAGCGCATGACCAACTGAGAACTATGTGTAAAATCTTGCGCGGTAAGGTTGATGTACCGGAGCTCAGCGAGCAGTTATGCCGCCTCTATACTCCCGACAACTATCTTCGGGCTAGGAAACATAAATTGTTTGCTGTACCACGCTGTAGAACGGTAGGTCATGCGGCCTCCCCGATACCGCGATCCCTTGCTGCACTTAATGCTCTACTCGAAGGTCAACTCGATTGTGATGTGCTAGCGGGCGAGTGGAACATTGTAATGAAAGATTGTTTACATTACTGTGAGTCTGTCGCATCACAGAAACAATCTAGTATATTTAGGTAGGTCTTGACATAGCAATTAGGTATTGTATAAAAACCATTATTTTTCTTTATCATTGACATTTGTATATAGTACTATTATTTTTGTGATTTCTTTGTCTCAATTTTGATAATTAAATGTTTTTGACATATTTATATTTTTTTGACATTAATTTTATATAATTCTCTAATATTTATTATTATCTTTAGTGTAATTCGTGAAAGCGGTACTAATTGAATAAAATAAATAAATATGGAAATTAGTATGAGAATCTGATAGATCTGTCAAAACGTAGCGTCATTCGGACACTTGCTCCTAAAGCCCGAAATTGACAGACAAACTAATCCACCGGATTTGTAGCTGGCACCAAATCCACGACCACGACCACGAACGCGGTCCGCCTTGGACCATATTCGATCGTGGGGCGCACGGTACGCAGAACATTATCATTAATATCGGTACGGCTGGTTCGGAATGCTTGCTTATCGAACGCACTGCGTTCCCGAACCGATACTATCGTTATTAATTAAATATACCGGCTAGCACTCACGGTGTTTAGTCGAAATCTCCGACCGGTGTTCGAACAGTAAAGATGTTCATTCTCAAGGAATGCGGGCAGCCTCGAGGACTGCTTGACGCGCACTGCGGGCGGCTGCTCGCAACGCCCTCTCCGAAACTTGAGGAACGGCGGGCAGCAATGGAGTCGCAGGCAGGGTAGGGGCGCGTGCGTCACTGTCACTGTCTTCACTGCACTCGTCAAAAGTATGTGTAGGGTCTTCGCACACTATTGCAACCACGTCCGATTCGCGGGTAAACGGTTTAGCACTGGTCGAGGCACAATTAAGCACTGGTTTCCACGCAGATGGTAAAGTCCAGCCACCATCCCTATTAAAATTTGGATGACGATTTATTTCAATGGCCTCACGTACTTTCCGCGGCACGAAATACTTCTCTCTCGCTAGTACGGATGCCTTATCAAACCGTATGAAATGTTTCGCATCTGTGATGAGGGCGTGCTCGGCTATTGCGGATTTTTCAACTTCAAGATTCTTAATGCACCTGACGTGCTCCGTCAACCTTGTTGCAATGTTTCGTCGTGTTTCTCCGATATAGGACTTACCACAATCACACGGTACTTTATATACCCCGGGCCCGGCAAGTGGTTCACTGTCCTTCGGTGATCGCAGCATCTGTCGGAGTTGACCTTGTGATCGGAAGATCGCCTTAATTGAGTATCTCCGTTTCATCAGGTATCCAATTTTATCCGTTATTCCTTTGATGTACGGTAGATACACCGGCGATCTGTTTACAGTGGTAGGTCGCATGCGTTCAGTTCCACTCACAAGTCGAGAACATTGGCGCCAATTGTAACCGTTATCCTCAAGGACCCTTCGGACGTGTTCCAGTTCGGCATCAACTAACTGAGGGTCACATAAGCTTAACGCACGGTTGATTAGCGCTCTTGGTACCGAAGATAAATGGCATGGGTGATGATGGGAGTCAGCTCGTAGGTACTGGTCTGTGTCTGTTGGTTTTCTATGCACAGTATGAGTCAAAGTACCGTCAGGTCTTCGTATCACTTTGACGTCCAGAAACGCTAGCACTCCCTCTTTTTCTTCCTCAATGGTAAACGATATCTTCGGGTGTACCGTGTTCAAATGCGACCAGAACTGACTAAGAACATCTCCAGAAATTACAGCAAATACGTCGTCAACATACCGCCACCAGAATCGTGGTTTAGCGACGGCTGTTGATAATGCTGTATTCTCAAACCATTCCATAATGATATTTGCCGCTACTGGAGCTATTGGTGATCCCATCGCTACTCCATCAACTTGCAGGTAATGGTCTCCACGCCACATGAACGATACTATCGTGTCGACGGCGCACCAAACAATTTGTTGGTTTAGTTAGTATTGTGCTACCGTACGCGCAACACGTCGAAACGTGATCACAACAATTCAACGAATGCTTCGGAACTCATTCGAAGATATAATATACGAAAATCTTAATCATCAAGATCTTTAATGAGATTCATATGACTGTACTGTTGTCTGTTTTTAAGATAAAATGTTGCCCATTCTTTTCTTATTTTCTTTTTCTTAGGTAATGATGATGTAGCAAGGATAGAAATCAAAGCTAATGTGATTTTGGCCTGTTTTAATAGAACAGGTGCCATATCGAGACGTGTGCAAGCACTGCTAGCACAAGACGACTGAACGGTTCGGATTGCGGTGCGCTCGTCTGTTTCATGGAGCGCACCGCACGGTCCGCTAGTCCGCTAGTCCGGTCGCACCAAATCCGATCGTCTGTTTATACTTTTAATTAAGGTTTGCGGTTCGTCAAGCGGCTCGCGGGCAAATCTCTGGCTCGGCACTCGCGTCGCGCGTCGTACCAAACGTGTATGTGTGAGCACTCAATGATTTGTCAACGAACTGAGCATTTGTTATCGTTGATAAAAAAAATATGTACAAACAAGTCTATTATTTAGTCGCAATTGTCACTAGAGATACTTTTTGTATGTTTCTAAAATATTATATTTTGTTTATTAATATTTTATATTTGCAATAACGCATGCTCTGCGGATTACATTACAAAATTACAAAAAAAAATATGTGCGGGATTCGAACCCACGTCCATCCACATCTTTAGCTGGGGTAAGCTCTCACTGACTGAGCTAACACGACAATAGGTATTGTACAACCATCGTATTGGGATCAAATATAAAAGGGTGGGTATAAAACCCAAATTTTTCCTCTCGTAAATTTGTAATTTTGTAATATATTTTTTGTAATCGTTACCATAATTCATGGGTTTTGGTAAAATAACGCCTTAATAAATATATGCGTGCAAGGTCACCAATGATCACAAGGGTACGTGTAGTGCAGTGAGTGGGCGACGACGGATTTGTTGTTTGTTGAAGCAGGTGTATCGTGTAATAAGTAGGAAGCCACTACTTATTACACGGCTGCTCAAAAAAAAGGAAAGTTAATTTGTTATCAGGGTTCATGTATGTATGTATGAGTTACTTTATTCCACCATAAATCTAAACAGCTTAACCGATTTTTAATGTATGATATATCGTTCGATTCGTTTTGATAACATAGGTGTAATGAGGTACATAAAAATTATACTGGCGGATTTTAGACGCTACATTGTGAGATAAAAAACAATCTTTTAATTCCTTCAAGTCGTGCGTCTTGACTCGCCGTTGCCAGGCAACCAAGATCCCGCGTGCCGCGACTACCGCGCCCAATACATGCGCACACTGTTACCTCGATTGATAAAATCATAGATTATATAGAACCTACTTCATACCTGTATTTACAAAATAATATTCTAAAAAAATAAGTTATAAACAAGTTTTATTTGTAGGTACTAAAAATACACGTGATTTTGGGTAGGGAGGGGTGTAAGTCTTAAACCTCACCAAGTATCCCAATGGGAAGGGGGGTTAAAAAAGCTAAAAAAAACAGCACGTGATTAATGGATGACCCCTAACTATAATAGTTTTCTGCAATGCCATTGAACTGTCACTTGATAAACATTGTTACTCAGCTGCATTTAATTTACATATGTAATGCTTTGAATAAATATTAATTAATAGAAAGTTATGTTTGCTAAGTAACTAAGTACATTAGGTAGGTACATTTATTTCTATGTTTGAGGAACCCTAATCAAACACATAGAAATAAATAAAAACCGGCCAAGTGCGAGTGGAACTCGCGCACGAAGGGTTCCGTACCATTATCTGTAACCTAATCTTGCAAGTAACATACACTTTTCGCAGTGTCCGATTGAGCTGGGTAGTTACGTTCCTATCCTAGGTAGGTACGAACCCTAAATAGTGATCTCACTAATTGTTTATTTTTAAAGTAAATATACAACTAAATATTCGATGAATATGACAAGTTTCTACCTGTTTTCATTATTATTATTTTTAGCAAATAAACGGCAAAAACCTGTTTTATTGTTTATATTATTTTAATTAATCATATTTAAAAGGAAGATAAAACTAAATATTCTGTGTATAGTTAAAGCGTCTACCTGTCATCGTTATTAGTATCGAGCAAGAAACGGTAAAAAATTAAGTTTGTTGTATGGGAGCCCCCCTTAAATATTTATTTTATTTTATTTTTAGTATTTTTTGTTATAGCGGCAATAGAAATACATCATCTGTGAAAATTTCAACTGTCTAGCTATCACCGTTCTTGAGATACAGCCTGGTGACAGACGGACGGACAGCGAAGTCTCAGTAATAGGGTCCTGTTTTTACGTTTTTCCTGTTGGTACGGAACCCTTAATACTAACTCATTTCTGCTAAAGCTAAGCATTGGAATTGCTTTTTTGGTTAATTATTACACTACTGATGTGATGTAAAATATAGATAATATTCTTATGCTAGATTTACACTACCATAAGGGAGGGAGCTGCATGCTGAAACACAGGCGATAAGCCTAGTTCGGCAGCAGATAGCCAAGAAGCAAAATGTTAAATTTCTCTGGCGTAACAATATTTAAGATTGTAAAATTGTGCTTTTATTCTTGAATAAATGCTTATTATTATATTATTATTACATGCTATACTTGTTTATTTTTTATGCCTTATAGGTTAGCCTTTGACCACTATCTCACCTGATGGTAAGTGATGATGTGATCGCAGATTTTGTTCAGGCTAATTTAAAATTACTGGCTCTCAAGGACGGCTGCGGAATACATCGTTAAGTGTTTGGCGACAGGTTTTCTTCTTGAGGGCGGTAGCCAGCCAGGCGGGCATTCGCAAAATGCCCTACCACAATGCTATAACGACTGCCATCGTAAGATAACAACCGGGACTGACAACTTAACGTGCCCTCCAAAGCTCGTGCACGCTCAGTAGTACCTAATGTCACCAGCAGTCACCCATCCAAGTCATGACCGCGGCGGACGTTGCTTAACTTTGCTGATCGATTCAGAATGGCTAAGCAATTCCGATCAGCTAAGTTAAGCAACGTCCGCCTCGGTCATGAGTAGAAGGGTGCCCGCTAGCGACATTACTACTGAGCGTGCACGTGCTTCGGAGGGCACGTTAAGACGTCGATCCCGGCTGCTGTTGCGATGGCAATCGTTACAGCATGGTGTTAGAGCATTTTGCGAATGCCCGCCTGGCTACGAGATATATATTTATTAACATCAGTTCCTCAGAAGACGCTACCCACCTTTTTATTAGCAGTAAGAACACTTTGTGCGAGTTCGTCCGGGAAGTATTGCCATCATATCTTTTTTTACCGCCCAGCAGAAATGTTCACATTACTGTGTTCCTGTTTGATAGGTATGGGTGCCGGTGGAATCACAGGCACAAGAGACTTAACAACTTTATGTCTCAGAGTGAAGGCCATTTGTGACGAACTGCTTCTTTTATAGGCAGGGGTTACCTCTTAACACCACGTGGGCCTCATGCTTGATCCATAATAAAATATCATTTGTATGTATATAAGACACTGTCATTAATTATTTAAATTGTGCTATTATTAGAAATGTACTGATGTGTATTTAATGAATACTAAGTAATAAAAAACATTATTATTATAACTACGGCATAAAAATTAAATTAAACCGTCTAGTAGTTTACCTTGATTGCTTCTTACGACACTGTAAGATATAGGGGTGCAATGCCCCTAGCCCGGCACCCCACAGGCACGGCAAATGGCGTACGCTAGGGGTATATATTTAAATGCACTCACCAAACTAGTCTCCATTTCGTCAGTATATGTTTTGGGCGATGATGACAGACACCTTATATAGATGCATATTTCAATTCATTACATTATTCCGGCGCGAATTGTTCCTTGTTATTTCAGCTTGCGCGCAGTGTTGCCATTGTTAGCGAAACTGAATTATACCAAATTTTAAGCAAACTTATTTTATACAATTAAATATTAGTAAGCAATTAAATTATTGATAATAGCAATATTATTATACAAATTAATTTTGGCCGGTTTTTTCGTTCACCAGATAATATATACATCAGAACACCGAGCAAATATAGGATACATGGAATTTTCTACAAGAGATACAATCACTATTCGTTCACTATTTTTCTACCTGGCTATATGCCTTTATTAACAAAATACAACGAACTATATACAACTACAAGAAAAGCATTTAGACAACCTGAAAGTTATTGAAGACTCACAATAATAAATGCTTACTTAGTTATTTCATTCTATTAATATTGGTTGTATACAAATCCATTCATAGAAATAGTGACTATCTTATTTAAAACTAAGGCCTTAGAGCTAAACATTTTTTACTAAACTGATTGGTTCTCTTTTGACCTCGTCTCATCTGCTGGTAAGCGGTGATGTGAAATTGATGCAGGCTTTTAGTAATAGAATCGTGGTTACTAGCTGAAACCAACCATTTGACGCTTGGTGACCGATTTTTAAATATGGCTACTGGCTAGATCGATAATAATTAAAATGGCCTGCGGATTGTTAAAAAAATCACACCTATATACCGGAGATATTGTGAGATTTCTGTCACTGATAGGCTAGCATTTGATCACGATCCTGTACGTAAATGATGGTGTATATGGGCGAGAATATTGTTTCAAATTATAAATATGAATAAAATATATATTTTTTTATTAAAAACATAAAATGTCGAGTCGAATGTGTGTTCAATGAGTCAAGACGTCTTGATAATGTTTCGTATAGAAGAGAAATGCATCGAACATATTTCCAGTTATGCTTTTATGGCGCCACATGCGTCGCTCAGCATGAACATTAGGCTAAATTGTCACTAGAGACACTTTATTCTCGTAATGATAACGCTACTCTTCTTTACTCCAAAATATGATTACAAGAACTAGTGCAAAGCGCAAATGACAATTAGTCATTTTTCGAGTACAATATTATTCACTCCGAGCGGGAATCGGACCCGCCTCACCCAAATGTGAAGCTAGTATTATAAAAATCATTTCTTTGGATCAGATGATGTCTACTAGTCTGGATGATGGCCGTATATCCTCCTATCCGCAGTAATAAAATTAGAGCACAAAAATCGGCTCAGTTGGAGTCATCCTCTATAGCTAATTTAAAGCACCCGGTTAGTAAAACCATGGGTTCGAAACCCACTCAAGTTGAAAAATGTTTTGCTCTATAATTATGTAGGTAAACTTGTGATTTGCGCTTAGCACGCGATAGTGCTTGTAATCATGTTTCGATGTATTGATTTCGTTGATTAGACTAAATCGACTGCGTTTGTTGTTAAGAGCCCTTATTCCAGCAAAGCCATTTTACAGCCCTTTTCTCAAGGCTATTGCAGCTAAAGTATAAAAGTTTTTGTTTTTTAAATGATGCAGGAAGAAAGTCTATTATTTTTTTAATAGAGTGCATTAACCAAAACATTAAAAAATACAACTGAAATCCCACAAAATTTTTTTTACCAACTCATGTTTTCATACATTTCTTCATCAGTGTGACTTCAACCATCTTTTTATCGAACAAACATAAATCGTTTTACAGATTCAAAAATATCAGTAAACCAATCATATTACCACCAATGGAGTGCATTAATAACATTTTGATGAATATATGTTACAACTGAGTAAATAAGGGATTGAAAGGGCACTTTTGGCACAAAAATACCATTCAAATTTCTTGTTATTTTTACAAAATCTGGTATTTTATCAAATAAATAAATATGCAATTCATTAGTTGAAGTTTTTATTTAATAGATAATAATATTTTGTCGTTAATTTAGTGAAAAATGTGTTTTATACAATTTTTTCAATATGACCTATAAATTACGGAACACAACGCCTTGCATCTCTTTTCGGGAGAAGTGCCTTCGGCACTTCTCCCTCCCGGGCTATTGTAGGGCCAGGCCCTCGCCCAAAACCCGGTGGAGCTGGACGACCGCACAGGCGGTAGCCAGCATCTCTGTCCTCCCTAAACAAACCTTGCATCTCAGTTTGCGCCTAGCGCTCGCGGAGGGAAGACGTATCGCTGCTCGTCCCGCGCCCTACACGTGCCGCAACTACGGTGTGCAATGAAAATATAGCGTGACCGAGTTGTTTTGATCTATGCGTATGCTTTTATTATTGTAAAGATATTTTTGTTGAGACCATGCCTTTTTCATTATTAACTAGGATTTATTATTTCCTGATCGGAATTGATTTTTTAACCGACTTCCAAAAAAAGGAGGAGGTTCTCAATTCGTCTGTATTTTTTATGTTTTTTACCTCAGAACTTTTGAAAGGGTGAACCGATTTTGAGTTTTATTTTTTAGCCAAGGTGGGCGATGGTTGGTGATGATGATCACCAACGAGTGATGATGGCCAAGTATTTATGTGTAAGTAGGTGATGGATGTACTTAGCTGGTAATGGTATGCGGGATGATAGGCGAAAGAATCCAAGCGAATAGTCCAATAGTGCACATATATTGTCAGTCACAATTACACACATAAACAGTTATTATAGAAGGAATACGAGCACAGCAGATAGGTAGAAACAGTAAACACAAGAAAGACAGAAATGAGATATAGACAATAAGCAAATTATAACTTAGCGAGAAGCGCGTAAATTACGTAACCCTACTCTATGTAAATAGCAGACGTTGCAGCAGCGCCGGTAGTTAAGGAAACATGATATCGCCGATGCAGCATGACGTCAATCGACGAGTCGTATGATCGAATAAACTGTTAATGGCATTCCATAATCATACTTCGATTTGGACACTTCAATTTAAGTTATTTTTAAGTCATAATTGTAAAGTTTTATTTTAAATAAATTCAGTTAAATAAAGTTTCGGTTTTTTTTCGATCCTCCGCTTGCCGCTAACGTATTTGGCGCAGTCGGTAGGATGTTCGCGGGATAGTTCGCGAGACTCAGGACCCTCTTATATCGAAGGCACATCGTGAACTACCCTGGTAGCTATCAAGCACCGTCAGCGAGTATCCAGAATCTACGGACCTGCAGCATACCGGAAGGAGAATCCAAACCTAGATTCACGGAGAAAAACCAGTAATGAAATTTATGTGAGTACATTAGAATAATTCTCGTGTTGCTTCCTTTTATCCTTTAAGCCTACTTTAGCCTTCAAAATTTACCATCCTAGAGCCTTCGGTTCGCGGAAGCCTGAATCCAAACAGGCCCGCCGACGTGTAGTAGACACTTATAGAGATTTAGATATAGATTTAAGTTTTGAATTAGATAATTTATTTAGTATAGACATGGCTCACGACCCGGACACAATTTTCAAGGCCCTTCGCCTTGTCCCTGAATTCGATGGGAACCCAAATATTCTTACCAGGTTTATTAAGATATGTGATGAATTAGCGAAGAAATATTTAAACGCCGCGCCTGGCAACGAATTTTCCAACCTGTGTCTACTGAACGGTATTCTGAATAAAATCACGGGAACCGCCGCTTGTACAATCAACTCTAATGGCATCCCGGAGAGCTGGTTAGGAGTTCTAACTGCTCTAATTAATAACTTCTCCGATAAGCGTGATGAAACAGCGTTGTACAACGACCTCTCTATGGCTTCACAAGGGAATAAAACTCCTCAAGAATTTTACGATCACTGCCAAACGCTGTTTAGTACGATAATGACATTTGTGACTTTACATGAAACCATACCGACTACGATTGAAGCAAAACGCGAGTTATATAAAAAAGTAACAATGCAATCGTATGTTCGCAGTTTAAAGGAACCATTAGGATCGCGTATTCGATGCATGCGCCCTCCCACTATAGAAAAAGCGCTCGAATATGTGCAGGAGGAATTAAATGTTATGTACTTGCAGCAACGTAGTGAACCTCCTAAAGGACAACCGACCCATAAGGTTACTACCGCACTACCACAATTAGGATTCATTCCCCCTAGACCACATAACTTCCAAGCGCCAGTGCCAAATTGGCCTGTTCCCTTAGGACAGCGCCCCATGAGGCCCCCGCCTCAACCATTCAAATTCCCTGAACCGATTCGAAATCAATATCGTATGCCAACTAATACTCAACGTATATTCGGTGCACCACCACCCAACTATAATCCCCGTAGTAACGTTTTCCAATTACCACCCCGAGCCAACCCCCCACCAGGCCCTCAGCCCATGAGTGGAGTACAGCATTTTACTCCTAAGGTTTTGCCGCATACCAAGATGGCCACTGCCCATGATTGGAGTAAATTCGGGAATCCACCACCCTCCAATTATTTTAAGACTCGAGAAGTAAACACGAACGAATGCGTGCCATACGATGACTCATATTACAATGCCTATAGTTACTATCAGGAACCTGAGTACGGTTACCATACAGACTATAACGACTATACTAGTGGATACGCCTACGACTTTCCTCATGACCCGACGTATTACAATGTGACTGATGACAATCAACTGCTTGACGATTCTCAACCACAAGCAAGCTCTAGCCACGGGGAGCAGGATTTTCAGGAAATTTTGACTTCGTCAAAACGAAAATAGAATTAAATCTTCAAACGCAGATGCAGTTACCATATATTCAAATTTCGGACCCACCTTTGAGATTTCTTATTGATACTGGCGCTAACCAATCATTTATAAGCCCCGAGGCCGTTGAGAAGTACTTTCATGAATATCCACTTAATTTCGACCCATTTGAAGTAACCAACATACATGCGACGAGTAAGAATAACTACTCCATTACTTTACCGTGTTTCGCCGAGTTTAACGACAGTGATACCATAAAATTATTCATATATAAATTTCACGATTACTTCGACGGGCTCATAGGTTTAGACTTATTGAGTAATTGGGAAGCCCGTATAGATTTGAAAGAAGGTCAATTATTGACTAGAACCGCTTCAAACCCGATTATGATGTACAATTCACGTAATGTAAATTTATATGAAGACATCATACCAGCGGGTACGTCCAGAATCATCCGTATTCCTATTGACACTATAGATGGTGATGTTTTTGTAAGAGAACAAGTATTATGTAACTGTATAGTTCACGAATGTTTTACGACGGTTATTAATACCCGCGGTTTCTTAGAAGTTGAAAATCCAACACCAAACGACGTAATATTTTCACTTGATCGACCAGCACATGCAGAATTATTTAATACTGAGTCTGAGGGAATTCAACATACTTTAACACGCCCTCAAGACGTAGTCTCAAGATTACGAACCGATCATTTAAATGAAGAGGAAAAAGCTAATCTTGTAACCCTCTGCTCAAATTATTCTGATGTATTTTATATTGAAGGTGAAGCCCTAACCTTTACAAATAAGATTAAACATCGTATTAGGACTACCGACGAAGTGCCAGTTCACACTAAGAGCTATCGATACCCATTCGTGCACCGTCAAGAAGTGAAAGATCAGATAGGGAAAATGTTGGAACAAGGTATTATACGCCCATCTCATTCTGCTTGGAGCTCACCCATCTGGGTTGTGCCTAAGAAAGTTGACGCTTCTGGCAAACAGAAGTGGCGCCTTGTGGTTGACTTTCGTAAAGTAAACGAAAAGACACTGGACGACAAATATCCCATACCCAACATTGCGGACGTTTTAGACAAATTAGGAAAGTGCCAATACTTTACAACTTTAGATTTGGCAAGTGGTTTCTACCAAGTAGAAATGGATCCACAAGACATCGAAAAGACCGGGTTTTATGTCGAACACGGGCATTTTGAGTTCCTTCGAATGCCAATGGGGTTAAAAAATTCTCCATCCACGTTTCAGCGTGTTATGGATAATGTCCTTAGAGGTCTTCAAAACGAGATATGTCTTGTCTACCTCGATGACATAATCGTGTTCAGCACCTCTCTCCAAGAACACATGACAAATCTTGAGAAGGTATTCCAAAGACTTCGAGAATCCAATTTTAAAATCCAAATGGATAAGTCCGAGTTTCTGAAGCTTGAAACAGCTTATCTTGGCCACATAATTAGTAAAGATGGCATAAAGCCAAATCCTGACAAGATCTCCGCCATAGAAAAATATCCCATACCTAAGACTTCTAAGGAAATCAAACAGTTTTTAGGCCTTCTCGGTTATTACCGAAAGTTTATTCCAGACTTTGCTCGGATCACCAAACCTCTCACTCAGTGTCTGAAAAAGGGAAGATAAATCACTCTTGATACAGAATACGTCAACTGCTTTGATAAATGCAAAACTCTCCTCACAAATGACCCTATTCTTCAATATCCAGATTTTACCAAGGATTTCAATTTAACAACTGATGCTTCCAACGTTGCCATTGGTGCCGTACTATCCCAGGGGCCAATAGGGTCTGACAAACCTGTCTGCTATGCCTCGCGAACCTTAAATGAAAGCGAAATGAACTATAGCACCATTGAAAAAGAACTTCTTGCCATAGTCTGGGCCACGAAGTATTTCAGGCCTTACCTATTTGGACGAAAATTTAAGATCCTGACTGACCATAAACCACTAAAGTGGATGATGAATTTGAAGGAGCCAAATTCACGTCTCACCCGGTGGCGACTTAAACTCAGCGAATATGACTTCTCCGTAATATACAAGAAAGGAAAAATTAACACCAACGCAGACGCCTTATCACGAGTTGAAATTCACACTAAAGAAGCCCACGCTTTATTTGAAGAACTATCAGCTATGTCCTTAGTCGAGGAAATAGACGATTTAAATTCTTTAATGGCTAACCCTTCAGAGATAATGCCATCCCACCCAGGTTCTACTACTCTAACTGCACCAGCTCATGTAAATTCTACCACTGAAACCATACACACCAGCAATGAAAACCCAATTTTAGAAATTCCTATAACAGACGAACCCTTAAACAAATTTAACCGACAGATAGTTTTTACTGTTGTTGATGACATAAAGAAACGACCCACAGTAACCAAACCATTTGAGACCCACACGAAAACCTGTATACAGCTATCAGGAACAAGTTTAGAGGAAGATGTAATAAACGCCGTAAAAGAGTTTGTTAATCCAAAAGTAAAGACGGCTATTCTAATCAACCCAACTTTAGCCATGTACCAAATAATACCAATCTTACAGGATAAATTTAGAAGTTCATCTATGAACCTTGTTTTAGCCAAGCGTGAATTAGAAAACGTTAGAGAATACCTTCGCCAACAAGAAATCATCCGCCACTATCATGATGGGAAAACTAACCATCGTGGTATCAACGAATGCTTTTTGGCTTTATCTCATAGGTACTACTGGCCTAAGATGAGGGACCATATAACTAAATTTATAAACGAGTGTACCATTTGCGGACAGGCTAAATATGATAGGAACCCAGTTAGACCACAATTTAATGTCGTGCCCCCAGCTACCAAACCTTTTGAGATCATTCATATGGATCTATTCACAGCACAAAACGAAAAATACATAACTTTCATTGACGTCTTCACTAAATACGGACAAGCTTATCATTTACGTGATGGAACAGCTGTAAGCATACTACAGGCTCTTTTAAAATACTGTACTCATCATGGCGTCCCACTTACTATCATCACCGACAATGGGACGGAGTTCACTAATCAACTATTCATGGAATTCACGCGACTACATAAAATCAATCATCATAGGATACTTGCTCATTCCCCAAACGACAACGGAAATATTGAACGATTTCACTCCACGCTTCTTGAACACCTCAGAATCCTAAAATTACAACAAAAAGATGAACCCATAATCAATTTAATGCCCTACGCTATTATAGCCTACAATAGTTCCATCCACAGTTTTACAAGATGTAGACCTTTTGACCTTCTTATTGGACATTTTGACCCTAGAGACTGTCTTGATATTGACATTACCCAACAACTATTACAACAATACGTACAAACACATAGAGACCAGATGAAAAAAGTATATGACGTTATCAATAACTCCTCTTTAGCCACCCGTACCACCTTGATCGAAAATAGAAATAAAACTAGAGAACCGGAAATTGAATACGCCCCTCAACAGCAGATTTTTATTAATAATCCCTTAGCTAGCCGACAGAAGACAGCCCCACGCTATACCCAGGACACGGTCCTAGCCAACTTACCTATACACATTTATACTTCCAAAAAACGTGGTCCTGTTGCCAAATCAAGGATAAAACGTATCCCTAAAGCAACCAATTTGTTACAGGATCCTGCTAACAATGATCCTCCCACTGACGCGACTTCAGGAGATAAGACTTGAGAACCTCGACGATGGCCCAGGGTTAGTACCTTACAAACTGGGACTCATGAAATTAACCACTCACCACCATACTTTTCTACAGCATATACAACTGAATGACATTGAAGACAATATTCACTCATTACAAACTGAGTTACTAAGTTATCGAAGCCGACTGACTAATGACACTTACTCCCTTTACGAAATTCAAATAAATTATCTCACTAACAAGCTTGGCAAAGTTTCAAGTCAATTAAAATCTTTAGAACCTAACCGAGTCAAAAGAGGTCTTGTAGACGGATTAGGTTCCATCATAAAAAGCATAAGCGGAAACCTAGACCATACGGACGCATTGAAATATAATGAAGCTATCCGAATTTTACAGACCAATCAGAATAAAATTGTATCTGAGTTCAATAGCCATATCAGTATGAATAAAGAATGGGTTACTAAACAAAGTTATATACTCAAGGAATTAGTTGAAAATCAAAGTAAAATCAACGATACTATCGAATTAATACTAAGTAATGATGCGTATCATGAGAATAATTTAATAAAATATGCGAAATTCGCGCAACTTCTAGGCGTCCTAAGCGAAAACATAGAGGACCTAACGCAAGAATTAATTAGAATAGAAAATAGTTTAGCTTTTATTCGTGCTTCGAGCACGCACCACTCTATGATAGATATAGATATATTAGCTTCTATGATTAATAAACTAAAGAATATATATGGCAAGGAGCATGTTTTAGATTTAGAACTTAGACAATACTATGATATTATAAAACCAGGATCATACTATGTGGATAAACAGATAATTCTCGTTTTTAAATTCCCGATTATATCTAGGGATACTTTCGATTTATATAGATTATCTATAGTACCAAACAGAAATGCACAGGCTCTTATCCCATCCTTTCCCTTCATTGCAACTAACGATATGTCTTTCGTGTACATAGAGGCAGAATGCCCGAAGTTAAACGACTGGTATCTCTGTGAAGAAGGAATCATCCACCAGATCCGAACCAAACCAGACTGCATCCAGGAGCTGATCACCAACCAAGTTCTACAAGAATCATGTCAATTCACTATGGTCACCTTAATGAGAGAAGCCATGGAAAAGCTTGACGACCAACACTATATTTTGTCTTTCCCGAACCAAACCAAAGTTCAACTAATCTGTAGCCGAAAGAAACACACTACACTTCAAGGAAGCTATCTTATCACGATCCCTGTAGGATGTCGTCTGAAATCCGAAGAGTTCACTATTGTTAATGACAACGATGAAATTAAGGGTCAACCTTTCACGTTAACGAAAATACCCCATGCCGCTGAAAACTATGCTCCGGTATCAACTCGCATCAATTTGAATTCTGTCAACCTCAAAGAACTCTACAGCATACAAGATAAAATTGCTATATAAGCCCCTCTCCAGATGGACAGAGTGCAGCCAGATGTGTTTTATCATACGACTGTACCACTCTACGTGATGGTAGCCAGCGCAGTTACACTAGGCATTATTTTAATAGCTCGACGCTACTTGTGCAAATGTAACCAGGGTACAAGGAACCAACAGCCTCCGGCAATAATTATGGAAAAACACGAAGACCCTGTGAACATTCCGGCAACATTTTCACTAAACGTGCTAAAATAGTCGCCGTTCCAAGGGTGGAGGAATTACGTAACCCTACTCTATGTAAATAGCAGACGTTGCAGCAGCGCCGGTAGTTAAGGAAACATGATATCGCCGATGCAGCATGACGTCAATCGACGAGTCGTATGATCGAATAAACTGTTAATGGCATTCCATAATCATACTTCGATTTGGACACTTCAATTTAAGTTATTTTTAAGTCATAATTGTAAAGTTTTATTTTAAATAAATTCAGTTAAATAAAGTTTCGGTTTTTTTTCGATCCTCCGCTTGCCGCTAACGTATTTCGTACGTAAATAAAAATGAGCAGATGGCGACTTGACGTGCGTCCAACGTCGGAGGCTATTGCGGACTGGCGAGTGAAGCTCGCGGCGGCGTTGCGGTGCCCGTGCGGTGGCTGGTACCGTTATCTCGGCTCGCGGCCGGTCGCTCGTGTGACGTCAGCGCAGAACAATAGAACGCATTTGTGGAGCGTGTGTCCACTGATACGGCGCGGCCAGCTGATATTTATATATTAATATTTGTTGTGGTTATTGTATATGAACGTATTAATAAATAGTTATAATGTGCATGTGTTATAAATATAATGTTTGTATGTGTATGAATGTTGAAGTGTAAGTGTGACTGTGTGAATAAATTAAATAATTTAGGATAAACATTAATGTGATATATAGTGTAGGTATATATATTTAAGTATAGATAATGTGGGAGTAGGCCACAATTTTTTGGTTTGAAAGCTGATGCTTGTTGTTTGGTCCCATTTAAATTGCATCAAAATCAGTCAAGTCGTTTTTGCGTTACACTCCAATAACTGAAAAGTATTAAACCTATCTTGATGATATAGTCATTGACAATCGATATCGTAAGTAGCAAGGGTTACTAAAACTAGTGATCAATTTTTGAACCAAAAAATGGAACCGACATTTTGGTTTTTCCCTTAGTAAAAAAAAATTAACCATAAAATGGAACCGACTTCAACACTCAAAAGTGTGAAATAACTTGTCAAAGTCGGTACCATGCGCACAATATTGTGATCATAGGTACTTTTGAACTATCATGGTACCTATTCCAACAAGTTATTTCACACTTTTGGGTGTTGAAGTCGGTTCCATTTTATGGTTAATTTTTTTTTTTACTATGGCAAAAACCAAAAAGTTGCGTGGTTGCTATATATAGAAAAAAGTTTTGAAAAAACTTGAAACTGGCTAGAGAGGCTAAAATGTTTTTTTTTTCTCATTTGTTCCTTATTCTATTTTATATTCGCCAAACTTATTATTTTATATTTTAACTTGGCCAAACAGATGGAAACGAAGTAATAAATTTTTACAACACGTGTCTTTTACACGAAATAATTGGCCATCAAAAAGCACGATCTATGCCTCTAAGAAATAATTTTATTTAAGGCAAGACTATATAACGGTCTGTACCGTGTACTGATTTAGTTAAAAATAAAAGATGTTTATAATAATATACACGTTATATATTTTATTAAACAATTAGTACCGACCCTGAGTTAGGATTAAAGACTTCTATATTAAACGCAACTTATTTTTAATCTAATTTAAGCAAAAAAGGTGAGAAAATTTTCGTATATTTTTTTGATCTATAACTTTCTTTTTCTCATTTTACAAAAAAGATACCTCAGACCAATCTTGTTGATTAGGGATTTTTTAAATTTAATTCATTTAAAACACATTTAAATCAATGCTCATGAGAATTCGGTAAAATGAAATGTTTAATTTATATTTTTCATATAATAACATATCCTTAAAAAAAAATTTTATTCGTACAACTTCACTTATTCATATCTAACTGTTTTCCTTACCATAGAACTTACCAAATATAACTTACTGAAGGATAAGCAGGTAGAAAAGGTCTGAGTTACCGTTTGGGGACTAAGGAACATCTGCCTGCTACGACTATTATTATTATACGCAGGCTTAGCTGTTTCTTCTACCTCAGTTTATTCTCTTAGTTGTGCTACATTTTTTGTCACGTGTAAACGTATTGAAAATTGTGGATAATATTTTTCGTAAAAAATCCTCAGAACATTATCTACAATATTGTTCTGGGGTATTTTTTTGTAAAATGTATAAAAAAAAGTAATAGATAAAAATAGTATAATATAAAAGTAATAGATAAATAATAAAAAAATATATTTTTGCCTATAACTTCTAAAATATTTAATTTAGGGTACAAAGTTATATATACGCATATTTATAGGCAAAACAATTTGCTACAAATTATGTCCTAACGATTTTTTTGTAAAACGCATAGTTTCTGAGATATCGCAAAATACGTGTTTTCACCCCTTTTTCCAAGATGGCGGCCGGGGTACAAGGGTGGCGACCCCATAAACTTAGAGGTTAAGCTTCTATAGACCCCCATACATGTCTCAAAAATAAAATTGCGTGCTCTAAAAAATGCAAAGCTTATGTAACTTTTCAATGGACTAATAGGTGTGCTAATGTTAGTCAATGAGAGGTTTATTATTAGGTTCATTTAAGCCTACTTTGTATGTAAACTGTAAAGATGAGAAATGAATTTACAAAGTTACATAACATTCCACATTATTTATCAAAAACAAAAAACACTTCAAAAAGGATCAAAATGTTTTATTCCATGCGACATCGTCTTTGACCGCTCCATCCTTGCTAACGGTGTGCTCGTGTGCGCCGCGCTATGATAAATGCCTAAATTTGAACGATAACGCAAGGCGTAAAGACTCTTAAATTAAAAGGCGCGTGCAGCTGAGTCACCATATCAGAAAATCAAAATGCAAGCATTTTATTTCAAATATATATTCAAATTACATAAAATTTTGTTTAAACATCCGGTTAAGACTTTCCTAAAAATAATTACTGCGTAACTCAAAGAGCTATAAAACGTATTAACAAAAAATGGAACCGACTTCTAGTACTGAAAAATATGAAATCTCGTGTCAAATTGAGAACCTCCTCCTTTTTTGGTTGTCAGTTAAAAAGTTACAAACGCCGTACATTTAAGTACAGCTGGCAACATTGACAGTTTCGGTGATTCGTCACATACGTCCACAAATTCGGAAGGCAAACATATAATCAACATCAGCGGCGTACCAGATGTCACAAGACAAACGTACCGCTGATTTACCTACTTACCTGAATCATCCATCACACTCAACACACTAATATTATTATTACGAGAGTTTGAAGCGCTCGTAGCAAAGTTTGCTTAGCTGTTCTTAACCGACCAGCTAAGTTAAGCAACGTCCGCCGCGGTCAGGAGTTGGATGGGTCTAGCGGTCACCCATGACATTTCTACTAAGCGTGCACGTGCCCTGGTGGTAGGACATTTTGCAAATGCCCGCCTGGCTAGCTACCACCCTCAAGTAGAAATCTGGGCCCCTACTATTATTCATCGAAGTTTCGTACTTCGGGTCCGACAGAAAGGTATCAGCAAAAAACACGTATTGGCTCACTTTTGTTTAACTTCGTTCGTAGCATAGACTAGCAAGCATTTGCCTGTGTAGATTCTGAATAAGATATTTTTTAAATTGGATTCGTATGGCTTGTACATTTTCAATATATTATTATGAAATTATAACTTATTCATGGTAAGTAGTCAGATTCGAGTTCTAAATATGCAGAAAGAATATAAATACTAATATGGATATAAATACCTATGGAGAACAAAGAAATTAACGTAAATTTTAAATACGAGTATCTAACTTCTAGAACAGTAGCGACACCTCTCGCTGATCCATAACTACATAGGACTCTCACTCTTACGATGTGAAAATGTTCTTTAATTCTATCAGTTAAGATTTAAAATTGATTGAGGCATAATAGCGTTCTCAGAGTAGTATGGGAGATTCCCTAGAGGGCACGATTTGTTATGAACGATGCGGTCCGATCATAGATTAACAACAAACTTCGTGCCGCAAATTTGATTTTCTTTTTCTGAAGTGTCACTTGTACACGAAAAACGAAACTTCGTTGAATTGTAGTAGTGGCCCTGTTGTCAAGCACGTAACGATGTGTTCCGGCAGCTGTCCTTGAGGGCCAGTAATTCTATGTTAGCCTGAGCAATATCTTCGACCACATCATCACTTAACATCGGGTGAGATAGTGGCCAACGGCTAACCTATCAGGCAAAAACAAAAAAAAAATGCGATGTTGTGTGTATTTTTGTTACTTCTTCACACTGTATGGATGGAACAAACGGATGAACCTATTAGAATCAAATTTGAAATATAGATAGTTTAGGTCTGGAATCGATACAAATAATACTTTTATCTCATATATTTGAGAAGAACTAGTTTATTATTCGTAAAAAGCATCTAACATAGCTTTTTAATCTGTGCCTAAAAGTGATTTGAATTAAGAATGTGGATATTTTTACTAAAAGTTCCAATCACTATAGAGATCAATCATAAATATTGTATGTACAAGTTACAGGCTGGTATTTTTTGTTTTTTAGGTTTTTTTTAATTTAAGATTTTCGTATTTTTATCAACAACCTAAAAAATAATATAATTTCTCAAAAACTATATCCTAAGACGACGTATTCTGAGACTATTTCTAATTCTCAAATTGTAAATAAATCGACCACTGTAACGGATGGTACTGGTAAAATATAAAAAAATTACGATGCACTTCCTTAATTGTTAAAATATAAACATTAGCCTGTGACTATTTATATGTTAAGTCTGATTTTTTATTATATCTAAATGATATACTACCCGTAATACATACTACCCGTATATTGTCATAAAAACTAACGTGAGTTGTCATGATTATCTAAATGTACCGGCTAGCAGATATCGTTTACCATTGAGGAAGAAAAAGAGGGAGTGCTAGCGTTTCTGGACGTCAAATTGATACGAAGACCTGACGGTACGTTGACTCATACTGTCCATAGAAAGCCAACACACACAGACCAGTACCTACGAGCTGACTCCCATCATCACCCATGCCATTTATCTTCGGTACCAAGAGCGCTAATCAACCGTGCGTTAAACTTATGTGACCCTCAGTTAGTTGATGCCGAACTGGAACACGTCCGAAGGGTCCTTGAGGATAACGGTTACAATTGGCGCCAATGTTCTCGACTAGTCGTTGTTTTCTGCGCGCAGCGTGGGTACGCCGCACGGACGCGCCTTCGGGCACATGGGGCCCCTGAGCGCGGCTGTCCTTCGCCAGCTGAACATTCTCAGCTGCGTCGTGGGGTGTGAGTCATCTTCGATGGCTCCTTCGTCTAGGTCGGGGTATATGGTCATCTGGTATCTTCTGTCCCCCTAGTCAACCTCAGCCCACCGGGGGGTCCCAGTGAGCGAGTCGTTCGGGGGACGGGATGTAAAGCGCGCCCTGGCCGGCCCTTGGAGCCTGGGCGGCGCGGCGTCATTGTATTCTTCCAGATGTGCTTCCTAGCGGCAGGAAAGGAGTTTTCCGACGCCCGCTAGTAATAGCGGGATCGGATCCGCTCCCTCCCTTATCGCTTGGAGCACCTCTTGGAGGGTGCTTATGGCGGTCTCGATAATATCAAGTTCCGCCGCTGTTCTTGTTCTTTTCATCTTGATTGTCTCGCTCGCGCGTGGGAGCGGGACAGGGATGTTCAGTCGTCTCTGTCTCTCGGTCGGGGCACGTAGTGCGTGGGCCGTGATGGTGGTGCTCTCTGTCTGGGAAGGGACGGTAGGCGGGGGTGCGCCTTTCCGCGGTCCCTTGGTTCGCTTCTTCTTCTTCTTGCTCCTTTTCTTTTTGCCCACATGGTCGGTGCCACGCGGTGGCGGGTTGTTGGCGGCGGCCATGAGGGAGCTCGGGGATGTCGTTTCGGTGATGGTTGGGGTCGCTTTGAGTGCGACGGTGGGGGGCGGCGGTCGAGTGGATGCGGCTGGAGCTTGTGATGCAAGCGCCGTTGTGCCCGCGCGCTTGTTCCGCGCCTCCTCGCGGACCACGGCGCAGCGGGGGTTATTCGCGGTGTGCGCTCCGCCACAGTTAGCGCACGTCGCGGGCTCGTCCAGCGGGCGTGGGCAGTCGCGCGCGTAGTGCTCACCCCCGCACCGTACGCACGCCAGCCGGCGGAAGCAGTTGTGGGAGGAGTGCCGGAATGCCTGGCATCGGTGGCATTGTGCTGGGCCCCTCCTCCCACGCCATGATTCTATCTTCACCCCCGGCATGCATAAAAGCTCGTCCGTTTCATAGATGCCGGGGGCCAGGTTAGCTGTCTTCTTCATCGCCGCGAAGAAAATGCATCCTGGTCTGCCTTGCCTCGCGGTAATCTTCTTTACGTGCTCGGGTTCGTACCCGAGCTCTTCCAATTCTCGGTGGATGTCATCTGGGTTCGTGTCAGCTGGTAATCCTCTAATTGCCAGTTTGAGGCAGCGCTCCTTGGGGAGCGAGTAGGAGAACCAGGTCATCCTCTCTGTCTCATCCAGGCTTGTGAGATAGGCCTGGATGACCCGGTACTCATCGCTATCCGTTGGGGTAAAGCGTACCCCCTTATTGAAGGGGCGTACGGATGGCACTCGTCCTAGTTTTTCCTTTATCGCCCGAAGATGCTTCGTGCTATTGGGGAAGGTTTCCAGCACTATCGGCGGGTACCGCACCTGGGGAGGCTGTGCGGGTGGCGCCGTTTGCGCTGAGGTTGAGGTCGTCGTGGGGGCGGCGGTCGTCATTGAGGTCGTCTTCGGTGGAGAGGCCCGGGATGTCGATGCCGCGGCATCCGGGCGATTCTCGACTAGTGAGTAGAACTGAACGCATGCGACCTACCACTGTAAACAGATCGCCGGTGTATCTACCGTACATCAAAGGAATAACGGATAAAATCGGATACCTGATGAAACGGAGGTACTTTTAGGGAATAAGGGCTCTTTTCCCTAATAATAATATTTGATGATCGTGGGAAGCTCTTAATAAAACTCGTAAGTGTTGTGTATGGTAATCGATATGGAACGATGATGATTTTATTTAGAAGCGCACCAATATATATAAAAAAGCTAGGATAATTATTATTAATAAGAAATAGGTCGAAGTGGCGTGATGTGATGTCGCGTGATGTCGCTCTATCTCCTTTCCGCGCGTCTCGTTGTCCCGCTCCGGCGCTCGCGTGATCTGTTTGATTTGAGACGGCGGCGGCCCGCTCATACCGTTCGCGGCGCTCTCACAGAGCGTGCGTGTGCATCTTTGCCATCGAGACAGTGCGTGTGCGTGATGGACGACGACGAGTGGTGAAGATTTGTGCTGTGCTGCCTGGTGAAGAACGGTGATGCTGCTTCGTGTTTCTTCAGCTCAAACCGTTCTTGTCAGAACGACATCCTCCTTGTTTCTAAACTATGACAGTACGTTGCTCTTTTCAGAGCGGCTTTATCTATTGTTTCTGTTACACGACAACATGACAGAATATATATTGTGTGTGCGTTTTATTTAATATCCCTGGTATGTACTGGTACTGGTAATATGGTAATTGGTAAGGTATGGTTGTACTGTGGTATGTGAAGGTAATCGCGCTAAAGTTCTTGTGTGCTTCTGTGCTGCTACATACTCAATTAAGGCGATCTTTCGATCACAAGGTCAACTCCGACAGATGCTGCGATCACCGAAGGACAGTGAACCACTTGCCGGGCCCGGGGTATATAAAGTACCGTGTGATTGTGGTAAGTCCTATATCGGAAAACACTGCGAAACATTGCAACAAGGTCGACGGAGCACGTCAAGTGCATTAAGAATCTTGAAGTTGAGAAATCTGCATTAGCCGAGCACGCCCTCATCACAGATGCGAAACATTTCATACGGTTTGATAAGGCATCCGTACTAGCGAGAGAGAAGTATTTCGTGCCGCGGAAAGTACCTACGTGAGGCTATTGAAATAAATCGTCATCCAAATTTTTAAAGGGACGGTGGCTGGACTTTACCTTCTGCGTGGAAACCCGTGCTTAATTGTGCCTCGAGCAGTGCTAAACCGTTTACCCGCAAATCGGACGTAGTTGCACACATACTTTTGACGAGTGCAGTGAAGACAGTGACAGTGACGCACGCGCCCCTACCCTGCCTGCGATGCCATTGCTGCCCGCCGTTCCTCAAGTTTCGGAGAGGGCGTTGCTCACAGCCGGCCGCAGTGCGCGTCAAGCAGCCCTCGAGGCTGCCCGCATTCCTTGAGAATGAACATCTTTACTGTTCGAACACCGGTCGGAGATTTCGACTAAACACCGTGAGTGCTAGCCGGTATATTTAATTAATACTACCCTTATTCAAAAGTTGCACTAACTTATTTTCTCATAGAGAGTTATAAAAAGTAGAGGGTCGACCACGGAAGCCAACAACTATTTTAAGCTCGAGTTACTTTGAATCCGTCGCTGTACTCTGGATTCTACTGTAGTATTCCTCACTACACTCGTGATTCTACTCTACAATCCTTCTTTCCGCTCTAGATTCAAAGAAACACTCTCGCCTTTACAAATGTTGTTTGCTCCCTTGGTAAACAATCTACTATTTTATCATCATTATCTCTTCTCTTCGTTGTAATTGCGAGTGAAAACAAAAATATTTCAGTTAATAACAAAGCCGAGTTCGAGCACGGAAAAATATGAAATAATCACAAAATTACAACGAAAGAAAAATATATACTTAGTCATGTGCGTGGTTCGAACCCGCGACATCCACCCTAATAGCCGGCTCTGATCGCTAAGCCAACATGACATATGGCTCATAACTCTAATTTATCATGTTGCATGTGTGATTGCAAAACCAAGACTGAAAAGTTCATACTTTTCCTAGTTCCTAGACCTTAAACGGTCAGTATTTTGGTACACAAATCCGCGTGAAAAAAAATAAAATTAAAATTGTATAAGTACATCCCAGGTGATGAAATGTAAATTTAATACAAATCCGTTGAGTAGTTAGTAGTAGACAGCGATAACCACTCGGCTATCGTTGTTAGCCTTTGATGACTATCTCACCTGCTGGTAATTGATGATGTGGTCGAAGGTTTTGTTCAGGCTAACCTAGAATTACTAGCTCTCAAGGACAGCTGCTGGAATACGCCGTTAGGTGCTTGGCGATAGATTTTCTTCTTGAGGGTGGTATAGCTAGCCAGGCGGGCATTCGCAAAATGCCCTACCACTATGCTATATAACGACTGCCATCCTAATTTAACAACCGGAACCGACTGCTTAATGTGCCCTCCGAAGCACGTGCAGGCTCAGTAGTAATGTCACCAGCGGTCACCCATCCAAGTCATGACCGCGGTGGAGGTTGCTTAACTTAGCTGATCGGTTAAGAATAGCTAAGTAAACTTCGCTACGAGCGCTTCAAAATCATAACACGTATAACCAGAGAATGTAACAATACCCTTTACATATTAATTAAGGTAATTAATTATTGTAATTTACTGGAAAGATAACTAGGGTAATTTGTCCATTAAGTCAATTAGTTGATTAAGGTTTTTAATTAACTAATTTATAATAGAATTAGTTAATCCGTCGTCGCCTACGCGCTTCACGAGCCTTTCAGTTGCTTTTGTACCTTGGTGAGCCTTGCTATACATTCAGGCGTTACTTTGCGAAAACCCATAACAAATACACAAAAAAAATAACCAAAAAATGAAACCGACTTCAACACTCAAAAGTGTGCAATAACTTGTTAAAGTCGGTACCATGATAGTTCAAAAGTACCTATTATCGAAATATTGTGCGCATGGTACCGATTCGACAAGTTATTTCTCACTTTTGAGTGTTGAAGTTGGTTCCATTTTTGGGTAAAAAAATTGTTTTCGGTCTTTATAGTGACCCTCGTTACTTATGGGATCGATTGTCATTCACTGTCAACGACTGTATCATCAAGATTTTTCAGTTATTGTTGTGTAACTCAAAAACGGCTTGACTGATTATAAAAAAAACGGCTATCAAATAAAAAAGAATTATCAAAATCGGTTCGCCCAGTCAATAGTTCTGAGGTACCTAACAAACCTAAAAAAGCGGACGAATTGAGAACCTCCTAATATTTGTGAAGTCTGTTATAAATTGTAATATTGTTTAGTTTGCAATAACGCCTGCCATGTGAATTACATTACAAAATTACAAATTTACGAGAGAAAAAATTATAGTCATGTGCGGGATTCGCACCCGCACGGGTGGATGGACGCGGGTTCGAATCCCGCACATGACTATATATTTTTCCCTCGTAAATTTGTAATTTTGTAATGTCTGTTATAATTTTTTTTTTATTTTGTTGTGATGGGAGAAGCTCGAGGCCCAGTTAATATCCTCTGCCTATAACAGATGCATTTCGTCGCATGTCACGAATTGCACTGCGCCTGTCACCTTGATACATAGTTATTAAGTCTCATGTGTTTGTATTTTCACTGGTTCTCAAGGACTGCTGGCGGAACACACCGTTAGGTGTTTGGCGACAGATTTACTACTTGAGGGTGTTCGCTAGCCAGGCAGGCATACCCTTCCACCATACGGTGAAGTCAAGCCCGCGGCGGTATTCGAACCATGGACCTGCTGCGCAACAGAACATAGCCAATGCCACTGAGCCATCACTGCTTCATTTGGCTGTTGTTATTATAATTATTGTATTGACCTTATTGACGTAGCGAGAACTTAATTCCACCGAAGCGTCTCTGCTTTAACTTACACAAAAATGCTTTCGAATATCCGGTTGTTCTCCTCTTCAGGTCGCATATCTCAACGGATTCTCACGTAATTTCGTGAGCAGGTGTGATAAAGTCCATATTTTTTGTTTTCTATTCAGTTTTTGTATTTTTTCAAAATGACGGAGATATTATATGCTATACATTTTAAGGTGTTGGACGCTTGCGTTTATATAAAAAAATTCTATATTGTACTGCCACGTTCAGCAAAAATATGTATAGAGCCACTGCGACAAAAACAGGCAAGAAACTCGGGACAATACTTTCAAACGTCTTTTAACAATGTTTACATACTATATAATAAAATTATTACAATATTTGTTTAAATTACCTGGGAGACAGGTGATAGCTTGGCAGAGTCGGAATTGTCCAAGCATTTTTCTCGTTTAAGTAATCACAAACTGTAGAAGGATTTCTTAATCAAAATGTTTACCACGTGCAACTTGAATTTATTTATTTATTTTATTTATTGCAATATGTATTTACATAATAAGACGAGTACATACCCTGTTAGGGTGTAGCAAATATATAATATTAAGGCTATACAATAATAATAGTTAATCCATAGGTATTACAGTAATTTGATACATTTCTTAATTATGTCAATAGAGTATAATTCAAATAGTTTAAGAATAATTTTCGTATTATGTTTGCTACATATATAGTCAATGTATTAAGATTAACATTATCGTGTTTAGCTAGATCAGGATCGGGAGTTTGTTACGTTTTTATCTTCAATATATTCATTAATAGTGTAATAACATTTTTTTGCTAATAAATCTGTAAGTATTATTCCAAATTTATTGTTATTTGTTTCGTTTCTTATATTTAAAGGTAATTTATTAAATATTATTATTATTGTATACTGTGGCCCTTTTCTAACTAGTTCTAATTTTGGTTCTGTTGCCAGGAGTTGATATTGATGCCGAGGGTTTGGGTTAAAGGTAAAAAGATTCTTATGTTTTCTTACGAATTTTGACGCTTCCATGATATAAATACTCGGAAGTGTTAGTATTTTGTGTTTGATGAAGTCAGGTTTACTATCTTACTATCTCGTTGACGAATATTCACTATTATGCGGAGACACTTTTTTTGCAGAATAAATAGGTCCTGGGCATCAGTGGCATTACCCCACTCCACTATACCGTATGTAAGCCAGGCACATGCGTAAGCATAGTAAGCAGTAATTGCAGTTTTTAAATTTGTGTTAGCTTTTAAAATTGCTAGTGCATAGATAAATTGTGACAATTTCGTTTTGATTTTCTTGATGTGACTTTTCCAATTTAGGTGCGAGTCAATGTTTACACCTAACAGATTAAAATTTGTTACTTCTGCAGTATTGAGCGTTTTAGATAGACTAGTGAGATTCAGAGGGTTTTTTTGCTATGGGTGAAATTGTATTAGCTTTGTTTTATTGCTATTTATCTCGAGATTATGTGCTTCTATCCATTTTTTAACATTAGAATAGGTGTGTTTTATTGAGTTTAGCCCACTAGGATTAGATGAACATTTAAAAATCAGTGATATATCGTTAGCATATAATATAAATGGAGTATTTAATATCTTTGGCAGGACATTTATATATATTAGAAACAGAACACATCCCAAAACACTTCCTTGAGGGATAGAAGAATTTAATGTCAGCATTTCTGATTGAATATTTTCTATATTTTGTTTTAATGTTACCTTCTGATGATGATTATCAATCTGTACAAGCTGTTTTCTATTAAGTAAATAAGATCGTAATCAGTTTTGTGGTTTTCCTCTGATTCCTACATCATTTAATTTTTTTAAAAGAATACTATGCGCAACTTTATCATATGCCTTAGTCATATCCAACATAATTCCGACAGAGTAATGTTTATCTTTAATATGATCTAGGGCGCAACGGGTAAAATTGTAAATAGCAAGGGTTGTGGAACTTTTTTCTCTAAAGCCGTACTGGTTATTGTCGAGGATCTTATATTTATCTAAGAAAGCATAAATACGATTTGACATGACGCGTTCAAAAATTTTAGAGATCGTAGGTAGCAAAGCTATAGGTCTGTAATGGCTAACATCGGTACATTTTCCACTTTTTTTTAAGATTGGTCTTATCTTTGCTACTTTAATTAAGCCTTTCAGGGAAACACTCTTCCTGAATCGATTGATTTATAAGTTTAGTCAATAGTGGAGTTAATTCTAATATACAAGTTTTAATTAAAGAAGGAGGGATATCGTCAATACCATTTTCCTCCTGTGAGTGTTGTAATATATTTATTCTTAAACCTGGAGCTGTAACACACGCTGCATTAAAGTCCCACCTCGTGCAACAGCACAACGACCTGATAAAGTCGAGGTCGGGCCTTTTATCTAAGTCTACTCCAATAAGTGACTTTCTAAACTAGAAAAAATAACCTAATCAATAGTTGTTCCATTTAAATTAAACATTATATATTATTTCTACAGTTCAGCGACGATTTGAATGTCTGAGTAGGAATGAATTTAAGAGTGCGCTATACTCAAGAGTATATTATAAGGTATGTAGTTGATATGGGAAGTCCTACAGTACCGACCAGATGCAGTTTCCAAAACTACACACATCAAAAGTGCCTAGGGATCATGTATATTTTGAACTATATCTGACTTGTTTGGCAGAAAAACGAAAAAAAATTAGGATTATTGCTATGTTTATTGTAAAATTATATTAATTAATAATCTGTGTTTCTACCATTTACACTTATCGCACAAGCACAGCGATTTGGCATGCTTAAAATTAGTTCATCAAAATCACTTTGAGTAATGGCCGCCCACGTTCTTTGTAACAAGTCAAAAAGCTGTTGTGGGGTATGCACGGCATCCATACTTGGCAGAGCTCTTCTTTGTTGCATATCCCATGCATGTTCAATAGGGTTAAGGTCTGGCGATTGAGCAGGCCACGGCAGAACGTTGATGCGAGGCAAGAGTGCGAGTTACGACTCTGGCCGTGTGTGGACGTATCGTGCATTAGATGAAACGAATTACCCGAATGGCGATCAATTCTGAAACAATACTCTCCGCATAAATCTAAGCATAGAGGTTGCCCATGATTCAAATGAGATCTGTTTAAAACTTACTTGGTTAACTCGAAAACGTACTTGATCCCTAGCCACTTTTTTGTGTGTAAGTATATATCATATGGCTCTGATATATGGTTAGTAACAAGTTCATAAGCCCCGCATGGCGGTCACCAGTCGCGACATGTTTACTGTCAGTGTGCAGATTTGTATTGCGCGTGATCGTAAAGCTGAAACAACTAAAATTTACACAAGTTCTCCATACAAAAAGATGCTGGAACAGAAAAGAGCAGATTTTCGACAGGCGAAAAAGTTTGCTTTTAAGACAAGCTGCCAGCAAGAAAGGCAAGAGTTTCAAGGAAAGATATTAGTAAGAAGGAAAAATATTTTTACATACATACATGAAATCACGCCTCTTTCCCGTAGGGGTAAGCAGACACCACAGATTTCCACTTGCTGCAGTGTGGAAACTGCAAGACATGGGTCCATGAGGCTTGTGCAAACATATTAAGGTAAAGACACCTATTTCCGAGGTATTTTCAACAAAACTGGAAATAACATAAAAAAATAAGCAATTCCTGTACATTTCTGCAGGTTTTAATGTTTTTATTACGTGTGTTATTGTTTTTTCTTTTATACTATACTAAATATTTGTTAATTAAGTCTTAAATCGTGTTCAAAATTAAACTAAATATGAAATAAGTCCAAGGCACCTTGATCCGATGTAAAAATCCTTATTCCGATGTATTTGGTTCCTAATTCCGTGTGTTCAAAATGCAATGCTTTCTCACTTTATCTAAAAAAGACTGCCTATAATAAATTTTTACTACATGAAAAGGCGTGGTATTATAATAAAAAAAATGCTGTTGCTTAAGCCTTACATATACTACTTAAACCAAATTAAAGTCTAACCCGTACATTAGGTATGGCGTAATTCAGTAACAAAAATCTAACCCTCTACCCATGTATCAAATAAGGGCAAATAAATCGAACCCAGGCCCATAAGAGGCTCGCCTATGATTTCGTATACGTTCATTATTTGAGGATTAGGCATAAAGTTTGTAATATAAGTTGGTAATTATTATAAAAGTCAGATAGTGATATTTTTATTTTTTGCATTACCATAAACTGCGTAATAATTTGCATACAATTGCGAACACTATGTATATTACTTGTGCTTATGCCGCGTATTATGGTGCATTAAGAATCTTATTGCGCCCCACTGTACATCGGAATAAAGTTTTATACAAAAAAATAAAGTTTCCTAATTCCGAGTATTAAAATATATGAGATTTTTGCATAGTATAG
Organism: Plagodis dolabraria; assembly: GCA_963854805.1. Classification (NCBI taxonomy): domain Eukaryota; kingdom Metazoa; phylum Arthropoda; class Insecta; order Lepidoptera; family Geometridae; genus Plagodis; species Plagodis dolabraria. The sequence goes on along the minus strand of OY978468.1, from coordinate 17,304,555 downwards.
AAACAGACAAAATATTAATTGTTATGTTGTTCTAAATATAAATAATGCCTGATAACAATTAGGATAGATTGTTTATAAACTTGCATTTTCTCATTAAACTATCCCATAGAACGAATTAACAAAATACATAAATATACCACTTTCAACAGGCTGTAAGTTAGGTAATGCGACGTTTTATTGTACCCGTAAATAGATTTCAATATATTATAAATATTTAGGTTGTCAAATTCAAAGTGAGAAATGCTTTATCATAAAATCAATACTGAAAATAAAAAAAAATAAACAGACTCTGTGAAATCGCTATTCCGTGGCACACATCGGAATAAAGAACTGAGTTAAATATTTGGCACCTAATGCCGCGGCATTTTCAAGCTGTATTTTTCCTACATTTTACTACTAAAAACTCACAGAAGTGAACTATTTTCGATTGAAGACATTTCTAATAACGAAATAAATGCACTGTACAAAATTAACGAATAAAATACTATTTAAATAAACATGATACTCCCGTGCACAATGTCCATAATGTATGGAGCGTGCGTTCGGGTCAGCCGCTGACGCAATACTTACCGTTTATTTCAAAATGTTTCCACAGAACAGCGCTCTTTTGATGATTCAACTACGCAAAGATATATTATTTAATAGATAAAGGGTCTTGCAGCAAAAATAAATTTATAAGCGTCATAATATCACCGTTTTTCGAAATACTTCGGAATATAGTGCCAATATCCTTTTATGACATGGAGGTTGATATAAGAGGTTTTCATATATAGCCCATATATGAAAACCTCTTATACATATATTAACTACTTCATGTATTGTTTCCATTGTTAATCTGGAGTCAATAAAGAGTTTTCGTATCGTATCGTATAAGTATTTGTGATTATAGTTTGGTTTAGTGACACATATTTTTGAAGGGCAAATTTTTTTAAGGTTTTATAATTAATTCTTTTTTTTTTATGCCTGATAGGTTAGCCTTTGACCACTATCAAACCTGATGGTAAGTGATGATGTGGCCGAAGATGTTTTTCAGGGTAACCTAGAATTACTGGCTCTCAAGGACAACTGTCGGAACACACCGTTAGGTGCTTGGCGACAGATTTTCTACTTGAGTGTGGTAGCTATCCAGACGGGCATTTGCAAAATGCCGTACCACCATGCAGAAGTCTGCAAATTTAATTAATAAAGTTGATTATTTCTAAATCTATTAATAATTTCATGAATGACATGAAGTCGTTTACGTAATTTATTTAAAAACTTTAAGCAAACCCAAGATATTTTTATTTAATCCCACATAATCCCCTGTGGGGTGCTGCGTTAGAATGTCATCCACCCATTGCTATCTGTGGGTATCGTTAGAAGCGAGTAGAGGTACTGATATCTTAAACTGCGATCCCCAAGACGCCTGCTAAGCGTGGGGATTATGGCAAATTCCCCCTAATGGGATTCAGCAGTAGACAATCAGGCTGATACAGTACAGTACAACTGATATATTTGTATTGGGCTACCATTATCGATATCCTCACCCTTAAGTTCACCCTGATTATCCCCTACCTATCTAAACACCATCGCCCGTGTTCACACTATTGCTCCTTTCCATACTCACTCCATCCTACCTTCAAAAAGTCATTTCTTGTGTACCTAATGTCTACACACCTTATTAACAGAAATGTAGGCCCAGTTTCAACTTAAAAATAGAATATTCGTATAAAAAAAATAACCCCAACTTATATATATTTACGTCCTTTAATTCGTTTTTGTATTAAAAATCTCAGTATGATACTTTTAACTATGTCATGAAACTTCTAAATTACATAATAAGAACAAATATATTAAAAATATCTAAAGAAAACATTAAAATAACATTTTAATTAAACACTTAAAAAGTATAAAAATATATCTAGTGACAATTCCGCCTAATTTTCCTGTTAAGCACAACACGTCACAAACACCACGCAGTCAAACCGGAAGAATTTTCGACGCATTCGCATTTCTACACGAAACATCTTTATACGAGGTCTTGACTCTACGAGCGCACGATCGAGATATTCTCGTTTTATATTTGTTATTATTACGATTTCCGAAAAGTAACACCTGAATATTAATAATACTATTCATTACCTCTTTTTTAGTTCTATAAGTAAAGCAGTTTCCAGCTTAAAAATATTTTTTTATAATTTCTATATTTATTTGGGTCCATATCATACAATTGTTATTGCAGTACTTTTTCATCATAAGTCAATAATTAGTTTATTGAATTGAAAATTTCTCACTTTAAAATAATAGGATTTTCATATACACCTCGAGCGGCAACCGCGCTCTTAACTCAATACTACCCGTTTCGTATATAAGCGTAGGGTTTTTCAATAATTCAAGTCAAAACAGAAGAAATGAAGACTCTAGTAGTAAGTATAAATTCAATATTTCTTATGTACTATTTTAATTATTATTTTTTTAACTTTCCTTGTCTTCTAATATTTTAGTGTTTGCAATAACGCATGCTTTGCGCGCATGCAACTCGCGTCCATGAAAATTGTCATGTTAGCTCAATTGGATTCAAGCATACTCCGGCTAAAGGGGTGGATGGACGCGAGTTTGAATCCCGCACATGACCTAAATTTTCCTCTCGTGAATTTGTAATAAGACATATAGAAAGACTAGGAATAGTCTTTCTTAATAATCAACTATAGGTTATACAGCGTTCGCTAAAGTCATTATTTGGATGGGTGACCGCTGGGGGCATTACACGTGCTTCGGAGGGCACTTTACGGCTTTGTCGTAAGATGACAAGTCGTTATATCGTGCTGTTAGGGTATTTTACAAAGGCCCGCCTACCTTAATTGAATAAAAAATGTTTACGAAAAAATGGACAAGTTATTTCATACTTTGGGGTGTTGAAGTCGGTTCCATATTTTGATGAATTTTTTTTTACTTTTTTTAGTGACACTTCCTACTTACAGGATCGATAATCATTCATTATCAACGACTATATCATCAAGATAGGTAAATATTATTGAGTTATTTGAGTGTAACTCAAAAATGGCTCGATCGATTTTGATGAAATTGGAAAAAAAATGGGACCAAACGAAACAAGCATCAGCTTTCAAACAAAAAAGAATTTTCAAAATCGGTTAACCCAGTCAAGAGTTCTGAGGTAACAAACATAAAAACAAAATAAAATTCATCTGAATTGGGAACCTTAGAAAGATTTATTAACGAAAGCCTTATTGCTGCATATCGGGACTGATTACAAAATAATGAATACATTCGCTTATTTGATTCGTCAAGCTCTGTAGAAGATGCGACTTACTTTCTATGTATCCACCACCCTGCATCCAAGAGTTTATCTAAACTAATTCATATATATAAAAATTACGTGTCACGTTGTTTGTCCGCGATGGACTCCTTCGATCAAAATTGAAAGATAGGATAGCTTACATCTCAATTTATAGCCGCAATTACCCGCGCGAAGCCGGGGCGGGTCGCTAGTAATATTATAAAAAGGAAAGATTCGTACTTTTGTATAAACTCAAAAACTACTGGACCGATTTGGATAAATTTTGGTATGGAAATAGTTTTAGACCCGAGGAAGGACATAGTATAGTATAATCCAACTGCGCAAAAAGAGGTTAATGATTTGCGCGATAACCGACATACGGCGGCCGGAAATCTAGTACTCGTAAAGTATATATTTAACCGTGTATTACTCGCTGCCGACTGATAGTGGTCTGGAGCATTTGGACTGCCTGTGAGTCTGCAATGGCTTGTAGGTTGTTTAAATACTTTCATCGTAGTAGCTGTAGTATTGTATACATGGTTATTTGAAAAGTGCTAACACTCTTAGGGTTGACTTCTGCTAGTCCTAACAAACATTTTGAGATAATATAAAAAAAAAGGTAAGAGGTTGTTAGCATTTTACCAATAACCCTGTATTGTTAATAAAAGCATTCCGCCGGATAAAAAAAACCGTGAATAATTCAACATATCCCGAGCTTCGAAAACTGTACCGTGCAATATCGTAATAAGAGAAGTAACAACATAACCGTAATTTTCTAAACTTTAGATAGTTTATGAGTGTCTTAATTAATCATAATAATATGTTTATTAGTGTTCAATTTTTTTTGGTACGTATTAGAAAGTCGTTAAATGCTATATGTAAGCAATATTTGTAATGTCGCAAATTTCATGTTCATGTACATATTAGCAAGTCTGGCTACAAAAGCAAAAATACTCCGCGCAGTCGTGAGTTCTGCCTCGATCATTATTAATCTTTGCTGAGCAGATAGAGGCCAATAGTTTGGTCATGTGTTGAATAGTGTCTTTTAAAAAGTGGACTAGCGCCTGGGACTGACAAACAGATAGAATATCGTTTACTGGTATACAATGTTGGTACAAAGGATGGAACAATGATTTTTCCAAAGTGTGCCTTGTACATTTTGCCAAACTGTGGCCTGCAAACATTAATTTAAATTAATTTACAAAAACATAAACAATAACGATTATCATAATTTTACATATCAATTATTTCTCTTCAATTTCATCATTATTAACATAACCCACAAAAATATTATGTCATTTAAATAAATCATTTATTGAATATAATAAATTTGTCTGAAATCACTTTAACAATTCTCGTTTATATAACCTTAGTGCTAATGTTCAGAAGTGTTCGGGTAGGTATTATACACTTTTATGCACATGTATGGCATTGTTACGATACAACGCTGTTTTACTTAGTGTATCAAATAGCGTCTCAAACTCATAATCATCAACGGACCATTCCATAACTTCTTTTGAAAAGCTTGCATATTGTTGGTGTTTACGGTCCCTTTGGAGTTGTAAAGGCTAGTAACATTGAAGAACATACGAGGCGCGTAGAGTCATATGGTGTTTCCAGAACGTTCCTTTTAAAACCCGCACGGGACCTCAAACGCGGGCTGCGTTTTCACTTAGTGTAGTCATTTCTGACCGTTTCCATAATATAACACTTTGAGATTTTTGGGGTGGGATTATAGAGCCTTGGGGATTTTTGTAATGAACTTATTGGAGATTTCTTTATAAAAAACATTGTTTATTTTTTTCAGTTGCTTTGTTTCGTCATCGCCGCGCTTCTCGTGGCTTCCACGGAGAGCGCCTGCTGCAACCGTTGTTGCCAAAGGAAGCCTTGCTGTCAGATGAACCCTTGCTGTAATGGAGGAGGAGATGGGTATAATGGAGGATGTAATGGGGGATGTAATGGAGGATATAATGGAGGATGTAATGGAGGATGTAATGGAGGATGTAATGGAGGATCTGAAGGTACCACGACTTCAACTGAATGCGCTACCGACTATGAAAGTACCACAGAATGTAATAATACTATAACTGAGTCTACTACGACTGAATGTCCTGAAACTTCAACAGAATACACAAAAACTTCAAAAAGTACTGGCAAGCGTAAAAGTTACCCAAAAACGGTCTCTCGCGGTTATAATTAGAGGCAGCAGCCAGTAAAAATCCTTCAGCAGAATCCCACGTGATGAACAATGAGATGAAATGACAAGCTAATAACAGATTAAAGGCGTCAAAAGTCAAAGCGCAGTAGCTGGCACTGCTGTCCAGACTTCCACCAAATCTGCAGTCATTACATTGTCTATCTACTCCATTTATTACACTGGTCTAGAAATATTCTACAGAAAATAATAAAATGAATTGCTTTAGTATTCGCCTCACCAAGGCAGACGGTATTGTTTACCAGACCATCCTCTGCCGTGCTTTAGTCAGGGGGTCGGTGCTTTGAGTCACTTTTAACAAGACTGGACAAGGATTCATAATATTATTGGACATCTAAGAATATATAGGGGTACAATTTTAGACTAAGAACATCACAACGTTTCGACACGCCTCAACTCTGCATCTTTGGATTTTGACTTTCAGAGAACAACTGACTTATCTAAAAAGTATTTTTGTTAAATAACATGTAAATTGCATTGGTTTATACGGTTTGAGTGTTTACCATTTGTCGCTTCTTTTCATTGTCCTCGTCATAAATGCATACGACATATGGAACGAATTATCCGACTAAAATTTTTAAATTATACTTATGTTAAATGTATGCATTATAAATGTGCCAAAAAATAAAATGAAAATAAGCATGTGAAAGTTGTTGTTTTCTGTTATTTGTTAAGCGATTTATAGACTTGAAACACGTTTTAAGTAAGTATCAACCTAGAGTTTGGTCAAGAAATAGGAATTGACATAAATGTAACTGTATGAATTTCAAAAACTTATGTTTCTTCATGCGTGAACGTGTAAAATGGTAATATTATAAACCTTTACATGTTTAGATGTTCGGGAACGTGCACGAGTGAAGGCTGCTCTATAAGTTCTCGTCCAATCTCCACGCAGCATATCTGTAATACATATTAATTTGGACAAGAGAAGACTGAACCTTGATCTGACTCTATTAATTTTCACTTGTTGAATCGATCATTAATGACCAGTGGAAAATGTACAAGCCGTACGAGTCCATTATGAAACAATAAATAATATTAACTTACAAATTGACACACCATCTGGTCCTGCATTAAGTTAGCCAAACGGCACCTTCCGAAAACATCAAAATACATGTACCCCCGACTTCAAAATTGGAGTAACTTTACTTTGTTTCATTAATTCGGGGAATTTCCCTCTATATAGATAAATAAAGAACCCCTCAAATGCTATCATTCTAAAATGACAAGAACTCTAAAAATATTAATCACAATAAATTAATAATGGTTTATAAAGTTGCAACATTGCAAGCGATGTGTGCTAGTAACTACAATGGTATATCAAGCTCATGAACTGACCTACCACCTAACAATAAATACTAAGAAACTAAAAAAAGCTTTAGTATATTCACTGTTGAGAATCACATCTTGTAACCTAAGAAGAGCTACAGAATATAAATATAATAAATGATGGCTGAGCGGTAATACAAGCCGGACTGTCGTGCCGGAGGTCCATGTTCACCGCTCACACCGTTGGCTGGCTTGAGCTTCACCGCATGGTGGAAGGCACAGATTACCCCCCTCTAGATTCCACAAACAAGACAGTGGTCGCGCGCCGCGCATATATCAAATGTTTGGGTATATATGAACTAATGTAACTCACAAACGGCTGAACCGATTTTGATAAAATTTACCAAACGACAAGCACCAGCTTTCAAGCAAAAAAACTATTTTCAAAATCGGTTCACTCAGTCTAAGGTTCTGAGGTAACAAACAAAAAAAATTCAGACGAATTAAGAACCTCCTCCGTTTTTAGAAGTCGGTTAAAATGATTTCGAATATCCGGTTGTTCTCCTCTATATGTCGCGTCTTCTCAACCGATTCTCACGAAGTTTCGTGAGCAGGTTTGATAAGTCCATAATTTTTTTGTCGATTAAGTTTTTGTATTTTTTTCAAAATGACGGAGATATGATATGATATACATTTAAAGGTGTTGGACGCTTGCGCATAATTTAATGGCAATGTCCTTGATTCGCACGTTAGTTGCCTATAAGTGATAGACTCTCTCTCTCACATTAAACTTCTATTTATTAGTTTTATTTATTACTAGCTGTACGACTTCGTTCGCGATTGCCGTACCTGCAGACTAATTATTCACATTTGTGGACTGTTTATCCCATATGTGGTCTGCGGTGAAGTACTCTTATAGTAAGCCATAGCTCAGAATGGAGCTTTTTACTTTGGATTTCAAAACTGCCGGGTTGTATTTTCCAGAAGACAGTAGTTAAGTAACTCAGAGAGTTCTTTCCCGGTTCGCACAATAAATGTTGAAGCAAAGTACATTGTGCGTTTCTTTAGAATTTCGATTTTAAAGCGGCGGTTTGTTTGACGGTAGAACAAACATATTTTTTTTATTTCTCATTCTCGGAAAGTAGTGTTTGTTTGATCTGAGTAGCGGGTAGGAGAGGCTCCTTCCCACCTAAGGCCGGGAAAAACTCATAGTAAATGCTTCCCTCTCTTGGGCCGGAATGACTTGTAACAATTGTAACCATTGGTGTAAACAAAGTTATATATCTAAGATTTTTCGTTGTAAAATACTCTGTTGTTATAAAAAAATTAATAACAAATATGTTTGGCAGGGTAGTAACTAAATATAAGGTAAAAAAAAAACTAACTAAAAATTTCCCTAAATTTCATTGTTCTAACTCCTAGTGTATCTTCGTATCTTCTACTCATGTTTATTATTTTTAGTAAATATTTAGAAAAACTAAAATGTGTTTACCGTCCTCATATTTTAAATGAAAAGTAGAGTGCTTAACACGTATGTAAGTCATCGATTCCTACTTTGACTATAGCCGCATTAATTTTAAATAGGTTCTGCTCATGTTATTAAAATCAAAATAAATAATATAAAAAAACATATTAATTATATTACCAATACTGTAACAAAAAAATAATGATTGAAATCGGACTACGCGTTAATAAATTACAACTAAGTGTACATTTTAACTTTCATCCCTTTTCCCAAGAGAACCGTACTGAATTTCGGGATAAAAGTATCCTATGTCCTTCTTCGTAGTATGAACTCGAATCGTGCTAAGTTTCATTCAAATCCATTCAGTAGTTTTGGAGTGATGCGCGGCCGGGATACAGACAGACAGCCAGAAAAAAGAAACAGTTTTTGCATCAGTATCAGCAAAGTCAAAGTCAAAGATTTCTGTACATTTTGGGTGTCAAGTTATTTGGAACGTATTATTTAGGTTATGATGTCTGTAATTTCTGAACTACAAACCCGATGACTTTGAAATATTTACGTGATCATTTTTAAAGCACCACTATTCTAATTAAAAAAATCGGCCAAGTGCGAGTCGGACTCGCGCACGAAGGGTTCCCTACCATTAGCTATACAACATTAGACTTCATATATTAACCTTTTTAGGGTTCCGTACCCAAGGGTGTAGTGTTATTATCCTATTGCATTATATTTCCAATAAGAATTATCTAATCGGTGGTGAGAACGCCTAAATAAACAGGCGGGCAAAGCATACTATTTAGATAGCACCTCAAACCTAGGTAAATCTGGGAGATGTATTGAAATATAAATAAACCAAAGCCTCTTAAATGTTTTGTTTGCGGAATGTACGTATGAAAGACCAAACCTGGTATGTTTTAATTAGTTAGAAATATTGAGAGAATGTCACGGCAAAGATATTCTAACGTTTTGAATATGAAGAATGGTCTGAGATCCCACAAGCGCCTGATAAAAATGCGATGAAACTGTCGCCTCGAAAATATATTGCTCGCGAAAAGTAAATAATAAAATCAAAATGTTTAGTAATAAAGTCCTGCTTTTCCCGGCATTCTGGAAGCTGGAAAAGATCACGAGGCGATCTCTCAATAACCCATGATTACCCCTAATATATATTTATTGCATGTCTAACAGATTATTGACCATTTGAGAACAATAACAAGTTTTGTCAATGAAATTGGAAACAGTCTCTGGTTTTCAAGATATTTCCTTTTTACCGTCCAGGCTCATTATGAAATTATATTTAACACCTGTTCCTGGTCAGGTAACAATATAAATTAATTTAAGAATAATCCTCGTTTAAAAGTTGTAGTCATTTGAAAAGCTGGGTCGACCACATGATGATAATAGTCATAATTGCAAGGGCTATTGTATATGAAAATTGAATAGATTAGTATTGGCATTTTCCTCTTTTGAATTGTATACTCAGATTAGGCTTTAGAATTTAATATTACAAAGAATACTCAATAATAAAGTGAGGTTATGAAAAAAGGAAAGAGGTAGCACATGCGAGCAAGCGAGAAGGAAGATCAAACTAACGGGTGTTACCCTGCCTCCCGCAAGCTGGTATATATACCCCTCATCCGCCGATGACAAAGAGAGACCTCGTTACTTCTTGCACTGAATGTACGTGCGAATACACATTTCGCGTTCCAGAAATTAAGTGCCAAGTCAAGGCATATTGAAGATTAATTTTCATACAAATAATATACGAGGAAAATTTAAGAGGCGTTGAGGAAACGTGTGCCGTTGGCGCCACACAGCTTCCTTCGCTGAACTTTGAGGAACGGACGCTGCTCACCAAAATGGCCGCCACGAGGCGACACGAATCCATGAGGAACTAAACGGAGCAAAAGAGAACATATTTTTGGGAAACAACGAACGGCATGTATAAAGGACGGGACCTCCCTTCGTCATAACCTAAGGTACCAAAATAATCAAATTTAGACCCCCATGTGCGCGACAAACTTCCGTATTTTCCCCGCGCGTAGTAGTAAGCAGCAGTGCTCGGCTTAAAAGGACTATAGAGTTAGACATTGTAATTTTTGGTATAATAAATAATATTTTTGTAAAGTGTAAAGATTGTTTCCATCAGCCATGCCCCCTAGCGAAGCATTCCTCTCGAATAGGTACTAGCCACCATCAGCACAAAGACGGCCTGGTCACAAGGTCTTCACATGCTGCCCGCTGACTATCCAGGACACCTTATTATAATAAATATTTGTCGTAAGTATCGCTTAATTCACTCCACGAACTACACGTTACGACAAGGGGTAATAACGGGACCCTATTACTAAGACTTCGCTGTCCGTCCGTCCGTCCATCCGCCTGTCACCAGGCTGTATCTCAAGAACGGTGATAGCTAGACAGTTGAAATTTTCACAGATGATGTATTTCTATAGCCGCTATAACAACAAATACTAAAAATAAAATAAATATATAAGGGGGCCCCCCATACAACAATTGATTTTTTTACCGTTTCTTGCTCGATACTAATGACGGTGACTGGTAGACGCTTTAACTATTCACAGAATATTTAGTTTTATGTTTTCTTTAAATATAATGAATTAAATTAGAATAAATAATTAAGACGAGAAGGAAGTGTCGAATTTTCATACAAAAAGAGAAAATGTTTCTACCCCCCTAAACAATCACCGATTTTGATGATTTTTGGAAAAGTTACAGATATTATCAATATTGAGGTTTGTAAGTTTTGCTTTTAATCATTATATTATAGGAATTTGAATTAATGGGTTTTTAAATACCGATTTTTTCTCAAAAAATGTATCTCTAGTTTGTGAATTGTTTATATGAAAAATAATGATAAATAAAGAAAAAGGAAAACCTATAAACATCGTTTGTTCTGTCAGTTATAAAATAAGACCAAATTTTTTGGATTTGATTAATGTTTACTATATGTAGGAGAAAAGTTTTCTCCCAGAACTCAAATTATGCGGAAATTCTAAGTCAAAACTAGAAGAAGCTGCAATTGTCCTTATCGCACAATTCTGTTCGGGGGGCAGGGTAGCTGCACAGAATAAATCATAGTAGTAAGGTAGAGGTACTTGCATTAGTTATGTCAATATGCATTTTCGATATGTTGGATGGTGAGTGATGGGAAAAATCGATGGTGTAGATATTTCGATTCTACGAATATTATTGTTTTCTGAATATTACATTTGAATTATCGAAACTAAAAAATATATTATAGACGCACATAACCCAATATATAAATATAAAAACAAGTTCACACATCAGTTTTTACCTATTAATAAATTTCATATTTTTACCTATCCTTCTAAGTATATCTTTGTCGTGAAATCTTAGCTTACATTATGACGAACATTGATTGAGCCGACGTTGTAGATATTATATAATGTAAATTAAATGTCACAGCACATTTTGTAGCAAATCTAGTAAAGTCTCTAAAGTAAGTAAGTACAGGATATTTGTTCTTCGATACACATAAAACATTTAACATTTAACATTTTTTATAAAATGGATTCATCACACAATAAAAAACGAACAAAAATTAAACCGACTTCTAATACCAAAAAGTCTGAAATAACTAGTCAAAGTCGGTACCATGACAGTTTGAAAGTATGATCTCCATATTGTGGTCATGGTGACTTCGACAAATTATTTTTTATTTTTTAGGTTTCATTATAGGTATTATGTTAAAAAAAAAGTTAGCCCTGCCACTTACGGGAATGATTTGTATATTCCGGTCTGATACCACAATCGGATCCCACACCGTTCATTTACAATATAAAATTGCAAGACAATACAAATATAAGTACAATACAAATACAATATAATTTTTTCCTTCCGTCTGATCCCACTCATTGTTTCATGGTCCAGACTGATAATAGTTATAGCTTGGGTACGTTATCAATAAAGGAAGAAATTTATGAAACTATGCTTAACACGACAACACACATTGGTACACATACCAATATAAGAATACGCAAGTTACCAGGAGAGCAGAAGTTCATAGGAGTTTCATACTGTAAATCTTGTTACAGAAAAACATATTTATAAAATATATTATTAGCTATTAGATAAGTTGTGATTATAAGTTGTGAAACTCACGCAGAGAACTCACTTAAATTATATTAACTTAAGTTCATCAGTAAATAATCAGTATATGTACATCCATAAATGTGGCTGAATCGATAACTAAAACATAAAAATCATTATCTGCTATTTTTCCTTAAAAAAATACTTTTTGTTACTTCTTTCTGTTATTTTTAAATGTACTTACATAAGAATAAAACAAGCTGCTTTAAAACGATATCACTCTTTATTGTAAAAGTTCAACTAAGATATCGAAACTAACAATCAACATTAAGAAAATAACTATATACAAACAATATGGGTATATTTTTATAACCATTTACGCATGCTTAGCGAGAATATAAAAATAATGTTTGATGGAAAAAATATAATAAGGACTGGGATCGGATCTCACGATCACAGGTACCTGTAGTTGCAGGCTCGAATCTTGCCAGTAGCTAATGCTTTTTCCATCCAACAGTATAAAAACAATATTATATCAAAATTGTTCATACAGTTGGCTGTATATCCGCAGGTCATACCTATATAATTTTTTAAACCTTCAGCCAATTTACCTTAGAAGAAAGCATATAATTAACAAACAAGCAATTTTATGTAAAACTAGCTGTACCCGCGACTTCGTTCGCGATTGCCGTACCTGCAGACTAATTATTCACATTTGTGTACTGTTTATCCCATGTTAAGCAACACTGTGGTCTGCGGTGAAGTACTCTTATAGTAAACCATAGCTCAGAATGGAGCTTTTTACTTTGGATTTCAAAACTCCCGGGTTGTATTTTCCAGAAGACAGTAGTTAAGTAACTCAGAGAGTTCTTTCCCGGTTCGCACAATAAATGTTGAAGCAAAGTACATTGTGCGTTTCTTTAGAATTTCGATTTTAAAGCGGCGGTTTGTTTGACGGTAGAACAAACATATTTTTTTTATTTCTCATTCTCGGAAAGTAGTGTTTGTTTGATCTGAGTAGCGGGTAGGAGAGGCTCCTTCCCACCTAAGGCCGGGAAAAACTCATAGTAAATGCTTCCTTCTCTTGGGCCGGAATGACTTGTAACAATTGTAACCATTGGTGTAAACAAAGTTATATGTCTAATATTTTTCGTTGTAAAATACCCTGTTGTTATAAAAAATATTAATAACAACTTTTTTTGGCAGGGTAGTAACTAAATATAAGGTAAAAAGTGTAGGTTAAAAAAAACTAAATAAAAATTTCCCTAAATTTCATTGTTCTAACTCCTAGTGTATCTTTGTATCTTCTACTCATGTTTATTATTTTTAGTAAATATTTAGAAAAACTAAATTTTTTTTACCGTCCTCATATTTTAAATGAAAAGTAAAGTGCTTAACACGTATGTAAGTCATCGATTCCTACTTGGACTATAGCCGCATTAATTTTAAATAGGAACCTATTTTAAAAAAAATTTAACTTTCCCTAAATTTCATTGTTCTAACTCCTAGTGTATCTTTGTATCTTCTACTCGTGTTTATTATTTTTAGTAAATATTTAGAAAAACTACTATTTTTTTACCCTCCTCATATTTTAAATGAAAAGTAGAGTGTTTAACACGGATGTAAGTCATCGATTCCTACTTGGACTATAGCCGCATTAATTTAAAAAACATACTGCTCATGTTATTAAAATCAAAATAAATAATATAAAAAAACATACTATTTTTATATCGTTATTCCTTATGTTAGTAGTGAAGAGCAGAGAGATTCCTCTTCGGGCAATAGCCGCCCGTAAATATTCCAAACAAAATTTTACGTTAAATTTCACAAATAGTTCTATACTCTCAATATTTTTTTAGTAAGTAAGTTATTTTTTCAATGAATAATTTTTAGAAAAGCTACTTTTTTACTTTTTTAAAATTCGAAATGAAAAGTAGAGAGCTGAACGCGGGTGAAAGTTATCAATTCCTTTCGACCATTGTATTACAATCTACTAAACTTGTTCACTTCCAACTTTAAACGGATTAAATCACGTATATTTATCGTTATTTTTGTCCCAACAGTCAACCCGTGACCAAGATCACTACAAAGTGTTTGAAACGTCGGGACAAAAATAATGATAAATATACGCGATTTAAACCGTTTAAAGTTGTTTGATTACAAAGTGTTACAATCGCGAAAACCTAAGACAACATTGTGCCCAGCAGTCTCCGAAATGTATCCGGCAAAAGAAAGATATGTAGTTATAAAAACTGATTGTGGTGAATGTACTTACCACATTTTAGAGTTTTATCGTAGCAAGCTTGCAAAACTAAATAAGGGTGCCGTGCTGCCCGTGGGGTTCTGGGCTTCCTATGGGTTGTCGGGCTCTCCTTGGAGTGCCGGGCTATAATGTCACCCACCCATCTTTACCCGTAGTAGGTGTCGTAAGAGGCGATAAAGAGTAACAGAGGGTGGGCAGCAGCGCTTTCTGAGGAACTGATATCTCACACTGCGATCCCCAAGATGCCTGCCAAGCGTGGGGATTATGGCAAACCCTCCCATAGTGGTGGAGGCTGTGTTCAGCAGTAGACAATGCGGTTGATATAATATATCTATTAAGCCTTTATGATAAAGTGCGAATGCTAGCTTAAGATGAGCCGTACGCTTAAGGGTTTCTCAACATTCCGCGGTTCAAGTTATTTAGAACGAAATATTTAGTTTGTGATATCTGTAATTTCTGAACTACAAAACTGAAGACTTTGAAATATTTACGGGAAAATAATTAAATTACCACTATTGTAACAAAAAAATACTGATTGAAATCGGACTACGCGTTAATAAATTACAACTCACTTTACATTTTGACTTTCATTCCCTTTCCTAAGGGAACCGTACTGAATTTCGGAATAAAAAGTATTCTTTATCCTTCTTCGTAGTATGAACTCAAATTGTGCTAAGTTTCATTTAAATCCATTCAGTAGTTTTGGAGTGATGCGCGGCCGGGATACAGACAGACAGACAGAAAAAAAAACAGTTTTTGCATCAGTATCAGCTACAGATTGCTCTGAAAAAATATTTTCAAAATATCTGAAATGTACAGAATTGAACCTGTTACAGTTTTATTATGAGTATAAATAGATAAATGTAAGCGTCTTACCCCTCGCGCTTCCCTACCTGCCTTCTCCAACTTGTTATAGATATAGATTAGACTGATTAGAGTATTGCATGTTATGAGAAATATACATAGGGAAATTGTGCTTATCGTAATAAAAAGAACTGTGTTTTATTGTTTGAGATATCAGAATCTTTTGGAGTGGTCCGACTACAGACCTATCTATTATACCTATACGATAAAGTGCAAACGCCAGCTTAAGATGAGCCGTACGTTCAAAGGTTCCTGTACATTCTGGATGTCAAGTTATTTGGAACGTAATATTTAGGTTGTGATGTTTGTTATTTCTGAACTTCAAACCCGATGACTTTGAAATATTTACGGGATAAATTTTAAAGTATCACTATTCTAAAAAAAAATCGGCCAAGTGCGAGTCGGACTCGCGCACGAAGGGTTCCGTGCCATTAGCTATACAACATTAGACTTCGTATTTTAACCTTTTTTTGTTTTAACGTGCGCGAGTCCAACTTGCACTTGGCCAATTTTTTGTATTTGTTGTTATGGCGGCAACAGAAATACATCATCTGTGAAAATTTCAACTGTCTAGCTATCACCGTTCTTGAGATACAGCCTGGTGACAGACGGACGGACGGACGGATAGACGGACAGACGGACGGACAGCCGGACAGACCGTTTTTACCCTTTGGGTACGGAACCCTAAAAAGAACGTAAGAAATCGGACTACGCGTTAATAAATTACAACTAAGTGTATATTTTGACTTTCATCCCCTCTCCCAAGGGAACCATGCTGAATTTCGGGATAAAAAGCTAAATTACCCTACCTTGTAGTATGAACTCAAACCATGCTAAGTTTCATTGAAATCCATCCAGTAGTTTTGGAGTGATGCGCGGCCAAGATACAGACAGACAGACAGACAGACAGACTGACAAAAATAAAAAAAATACAGTTTCGGCATCAGTATCAGCTACAGAGTACTGTACATTTTTTTTTTCAAAATATCTGCCATGTACAGAATTGGTCCTGTTACAGTTTTAATATAAGTATAGATTTGTAATAAAATATATAAACAGTACAGATATTATAGAGCATGCCATGTAGTAGATTATATCTACGAAATATTATTTAAAGATGTCAATAGCTTCCAAAATAAACAATAAAACGAGTTTGCCTAAGAGTAACAATTCAGACTACAAAGTAAGACAATAAGTAATCAACAACATTAAAATATGCAAAACTTTTCCAAAAAAACCAACTGTGATTTCAGCTTTTTGCAGTTGATCTGTAACATGGTAAATTCATTTATTTCTTCAAATTATTTTGTGAAACTACGCTTCAGTGATTATTGCCTTGTTTTATATTGATTGTTAAGTAATATATTTAAGTTGGCATCTTTTTCTAAATAATTTAACAAAGCTGGTATTTATTGTGGTGCATTTTAATAATGTTACTATATAATTTAAAATGCCAGCATTCCATAAAATGTTCGATGATGTTCCTTATATAGTACACAATATGTTTACGAAACTTTAGTCTTCTAGCCATTGAGTGACCATGTAGCCATTAAGGTCTTGTACTTCTGCGAGTTTCTGGTAAGTCCTCGATACTATAACAGCAGTCTTCTCCGATGTGACCTTTTTCAAGGTACAGGTTTTTTATTCTTTCAATTTAGTATTGTTGACAAGTACTTTATATACGTTAGTAGCTTGTAAGCGTAATAATTACAGGACGATTGTAAAAAGCAAATGATCACCTTCGTCTTTATTTTTTTCTAAGGACAAACAAACAGTTTTACAGTATTTTCCTAATGTAAAAGTATTATTATTTATAATAATAATCGTGAGACCAACATCGTTTGTTCAGTTTGGATTATTCAGTTGATAAACTAAAAAGACGAGAACCATAAGTTTATTTTCTAGTATGTTTACAAAGAAGAAAAAACAAAAGAAATCATATGTATACAGCGTAGTAGATATGATTTCTTTAAACTTCTGCCCTTCTGGTACTTTGTAAATTAGTTAAATCCCACTTTAAATAATAAGTGGGATCAGAACGGAAAATATGAATAATAGAAAATATAACTGATAACATGTGGTATATTTTCATGGGATCGGACCGGAAGACACCGATTGGGGTGTGGCACCGTCAACAGTGAAATTATCAAGATAGGTAGTCGTTACACTGCTCGGTTGGGAGTAACTAAGAAAACCGCTGAACTATAATAACGTTAAGGAAATCTGGAAGGTGGATGGATAGTAACTCTTGCCCTATCAAGTACTCAGGTAAGTACATTAAATGACGTGCAAATGACATTTGTCTATGTATTTTTTTAATATATTATACTCTGGGACCATAATTCAATTATATTTGTAATCAAGTAGCCCACATAACCAGCGTGGTGCCACTCGTGAGCAGGGGTTAGACACAATTCTTTGTAGACTAACGTAACTATTTCGTTTCCTTCTGTTTCGAATCGTGATTGTCTTTTACCGGTTGTTGGAACGAAACGAAATGTAGCAAACGAGGTTACCCGCGAAACCAATATGGATAGTACTGATAAAATTGCACCTGCGCTTTTATCCTTGTTACAGTCAAGAAATAATAACTTTACATATCAAACTTCGACCCGAGTGTCCTTGATTTTGACATATGGTGCGCAGTATCGATCGAGGTCGCTAGTTAAACAACTGTGAGATGATCGTGAGTGTCTGACGTGTATTTGGTGGTTGTCTTAGTGTGACATACTCTCGAACGTGATTAAACGATTAGGTTACCCGCGATCGCTCGTAGATTAACTTTAAACTGGAGTTCAGATCACTTTTTCCTCGTAATGTAGATATTCCTAGCGAATTATTTGAGGTGATGAATGCGGACTCCAAGTTTTCTTACTTATGCGGTATGTGCACGTGAGTCATTGCACCGTCTTGGCATAGTAAAAAGATTGTCAGACGATTTAAGTCCAGGCAGTCAAAAATAATTCCCACGCTAGCTCCGCCCATGCGGCGCAACGATCCCCGCTGCACCGAACGACGCGATGTGCAGCGGCGCACGCGTCTCGCTTATAAAAATATTTGTGTACTTGAAATTAGATTCGCGAACACAGATACCATTGAGACGATTTCAACTTTTTTTATAATCTTATTCACGTGACGCATTTCGATACATAAAGTAACTTTGTATATACTGAAATTGATGTCACGTTTGTATTTTTATCAACATTACTAATATTTCTTAGTAAGAAATTGATTATTTGCTTTACTTTCCAAAATTATTCTTACGGTCGACAGTAGCTTATAAAACTAAAGCCAAAAGTTTTACTTTTTACAATATGATCATGTCTGCTCGACTTTATTGGTATATATTATTATGTATGAATGTATTGGTATATATATTATTCATATTTAACTGACTTCCCAAAAGAAAGAGGGTTCTTAAATTGACTTGTCTATTTTTTATTTTATGTTTGACCACACATAACTTTTTTACTGAACCTTACAATCTTGAAGATTATTTATTTGCTAGTACAGTTTAACTCTTAATTGGTTTCATTTTAATTTCATCAACATCGGTCGAACGGTTTGCCAGTTACAGTCAAACTTACTAAAAAGTAATTTGCCAAAATGCCTTGACGATCGCAGTGCTTCTAGCAACGAATGTAAGTGGCAACTATGAATATAGATGAAAGTTATTGTTAAATAGTGATAAAATCTATAAATAATATGTGAATAATAATCTCTCTAGTAAAGTCTGTAGTCATCAGTATATCAAATAACCTGTCTAAGTCAGTTACATGAGCACAAAATTGAGATCATATTGCACCGATATCAACCAGTTAGTTACCAGACTTTTTAATTAAAAAAATTGTTTTCAAGTCTTTTTTTTTCTTTGCTATGTTGTTGTGTCGCAGTCTCTGTGTTTATAGAGAAAACATATTGCACCAAACCAAAATAAAGTGAGACAAGGGTCGGAATATGATGATGGTACATATCAGCCCAAACGGCACGATATATATTGATAAATGGGGGGTGTTTTTAAATTCTCCGTAGTAACGAAAGTGATTTCTACTGATTAAACTTACTACAAAAATTTCATTACCCCTTGGCGTGGACGATAATTTATGAATGAATCAACATTGTTCTCAGTATCTTGGAATGCGATTAATCAGATTACACATCATTAGAATAAAGTAAAATACCATCAAATTGAATGAGCATAACATTATATTATATTCGGTGAATATGGGTACAATTGACCTGAAATAAATGGATTTGATTTGATTAAATGTTAGTTGTGGCCAATATATTTTACCATGAATCGTCATACAAATATGAATTATAGTTTTTCATAACTGTGCTACGGTACACGTTCCCATAATAATATAAAGTAGGTTGTTTTTTTATTGCTATCATATAATTTTTAACTATTAATTACTAATGTTGAAAATATGTTCGTATACATCCTATTACGTTTTATTTTTCAGTTACGCTGGTGAACAGAAAGGTGTTATTTTACTACCACTCTGCTTTTAGATACCAACTATGGTAAAAATTAGATAGACCAACCAGATATAGATCTAGCCACTTCTAAACAGCAGGATAAGATTTTTTACCAAACTTGCAGAAGAGTCTATATACGCAATTGTAATGGCCTTAAACTTAGGGTTTTTTAAAAATAACACAACTGCAGAAACATTGTAGACAACATGTTATACAAGCTTCTTTTAATGCAACATGGCAGATAAGTGAAAGAGTGAGTGGCACTGGAACAGGTGACTAAATTAGACATTTAAATAAAAACAGTGGATTCTTAGATTGTTAGTAAGTGGTTATAGACAAATTAAGTTAAGATGTATATAAATTAACAAAAAATCATTTATGAAATAAAAAATATATTATTTTCAATTTATACAGTATTAATGATTATACAGAATTAATGATATGCAAAAGTGTACGTGAGAAATAACGAGTATCGGAACGGGAAGTCAAGTTTTTTTTCAAGTTTGCAGTCCCCCCGATCGTCACCCTGTGACCACGATCACTGCAAAGTGTTTGAAACGTCAGGACAAAAATAATGATAAATATACGCGATTTAAACCGTTAAATGTTGTTTAATTACTATGTGTAACAATCGCGAAAACCTAAGACAACATTAAGTCAAGTCTTCTTTTTATGGCGGGAGGAAGTACTGAAGCATTTGCACTTTGATGTTGCAAGTCACCCTCGACAGCCTCCTCTTGATTTTATCTTTTTCTAGAAGTATCCGCATATTCTTGATCCCGGATCAGTCTTTTCTTAGGGTGGTGGGGATCGACCAGCTCGGGCAGAAGGGAGTTCATATAGAATGTGACTAGTTTTGACTCCATTTTTTTCGTCATCTTTTTGTAGAATTTCTATTTTTAATTTGTTGTCTCCATACTTCACGGCAAATTAGCATTTAGTTATATTACAAATGTTTTTTTTTTTTTATGCCTGATAGGTTACCCTTTGACCACTATCTCACCTGTTGGTAAGTGATGATGTGGTCGAAGATGTTGTTCAGGCTAACCTAGAATTACTGGCTCTCAAGGACAGCTGCCGGAACACACCGTTAGGTGCTTGGCGACAGATTTTCTACTTGAGGGTGGTAGCTAGCCAGGCGGGCATTCGCAAAGTGCCCTACCACCATGCAAAATATGCATTTAGCCTTCAGTTTGATAATATCAATCAGATTTTTGATTGATATATATACCTGCAAAATACATTTTACAGACAATCAGTTACCTGAAGCCTTCAGAAAAGCAACTGTACAGTCATTTTTGTTTGTCCGACAATCAATTTCGCACAATTTGTAATATAATTTGTAAGGATAAATGTCGGGAGAGCAGTCGAATGACACCTGTCAAAAATCCAAAATGGCGATTTCAACACGGCCACCATACAAATTGCTCCGCCCCTGCTGAAGCTCGGCCTTCAGAAAGGGGGTGTTGGGAATATGAATAAATGAATTTAAATACATAAATTCAGATAATTTGCACGTCAGATTTTTTGCACGTCAAGAGTACAACGTCGCTCTTTACCATCTATCTAATACCCTAATAACCGAAAAGGGGGTGAAGGCAAGTATAATACGTATCAACGATGGCATTCGCAAAGGAGTATTGCTTCAGATAGGAGGCCGGCCATAAAATTTAAGTCTTACTCCGCACAATTATGTCAATGCGTTGTCTTTTGTGTAGGTACTCAGAAAAAATATATTGTTTATACCGATCCTACAGAGGTGTGACAAGTGCAGGGCGATAATAATGTAAAGTTTTTTTTTCAGTGTAAAAAAGAAAATTTCATTGTATTTATACATTTATACGTTATTTTATTTAATTTTACCTGCTGCTCTGCTATGGATAGGTCAAAATAATTTTTAGCCTAATATAGGTAGTATATAAAATATTTCCTTTACGAAATTTCCTGTGAATAAAATTTGCATATTTAGCAATACTAAAGTATTATGTTCAAAGAATTACTCACTTATTTTCGTGTAGTGGAAGAACAGTCTAAACTTATAATATGAGATGGCGACTCCGACAGTTCTCCCTGTTCCGAGTGATCTCGGACTTCGACTGATTTATTATTTTTTTTCCTGAGAAAGAAGGTGCATTTTTGAGCACAGTCTTTTTTATTATACGAGTATATACACAATCTATTTATTCCACTCTATTATTTTTGTATAAATCGATACTTATATGTACATGTCTAAGTGATAAAATGTATATTTAAAAGTACCTATGCAGGTAACTTTGTAGATAATCTCTTGAATATATACCTACTTGCCTGATTCTGAATATTCTTTCATTGATATAAATCTACATCTAGTCTTGAGGGACATAAAGAATGTTCGATGTTTTATTGCGATATACCTACCCACCAAACCAAATGCTTTGATTTGCTACGCTTGTGTTATTATTATTTAGCAACACTCAACTCCATTTACGGTTGAACGGCAGCTGTACTTTAGAGCCAGATAATTTTAGTTTACACCTGTTTGGCACCTTCAACCACATCACTTACCATCAGGTGAGACCATAATTATACATATACCAGATATTATTATAGTACCCTACTAATCATACTTAGATTAGTACGACATATAGTTATTTTACAGCTCCATTACAGTACTATAGGAAACCTAGTTGGTATAGAATCTCTTAGTTCGGTCGAGATAGTATGTTTCATGAATAGAATAAACACAAACGAATATTAAATTTGCATAGGTGCAATAGGTAAAAAAAACTGAAATATTATACGCTTTTGCCTCTCTCATAATTCTTGCAAAGTCTTTGTATCGACTCTTCTGCTTCCTTTTTTTATTTTTTAGTTATCTTTATTTCCCATATTGATTGATATACCTACCAAGATACGTATTTATACTGCTCAGGTGATAGCGCGCGAGCGACAGGTCCACGTCCAACGGCGTACAGCGCGGCACTGAAGGACAGCTCTTACGCATTGATTTTATTTCGTAAGCGTAAGCTAATAAGGTTGAATATCGAATCTTCCGATTGACCGTAATCCTGCACAGAACTAAAGGTCGTAAGTCTAAAACACAATTTAATTTATTATGAGAATACTAATAACTCTAGGTAAATTTTACTTTTACAGTGGATAATAAACTACATTTCCTTTCTATGTGTATTTATTATTGATATGTAACTGACTTAGTTTCCAAGAAAAATCCAATAATTTAAAGAAAAGGGTTCATTTAAAAAAATTAAAACTATCGAGTAAATTTCTTTCAAATGTGTTTCTGTCTTAACAACGGATAGAAAAAGGTTTGAAAATCAAATATTTAAGTTAACGTGTCGATTGCATATTTAAGTTGGTTAAAAAAACTAGTCGAATGAGAGTATTTTTTCCGCAGCCTCGTCTTAATAACCGCAATCATCATCTGGGGTATCACGGACCCTCAGGTCACAGCAGCTACATCTAATGCAAAGTTGCATAAAATGAACTCGTGTAGTTTTTGTCTGCTTTTACAAAACCCAAACCTAAGAGATTAGGTTCGAATCACGTAAACGAGAAACGACTAAGGTTGGTTTTAAATGCTTTGATTGTGATGTGCTGGTCATAAGCAATCGCGTTGTCCAATTATTTAACATATTTTGAAAATTTTATGTAATATTTACACACCATTGTTATAGTAGAAAGTTTGAAGCTATTTTTTAATTTACCACCAGCTGAGGTTTATAAAACATTCTAGTAAATAAACAATTTAATTTGATCTCTCTCGTATAATCAATTATTTAATTTCGATGTTTCTGTAGACAGTGTATGAATTCGAAATTAAATATGGGAGAAAATTAAATAACAAACAACAAAATTATGTAATTATGTAAAACAATACCAAGTTTGTAAAATTATTGTATTTTTTACCTACTTATATCAAATAGGTACAACCAGCTTTCGCTGGTACCTTTTCTAATACCTCATAGTTTAGCCTTTGACCACTATCTCACCTGATGGTAAGTGATGGTGTGGTCAAAGATGTTGTTCAGGCTAACCTAGAATTACTGGCTCTCAAGGACAGCTGCCGGAACACACCGTTAGGTGCTTGGCGACAGATTTTCAACTAGAGGGTGGTAGCTAGCCAGGCGGGCATTCGCAAAATGCCCTACCACCATGAGTAATCACAAACTGTAGAAGGATTTCTTAATCAAAATGTTTATCACGTGCAACTTGAATTTTCTTTCTGTGAGTGTTGTAATATATTTATTCTTAAACCTGGAGCTGTAACACACGCTGCATTAAAGTCCCACCTCGTGCAACAGCACAACGACCTGATAAAGTCGAGGTCGGGCCTTTTATCTAAGTCTACTCCAATAAGTGACTTTCTAAACTAGAAAAAATAACCTAATCAATAGTTGTTCCATTTAAATTAAACATTATATCTTATTTCTGCATTTCAGCGACAATTTGAATGTCTGAGTAGGAATGAATTTAAGAGTGCGCTATACTCAAGTTTATTTTATAGGGTATGTAGTTGATATGGAAAGTCCTACAGTACCGACCAGATGCAGTTTCCAAAACTACACACATCAAAAGTGCCTAGGGATCATGTATATTTTGAACTATATCTGACTTGTTTGGCAGAAAAACGAAAAATATTAGGATTTTTGCTATGTTTATTGCAAAATTATATTTATTAATAATCTGTGTTTCTACCATTTACATTAAAATCAGTTCATCAAAATATTTTAATTGTTTACTACTTTGAGTAATGGCCGCCCACGTTCTTTGTAACAAGTCAAAAAGCTGTTCTGGGGTATGCACGGCATCCATACTTGGCAGAGCTCTTCTTTGTTGCATATCCCATGCATGTTCAATGGGGTTAAGGTCTGGCGATTGAGCAGGCCACGGCAGAACGTTGATGCGAGCATCGGAAAGAGTGCGAGTTACGACTCTAGCCGTGTGTGGACGTATCGTGCATTAGACGAAACGAATTACCCAAACGGCTTCGCAAAGTGATGATCAATTCTGAAACAATACTCTCCGCATAAATCTAAGCATAGAGGTTGATGTTATGATCCAAATGAGACCTGTTTAAAACATACTTGATTTACTCAAAAACGTACCTGATCCCTAGCCACTTTTGATGTGTGTAGACTGTCTAATAACAAGTTCATAAGCCCCGCATGGCGGTCACCTGTCGCGACATGTTTACTGTCAGTGGGCAGATTTGTATTGCGCGTGATCGTTAAGCTGAAATAAGTAAAATCTACACAAGTTGTCCATACAAAAAGATGCTGGAACAGAAAAGAGAAGATTTTTGACGGACGAAAAAGTTTGTTTTTAGTACAAGCTGCCAGCAAGAAAGGAAAGTGTTTATTACCAGTTACCTCAGAACTTTTGACTGTGTGAACCAATGATGTTATGGAGCCCCGTAACCGAAACTATCGGATATCCGAAATAAAAATATATCCGTAACCGTAACCGTACCTATCCGTTTACAAAATTTCGGATTGTTTTGGATAAGGGCGGAGTCTAAATAAAACGACATGTTTCGTCAGCTTTTTGTTTCACCGCTCGAGCGCCACGTTAATCTTGCAGTTTGTTTGTTATTTTAGTCATAACATAACGTCTTTCATAACTATTTTATTTAAGAGTTGATACTTAATGTAAGAATGTCTTGTGTTCATTATGAAATTAATTTCTATCGACGTTGAAGAGAGAAAAGTCACTCACTGAAGATCCTCATACATAGTGGAAAATTCACATTCTTAAGTAAATTAGTAAGACAGCACCTCCCCCTTAGCCTGCTGGCAGTGTACCGAGTGAGCAGTTTTTCAGTGCTGTGGGTTAATTTAGGACCCTGCTTGCAAATTGCTTTTTGCTAAATACATATAATCTTCCTCTGCTCAGTTTCGACCTATAGAACTGATTAGGCGATAGGCAACTTTATATTTTACTATATATATAGATGGTTTCATTACTCTTAAAATTAATTAAAAAGAAAACTCTATGTTATCACATACACATATTTAATATGTTATACATAGGTTATAAGTTAATATGAGCAATATTTAGACATTGTAAAGCTTGTTGTCCAACTCTTAAATTGACTGCATTTTTATTTTAAAACTTAAAATTGAGTAGGTATATAATATTATTTACATAATAAATAATTAATAGTAGGAATATAATAATTGCTCACCTATATGACTGATTATAATACCAAATGATCTGAAAAGTATAAATAAAACCTATAAATAAAACCAAATTATTACATACTATTTGTGTTTATATTTTACTTCAATCTAATATCCGAAACCAAAACTATCCGAAACTGTTAATCCGAAATAATTACATATCCGTAACCGTATCCGAAACCGATATAATTTTATTCCTATATCCGTATCCGTAACCAGATCAGAAATATCGTATCTATAACATCCCTAGTGTGAAACGAAATTTCTTTTTCATCCCACCATCTCGGAAAGAGTATTTTTAATCTTCAATATCTGAGTGGAAAAGCCGTTTTTATTCTCTAGAGGATAAAGTAAATTGCATTTAGAACATCGTGTGCACTAAGTTTGTGAATTAAAAAAACATTAAACCTATTTACTGCTACCTCTATGGTGCCGAATATATCATACAACTTTTTTTTAATTTGTTAAAAACTCAGACTCGGAACCTTCTTGGTGTTCTTTTTTCAATTTGGTTTGTACGCGGTTCTTTACGCGGCATTTTTTCACGTCATTGTTAAACCTTATATTTAGTCATTACCTCGCTGAGGTGGAATGAAAAGTTACGTGTTGCACTCGAGTGCAAAGATTTTTCACCTCGTGCTCTTTTGATTCCCTCGCTAACGCTCAGGATTCTAATTTTGAATCACTCGCTGCGCTCGTGATTCAATTTTACAATCCTTCGCTTGTTCGGTCATCAAAATTGAACACGCGGTTAAAAAGCAACTTTGCACTCTTGTATAACAAATAACTATTTTGTTTGAAAACTGATGCTTGTTGTTTGGTCTCATTTAAATTTTATTTTATTTTTCCAGTTTAAAAATAAGTTTTAATTAATAATTTCTGTATTTATTTGGGTCCGTATCATAAAATTCTTATTGCATTACATTAAAAGTCAAAGTCAAAATCACGTATTCTATTTAGACTAATTACAAATGAAGGTCAATTACAAATTTCAATATTTAAATATTTTACTTTGTACTGCCATGTTCAGCAAAAAATAATTATATAGAGCCACTGCGAGAAGAATGGGGCGGAACATTTTCATCATAAATCAATATTTCGTTTATTAAATTTCGAGTTTCTCACTTTAAAATAAAAAGATTTTCATATACACCCTGAACAGCAACCGCGCTCTTAACTCCGTTTTGAGCTAAATACCTCAATTTAAATGTGCATATGTAGAATTGATAAAAGTAGGTACATATCCGTTTCGTATATAAGCTCAGGGTTTTTCAATAATTCAAGTCAAAACAGAAGAAATGAAGACTATAGTAGTAAGTATAAAATTCAACGTTATTTAATAATAACAAATTTATATTAAGAAAACATTAAATTAATATTTTAATAAAAACACTTATAAAATATATCTAGGGACAATTCCGCCTAATTTTCCTGTTAAAGTTGAACTGGCCGGTCACTTCTCCATACAAACTTCGTACGGTGATCACTCCCTTATTTGAGATTTTAGGTCCAAAAAAAAGCTTAATACCGATTGATCTCGTCATTATCTAGACTTGTATGTTACCGAAATTTTAAATAGATAATTAAAATGTAAGTTATGAGCCTCGAAACATTATCATATAAAGTTTTCGAGGCTGATAACTTTCAACTTAATTATCTTTTTAAAATTTCGGTAACATATAAGCCTAGATAATGACGAGATCAATCGGTCATTTCGGCAATTTTGGACCCAAAATCTCAAATCAGGGAGTGATCACCCAACAACGCGACGTTTGTATGGAGAAGTGACCGGCCAGTTCACCCTTAAGCCGACGTGACGTCACAAACACCACGCAGGCAAATTATAATATTAGTACTGATTAAATATATTAAATATTAAATTATATATATATATTATATTATATGTACTATATAAATAATTATATTTTGAACTATCCTTTTCTATATTAACCAATCAGCTAGGTTATACAACGTTCACTAAAGTATTTTTTTAATGTTATTGTGACGGTAATTAATTTAATGTACATTATCACATTAACATTTCAATTTTTTTTTAGATTTTTTTTTTCGTGTTTTTATGTGCTTTTGGCGGAATAAGGTCGAGACCCATCTAATGTTAAAAGTCTCTTGTGCCTGTAATGTTATCATTATCTCATATATTTATTACTTTGCTCGACGTAAATATTCAACAAAAACACACACAAAACATAGATCGACAGTAGTACCATTTTAAATTCTGTTATGGAACATGCAAATAGATCTATTTTGTCTGCAACTCGATTTAGCGCGTGCAGAGTCTGATTTAATAGGGTCTTAGCGAGTAAGTTAGTCCTAGCGCGAGGGACACAGAACAGCCGCGGTACACAACCTCATCATGCTCAAAATTTTCGGATTAATTACATAATATGCAAGAGCCCAATCCCTTCGCACTTCTCATTTATTTTATCTGACCATGCCTAGAACGAAAACAGTTGGATACATTAGAGTGTAGAACGGGTTAAACTCCATATTTCCTCATAATATACTTATATTCCGCTCTAACATTAAAATATATATAATCTCATAATATTATGTTCAATAAATAGCTGCATGTTTGGCTATAACAACAAAAATACACGATTATTGAATATTCCGCGCGGGCGTGAGTTTCTACCTCAAACAACATTAATATCTCTTGGGCAGACAGAGGCCAATAGTTTGGTCACATGAATAGTGACTGAAAACTATTTAAAAATGAGACTAGCGCCTGGCGTGATCCTCACGGCCAAAGCATCTCGAACAACGTATACGGATCATACGATAATTTCTTTTGAAAAGCTTGCACACACTAAGTTCTGCCTGTATTTACGGTCCCTTTGAAGTTGTTATGGTGAAAGGGAGCATTGATGTGATCGTGCAGGGTCTCTTAACCTTACTCCCTGGGTTGCAAGTCCCAGACGACTGTGACTTGTGCTTCTTCCTCTGGAACCCTATGGACGCGGTTCCCGCATGGTCAATCCATGGAATGCTCAGTAAGTCATCTCCCTATGGAGCAAGTTACATTGAAGATGCGAGGCGCGAGGTATGAGTGGTGATACGGCGTTTTCAGTACTACACTTTTAAAACCCGCACGGGCCCGTTTGTGTAACAGTTTCTAAGAGTTTCATCGAATCTTCAATACATTTTGAGTTTTTGGGGTCGGGGTTATAGAGCCATGGGGATATTTTTGTAAAGAACCATTGGAGAAATATTGGAGTTTCCTAAGAAAATAAAACACAGTTATTTTTTGCAGTTGCTTTGTTTCGTCATCTCCGCGCTGCTCGTGGCTTCCACGGAGAGCGCGTGCTGCTACCGTTGTTGCCAAATGAACCCTTGCTGTCAGATGAACCCTTGCTGTAATGGAGGATCAAACACACCTGAAACTACCACGGGATGCGGAGATTCTACCCCAACGACTGACTGTTCTTCCACCTATGAAAGTACCCCAGATAGTAATACAACGACTGACTGTTCTTCAACCTATGATATTACCACAGAATGTACACCTACCGATGCACCTTCTACAACTGAATGTTCTTCTACCGAGACATCTACCACAGAATGTACACCTACCGATGCACCTTCTACAACTGAATGTTCTTCTACCGAGACATCTACCACAGAATGTGAGGATACTTCTACAACTACTACACCGAAACCTAAAAGCGTTAAATCAACCAAATCAAGTTACAAAAAATATAGCACAAGGAGCTATGGCAAGCGTAAAGGTAATTAGGGAAGCAACTAGTGACAATCCTTCAGCAGAATCTAACGTGATGACAATGGAAAGAAATGACACGCTTATAATAAATTAAAGGCGTCAAAAGTCTGTCCAGACCTCCACTAAGTCTGAAGATCTGCTTCTGGTATACAAGCGGAAATAAACGGCAGACGTCAAACTGTCTGTATAAACTTCATTTATTTAATGTGGTATGCACTGGTCTAAAAATATCCTACATAAAATTTATTTATTTAAAATGATAAAAGGAACTCTGTCATGCTTTAGTCCAGAGGTTGATCCAGATAAGAATAGGTAATATTAGGTATAGGACACATAAGAAGATATACCTACAATTTTAGATTAAAACATGACAACATTTTGACGCCCCTCAACTCTGCATAATTGAAATTTGACTCCTAGGGAACAACTGACCTATCTATATTTTTGTTAATTGACATATCAATGACATTGGTCATGGTCTATACGATTTGAGTGTTAATCACTTGTCGCTTCTTTTCATTGCCCTCTTCATAATTAATACGACATATAGAATGAATTATCGGTTTTTAATTTATAACTTATACTTTTCGTAAATGTAAGCGTTAAAAATGTACCAAAAAATTAAATAAATATAAGCATGTAAAAGTTGTTGTCTTTTGTTAGGTGATTTATGAACTTGAAACAGGTTTTAAATAAGTATCAACCTAGAGTTTGGTAAGGAAATGGGTATTGACATAAATGTTACCGTATTAATTTAAAAAACTGTATATCTTCATGCGTGTGAACGTGTAAAATAGTAATATTATAAACCTTTACATGTCCGTGAACGTGCACGAGTGAAGACTACTAGTATTATATCAGAAAATGTTACTTTATGTTCTTGTCGAATATATAAACAACATATCTGTATTATTTCTCAATTTGGACAAGACTGAACCTTGATCTGACTCTTTTAAATTTCAATTGTTGAATCGATCATGGATGACCAGTGGAAAATGTACAAGCCGTACGAGTCCATTATGAAACAATAAATAAACTTACAAATTGATACACCGGCCGGTCCTGCATTAAGTAAGCCAAACGGCACCTTCCGAAAACATCAAAATAGGTCTATAATTGAAAGGGTCTGATGTAGCCCCAACATCAAAATTGTGCGCAACTCAAAGTACTTTGTTTCATTGAGTCGGGGTAGTTTCCTCTATCGACATAAAGATGGAATATTCTTACTGTATAAGGTGCAGTTATGCAAATTATACACTCTGCTACTTTAACTGACATACTCCACAAGTCTACTTTTTATGTTTAAGTTTTTAAATGACCTTATAATTTCGAAGGCATTAGTGTAGATACACAACTGCTTTTGAAATTAAAAAGGAAACTCTAGCGTCTTGCAGTGAAAATTATGTTTTAACAGAGTTTTTCCTACGTCGGGACAAAAATCTTAAAGTTAAAAAAGTTAAGTTCTAAGCTAGATAAAAAAATTCAGATACATTTGCCTCTTGTATTGGATCAGAGATTTGATTTTTATCAATAGTTAAGACATATGTAGTATCTCTAGGTTTATTATTACCAGTCTCAGTATGTAAAGACTTTTAAAATGGTTTTTATTTAACTTTTAGACCTGCGAATTTCGTCTCTTATTATTGAGCATAAAAGCAAACAGACTTAGAAAAAATTGAGTAGTTCCTAACAATTATTCAATTATTTAAATATAATGAAAATTGCAAAAAATACCAGTTACAATTATTACACAATGTTACATTAGAAGAAATATTATGAAATAGTCATTTGTAACATAAAATACAAAAAAATAATAATTCAAGATTACACGTAATGTTATTTCAAATACGCTGACATTATTTCCGACCATCCATAAGTGCGGGATGTGCCAAAAAGAGTGCGCCACTGTACGTCAGTGTGGCTACACAATCACCTTGTGGCACCTACTGTGGTAATAAACGACACCAGCCTGCCGAGCGATCGGGTGCATCGATATCTTCACGCAGAATTTTGCACGTGACGATAAGCTGCTGCATTTCCCGTCTGACTTCAAGCGAGTTGTAGCCTAGACAACCCAGTATAATAATAACATATATTATTAAAATATTTTGAGAAAAAATAATATTTTAATAAAACACTTATAAATATAAATATATATTTAGTGACAATTCCGCCTAATTTTCCTGTTCAGCAGACGCGACGTCACAATCACCAAAACCGGAAGAATTTTCGACGCGTTTCGGAATCGTTTCGATCGAGAAACGTTCGTAAAATATTTTAAAAATATTTGTCATTATTAAATATGGATTTCCTCAAAGTAACGCTTGAATCTATTCATTAACCCAATACAAACGTCGTTGGGTACATACAACGAGATGTAAACCCCTTCTCGTTGGGTACATATAACACACGTTTACAAAAGTAACTTAAAAAGGACTTTTGTACTTTTTCGAGTTGAATAATTATGTGTTATGTATGTGTCTTCGTACGGATTCCATACACACATCGAGCTCTCCAGCTTACTGGGTATCAATGCGCTGTAGACAAGGCGAATGACATGCTGTTTACGGAAGTCTTTGGAATAATGAGTATGAATATTTACCACCCAAAATACTCCTTCAACAGTGCATTTTTTAAGAAAATGAAACTACTTTGTACCTAATGTTTCATATAATTTCCGGCGTGTACCAACTCGGATACACATACTGGCTCCTGTTCAGAAATCGTTTCTATGTAAGCACAGTGGTCTTTTGGGTAACTAAAATGTTTTATCAATATCTTTACAGTGCATGCTTATGCACTGTATCGACTTTATCTGAACGAAATAAATCTTACCAGTCCAATTCAGCCAACGCAGCTTATATGCTCACTATAAATCTGCTTTACGAAAGTTCCACCCAAGAGGCGCATTAGGAAGCTGAGTGAGGGGCTGTGTCAGAGACGGGGCTTGCGACACACCATTCGATACGGACATGGTAATCAATAGCGGTGGATGGTAAACGTCCGCTGGCACCAGCGCATCCGCATCCTCGCCACCGCATACCGTTACGCGCCCACTACCATGCTTCTTCGGCACAGTACTATATTATGCCAAATTACAGAAGTCAGTAAAAATGGCGAACTGTGTTTTTAATGTCAAAATAAAGGAGTTCAGATTGAAGTCGTTTATTACTATTACTTCCATGTCAGAAAATTTAACAACAGCATTTAGGATACATGTCAAAACGTTTAAGTATTGTTCATCATTATATCTAGGTGGTAAGTAAACAACACAACATAAAAATTTAAAGCTATAATACACAAACAACTTATAATAACAAATAAAACCTCTTTATCAGGAGTGAGTGCGTCAATGTCACGGACGGCAAGCAGCACGCTGTCCCAGCCAGCGTCACTGTCCAATTAATTAGTGTTAAAATCGGTTCAGTAGTTTCAGAGCAGGGATTTAAATACCGCTTCATAAAGGTTATCGATTGAAACGATAACAGTATGTATGGGTAACAAATATAAACGGTCAACGCAATGAAATGGTAGTACCGTTTCATTTACGATTACCCATATGATTACGGTAACCGATATAAATACCGATACGTTTCGGTATTTTTGTAAATTGAAATATAAAACTGGACGAGTGCAGGCGCCCGCCGCGCCTCGCCTTCCTGCCTCAGCCACCCGCGATCGCCCCAGGTGCCGATGCCGCATGCCGCTGACAATGCAATCAAAATATTATTTCGATATTTGTATTGTACTGTAGCCGCCTCACATCAGCCGACATTATTATTAAATAGGTAGGCATACCTACTCTTGCAATCGACTCCGTTATAATAATGAGTTACAGTGTTAGGATTTATCAAATTATCATACATCCACTAAGTATTTCACGCGCGCCTGGCTAGCTGCCACCCTCAAGTTAGAAAATCTGTCGCCTAGCACTTACCGGTGTAATCCGCTATGTGTCCTTGAGAACCAGTAATTTTTCGTGATGGTAGAGGATTTTGCGAATGCGCGCCTGGCTAGCTACTACACTCAAGTAGAAAATCTGTCGCCAAGCACTTATCGATGTGTTCAGCTATGGGTTCTTGAGAAACCAGTAATTTTGCATGGTGGTAGAGTATTTTGCGAATGCGCGCCTGGCTTGCTACTACCCTAAAGCAGAAAATCTGTCGCCAAGCACTAATCGACGTGTCTGTCGCCAAGCGCTTACTAGTATGTTCTTGAAAACCAGTAATTTTGCCACCATGCAAAAAACTAGCTGAACACATCGATAAGTGCTTGGCGACAGATTATCTACTTGAGGGTAATAGCTAGCCAGGCGCGCATTCGCATAATCCTCTACCACCACGCAAAATTACTGGTTCTCAAGGAAACATAGCTGAACACACCGATAAGTACTTGGCGACAGACACATCGATAAGTGCTTGGCGACAGATTTTCTACTTGAGGGTAGTAGCTAGCCAGGCGCGCATTCGCAAAATTTTCTGCCACCACGCAAAATTACTGGTTCTCAAGAACACAAGCGAAACACACCGTTAAGTGCTTGGCGACAGATTTTCAACTTGGGCAAGCTAGCTAGCTAGGCGGGCATTATGCCCTAACACCATGCTATCTGCATCATCAAGCTACCACCCTCAAAAAATAAATCTGTCGCCAAGTACCAAGCAGTGTGTTACGGCAGCAGTTTTTGAATATACACTGAAGATCCTATTTGAAAATAATAATGTTATTGTTCCCACTTCCCGTCATTCATATCAAATAATATAGGTACGTGCTAATAAACTCTCCCCCCCGCAGCGTATCGCGCCACCGCATAACCGCACCCCCGCCCGCCTGCTGCACTCTCATTGACTAATATAAAATACATATACCGAAATGGAATTCGGTAATCGTATCGCAATTATGCTAACAGATATATACCGGTTACCCTTATTTCATTACGGTATTTACCGAAATCGTATCTGTAAATACCCATACCGTAATATCCCTGTTTCAGTTTCAGTGACACGTATATTTTTTTATATATAAGGATGTATTGTTTAATTCTAAGGCCTCGCATTATCCTAAATCATCACCATCATCATCAGCCGGAAGACGTCCACTGTTGAACAAATGCCTCCACCATAGAGCGCCACAAAGAACGGCTACTAGCCGCTTGTAACCATTGGCTACCAGCGACTTTCACGATGTCGTCAGACTTTCACGATGGCCTACCAACTCTAAGTCTTCCGGTGTGGTAACCACTCGAGAACCTTTCTTCCCCAACGGTTGTCAGTTCTTCGAGCAATATGGCCTTCTTGTAATTATCTGAAATAACAGTTCGTTTTCCGAGGAGACCTCAGTGCTCGATCCGTTAGGCCATCAGAAATCCATCACCTAGTAATGTGTGATTTATTATCGAGGCACCCCGCCTTTGAAACCAAGCAAGCTTCACAATAAGAGAGACGCCATCAATGGTCATATATATAAGTCGCGTCCTGAACTAGTCTGCATTACCTGTATAGGAAAGCCATTAACTGCTACCAGAAACGATTGAGAAGTAAGGTTTTTCCAGAATACACATGGCTTCGAAACTTTACCACGTAGTCCCCAGGAGTTATATCAAACCGAAGTGGGAAGAAAGTTAATTTTATTAAGTCTACCTGCAGCAGCTATAACAGCGTTGCCTCGTAATTGCACGAACAACAGGATTTGCGTCGGCGCGAATATTAACACTATACGCCTACAGATAGAGTTCACCCCGATTGCATAATTTACCGAACATTACTTGTCTCAGCAAACTGTTTTTTTTTAACTGGTGGTATGCCTTACCCTTACACTACAGCTACTACAATAAAAGCATTTAGACTACCTACGAGTATTATAAGTCGTAGCAGACTTCCAAGCAGTCCATATCCTCCAGCCTCCACTCCCAGTTGGCAGCGTGCCCAGGATGCTGGCAGCATTGTCCCGTTGAATCGCAATGCTGCTGTGTTTGGTGGACTAGTCTGATTATTTTATTATAATTTGTCCATTGTACCCTTAACTGTGCAATTAAATAGCAAGCTAAGTCGAATTATACATGCCATTTTCCAAGTTTTCCAGACCTCGTAGTCCCATATGTTTAATCTTTAGTATACAGTTTTCCATTACATATGTGAAACATATTGTCTGTGCGTACTATTGTTGTATAAAAAGGCTCCGCCCGCGCGTATGTCGGTTATCGGGCAAAAACATTAACCTCTTTTTGCGCAGTTGGATAAAAACTATCCTTTGTTTTTTCCCGGGTCTCAAACTATTCCCATACCAAATTACATTCAAATCGGTCTAGTAGTTTTGGCGTGAAAGCGTAAACAGACAGACAGACAGAGTTACTTTCGCATTTATAATATTAGTACTGATTTGTTTATTTAAATTACGTAGATGACAGGCGATTGCTTGGCAGAGGCGGAATTCTATCGTCCAGACATTTTTGTCATTTTCTCACATATTGTATAGTAGGATTTCTTAATCAATATGTTTTTCACGTGCAACTTGAATTTACCTTCTGTAAGCGTTGTATGTTTGGGATCTTTATTATAAAACCATACGCAATTACCTAAGAAAGAACTTTTACTTGTCTTTGCTAATTTTAAACCTGGCACCACTATTTAATCTTTGTTCCTAGTGTTGTAATTGACACTGTTTTTTTTTCATTACGCAATTTTTTACGAAAATACATAATATTTCAAACATATGCAGACTTGGTAAGGTTAAAATATCAATTTCTTTAAAAATATCCCTAAGAGTTTCATCTGTGTTAAGGCTAGGATATTCAAAATCAACCTATTTTTGATTCACCCGTAAACAATCAAATATTCATTATTTTGATCAGAAAAAAATATATGTTGTAGTTCAATATACTTGCTAGATTATTTTGTGATTCAAAACACGATCATTACAACTTCACTTGATCATAAAAAATCACGAAAAGAGATAAATTTTGATCGTTTTTTGATTCGTACGTATATTCTATTAATCTTTTACTTTAAAAAAATATGTCAAAAAATAGGCAATTATTTTTAAAAGATTATTTTGTGGTTACTTTTCCTCAAAATGGTTTAATTTTTTTTAAAACAATATTATATAACAGAGCGGCCCGTCTGACTTGTTTCAGTCGTCTGTGAGACGTGTCTGAGGTAGGACCTGTGTCGCTTTTGCCAACTCGCTGCATTCCCTCGCTAATCGATCGCTTTTCTGTTAGAGTTATTCTTTGTTCTAGTTTTAAAAATGTAGCTCATTTTTACGTTTTTAATATCATAGTATACACGTAACAGAAGTGTAACTAATCAACATAGGTAGATTCTTTTACTTTGGTTTCCGTTTAAAGATACCAAGATCTAAAGGAGTATTTACAAAAAAAAACACACTTGAAGAATAAGTACTTAATTACCTAACTTTAAACTCGGTATTTTTGACCGAGCGCGCACATAGTTCGAGCGAGTTGCTTCATTTTAGAAAAAAATGCTTTCGTATGTCCGGTTGTTCTCCTCTACAGGTCACATTTCTTAACCGATTCCGGCGAAATTTTGAGAGCAGGTTTGATAAGTCAATAAAAATTTTTCGTCAATTGAGTTTTTGGATTTTTTCAAACTGACGGAGATATACATTATAAGGTGTTGAAAGTACGGACGCCTGCGCTAACGTATTTAATCACGTATCTCGAAAATAGTAAGAGATAGGTAAGGGAGATTTGAACAATTATCATAGGGAATCGGGAGAGCAGTCAAATGATACTTGTCATAAATTCAACATGGCAGATTCAAGATACTAATAATCAAAACTAGTCCGATTTGGCTGAAAATCTAGCTAGAGAAAATCTCTGGCAGATCATTTATATAAAGTAAAAACAACAATGGTCCCAAAACGCTACCTTGAAGAACACCGTATTTGTTTAGGGAGTACGAAGAATAAAACATTTTTTTCGTGTTTCCTATAATTTGGCTTGTTTCAACACACTGATATCTAGACCCTAAGTAACTTTGTAGCCAGTCCTGAGCTTTACCTCTAATTCCTTACTTCTCTAGCTTTGTGAGTAAGGTTTTATGACAAACAAAATCGAATGCCTTGCTCATGTCTAGGAATATAGTTAGTACAGGCATCTTTTTGTCTAGGTATTCGGTTATTAATTTTAAAAGAGAAAAGCAAGTGTGAATTGTGGAGCTATTCTTTCTAAAACCAAACTGTTCCGGTTTTAAGATTGAGTTTTTATTAATGAAACTTAGTAACTTTGAGTACATTACCTTTTCAAAAACCTTTGACAATATAGGTATTAATGTTATTGGTCTATAGTTGCCCATTTCACACCTATCACCTTTTTTAAATATAGGTTTTACGATCGAAAATTTAAGTCGGTCGGGAAATACTCCGTCTGAGAACGATAAGTTTATGATGTGGCTTAATGGAACACATAAGGGCATGGCGCATAGTTTCAGCATTTTTGTGTTGAAATCATCATAGCCAGTGGAATTTGAAGGTTTCAGACATTTTATAGCCTTGAAAATGTCTAACGGGTCTGTTGGGGTCAGAAACATAGTTTTATCTACAAATAGTTTCCTCGAGATGTAATCTTTTTTATTAATGTTTGTATTGTTTTTATTAGTTATATTTATGCAAAATTTGTTAAAAAGATCTGCAATTTCTTGGGGGTTAGTGTATATATTATCCTCTACCTGAATTTCTTGTATATCATTCGATTGACATTTGTAGTTGAAATTCTCGTTAATTATCCACCACGCTGCCTTACAGCGGTTTGATGCATTATGAATATATTTTGCACTATTCATTTTCTGAGCATTTAAAATATTTTTTTTAAGAACTCTTGAGTAGGATAGATATTTTTTTATGATTACGTTCCTTATTTGCAGAAGACTGGAGATATTTTAGATAATACGTTCTTTTACGTATACAGCATTTACGTATTCCTTTAGTATTCCTGTGTGCCACAGAGAAGCGTTCTTGGGCCATTACTTTTCATTACATACATAAATGACATGCCCAGCATCATAAATCATCCCATGGTGCTCTTTGCTGATGACAGTACAGTTGTTTTCATTGGAGACAAAGAAAAATCTCTGGAGCCGGAGATAAATACTACATTGAATAATCTAATTAATTGGCTGACATGCAACAATCTTTTAATAAACCTTGACAAAACTCATATAATGATATTTAATAACTATAAGCAATTGACATTTAACATTAATCATTCTAATAAATCCATAAATGACATTTCAGAAACGAAATTTTTAGGACTCTATATAGACTCATGCCTCAGCTGGAATACACATGCTGAAGTAGTTTGCGCTAAATTAAGCAGTTATTCTTACGCGCTGTACATGCTTTCAAAAAGTAGTATGCCCATCAGCAGTACTCACATCGTATCACGCGTATGTAACTTCTACCCTACGCTACGGGATTATATTTTGGGGTAACTGTACGAATAGGGAAAAAATATTTAAGGCACAAAAGAAGTGTTTGAGATCCGTGTGTCATTTACAAACAACAGACTCTTGTAAACCGCATTTTAAGCAACTCGAGATATTAACACTTCCATGTCTATACATATATGAAGTAAGCTTGTTTACCTATGTAAATAGGAATTTGTTTCAGGCTTTCAAAAGCGATCGCTATAAAAACAAAGTCGCCGAGTTCCCACATACATCTGCATTGTTTGGTAAAAGCGTTCTTGGTATGGCTCCGAAGCTATTTAACCACATACCAAAATCGATACTGGATTCTGATTGCGTTATTACCTTTAAGAAAAGACTTTTTAGTTTTCTAGTTAATAAAAGTTATTACACAGTTAACGAATATTTAAATGACCGTTATAATTAGTGTGAGAACTGTAATTCAAATTGACATATATCTTTTAATCTATACTTATTGCTGTGTAAAAATATAATTGACATTTGACACTTTGAATTTGACATTTATTATAAATAATTTAATAGAAATTTCATTTATCTGAATCTTATTTGTATGTATAATGATGTATGTTGATATTGTAATAAACTTTTGCATACCATAAAGGTGGAATATGGAGAACTTTGTACAATTAAGAACTTTTTTATCACCCATGTTCATGCAATAAATATATTTGAATTTGAATTTAGTGATCCACTTGGCTTTTTTCTGTTTATTAATATTTTTTACCGTAATTACGGGAAAACATAAATTGAAAAATAGCTGTATGGTGTCATGAAAGCTGTTGAATGCTGCGTTTGCATTAACTTCGGATAAAATCTCACTAAAAGATAAACTTGAAATACAATCTTGGAACTTATTTATGTTGTCTGTACAAATGAATAGTAGGCATATAAAGTGCCATGTTGCCGGAGCGTATCACGCATCTGCATATTCTTTGACTGTTATATTTGTGTTCAACTAGCCTTCGCTGGGGCCCGCGTGTCATTGATTTTCTGTGACATAAGTCCAAAAAAATCATTTATTAGCTACAGCAAGTACGAGAAAAAATCTCGAAATCCTTTAAAAAACTTTGACTAACAGCGCCGAGAGGTTTACGTGGCTGCTCACATGTGCCTACACCACATTTTAGAATCTTATTTCTACGGGCACAGTGTTGTTTTTTTTTATCTTATTGATCAGTTATATACAATAACAAAATAAAATAATTCCTTTTTATAATATTAGCATTTAGCATCGATTTGTTTGTTGTTTTCAGAATACCTATGCCAGACTAAACTTACAAATCATTGAAAAGTATGCAATAACTTATTAAAGTCGGTACCATGCTCATCTAAAATACTCTATTTTCAACTTCCGCAAGTTCTTTCATACTAATCATACATTTACTCTACAGACGACCACATGCCAGTATGCAATTTGTCAGCTACCTTACTACGTATTGGTAACAAAAATAATAAAATAAATAAAGTCTAGTCCATAATTATTCGTCGTTTGTTTCGATAAACGTTATATACAATACATATATCAATATTTCAGGTTTGTTACTTATTTCGTTTACGAGCTAAAGACCAATGACTTACGGATGGACATACAGACAGACATCGGGCACTCATAAATACGGCTCCATTTTGCGTTTTGAGTTCGGAACCCTAAAAACAATGTATCCAAATCTAATAAAAATAGGAACTTATTGTGAAACGCATATTATTATTCTATAAGCGAATAAAAATGTTCACAAGAACAAAACAATTATTTAGATGCAGTTCTGTATTTAGTAGCAGATACCTAAAGTTGATCAACTAATACACTGTGACGCTAATAGCGTGCGGCTGGGGACATCGAGCGAGCGACTAGTCGCGCGCTG
Organism: Plagodis dolabraria; assembly: GCA_963854805.1. Classification (NCBI taxonomy): domain Eukaryota; kingdom Metazoa; phylum Arthropoda; class Insecta; order Lepidoptera; family Geometridae; genus Plagodis; species Plagodis dolabraria. The sequence continues at coordinate 17,263,423 of OY978468.1, read as the reverse complement.
TGCGACTAGAGCGCAGCGCTACGTAGTGTTAATAGCCCGCAACTCTCGGACGCTAAATTTGCCTACTGATTGAGAATAAACAAGCCTTAAACACTCTACTGATAGAATGTCACCTATATGTGTGTGTTTCTTATCTACCTCACTTCACTCCCAATAAAACTATCTTTATATTGTACTCATTTTTTATTTTTTGACAAATTTTACAATATAATAACAGGGTTGGTATCGAATAAAATATTATTTAAAAGCATAATCCTTTAACATGTCCATTTGTCGTTATAATGTACACAAAGATTATTTCGCGTTATTTCCAGAGCTGGAACCTGTTTTGCCACCTGCACTTTTAGGGGTTGTAGGTCTGCGGTTGCGAGAACCACCTCGGCGTCTTCTGGTAGTCGTAGGACTGTCAGTTGTGGTACTCTCTGTCGTAGAATTTTCAGTTGTGGTACTGTAAGTCGTAGAATTGTCGGTCGTGGAACTATCAGTTGTGGTAGTTGACGAACAGTCAGTCATGGAATTGTCAGTCGTAGTACTGTCAGTTGACGAGCAGTCAGTCATGGAACTGTCAGTCGTGGAACTGTCAGTTGAAGAGCAGTCAGTAGTGGAACTGTCAGTCGTAGAACTGTCAGTTGAAGAGCAGTCAGTAGTGGAACTTTCTGTCGTGGAACAGTCAGTATTAGATCCGTCGGTAGTGGTGGTGGGCGCTCCTCCCCCGCAAGGACGTGTCGCCCGCCGACAGCAGCAGCACGCGCTCTCCGCGGTAACGACGAGCAGCGCGGCGATGGCAACACATACCAACTGCGAACAAAATATATATTATCTAGTATCAGTACAGCAGTAGTAGAACAGCGACTCCCTTTTTTCCGAAAAAATAAAATTATACATACCTAATATAAAAAATATTATATGGTCCAAAAGAAGACTAAGTACAAGTGTTCCTTGTAAGTATATAGGTATATGAAGTCCATATTATATTATCAATAAGCACAAAAGTACCTTTTATCACAATATTGTGCGCATGGTACTGACTTCAACAAGTTATTTCACACTTTTAAGTGTTGAAGTCGGTTAAATTTTTTAGATAAAAATAAAATATTTTTTCACTTTTTTCGAGTGTAACTCACAAACGGCTTGACCGATTTTGATGAAATTTAAATGGAACCAAATGACAAGCATCAGCTTTCAAACAACAAAAGCATTATCAAAATTGGTTCACCCCGTCAAAAGTTCCGAAGCAACAAATATAAAAAAGAAACATTTAAAAAAAACATAATTATATAAAAAAATAGATGAATTGAGAACCTCCTCCTTTGTTAAACTCAGTAAAAAATAATAAAACTGAATTGAGAACCTGTCTCTTTTTACACGAGTGCCCAAAGAAGGAGAGTTATGTTTTCAGGGTTCATGTGGTATATGTTTGTTAGTTTCTTTATTCCACTATAACTTCTAGACGGCTTAACCGATTTTAATCAGTACTTATACTTATATATATACTTATATACATATACTTATATACTTTACTTATATTAATATTATAAATGCGAAAGTAACTCTGTCTGTCTGTCTGTCTGTCTGTCTGTCTGTTACGCTTTCACGCCAAAACTACTGGACCGATTTGAATGAAATTTGGTATGGAGATAGTTTGAGACCCGGGAAAAAACATAGGATAGTTTTTATCCGAATGCGCAAAAAGAGGTTAATGTTTTCGCGCGATAACCGACATACGCGCGGGCGGAGCCGCGCCCGGAAAGCTAGTGTAAGATATATCATTAGAGTCGTCTCAATAACCCAGGTGACACTACATATATAAAAATATATAAAAAAGTAAATAAAACAAATAGAAGGACCTTAGACACCACATTGTGATAAAAAAAAATATCCAAAACCCATCGAGTTGGGTATCAAAATGAAGGGCTTTAAGAAACGATTCAATAAATATATTATAATCCTTACAGTTTTTATGTGAATGAAACGATAAAACGCATAACGAAAATAAATAATTTGCTGTCGGGTTTTTCAATTTATAATTAATGTATACTTGTTTGAAGCTGTCAGAATTATAAGAATTAAAAAAAAAAGTATTAAACAAACGAATTGAGAACCTGCTCCTTTATTAAAATCGGTTAATAATAAAAGTTTTGAAAATAACGAATTAAAAATTAAGGCATTCAAAATAAAAGTTGTGTTTGGTACTTACGATGCAAGTCTTCATTTTTTCGGTTCTGATGATAACTATTGAGAGAGCGTCTACTTATACCGTGGAACCACATGATATCTACCTATTTACTATATTTATCTATGCATATGTGTCACATAGGACCTAATGCCTTCCTCGAAATGGAGTTAAGGGTGCGCACATTACATTTAAAATTCTACCAACTTTAACTTTCTATTCTACCTATTGCCTTCATACTGTACCTTCCAGCAGCAGTGTTGGCTCAGTGACTGCCGTGCAGCAGGTCCATGGTTTGAATCCCGCCGCGGGCTTGAGCTTCATGGGGAAGGGTTTTTTACGAATGCGCGCCTGGCTAGCGACCACCCTCAAGTGGAAAATCTGTCGCCAAGCCCCTAACGGTATGTTCTGGCAGCCGTCCTTAAGAGCCAGTAATTCTGCTAACACCTTCGACCATATTGTTACGAGCTGGGGGTTCGGGATAATAATGCAAAACGTTTTCGACACACTGACACCTTTATTCAACAGTTCTACAGTCACTTCCAACTACACTACAACACTGAACTGTTCGCCCTTCCCAGAACACTATTCCCAACTTCACTGTACTTCACTATTCGCGCTTGGAGCACTTGGTCCAAAGATAATCGCACTGTTGATCGTTCCGAACTCAAAGTAAGACTGACTGGTCGGCCCGGACCCGGCCCTATTTATACTCAAAACTCTTGGTTTCCAGAATGTTCACAAATAGTCTAGACATAAAAACAATAAGGGCCATAAATGATCCTTTTAACGTAAACAACTTTTGTATGAAATTCCACGAAAGTTAACTACTACTTATACTGTGGTTGTTTACTAGTTGCCTGAGAACAAAGGCGACCCTTTTTTTTATAACCTTTTGTGTGAAGAGTAGGTACATTCTTGATTTATTTTACTTGTTTACTGACGTTGGATTTTTCTAGATTGTTCGAGCCCTTGCGCCGTAACAATATCATCACTTACCATTAGGTGAGATGTGGTCAAAGGTTTACATATTATAATCAATAAAAAAACTATGTAGGTGAAACTCGTCGCAACATCGCAACTAGACTTACGGAACACATTAGGAGCATTAAGAATATGGACACAATGAAATCAGCTATCGTAGAGCACGCACGTCTCTCGGACACGCAACATTTTATATACGGTTCGACAAAGCCTCCGACTAGCAAGAGAAAAATTCTTTGTACCTCGAAAAGTACGTGAGGCTATCGAAATCACCCGTCACCCTAATTTCAACAGAGATCGTGGATGGACCCTCCCTCCAGCCTGGACACCTATTCTTAATGCAACCTCAACTCGAAAAGTGCTAGGCAGTCTAGAGTGTGACATAGTCAGCAGTGTTTGTGTTGGAGTTTTCGACGATAAGCTGACTGACGAAGAGGATGCACTACCATCAGTTGTGCGGTGTGTGGGGCGCTCCCCCAGCCCACTCCCCGCCCCCGCAGCATAGTTCTCCCAGTCAAACGTTCTGAGGTACCCAAAATAAAAAAAAACATGAAGCTCCTCCTATTTTGGAAGTTGGTTCAAAAGGGATTTTTCAAGAGAATTGTTTGCGGTTTTACAATAAAACTTCTAAATTATTACAGTTCTCATAGAGGGAAAACTTAAGCTACGTGTATAACATATCTTAATTAAAAAAAACATAAAATACGCCGCGGTTACACCCTCGTGGTGATGGATGATGATGATAAAAATTATGATATGTATTAATCCAGCGCCTTATCCCATGCCATAAGTTTTTGTATAAGATTTAAATTTAAATATGATCATGTCTCCGATTTTGGCAATAAGCTCAAGTACCTATTCGTCGTCGCCGCAATGCTCTATATATTATCTCTCAATCCTTTATCCCCGCGCTACCTCAAGGAACAATTTAAATTTCTTCATTCTACCCATTCTCTGTCGTGACGGTCATTAGAAAACTTAACGCTACAACAACCTGCTACTAAAACTACCTTTCACCACTATTCATTTGCCGCTGAAGCTGTCAGACTGTGGAATCTACTACCGCTAGAAATTAAATGTGCTCCTTTATTGAAATATTTTAAGGCTCAAGTCAAAAACTTCTCTTGCTCTAAATTTCTATAATAATGAACACTGTGGTACAAACATCCTTTTTAATTAAATTGTGTTTAACATGTATAAAATTATACGTGTATAGATAATATATGTCTATGAAGTATTTAGATATGTATTTATTTATTATAATAATATTAGTATTTTAATTATAATATATTTATATATAATTATGTGTATTCATTTATTTATGTAGTTTTTGGTTAATTATGTAATTATTTAGAAATATCGGTTATTTATGTATATAATTATTAAGACCATAAGAATACCTGCCCAATATTTTGACCATATCTCGAATTAATCTGTGGTCTGGAAGAGATCGCTCTGAGCGATAAGACCGCCCCGTGATATACTTGGTGTTAAGTTATGTTTTAGAATTAAATTTGTTGTTGTTATTTTGATGTTTTCAATAAAGTTATCTACCTATCTATGTATCATACCCAATTTCCTCAAATCAGTCCAGCCGTTTGAACAAACGTTCGCCTTTACAATATTAGTTTGAAAAGGATCACGTTGTTACTACTGAATATGCATTAGAAATAAATTATATTTTTTATAGAATATATGGTTCACTATTTTGGCGATAATGGCTTACATATATAATATAGATATATGCTGTCGCAGGCTTTTTTGTAGGATAATTTTATACATTATGTAGGCACGTGTGACGCTTAAGGTTTTTGCAGCACACGCCAGAATGTCTCGCATATGGCTGATTTTTACTTACTTGACACTTATCGTTATATTTTCGACAATTCACGCAATATCTTTACAAATTATAGCCTATGTGTTATTCTGATATCTAAGCTATATTACTGTAAAGTTTCATTAAAATCCATTCAGTAGTTTATGCGTGAAAGAGTTACAAACATCCATACATCCATACACACTCACAAACTTTCGCATTTATAATATTATGTAGTACTATAAATAAATACTACTAAATAGGATGATATAGCCTATATAGGATAAATAAATACTGAATAAAACAGTATAAATAAATACTGTTATATTTGCATAAAAGATTTAAGTTAAAAATTGTAAAGATAATTAAAAATAATGGTCCAGAGTTTCTTGCCTGTTCTTGTCACAGTATATACTGACCGGTATCTCTACGCGGACTCCCATCACCATCCAAGACAGCTTAACTCTGTGGTAACAACACTGGTGAACCGCGCTTATGACCTCTGCGATGACGAACACCTAAACGAAGAGTTATCACATATCCAAAAAGTCTTGCAGGATAACGGCTACAAAGTGAAACAAACACCAGTGCGTCATAATGTCAACAAAATCAAGAAATACAATGTTGAAAGAAAACCAGCTTAATTGCCATATGTGAAAGGAGTGACAGAAAAGGTCGCAAATATTTTCAACAAGTACTGTATAAAAACTATCTTCACATCTTTCAAAAAATGTAGCTCATATGCTGCGTTCACTGAAGGATAACTTTCCTTTGCAATATCTTGGTATGCACAAAGTCATTTGGAGCTGTGGTGAGTCCTACATCGGTCAGACAAAGCGAACAATATCATGTCGTATTAAGGAGCATATAAGGGCAGTCAAAAATAATGATATCGAAAAATCTGCCATAGTTCAACACCTTCTGGAGTCTGGTTCTAACCACTGGATTGAGTAACACAACCCACAGGTACTCTCGACAGAACGCCACTACATACCGAGAATGGTAAGAGAAGCGATCGACATAACAAAATATCAAAACTTGAATCAACTGTCGAGAACATGGAATCAAGTGGTTAACTAATGAACCGAAAAAGTATTACAAATAGTTCACAATATGATATCGTTTGTTTTGCATGTCAAAATTTCAATAGTGGTGTGTGACAGTGACTATAATATCATCGCATTGCCAAAAAACGTACTAGAAAGAGGGTAGACCGGTTCGTCTGCTCTTAGTGCCTACCATCCACTCGCATAGACTTCAGTTTACTCGTGATCATGGCGCTTGCAGCAGTGCCCAAATATCGGGAGCTCATAAACAATATAAAACACGGTAAATACCTCGTTTCTTATAATAACTTTAGTATGTACAACGTTTTTACTTAACGCGGCAGTACAAAGATTTTAGTAAAGTGTTTAGTAAGATAATTGTCTTTCTTAGAGCTTCGTGGACGCCCAAATTTATTAAATAATGTTGAATTTGACTTTGAGTGTAACTACCTAATAATAATCATCACATCAACTAGAACGCCCACCGTTGAACAAGGTAAGCCATTGAAGGGATAGACGCTTGCCAAGTGTGGGGATTATGGCAAATCCCCACACTTGGCAAGCGTCTTGGGGTCGCAGTAGTTCTGAGTTCTTTAGAAGGCACTACTTCCTACCTTCTGATATTTACCCCTTAGCCTCTTACGATACGAATAAATGGGGGATGACACTAACCCACGGTGTACAGATAATAGATAATATTAATCCGTTTTTTAAGCTTCTGAGCACAATCTAAACTGTTGGTAAGCGATCATTTCAATTTAATTTAAATACTCACAGGTTAAATAGATTTAGGGCCCGTTTCAGAATGTCTTAATAAAGTTTCGGGTTGCTATGCAACACATAAAGTAACTGAATCATAAAAATTACAGTTAACATGTAGCGCGTTTCAAGCTTTAACCGATGGATAGGCTAAATCGATGACCGTGAAACGCAAAGATAGTGTTTTATTTATTAAATATGTTCTGGGTAGTAAAACCGGAACTTACTCGAACATTCTGAAACAGGCCCTTACTCTCGCCTTAAATCTTGGGACGTCATTGTAATGTAACCCCCTATAAACTATACAATTTCAAAATCATTACAACTACTTATTTATTACCTATTATATAAACAATTTGTATGATATTGTTTTTTTTTCTGATAAGTACATAAGCCTTTGACCACAATCTCACCAGATGGTAAGTGATGATGTGGCCGAAGGTGTTAACAGGCTTAACCTGGAATTACTGGCTCTCAAGGACAGCTGCCGAAACACACTGTTAGGTGCTTGGCGATAGATTCTCTACTTGGGGGTGGTAGCTAGCCAGGCGGGCGTTCGTAAAAATGTCCTTCCACCATGCGCTGAAGCTCAAGCCCGCGGCGGGATTTGAGGCATGGACCTGCTGCGCGGCAGTCCATAGTCAAAGCCACTGAGCTATCACTGCTACAAAAATAAAATATAATTTGTATGATTAGTCAAAATATTCATTTATTTATTGTTTCACTACTTTTTCAAACTACAATGGAAACGGCTCTCAAAGATAACAATATGATACACCGTTAGGTGCTTGGTGACAGATTTTCATATTGAAGGTAACATGATAACATAAATTAGGCCCAGGTAACATGATTGCTATATTTTGGAGCACTCGTAGCGAAGTTTGCTTCACCTGTCTTAACTGATCAGCTAAGTTAAGCAACGTCTGCCGCGGTCATGACTTGGATGGGTGACCGCTAGTGGTGTTACTACAGAGCTGAGATATTCCGTGCTTCGGAAGGCACGTTAAGCCGTCGGTCCCGGTTGTTGTCTTAGAATGGCAGTCATTGGTGGTAGGACATTTTAGGAATGCCCGCCTGGCTAGCTACCATCCTCAAGTAGAAAATATGTCGCCGAGCGCCTAACGGTGTGTTCCGGCAGCTGTCCTTGAGAGCCAATAATGCTAGGTTAGCCTGAACAAAATCTTCAACCACATCATCACTTACAATCAGGTGAGATAATGTTCAAAAGCTAGCCAATCAACTATAAAAAAAAAAAAAAATACATTATGCGCTGAGGACTTTATTAAGATCCAGGATCCGGAATTTGGTCCTTTAGTAAGGCTTATTTTGCCAAAGTATAACTCACTTCCGCGTACAGCGCGCCCTTAAATTAATTTGTACATAATTACAAATTTTCTCTAAATAGTACATTAAATATGTAAGTATAGTATAATTTGAACATTTCGAGTGTTGATAAGTATATTTAAAATTTTAATTAAAATTAACTCAGATAACTATTAATGTAGGCACAACAATAGGAACATTAAGTTCTAATACGTTTGTTGAACTCCCGTGCCGGGTGATAACGTATGTTTGGCGTATAAATGTCCTTTTTTAGGGTTCCGTTCCCAAAGGGTAAAAACGGGACCCTATTACTAAGACTTCGCTGTCCGTCCGTCCGTCTGTCACCAGGCTGTATCTAGCTATCACCGTTCTTGCAAGAACGGTGATAGCTAGACAGTTGAAATTTTCACAGATGATGTAAATCTGTTGCCGCTATAACAATAAATACAAAAAGTTGGCCAAGTGCGAGTCGGACTCGCGCACGTTAAAACTTTTGTTTTAACGTGCAGAAAGGTTAAAATATGAAGTCTAATGTTGTATAGCTAATGGTACGGAACCCTTCGTGCACGAGTCCGACTCGCACTTGGCCGATTTTTATTTTTTTATGCCTGATAGGTTAGCTTTTGACCACTATCTAACCTGATGGTAAGTGATGATGTGGTCGAAGATGTTGTTCAGGCTAACCTAGAATTACTGGCTCTCATGGACAGCTGCTGGAACACACTGTTAGGTGCTTGGCAATATATTTTCTACTTGAGGGTGGTAGCTAGCCAGGCGGACATTCACAAAATGCTCTACCAGCATGCTATAACAACTGCTATCCTAAGACAACAACCGGGACCGACGGCTTAACGTGCCCTCCGAAGCACGTGCACGCTCAGTAGTAATGTCACCAGCGGTCACCCATCCAAGTCACGACCGCGGCGGACGTTGCTTAACTTTGCTGATCGGGTCAGAACGGCTAAGCAAACTTCTCTTTTACTACCCATTTAAGAGTATACTGATGTCTGTTACCTAGAGATCTTAAGAAGGATCAGCTGAACAGACTTGAGAGTCTCCAAATTTCTCAATCAGGTTCATATTTCGATTACAGAAATATGACCATAGCTTCCAAATTTCGTCATAAGCTCAAGTGGCTTCCCAATCGTCTTCGCCGGCATACTCATATACTCTCCCTACTCTTTAATCTCTTGTTTTTTTTTTATCGCACAAGCACGAGGCCCACCTGATGTTAAGCGGATGAACCACAGATGCAATTCGTCATGTGATGAATTGCACTGCGCCCGTCACATTGGCACATACAGTTGTTGAGCTGTAAATTTTCTGCTGTAATTTTCTTATCAATGACTGCTGTCGGTACACACTGTTAAGTGCTTAGTGACAGATTTTCTACTTGAGGGTGGTAGCTAACCAGCCGGGTATTCGCAAAATGTCCTTCCACCGTGAGGTGAAGCTCAAGCCGGCGGTGCGGATCGAATCAGGGTCCTGCAGCACGGTTTTGGTTTAATCCTTTACCCCGCGCTATCTTAAGGAACGCTTTGTGTTTCTTGATTCGGCTCATGCCTTGACATTGAGGTCATCGGAAAATCTCTTGCTTAAAGTGCCGTCACACAGTACTTACATCGCTCTTTGATGCTTCATTCTCAGTCCAGCTATTCGATTCTGGAAAATTCTGCCAGTCTGCATTTGAAACTCATATATAACGTGGATATTAATTCATCAACAATACTGCGGGGGATGGTGTAGAATCGATAACTGAATGTGATCCACTCATAATTAATTTTCACATAAACAAAATTAATACTAACTATTGCCTAAGCTGTGGCGCGTTGACTTTGAGAATGATAGCGATGACCACATGAGTGGATCACATTCAATTATCGATTCTACATCATCCCCCGCAGTATTGTTGATGAATTAATATCCACGTTATACGAGTATATATTAACTGTTTACAAAAAACTTTTTTGAAAATATTCTATAGTCCATGTTCATAGAGAATAATGTAGAATTCTAAGGGTAAAAGAATTTTCAAATCAGTCCACCATGCAGTTTTCAATTTTATTCGTTACATACAAACAAAAATACAAATCTTTCCTCCTTATAATTGTATAATTAATTATAAAAATCGTAGATTGTAAAGAGGAAAGATTTGATTATTGGTTGGCAATGAATATAGGCTCTGATTATGATTAACTACTGGACCGATTTGAATAATTCTTTCACTATGGTGTATCAATGGTATTCTACATTATTTCTGATGAATATTTTAATAAAAGTTAGGGATCCGTATGAAAACTTCGATAATGTAACCGAACGCGTGAAATAAATACCAATAAATCGTGCGGAAATTATTGACAACTAGCTTTCCGGGCGCGGCTCCGCCCGCGCGTGTGTCGTTTGTCGCGCAAAAACATTAAGGGTATATTTTAGACGAACGCGCCCCATACAAACGTAGCTCCGATCTCATTTTAAGAATAGCGAATAAAACTCAATGATTTTTTGCCTACGTCATCACGATCCAAATATCTAGGTTTGTGGTGCATCAGATTTTCATTAAATTATACAGTTTTGAAATTACACTGGCTCAAAAACTCGTAATTTTAGATAAAAGAAGGACTCAACTTTAAGCACCACTTTCAAGAAAAATAATCATGTTTTAAAGATTTCTATTGCACCACAAACATGGGAAATATAATGAACTTTCTATAATGGGAAGTTATTTATATATGTGTACCATATTTTTTGAATAAATCTGGAGTTACGAAATACAAAAATTACGCTCAAATAACGCGTTCAAACACCTATCAATCGCGGGGCATGGTGAGGTCATATATTGAGGTCACAGATAAATTATGATAGCAGTGATATTGTAATTACACAAGTCATATTGAAGCAATAATGATGGCCGAGCGATAATAGTTATGGTCTGTCGTGCCGCAAGTCCCTGGTTCATCGCCACCGCTGCTTGAGTTTGACCGCATGGTGGAAGGGCATTTTGCGATGGCCCACCTGGCTAGCTCCACCCTCAAATAGATAAGCACCTAAACGGTGTGTTCCGGCAGCAGTCCTTGAGAGCCAAGGAAATAACAGGCACATGAGCACAACAACTTGTCTCAAGGTGACGGGTGAAATGCAATTCGTCACTTGTGATGAAATGCAACTGTTCTAGACAGAGGTCACAATAACATTAAAAAATATCTGGTTGGTAAATAGTCAACCAAGTTCTAAAGTTTTTATCTATGAAATTACAATGTAACCAAGTGAAATTAAATTTTAGTGTGATATTTTTTTGAATTGTTACAATACCGGTAAAGTGTTTCCTGCGCCGCACAGTGTTTTATGAATGCTATTTTTCAGACATCGCCTTTTTATTGTAAAAACTAGTAGATATAATCATAAATATGCCAGATTTCGTATCCCCATTGAACCAACTCTTATAGTTTTTGAATAAAAATAATTTACAATCAGCTATTTTGCGTAGGTATCTATAGAAAAAAAAATATTTTTCGTTTAATCTATGCATGATACGCAATATCAATGTTAGATACACAGATGGCATTACTTATGCTGCATCTTTGGGTATATAAACGAATCTCGTAACTTTGTTAATTTCACATTTATACGCGTTTTTCAGTTTTCAGATTTACTTATTTTTCTCGAGAGTTCTACCATATTGGGAAAAGTTATTTCTACTGAAATTATGCTGTTTACTTCCGCAATACACTACATAAATTTTGGATCCCAATTCCATGGAATCTAGAAACCTACAACCATTTTACGTAATATCCGGATTTTCTGTCGTCAGGGTTGTCAAGCTATTATATAAAAAAATATATCCGGATCTGTTTTGACTTTGCCAAAACAAGTATCTACCTAATAGCAATTTGTTGACATAGAAACAGTACTTTGGATCATCTGTTGTAAGACCAAGGGATGACTAGCAGCAGTTATACTCTGATAATTGATTAAGTTATATATCTGGTTACAAACATGGATATACAAAAGTAATTTAGAGCAATCAAATGCAACATGGTAATATTACATGACACGCAAACGATAGTTACACAATAATAGTAACATAAGCTGGAAGTACTCCACACGGTCAAGGCGGTAATAATTTTTAATGACTAAAACTTCGATTAATGGCTACAACTTCGAATGAATTCATATTATGTTCCGAATTTTAAAGAATATCGATAATTTCATAAAAAAAACCTGCCATGTTGGATTTGTACCTGGTATGTCATTTGTATCATATTTTCTACAAACAAGCAAGTAAATAATTAATTCTGAAGAGCGCGTAACGCGTTATTTCAGCAGTAGGTTGCGGGTAAAATGATGGCCTGTTTTGTCTTTGTGACTACATAGCCCTAAAAATAGTATAAACGGTGAATTTTATTTTATTATTTTGTTTTTAGGACTTGTTCCTGATAGTTTATTTAGATTAGACTGTCGCGTTACTGAAAAAAAACTACGTAGCTTCTATAAGTCAAAACGTCTATATGGGATCAAGAAACATCTTTCAGAAGAGATCAGATTCAACTGTGTAACTTGTTGGAATTATCTCCTCTTTATGGGCCTAAACGTTTTACTATTTTAACCAGATTTAACTTACGGTTTTTTACGTCGAGGCTTCGTAAAGGACTATATCCACTCATTGAATACTAGATCGAATACCAGAACTCATGCCCATTCTATCTTTATCTAAAAGTGGGACCACTTGATTAATAGTATGCTTTAAGTATAATGCGTCCAAAATCTGAAACAATCTTCTCCCTCCAATGAGAATGATGATAAGTCTGATGTTCATAGACTCAAATACACAAAAATGTTATTTGGTCAATATCGGAAACATTTTGAAGAAATCTTTCAAGTCAAACAGACAAACTTAGCCCAACTCACATAGTAGTAATTCACATAAGGTTGTCTGGAAGAAATCGCTACACAGCGATAAGACCGCCCATTGTTTTTCCTTAGAAATGTATGTTAGTTACTCTAAAATTTAAATTAGCTTGGTAAACAATAAAGAGTTTTTGTATTTGTATAAGGCAAACCGACAGTACACATAACACACCTATATACCTTTAATCACACCATATTTTTTATGTAAGTATAAGGTTTTGATAATAGAAGAATTCTCTATTCTCTTTCTGAGAAAGTTAATTCTCACCAGCTAATGAAACAAAACTGTTTCTGTACATCAGCTGTTCCTCATGTAAAATATTGTTTGTATAATTACTTGCTTTACTACTTTTCTATCTATAGTTCATACCAATTCAAGCAGGGTATGCTGACAACTAGCTCTGCATGGACTACAAGGTCTGTACAGTACAGTGCTGAGCTTACCTCTAGTCATCTAATTCCATTATTGTGTTTAACCCTTACAAATCGGTATCTAATTCAACAATATAAATTTATTGCTATCTTGTGAATATATTCACAGCTGATCCTCAGCGGTTATTACCATGTTTGTGACTAATATATGTTTGTAATTTTCAGTGATAATAAATACTATTTTATTCTAATTTATATACAAAATTATGTAACAGTCATCAATATCGAACAAAAATGTAGTATGTAAAATCCGGATACAAAAGTGACAACCATAGCAAAAATAGTTAATTTGAAATAACTTTAAGATTCCATTGAATTGGGATGTAGAATTTATGTGGCGTGTTGCTGAAGTAAACAGCATAATTTCAGTATAAATAACTTTTCCCAATACGGCGGAACTCTCGAGAAAAATAAGAAAAACAAAAAAAAAATTAAATGCGTATAAATGTGAAGATTCACATTTATACGCATTTAATTTTTTTTTCTAATTAAGCTACGAGATTTATTTATGCTCTCAAAGATGCAGCATAAAAGATACTATTTATGTTTCTAATATTCTTATTGCGTATCATGCTTAGATTAAGAGAAATATTTTTTTTAGTTAATCCGGACGCAAAATGATCGATTTTCAAAAAAAACATTATTCAAAAACTAGACGAGCTGGTTAAGAAATATGGCATTTCTATGATTATATCTATCCGGTTTTACAATAAAAATGCGATGTCCGAAAAATAGACTTTATAAAACACTGTGCGATGGCATTCGCGAAGGGATATTGCTTCAGATAGTAGGTCGGCCATAAAATTTAAGTCTTACTCCGCACAATTATGTCAATGCGTTGTCTTTTGTGAAGGTACTCAGAAAAAATATATTGTTTATACCGACCCACAGAGGTGTGACAAGTGCAGGGCGATAATAATGCAAAGTTTTTTTTTTCAGTGTTAAAAGCATGATAGCTCAGTGGCTTTGGCTATGGACTGCCGCGCAGCAGGTCCATGGTTTGAATCCCGCCGCTGGCTTGAGCTTCACCGCATGGTGGAAGGGCATTTTTGCGAATGCCCCCTGGCTAGCGACCACCCTCAAGTGGAAAATCTGTCGCCAAGCACCTAACGGTGTGTTCCGGCAGCTGTCCTTGAGAGCCAGTAATTCTAGGTTAAGCCTGTTAACACCTTCGACCACATCATCACTTACCATCAGGTGAGATTGTGGTCAAAGGCTTACCGATCAGCAATAAAAAAAAATGTATATATACATTTATACGTTTTTGTTATTTATTTTACCTGCTGCTCTGCTATGGATAGGTCAAAATATTTTTTGCCTAATATAGGTAGTATATAAAATATTTCCTTTACGAAATTTCCTGTGAATAAAATGTGCAAATTTAGTAATACTTTATTCAAAGATTACTCACTTATTTTCATGTAGTGGAAGAACCCAGTCTAAATTTATTATATGAGATGGCGACTCCGACAGTTCTCCCTGTTCCGAGTGATCTCAGACTTCGACTGATTTAATTTTTTTTTATCCTGAGAAAGAAGGTGCCTTTTATGAGCACAGTCTATTTTATTATATATATGTACAGAATCTATTTATTCCATTCTATTATATTTGTATAAATTGATACTTATATGTACATGTCTAAGTGATAAAATGTATATTTAAAAGTACCTATGCAGGTGACTTTGTAGATAATCTCTTCAATATATACCTACTTGCCTGATTCTGAATATTCTTTCATTGATACATCTAGTCTTGAGGGACATAAACAATGTTCGATGTTTTATTGCGATATACCCACCAAACCAAATGCTTTGATTTGCTACGCTTGTGTTATTATTATTTAGCAACACTCAACTCCATTTACGGTTGAACGGCAGCTGTACTTTAGAGCCAGATAATTTTAGTTTTCTCCTGTTTGGTACCTTCTACCACATCACTTACCATCAGGTGAGACCATAACTATACATTACCAGATATTATTATAGTATCCAACTAATCGTACTTAGATTAGTACGACATTTAGTTATTTTATAGCTCCATTACAGTACTATAGGAACCTAGTAGGTATAGAATATCTTAGTTCGATAGAGATAATATGTTTCATGAATAGAATAAACACCGAAACACAAACGAATATTAAATTTGCATAGGTAAAAATAAACTGAAATATTATACGCTCTCGCATAATTCTTGCAAAGTCTTTGTATCGACTCTTCTGCTTCCTTTTTTATTTTTTAGTTATCTTTATTTCCCATATTGATTGATATACCTACCAAGATACGTATTTATACTGCACAGCACAAGAGATAGCGCGCGAGCGATAGGTCCACGTCCAACGGCGCACAGCGCGGCACTGAAGGACAGCTCTTACGCATTGATTTTATTTCGTAATCGTAAGCTAATAAGGTTGAATATTGAATCGTATTGACCGCTATCCTGCACAGAACTAAAGGTCGTAAGTCTAAAACACAATTTAATTTATTATGAGAATACTAATAACTCTAGGTAAATTTTACTTCTACAGTGGATAATAAACTACATTTCCTTTCTATGTGTATTTATTATTGATATGTAACTGACGTAGTATTCAAGAAATATTGAACAATTAAAAGAAAAGGCTTCATTTAAAAAAAATAAAACTATCGAGTTAATTTCTTTCAAATGTGTTTCTGTCTCAACAACGGATAGAAAAAGGTTTGAAAAATCAAATATTTAAGTTATCGTGTCGATTGCATATTTAAGTTGCTTAAAAAAACTAGTCGAATAAGAGTGTTTTTTCCGCAGCCTCCTCTTAAATATCTATCTTAAATACGTTGTTTTAGTAATTATATAATAGTTCATATGGTTCATATTGCACTAAGCAAAGTATCAAAATTGAAATCCGGTAGAAATATATACTCGACCAATTTTATTACACGAACATACCCAGTGCAACGAAATGAAATTAAACCTTTTTATTGATTGGGTTATAAACGATGTCTATTTTTACATCACACACAATGCTTAGATAGATATTAATAATAGTCAATAAAAATAAACATTAAGGGCAAGACCGTAGTCAAAATAATTTCTAATTCGGGCGGAGCTAATAGAAATGGGCGTTTACTTTTAACTCATAAAAATATTCAGTCGCACGGCGGCACTAGACGCCGTACCACGGATAGCGTCGCTAAAATTGTAGAGTTTCGTGCGCTATTAGAAGCGGCAGAACAGAAGTGTAGATAACAATATTTTTATCTGCAGTTACTGCGAACCTCTAAGGTAAAAAAAATATTATCACTTGTAGGTAATGATACATTTTTAATAGACTAAGCGAAGCGAGGTCTCGGTGGAGGTCTGAGCAGTGTATATTTCCCCGTCAATAAATCTCGATTGCCTGAATCGATCTTCTTGAAATTTGGTAGAAAGGTGTCTATCTTGCATATCAACAGAATATGCAAGTAAGAACCTGTAAGAGCTTAATTGGTTTGTGGTTTGCTGAGATTATAGGGTCCATAAAACGAGGTTGTAATTTAAAATTCAAAAGTATTATCTCAATATTGTGCTCAAAAAAGTATTTTGACTTCATGAAGCGGTACAAAACCACGGTAATATTATCTATACAGTATTTTAACTCGGCCCTGTCCTCGAAATAACTACCTACAGCCGCGCGGTACGTAAACATGCGATAGGGCTGCCCGCCTTTAGCATTTGAATTACATTTGCCTACTTTGTTTTTCCATTTTGTTTTGTGATTGTAAATATACTTTTTTTATATAAGCTAACTAGTGATTCGCCCCGGCTTCACACGGCTATTTAACAAAAAAATCATAACTTATAAATTAAACATATAAAAAAACATTTATTGTGACATAACTGTAATAGTAAGACTTATAGTATTGATGTCTTCTATAAAATTGTAGTATATCACTTGGCTCTATTTTCAATAATTTCCGCAGCGTATGCGATATACCTAACGATTTATTTTGGTATTTTTTTCGCACTTTATGTTACGTTATCGAAGTTTACATACGACCCAACTTTATTGAAAATCTTCTATAGCCTATGTTCATCAAGGATAATGTTGGATCCTCATGGTGAAAGAATTTTTCAAATCGGTCCATTAGTTTCAGCCTATTCAATGCAAACAAACAAATGCGCAATCAAATCTTTCCGCTTTATTACCTATATTAGTTTAGATAAAATACTTTGTTAATTGAATAAAAAGTGTGTAAAAATGCGTGTTGTTTTGGATTGGTAGTAAAAATATTTGCACCTCGACTGAAACGTACGAAATGCTTTAATATTGAATTTTAAAGTATAAAGCTTAATCAAAAATTGTTTTTGCAAACATGGACAAGGTGGAGAACAGGGAATAACCTGCAGCTATTTTACAATTAATATGTTTGGTTTGGACGAATTCATGCAACCAAAAACAGCACAATATATCCTACTTGTCATATTAAATATGTACTTGAACTTATAGGACGTTATCCGCACCAACCACTAGGTTACTGTCATATACTTACCAACTCTAAAACAGAAACTTGCAATTTTACTCTTGATCATATTTCTATATATCTATAGATAAATAAATACTATGCACAGGTATAATTTCAGTAGGATATTATTGGGCGTCCTATTCCACCTGCCGTTCCTGCGGCTCACTCCGTTCGCCTTCGTCTCTCTCGGTGGAATAAGTACGCTCCAATAATATCAGTAATAATTTTACTGAGTTAATGTCCAAATATCATCCTACTAACTATCGTCTGTAATTCTTTACTATACTTTACATAATGTCAATTACTTACCATGAATATATACAATAGTAGATTTTGAACACTTTTACACTTCTACACTATTTATTTCACAGCACTACATTGCTACCGACGACCGAAATTATTATTTCTAGGCTGCGATGAAATATAGGGTAGATCCCCGATCGGCTTTCGAAAACGGCACCGTCAAAACAAGGCATAAATCGTGTAGTATGCCTTGTTTTGCTCTCAGTCGCGTGTGACCGCTCCAATCGTATGACGTGTTAAAATGCCGAAGTGTGCAGTGAAAACATGCAAGAATTATACGTTAAAAGTGCAAAATAAGGATGGCGTTTCGTACTTTGCGTAAGTATTACATTGTTATCCATTTATTTTCATATTTACAAATATTTTTGTATATTTATTGGCATATTTACTAATATTTTTCTTCATTTTCAAACCACACATTGTGTACGCATCTATCCCTTTCACTCTGACTTGGACTTCGATGAGCAAAAGCGAAACGAAACTAGTGCTTTAGAACAAGGCCTGTATGAGAGGATACGGAGTCGTCGTTTTATTTTTTTTGTGCGTTTAACCTTTGTAATCTTATTGAAATACTTCGTTTGTTTTAGTTTTCCACAAAATGAAATACAAAGGGAGAAATGGAGGTGTATCATATCACGAAACAGAGAGGAAGAATTTTATGAACCAAACACCTCTAGTGTAATTTGTTCGGAACATTTTTGTAAACAGGATATATATGTCACGAAGAAACGATTGAACAAAATAAAAAAGACAGCCACACCAAATATACAGGTAAAGTTAAAGTATTAATCCGCCGAGGATGTGGTAGGGTCAATTTGACCGTGCTGATTTTATTTGATGTAGAGTTTTTTTACTTGCAGTCGCATGCTATCGACACGGTAATGTTATCTATATAACATTACCGTGCTATCAAACTTATCAGTAACTGTAGTCATTGAATAACCCTCCCTTCTTCGCACCTCCTCTTAGTCGGGTGGAACACGTGCAAGCAGGTAAACGAGCGCAAACGCAAATAGAGCCATTTTGACCCTTCCACAATGTAAAATTCTTCTTGTGATTTTGAATGAAAGACAGCAACTTTGTAGTATAATTTGGATATATTTGCGAGAGGTCCGCTCGATGCAATTTTTCGTGGTGGTAAGAGATCGAAGCCGGGCGCGCCTGCGGTATATATATGGCCCGCGGGGGGAGCTGGATGAGGTGTGGGGGGACTCGACCGCGCTGACGCACTGCTCAGCTGTAAGGTGACATATTATGGTCGCCGTTGTGTTAACACACAACCACAACCTAGTACTTTTATGCCATTTTTTCAAATTATTATTTCATTGATTTTTGTCGTAGTTTAGCGTGTTTTTAGTCAAAATGGACAACGAACGAACGGTTTTATTTATGTCAAGTCTTTACCACAATGCTCAAATTGATGACACAGCACTGCTAGTAATTTATTTCGACAAATCGGCATTTATATGTTTGTATATAATATGTATAAACATATGTTTGTATCTTCGACACTAGGACGAGTATTTTCTTTCTCTAATTTTGTTAAGGTATATTAAAAACTACGTATATACTATAATCTTTAATTTAAATTTGTTGTAAATTGAATAATCTATTCGTTTTTTTAGCTAGGGGAATCGAAGAAAGGGGAAAACACAATATCATCTCGAGTTGTGATCGCCGCTCCAGTTACAAGAAATGATAAGACATTTGTTCCTAATGTTATGCAGGTATATCAAAAGCCATTTAATTATTATAATCATTAATTTAAATTTATTGTTTCTTAATTAATGTATTCGTTATTTTTTAGCTAGAAGAATCATTCACATTATATTAAATACTATTAGTTGCCCGTTTGTAATTATGTGTCCTTATTGATCCATTTACCATTCTCAAACAAAAAATAAACTAAGCGACTCCACGCTTCCTAATTACTTTGTTCCTAGCGGTCGAGATAAGGTAAGTTCAAGTCCAAAATGATGTAACTCGCATGTTATTTGAGACGAATTTGTATTTTAGTGCTAACTATTAAGGTTGTTTTACATTAAATATATTTTTAGATGTCTTGTTTTATTTCTGGGTATCATCATCCATAAAGCCAAAAATAATAGTTACAGAACTCTTACAAATGTTTTACAACTCTACTACAGGGTATTAAGGTTTATTATTAAAATGATATAATATCCACTTGTGGACTTTTTTATATTAGTTGGAGATGTAAACATCTGTATATGTACGCATTAGAGCGGGGACACTGTTGAGGTTTGATTTTCATAGAGACTGGGTATCTATAGTATATTTGATTGAAGCTTCTAGGTTTAGCTAAAAACCAACTGTTGTCAAAGACAAGGTTGGGCGGAAATCGAATTTCCATTATAGTAGCACTAGAAAGCAATAATAAAGTAGTATACTGTATACTTTGACATTAAGTCTTGTAATGATTTTTAGTATACTGGTTGCTAAGCTTATGCTGTGTTTCGTGGTGCAGCGCAGTGTTGCCCGCTTATGGATTTACCATTTTAATGGATTGTTGAGTTCGTCTGCAAAATGAGAA
The DNA here is from genome assembly GCA_963854805.1 of Plagodis dolabraria. Lineage (NCBI taxonomy): Eukaryota > Metazoa > Arthropoda > Insecta > Lepidoptera > Geometridae > Plagodis > Plagodis dolabraria. Next base: position 17,242,650 of record OY978468.1, on the reverse strand, counting down.
AGTAATAAAATGAATTTACGGATTTTGATTACATATGACGAACAAAACATAAAATATATATCTAGTAAAAATTACGTAACTAAAAGATTATTTAATACAATACGAACGATAATACTTTGACGTTTAGAAACAATTTTCGTAATTTTTAGGTTTATAAGTATTAAAAGACATTTAAACCATATCCTACGACATGAAAACAAACTAAAATATAATTAATTTTGAACACCGATAAACATAAGTATTTAATTTTTCAGCACCGATCTAAGGAATCATAAAATCTGAACTAACAACACTGTCTGTAAAAAATTAAAATCAAATTATTATTGCTATCAAAAAGATCGAAAAAATATCTTCGTATCGAAATTTTCCTATTCGTTCCTCGCAAGTGTGTTGAAAAATTATTTAATACAAAACGAACGATATTTTTTAAGGTTTATAAGTATTAAAATACTTTAAAACTATCTCCTCTGACATTAACAAACTAAAACATATTTAATTTTTCAGCACCGATAAGGAATCATAAAATCTGAACTGACAACACTGTCTGTAAAAACTGCAGAATAGCATATCGGAGGTGTGCATGTGTGTGTGTGTAGTTACCGTGAGAACGTTTGTACGATAAGAATATGATACATGTAGAAATCTGTCGCCAAGCACCAGTGTGTTCCAACTGTCCTTGAGACCCAGTAATTCTAGGTTAGCCTGAACAACATCCTCGACCACATCATCGCTTATCATCGGGTGAGATAGCGCTCATAGGCTAACCTATCAGGCATAAAAAAAGTTCTGCATATTGTACTAACTGTAAAAAAAATATATTTTATACTATTTTCTAAGGTTATTAAAATTCAAACAAAAGTACGATCATAAAATAATTTCGTAAATTTATTTAATAAGTTAAGAACTGAAAAATAATTTAATTTCTATATAATCATTTTCAAATTAATAGGCTGGTATTGAAATTCAAACTTTATTATATACCAATATTTATCACTACATTTAAGTAACGTTATATATATATATATATATATACTCGTATATATATATATTTAATCAGTTCCGAATGATGGTCATTGTTTTTAGATTAGACTGCTACATATTACAACCTATTTTTAGGGTTCTGTAGTCAATAACCAATCTTATATTAAAATATACATTATATATAATGTATTCATGAGATTTGGTAAAAATATTACAACGTTAAACAGGTAAGAATAAATACATTGTTTTGTAAGTTTGGTAAACGAATCCATCCACTTTTTGCACAAAAATATATTTGTGTAATATGATTAGACAGTTATTACGTTCACAATATTAGCGTGGTGATGATTATAAAGACGAGGACTTCATTTGAGGAAAGTGAAGCTAAAGTTTACACTATAAATAGGTAGGTAGGATAGCTATGTTTGTATATAGTACGACTTATATTAACTAGGTTTCAGGTTCGAATCCCATCGAAAATTATTTTTCGTTTACAATAGTAATTTAATTATGAGTTTTCTCCGCATGTTCTAATGTGTTAGCTATAAGATACTACAAAAATATTTTGGTTTCTTTTTTTTTTTCGTTTTACAAAATTCTCATACGCAGGTAAACATGTAGGTATTCATTTCAAAGAAGTTACGATCATTGTCGGTACCTGACAAACAAAGGTTTTATATTTCTTATCTTCAGAAATTGTAATTAGTTGGAATTTAAATGAAAGTTTACGGTACTACCTTTGACGGCGCAGTACAAACGATGGTTTTATATTTCATTTCTCAAGAAAATTGCAATTTGACGGAATCGATGTTCATCGATTGAATTTAAATTAACGTAAGTGACATTTATTACTCATAAATCTTTAAAATAAAGTAATTATGGTCTATTTTTTACAGTTGCATACTTTTGTCGAGTAGTCAATTTTTATGAATAAAAGCCCATCAATTTAGGTCAAAAAATCACTTCACTCCTTCGTCTTCCCAGCTACGGACCCGGTTTCTGCCTGCCGGCTGGTAAAGATTGTTCCTGAATTCTTTGACTGGAAATCCATCACCCACTACCAAAAATGTATGTAAGTGCTACTTAAAGTTTATTAATTAATTAAATAATTTATGATGTTTGTTCAGCGAACACTTTTGATCACTTTGAATTATTCTAGAGTTCTTTTGATCATATAAATAAAAAAAGTTTGAATCCTGCTCGGTAACTAATGAGTTATTATATATTATCAATAATGATTGTAACCGTGTCTTATAAAATAATAATCTTTGTGTGTTATTTCGCAGGTCTGACTACGAGAGTGAATATTCACAAAAACATTCCGTAGTAGTCGAAGCACCGAAGGCTCAAAATCCGAAGAAGAAGCTGATGAAGCGCAAAGCTCCGGATTCACGAGACAGTGTTACCACTTCCAAGCCTTCTGGATCAAAATCCTGGTAATATTCTAATACTGTTAGTTTTATAATTCTGTGTGTTGTGTTCATTTCAATGCTATATACTTTATAGTTCCCTACTTAAATTCATACCAGATAATAGTACCTATAATAATACCTTTAACTTTTTGTACAGTACGTTTATTGAGTAATCATTTTAGATATCTACTATCAATCCACTAATGTACGTACTTTACCCTCAGCCTTCTGCACCCAGTCTAAACAACCTTCTTTGTTATACTAATTTACTATTATAAATTAAATATTTATGTTTCTATTTACAGTAAAAATAACAACGGAGCAAAACGCATAATAGACCTCTTCGGCTTGGAAGACGATGTTGTGCAGCCACCAACTTCATGCCCTGACCTCGGTTCGTCCCTCGTAAGCCGTGTCGACAACGGGAAGGTGAGAAGGAAGGCGGACTTGACAGGAAAATTATACGTGGACGTTAAAGTTTATGATACGGCTGACGCGGTCTCAACACCTCGCGAGCATCGGTGGAAGAAGGCGTTGGTCGCGCTTAAATTACAATTAGACCAGGGCACTCAGCAGTGGTGTGCGCTGCAAAAATTTATGCAACGAGCGCATGAGTTATTTACTGACTGTGAGCCCGTTTACTATAGTGATAACATTCATTTTAAGTAGTTACTATTAATTTTTGTACTTATTACGATACCATTTGAAATTTTCAGAGGGACTTAATTAATTAAGCAGAAACTTTGTGTAACTTCAAAAGTTTAAAAAAATTACAGTAATACAACGTCAATTTGTAATAGTTTGGTACTCTTGTTTTGGCGCATGAATTATTAAATGACTGCGAGCCTGTTTACTAAAGCGATAACATTAATTTTAAAAAGTTTCTAATTAATTTCTGATTAATTTTGTACTTATACTACTACTACTTTATAGAGGGTAGTTTCAAGTTAAACATCAACTCAATTTCGAAATTTTAAAATTTATTGTTAAAAATAGTATTTTACACCTAATCTTTATAATTTTTATGTATAATTAAATCTTAATCTACAATACCTGCCGGGTGGTGTTATCCTAACAAACAAACAACATTTCACTTGAGAGTCACAAATCTTTGTTCTTGGCATCACTATACTGCACAAAATGGACGCCATCAAGGAAACTATTTCTGAACTGACTAAAACTTTCCACTTAAAGCTGGCAGAATTTGAAGAAAGGCAGCTCAAATTATCTTCTCCTTCATCTTTAGATGCATCAAGCCTTGCTGCAGAGTTTTCAGTGTTCAAAAATTTTGTTATCAGCTCTCTCCGGACATTGCAGACACAAGTTGAGGTAAATGCACAAAATATAGACAGCTTAGAGATGCACAACCGCAAAAATATACTCCTGTTACATGGCATTCCTGAAGATAGTAAGGCAGACATCTCCTCAGCTATTGTGAATACAGTTGTGCAAAGGTTGAAAGTGTCAGAGTTCAAATTGGATGCTATTTCTCGCTGTCAGAGAATGGGCCGCTTATTGGATACTGGCAAACCAAGGCCAATATTATTTCAAGTACGCGATCATTCGATGCGAGGTAAGATTTGGGCCGCAAAGAAGTATCTTAAGAGTTCAGGTATCACTTTAACTGAATTTCTTACGAAGCCTCGTCACGATACTTTTATGTTGGCAAGGCAGCGGTTCGGTGTGTCCAAGTGCTGGACGCATGCGGGCTTTGTATATGTACTGAGTGACGACGGCGTGAGGCATCGAGTCAGCTGTGTGACGGAGCTCGATAAAATATACGTCCAGGGTAGCGAAACGGGCGTCAACAGAGCAGTCACCATTGCAGCACCTCAAATTGTAAAAGAACGCTCAGCTTCAGTATCAGCCAAGCCAAGACGTGCTGCCGCGAAGAAGTAATGTTTCTGTGTTTCTAATTTCACCCCTCTTGCAACTATCTACCGCATCTCATTTCAGACTTCCTGTGTCACTTGATTTAGTGTGGGTGTGGCAATAGGCCTACCCTTTTGTTAATTTAAAACTGCTTGGTACAAGGGGGTAAATCAATTATAATCCGATACGAAACATGTATATAGATAAAATGCAATCATAACTCGGTATCGTGTTAAGTCATTACGAAGGTATTACAATACAACCCATACATAATGCCACTGTATGACGCATATGTTCTGTCAAAGTCAATATCTGTTATGTCAGTTTTTACTTTTAAATTAGTATCGTATAATTTGTACATTCTTATAGTGTATACTGTGCTATTCTGGCAGTATTGCGGGTGATTACTGACACCCCTGTGTCTGCCCCTTTGGGGTAATCCTGACTTTTGATATGTATAATCTCTTATGTCATATATTTATATGTGTTTTTTCTTTATTTTTTTTTTATTGTTAATACCTATACTTATTGTTTTTTCTTATCCTTTTTTTTTACTTTGAGCGTTCAAAATGTGTTGTTTGTAAATTCGTTACTTTGTTATTAGTAAGAAACCGGCAGGTTGGTAGTATGTAGATTAGACTTGTATAGTTATTGTATAATTATTTATTTATAGTATTATAAAAAATCTTATGGTATTAAATTTATTTATACAGTATATTATTAGTATTGGATAGGTTAATTTTATTATTTATTTGTATTATATATGTTAAAATTGTTACATAATGATAGCGACAATGATTTTATATCTTGTTCTTCGTCACCTGACTCGAATGATAGTGACGATAGCTTTTTAAGTATTCCGTCTCTGTCTGACTCCATATTGTCTTACTTTTCTGATGTCCCAAAAAACCTTAATGTCATCCATATTAATGCCCAGAGTATTCCAGCTCATTTCCCAGCGATGTTGGCTGCTTTTGAATATCAAAAAAATGTCCACGCTATTTTAGTCTCAGAGTCCTGGCTAAAGCCTTCCTTGTCTTCAATTTGTTATCCCTTGCCTGGTTTTCACCTTATCCGTAATGACCGGATTGGTGGGCGTGCTGGTGGTGTAGCTATATATCTCCGTGCTCATATCCCCTTCTCTATAGTACACATGTCTGCTCAACCACCGCCCGTCGATGCTGGTGAAAATCTATTCATTGAAGTTCTCCTTTCTCATAAAAAAATTCTTCTTGGTGTCTATTATAGCCCTTCATCAGATGTTAACTACTTTACCTCCTTTGAAAAGATTCTTGAAGATCTCCTTCCTTCTTATAAGCATTCCATAATAATGGGTGATTTCAACACTTGCCTCCTCAAAAATGATTACCGTTCTTCTAGATTCAAATCTATTGTAAACTCTAGCAACATGAATATTCTCCCGCTCAGTACGACTCATCATTTTCCAAATTGCACTCCTTCACTTTTAGATTTAATCATAGTATCGTCAACAATTCATGTTGCGAAACATGGCCAATGCGCAGCTGATTCATTCTCTTATCATGATTTAATTTACATATCATACAAAGTTCGTCCTCCTAAAGCAAAGCCCAAAATTCTCTTGCAACGCAACTTTGGTGGTATGGATCTTGAGAAGCTCCGCTTTGACGTAGCTCGTGTTGACTGGTCCTCATTGATAGATGCTGAGTCCATAGACGACAAAATTAATATCTTCAACAGCTCAATAACGCAGATTTACGATATTCATGCTCCAATCAAACCAGTAAAGATGAAACATTCTCCTACGCCTTGGTTGACAGATGATATAAGACTGTTAATGCACAAAAAAGATGTTGCTAAATTCAAATATAAGCGTTGTCCTCATGATGAGAATAAATCAAAATATCATTCTGCTCGAAATCACTGCAATAGGGTGTGTAGGGATGCTCAACGCCGACACATCCACGAATCTGTAAATAACGAAGATCCAGCTAAGGTATGGAAATTTTTAAGGTCATTGGGAGTTGGTAAATCACGACTAGGCTCCGTTCCTCAGGACTTGGACATAAATTCTCTCAATAAAAACTTTTCTACAACACCTAATATGAATACTGCTACTAAAGCAAATACTGTCAATCTTCTTTCTGCCATGTTAACTCCCGCCTATACTCCATTTGATTTTATTCAATTTTCGGCTAGTGATGTTAAGAAGAGCGTACTTTCTATTGCGTCTAATGCTGTTGGTATAGATGGCATTAGTCGCAATATGATAATCCCAATAATTCATTTAATCCTTCCTGTTCTATTACATGTCCTTAATTATTCTATAATGAAAGGAGCTTTTCCGACATTATGGAAGGATGCTGAAATAATTCCATTGCCTAAAACCTTAAACCCTAAATATTTGTCGGAATATCGGCCGATATCTATTCTCCCTTTCTTATCTAAAGTCTTGGAACGCTTAGTTCAGAACCAGATCAGTAGTTTTCTCACCAAAAACAACCTTCTAAATCCCTTCCAGTCCGGTTTCCGCCCTTCCCACAGTACAGTTACTGCATTGCTAAAGATAACTGACGATATACGTGCTGGTATGGAGAAGGGTGAGTTAACCGTACTTACCCTACTTGACTTCAGTAACGCGTTTAATACCGTTGACTTCGATATCCTCTTATGTCTTCTGCGCTCTATTAACATATCTCCTACCGTTATTGACTTTTTCCACAGTTACCTATTTGGACGCCGACAAAGGGTTCGCCTTGAAGATTCCTGTTCTTCATGGTGTAACACGACAGCCGGCGTACCGCAGGGCGCTGTTTTATCTCCTCTTCTTTTTGCTGCTTTTATAAACTCTATATCTAAAAATATCACTTCATCTTACCACCTTTATGCGGATGATTTCCAGATTTTTTCACAAGCCTCTCTTAACAAATTATCAGATTGTGTAGAAACTACCAATAAAAATTTAAGAAATATAGCAGAATGGAGCAATGATTTTGGTTTAGTGATTAATCCAACAAAAACAAAAGTTATTGTCGTAGGCAACTCCCGAATGTTGGCTAAATTGGACTGGGATACACTGCCTCCGATCATTTTTGACAGCGTAATCATTCCTTACAGCAAACAAATAAACAATCTTGGATTAATAATTGACCAGTCCTTGTCATGGGGCCCTCAGTTGGAAGCAGTTAGTCGCAAAACGTTTGCCTCTGCGGGCTCTCTAAAGCGGCTTCGCAATTTTCTTCCGACTGCTACTAAAGTTGCCCTTGCTCAATCTCTTTTACTTCCAATTTTAGACTATGCCGATGTCTGTTACCTAGATCTTAGAGAGGATCAGCTAAACAGACTTGAGCGTCTCCAAAATTTCTCATACAGGTTCATATTTGGCTTACGCAAATATGACCACGTTTCCAAATTTCGTCATAAGCTCAAGTGGCTTCCCATTCGCCTTCGCCGGAATACTCATATTCTTTCCCTTCTCTTTAATATACTGTTTAATCCATTTTCCCCACGCTATCTTAAGGAACGCTTTTCGTTTCTTGATTCGGCTCATGCCTTGACATTGAGGTCATCAGAAAATCTTTTGCTTAAAGTGCCGCCGCACAGTACATCGCTCTATGATGCTTCGTTCTCAGTACAGGCTGTTCGACTCTGGAACAGTCTGCCAGTCTCCGTTCGAAAGTCGCCGTCATTGTACATATTCAAAAATAGAGTCAAAGAATTTTATTTGTCCACTCTTAGCTAATCTTTTCCTTCCATATCATAAAATTTTATATTTATATTTATGTAGTATGTCTATATATATTTTATTGTGTATGTATTTATTTAGTGTTTGTATGTACGTTTATTTAGATAATATATAATGTAAGTATGTATGTATATGTATTTATTTAAATAGGTGTAAAAGTGTAAATACTTAGTTGGGTAATTATTATATAAGAAGTGTTTAATTTGTTTACTGCCATCCTGGCTAATTTTGCGAGTTTTTCTTTTTCTCAGATCGGTTGTCTGGAAGAAATTGCTTTAAGCAATAAGACCGCCCTTTGTATACGTTTATTTGTTGTTTTTTTTGTAATGTTATTTTTAAGGTATGCAAATAAAGAATTTTCTATCTATCTATCTATCTTATTAATATAGCATTTATATTTTATTGGAGCACTTAATTAATTTAGGACATATTGTATGTAGATATCAAAGGCTATGCCTAGGCTACGGGCGGTTCGCACTGATATTACAGTAACAAATATCTATATTTAGTATATATATAATTATATATAAACTACTTAAGATATTAATATTAGGAAATTATTAGGGGAAGGGGGAAGATTTCAATAAATATTACTTATTTTTTATATTCTGATCTTATTTTAAAGCCTTCAAAATGCCTTTCTGTACTGTCTGTAGTACATCTGTTGAGCGCAGGCACTGGATAGGTCACTTACGCAGTACCAATCACAAAAATAAAAATATTTCCAATTTCTGTGATGGTGTTGAATTAATAAATTCTGCATTTCGAAATCGCATAGCTTCCTATAGAATTGTTAATCAATATGAGAACTGTTCTCTGACATCATTTTTAAGCAACATTCACGAAAAAATTAAATCGTTAATAAACTTGTCTCTTAAACAGCATACTTGCGTGAAAATTAACTTTGAATATTTTGCTTTGTTTTTAATGATTAAAAATGACTCTCAAGAGATGAAATCATTCGGTACAAAAAATTATGCACTTCATCAAAACTATGAATACGAGACCTTAATATCTGAAGTTAAAAACATTTTAGCAAAAAAGGTTGAAGATTTTCAGGACCGTGATAGTGGATGGACATTTTTGAGTAGCTCTCACTTAGAAGTCAATATTAACAAATATCAACCTTTACGCGGTTCAGGCTTTATCGACTTGCCAGCTACTATAAAATCGAAGAAAGCATGTGTAAATATTCGTAATAATGATGAGTATTGCTTTTTATGGTCAGTTGTTGCTGCTTTATATCCAGTCAAAAATCATCCGGAAAGAGTATCGTCCTACCCTGATTTCCGGAATGTGTTAAATATAGAAGGTATAACATTCCCATTGACTTTCTCAGATATTGCTCAGTTTGAAGCAAATAATCCTAAAATTTGTATTTATATTTATGGACTAAAAGGTAATACTGTGGTAGGACCACTTTACAAATCAATTAATTTGAAAAAAAAGGTAATTCATTTACTTTATTTAGAAAGCGAAAGCGATAATTTGTCACATTACTGTCTAATTAAAGATTTACCGCGACTTGTTAAGAATCAAATTACAAAACATCATGGTAAATTATTCCTTTGTGACGTTTGCTTAATATTTTTTAATACATGTGAGGATCTTGATTTGCATAGTTGTGGAGGTATCGCTACAGAACTTCCCACGCAAGGTTCTATTTTACAATTAAAAATTTTAACAGAAAGCAGATTGTACCATTTGTTATATACGCAGATTTTGAAACAATGCTAGAACGGTTCGAATCTTGTGACCCTGACCCAAATAAAGCTAGTACTGTAACACGTCAGCGCCATGTCCCTGTTGCTTTCGCTTACCATGTTACGTGCGCTCTAGACAAGAGCTACAATCGTTACGTTTCCTATCGCGGTTCGGATTGTGTAGCAAATTTTGTGAATTCTATTTTTAAAGATGCAAAAAAAATATACAATATTTTAAAAGAACAAGTTCCTATGATTTACACCGATGTTGATGCTTGCGACTTTGTTAACGCGGTAAACTGTCATATTTGTGAGCAATTATTGTTCGGTGATAGGGTCCGAGACCATTGTCATTTAACTGGTAAATATCGCGGTGCAGCTCACAGTTATTGTAACTTACAATATAAATGACCAAAATTTTTGCCAGTATTTTTCCATAATTTATCTGGTTATGATTGTCACCTTTTCATAAAAGAATTAGCTGAAGGTCGCGGATCTACTAAAGTAATCCCCAAGACAAAAGAAAACTATATTTCTTTTACAAAGTTCATTCCGATTTCGCCGGAGGAAAGCATGCAGGTTCGGTTCGTAGATTCTTTCAAGTTTTTAGGAACTAGCTTAGAAAAATTAGTTAAAACTATGAAAGAACAAGAATTTAAACTAATAAAATCTTATTTTCCTGACAAAAAACAATTTGATCTCCTTACTCGTAAAGGAGTTTTTCCGTACGATTTTATGACAGATTGGAATCGTTATAAAGATACATGTTTACCTAATAAATCCAATTTTTATAACTCCTTGATAAATAAACCAATTACTGATGAAGACTACGAACATGCACAATCTATTTGGTCAGTGTTCAATATTCAAAATATGGGTATGTACACAGATTTATATCTTAAAACCGATGTGTTATTGCTAGCAGATGTGTTTGAAAGTTTCAGAAAAGCCTGTAAACGATATTATAATCTCGATCCAGCGTTTTACCTGACAGCACCAAGTCTATCATTCGATGCAATGCTTTTGAAAACAGGCGTCAAATTAGAATTGATTAGCGATGTAGAAATTTTTAGAATGATACAAAAAGGTATTCGAGGGGGTGTTTGTTTGTGTTTCAAAAGACATGTTAAAGCCATCATAAGTATCTAAATAATAAATATTTAGATACTTATGATTCAACTCGTCCAAATTCATTCATAGTTTACTTAGACTGTAACAATTTATACGGTTATAGTTTGTGTCAATCCCTACCCTATTCCGATTTTAGATTTATGTCAAGCGATGAAATAAATAATTTACAATTGAATTTGACAGATATTAGCTATAGCGCAGAATACGGTTATATTCTTGAAGTTGATATAATATACCCTGAGAGTTTGCATAATGAACACAACGACTTTCCATTTTGTCCACAAAAATGTTTACCACCAGGTGGTAAAAATAAAAAACTAATACCCAATTTGTACGATAAATATCATTATGTTATTCATTATGTACATTTAAAAAAATGCATACTGTACGGTTTGATGCTGAAAAAAATTCATCGCGCTATAATATTTAAGCAAAGTAATTTTTTAAAGAAATATATTGATCTTAATACTCAACTACGTCAAAAAGCCGAATCGTCGTTTGAACAAGATTTTTTCAAATTATTAAATAACAGTATTTTTGGAAAGACTAGAAAATAATGAGCACAGAATTGATGTCAAATTAGTAAACAAATGGTATGACTCAAATAATAAAACAAAAAAAACAGCTTGTGCTGAGAAATTAATCGCTAGCCCTTATTTACATAGCGTTTCTGTATTTTCAGATGATTTGGTAGCAATACAAATGAAACCTTCGCGTATTATCCTCAATAAACCAATTTACATATGGTTCGCTGTATTAGAATTATCTAAGAGTCATATGTACGATTTCCACTATTCTATAATAAAGCCATTTTATGGCAACCGTGTTGAATTATGCTACACTGACACTGATAGTCTAATTTATAATGTAAAGACGAATGACTTTTACAAAGATATCAAACAAAATTTTCTTCATTATTTTGATACTAGCAATTACGACTCTGATAACGAGTTTAGCTTGCCAATAATGAATAAGAAAGTCCCAGGGATTTTTAAGGATGAAATGGCAGGCAAAATTATAAAAGAATTTGTTGGGCTGCGTTCAAAGCTTTATTGTATAAAAACATTAGACAAAACAATAAAGAAAGCAAAAGGAACAAAAAAATTTGTAATGAAACATTTGGATATGATAGATTATAAAAACGTTTTATATACCTAATTGTAATGTCATCCGCAAAAAGAATATACTCCATACAGGTCCATAAAACATGAAATATTTACACAGAGTGTTAATAAAATAGCACTTTCAAGCAATGATGATAAACGGTTGTTGTTATCTGATAAGGTATCTACTTTAGCCTGGGGAAATGCAACTTTATTTAAGTTTAAGTAACTTATTACGATATTTTTTGGATCAAATTAATTGTGCTTCATTATAAATAAGGTGCTCCAATATACCTAAATAAATCTTATTATTTTACAAAATATCTAATAATAGCTATGTAAGAAAACTAAATGTACCTATTTACTGGATACTATAAGTTTATTTTGTAAAATTTTATTTAATAAATAATATATTTGTATAAATATAGTACTATCTTTTTCATTTATATTCCTTGTGTGTAATACCATAGAGAAATGTACTAATATAAGAGTAGCAATTGCAAAGTACTCCGGAAAAAGCTCAAAATCTTGTATTATATCCAGATGGCGCTGACTCGTAGCCTGGAAATTTTGGCTTCGACACTTAAAGCCGATAAATTTGAATTTCATCGATGGTAAACAGGCCCAAAAGATGTCTTGTTTTTTTTAATACGAAATATTGTATTAAAATGCTGCTCTAATAAATTTGATTTACATGGATAATTTACCACGATTCATAAGTTTATTGATAGATGGCGCTGCGACGCATGTAAGGTAAAATTCAAAATATCGCAAATTTGTCATCCAAGATAGCGCTTATTTTAAAAGTGCATGAGTTGAGTTTAGGCGGGAATGTTGAAAATATTATTCGAATGTTGTTTTTTTTATAAATTAATATCTGTATTTTAGTATTCAGTAACACAGAAAATATGCAGACAAAGTGTGAGGAGTGTAATGCCCTCTGCATATATTATGAGGAGGCATGACGCTTACCATCAGGAGAACGATTTTATTACCTATATCGTTCTTAAATTACTATTCCCTGAACGAGTAACAGTTTCATAATGGTGGTAATAAAATTGTCGCCAAGCAACTAACGGTAGTTTCCCTGAGATCTAGTAATTTTAAGATAGCTTCGACAATCTATTCGACCACATTATCACTTACCATCAGATGAGATTGAGATCGAATCGAAGGCTATTATATTAGCTATTAATATAAAACAAAACCCAGTTGGACAATAAGACCCCAGTCAGTTAGGCTTGAAGGGCTAGTAGTAAGTGAAAATACTGGGTCAATAAGAACATAACTACTAATATCTCAGGGTAACGAGTGCATTGCCGTGGCATACAGATCTTTTTAAATAATATTCTGGGAGAAACTGCAACTGTCAGAGGCAAAGCAGGCGCTTACCAGGTGAAGAGTGGCTTGTCCGTTTTCATCTTAAAATATATATAAAATAATACACATAATTAAGCGAGTTAAAGTAAGGTATAATTAAACAACAATCTTGATATAGAATTATTTATTTTGTAAAATTCTTAATTTTGGATGTACCGTGTAGGTGTTTCTTTCATATATGATCCCATGAACAATGAAGTTGGAGATGATGGTGTTGATACCTTCTCTTCTCTTGGAGCTGCATGTGTTTGCTTTTTATAAAATTTTGTTGGTGTCTTCACTTTTAAAACCTCCGGTGAAGATAGTACATCTGGAAAATTCAATTTGTTTCTCAATCTATAATTTGGGCAATGGCCAACTTTATGGGTATATCGTCAGCCATTATATTAGAGAAAAATATTATTATTTTAACATGACTGTTTCATACAATATTATAGGCTACATATATACTATTGGTTGATTGAAGTGCATATTAATCTTAAGGATAGGTTATTTTACTATTAGTGCTGTCTTATGGACTAAGGGCCATGCTGGGAATGCAGGCATTTGGTTGCTGTACATGTGTTAATTGGCATATTATTGGCACAGTAACTCTAGGTTAGTCTGCACAACATCCTCGACCACATCATCACTTACCATCAGGTGAGATAGTGGTCAAAGGTTAACCTATCAGGCATAATAAAAAAAAAAAAAAAAATCCAGAAATCCCCATAGATTAACCCCATAACCATTTATTTAAACCATTATTGACCTCACATAAGTGGGATAAGAGTAGAGAGATGATGATATTTTGAAAATCAAATACAAGCAACTAAATTATTATATAATCACAATCAATATTTTGTACAAACCAGGAGGTAGGTTTTTGCAGCAAGAGTTTGCCTTGGTCAGTACCACTGCAGTGTCAGATATCCCGCCTAGAAGCAATATTGTGCAAACACTACTGTGTTTAGATCTAATGGCACTGCAGCAAGTCAAATTACCGGGCCATCAAGAAAACAATGTATATAGCATAAATAAAAGACTAAGGGTTCCTCTTTCTAGTATGGAACCCTGAAAATTAAGTAGTTGTTTTTGTATTTTATTTTCAAAATTTCGTATTCTTCCTAGTCTTCATTGCATGGCAAATAATGACATTTAGTACTATAGGGCCATTTGGAAATGATAAGGTCAACTTATTACATGATGATTCACATTGAGTGACTGACAGACATTTCACCGTTGATAAATTACATGCTTTCAAGCTAAGCCCTAACAAATTATGTACATTCTTCGATATGAACCTTGCCATTTTCCATATCTGCATCAGCAATTGTATGATTTTGATTTGATGTTCTTTCTCCGACTTCAGTACATTGAAAATGGACTGGGACAGCCGGGCCAATTAATCTGCTACGTATACTTCCTTTGTGGATACTGGATGGCATAAAATGTGCAGGGGCGCGTTCCAGTAAATGTTGGTCGAGCAATATTTGCTCTAAGGCACCTGGAACGACCTTTAAAGCTCCTTTCAAAATATGGAATTGACAGCGATGTTTTTAGGTGATAAAAATACAGTGTACATTTTTAATAAATGGGGCATAATACGTAATTAAGCAATGTTAACATAGTATGCCACTAATCCTTGGCTTAGCTTGTACAAAATCTATTATTTATTGTAGCATCTGTCACATTTGACAGCTGGCCAAGATTTGGCCGATTCAAAAGGTAGTAAAAATTTGGCCAGGCAGATCAAAATTTGCTCTGACAGGTCGCCCGGAACGGGTATGATCAAATCTTGACAGGATCAAATTAAGTTCGATTAGAGTGCTGGAACGGCGTATATCTGCGTTTAGACCATAATTTGTCTTGGCCGACGGGTAGGAGGAACGCACCCCTGCACAAGTATACAAATGAACCAAACAACAACAATTCTCAATTGAGTTTAGTGTTGCCAGATCCGTGAGTTAAAAATTATCCGAGATTTAATGCAAAATTATCGTGTTTTTATTGCAAGTCCAAATTTACTCTACACGTTTCTCAACATAGTCTAATAAGACAATAGATTATAAAGCTAAAATTAAGGGTGTGGCACCTTAACAGATATCGTTAATCTTTTTAAGGAGATCCTTAATTTAGATAGGACCTATTACTTATCATATTAAGTATTTTGGAAAATAATCATATCGCATTCCAGTTTCCACTCGACTGGCTGGACTATGGACTGCCATAGAATATAGAAAAATATTACAAAAAATTGCGTTCCGTTACAAAGATCTGAATTCATTACAGTATTTGAAAAAAAATATCGTAGACGTTTGAGAAACTATCGTGCGATACGTACTTATTATTTTTTATCGCATGATACTCAAATATATCGTTGATCTAGGATAATTATCGCATGTCTGGCAACACTGATTCAGTTCAACGCACAAACAAACTTTTGATTGATATGATGATATTATGATAAGCGGCGTTGCCAGCTTGGTATTGTATGAGCGGCAACGTCGCGCAAATTAATATTTTTAAAACACATAAAAAATAAATGGAAAATAACGCCATCTAGCCATTTTGTTTCGATCCAGCACGAGTGCGATTAGCCTAAGTGAGATTTAGGACGGCCATTAAAAAAGTAATTTTTTATTTTATGTGATTTGATACACTTAGCGACATCTTTCGCCGAAGCTGGTATTTAGTTAACGGCGTACGCTTTCATGTATGGTGTTTGTCACTCTTATTAGTACTTTTCTCTATGGTAATACTTACATATGACGCAAAGAATTTACAAGCTCTAACATGTCAAAACATGAAATTATTGTTTCGCAGTAATAGTTATTTCCAACATGTGAAATAAAACACCAATCAGGTGTTCATACTCGTAAAGTGGCTAGCGCGCATGCGCACTGCCCTCGAGAAACAAGTTAAAACTTGTTGAATGAAACATGAAATTGATTCTCAGGTTTTATATTACACTATTCATTCGTCATATAAAATATTAGTTTTTCAATCATTAAGCTGTCACTTGTTGGAGTGTTCGCATCAATTCAAAGCAAATAATTTGTAAGTATTTTTTGGTGCATCTTGTGATTATAGATGAGCTATTCCTGTATAATTAAATTATAAGTAATTATGTTTGTTTCAGATCACATCAATAATGTGCGATTCACCTGATATTGTCTTCTCCCAATACGGTCAAGGTTTCCCGACTCCGAGCTTAAGTTGGCATAACCCAGAAGCCCAAGGGTCTGCCACCAAGAAGCCTAGAGCAAGACGGGAGTGCCTAAAACGGAAGCAGTCTACTTGCCAGTCATTCGTCATTAATAATGAAAAGAAAAAAGGCTTACGAGTGATTACAGATTAAAGTGCTAGACATCAATGATCAACAAGAACCTACTAATGAAAATGAAGAAGTGGTCGTGTTAAGTGCGCAGTACATAGTGAGTGAATTAATGGACAGTATCATGGACGAAACACAAAATTTGATAAATAAAATTTCAAAAAAGCTATGTGACGACTATTCTTGTTAAGGTTATTTTGTAATTAATGTTCGTAGATTGTAAATTACACTAAATTAACGTAAATATATATAAATGCAACTAAATTAAAATATAGTTAATCTTTGAAAGTCAATCAGTTTACGGTTATTAAAAACCTTTGTAAGTAATTTTTTTAAATGATAATTATATTGTTCATTCAAGTTTGTACGCATATAGTATGAATAAAATATCAAATAAGTAATAGTAAGTGTAAAGTAAGAATTTTAATGTACATAAATAAATACTAAATTTATTAAATACGTAGATACTTAAGCTAGATTCCTTTGTAGGTTATAAATAAATAAAATATTAAATAAAGTTCTAGTTGTAAAAAATTAAATATAAGTGATGTATGAAGTATATGAATGTAATTTATGTTGAAATAAAATTGTATTTAAAATTATAGTAAATTTCATTTTGCTTATAGATAATTACACACCTACTTAATTACATGAACTGTAAATTAGCAACTCTAGAAAAACATTAACAAATCACATATTTTGTCATAAATTGATATATATACATATATATATTATATATTTCCTACTTACCTACTTCAGAAATTAAATTTTAACTAACGTCATTTTGGTGTAGCTAATTTACAGTATGTAGGTTATCTAGTAACAGGTTATCTTAAATGTTTAAATAAAACAACCAAAAGTAAATTCGACAAATATAATTTTTGTTAACAAAATAAATTGAATATAGACATGTAGTTATCAAAATACCATTTTTTTATACATAAAGCATTATTTAATGCACAGTTTAGTCTATGATTTACACAGTTAAATTCAGTTATATTTTTACAATATTTCTTTTTCAATATTGAAATATTAGGGCATCCCTTTTCACCAATATCTATCACTTCACAGCTTACACATAAGTCTTTGATCCACTGAATTTTTTCTAAATCCTTTGTAATAATTTTTTTGTTCTCTAAATATGGTAAAATGACACGATGAAACTCTTTAAAGTCAATGTAGCCCTCACTCCAGTAAATTCCTCTATTTCTTTCTAACCATCTTACTTGCTTCTTTTCTTCTTTAGTAAGAGAATGGAATGAGTGTGGTGGTTTTACCAGGAATGTCTGTGTATGCTCTCGACTTACGACAGCCACTTCTTTCACGATAAAATTATTTTTGAAATCTTTAAATCCTTGGAGTTCTACGATGATGGTATCCGGCTTCATGATATCTTTTTTACGATGTTACTCAATGGTTTGTATTCAACAATGCAATCGTTGAGAATGAGACAGTATGCTGTGGTTTTATCTGGTATTTCCGAATCGGTCTCAATTTCTACTCTCACATCTACAACTGGACCTGTCTTCAAGTTATCAGCTTGTCTAGAGCAATCAACGACAAACAGTGGAGCCAAATCTTTGAATTGTTTCTCGCTTAACAAGGGCTCGGGACGACGTCCGTAATACGACTGTTGAAATCCTATGTATTGTTCGTATAATAAAGCGATTCTGTTATTACCAAAACTCACATTTAGGTTTTCATATGGGAAGTAAGCTGAATTGAGGTACACTTTAACGTTACGAACATAGCAGTGATCGAACTGAGACATGTCAGACTTTGCATTGTTTTTTCTATTTGTCTGAAGACCAATAATAACATATCTCGGTTTTTCTATTTGAGATGAAGTTTTGATAGACCAGGTGTGCTTTGTAGTTTTAGGTAAAGCTGGATATTCGTAGAGATCCCAATTTCTAAATACCATCTGAAGTGGTCGATCTTTTTCTAACAGTTTTAGCAAACTTATTTTTTCTCTATCCGATACTTTAACTTGCGGTACGCGCCATATGATTTTGGTGATGTGAATGTCATCCACTATTTCGCCAGTGTTAAGTTTTACAGCATTCAAATTAGTGTTACTACGTAACAATATCAGTTCGTGTCTACTATTTATCACAACTTTCTTGAAATCTTCCGCGAAACCGAGGATATTACGGAGTGGTATAGAGACTGAAAAATTTCCTCCATTCATATTTTTTATACCATCGATATTCCAGCCCCAGGCATTAGACATCTTTGATTCACTTTCATTCATTGATATGAGCGATTTTATAGTTGTAGTTATTCCAGCATTTTTTATTTTATCAATCTCCACTCCATTTAGCTCATACCTAATATCTTGGAACAAGTAAAGTGGAGCATTGTTTATGAATTCAATGCTAGTTGCTTTGTCTTTTGTATCCGTTTTGCTAACGATAACTGTTCCTTCCAAATACAGGGTACTAGCTGATGGTAATATGTATAGGTCTTGTTGGTTGATAGGTATGCGGATTTCATCATTTCTATTAAAACTCGTTACGTAAGGTTTGTAAGAATGAAATTCGATTCCTTCTATGGTATTATCATAAGTTGGAGCAGATGAAACGTCCAAGATATTCATTTTAACAATCCGATTGATCTCAGGAATGCCTTATTGTCTTTTGTTAATTTAATTTTTTTCTTAAAACGAGGTCTTCTTGGGAATGTAGCTCGAGTAGAACTGATATTTTGAATTTGTTGATGCACATATTTATTATAGTCTATCATTTTTTTCTAAGATGCAAATACAGCTGAACTTCTTCGCCACGCAAATTTATTAGTCGATTTTTTATATCTAGTAGTCTAATATGTATGCAGCTTATATTGTTTTGATCGATCGGGAAGTATATTGCGTTTTTAGGATTTCTATGATTCTGTATCCAGGCGGTACGTTGAGAGCGAATTCGTGAATTATGTGACTTGGTTCACCGTTTATGTACGAGCCACTAACAATATCACATTCAATCTTGACAACGGTCGTTGGTAAAATGTTGACTGGAAACTGTGACACGTGCCATTTATTAGCTTTCAATGTTTGCTTATTAAACCCCAACAGTCTCCTAAAAGAATCTTCTCTAGTAAAATTAACGTCTTTTGTACAGTACATACTCGTTTTCAAAGTATTGTTATTACACTGTAGTTTGATTGACGCATTTTTTATTTTAGATTTTAAATAATCAGTGATATCTTGCAATTCATAAATGCCTTCCGGTATTTCTATAATTTCATCAGTGCCATAATGGAACTTATTATTACTTTCATCAATATTTGGAATAGAATTAAAGGTTGAAAAATGCAGTAAAGCACACTCATATTCTCCATCCAGTTGTAACGAATTAGGATAGTATGTAGACAAAGTTGATGAGTTTCCAGTTATCGTCAAAGTGAGAGACATCTTGCGAATGGTGTAAATGAAAGAATAGCACATGTTTTATAATACATTTTTATTCCAAAAAGTCCACAGATATTTCAAACATAAGTGACCACAATTTACAGTATTAAAATTTTGATATCTAGTGTAATTATAAAATACGTTGTAATTTTTGAAATATCTCATCAATTCTATTGGAGGTTTCAAATTTCCATAGCTATCAAAATATTCACAATAGTTGTATACTTTAACATAAGCTACCCAATGTGTTCCTTCATTCTTAGAATCGTCTAAGTTCACGATACCACATTCAATCTGTGTTGGCTTCCTCGGTAACTGATCTTTCATGTAGACTCCCCGAAAGTGAGGTATATTACTTGCATATTTTTGGATGTCTAAATTAGTTAGAGGTCGATAAGGTAGCTTAATTTCTAGTTTTTTGAATTGTGTATAAACAATCCTTTGCCATTTATACGGTTTGATGTATAAACCTCGACCTAAGGCTATGCCTTCCATAGCTTTATTATGTCGTTCTGTTTCTCGCAAATTTTGTTGAGCTGCTTTGTAATCATTGACCGTTTTTGCAATGCCAGCTGCACCACCAGCCAAAGTTCCTAAAGCCGATAAACCAGCAAAAATTGGGATTAAAGGCAGAACCCCTCCAGTTTTTGGGATGGGTATCACCCTTGGTATCCGTATTTGATGATGAATGTGTGGAAATAGCTTCTTTGCGACTAAGTAAGCCACCTTTATTAAAGTTTTACTATTCTTAGGGTTCGATTTCTTTATTTTCGATCTTATTTTCGAAACCAAGTTTTTGAATGTTTTAACACCGGAACCAGTCCTTAGTTTGGCTTTCATAACTTTGCTTACTAACCATGAGCTTAGTTTTTCACCTTTACCTGCATCTTTTGACCGAAGTCTTCGTTTAGCCATGTTTAATAGTTGTAAGTCTGCTTTGTGACGATTGGGTAAATCAGTATGGTTTGCATATGCAATGTCGTGATGCATACAAGCATCGTCTAGCTTATTCACACCTCGATTACCTCGCGCCAAACGTTGGTTAAGTTTAGTTCCTGGTCCGCAATAATTGTACCCTGGCAAATGAATCTCGAACGGTAGATTATTTATTATGTTGTTTAATAGTCCACCACCTTGCATAACTTACAGTGTAATGATAGACTCGTTATAAAAATGGTGGTTTTATATTTTATCACATTATTGCAGCTTTTTCGATCCAACTGTTTTCTTTATTACTAAGACCTAACCATTTAACGTACAGTTTATTTCCTCTCCTTTTCAAAACTTTTTCTATCAAAAAAACATCAGGATAGTTAGATTTTTGAAGTTCTTGGTCATAAAAAGTTCCTAGTATCACTTGTTTTCGTTGATCTTCGATGTGGTATGTAACTGGTATGGTTTTATTAACCTTTTTTATGGTAAATAGTTCCGTAGACCAATTAGGAGTGTAACCTTTTTCAAAATAATGTTTATATTTACTGATGCGTACACAATCACCTATTTTGAACTTGGGCTTCCACTGAACTGATGTATGTTTGCATATTTTTTTAATATTTTCTTTTACTACTGTTTCATTAGATGTATTTACTTCAACCGGTTTCAATTGAATAGTGCGATGCTTTGTGTTGTTATATGTCTTCAATATATCTTTAAATGGTGAGTCTATCCACTTATAGTTACCATTTAGACTAAAATATTTATACAATTTATTTTTAAGAGTTTTAATCAATCGCTCTACAATGGAAGCTTTTTTAATAGAATACGATGAGTAATGGTTTATGTTGTACTTCTTTATGAGAGCTTGAAATGTGTTGTTGTAAAACTCTGTTCCCATATCAGTTTGTAAGTTATTTGGAGTTTGACGGCTTTTATGCAGTATATTTTCAAATGATCGGGTAACTTCTAATTTATTTTTAGATTTCAACGGTTTTGCCCAAGCATATTTTGAAAAGCAGTCAATCACCACCAAAATATAATTGTAGCCTTTGCTATGCTTTTTCAGATTTTGCATATCCATTAGGTCTGCTTGCCACAAGTCACCGATTCCCTTTAGAATAACACGACGACGAAGAAAATTTCGTCGAGCTGCCTTGTGTATTTCATTTACAATTTGTTGTTTTACCATTATACAGTTTTGTGAAGTAATTTGTCGACATCTGCTTTAGTATAAAATTTATCTTCCAAATGAGCGAATACCTCAGATAACCTTGTTTTTAAAGTAGTCTGAACTGTCTTCTGTGCATCTACAATAATTTGCGAACGGACTGACCCTATCATTTTATTAAATTGTTTTATTGTATCAGCACTTAATTGATCTACATAACCCTTATTCACAGCATCGTCTAGTTCTATGGGAGATTGAAGTCCTTTAATTCTTGATGTTTTCAAATCGTAATCTCCGCTTTCTGATTTTAATAATGCGTTTCCGTTAATTTCAAATAGATCTGATAAACGCATTCTTTTATGAATATAGTGACCAAATTTATCTACATTCATATTTTTAAGACAGTGTGATGATTTTCTATGTTAGGAGAAGGAAAAGGAACAATATAGGCTTAATGTGTGTGATGTATTGAAAAGCTGACAGTAAAATGAACCGTTCTAATTTTACAACATTTATTTATTTATTACTTTACTTTCACGCAATTCTTCAATGATAGATATAATCTCATTGTCTAATCCAGTGTTACCAGCGTCTCGAGATGCGACTAATAACTTCAGTCTTTCCACCAGTTCATTCGGATCATCCCAATAAATAAAATCTACATCCTTTTTCCATTTTTTTGTCAACGGTAATCCTTTTCCCTTCGATTTATTCGCTTCTTTGAAAAGGGGTTTAATAATTTGCAAATATTTCTGTCCTTTATTACTTTTAATTGGCTTACTAGGCTCATAGTCTCGACGATGTGCATTTGTATCAAGAAGCATCGCTTTATAATGTTGCATATCTAGGTCTGTAATCAAGCTTAAATCTGCGTTTTTCTTAAGCAGCAACTGTTTCAAACCAGGTGTATTTGGGTATTTACGCCCAGCAACGACAATATATTCATCGTTGATTGTTATACGAGCAGATCCTAGCATCAGTTTATCACCCTCTACTCTAACACCAAAAGGTATGTCATTCAAAGCTTCTGAAGAAATGGACCAAGATGACGTATCACAACCTTGATTGTTATCAACTACAGATTCGTAAGAAGAGTCACTGTCACTTTCAGATGTATATTCTTCACTATAGACATCGTCATTATGAACATTGCTTTCAGATCTGTTTTTCTGTAAAGTTTCGTCAATAAATGAACCTTTTGCACCTTCCTGTTCTATAGGACGTAAAAGAGTCGTTTGCTTACTGGTGCTAGCAATTAGATTAAGAGGGTCTGTTACAGGTCTTAAAACTGTTTCTAGTGCTTGTGCATTGTCAATCTCAATATCTCTCATTTTACGTACTTTTTTCTGTACAGCTTCGACAGCATCATCAATTTGCCTTCTTAATGATTTTTCCATATTGGTAAAATTAGATCGTAATTAGTTAAGTGCCGTCTAATGAATAATAAAGTCCTGCTAGTAACGGTCTTATATATTTGCATTCTCAATCAAAGACTACAAAGGTGTCAAATTTATTTCTGTAACATCCCATATTTTTAGAACAATCTTTATTAATTACAACGTAATTGTAAGGCTCACTCCATATTTTTTAACACAGTTCTCGAAATTCCATCCATGTCATGTCAGTATTAACGTGTTCTTCATAAACATGTCTCATATTAATTTCATCTTGTTTGAAAAGTACGATTAGATTAGCATTGTCCCTTATTAACTGTTTTGGAATTTTACTATATGTTTGATTTAAATAAAAACAATCGATGTACTTGTGTCTTCCCATTGCAAAGTAATCTCGTATGTTATTTTGATTTTCACAAGCAACATCATCAAATACAATAACTGAATTCGATTTTGCATCCTGTACACTTAATACATCTTCATTTTCATGATATTTTTGAAATGAAATACCTGGTACGCGACTAAAAACTCTTTCTAAAAAAACGTACTTGGGTTGGTGTAAGGTTTTTGAATAAACATAAACATTTTGAAATCTTAATCCATCCTCATGTATAAGAAGACCAATTAGAATTAGTTTTTCCATAATTTGAAGGTCCGCAAATAATGCATCTTACTGAGTTAGGTAATAATTCTCCATGTCGGGAATCAGTTTCATTACAGTCAACGCTGATTTTATCCACATTCAACGACTGTGGTTGTTTTACAAACTTCATGGTTCAATTAATAATGACTCTGTTCATTTATTACATCGATATTTATAAACGGAAACAGCCCCACGGTCCTTTTTGAACCGAGCGGGTTTTAAAATGGAACAGAGCTCAAATATTATTGGAGCGTACTGCTCCACCGAGAGAGACGAAGGCGAACGGAGTGAGCCGCAGGAACGGCAGGTGGAGTAGGACGCCCAATAATATCCTACTAATTTCAGTTATAGAAAGTCATTTTGCAATTTTAGAGTTTATTTATGAGATAACATAATAAATACAAATAATAATAAAATAAAAGTTAAAAATTTTAATAGAAGTATAATCCCAATACAAAAGATAACTGTAATGAAACCGCCATATAAAATTCACCCTACCGCTACTAAAAGTGGTACAGGCAGAATCGTACCAAGTTTCTGAGTCACAATGGTTACAGAACCCCACTCGTAGGTGCTTCGGTTATTGCGGCCATTCATCATGAAGACCAGTTGAAAATATGGAAAATACTCCCAAGTCAGACCTCAGCCTTCGGCCTCGCAAGTCACTCACACGAATCGGACTGCAGCCTCGCCTTGCACTCGCCCTT
Organism: Plagodis dolabraria; assembly: GCA_963854805.1. NCBI lineage: Eukaryota > Metazoa > Arthropoda > Insecta > Lepidoptera > Geometridae > Plagodis > Plagodis dolabraria. The sequence goes on along the minus strand of OY978468.1, from coordinate 17,217,771 downwards.
TGAACTCACGCACTATCCGTGCTCTAAATGTAGTATGATGAATAAGAAGATTTCATAGGGCAAATCCAGAATGTTGGAATTCAAGATAGCCCCCATACAAAGTACTCCGATCACACTGAAGCTCAGCTTTACTTCAGATTTCCCATTAGTATCCTATCACGAAAAGCACTTTGTTATTTTCAGTTTAAAATACTTTCTATCCCCATGACTCCTTCCCATAGAACAATTTAAGTCAATGGTTTCAAAACATCTATGTATGGCGGCCATCTTAAAAAATGATGTCATGGAAAAATAAATTCTAAATTTGGAATAACGACGCCTAAAACCATCCAGATATTGATTTTCAGACGGATCGGAGCAACTTGAATTTTACCAGCCATCTTGAATATGTCATTTTGGTTTTTGTCAAGTCTCATTCGACTGCTGCCATTAAAAGTTGTACGAGAAGAATTGTACCGGGTCACTTTGCCTAAGGAACCCCACTTATTAAAATATATAAAATAAAATTATAATAATAGTACACATTATCACTTTTGCTATGAAAATGAAACTATCTACAGAAGTAACGGTTCAAACGTTACGGGTACATGCTTTTAGAGGTAGTACGAAAGAACATCTCGGAAAGTGTGTTAAGGGCATTGGGAATAGGATCTCATTTAATTGTACAGTAACCTAATAATAACAAAATGAAATATTTTACCAAGGGTTAAATATCTAGATACCTACGAAAATAGGAATTAACAATGCCGTGTCTGAACTTTAATCAACTCGTTCAAAAAAGTTATTATAAAGATTTTATAAATCAATATAAACAAAAGTACTTCCCTAATAAATGTTTTACTTGCGTTTCAATAATTTATGAGTTCCAAATTAACGTATGGTAAAAAAATATTGTAATATTTCGTAAAATAAATGCACAAAAATGATGGCGTAACGAACGGCACAGATCCCACGTCCAAACGGCCCGAGCGCTGCGGGGAGACTGATTTTCGTTGCGATTTCTTCTCGCGATCAAAGAATTTTTGTGGCAAAAATTCATAAAAATGTTTTCAACACAAGTTAGTAAATAGATCATTAGAGTATAGTATTAGCTATTTTAAAAAAAAAAAAACATTTAATTTAATTCAACTATGCCACTTAAATTAATAAAAAACAATCTAAAAAGGGTCGTCGATTACAATTTATTACAGAAGAACTAATTAGTTTCAATAAAAACTCATCAACTAATTCACTCAATAAAGAATTAAAGAATATGATATATTTTTTTCGCACATTTTGAACTCATAGTTTCAGTACAAGAAGATTCCAAAAGTGCGCATTTCACTACGGTGATCCCCTTAAAGTTAATCATAAACATTAGATACTCTAATATAAAAAATGCCGTATCAATAATTAAGCAAGTAGTTCCAAATACAAAGACACAATTTAAAATAGGATGAATGGAAGTTACAGTAATATAATTTTGATATTTAAATAATAATTTAAAATACTGTAGTTATAAATCTAAGAACGCTACGTATCACATTCAGCTACTACGAGGCCCTTCATCTATATCTATACTAATATTACGCAGGCAGCTACCGAAAACTCCCGAAAACATCCGAATCGTACCGACACGTACCGAGTCGTGTCGTTCGTCGTCGTCGCTTCGTGGCCGGGAGGACAGGCCGATAGAGACGGCTATAGTACTGTGAAATACCTACCGCGCTTGGGCTGGCTAGCGGGTATATCTTCTTAACCTCTTTTTGCGCAGTTGGATTAAAACTATCCTATGTTTTTTCCCGGGTCTCAAACTATTTCCATACCAAATTTCATTCAAATCGGTCCAGTAGTTTTGGCGTGAAAGCGTAACAGACAGATATAGTTACTTTCGCATTTATAATAGCAGTATACTGATGATTGAGCAAAGTGATATACTACAATTTTATAGAAGACATCAATATCTACAAAAAAGTTCACATTACCATACATTTAACTAATACAGTTATGTCACAATAATGACTTTATTGTTTCAATTAATAATTTTTGAAATTTTTGTGAATTACCCGTGCGAACCCGGGGCGGGCCGCTAGTATTCAATAATAGAGTCAAAGAATTTTATTTGTCCATTACTCTTAATTATATTTTCCTTCGATAGTAATAGATTTATTTTTTCAAGTATGTACTTACTATTTTTCATAGAGATATAAGTATTTTTAGTTGTTCTACATTACAGTGAAGGTATGTAAGAATAAATAGGTAGGTATATTTATTTAGTGCATGTACGTTTATTTAGATAATATATAACGTAGGTATGTAAATTAATTATTGTATGTATATATTGACATAGGTGTAACATTGTAATTACTTAGATAACTTTATATAAGTAATGATTAACTAGTCAACTACCAACCTGGCTTATTTTTGCGTGATTTTTTAGATCGGTTGTCTGGGAGAAATTATATTTAAGCAATAAGACCACCTTTTATATACAATTATTTCTAATGCTATTTTAAGGTAAACAAATAAAGATTTTTTTATGGGATAGGAGGGCAAACGAGCCCACAAACATCCGCAACACCAGAGGTCTCGAGGATACGTTGCCGGCCTTTATGAGGGAATACGCTCTCTTCTTGAAGGTTCCTAAGTCGCATCTGTTCGGAAATACTTCACCTGGCAGCTGGTTCCATAATGGCAGTGCGAGGCAGAGAATGCCGTAAAAATCGCAAGGTTGTGGACTTCCCGATGTCGATATGAAATTGATGAACCATCATGCTTTGTCGGGAAGTCCGATGGCGAAATTGAGCTGCAGGTAGTAAATGTGTATGTATCTATCTAATCCGTTTAGTATTCCTTGTACGAAACTTTATACAACAACGCACACTGTACAACGCCCTATTGGTATCGCTTTGGGACAGGCTTGCGAGTAGTAGTGAGTCAGGGGAGACGTGTTTGATGTTTTTTAGAAATACGTGTGTTAGGTTTCTTTTATCTATTTCTTCTGAACAGTAAGTACCTATTGTTTCGCCCTTAGACAAAATACTAAACCGGCCTTAAGGTAGACTTTTTGAAGCGCTCGTAGCGAAGTTGCTTAATTAGCAAAGTTAAGGGACAGAATTCTAAAACCAGATGTTAGATTTTGTCCCCACTTCTCCTCGCGTGTTTACTTCGCGGTGTACATGGCGCCACGTCCACAAGTCAAAGGTAATATTTTATTTGATTAAAAATTTAGAGCGCTCTCTAGTAGAACTAGTAGAAACTATCTTGTCACACACGAATGTGATGTGTGCTGAAGCGCCATCTAGTACGCATACATGATACCAACCATTCGTTGATTGTATGCTGTAAATATCATAGTGTGACACAGTTAATAAATTTACCATACCTACAGTAGAACAAGTTTAGTCTTGATTATTACCAACTTGTTTGATTTTTGCAGTTTTTGTGTATGTTCATTTTTAATGAACATGAACTATGGTTTTGATGAACATGAACTATGTATCTACTTTGATGCAAGGCGTAAGCTGTTACACAAAAGATGGTTTATTTATTACAAAAACAAGTATATTGTGTAAAATTTACACAGAAAATCATAAAAAAACTTTTTTACCCCTGATCAAAATACAAATAGCGGGTTATACTATTGGGTATTTTTAACTGACTTCAAAAAAAGGAGGAGGTTCTTAATTCGTCTGTTTTTTCTTATATGTTTGTTACCTCAGAACATTTGACTGGGTGAATCGATTTAAAAAAATCTTTTATTGTTTGAAAGCTGATACTTGTTGTTTGGTTCCAGTTAAATTTCATCAAAATCGGTCAAGCCGTTTTTGACATACACTCCAATAACTGAAAAATATTTACTTATCTTGATGATATAGTCGTTGACAATGAATGAAAATCGATCCCGTAAGTATCAAGGGTCATAAAAAGAAGTGTTTTTTTTTTAAATAAAAATGGAAATGACTTCATCACCAAAAAGTGTGAATTAACTTGTCGAAGTCCAACACTAGTACCACGTGCACAATATTGTGATAATAGGTACTTTTGAACTATACTGGTACCGACTTGAACAAGTTATTTCACACTTTTGGGTGTTGGAGTCGGTTCCAATTTTTGTTTTTTTTATATCAAGTAGCGTAGTTCATTCAGATCCTGGCTTTGTTTCCGCTAACAATCAAGGGTACCTGCTCGTGTCATTACTACAAGTCATATTAAGATTTCACTAACAAAAAATCACATGAAGAATGTAGTAGGTAGGTACAGTTATTGTTTCAATTTGTTAATAATAATAAATACATCTCGTGGATGCTATTGTGTAGATGGGATTTTGAAGCGCTCGTAGCGAAGTTTGCTTGGCCATTCTGAATCGATCAGCAAAGTTAAGCAACGTCCACCGCGGTCAGGAGTTGGATGGGTGACCGCTGGTGACATTACTACTGAGCGCTTCCGTGCTTCGGAGGGCACGTTAAGCCGTCGGTCCCGGTTGTTGTCTTAGGATGGCAGTCGTTACAGAATGGTGGTAGGGCACTTTCCGAATGCCCGCCTGGCTAGCTACCACCCTCAAGTTGAAAATCTGTCGCCAAGCACCTAACGGTGTGTTCCGGCAACTGTCCTTGAGAGCCAGTAATTCTAGGTTAGCCTGTACAACATCTTCGACCACATCATCACTTACCATCAGGTGAGATAGTGGTCAAAGGTTAACCTATCAGGCATAAAAAAAAAAAAAAAAAAACAACAAAACCTCTAACAAAATAATACCATTATTGAAATGGAGAAAGATAAGTATTTTGTTTGAAAATGTATTACTTTGTATTACTATTCATACGTAATACCACAATATTACATATCGATTATAAAACCGTGGTATTACTGTTATTAACTGTATTTGTCAAAGATTACGAAAGATACGTTTATGTTTGTAAACGACACCCGTGCCGTCACTTGATGTATGTACTTGTATAGGTAGATTATGTTGCGAAGATGCACCGGAGTGCAACATAAAATCGGACATTCTATGAGAGTTAGGCTGCCATCCGTCCGGGTTTCCCTGGATTTAGCATTTTACCAATAACCCTGCATATTAATCAAAAAAATAATCGAAAGGTGAATGTTTCGAGATTTGTCTTAATAGACTCTTTGTGTAATAGTGTATATCAACAATGCGTCGTTCTTCTCCTCCATTTTCTATACTAGAAAAATAACAAACTTTTATTGATTTTCAAATAATACTTTTGGTGTCCGATATTAATCGCCGGTTTTCGGTACGCGTGTCAAAATTCAATTCATCTAACAAGCCATCACAATTAACAATCCGCTAACTTTCAACGGGTTTCTGGAACGCATATTAATGAAAAATTACAGAACACCTGATTAAAATGCTTGTTTATCTATGATAACATGAAATTTGAAAATGTCGTTCAAATTCATTCATTCTCTAGTGTTCTGTCTTTTTTTAACACATAGCGTTGTCTCTTCTGTTTTGACATGAAATTAATCCCAAATCATTTTTGGCATCACCACCGTTACTATGGTTACCAATTAAATATGACGGATGATCGTAAACGTAAAACAACTCTTGTTGTTCTCTCTTGAGAGGAGTTCGAAGCGTTCCTATTTGTCAAATACAAGCCCATTTGGGCATTCACATCCAACAATACTATTTGCGCTCGGATTTCTAACTGACAGTGTCCAGTCGTGCGAGTGTACGCTCTAGTACCTAAAATCAACATTGATTGGTTATCGCTAGTGGAATTATCAAATTTCATTAATTTTTATGAATCCAGCAGTGATAGCTCAGTGGCTTTGGCTATGGACTGCCGCGCAGCAGGTCCATGGTTCGAATCCCGCCGCGGGCTTGAGCTTCACCGCATGGTGGAAGGGCATTTTGTAAATGCCCGCCTGGCTAGCGACCACCCTCAAGTAGAAAATCTGTCGCCAAGCACCTAACGGTGTGTTCCGGCAGCTGTCCTTGATAGCCAGAGTAATTCTAGGTTAAGCCTGTTAACACCTTCGACCACATCATCACTTACCATCACGTGAGATTGTGGTGAAAGGCTTACCTATCAGCTATAAAAAAAAACCCTTTATCCTCAATACCATCATGATGATTATAAATACTCTTTAATTTTATAGTTATTATGTCAGTAATAGTTTATTGATAGTGAAAGTCACTAGCGTACGTGAAAATGTGCGTGTTTGTCTCCCCTTACTTGTTGCTTTATATCGTAAAAATCGATTAAAATAAAAAAATGATGAGTGGCATTTTTTATTGCTGCTAGGCTACGCTTTGACTATAATCTCACCTGATGGTAAGTGATTGACGTCTGATGATGATGAAGTCAGTAGAGAAGAATAGGCAAGAACAGCCGTCGTAACATACCATTAGATGCTTGGTAATATATTTTCTACTTGAAGGCCAACAACTATCAAGCCTATCAATGATTCTAAAAACTCCCGCCCTCGGATCATGCGGTGAAGTGGAAGACCGCTGTGAGATTCTAACTATGGACCTCCTGCGCATCAATACAAAATAATACCACTTCTAACATCAACGTGAATATGTTGTAGCCGCACATCAGGCGCTAAACAGAGCTTTAAACCATATCTTAACGCCCTTAGCCGAAAGGTGTTTTCTCAAAGAGGGTTGGGGTTTGGAAGGTCCATAACCTACTTATCTTGGAAATGCTTTTGTTGGTATTACAATCTACCCAGCTGCGGTTTGTTTAATGGCTGCTATGGTTATGTTATAGCACCCTATTGAGTAACAAATGAGCAGCAACACTATAATCACGTAGTCTTTAGTAATATATTTACGTAGTTCTATAATCGGACTCTTGTTCTATACTCGCTCATCATACACACCGCTAGGGAATGGAACACTCTGCCTGAGTCTGTGTTTCTGGTTAATTACGGGGGGGTCTTCTAAACAGGAGTGAATAGGTATCTTCAGGGTAAGCGAGCTGCATCATCGATGGCATCGTCACTTAACATCAGGTGAGATAGTGGTGAAGTGCTACCCAGTACCTTCGGTATGAAAAATAGCAATATGTGTTTTTAGAGTAATCATACTTGATATAATTCTGTTCTTGTTCTATCTTATCAGTTATTAGAGTAAACGTTGTAGGTAGGAATGCTTAAAACTATTTTTATATATTTTTACGATATCAAGACGTTAATCTTATAATAATTGGTCGATTTTGGGCAATTAGAATTAGTCAGTTTGACAAACCGTTAACGTACCGAAAAGCTTTTCAGAAACCCAAAATTGAAATAATTGTCGATTAATTGGAGTTTTTTTTTTTTATGATTGGTTTTGTTCATTTTCCACAGACTCCGGGGTCCGTGCCATTTTTTAAGTTAACCGAGAAATTTGTTAAGTATTTTAATTGGAGATTTGACATTAGTGTTGACAAACAGTCACATGAAGTTTTTAGCAACCCAATCTGCGTATGACAATGGATTAACAAGCATTTAAAATAATTTGTCGCTGATTTGCGTTTCAGAAACCGGGGGTAAGAATTTTATTGGTAAGTAAGTTATGGGATAGTATCAATAACCAAGAAGCATCCTCCTATCCTACAATATATGGGGTTGTTTATATGGCTACCATATGTTGTTTATACAACACAGAAGATGTAACATTTAAAAACATAATGGCTATAATGTGTATAATTTTAACTTTTGTTGAATTACCGGCCGCTCCTTAACACCAAAACGTCCTGGGGAATACTCTCTTTGGTAGTATATCCGCTACACTTTGGTTATTAAGGGCGTTATAGTTAAGTCCCCTATAATGCACCTTACTCGATGTTCTTACGTAAGTATTGGTATGGTGCTAATTATTTCATTTTCTTTTAGTCAGTTCTTAATTCTTATGCTATTCAAGAAAACCATGGAAAGTCTCATTCTAAAGCAGAAGCTTAGGCTTCTTCTTTTTGTATTAAGTTTTCATTTCAGAATTTCATTATCTCTATCGCATCAAACGTTTACGGCCATCTTTTTACTACTAATTTATATGTACTAATATATTACGTACTCGATAATACCATGAATATTTCAATAACTTTCCATGTATGAAAGTTTGTGTTTTCTATAGTAGTGGACAGAAGGACGGTGTTTACTCAACATAGCTTTGTAGTAAATTGATAATGTTGTTCTACTGTAACTATTACGCTGTGGCAACTCGTGTCCATCCAAGACATACTTTTTCGAGATCTATGAATAAACGTGTTTAGATAGCTAGATTAGGTAGTACCTATTTAATGTTCACGTTCATTAGATATACTAAACTCTCTAATTATATGAAAACATGGAAACTCGAGATACCTAATAAATTTGCAAGCATTGTAACCGTAAATTGAATACGCGTCAGAAAACTTAATTATACGTAAAGATAATACGTATCAAATAAAAAGTAATACAAATAAAAAAGTCACCAAAACGAATCTAGGTATGTGAGATTCGATCCACGGTACTCGATCTTCTGATTCGACTTCAGTAGTTACACACTATACAATCATTGACCAAGGTGTCGAAAATTACACACATATCGTTTATGCCTTACTGTCAGATACATTATATTGGTCCACGTACATACGTAAAATAATTATTGTATTATTAAGAATTATGTCGTAAAATTAAAATTTGACCAAAAAGAATCTCTTCACGCTGGATTCGATACACGTGCATCTCAATTGCGAAGCGATGTCACTTACTATGCGCTATTTGAACGACGATTGATTAGTCGAAAATTATGTACATAACCTTTGTGCCTTATTGTCAGAAACTGTATAAATTAATCATGATCCATCTAAAATAATTACGACACATTCATTACGAAAAATTCTGAATATTGCTTATAATAATTATTTTAGGTAGCTAAAGTTGTACCTACGTCTTGTAAAATGTTTGAAGTGTTTTTTATATTGCGTTAGGGTTCACAATCATATGATAATTTCATTTATATAAGAGATATATACATAGGTACATGGAGAAAGGAAGCCATAGATGCTTACCTTATTATGTCCATCATGCGTTTTTGACGATTTTTATACACCTTTTTTGCACTCCCAAAGCGTTTATTTATAATATTACCCATGTTTTATTTTAATTGAGATCGCCGAGAAAAGTGACGCAGGTCCGACGCACGACGCGGCTGACCGCGATATGAGCGAGGATGATAGCAATATACGTAGATCGCTGGAGTAAATAGTGCGACATGATGTTAACGCTTCTCGGAATGAAAGGGCGTATGTGACATTTTGTAAACAGGCTCAGTACGCATTAACTGTGCTTTTTTTGGTTTAAAATAATCAATGAAATTTATTGTACTTAAAAAATCAATATTTTAGAAAACAAAAACAAATTTTAATACACTAAAATCTGGCGGAAAAAGTAAGAATCCTCTATTTTCAGAGGTGTTTTTGAGATTTTTTTCTATCGAGCCAATTATTAGGAAACATGTTTTGAAATCGATGAAAGTATTACTTATATCCTTGAGTATCGTGTATTTAAATTGCAGTACCATCCGGTACCTGGTTTATGAGATTTTCCATATCATGTTGGCACTATTTCGTAATTTCCGAGCCTTAAGCAACGTCCGCCGCGGTCATGACTTGGATGGGGGACCGCTGGTGACATTTTTACTGAGCGTGCTCGTGCTTCGGAGGGCACGTTAAGCCGTCGGTCTTGGTGGTAGGGCACTTTGCGAATTCCGCCTGTCGAGCTACCACCCTCAAGTAGAAAATCTGTCGCCAAGCACCTGACGGTGTGTTCCGGCTGTACCCGTAATGAACACAATTACAAATGTTGTATGTAACGCTGTAATTCTAGGCTAGCATGTACAACATCTTCGACTATATCATCACTTACCTTCAGGTGAGATAGCGGTCAAAGGCTAAACTATCCGGTATAAAAAAAAATTGTAAATACTATGTACTTGTAGGGATTGGCATTCAAGAGCTGCGTCAGTGACGTCAGAGCTGCTTGCTCGCGTCTCACGTACCTACTTCTTGAGATTATATTAATACCTTTTTTATTAGCCTAAATGGGAGAATTTCAGCAAAAAATGCATATTTTGAAAGAGGGTATGAATTTGTAGTTACTTTGGTCAATCCATAGCTATACGATTATGTAAGGATATTATATAAGAATAACTGAAACATACACAGTCTGAAATTTCGGTACAGTAGGTATTTAAACAACACAACAGGTCACATAATATGTAGGTTAGACAATGACAGATGGACGAAGATTGTGACAGAGTGGATCCCGTGGGAGAGGAAGAGAAAGCAAGGAAGGCAGAAAAAAAAGGTGGAGAGATATATTCAGTCAAAGATTTGGACCAGATTGGATGTTGAAGGCGAGGGACATGACACTTTGGAAGACTTTAGGGGAGGCCTACGCTATTGAGGCGACTACTACAAATAAATAAATAACTTTTAAGTTTTAGTTTCAGACATAGTTACGAAATTGTAAATAAGTAGTAGGAATAAAGGCTTTATTTTTTATTTTATTTTATTTTATAGGTATATAAAAGAAGTTAGTGATTTTCAATAAACAAAATAACAAAAAAATTATTCGACTGCAGCCTTCTAAAGTTACCAAGACTAACACTACCTCAAGTTTTGAAGCAGTGATGGCTCAGTGGCATTGGCTATGGACTGCCACGCAGCAGGTCCCTTGGTTCGAATCCCGCAGTACGCTTGAGCTTCACCGCATAGTGGCAGGGCATTTTGCGATTTAATTCCCGCCTGCCTATCGACCACCCTCAAGTCACCTCACTCACCCGAAAGCACCTACCGGTGTGCTTCGGCAGTAGTCCTTGAGAGCCAGTGTAATTGCAGGTACATGAGACTTAACAACTATGTCTCAAGGTGACGGGCGCAGTGAAATGGATCTGTTATTCTGGGACATCTGTTATGCCAGCATGCTGGGCACACTGCCAGTTGGTTGGCTGGAGCATTTGAAGTGCCTGTGAGTCTGCAATGACTTATAGGTTGTCTAAATTAGCTGTAGTATTAGCACTCTTGCCGATGCTCGCATCAACGTTCTGCCGTGGCCTGCTCAATCGCCAGACCTTAACCCCATTGAACATGCATGGGATATGCTACAAAGAAGAACTTTGCCAAGTATGGATGCCGTGCTTACCCCACGACTGCTTTTTGACTTGTGACAAAGAACATTGCGGCCATTCCTCAAAGTGATTTTGATGAACTGATTTTAAGCATGCCAAATCGCTGTTCTTGTGTGATTAGTGTAAATGGTAGAAACATAGATTATTACATAGCAAAAATCCTAATTATTTTATTTTTCTGCCAAAATTTCAAAAATTCAATAGTTGAAAATATACAAGATGCCGGCACTTATGATGTGAGTAATTTAAGAAGTGATCATTAATGCTTGAGAGCCAGCTGTAAATCTAGCTTTAAAATCTGTAAAACTCTTGGCTATATCATCACTGACCAACAGCATAGATTGTAGACAAAGGGAAAGCAAATGTTGCAGCAGTGATAGCCCATTAGGCATAGCTGCTGCATAGACCAGACTGCCACGTTCATGGCTAGAATACCGCTGCTAGCGTTAGCTTCGCCTCATGAAGGTAGGGCATCTTGCAAAACAGCGCAATTTGAAAAGAGGTTTACAACTGTCAAGAAACCAGGCTCTATTTCAATTTAAGTACCTACTTATAGTAACACAATACGTCCCTTGGAATAATCTTCGACCTCATTGCAAGAGGTGAGGTGGAGGACAGTGGTTTATTTATTAGCATAAAAAAATAACCGTAACTAATTTCCCAGCTGTAAATAAAACAATCGCATAGTTAGGTCAAAAATATTATTTATTAAATAATAATTAGATGCATTGATCACGTAAATGCGTATTTATTACATTAAAATTATTTGAACAACTGTTGCATGATGTACAAATACATTTGTTAGGTATATGTATTATAGAATTAAAATGTGAGGATAAATTTCAGTTCAAACGCAAAGGGTTCTGCCTATACTAGGGGGTAGGTTTCTTTCCCCCGTGGGGTGCAGGGCTAGAATGTCACCCCCCATTGCTACCGCTGTGGGTGTCGTAAGAGGCGACTATAGGTAAACGGAAGGTGGACAGAGCCTTCTGAGGATTTCATGTTTGAAGGCAAGTGAAATTACTGGGCAAACGAGATAAAGGATCTCAAGTCTCGGAGTGACGAGTACAGTGGCATTCAGGATAGGAGTGCTGGCCTGACGTGACGCTCACTTTTATGAGGACAGCTTTTTAGTCTCATCAGTGTATAGCATAAAAAAAAATATGTTATTCATAAATTCTTTCCACTTGGCAGTGGCATTGGCTAAGGACTGCCGTGCAGCAGGTCCATGGTTTGAATCCCGCCGCGGGCTTGAGCTTCACCACATGGTGAAAGGACATTTTGCAAATGCTCGCCTGGCTAGCGACCACCCTCAAGTAGAAAATCTGTCGCCAAGCACCTAAGGGTGTGTTCCGGCAGCAGTCCTTGAGAGCTAGTGGAATTACAGGCACATGAGACTTAACAACTGTGTCTCAAGGTGACGGGCGCAGTGCCATTCCTGACTGTGACGAAATGCATCTGTTATAGGCAGAGGTTAGTCCGCTTAGCATCAGGTAGGCCCCAAGCTTGTTCCGCCACAATAACATAAAAAAAGATAAGTGACGATTCGGTGACCACTAACTATCTAACTTAGAAAATTCGCATTTATGATGGGTAAAGTATCGTCACCATTGTGAGGTGTGTGATGAACCGGAGGATGATGACAGGTATACTTACCATGCACAGGTCCATTCCAGAATGGTGGTAGATGTTTTTTATTTATTTTGAAATATTTTTTTTTAATTTTTATCATATTTTTTTGTGCTTAAATGCCTACTCCAAGCCAAGAGCGCCCGCCGCGGCTACACTGGACCTCGCCGTGCTCCCGCCGAATAGTGTTTTGAATACTTACATCGAGCAAAGTAATAAAATATATCAAATAATACATTACAGGCACGAGGGACTTATAACAACAGGTGGTCCTCGTACTAATTCCGTCAAAAACAAATTAAAAAAAACATCTCAAAATATTTGTTAGGCTTGGCAAAAGTCAACCCTAAGAGGTTGTTAGCATTTTACCAATAACCCTGTCTCGCGGGCGCATCGGGAACCGAACCATGGACCTTCAGCGCGGCGTGACAGGTCCCAACCACTGCCACTGGGTCACCATTGCTTCATTTTTTCCAAAGACCTCTAATCTAACACATGCATCAACGACACATGTTTATTGCCCTTAAGGTAATGAAAAGGTGTTTATTTACAATATAAATTATATTTACAATTTATTATTGTATGCATAATGATCAATGGTTACTGATACGTATATAAGAAGTGCATTAATTTTATTTTTGCATAGTTCCTCAGCTTGATCCTCTCTCAACGGTTTGGCAATATGAAGTCATTTGTGGCAAGTATATTTGTAAAATTCTTTATTATAATAATACCTGTTTTAAAAATATTTAAAGAAAATATTATAGAAAAACACTTAGAAAATATAGAAATATATCTAGTGGGAATTCCGCCTCATTTTCCTGTTAAGCCGTAAGAGTCACGACCTCCTGATAATTTATCGTGTAGAAGCGAACGCGTGGAAATATTTTCTGGTTTGGCTTCGTGGTATTTATGAAGTCACGTTACAGTTGAGTCAGTCATAGTTAAGCTAGTCTGAAATAAGTGTTTTGTCGCCATAGACTCCTGTATCAGCCGGATCGTCCACTGCGAAACACAGCCTCCCCTATTAAGAGGGTATTTGCCATAACTCCACGCTTGGCAGGCGTCTTGGGGATCGCAGTATAAGATAACAGTCCTCAGAAGGCGCTGCTGCCCGACTTCCGGTATTTTCCCTTAGTTACTTCTTACGACACCCGCGAGAAGTGGGGTGTATTAATAACAAGTAAAAGGCTCTGGTAAATATCCTATGGTTAAGATATTACAAGTTTATTTTTTACCAAACGTTAATGCAGATGTAACAATTGTGTATTACTTATTTTGTGTGCAGGTGTTCGCTTTGTTGGGACTCCTCATTGCCCAGGTGGAACTTCGCCCCGAACCAAAGAAGCCGTGTGGTAAATCTGGAGGTAAGTTCCTCTCATGCGAGTCCATATTTAAGTTAGAATTAGGTACTGCGGGGGTTGGTGAGGAATCGATAACTGAATGTGTTCCACTCATGTTTAATTTTTACGTATACAAAATCAGTACCAACTATTAAATAAGCTGTGGCATATTGCCTTTGAGAATGATGGTGACGACAACCGCGATCTACGTATAACACACATTTATTCGTTGACCACGGTGTATCTACTCGATTCTTAAATACACTTGCGAAATAAAAGAATGCTACTCGAAGTTTATGAACGGATACCAATCCAGTGCTAAAACTAAACATGTGATAAGATTGCCATGCCATCCGACAGGAGCTTCTCAAGTGCTTTACTATTACTCAATTGCAAATTAGATGATGTTGGAGGAATATTTACAGCAATAGGTTTGATATAATATAATAACAATCCCTTTGCATGCTCATATATCAAAAATAAGATTAGAAAATATTGTTCAAATACTGGTGAAGCAAGTAAACTTTTTCACTATTCTCTTGCGGAAAACACGCAGCGAGTATAATACCTCGGCGTCTCCTTTATACCACAGAATATAAAGGACTATTCAAATAATATCTATTCTATATATACTTATAATAAAATTGTAACAGGTCCAATTCTGTACATGGCAGATATTTTGAAAAAAAAAATTTACAGTACGCTGTAAATGATACTGATGCTGATACTGTATTTTTTTTTATTTTTGTCTGTCTGTCTGTCTGTCGGTCTGTCTGTATCCCGGCCGCGCATCACTCCAAAACTACTGAATGGATTTCAATGAAACTTAGCATGATTTGAGTTCATACTACAAGGTAGGATAATTTAGCTTTTTATCCCGAAATTCAGCATGGTTCCCTTGGGAGAGGGGATGAAAGTCAAAATATACACTTAGTTGTAATTTGTTAACAACGCGTAGTCCGATTTCATACGTTCTTTTTAGGGTTCCGTACCCAAAGGGTAAAAACGGTCTGTCCCGCTGTCCGTCCGTCTGTCCGTCCATCCGTCCGTCCGTCCGTCTGTCACCAGGCTGTATCTCAAGAACGGCTAGCTAGACAGTTGAAATTTTCACAGATGATGTATTTATGTTGCCGCTATAACAACAAATACAAAAATTTGGCCAAGTGCGAGTCGGAATCGCGCACGTTAAAACAAAACAACCGGCCAAATGCGAATGGGACTCGCGCACGAAGGGTTCCGTACCATTATCTAAAATTTTATTGTATGGGTGCCCCCTTAATTATTTTTTTCTAATTTAATTAATTATAATTAAAGAAAACATAAAACTAAATATTCTGTGAATAGTTAAAGCGTCTACCAGTCACCGTTATTAGTATCGAGCAAGAAACGGTAAAAAAATCAAGGTTGTTGTAAGGGGGGCCCCCCTTAAATATTTATTTTATTTTTAGTTTTTGTTGTTATAGCGGCTATAGAAATACATCATCTGTGAAAATTTCAACTGTCTAGCTATCACCGTTCTTGAGATACAGCCTGGTGACAGGCGGATGGAAGGACGGACGGACGGACGAACAGCGAAGTCTTAGTAATAGGGTCCCGTTATTACCCTTTGGGTACGGAATCCTAAAAAAGGTTGAAATATGAAGTCTAATGTTGTATAGCTAATGGTACGGAACCCTTCGTGCGCGAGTCCGACTCGCACTTGGCCGATTTTTTTAATTAGAATAGTGGTGCTTTAAAAATTATCACGTAAATATTTCAAAGTCATCGGGTTTGCAGTTCAGAAATTACAGACATCACAACCTAAATATTACGTTCCAAATAACTTGACACCCAAAATGTACAGAAACTTTTGAACGTACGGCTCATCTTAAGCTGGCGTTTGCACTTTATCGTATAGGTATGACTCTGACTTAGACTTTGCTGATACTGATGCAAAAACTGTTTTTTTTTTGTCTGGCTGTCTGTCTGTATCCCGGCCGCGCATCACTCCAAAACTACTGAATGGATTTGAATGAAACTTAGCACGATTTGAGTTCATACTACGAAGAAGGACATACGATACTTTTATCCCGAAATTCAGTACGGTTCTCTTGGGAAAGGGGATGAAAGTAAAAATGTACACTTAGTTGTAATTTATTAACGCGTAGTCCGATTTCAATCATTCTTTTTTTGTTACAATAGTGGTAATTTACTTTTTTCCCGTAAATATTTCAAAGTCCTCAGTTTTGCAGTTAAGATATTACAGATATCACAAACTAAATATTTCGTTTTAAATAACTTGAACCGCGGAATGTTGAGAAACCCTTGAACGTACGGCTCATCTTAAGCCCACAGGCAGCCCGGAACCCCACGGGAAGCCCGACACCCCACGGACAGACCGGCATCCCACGGGCACGGCCCCCTTATTTAGTTTTGCAAGCTTGCTACGATAAAACTCTAAAATGTGGTACATTCACCACAATCTGTTTTTTTAACTACATATCTTTCTTTTGCCGTATGCATTTCGGAGACTGCGCAATGGTAGTGCACTGAGAAAAAAGACCTTCCGAAATACGGAAGGTGTTACCGTCCCTTTTGACTCAGCAGGAAATTTACCTTTCTACTTGGACGGATTAAATTAAACATTTTTACCGTCTAAAAATTTCCTTCCAAACTATATCCTTCCAAGTCTACCTTCTGTTTTGGCGGGTTATACGAATCACAATTTACCTTCTAAATTTTGGTTGGAAATTCCTGCTGAGTCAAAATAGAAGGTAAATAAAGGTCGGAAAATATCAGGTGGTAAGAGAGCCTTGTTTCCTTCTACTATGTTAACCTTCCATATTTTTCCTGCTAAATTAAGACAGAAGGTAATAAACCTTCCAATCTAAAAGGTTAATACAGAAGAAAATTGGATGTAAGAGGAAGGTAATTCCAGTATTTTCCTTCTAACTTATAGACTACCTACCTACGATGGAGGAAAAATCAGTGGGTATATCATCATTATCCTTCCATTTTAAAAGTGTTTACCTTCTGCTAATCTGAAATCCTCCCAATCTAAAAGGTTAATACAGAAGGAAATCAGATGTAATGGGAAGGTAGCTCCAGTATATTCCTTCTAACGTATAGACTACCTACCAACGATGGAGGAAAAAACAGTGGGTATATGAACATTATCCTTCCGATTTAGAATTATTTACCTTCTGCACATTGGATATCACCCCCAGTCAAAAGGTAAATTCAGAAGGTAATCGGATGTAATAGGAAGGTAATTCCAGTATTTTATTTCTTAATTATGAACTCCCTACCTACAGGGAAGGAAAACGCGGTAGGTATATGAGCATTATCCTTCTAATTTAGTAGTGTTTACCTTCTGCTAATCGGAAATCCTCCCAATCTTAAAGGTAAATACAGGAGGAAATCGGATGTAATAGGAAGGTAATCCCAGTATTTTCCTTCTAGCTTATGGACTACCTACCTACGAAGGAGGAAAAAGCAGTGGGTATATCAGCATTATCCTTCCAATTTAGAAGTGTATACCTTCTGCTAATCGGAAATCCGTCCAATCCTAAAGGTAAATATAGAAGGAAATCGAATGTAATAGAAAGGTGATTCCGGTATTTTCCCTCCAACTTATAAACTACCTACTTACGATGGAGGAAAAAGCAGTGGGTATACAGCATTATCCTTCCATTTTAGAAGTGTTTGGAAGGATAAAGGGTGCCTTCTGTCACTGATGACACGTAGCAGCGACAGGCAACACCGTCGTTGCTGTGTGTCATCAATGACCGAAGGCAACCTTAATGCTGATAAGACACATTGCATTTTCCTCCGTAGATAGGTATTTCATAAATTAGAAGTAAAATACTGAAATTACCTTTTATTTATAATACCCCATTTACCTTCTATATTCAACTTGCAGATAAAAGAGTTCACTGTGATTCTCAGACGATAGCACATCTTAACTGGAAAGATAATAATGCTGATATAACTACCTCATTTCTTCCGTCATAGTAAGGTAATTCATAAATTGAGACAAAAATCTTCGAATTACCTTCATGAAACACCCAACTTTCTTCGGTATTTACCTTCTATATATGTGATATTATTAACCAGAAAGAAGCAGAGTTCTGACTTCTGAAATGGAAAAAAAGCTTCGGTTATAAGTTTTTATTATTAATATTGATCAACATATTCATTATTATAAATTTCTAATATTATAAAATTAATGGTGAAAACAATGCAAGTCTCGTAAACGATTTAATTAAATTATATAATTTACATAACGGATAAAATATAATTTAAATAACTATTCGTCACTTTAAAAACAAGATATAAAACAACAACCAAAGTGAAATTAAAATGACTATCTGGACCTCTAGACTAAATATTGATTATTATATTATCTTGCAAAACCAAATAAACACAGAACAGAGCCTCGCTGCAGCGAGGGTGGCAGCCGGCCGCCCGTGGCGTGGCTCTGCACGGCCTTGTTCAGGGACACTTGGGGCGTTGAGCGGCGCGTGTGACGTCACGATGCGCGGGTAATAGAAGCATAATATTATGCTCATGTATGAGAGCGTTCGTTCTGATCTGAAAGGACAAGAGAGGTGATTATATTGTACAGTCTTGGTTTACAAATGATATTGTATTGTAGGCGTATAATGTCGTTAAACTTACATTAGTTGGGCCAATATTAGGGGCATGGAAAGCTTTATACGATTTAATATAATCCCAGGGTTCCTTTTGTTTCTTTTAATTCTTTCATGAGATAATCATGACTTTTTGTCGATGTGTTGGTATACAGTTCGGCAAATCATAAATTTGACTTTTTATTCCTTCATCAGTTTCTGGAAATAAAAAAATTACATCAAAATTCAAATATCGTTAATTATTTATATATATAAACAAACTATTTAATATGTGTAATGTTACTATGGATGTCCGCAGCGAAATGTATATTCACAAGTTGTACGTAATTGCGAGCTTCATAAGACGTGAAGATTAAACTTACCCGAATGGTTATTATTTCACATGTTAGAAATATCTGTTATAGTAGCTACATTATTAATTGTCACTATCTAAAACACTGATTAGA
This sequence comes from Plagodis dolabraria, assembly GCA_963854805.1. NCBI lineage: Eukaryota > Metazoa > Arthropoda > Insecta > Lepidoptera > Geometridae > Plagodis > Plagodis dolabraria. Next base: position 17,198,609 of record OY978468.1, on the reverse strand, counting down.
CTAATTTTAAATACAGCACTGTTTTTAATTGGTATTTTCAAGGTAAGAGATAAAAATCTAACATTAGAAGTCTCCAGTAAATATACGGCTGCCTGTGTAGAGCGCGTCCCGCGGTACAAACGATTAATGATGACGGCACGGCGTGGATGTTCGGCCGCCGCCGCCAGGTCGACGCCCACTATCGCTAGTATTGCCAGATCTCGTTTCCAAATCCAGGAAATGACAAAAAAAATATAATTCAAATGGATAAATCAAGATATCTATTAAAAGATTCATTGTTATTTAAATTTTGTATACACTTTGGTGTTAAGCTCTGAAATATTTTTTTCATTGACCAACAAAACCACGAAGAAAATTGGTTATATAATCTTACAAAAAATACCAGTAAGATGGACAGTATGTTTTGCAATTATGTTTTTGTGATATATATTTTTGTGTATATAATATTTTTACATTGTTCTTTGCATGCAGTCAGTATAAAAAAGTTAGAAAACAATAATTACCTACCACTACAATGCGTTTGAAACAGGGTAAAAATAAAGTTAATCATACACAATTTCAAATGATTCAATTCCTTTATTTAGTGTTGTAATTAAGTTATACAGGGAAAGTTTTGTTAGTTGTAACCTATCGGAGTCTTCCATGGTGGACCCGATTTTCTTATATGTAACGGTTCGTCTGGATCATTATTAATATGTCAGCATTTGGAAGGTGGCGCCGTTTGAGGCTAAAGATAATAACTAGCAATGGGTTATCAAACCTATAATGTATAATTAATCAAACCTATGCATATAATCATAATGATACAAGCAACGAGAGCAATTATAGTAAAATCACTTTAACGTTATCGTCGTGTTAACACTTAATAAAGTGTCAATCTTATGAACATCACACAGCCTACAATTTACTGAAAATTATACCAACTACCTAATGCAACAATACCAAAACGAAATGATGATAAGGCCAGCAGCACCTAAATAGGTAATTTTCGTATTCGCTTAGATTTTTCATAGAAAATAACAACATTTTCTACTTTTTGCGTCAACATTATCTAGTTCATAAACGGTGCTATGTTAACTTATTACTAACCTTTACAGAATCATATTACCATCTTTGAAGATGTGTTTTTAATATCATGGTATACTAATAATGCACCGAGGCTACGGAACAACACCGTGGCATGCACGATATGCATGACGATTTATAGTAATAACAGACTAAAATATATATATTTTTTTTAATCCACATTAATTTTAACCATACATATCTTTTGTGTTTTCATAAATGGATTAATATCCATATAATATCATATTGAAATAATTAAATTAAAATTTGTAAGGTTAGGTAAGTAATTGATAAAAGCTACGTAGTCCCAAATTATCTATTTTCCTTGTTAGTTTTAATTTTAATCTAGATTATCAGGATGGAAGAAAACGTATACGTTACAAATAGTCAGACTACCGGAAATATGTCCGAAAAGCTGGCAACACTGCGATGCAAGCATAATATTGGAAATCAGAAGGTAAATTCAGAAGGATTTTATCTTTTTCCGTCTAAGTTAATAGAACAAGTTTCAACAGGATCCATCATAGAATTTGACGGCTTAAAAACGGTAATTGGCTGAGCGAAGCGAGGTCTCTCAGTGTAAGGGAACAAATTGTCGTTTGTAAGTATGACTGTATGTAGTACCTACTTAATGTTGCATAGAGTGGTATAGGAGTAGGACGATCATGAGCATGATGTTGATGACGGTATACGTGTACACACTAATAAATTAAGTGGTTCAGTATTATTTTTTCAGTACTAATCAGTACTATAATATTATAAATGCGAAAGTAACTCTGTCTGTCTGTCTGTTACGCTTTCACGCCAAAACTACTGGACCGGTTTGAATGAAATTTGGTATGGAGATAGTTTGAGACCCGGGAAAAAACATAGGATAGTTTTTATCCGATTGCGCAAAAGGAGGTTAATGTTTTCGCGTGATAACCGACATACGCGTGGGCGGAGCCGCGCCCGGAAAGCTAGTCAGTACTTCAGTACTTATATTATAAATGCGAAAGTAACTCTGTCTGTCTGTCTGTCTGTTACGCTTTCACGCCAATACTACAGGACCGATTTGAATGAAATTTGGTATGGAGATAGTTTGAGACCCGGGAAAAAACATAGGATAGTTTTATCCGACTGCGCAAAAAGAGGTTAATGTTTTTGCGCGATAACCGACATACGCGCGGGCGGAGCCGCGCCCGGAAAGCTAGTATTATATATGCGAAAGTAACTCTGTCTGTCTGTCTGTCTGTCTGTTACGCTTTCACGCCAAAACTACTGGACCGATTTGAATGAAATTTGGTATGGAGATAGTTTAAGACCCGGGAAAAAACATAGGATAGTTTTTATCCGACTGCGCAAAAAGAGGCTAATGTTTTCGCGCGATAACCGACATACGCGCGGGCGGAGCCGCGCCCGGAAAGCTAGTTATAAATGAATGGTCTTTATAACACAAAAAAATTAATTGTCTTTATAAAACACTGAAAAATTCCCAAAAAGCTTCATAATGTAAAAATAAAGCGCTTGTATTGTTATTCGTTACGTATCTAAAAGTATTATTGTGTTTATTTTACGTTTTTACCGAAAACCAATCTTAAGTCAGGATTCTAAGTAACTAGTAGAGATTAGGACGGAATCTGGCATTTTCGGACAATAATTAGCACAATCCACACTTATCTTTTCAAAAAAATATTATGAATACGACTTATGATATTAATTATTCTTTGAATAGAGTATATAAGAAATGAAAAGAGGTACAGTTTATTGATTTTGGAGTAGGGAAACATTTTTCTGATAAAATAAAGTTGGCAATTCTACTAAGTGGACAATAACAGACACCCGAGTCCTACTTTTGTAGCCTATGACCTACGACTTTCAATTTGTCCCAAATGTTTAAAAATAAGACTTTTCACTAGAAAAAGCGTATTTTCAGCATTGCGGCCTGATTTTAAAATTGTCTATCACAGAATACTAATGGATGGTAATTTCTTCCAGCATTGATCGAATAGTGGTGCTGTTATTTTCCACTAGATAAGACGGTAACTATTTTCCACAATCGTAAGATTAATCTTCGCTTTCCTCCCAAAACTGAAATATACCAATTCGTTCGGAGGGATATTATTATTTCGTTTGGGAGTACGTTCCCATTGATATTCAGTCCATATATTATACATCTAATTTGAATGTTTTCTCTTATATGCAAGCCTGGCTAATCGTCTGTTTTTGATGGAATAGTGGTGCCCAATTTTTTTGGCACCACTATTTTCATGGGATAATAATATTATTTGGGAGGAAATTATTATTTGACAAATGTTCCTTGTGATGATAGTTCCCCCAAATGTTATACACCTAATTGGGTTGGTAATCATTTCAAGCAATACTATCTAACCCTTTCGTTTTTGATGGAATAGTAGTGCCTATTTATATCCCACTAGTTAAGAGAATAAATATCCTTCAATAACGGAGGGTAATTCTGGGCTTTCCTATTGACTTTTTTCTAACGAAAACTTACAATTGAATTGGGGGATATTATAATCTGATTTGGAAGGATGTTCCTTTTGGTATTCCTTCTAAATGTGAAATATCTAATTGAGATGATACATAATTTCTTCCAGCAAGCGTGTCTGATCCTTTTCTTTCTAATGAAATAGTAGTGCTGCTTTATTTTGTACCAGTTAAGGTGGTGAAAATTCCTCTATATTGAAGGGTTAGTCTACATTTTCCTTCCGTCACTTTTCTTACCGAAAAACTACAATTGATTTGGGAGGATATTATCATCTAACTAGGAATAATGTTCCTAGAAACCTTGCCTCCAAATATGTTACACTTAATTGGGATGGTAATTCCTTCCAGCAACCTGTCTAGTCTTTTCGTTGCTGATGAAATATATTCCCCACCAATTAAGCGGGGCAATATTCTTCAATATTGAAGGGTTATTCTGAGTTTTCCTTTTGACGCTGCTTCTACTGAAAATGTTTTATTGATTTGGAAGGATACTACGAGTATCATCTATATTGGAAAGATGTTTCTTTGCAATATTCCCTCCAAATGTAACACATTTAATTTGGATGGTAGTACCTTCCAGCTAGCCTGTCTAGTTCCTTCGTTTCTGATGAAATAGTAGTGCCACTTTATTTCTCACTAGTCAAGAGGGTCTTCAATATCAGAGGGTTTTTTTGTTGTGGTCGAAGATGTTATTCAGGCTTACCTTATAGAATTACTGGCTCTCAAGGACAGCTGCCGGAACACACCGTTAGGTGCTTGGTGACAGATTTTTTTCTGACAGATTTGCTTAGCTTTTCGGTTAAGAACAGCTTAGCAAAATTCGCTAAAATGGCTTCAAAGGGAGCTGAGCTTTCCATCCTAAGCTTTCCATCTGACATCGTTCCTTCCGAAAAATTACTATTGCTTTGGGAGAATATTGTCCTCTCATTTGGAAGGCTGTTACTTGTGATGTTCCCTCCAAATACGGTACATCTAATTTGGATGGTAATTCCCTCTCACCCATCCAACTAATCCTTTTGTTTCCGATGGAATAGTGGTAATATTTTACCGCTGAATATTTCCCACTATTTTAAAACGATACATTTAGGAGGAATTATTATTATCCATCCATATTTAGTAGGAATATTTACCTCTAAGGAAATTCCTTCTTGGTTATTTCCTTCCAAAAAAATTCTTTCTTTATGTTCTTCTGTTTTAGATGGATTATCCTCTCATTTGGAAGGCTGTTACTTGTGATGTTTCCTCCAAATATGATACATCTAATTGGGATGGTAATTCCTTACAGCAAGCCTGTCTAATCCTTTCATTTTTGATGGAATAGTAGTGCCACTTGATTTCCCACTAGTTGAGAGGGTGAATATTCTTCAATATCGGAGGGTAATTTTGAGCTTTCCTTCCGACACTGTTCCGAACGAAAAATTTCTATTACTTTGGGAGAATATTATCCTCTAATTTGGAAGGATGTTCCTTGTGATGTTCCCTCCAAATGTGATACATCTAATTTCAACGGTAATTCCTTCTCACCCATCCATATAATCCTTTTGTTTCCGGTGGAATAGTGGTTTATATTTTCCTGCTGAATATTTCCCAATATTTTAAAAGGATTCATTTAGGAGGAATTATTAGAATCCATCCATATTTAGTAGGAATATTTAGCTGGAAGAAATTTCCTTCTTGGTAATTTCCCTCCAAAAAAAATCCTTTCTTAATGTTCTTCCGTTTTAGATGGATTAAATCCATTACCTTCTAAATTTCAGAAGGAATTTGGTAGTTTTCCGATTTAAAAGGTAAAGCGAGGAAGGAAAAGACGCAATTTTGGAAGGAAACGGTTTTAGAAGGTAATATTCGGAAGGTATACCAGGAAATTTTTCTCAGTGTGCACAATATTGTCTTAGGTTTTCGCGATTGTTACAATTAGTAATTAAACAATTTTAAACCTAACCTTTTATATTTTTGTCCCAACGTTTCAAACACTTTGTAGTGATCTTAGTCACGGGGTGACTGTCGGGACAAAAATAACGATAAATATACGTGATAAAAATTATTCATTGAAAAAATAACATACTAACTAAATATTTATTGAGAGGTTAGAACTATTTGTGAAATTTTACGTAAAATTTTGTTTGGAATATTTACGGGCGGCTATAGCCCGAATAGGAATCTCTCTGCTTTTCACTACTAATATAAGGAATAACGATATAAAAATGGTATGTTTTTTTATATTATTTATTTTGATTTTAATAACATGAGCAGTACCTATTTAAAATTAATGCGGCTATAGTCCAAGTAGGAATCGATGACTTACATCCGTGTTAAACACTCTACTTTTCATTTAAAATAAGAGGAGGGTAAAAAAAATAGTTGTTTTTCTAAATTTTTACTAAAAATAATAAACATGAGTAGAAGATACAAAGATACACTAGGAGTTAGAACAATGAAATTTAGGGAAATTTTTAGTTAGTTTTTTTTTAACCTACACTTTTTACCTTATATTTAGTTACTACCCTGCCAAACATAGCTGTTATTAATTGTTTTATAACAACAGAGTATTTTACAACGAAAAATCGTAGACATATAACTTTGTTTACACCAATGGTTACCATGGTTACAAGTCATTCCGGCCCAAGAGAAGGAAGCATTTACTATGACTTTTTCCCGGCCTTAGGTGGGAAGGAGCGTCTCCTACCCGCTACTCAGATCAAACAAACACTACTTTCCGAGAATAAGAAATAAAAAAAATATAATTTCGATATACCGTCAAACAAACCGCCGTTTTAAAATCGAAATTCTAAAGAAACGCACAAGGTACTTTGCTTCAACATTTATTGTGCGAACCGGGAAAGAACTCTCTGAGTTACTTAACTACTGTCTTCTGGAAAATACAACCCGGGAGTTTTGAAATCCAAAGTAAAAAGCTCCATTCTGAGCTATGGTTTACTATAAGAGTGCTTCACCGCTGACAAACAGTGCACAAATGTGAATAATTAGTCTGCAGGTACAGCAATCGCGAACGACGTCGCGGGTACAGCTAGTCTATAATAAATGTCTGTAACAAAACTTCGTTTTCAGCAAACCAAAATATTTTGTAGCTTGCTGTACAATATGATCGTTAACAAAGCCAGTGGTCCTATTGGAGTTCCTCCCATAGTCCTATTGTCGTATGCACCTTAATCGACTCCTGGGATGACACGCCTCTTCCGCTTTTATCTAGAAGACTGTTTGTTAATTTGTTCAAAATATTGAAAGCTCGTAAATGTGTAGCCGATTCCCTAAAAAGTATAATTGTGCAAACTTATCCAATTGCAGACCAATATTTTTGTTAATAAATAGAGCGTGTATTGAACATTAGACTCCTGACAAATATGGAAAGAATTGATATCCTCAGTGACCATTAGAACTAACTTAACTAACTTGCCTAAACTGGTCAAGTCTAGAGAATATTTCAGCTCGTTGTCTCAGCAGCCCTGTAGGACAAGGCCTATTTAACCTGTGGCTTCGCGTAGACTGTGATGACCATACGCGAATCTACATCTACGCATGCCATTATAAGTCCCGTAATAACAGTAGGTAATACCAAAAAATACCAATTTATGGACCACATACAGATGGTTTCAGATTCCGTGCTTGAGCAGATCCCCACCGCAGAAATCGTGATATTTGGCGATTTCAACGCCCACCATGCCGAATGGCTTAGTTCGCACACCACCGATCATGCGGGGAGATCTGTTCTGGATTTCGCTTTAGCATCCAATCCAACACAAATGGTCACGTCGCGATACGTATCCCAGATGTTTATGACCATACACTTTCCCTGTGGACCTTCTGCTGACTGCTCACCCGGGCAGCAAGTTAATGTCTGTTACACGCTCCTCTTAGATTATAATCATCTTAATGATCCGAGGATCTCATTACCTGGTGCGGATTTGAGTGCCAGTTATACGCCGAAGTCAGCGTCATTTTGAGCTGTCGTCGCACGTGGCACCACAGGTCTGCACATTTGGACGGGATGTGGTGTGTTTTTGCATCCTACCCATGGGATCTAGTTCGCTATGAGATGTTAATGCTGACTCTGCTTCCAATTGTATTGTATTCTATTGACCGCTTTACCGATGTAATGCGTCAGGGTATAGAACTCTTTTGTTTCGTACCTACTTTTTATTTAATTTTGTTGATTAATTTCGTGTAAGTATAAATCAATAAAATATTTTATCATTTTGAGTTAATTTATCTATAAAGTCAATCACAACTTTTTATCTACTTGTTGTTTTATCTAATTGTTAGTATAAAATTCCATACAGACTCTCAAAATCTTTGTCTTTATCTAATAATGAAAACGATTCACTCTTTTTTTTTGTCCAAATTAATATAACCCAATAAAATAATTAATAAAATTTTTTTGATTATTAAAATATATTCTTCTAATATATCTTACCTCGTTGTTATAACATGTTATATTATGACATGTTATAAGAACGAGGTGAGATGATGCGAGTGTGCTTTATTCCCGGCATCCCTAGGGGAAATATTACCAGCTGCTCATTTGGCACTTCTTTTAGTAGCAATACATGGGTATATTGATTATAGTAAAAAGTTACCTGTAATGTTGTATAGGATTAGGTTCAGCATTAGCAGCAGCAACAGCGGTAGCATCTTCATCAGATGGTGGCGGTGTCGCATCTGGAGTGGCTGCAGTAAGCGGTGCGGGTAACTCAGCATCATCAGCTGCGGCAGCTACGTCAAGTGGAAACAAAAGAGGCAATAAAGATTGTGGAAAAGGTAAATTATCAACACAAGGTACAAATCTCATTTTAGTAAATAATACGGGATAACTCACGTGAATCAGTCAGATAGCTCCAACTATAGTTTCAACCACATTCGGTGGTATTTTTCAAGAAGAGCTCGGGACGCCCGCGTTGACGTCTCGCTTAACTATAGTCGGATCTATCTTGACTGATTCACGTGAGTTATTTACTAAAATGAGTGAAAACCACGTTAGTTTTTATAATAAAAAAAGTAAAATCCGTTTTCTTTATTTTTTGTACAGCTAGCTTTGACCACTACCTCGCCTGATGGTAAGTGATGTTGTGGTCGAAAATGTAGTTCAAGCTAACGTATAATTACTAACTCTCAAGGACAGCTGCCAGATCACACTGTTTGGTGCTTGGCGACAAGTTTTCTACTTGAGTCTGGTAGCTCGAAGGTGGGCATTCGCAAAACGCCATACCACCTGTATGACAACAACTGCGACCGAAGGCTTTAAACGTGCCCTCTGAAGCACGGAAACGCTCAATAGTAATGTCACTAGCGATTACCCATCCTAGTGCGAGGAACGTTGCTTAACTTCGCTGATCGGTAAATAACGGCTTAGCAATCCTCGCTACGAGTGCTTCTTAGGTTTTCAAAATTTGGTCAATTAAGGTATACTAACTGGAATTGCCTTATAACCAACATTTTGCGTGGTTAAGACTAGTCATTGAGGAAGCGCGTAGAACTTATAAGGATATCGTTATAGTTTATGTAAACAAAAATGTTTACGTTTATTGCCATAGATATTGTTAGTTCGCTCAAAAAAGTACCTAATAGGGGAAAACGTTGACAGTACACGATTTCAGAAAACATATAAGCTCATTCAGTGACCCTAGTACAAATTATGTATGCATTGTTACCTATTTGCGTACGTTTTGGGTGCATAATAAAGTTACAGAGATAGAATAGCATAAAAGCAGTTCAAACAAAACTCTGCCTGAATGGCGTGAAAATATTTCAACATGCTTAATATACAATTCGATAAACAATTTTACAATTACCAACACATAAAACCATAAAATAATATTAAAAATTAATTTCCTTGCCAATATTTTAAATAATAATTCATTGCTAAATTGTATATTACAAAAAATAATTAGTGAACTACACAGTTAATTATTTAAATGTCAAACCACAGTACTTTATTGCATAAAATTGTATCGTTTTAAAAATCTTATCTCGAATATTTGCATCTTTCCAACAATAAAATGAAAAATATGTTTTAATAAATTTAAGTCACCTCTTTTGATTTTGCCAGGTAAAGTATTATAAACTCGAGTTCCCACTTTATTTGCATTTTGTTGACTTCGCATAAGTCGTTGAATACAAATGACAAAATTATGAGGATATCTACTTCAATCTAATCGGTCATTTCACTATAAAACTAGAAATTTTCTGCCATAATAACTGTTAGTTCGCTCTCGTTGCCTATAGGTTCACTGCCAAAAAATAAATGGGGTGAAAACCTCAACATCACTTGATTGCGGAAAACATATAAACTATATAATTAATAAAATAATATCAATATGCAATGTAGACCACTCAAGTGTCTCATTTAATAAAAAAAATACATAAATTAGCTTTCCTCCTCCAAACCTTAAATTAATAAATTGTGAAATAGTCACCAAATTATTTAATTCTTTCTACACATCTCAAAGAAACCTTGCAGAAAACGTCGATTTATTGATTAACTCTAAAAAGATTATTAAATTTCCAAGTAGATAACTTCTGATGTCACGTCGGTATAAGTAGATAATAATTATTTGCAAAATAATCACTTCACTACTTTTACTTTCCTATATTGTGCTAAAACTGATTTCCGTAACGATTTACACATAATACATTTAGTAACCATTGTATTTTTCTTATCGATCAAACAGGTGGTTCGGCAGCAGGAGCAGCAGCAGGCGCAGCTTCAGGTACCTACATAATGGTTAAACTTATTTATTTGAAATGCTTCGATTGAAGCTTTTACGCAGCACTTATGGCCCTAAGGCTATGTTTAGTGACAATTGACTGCCACGTTCATGGTTTATATTTGATCGCGACCGCGGAAATGATCTTCAACGCTTGAAATTTCGCAAATGCTCTTCTAGCTGGCTAGCATGTTCTAGTAGAAAAACTTGACGCGAATTAACTGAAGGTTCCTTGAGGATCAGTTCCTGTTTCGGGTTTTGACAGTTTAACATCATAATAGCTTAAGAGAAAAAAAAAAATTTAAAAACAACACAGTATCAAGCATAACACTGTGAGTGGGTAACACATTTTTTAGATAAAAAATGTGGATATTAAAATATCAACAATACCGCGTGGGATTGGAATCGATAACTGAATGTGTTCCAAATTTGCTTATTGTCAAATATACAAAATCAATACTTTATATTATCCAAGCAGTAAATGACACAGACACTCGTAATCTTTATCTTTATCTAATAATGACAACGATTCACTCTATTTGTTTTCAAATTAATATCAACTAATAATGATTAGAAATCAAAATATAACGCGATCAAAATTTAAATACGAGGTGAGATGATGCGAGTGTGCTTGATTCCCGGCATCTCTAGGTAGCACTCCTTTTAATAGAAATACACGTGTACAATACATGGCTATGTTTAACTTAAAATAAAATTACCTTTACTGTTGTACAGGTGGTGGTTCAGCAGCAGCAGCGTCTGCAGCTAGCGCTTCTGGGCATAGCGGAGGCAAAAAAGATTGCGGCAAACACTATGGAGGTAAAATATCACCACAAGGTACAAATCAGTCACGAGAGATTTACTTAGTATCCGTTCGTTGACAGCCCTATATATTTTTTCGGAGTTTGTTCTATGCAAATGACAGTAATATAAATAATCAGATTTGAGAACAAGAGGCAGATACTACTGGTGGAACTGGAAGTGCGGCCACCAAAGCGAATGCAAACTCGATTCAATACAAAACAAAAAGCTGTGATTAGTGCGTCACATCAGCTACATATTTTTAGACAAAGTTGTCAAAGTTAAAATCGTTCTGCGGCGCTCATATGAAAGTCAATTAAAAATGTTGATATATAGGTTTTCTTTATTCAAAGGTGTTATAGATGTCTCTATAGCACATTTATGCTGAAGGTACGAAGAACGGACAAGAAATACAGAGCCATATTTTTTTAAATATCTTTTAATAATGTTACAATGTACAATATAATATTATTACAATATGTATTTAAATTTCGTGGATGGTATTTTGGCGTTAAAATAATCACAAACAGGATAGAAGGTCGTCTTAATCAAATGTATTTCATATTTTGTTTGAATTTTTCTTTTGTGGGAATTGTAATAATATCTCTAGGAACTTAATTTATAAAATCGCTTTCAATTCCTTCATAAGGACTATCCATCTTAGCTAATTGTATCTTTGTTTCTAGTCTTATAATCTTGATTGTCACTTTTGAATTTAAATTTACAGAAGCATATTATCTGCACGCGTTTGTAAGACAAAGATTGTCTCAGAATCCGCTGTAGCTTCCCACTGCTATACACCAAACGACTAATAACTGTCGAAGCACCCAAAATAAACAAGTCTAACTGTAGCTACATCCGTTAACTGTATTTTCGTATGATCATGTACATAAAGATTAGTCTACAAAGTAGAATGCATTTTGATTCCCTTCGATTCACCTACGAAATATGTATATTTAAAAAATTTTTATAAACGAATTGGCAATGACTTATTTTGTCTAAATGCTTTTATTATAGTAGCTGTAATGTTGTATATAGTTTGTAGTAATTTGTTACTTAAGGCATACCGCTGGTAAAATGAATAAGAATGTTTATATTAGTACTTATTTGCTAAGGTTTTGGGTCTGAAAATAGTTTGATGTAAATGATTCTAATGTCAAATTACAATACATTATTATATTATTTTTATCACTTTTAAAGTCTTTTATCGTGTGCCAGGATTTTTCATATAATTTATTAAAATAATTTTATTAATTATTTTCTATATAGTCCGTTTTTTTATTTTTTTTAGGAGATAGGTTAGCCTCAGACCACTATCTCACCTGATGGTAAGTGATGATGTGGTCGAAAATGTTGTTCAAGCTAACCTAAAATTATTAACTCTAAAGTACAATGCCAGAGCACCGTTTGGTTCTTGGGGACAAGTTTTCTACTTGAGGGTAGTAGCTAGACAGGCGGGCATTCGCAAAATGCCCTACCATCATGCTATATGCGCAATCATAAGACAGGAACTAGTACCGAAGGCTTTAACGTGCCCTACGACGCACGGATACACTCAGTAGTAATGTTACTATCGGTTACCCGTCCTAGTGCGACGAACGTTGCTTAACTTCGCTGATCGGTTAATTACGGCTTAGCAATCTTCGCTACGAGCGTTTCTAAATTTTTCAAAATTTGGTCAGTTAAAGTATTATTAACTCGAATTGCCATACAATTAGCATTTTGCGTGGTGAACACTAGTCATTGAATAAGCACGTAAAACTTATAAGGATATCGTTGTAGTTTATATAAACAAAAATGTTTACGTTTATTGCCATAGATAGTGTTAGTTTGCTCTCGTTTCCAAAATGTCGCTACCAAACAAGTACCTAATAGGGGAAAACGTTGACAATACATGATTTCAGAAAATATTAAATAAACGAATAAACTTAAATAAAATATCAACATAAGTAAAAATATAATATCAATTGCAATGTATACCACTCAAGTCTCTGATTGAAAAAAAAAAAAAATACATATTTGCTTACCTCCTATAAAAAGCATTATATTAATAAATTGAGAAATTGTTGCCATAAAATTTAATTCTTTCAACACCTCCCGACGAAACCTTGCGTAAAGCGTAAATTTATTGATTAACTTAAAACAAATTATAGTTCTTACAGTCCTAAGAACAAGCATATACTGACTTCACATCGGTGTATGTAGATAATAATTATTGAAAAAATAATCAATACACTACTTCTACTTTCATTTTATTTTCGATAACTGATGTCCGTAATGATTTACACATATATTAAGTGACCATTGTTTGCTCTTTAACTTCAGGTCAAAAAGGTGGTTCGGCAACAGCAGCAGCAACAGCAACAGCCGCAGGTTCAGGTACTTTCAGAGTAGTTTAACTTATTTATTTGAAATACTTCGATATAAAGGAATTTTGCAGCACTTATGGCCCAGAGGCTATGTTTACTGACTATTGACTGCCAAGTTCATGGTTTGTATTTGATCACGTCCGCGGAAATTTTCTTCAATGCTCGAGATTTCGCAAATGCTCTTCTGGCTAGCTAGCATCTACTAGTAGAAAAACTGGTCGCCAATGAACTAATAGTGTGTTTTGGCAGCTGACCTCGAGAATCAGTTCCGATTCCAGGTTATGCCTGTTTCACATCTTGCATCATCGCTTACCAGAGGGCGAGGTTATAGTCATAGAAATGTCTATTGAAAAATAATACAGTAACAAGCATGCAACTGTGAGTGGGTAACATATTTTGAAGTTTTTTTTTTATGTTATTGTGACAGAACAAGCACGAGGCCTACTTGATGTTAAGCGGACTAACGTCTGCCGACAAAAGATGCATTTCGTTACAAGTCACTAATTGCACTGCGCCTGTCACTTTGAGACATAGTTGTTAGTTTCCTGTGCCTGTAAATTCACTGGCTCTCTAGGAGTGCTGCTGGGACACACCGTTAGGTGTTTGGCGACTGATTTATAACTTGAAGGTAGTCGCTCGGCAGTCGGCATTCGCAAAATGACCATCCACCATGCGGTGAAGCTCAAGCCCGCGGCGGAATTCAAACAATGGACCACCTGCGTGGCAGTTCATAGCCAATGCCACTGAGCCATCACTGCTTCAAAATATATAAAGAGGATATTAATATATCAACAATGCTGCACGGGCTGCACACCACCCCTCGCATTATTGTACATATATATATATTAAAATATATATATATATATAAGTTTATTCAAAGCAACAAGACACTAATACCAGAGCAAAAACTATAACATAGCTGTCACTTTAACAGCAGTTCTATCTATTGTTGAACCATTCAGTGACCCTAGTACAAATTGTTAATGCATTGTTACCTATTTGCGTAAGTTTTGGGTGCATAAAAAAGTTACAGAGATAAAGTAGCATAAAATCAGTTCAAACAAAACCCTGCCTGAATGGCGTGAAAATATTTCAACGTGCTTAATATACAATTCGATAAACAATTTTACAATTACCAAGTCATAAAACCATAAAATAATATTTAAAGTTAATTTTCTTGCCAATATTTTAAATAATAATTCATTGTTAAATTGTATATTACAAAAAATAATAAGTGAACTACACAGTTAATTATTTTAATGTCAAACTACTTTATTATATAAAAATTGTATCGTTTTAAAAGTCTTATATCGAATATTTTTCCAACAATAAAATGAAAAATATGTTTTAATAAATTTAAGTCACCTCTTTTGATTTTGCCAGGTAAAGTATTATAAACTCGAGTTCACACTTTATTTGCATTTTGTTGACTTCGCATAAGTCGTTGAATACAAATGACAAAATTATGAGGATATCTATTTCAATCTAATCGGTAATTTCACTATAAAACTAGAAATTTTCTGCCAAAATACCTAACTGTTAGTTCGCTCTCGTTGCCTATAGGTTCACTGCCAAAAAATAAATGGGGTGAATACCTCAACATAACTTGATTGCGGAAAACATATAAACTATATAAGTAATAAAATAATATCAATATGCAATGTATAGCGCTCAAGTGTCTCATTGAATAAAAAAAATCATAAAATTTCTTTGCTCCTCCACAAAGCATTAAATTAATAAATTGAGAAATAGTCACCAAAATATTTAATTCTTTCTACACATCTCAAAGAAACCTTGCAGAAAACGTCGATTTATTGATAAACTCTAAAAAGATTATTAAATTTCCAAGTAGATAACTTCTGATGTCACGTCGGTATAAGTAGATAATAATTATTTGCAAAATAATCACTTCACTACTTTAACTTTCCTATATTGTTCTAAAACTGATTTCCGTAACGATTTACACATAATACATTTAGTAACCATTGTGTGTTTCTTATCGATCAAACAGGTGGTTCGGCAGCAGGAGCAGCAGCAGGCGCAGCTTCAGGTACCTACATAATGGTTTAACTTATTTATTTGAAATGCTTCGATTGCAGCTTTTACGCAGCTCTATGTTTAGTGACTATTGACTGCCACGTTCATGGTTTATATTTGATCGCGACCGCGGATATGATCTTCAACGCTTGAAATTTCGCAAATGCTCTTCTAGCTGGCTAGCATGTTCTAGTAGAAAAACTTGACGCCAATTAACTGAAGGTTCCTTGAGAATCAGTTCCTGTTTCGGGTTTTGACAGTTTAACATCATAATAGCTTAAGAGAAAAAAAAACATTAATTTAAAAATAACACAGTATCAAGCATAACACTGTGAGTGGGTAACACATTTTTTAAATAAATAATGTGGATATTAATATATCAACAATACCGCGTGGGATTGGAATCGAGAACTGAATGTGTTCCAACTCTGCTTATTGTCAAATATACAAAATCAGTTCTTAATATTATCCAAGCAGTAAATGACACAGACACTCGTAATCTTTATCCTTATCTAATAATGACAACGATTCACTCTATTTGTTTTCAAATTAATATCACCTAATAATGATTAGAAATTAAAATATAACGCGATCAAAATTTATATACGAGGTGAGATGATGCGAGTGTGCTTGATTCCAGGCATCCCTAGGTAGCACTCCTTTTAATAGAAATACACGTGTACAATACATGGCTATGTTTAACTTAAAATAAAATTACCTTTACTGTTGTACAGGTGGTGGTTCAGCAGCAGCAGCGTCTGCAGCTAGCGCTTCTGGGCATAGCGGAGGCAAAAAAGATTGCGGCAAACACTATGGAGGTAAAATATCACCACAAGGTACAAATCAGTCACGAGAGATTTACTTAGTATCCGTTCATTGCCAGCCCTATATATTTTTTCGGAGTTTGTTCTATGCAAATGACAGTAATATAAATAATCAGATTTGAGAACAAGAGGCAGATACTATTGGCGGAACTGGAAGTGCGGCCACCAAAGCGAATGCAAACTCGATTCAGTACAAAACAAAAAGCTGTGATTAGTGCGTCACATCAGCTACATATTTTTAGACAAAGTTGTCAAAGTTAAAATCGTTCTGCGGCGCTCATATGAAAGTCAATTAAAAATGTTGATATATATGTTTTCTTTATTCAAAGGTGTTATAGATGTCTCTATAGCACATTTATGCTGAAGGTACGAAGAACGGACAAGAAATACAGAGCCATATTTTTTTTAAATATCTTTTAATAATGTTACAATGTACAATATAATATTATTACAATATGTATTTAAATTTCGTGGGTGGTATTTTGGCGTTAAAATAATCACAAACAGGATAGAAGGTCGTCTTAATCAAATGTATTTCATATTTTATTTGAATTTTTCTTTTGTGGGAATTGTAATAATATCTCTAGGAACTTTATTTATAAAATCGCTTTCAATTCCTTCATAAGGACTATCCATCTTAGCTAATTGTATCTTTGTTTCTAGTCATATAATCTTGATTGTCACTTTTGAATTAAAATTTACAGAAGCATATTATCTGCACGCGTTTGTAAGACAAAGATTGTCTCAGAATCCGCTGTAGCTTCCCACTGCTATACACCAAACGACTAATAACTGTCGAAGCACCCAAAATAAACAAGTCTAACTGTAGCTACATCCGTTAACTGTATTTTCGTATGATCATGTACATAAAGATTAGTCTACAAAGTAGAATGCATTTTGATATCCTTGGATTCACCTACGAAATATGTATATATAAAAAAATATTAAAAACGAATTGGCAATGACTAATATTGTCTAAATGCTTTCATTAAAGTAGCTGTAATGTTGTATATAGTTTGTAGTAATTTGTTACTTAAGGCATACCGCTGGTAAAATAAATAAGAATGTTTATATTAGTACTTATTTGCTAAGGTTTTGGGTCTGAAAATAGTTTGATGTAAATGATTCTAATGTCAAATTACAATACATTATTATATTATTTTTATCACTTTTAAAGTCTTTTATCGTGTGCCAGGATTTTTCATATAATTTATTAAAATAATTTTATTAATTATTTTCTATATAGTCCGTTTTTTTATTTTTTTTAGGCGATAGGCTAGCCTCTGACCACTATCTCACCTGATGGTAAGTGATGATGTGGTCGAAAATGTTGTTCAAGCTAACCTAAAATTATTAACTCTAAAGTACAATGCCAGAGCACACCGTTTGGTTCTTGGGGACAAGTTTTCTACTTGAGGGTAGTAGCTAGACAGGCGGGCATTCGCAAAATGCCCTACCATCATGCTATATGCGCAATCATAAGACAGGAACTGGTACCGAAGGCTTTAACGTGCCCTACGACGCACGGATACACTCAGTAGTAATGTTACTATCGGTTACCCGTCCTAGTGCGACGAACGTTGCTTAACTTCGCTGATCGGTTAATTACAGCTTAGCAATCTTCGCTACGAGCGTTTCTAAATTTTTCAAAATTTGGTCAGTTAAAGTATTATTAACTCGAATTGCCATACAATTAGCATTTTGCGTGGTGAACACTAGTCATAGAATAAGCACGTAAAACTTATAAGGATATCGTTATAGTTTATATAAACAAAAATGTTTACGTTTATTGCCATAGATATTGTTAGTTTGCTCTCGTTTCCAAAATGTCGCTACCAAACAAGTACCTAATAGGGGAAAACGTTGACAATACATGATTTCAGAAAATATTAAATAAACTAATAAACTTAAATAAAATATCAACATAAGTTAAAATATAATATCAATTGCAATGTATACCACTCAAGTCTCTGATTGAAATAAAAAAACAATACATATTTGCTTACCTCCTATAAAAAGCATTATATTAATAAATTGAGAAATTGTTGCCATAAAATTTAATTCTTTCAACACCTCCCGACGAAACCTTGCGTAAAGCGTAAATTTATTGATTAACTTAAAACAAATTATAGTTCTTACAGTCCTAAGAACAAGCATATACTGACTTCACATCGGTGTATGTAGATAATAATTATTGAAAAATAATCAATACACTACTTCTACTTTCATTTTATTTTCGATAACTGATGTCCGTAATGATTTACACATATATTAAGTGACCATTGTTTGCTCTTTAACTTCAGGTCAAAAAGGTGGTTCGGCAACAGCAGCAGCAACAGCAACAGCCGCAGGTTCAGGTACTTTCAGAGTAGTTTAACTTATTTATTTGAAATACTTCGATATAAAGGAATTTTGCAGCACTTATGGCCCAGAGGCTATGTTTACTGACTATTGACTGCCAAGTTCATGGTTTGTATTTGATCACGTCCGCGGAAATTTTCTTCAATGCTCGAGATTTCGCAAATGCTCTTCTGGCTAGCTAGCATCTACTAGTAGAAAAACTGGTCGCCAATGAACTAATAGTGTGTTTTGGCAGCTGACCTCGAGAATCAGTTCCGATTCCAGGTTATGCCTGTTTCACATCTTGCATCATCGCTTACCAGAGGGCGAGGTTATAGTCATAGAAATGTCTATTGAAAAATAATACAGTAACAAGCATGCAACTGTGAGTGGGTAACATATTTTGAAGTTTTTTTTTTTATGTTATTGTGACAGAACAAGCACGAGGCCTACTTGATGTTAAGCGGACTAACGTCTGCCGACAAAAGATGCATTTCGTTACAAGTCACTAATTGCACTGCGCCTGTCACTTTGAGACATAGTTGTTAGTTTCCTGTGCCTGTAAATTCACTGGCTCTCTAGGAGTGCTGCTGGGACACACCGTTAGGTGTTTGGTGACTGATTTATAACTTGAAGGTAGTCGCTCGGCAGTCGGCATTCGCAAAATGACCATCCACCATGCGGTGAAGCTCAAGCCCGCGGCGGAATTCAAACAATGGACCACCTGCGTGGCAGTTCATAGCCAATGCCACTGAGCCATCACTGCTTCAAAATATATAAAGAGGATATTATTATATCAACAATGCTGCACGGGCTGCACACCACCTATTAAAATATATATATATATATGTACAATATGTATTAAAATATATATATATATATATAAGTTTATTCAAAGCAACAAGACACTAATACCAGAGCAAAAACTATAACATAGCTGTCACTTTAACAGCAGTTCTATCTATTGTTGAACCCGTGTCATTGCTCATTCAGTGACCCTAGTACAAATTGTTAATGCATTGTTACCTATTTGCGTAAGTTTTGGGTGCATAAAAAAGTTACAGAGATAAAGTAGCATAAAATCAGTTCAAACAAAACCCTGCCTGAATGGCGTGAAAATATTTCAACGTGCTTAATATACAATTCGATAAACAATTTTACAATTACCAAGTCATAAAACCATAAAATAATATTTAAAGTTAATTTTCTTGCCAATATTTAAAATAATAATTCATTGTTAAATTGTATATTACAAAAAATAATAAGTGAACTACACAGTTAATTATTTTAATGTCAAACTACTTTATTATATAAAAATTGTATCGTTTTAAAAGTCTTATATCGAATATTTTTCCAACAATAAAATGAAAAATATGTTTTAATAAATTTAAGTCACCTCTTTTGATTTTGCCAGGTAAAGTATTATAAACTCGAGTTCACACTTTATTTGCATTTTGTTGACTTCGCATAAGTCGTTGAATACAAATGACAAAATTATGAGGATATCTATTTCAATCTAATCGGTAATTTCACTATAAAACTAGAAATTTTCTGCCAAAATACCTAACTGTTAGTTCGCTCTCGTTGCCTATAGGTTCACTGCCAAAAAATAAATGGGGTGAAAACCTCAACATAACTTGATTGCGGAAAACATATAAACTATATAAGTAATAAAATAATATCAATATGCAATGTATACCGCTCAAGTGTCTCATTGAATAAAAAAAATCATAAAATTTCTTTGCTCCTCCACAAAGCATTAAATTAATAAATTGAGAAATAGTCACCAAAATATTTAATTCTTTCTACACATCTCAAAGAAACCTTGCAGAAAACGTCGATTTATTGATAAACTCTAAAAAGATTATTAAATTTCCAAGTAGATAACTTCTGATGTCACGTCGGTATAAGTAGATAATAATTATTTGCAAAATAATCACTTCACTACTTTAACTTTCCTATATTGTTCTAAAACTGATTTCCGTAACGATTTACACATAATACATTTAGTAACCATTGTGTGTTTCTTATCGATCAAACAGGTGGTTCGGCAGCAGGAGCAGCAGCAGGCGCAGCTTCAGGTACCTACATAATGGTTTAACTTATTTATTTGAAATGCTTCGATTGCAGCTTTTACGCAGCTCTATGTTTAGTGACTATTGACTGCCACGTTCATGGTTTATATTTGATCGCGACCGCGGATATGATCTTCAACGCTTGAAATTTCGCAAATGCTCTTCTAGCTGGCTAGCATGTTCTAGTAGAAAAACTTGACGCCAATTAACTGAAGGTTCCTTGAGAATCAGTTCCTGTTTCGGGTTTTGACAGTTTAACATCATAATAGCTTAAGAGAAAAAAAAACATTAATTTAAAAATAACACAGTATCAAGCATAACACTGTGAGTGGGTAACACATTTTTTAAATAAATAATGTGGATATTAATATATCAACAATACCGCGTGGGATTGGAATCGAGAACTGAATGTGTTCCAACTCTGCTTATTGTCAAATATACAAAATCAGTTCTTAATATTATCCAAGCAGTAAATGACACAGACACTCGTAATCTTTATCCTTATCTAATAATGACAACGATTCACTCTATTTGTTTTCAAATTAATATCACCTAATAATGATTAGAAATTAAAATATAACGCGATCAAAATTTATATACGAGGTGAGATGATGCGAGTGTGCTTGATTCCAGGCATCCCTAGGTAGCACTCCTTTTAATAGAAATACACGTGTACAATACATGGCTATGTTTAACTTAAAATAAAATTACCTTTACTGTTGTACAGGTGGTGGTTCAGCAGCAGCAGCGTCTGCAGCTAGCGCTTCTGGGCATAGCGGAGGCAAAAAAGATTGCGGCAAACACTATGGAGGTAAAATATCACCACAAGGTACAAATCAGTCACGAGAGATTTACTTAGTATCCGTTCATTGCCAGCCCTATATATTTTTTCGGAGTTTGTTCTATGCAAATGACAGTAATATAAATAATCAGATTTGAGAACAAGAGGCAGATACTATTGGCGGAACTGGAAGTGCGGCCACCAAAGCGAATGCAAACTCGATTCAGTACAAAACAAAAAGCTGTGATTAGTGCGTCACATCAGCTACATATTTTTAGACAAAGTTGTCAAAGTTAAAATCGTTCTGCGGCGCTCATATGAAAGTCAATTAAAAATGTTGATATATATGTTTTCTTTATTCAAAGGTGTTATAGATGTCTCTATAGCACATTTATGCTGAAGGTACGAAGAACGGACAAGAAATACAGAGCCATATTTTTTTTAAATATCTTTTAATAATGTTACAATGTACAATATAATATTATTACAATATGTATTTAAATTTCGTGGGTGGTATTTTGGCGTTAAAATAATCACAAACAGGATAGAAGGTCGTCTTAATCAAATGTATTTCATATTTTATTTGAATTTTTCTTTTGTGGGAATTGTAATAATATCTCTAGGAACTTTATTTATAAAATCGCTTTCAATTCCTTCATAAGGACTATCCATCTTAGCTAATTGTATCTTTGTTTCTAGTCTTATAATCTTGATTGTCACTTTTGAATTTAAATTTACATAAGCATATTATCTGCACGCGTTCGTTAGACAAATATTGTATCAGAATCCGCTGTAGCTTCCCACTGCTATACACCAAACGACAAATAACTGTCGAAGCACCCAAAATAAACAAGTCTAACTGTAGCTACATCCGTTAACTGTTTTTTCGTATGATCATGTACATAAAGATTAGTCTACAAAGTAGAATGCATTTTGATATCCTTGGATTCACCTACGAAATATGTATATATAAAAAAATATTAAAAACCAATTGGCAATGACTAATATTGTCTAAATGCTTTGATTATAGTAGCTGTAATGTTGTATATAGTTTGTAGTAATTTGTTACTTAAGGCATACCGCTGGTAAAATAAATAAGAATGTTTATATTAGTACTTATTTGCTAAGGTTTTGGGTCTGAAAATAGTTTGATGTAAATGATTCTAATGTCAAATTACAATACATTATTATATTATTTTTATCACTTTTAAAGTCTTTTATCGTGTGCCAGGATTTTTCATATAATTTATTAAAATAATTTTATTAATTATTTTCTATATAGTCCGTTTTTTTATTTTTTTTAGGCGATAGGCTAGCCTCTGACCACTATCTCAACTGATGGTAAGTGATGATGTGGTCGAAAATGTTGTTCAAGCTAACCTAAAATTATTAACTCTAAAGTACAATGCCAGAGCACACCGTTTGGTTCTTGGGGACAAGTTTTCTACTTGAGGGTAGTAGCTAGACAGGCGGGCATTCGCAAAATGCCCTACCATCATGCTATATGCGCAATCATAAGACAGGAACTGGTACCGAAGGCTTTAACGTGCCCTACGACGCACGGATACACTCAGTAGTAATGTTACTATCGGTTACCCGTCCTAGTGCGACGAACGTTGCTTAACTTCGCTGATCGGTTAATTACGGCTTAGCAATCTTCGCTACGAGCGTTTCTAAATTTTTCAAAATTTGGTCAGTTAAAGTATTATTAACTCGAATTGCCATACAATTAGCATTTTGCGTGGTGAACACTAGTCATTGAATAAGCACGTAAAACTTATAAGGATATCGTTATAGTTTATATAAACAAAAATGTTTACGTTTATTGCCATAGATATTGTTAGTTTGCTCTCGTTTCCAAAATGTCGCTACCAAACAAGTACCTAATAGGGGAAAACGTTGACAATACATGATTTCAGAAAATATTAAATAAACTAATAAACTTAAATAAAATATCAACATAAGTAAAAATATAATATCAATTGCAATGTATACCACTCAAGTCTCTGATTGAAATAAAAAAACAAAACATATTTGCTTACCTCCTATAAAAAGCATTATATTAATAAATTGAGAAATTGTTGCCATAAAATTTAATTCTTTCAACACCTCCCGACGAAACCTTGCGTAAAGCGTAAATTTATTGATTAACTTAAAACAAATTATAGTTCTTACAGTCCTTAGAACAAGCATATACTGACTTCACATCGGTGTATGTAGATAATAATTATTGAAAAAATAATCAATACACTACTTCTACTTTCATTTTATTTTCGATAACTGATGTCCGTAATGATTTACACATATATTAAGTGACCATTGTTTGCTCTTTAACTTCAGGTCAAAAAGGTGGTTCGGCAACAGCAGCAGCAACAGCAACAGCCGCAGGTTCAGGTACCTACTTTCAGAGTAGTTTAACTTATTTATTTGAAATACTTCGATATAAAGGAATTTTGCAGCACTTATGGCCCAGAGGCTATGTTTACTGACTATTGACTGCCAAGTTCATGGTTTGTATTTGATCACGTCCGCGGAAATTTTCTTCAATGCTCGAGATTTCGCAAATGCTCTTCTGGCTAGCTAGCATCTACTAGTAGAAAAACTGGTCGCCAATGAACTAATAGTGTGTTTTGGCAGCTGACCTCGAGAATCAGTTCCGATTCCAGGTTATGCCTGTTTCACATCTTGCATCATCGCTTACCAGAGGGCGAGGTTATAGTCATAGAAATGTCTATTGAAAAATAATACAGTAACAAGCATGCAACTGTGAGTGGATATATTTTGAAGTTTTTTTTTATGTTATTGTGACAGAACAAGCACAAGGCCTACTTGATGTTAAGCGGACTAACGTCTGCCGACAAAAGATGCATTTCGTTACAAGTCACTTATTGCACTGCGCCTGTCACTTTGAGACATAGTTGTTAGTTTCCTGTGCCTGTAAATTCACTGGATCTCTAGGAGTGCTGCTGGGACACACCGTTAGGTGTTTGGCGACTGATTTATAACTTGAAGGTAGTCGCTCGGCAGTCGGCATTCGCAAAATGACCTTCCACCATGCGGTGAAGCTCAAGCCCGCGGCGGAATTCAAACAATGGACCACCTGCGTGGCAGTTCATAGCCAATGCCACTGAGCCATCACTGCTTCAAAATATATAAAGAGGATATTAATATTTTCGGCGGTAGTTGTGAAATAATACACACGCTTTTATAAATTTTGCACATTTAATTTTTGGTTTTAATTATAATTACTTAGTTTTGCTTATACATTTTATGATATAGTAAATCTTCAGAGCACCCTACCTGCCGGTCAGTGTTTATTCTCCTAAATAACACTTCACTTATTAAAGTTGACACTATCACTGCATTATGGAGGAGGTCAAGGAATCAGTGGCACAGATGCAGCAGCTTTTTGTCCAGCAAATGGAAGACTTCCAGGCTGAATTACTGAAGGCATCCACTCCTGTCACCACCTCTGCCTTGGCTGCAGACTTCGCATCTTTTAGGACTTTTATCCTTGCTGCACTTCAGGGTCTTCAAAAGCAAGTGGACGTGATCGCACGCACTCAAGATATGATGGAGATGCAAAGTCAAAGAAAGATATTGCTGTTCCATGGTTTGCAAGAGGTCAAATCAGAAGATCCCGCCGCTATAGTTGCTAAAACTATCGTTGGAAAGCTGAAAGTGGCCGACTTCTCTTCCTCTGGCATAAGTCGTTGTCATAGAATGGGGCGTATAACTAGCCCGGATAAACCTCGGCCAATATTAGTGAAGTTCCGTGACTTGTCGTTGCGCAACAAAATCTGGGGTACTAAGGCTAGCTTCAAGGCAACCGGCATCACATTGAGCGAGTTCCTCACTAAATCTCGTCACGACGTTTTTATGGCAGCGCGACAGCGGTTTGGTGTTAAGAAGACGTGGACTAGGGATGGCTCCGTATATGTGTTGGGTTCTGATGGAGTGCGCCATCGAGTGACCTGCCTCTCAGAGTTAGACAAAATCGATGAACCAGCTGCAAGGAGGCAAGCACCTGTGGTCAAAGAAGTCACAATAGCAGCGACCAAGAGCAGGCGCACTAATGCATCGAACAGGAAATAGTAAATATAAAATCACTTCACTAGGTATACGTATGTTTAGGTTCTTTTAGTTTTTGTTTCACAAATAATTTCGCATCGTTATATGATATTGCCACTACCTACATCTTACATTGACTAATCATTTAAAATTTGTGTGGGTAGCTTCAAGTTCTTCTTCTTCTAATTGGGTTTAACGTGACGTCTTTGCTGTCAACACCAATCAACTGCCAACAAATTGTCATACGCGTGATTGATAAGTCAATGTCACGTAAGGTTTGTTAATGATTTTGTATATGTAAGGCTGCGTTCGAATTCACACTGTAGTCAAACATTTTCAATTATAAGTAAAGCTGTAAGCGATGTGTAAAATACATCGAAGTGGTGTGTTAGTTCGATGTTGTGTTAATTTTTTTAAGTTATCTATATAATATTTAGTGCACAACCGGCGGGTAGGAGAGTAAGATAATAATAATATTTTACTGTTTGTACTTGATAATTAATATTTGGAGTATATACTTGTCATATTTATATATACTATTTATATATATATTATACATATTATTTAGATAATACTAAATGTTAAACATATTTCAAACTAGTAACAACGATAGTGACGATTATTATTCCATTTCATCTTCTGAAAGTAGTACCACTGACAGCTTTGAAAGTGTACCTTCACTTTCTGATTCTCTTGAAAATGAATTTTCTGATGTACCGAAGAATCTCAATGTTATCTATATAAATGCTCAGAGTATTCCGGCTCATTTTTCCGATATGCTGGCAACTTTCGACAACAAAAACATTCATGCTATAATAGTCTCCGAAACATGGTTAACTCCTAGTCTCCCGTCCATTTACTATCCACTTCCAGGTTTTCGCCTCATTCGTAATGATAGAATTGGCAGTCGTGGTGGTGGTGTGGCCATTTATTTACGTGCTCATATTCCTTTCTCTGTGATTACTATGTCAGCACAGCCACCATCCGTAAATACAGGTGAACATTTATTTGTAGAAGTGATCCTATGCCATGCCAAAGTTCTACTCGGAGCCTATTATAGCCCTTCTGCGCGTCTTAATTATTTCTCTTCCTTCGAAAAGATCTTAGAAGATCTTACTCCCTCTTACAGTCATTCCATTATTATGGGTGATTTTAACACTTGCCTTCTAAAAGAAGATTCGCGCTCTATATCCTTGAAAACAATCATTACTTCTAGCAACATGCATATATTACCACTTAACGCAACACATCATGCTCCTCATTCGAATCCTTCTCTTCTTGACCTTATCATTGTTTCTTCATCACAGCATGTTGCTAAGCATGGCCAGTTTTCTGCTGATGCCTTTTCTTATCATGACTTACTCTTTTTATCTTACAAAATTCGTCCTCCAAAAGTAAAACCTAAAATAATTCTTCAGCGTAACTTTAGTGGCATGAATCAAGATCTATTTCAGAAAGATGCACAGAATATAGATTGGACGCCTGTCTTTGATGCTAAATTGGTGGACGATCAAGTTGCAATTTTCAACTCCATAATAACCACGTTATATGACGTTCATGCCCCTTTACGAGCCGTCAAAATTAAACATCTTCCTGCACCCTGGCTCACTGAAGGCCATAAAACAATGATGCATAAAAAAGTCATGGCAAAAAGTAAATATAAATTGAACCCTAATGATTTCAATAAAACTAAATACGTACAAGCTAGGAATCGTTGCAATACAGTGCTTAGGGATGCTCAACGGCGCCATATACATAAATCCGTTGAAAACGGAGATCCATGTAAAATTTGGAAGTTTCTGAAGTCTCTAGGAGTTGGCAAATCACGTCAGGAATCTTTTTCAAATAATTTAGACATAAATGCCCTAAACAAACATTTCTCATCATCGTTTTGTATAGATGATTCAAACAAAATTTCTACACTTCAACATCTGTCTAAAGTTTCAACTCCTGACCTTGATCCATTTGTTTTTAGTCAATTCACTGCTTGTGATGTTAGGAAGAGCGTTTTGTCGATTACATCAAATGCTGTCGGAGAAGACGGTATTAGTCGAAACATGTTGATCCCTATACTTGATATAATTCTACCTATCCTTTGTCATATTTTAAATACTTGTGTATCAAATAGTTTGTTTCCTTCCTTATGGAAAGAAGCTCAAATTATCCCATTACCTAAAAAAGCTAATCCTACATCCATTTCAGAGTATCGCCCTATTTCTATACTTCCTTTTCTTTCTAAAGTCTTTGAGCGGCTTATCCACAAACAAATAAGCAATTTCCTTTCCAGACATAATCTGCTCAATGCGCTACTTAAAATCACCGACGATATACGTTTTGGCATGGAAAACGGCAAACTTACTGTCTTGACATTGCTGGATTTCAGCAACGCGTTTAACAATGTCAACTTTGACATTCTTCTCGCAATACTAAGCTCCATTAACATATCTCCAACAGTGGTTGATTTGTTTCGTAGTTATTTATATGGTCGCCGACAGAGAGTGCGCCTCAAAGAATCCTTTTCTTCTTGGTGTAACACTTCAGCCGGAGTTCCTCAAGGTGGTGTGTTATCACCTCTCTTGTTTGCAATCTTCATTGATTCTATATCAAACCATATTACTTCTCCCTATCACTTGTATGCCGATGATCTCCAATTTTACACTCAAGCTTCACTTAGCGATCTTAATACTGCTATAGACGTCACTAATTATAATTTACGCCAAATTACTAAGTGGAGTAAAGCCTTTGGATTACAAGTGAATCCGAGTAAAACTCAGGTCATGATTGTCGGGAGCTCACGAACGTTAGCCAAAGTCGATTCGGCAATGTTACCTGGGGTAGAATTTAATGGAGTCACTATCCCCTACAGTAAAAGTGTCAAGAACTTGGGCATCACTATGGATGAATGTCTTCAGTGGGGTCCTCAGATTGAAGCCGTCAGCTGCAAGTTATTTTCGTCTGGTGGTTCTCTTAAAAGACTGCGTAATTTTCTGCCTACTGCTACTAAAGTTGCGCTTGCGCAATCTCTTTTGCTTCCTGTTTTAGATTACGCCGATGCCTGCTATCTTGACCTCGCGGAGGACCAGCTAGATAAACTTGAGCGACTTCAAAACTTTTGTATACGATTCATATTTGGTCTTCGCAAATATGATCATGTCTCTGAATTTCGTAATAAACTCAAGTGGCTTCCTATACGACTTCGCCGAAATACTCACATTCTTTCCCTTTTGTACACCGTTTTATTTAACCCCAACAGTCCACACTATCTTAAAGAACGGTTTAAATTCTTTGAACATTCTGGGACGCTTACACTCAGGTCATCAGAAAATCTCTGCCTGCAGATGCCTCAGCATAGCAGCTCTTTTTATGATAAATCGTTTACAGTCCAAGCAGTTCGCTTATGGAATGCATTGCCAGTTTCCATAAGGCAAGCACAGTCTCTCACTATTTTTAAAAATCAAGTAAGAGAATGGTACTTCTCGCTTAATAATCCGTCTCTAAAGTTGATTAGTTGATACTTATTTTGTTTGTCTCATTCATTATTAGTTTATATATATATATATATATTGTTATTATTTATATATGAATATTTATGTATATATTATTGTATGTATTATGTAGATATTATTAAGTATATTGTATGGGTGATTAATGTTTATGTAATGTTATTACCATAAAGTGTAGGTTACATAAAGTACCTATTTAAGTTAATTATTTTTAATCTTGTATTATACACCACCGTCATTTATCATGGCTAAATTTCTCTCCATCCAAAGGTTGTCTGGAAGAGATCGCTTTTTAGCGATAAGACCGCCAATTGTACAACATTACTTAAGTTTATGTTATTGTTTATAATGATTTTGTTATTTTGGTGTACAATAAAGAGTTATCTATCTTATCTAATATATCAACAATGCTACACGGGCTGCACACCACCCCTCGCATTATTGTACATATATATAAATTAAAATATATATATATATATATAAGTTTATTCAAAGCAACAAGACACTAATACCAGAGCAAAAACTATAACATAGCTGTCACTTTAACAGCAGTTCTATCTATTGTTGAACCCGTGTCATTGCTCATTCAGTGACCCTAGTACAAATTGTTAATGCATTGTTACCTATTTGCGTAAGTTTTGGGTGCATAAAAAAGTTACAGAGATAAAGTAGCATAAAATCAGTTCAAACAAAACCCTGCCTGAATGGGGTGAAAATATTTCAACATGCTTAATATACAATTCGATAAACAATTTTACAATTACCAAGTCATAAAACCATAAAATAATATTTAAAGTTAATTTTCTTGCCAATATTTAAAATAATAATTCATTGCTAAATTGTATATTACAAAAAATAATAAGTGAAATACACAGTTAATTATTTTAATGTCAAACTACTTTATTATATAAAAATTGTATCGTTTTGAAAGTCTTATATCGAATATTTTTCCAACAATAAAATGAAAAATATGTTTTAATAAATTTAAGTCACCTCTTTTGATTTTGCCAGGTAAAGTATTATAAACTCGAGTTCCCACTTTATTTGCATTTTGTTGGCTTCGCATAAGTCGTTGAATACAAATGACAAAATTATGAGGATATCTACTTCAATCTAATCGGTCATCTTCTCTTTATATAAAGCTCGATTACCACACACTGACTGACTCACTGACTGACTCACTGACTGACTCATTGACATAATTGTTCTCCCAGAAGGAGCAGAGTAGGGTTAAAATGAAGTATGGCGAAAATGTAGGGGGGGTTTAGGTGAGTATGGGAAAAATCGAAAATCATAAAAATGACGCCTGCCAAGTAAAGATGGATGACGTATCTCAAAAACGGTAAGAGATAGATAGGGGGTGTTTGAACAAATGTCATAGGGAATCTAGAGAGCAGTCAAATGACATGTGTCAAAAGTGCTCCTCTCATTCTTCATACTGCATTTGGAGTAATTTCCTTACATTTTCGACTGTTTTTGGAGTTTTTATGGGATTTTCGACTAATTTTGGAGTAACTGTCATACAAGAAGGTATAGCGAGCCCGAAGGGCGAGCTTCTGGTGAGGCCGAAGGCCGAACTTTCGGCCCGCGAGGCCGAAGGCCGAGCGTATGGCACGCGAGCCCGAAGGGCGAGCGTTTGGCGAGGCCGAAGGCCGAGCTCCGAATTCACATGCTCCTCTCATTCTTCATACTGTATTTGGAGTATTTTACCATACATAACCGACTGTATTTAGAGTTTTTGTGGGATTTTCGACTGAATTTGGAGTCACTGTCCCCCATCATTGTATCGCGAGCCCGAAGGGCGAGCTTCTGGTGAGGCCGTAGGCCGAACTTTCGGCCCGCGAGGCCGAAGGCCGAGCGTATGGCGCGCGAGCCCGAAGGGCGAGCGCTTGGCGAAGCCGCAGGCTGAGCTGTGTGAGTGTCTTGCGAGGCCGAAGGCCGAGCTCCGAATTGACATGCTCCTCTCATTCTTCATACTGTATTTGGAGTATTTTACCATACATTACCGACTGTTTTAGGAGTTTTTGTGGGAGTTTTAACTACATTTGGAGTAACTGTCCGAGGCCGAAGGCCGAGCTCCGACTTGAGGGTATTTTCCACATCTTCGACTGGTCTCTATGGTAACTGCCCGCGGTAACCAAAGCACCTACAGGTGGGGTTCCTTCACCGAAGTGACTCAGAACCTTGGTACGATTCTGACCGTACCTCTTTTTTATGGCAGTAGGGTGAATCTGGTTTGGTGGCTACAGTTTGGTTCTCTACTGTATTAAGAGTTTGTATGGGACGTTAAATCTTTTGGAATTTTGAAATATTTTTTTATTTGTATAAGGTGCTTTTATGACAGTTCGTACTGACTCATGATAGATGCGGGCCGCTCGCGGCCCGCACACCACTTACCATCTAGTTTCACTATAAAACTAGAAATTTTCTGCCATAATAACTGTTAGTTCGCCCTCGTTGCCTATAGGTTCACTGCCAAAAAATAAATGAGGTGAATACCTCAACATAACTTGATTGCGGAAAACATATAAACTATATAAGTAATAAAATAATATCAATATGCAATGTATACCGCTCAAGTGTCTCATTGAATAAAAAAAATCATAAAATTTCTTTGCTCCTCCACAAAGCATTAAATTAATAAATTGAGAAATAGTCACCAAAATATTTAATTATTTCTACACATCCCAAAGAAACCTTGCAGAAAACGTCGATTTATTGATAAACTCTAAAAAGATTATTAAATTTCCAAGTAGATAACTTCTGATGTCACGTCGGTATAAGTAGATAATAATTATTTGCAAAATAATCACTTCACTACTTTTACTTTCCTATATTGTGCTAAAACTGATTTCCGTAACGATTTACACATAATACATTTAGTAACCATTGTATGTTTTTTATCGATCAAACAGGTGGTTCGGCAGCAGGAGCAGCAGCAGGCGCAGCTTCAGGTACCTACATAATGGTTTAACTTATTTATTTGAAATGCTTCGATTGCAGCTTTTACGCAGCTCTATGTTTAGTGACTATTGACTGCCACGTTCATGGTTTATATTTGATCGCGACCGCGGATATGATCTTCAACGCTTGAAATTTCGCAAATGCTCTTCTAGCTGGCTAGCATGTTCTAGTAGAAAAACTTGACGCCAATTAACTGAAGGTTCCTTGAGAATCAGTTCCTGTTTCGGGTTTTGACAGTTTAACATCATAATAGCTTAATATAAAAAAAAACATTAATTTAAAAAAACACGTGAGTGGGTAACACATTTTTTAAATAAATAATGTGGATATTAATATATCATCAATACCGCGTGGGATTGGAATCGATAACTGAATGTGTTCCAACTCTGCTTATTGTCAAATATACAAAATCAGTACTTAATATTATCCAAGCAGTAAATGACACAGACACTCGTAATCTTTATCTTTATCTAATAATGACAACGATTCACTCTATTTGTTTTCAAATTAATATCACCTAATAATGATAAGAAATTAAAATATAAAGCGATCAAAATTTATATACGAGGTGAGATGATGCGAGTGTGCTTGATTCCCGGCATCCCTAGGTAGCACTCCTTTTAATAGAAATACACGTGTACAATACATGGCTATGTTTAACTTAAAATAAAATTACCTTTACTGTTGTACAGGTGGTGGTTCAGCAACAGCAGCGTCTGCAGCTAGCGCTTCTGGGCATAGCGGAGGCAAAAAAGATTGCGGCAAACACTATGGAGGTAAAATATCACCACAAGGTACAAATCAGTCACGAGAGATTTACTTAGTATCCGTTCGTTGACAGCCCTATATATTTTTTCGGAGTTTGTTCTATGCAAATGACAGTAATATAAATAATCAGATTTGAGAACAAGAGGCAGATACTACTGGCGGAACTGGAAGTGCGACCACCAAAGCGAATGCAAACTCGATTCAGTACAAAACAAAAAGCTGTGATTAGTGCGTCACATCAGCTACATATTTTTAGACAAAGTTGTCAAAGTTAAAATCGTTCTGCGGCGCTCATATGAAAGTCAATTTAAAATGTTGATATATATGTTTTCTTTATTCAAAGGTGTTATAGATGTCTCTATAGCACATTTATGCTGAAGGTTCGAAGAACGGACAAGAAATACAGAGCCATATTTTTTTTAAATATCTTTTAACAATGTTACAATGTACAATATAATATTATTACAATATGTATTTAAATTTCGTGGGTGGTATTTTGGCGTTAAAATAATCACAAACAGGATAGAAGGTCGTCTTAATCAAATGTATTTCATATTTTATTTGAATTTTTCTTTTGTGGGAATTGTAATAATATCTCTAGGAACTTTATTTATAAAATCGCTTTCAATTCCTTCATAAGGACCATCATCATCTTAGCTAATTGTATCTTTGTTTCTAGTCTTATAATCTTGATTGTCACTTTTGAATTTAAATTTACAGAAGCATATTATCTGCACGCGTTTGTTAGACAAAGATTGTCTCACAATCCGCTGTAGCTTCCCACTGCTATACACCAAACGACTAATAACTGTCGAAGCACCCAAAATAAACAAGTCTAACTGTAGCTACATCCGTTAACTGTTTTTTCGTATGATCATGTAAATAAAGATTAGTCTACAAAGTAGAATGCATTTTGATATCCTTGGATTCACCTACGAAATATGTATATATAAAAAAATATTAAAAACGAATTGGCAATGACTAATATTGTCTAAATGCCTTGATTATAGTAGCTGTAATGTTGTATATAGTTTGTAGTAATTTGTTACTTAAGGCATACCGCTGGTAAAATAAATAAGAATGTTTATATTAGTACTTATTTGCTAAGGTTTTGGGTCTGAAAATAGTTTGATGTAAATGATTCTAATGTCAAATTACAATACATTATTATACTATTTTTATCACTTTTAAAGTCTTTTATCGTGTGCCAGGATTTTTCATATAATTTATTAAAATAATTTTATTAATTATTTTCTATATAGTCCGTTTTTTTATTTTTTTTAGGCGATAGGCTAGCCTCTGACCACTATCTCACCTGATGGTAAGTGATGATGTGGTCGAAAATGTTGTTCAAGCTAACCTAAAATTATTAACTCTAAAGTACAATGCCAGAGCACACCGTTTGGTTCTTGGGGACAAGTTTTCTACTTGAGGGTAGTAGCTAGACAAGCGGGCATTCGGAAAACGCCCTACCATGATGCTATATGCGCAATCGCAAGACAGCAACTGGTACCGAAGGCTTTAACGTGCCCTACGACGCACGGATACACTCAGTAGTAATGTCACTATCGGTTACCCGTCCTAGTTTGACGAACGTTGCTTAACTTCGCTGATCGGTTAATTACGGCTTAGCAATCTTCGCTACGAGCGTTTCTAAATTTTTCAAAATTTGGTCAGTTAAAGTATTATTAACTCGAATTGCCATACAATTAGCATTTTGCGTGGTGAACACTAGTCATTGAATAAGCACGTGAAACTTATAAGGATATCGTTATAGTTTATATAAACAAAAATGTTTACGTTTATTGCCATAGATATTGTTTGTTTGCTCTCGTTTCCAAAATGTCGCTACCAAACAAGTACCTAATAGGGGAAAACGTTGACAATACATGATTTCAGAAAATATT
The DNA here is from genome assembly GCA_963854805.1 of Plagodis dolabraria. Taxonomy (NCBI): domain Eukaryota; kingdom Metazoa; phylum Arthropoda; class Insecta; order Lepidoptera; family Geometridae; genus Plagodis; species Plagodis dolabraria. The sequence continues at coordinate 17,163,895 of OY978468.1, read as the reverse complement.
AAATAATCTAATAAACTTAAATAAAATATCAACATAAGTAAAAATATAATATCAATTGCAATGTATACCACTCAAGTCTCTGATTGAAATAAAAAAAAATACATATTTGCTTACCTCCTATAAAAAGCATTATATTAATAAATTGAGAAATTGTTGCCATAAAATTTAATTCTTTCAACACCTCCCGACGAAACCTTGCGTAAAGCGTAAATTTATTGAGAAACTTAAATTAAATTATAGTTCTTACAGTCCTAAGAACAAACATATACTGACTTCACATCGGTGTATGTAGATAATAATTATTAAAAAAATAATCAATACACTACTTCTACTTTCATTTTATTTTCGATAACTGATGTCCGTAATGATTTACACATATATTAAGTGACCATTGTTTGCTCTTTAACTTCAGGTCAAAAAGGTGGTTCGGCAACAGCAGCAGCAACAGCAACAGCCGCAGGTTCAGGTACTTTCAGAGTAGTTTAACTTATTTATTTGAAATACTTCGATATAAAGGAATTTTGCAGCACTTATGGCCCAGAGGATATGTTAAGTGACTATTGACTGCCAAGTTCATGGTTTGTATTTGATCACGTCCGCGGAAATTTTCATCAAAGCTCGAGATTTCGCAAATGCTCTTCTGGCTAGCTAGCATCGGCATAGCGAACTAACGTCTGCCGACAAAAGATGTATTTCGTCACAAGTCACTAATTGCACTGCGCCTGTCACTTTGAGACATAGTTGTTAGTTTCCTGTGCCTGTAAATTCACTGGCTCTCTAGGAGTGGTGCTGGAGCACACCGTTAGGTGTTTGGCGAAAGATTTATAACTTGAAGGTAGTCGCTCGGCAGTCGGCATTCGCAAAATTACCTTCCACAGTGCGGTGAAGCTCAAGCCCGCGGCGGAATTCAAACAATGGACCACCTGCGTGGCAGTTCATAGCCAATGCCACTGAGCCATCACTGCTTCAAAATATATAAGGAGAATATTAATATATCAACAATGCTGCACGGGCTGCACACCACCCCTCGTATTATTGTATAAATATATATATAAGTTTATTCAAAGAAACAAGACACTTATACCAGAACAAAAACTATAACATAGCTGTCACTTTAACAGCAGTTCTATCTATTGTTGAAGCCGTGTCATTGCTCATTCAGTGACCCTAGTACAAATTGTTAGTGCATTGTTACCTATTTGCGTAAGTTTTGGGTGCATAATAAAGTGACAGAGATAAATAAGCATAAAAGCAGTTCAAACAAAACTCTGCCTGAATGGCATGCAAATATTTCAACATGCTTAATATACAATTCGAGAAACAATTTAACAATTACCAACACATAAAACCATAAAATAATATTTGAAATTAATTTCCTTGCCAATATTTTAAATAATAATTCATTGCTAAATTGTTTATTACAAAAAATAATTAGTGAACTACACAGTTAATTATTTTAATGTCAAACTACTTTATTATATCAAAATTGAATCGTTTTAAAAGTCTTATATCGAATATTTGCATTTTTCCAACAATAAAATGAAAAATATGTTTTAATAAATTTAAGTCACCTCTTTTTATTATGTCTGGTAAAACATTATAAACTCGAGTTCCCACCTTATTTGCATTTTGTTGGCTTGGCATAAGTCGTTGAATACAAATGACAAAATTATGAGGATATCTTCTTCAATCTAATCGGTCATTTCACTATAAAACTAGAAATTATCTGCCATAATAACTGTTAGTTCGCTCTCGTTTCCTATAGGTTTACTGCCAAAATTAAATTGGGTGAAAAACTCAACATAACTTGATTGCGGAAAACATATAAACTATATAAGTAATAAAATAATATCAATATGCAATGCAGACCACTCAAGTGTCTCAATGAATAAAAAACATACATAAATTTGCTTTCCTTCTCCACAAAGCATTTAAATAATAAATTGAGGAATAGTCACCAAATTATTTAATTCTTTCTACACCTCCCAAAGAAACCTTGCAGAAAACGTCGATTTATTGATAAACTCTAAAAAGATTATTAAATTTCCAAGTAGATAACTTCTGATGTCACGTCGGTATAAGTAGATAATAATTATTTGCAAAATAATCACTTCACTACTTTTACTTTCCTATATTGTGCTAAAACTGATTTCCGTAACGATTTACACATAATACATTTAGTAACCATTGTATGTTTTTTATCGATCAAACAGGTGGTTCGGCAGCAGGAGCAGCAGCAGGCGCAGCTTCAGGTACCTACATAATGGTTTTACTTATTTATTTGAAATGCTTCGATTGCAGCTTTTACGCAGCTCTATGTTTAGTGACTATTGACTGCCACGTTCATGGTTTATATTTGATCGCGACCGCGGATATGATCTTCAACGCTTGAAATTTCGCAAATGCTCTTCTAGCTGGCTAGCATGTTCTAGTAGAAAAACTTGACGCCAATTAACTGAAGGTTCCTTGAGAATCAGTTCCTGTTTCGGGTTTTGACAGTTTAACATCATAATAGCTTAAGAGAAAAAAAAACATTAATTTAAAAATAACACAGTATCAAGCATAACACTGTGAGTGGGTAACACATTTTTTAAATAAATAATGTGGATATTAATATATCAACAATACCGCGTGGGATTGGAATCGATAACTGAATGTGTTCCAACTCTGCTTATTGTCAAATATACAAAATCAGTACTTAATATTATCCAAGCAGTAAATGACACAGACACTCGTAATCTTTATCTTTATCTAATAATGACAACGATTCACTCTATTGGTTTTCAAATTAATATCACCTAATAATGATTAGAAATTAAAATATAACGCGATCAAAATTTATATACGAGGTGAGATGATGCGGGTGTGCTTGATTCCCGGCATCCCTAGGTAGCACTCCTTTTAATAGAAATACACGTGTACAATACATGGCTATGTTTAACTTAAAATAAAATTACCTTTACTGTTGTACAGGTGGTGGTTCAGCAACAGCAGCGTCTGCAGCTAGCGCTTCAGAGCATAGCGGAGGCAAAAAAGATTGCGGCAAACACTATGGAGGTAAAATATCACCACAAGGTACAAATCAGTTACGAGAGATTTACTTAGTATCCGTTCATTGACAGCCCTATATATTTTTGCCATAGATATTGTTAGTTTGCTCTCGTTTCCAAAATGTCGCTACCAAACTAGTACCTAATAGGGGAAAACGTTGACAATACATGATTTCAGAAAATATTATATAAACTAATAAACTTTAATAAAATATCAACATAAGTTAAAATATAATATCAATTGCAATGTATACCACTCAAGTCTCTGATTGAAATAAAAAAATAATACATATTTGCTTACCTCCTATAAAAAGCATTATATTAATAAATTAAGAAATTGTTGCCATAAAATTTAATTCTTTCAACACCTCCCGACGAAACCTTGCGTAAAGCGTAAATTTATTGATTAACTTAAAACAAATTATAGTTCTTACAGTCCTAAGAACAAGCATATACTGACTTCACATCGGTGTATATAGATAATAATTATTGACAAAATAATCAATACACTACTTCTACTTTCATTTTATTTTCGATAACTGATGTCCGTAATGATTTACACATATATTAAGTGACCATTGTTTGCTCTTTAACTTCAGGTCACAAAGGTGGTTCGGCAACAGCAGCAGCAACAGCAACAGCCGCAGGTTCAGGTACTTTCAGAGTAGTTTAACTTATTTATTTGAAATACTTCGATATAAAGGAATTTTGCAGCACTTATGGCCCAGAGGCTATGTTTAGTGACTATTGACTGCCAAGTTCATGGTTTGTATTTGATCACGTCCGCGGAAATTTTCTTCAATGCTCGAGATTTCGCAAATGCTCTTCTGGCTAGCTAGCATCTACTAGTAGAAAAACTGGTCGCCAATGAACTAATAGTGTGTTATGGCAGCTGACCTCGAGAATCAGATCCGATTCCAGGTTATGCCTGTTTCACATCTTCCATCATCGCTTACCAGAGGGCGAGGTTATAGTCATAGAAATGTCTATTGAAAAATAATACAGTAACAAGCATGAAACTGTGAGTGGGTAACATATTTTTAATTTTTTTTTTTATGTTATTTTGACAGAACAAGCACGAGGCCCACTTGATGTTATGCGGACTAACGTCTGCCGACAAAACATGTATTTCGTCACAAGTCACTAATTGCACTGCGCCTGTCACTTTGAGACGTAGTTGTTAGTTTCCTGTGCCTGTAAATTCACTGGCTCTCTAGGAGTGGTGCTGGGACACACCGTTAGGTGTTTGGCGACAGATTTATAACTTGAAGGTAGTCGCTCTGCAGTCGGCATTCGCAAAATGACCTTCCACCATGCGGTGAAGCTCAAGCCCGCGGCGGAATTCAAACAATGGCCCACCTGCGTGGCAGTTCATAGCCAATGCCACTGAGCCATCACTGCTTCAAAATATATAAGGAGAATATTAATATATCAACAATGCTGTACGGGCTGCACACCACCCCTCGCATTATTGTATAAATATATATATATATATATATATAAGTTTATTCAAAGAAACAAGACACTAATACCAGAACAAAAACTATAACATAGCTATCACTTTAACAGCAGTTCTATCTATCGTTGAAACCGTGTCATTGCTCATTCAGTGACCCTAGTACAAATTGTTAGTGCATTGTTACCTATTTGCGTAAGTTTTGGGTGCATAATAAAGTGACAGAGATAACTAAGCATCAAAGCAGTTCAAACAAAACTCTGCCTGAATGGCATGCAAATATTTCAACATGCTTAATATACAATTCGAGAAACAATTTTACAATTACCAACACATAAAACCATAAAATAATATTTAAAATTAATTTCCTTGCCAATATTTTAAATAATAATTTATTGCTAAATTGTATATTACAAAAAATAATAAGTAAACTACACAGTTAATTATTTAAATGTCAAACTACTTTATTATATAAAAATTGAATCGTTTTAAAAGTCTTTATCGAATATTTGCATTTTTCCAACAATAAAATGAAAAATATGTTTTAATAAATTTAAGTCACCTCTTTTCATTATGTCTGGTAAAGTATTATAAACTCGAGTTCCCACTTTATTTGCATTTTGTTGGCTTGGCATAAGTCGTTGAATACAAATGACAAAATTATGAGGATATCTTCTTCAATCTAATCGGTCATTTCACTATAAAACTAGAAATTTTCTGCCATAAATACTGTTAGTTCGCTCTCGTTTCCTATAGGTTTACAGCCAAAATTAAATGGGGTGAAAACCTCAACATAACTTGATTGCGGAAAACATATAAACTATATAAGTAATAAAATAATATCAATATGCAATGCAGACCACTCAAGTGTCTCAATGAATAAAAAACATACATAAATTTGCTTTCCTCCTCCACAAAGCATTAAATTAATAAATTGAGAAATAGTCACCAAATTATTTAATTCTTTCTACACCTCCCAAAGAAACCTTGCAGAAAACGTCGATTTATTGATTAATTCAAATAAGATTATTAAATTTCCAAGTAGATAACTTCTGATGTCACGTCGGTATAAGTAGATAATAATTATTTGCAAAATAATCACTTCACTACTTTTACTTTCCTATATTGTGCTAAAACTGATTTCCGTAACGATTTACACATAATACATTTAGTAACCATTGTATTTTTCTTATCGATCAAACAGGTGGTTCGGCAGCAGGAGCAGCAGCAGGCGCAGCTTCAGGTACCTACATAATGGTTTAACTTATTTATTTGAAATGCTTCGATTGCAGCTTTTACGCAGCTCTATGTTTAGTGACTATTGACTGCCACGTTCATGGTTTATATTTGATCGCGACCGCGGATATGATCTTCAACGCTTGAAATTTCGCAAATGCTCTTCTAGCTGGCTAGCATGTTCTAGTAGAAAAACTTGACGCCAATTAACTGAAGGTTCCTTGAGAATCAGTTCCTGTTTCGGGTTTTGACAGTTTAACATCATAATAGCTTAATATAAAAAAAAACATTAATTTAAAAAAACACGTGAGTGGGTAACACATTTTTTAAATAAATAATGTGGATATTAATATATCATCAATACCGCGTGGGATTGGAATCGATAACTGAATGTGTTCCAACTCTGCTTATTGTCAAATATACAAAATCAGTACTTAATATTATCCAAGCAGTAAATGACACAGACACTCGTAATCTTTATCTTTATCTAATAATGACAACGATTCACTCTATTTGTTTTCAAATTAATATCACCTAATAATGATAAGAAATTAAAATATAAAGCGATCAAAATTTATATACGAGGTGAGATGATGCGAGTGTGCTTGATTCCCGGCATCCCTAAGTAGCACTCCTTTTAATAGAAATACACGTGTACAATACATGGCTATGTTTAACTTAAAATAAAATTACCTTTACTGTTGTACAGGTGGTGGTTCAGCAACAGCAGCGTCTGCAGCTAGCGCTTCTGGGCATAGCGGAGGCAAAAAAGATTGCGGCAAACACTATGGAGGTAAAATATCACCACAAGGTACAAATCAGTCACGAGAGATTTACTTAGTATCCGTTCGTTGACAGCCCTATATATTTTTTCGGAGTTTGTTCTATGCAAATGACAGTAATATAAATTTCGCAAATGCTCTTCTGGCTAGCTAGCATCTATTAGTAGAAAAACTGGTCGCCAATGAACTAATAGTGTGTTTTGGCAGCTGACCTCGAGAATCAGTTCCGATTCCAGGTTATGCCTGTTTCACATCTTCCATCATCGCTTACCAGAGGGCGAGGTTATAGTCATAGAAATGTCTATTGAAAAATAATACAGTAACAAGCATGAAACTGTGAGTGGGTAACATATTTTTAAGTTTTTTTTTATGTTATTGTGACAGAACAAGCACGAGGCCCACTTGATGTTAAGCGGACTAACGTCTGCCGACAAAAGATGTATTTCGTCACAAGTCACTAATTGCATTGCGCCTGTCACTTTGAGACATAGTTGTTAGTTTCCTGTGCCTGTAAATTCACTGGCTCTCTAGGAGTGGTGCTGGGACACACCGTTAGGTGTTTGGCGACAGATTTATAACTTGAAGGTAGTCGCTCGGCAGTTGGCATTCGCAAAATGACCTTCCACCATGCGGTGAAGCTCAAGCCCGCGGCGGAATTCAAACAATGGACCACCTGCGTGGCAGTTCATAGCCAATGCCACTGAGCCATCACTGCTTCAAAATATATAAGGAGAATATTAATATATCAACAATGCTGCACGGGCTGCACACCACCCCTCGCATTATTGTATAAATATATATATAAGTTTATTCAAAGAAACAAGACACTAATACCAGAACAAAAACTATAACATAGCTATCACTTTAACAGCAGTTCTATCTATCGTTGAAACCGTGTCATTGCTCATTCAGTGACCCTAGTACAAATTGTTAGTGCATTGTTACCTATTTGCGTAAGTTTTGGGTGCATAATAAAGTGACAGAGATAACTAAGCATCAAAGCAGTTCAAACAAAACTCTGCCTGAATGGCATGCAAATATTTCAACATGCTTAATATACAATTCGAGAAACAATTTAACAATTACCAACACATAAAACCATAAAATAATATTTAAAATTAATTTCCTTGCCAATATTTTAAATAATAATTCATTGCTAAATTGTATATTACAAAAAATAATTAGTGAACTACACAGTTAATTATTTTAATGTCAAACTACTTTATTATATCAAAATTGAATCGTTTTAAAAGTCTTATATCGAATATTTGCATTTTTCCAACAATAAAATGAAAAATATGTTTTAATAAATTTAAGTCACCTCTTTTGATTATGTCTGGTAAAGTATTATAAACTCGAGTTCCCACTTTATTTGCATTTTGTTGGCTTGGCATAAGTCGTTGAATACAAATGACAAAATTATGAGGATATCTTCTTCAATCTAATCTGTCATTTCACTATAAAACTAGAAATTATCTGCCATAATAACTGTTAGTTCGCTCTCGTTTCCTATAGGTTTACTGCCAAAATTAAATGGGGTGAAAACCTCAACATAACTTGATTGCGGAAAACATATAAACTATATAAGTAATAAAATAATATCAATATGCAATGCAGACCACTCAAGTGTCTCAATGAATAAAAAACATACATAAATTTGCTTTCCTCCTCCACAAAGCATTAAATTAATAAATTGAGAAATAGTCACCAAATTATTTAATTCTTTCTACACCTCCCAAAGAAACCTTGCAGAAAACGTCGATTTATTGATTAACTCAAAAAAGATTATTAAATTTCCAAGTAGATAACTTCTGATGTCACGTCGGTATAAGTAGATAATAATTATTTGCAAAATAATCACTTCACTACTTTTACTTTTCTATATTGTGCTAAAACTGATTTCCGTAACGATTTACACATAATACATTTAGTAACCATTGTATGTTTTTTATCGATCAAACAGGTGGTTCGGCAGCAGGAGCAGCAGCAGGCGCAGCTTCAGGTACCTACATAATGGTTTAACTTATTTATTTGAAATGCTTCGATTGCAGCTTTTACGCAGCTCTATGTTTAGTGACTATTGACTGCCACGTTCATGGTTTATATTTGATCGCGACCGCGGATATGATCTTCAACGCTTGAACTTTCGCAAATGCTCTTCTAGCTGGCTAGCATGTTCTAGTAGAAAAACTTGACGCCAATTAACTGAAGGTTCCTTGAGAATCAGTTCCTGTTTCGGGTTTTGACAGTTTAACATCATAATAGCTAAAGAGAAAAAAAAACATTAATTTAAAAATAACACAGTATCAAGCATGACACTGTGAGTGGGTAACACATTTTTTAAATAAATAATGTGGATATTAATATATCAACAATACCGCGTGGGATTGGAATCGATAACTGAATGTGTTCCAACTCTGCTTATTGTCAAATATACAAAATCAGTACTTAATATTATCCAAGCAGTAAATGACACAGACACTCGTAATCTTTATCTTTATCTAATAATGACAACGATTCACTCTATTGGTTTTCAAATTAATATCACCTAATAATGCTTAGAAATTAAAATATAACGCGATCAAAATTTATATACGAGGTGAGATGATGCGAGTGTGCTTGATTCCCGGCATCCCTAGGTAGCACTCCTTTTAATAGAAATACACGTGTACAATACATGGCTATGTTTAACTTAAAATAAAATTACCTTTACTGTTGTACAGGTGGTGGTTCAGCAACAGCAGCGTCTGCAGCTAGCGCTTCAGAGCATAGCGGAGGCAAAAAAGATTGCGGCAAACACTATGGAGGTAAAATATCACCACAAGGTACAAATCAGTTACGAGAGATTTACTTAGTATCCGTTCATTGACAGCCCTATATATTTTTGCCATAGATATTGTTAGTTTGCTCTCGTTTCCAAAATGTCGCTACCAAACTAGTACCTAATAGGGGAAAACGTTGACAATACATGATTTCAGAAAATATTAAATAAACTAATAAACTTTAATAAAATATCAACATATGTTAATATATAATATCAATTGCAATGTATACCACTCAAGTCTCTGATTGAAATAAAAAAAAATACATATTTGCTTACCTCCTATAAAAAGCATTATATTAATAAATTGAGAAATTGTTGCCATAAAATTTAATTCTTTCAACACCTCCCGACGAAACCTTGCGTAAAGCGTAAATTTATTGATTAACTTAAAACAAATTAAAGTTCTTACAGTTCTAAGAACAAGCATATACTGACTTCACATCGGTGTATGTAGATAATAATTATTGAAAAAATAATCAATACACTACTTCTACTTTCATTTTATTTTCGATAACTGATGTCCGTAATGATTTACACATATATTAAGTGACCATTGTTTGCTCTTTAACTTCAGGTCACAAAGGTGGTTCGGCAGCAGCAGCAGCAACAGCAACAGCCGCAGGTTCAGGTACTTTCAGAGTAGTTTAACTTATTTATTTGAAATACTTCGATATAAAGGAATTTTGCAGCACTTATGGCCCAGAGGCTATGTGTAGTGACTATTGACTGCCAAGTTCATGGTTTGTATTTGATCACGTCCGCGAAAATTTTCTTCAATGCTCGAGATTTCGCAAATGCTCTGCTGGCTAGCTAGCATCTACTAGTAGAAAAACTGGTCGCCAATGAACTAATAGTGTGTTTTGGCAGCTGACCTCGAGAATCAGTTCCGATTCCAGGTTATGCCTGTTTCACATCTTCCATCATCGCTTACCAGAGGGCGAGGTTATAGTCATAGAAATGTCTATTGAAAAATAATACAGTAACAAGCATGAAACTGTGAGTGGGTAACATATTTTTAAGTTTTTTTTTTATGTTATTATGACAGAACAAGCACGAGGCCCACTTGATGTTATGCGGACTAACGTCTGCCGACAAAACATGTATTTCGTCACAAGTCACTAATTGCACTGCGCCTGTCACTTTGAGACGTAGTTGTTAGTTTCCTGTGCCTGTAAATTCACTGGCTCTCTAGGAGTGGTGCTGGGACACACCGTTAGGTGTTTGGCGACAGATTTATAACTTGAAGGTAGTCGCTCGGCAGTCGGCATTCGCAAAATGACCTTCCACCATGCGGTGAAGCTCAAGCCCGCGGCGGAATTCAAACAATGGACCACCTGCGTGGCAGTTCATAGCCAATGCCACTGAGCCATCACTGCTTCAAAATATATAAGGAGAATATTAATATATCAACAATGCTGCACGGGCTGCACACCACCCCTCGCATTATTGTATAAATATATATATAAGTTTATTCAAAGAAACAAGACACTAATACCAGAACAAAAACTATAACATAGCTATCACTTTAACAGCAGTTCTATCTATCGTTGAAACCGTGTCATTGCTCATTCAGTGACCCTAGTACAAATTGTTAGTGCATTGTTACCTATTTGCGTAAGTTTTGGGTGCATAATAAAGTGACAGAGATAACTAAGCATCAAAGCAGTTCAAACAAAACTCTGCCTGAATGGCATGCAAATATTTCAACATGCTTAATATACAATTCGAGAAACAATTTAACAATTACCAACACATAAAACCATAAAATAATATTTAAAATTAATTTCCTTGCCAATATTTTAAATAATAATTCATTGCTAAATTGTATATTACAAAAAATAATTAGTGAACTACACAGTTAATTATTTTAATGTCAAACTACTTTATTATATCAAAATTGAATCGTTTTAAAAGTCTTATATCGAATATTTGCATTTTTCCAACAATAAAATGAAAAATATGTTTTAATAAATTTAAGTCACCTCTTTTGATTATGTCTGGTAAAGTATTATAAACTCGAGTTCCCACTTTATTTGCATTTTGTTGGCTTGGCATAAGTCGTTGAATACAAATGACAAAATTATGAGGATATCTTCTTCAATCTAATCTGTCATTTCACTATAAAACTAGAAATTATCTGCCATAATAACTGTTAGTTCGCTCTCGTTTCCTATAGGTTTACTGCCAAAATTAAATGGGGTGAAAACCTCAACATAACTTGATTGCGGAAAACATATAAACTATATAAGTAATAAAATAATATCAATATGCAATGCAGACCACTCAAGTGTCTCAATGAATAAAAAACATACATAAATTTGCTTTCCTCCTCCACAAAGCATTAAATTAATAAATTGAGAAATAGTCACCAAATTATTTAATTCATTCTACACCTCCCAAAGAAACCTTGCAGAAAACGTCGATTTATTGATTAACTCAAAAAAGATTATTAAATTTCCAAGTAGATAACTTCTGATGTCACGTCGGTATAAGTAGATAATAATTATTTGCAAAATAATCACTTCACTACTTTTACTTTCCTATATTGTGCTAAAACTGATTTCCGTAACGATTTACACATAATACATTTAGTAACCATTGTATGTTTTTTATCGATCAAACAGGTGGTTCGGCAGCAGGAGCAGCAGCAGGCGCAGCTTCAGGTACCTACATAATGGTTTAACTTATTTATTTGAAATGCTTCGATTGCAGCTTTTACGCAGCTCTATGTTTAGTGACTATTGACTGCCACGTTCATGGTTTATATTTGATCGCGACCGCGGATATGATCTTCAACGCTTGAAATTTCGCAAATGCTCTTCTAGCTGGCTAGCATGTTCTAGTAGAAAAACTTGACGCCAATTAACTGAAGGTTCCTTGAGAATCAGTTCCTGTTTCGGGTTTTGACAGTTTAACATCATAATAGCTTAAGAGAAAAAAAAACATTAATTTAAAAATAACACAGTATCAAGCATGACACTGTGAGTGGGTAACACATTTTTTAAATAAATAATGTGGATATTAATATATCAACAATACCGCGTGGGATTGGAATCGATAACTGAATGTGTTCCAACTCTGCTTATTGTCAAATATACAAAATCAGTACTTAATATTATCCAAGCAGTAAATGACACAGACACTCGTAATCTTTATCTTTATCTAATAATGACAACGATTCACTCTATTGGTTTTCAAATTAATATCACCTAATAATGTTTAGAAATTAAAATATAACGCGATCAAAATTTATATACGAGGTGAGATGATGCGAGTGTGCTTGATTCCCGGCATCCCTAGGTAGCACTCCTTTTAATAGAAATACACGTGTACAATACATGGCTATGTTTAACTTAAAATAAAATTACCTTTACTGTTGTACAGGTGGTGGTTCAGCAACAGCAGCGTCTGCAGCTAGCGCTTCAGAGCATAGCGGAGGTAAAAAAGATTGCGGCAAACACTATGGAGGTAAAATATCACCACAAGGTACAAATCAGTTACGAGAGATTTACTTAGTATCCGTTCATTGACAGCCCTATATATTTTTGCCATAGATATTGTTAGTTTGCTCTCGTTTCCAAAATGTCGCTACCAAACTAGTACCTAATAGGGGAAAACGTTGACAATACATGATTTCAGAAAATATTAAATAAACTAATAAACTTTAATAAAATATCAACATAAGTTAATATATAATATCAATTGCAATGTATACCACTCAAGTCTCTGATTGAAATAAAAAAAAATACATATTTGCTTACCTCCTATAAAAAGCATTATATTAATAAATTGAGAAATTGTTGCCATAAAATTTAATTCTTTCAACACCTCCCGACGAAACCTTGCGTAAAGCGTAAATTTATTGATTAACTTAAAACAAATTAAAGTTCTTACAGTTCTAAGAACAAGCATATACTGACTTCACATCGGTGTATGTAGATAATAATTATTGACAAAATAATCAATACACTACTTCTACTTTCATTTTATTTTCGATAACTGATGTCCGTAATGATTTACACATATATTAAGTGACCATTGTTTGCTCTTTAACTTCAGGTCACAAAGGTGGTTCGGCAGCAGCAGCAGCAACAGCAACAGCCGCAGGTTCAGGTACTTTCAGAGTAGTTTAACTTATTTATTTGAAATACTTCGATATAAAGGAATTTTGCAGCACTTATGGCCCAGAGGCTATGTTTAGTGACTATTGACTGCCAAGTTCATGGTTTGTATTTGATCACGTCCGCGAAAATTTTCTTCAATGCTCGAGATTTCGCAAATGCTCTGCTGGCTAGCTAGCATCTACTAGTAGAAAAACTGGTCGCCAATGAACTAATAGTGTGTTTTGGCAGCTGACCTCGAGAATCAGGTCCGATTCCAGGTTATGCCTGTTTCACATCTTCCATCATCGCTTACCAGAGGGCGAGGTTATAGTCATAGAAATGTCTATTGAAAAATAATACAGTAACAAGCATGAAACTGTGAGTGGGTAACATATTTTTAAGTTTTTTTTTTATGTTATTATGACAGAACAAGCACGAGGCCCACTTGATGTTATGCGGACTAACGTCTGCCGACAAAACATGTATTTTGTCACAAGTCACTAATTGCACTGCGCCTGTCACTTTGAGACGTAGTTGTTAGTTTCCTGTGCCTGTAAATTCACTGGCTCTCTAGGAGTGGTGCTGGGACACACCGTTAGGTGTTTGGCGACAGATTTATAACTTGAAGGTAGTCGCTCGGCAGTCGGCATTCGCAAAATGACCTTCCACCATGCGGTGAAGCTCAAGCCCGCGGCGGAATTCAAACAATGGACCACCTGCGTGGCAGTTCATAGCCAATGCCACTGAGCCATCACTGCTTCAAAATATATAAGGAGAATATTAATATATCAACAATGCTGCACGGGCTGCACACCACCCCTCGCATTATTGTATAAATATATATATAAGTTTATTCAAAGAAACAAGACACTAATACCAGAACAAAAACTATAACATAGCTATCACTTTAACAGCAGTTCTATCTATCGTTGAAACCGTGTCATTGCTCATTCAGTGACCCTAGTACAAATTGTTAGTTCATTGTTACCTATTTGCGTAAGTTTTGGGTGCATAATAAAGTGACAGAGATAACTAAGCATCAAAGCAGTTCAAACAAAACTCTGCCTGAATGGCATGCAAATATTTCAACATGCTTAATATACAATTCGAGAAACAATTTAACAATTACCAACACATAAAACCATAAAATAATATTTAAAATTAATTTCCTTGCCAATATTTTAAATAATAATTCATTGCTAAATTGTATATTACAAAAAATAATTAGTGAACTACACAGTTAATTATTTTAATGTCAAACTACTTTATTATATCAAAATTGAATCGTTTTAAAAGTCTTATATCGAATATTTGCATTTTTCCAACAATAAAATGAAAAATATGTTTTAATAAATTTAAGTCACCTCTTTTGATTATGTCTGGTAAAGTATTATAAACTCGAGTTCCCACTTTATTTGCATTTTGTTGGCTTGGCATAAGTCGTTGAATACAAATGACAAAATTATGAGGATATCTTCTTCAATCTAATCTGTCATTTCACTATAAAACTAGAAATTATCTGCCATAATAACTGTTAGTTCGCTCTCGTTTCCTATAGGTTTACTGCCAAAATTAAATGGGGTGAAAACCTCAACATAACTTGATTGCGGAAAACATATAAACTATATAAGTAATAAAATAATATCAATATGCAATGCAGACCACTCAAGTGTCTCAATGAATAAAAAACATACATAAATTTGCTTTCCTCCTCCACAAAGCATTAAATTAATAAATTGAGAAATAGTCACCAAATTATTTAATTCTTTCTACACCTCCCAAAGAAACCTTGCAGAAAACGTCGATTTATTGATTAACTCAAAAAAGATTATTAAATTTCCAAGTAGATAACTTCTGATGTCACGTCGGTATAAGTAGATAATAATTATTTGCAAAATAATCACTTCACTACTTTTACTTTTCTATATTGTGCTAAAACTGATTTCCGTAACGATTTACACATAATACATTTAGTAACCATTGTATGTTTTTTATCGATCAAACAGGTGGTTCGGCAGCAGGAGCAGCAGCAGGCGCAGCTTCAGGTACCTACATAATGGTTTAACTTATTTATTTGAAATGCTTCGATTGCAGCTTTTACGCAGCTCTATGTTTAGTGACTATTGACTGCCACGTTCATGGTTTATATTTGATCGCGACCGCGGATATGATCTTCAACGCTTGAACTTTCGCAAATGCTCTTCTAGCTGGCTAGCATGTTCTAGTAGAAAAACTTGACGCCAATTAACTGAAGGTTCCTTGAGAATCAGTTCCTGTTTCGGGTTTTGACAGTTTAACATCATAATAGCTAAAGAGAAAAAAAAAACATTAATTTAAAAATAACACAGTATCAAGCATGACACTGTGAGTGGGTAACACATTTTTTAAATAAATAATGTGGATATTAATATATCAACAATACCGCGTGGGATTGGAATCGATAACTGAATGTGTTCCAACTCTGCTTATTGTCAAATATACAAAATCAGTACTTAATATTATCCAAGCAGTAAATGACACAGACACTCGTAATCTTTATCTTTATCTAATAATGACAACGATTCACTCTATTGGTTTTCAAATTAATATCACCTAATAATGCTTAGAAATTAAAATATAACGCGATCAAAATTTATATACGAGGTGAGATGATGCGAGTGTGCTTGATTCCCGGCATCCCTAGGTAGCACTCCTTTTAATAGAAATACACGTGTACAATACATGGCTATGTTTAACTTAAAATAAAATTACCTTTACTGTTGTACAGGTGGTGGTTCAGCAACAGCAGCGTCTGCAGCTAGCGCTTCAGAGCATAGCGGAGGCAAAAAAGATTGCGGCAAACACTATGGAGGTAAAATATCACCACAAGGTACAAATCAGTTACGAGAGATTTACTTAGTATCCGTTCATTGACAGCCCTATATATTTTTGCCATAGATATTGTTAGTTTGCTCTCGTTTCCAAAATGTCGCTACCAAACTAGTACCTAATAGGGGAAAACGTTGACAATACATGATTTCAGAAAATATTAAATAAACTAATAAACTTTAATAAAATATCAACATAAGTTAATATATAATATCAATTGCAATGTATACCACTCAAGTCTCTGATTGAAATAAAAAAAAATACATATTTGCTTACCTCCTATAAAAAGCATTATATTAATAAATTGAGAAATTGTTGCCATAAAATTTAATTCTTTCAACACCTCCCGACGAAACCTTGCGTAAAGCGTAAATTTATTGATTAACTTAAAACAAATTAAAGTTCTTACAGTTCTAAGAACAAGCATATACTGACTTCACATCGGTGTATGTAGATAATAATTATTGAAAAAATAATCAATACACTACTTCTACTTTCATTTTATTTTCGATAACTGATGTCCGTAATGATTTACACATATATTAAGTGACCATTGTTTGCTCTTTAACTTCAGGTCACAAAGGTGGTTCGGCAGCAGCAGCAGCAACAGCAACAGCCGCAGGTTCAGGTACTTTCAGAGTAGTTTAACTTATTTATTTGAAATACTTCGATATAAAGGAATTTTGCAGCACTTATGGCCCAGAGGCTATGTGTAGTGACTATTGACTGCCAAGTTCATGGTTTGTATTTGATCACGTCCGCGAAAATTTTCTTCAATGCTCGAGATTTCGCAAATGCTCTGCTGGCTAGCTAGCATCTACTAGTAGAAAAACTGGTCGCCAATGAACTAATAGTGTGTTTTGGCAGCTGACCTCGAGAATCAGTTCCGATTCCAGGTTATGCCTGTTTCACATCTTCCATCATCGCTTACCAGAGGGCGAGGTTATAGTCATAGAAATGTCTATTGAAAAATAATACAGTAACAAGCATGAAACTGTGAGTGGGTAACATATTTTTAAGTTTTTTTTTTATGTTATTATGACAGAACAAGCACGAGGCCCACTTGATGTTATGCGGACTAACGTCTGCCGACAAAACATGTATTTCGTCACAAGTCACTAATTGCACTGCGCCTGTCACTTTGAGACGTAGTTGTTAGTTTCCTGTGCCTGTAAATTCACTGGCTCTCTAGGAGTGGTGCTGGGACACACCGTTAGGTGTTTGGCGACAGATTTATAACTTGAAGGTAGTCGCTCGGCAGTCGGCATTCGCAAAATGACCTTCCACCATGCGGTGAAGCTCAAGCCCGCGGCGGAATTCAAACAATGGACCACCTGCGTGGCAGTTCATAGCCAATGCCACTGAGCCATCACTGCTTCAAAATATATAAGGAGAATATTAATATATCAACAATGCTGCACGGGCTGCACACCACCCCTCGCATTATTGTATAAATATATATATAAGTTTATTCAAAGAAACAAGACACTAATACCAGAACAAAAACTATAACATAGCTATCACTTTAACAGCAGTTCTATCTATCGTTGAAACCGTGTCATTGCTCATTCAGTGACCCTAGTACAAATTGTTAGTGCATTGTTACCTATTTGCGTAAGTTTTGGGTGCATAATAAAGTGACAGAGATAACTAAGCATCAAAGCAGTTCAAACAAAACTCTGCCTGAATGGCATGCAAATATTTCAACATGCTTAATATACAATTCGAGAAACAATTTAACAATTACCAACAGATAAAACCATAAAATAATATTTAAAATTAATTTCCTTGCCAATATTTTAAATAATAATTCATTGCTAAATTGTATATTACAAAAAATAATTAGTGAACTACACAGTTAATTATTTTAATGTCAAACTACTTTATTATATCAAAATTGAATCGTTTTAAAAGTCTTATATCGAATATTTGCATTTTTCCAACAATAAAATGAAAAATATGTTTTAATAAATTTAAGTCACCTCTTTTGATTATGTCTGGTAAAGTATTATAAACTCGAGTTCCCACTTTATTTGCATTTTGTTGGCTTGGCATAAGTCGTTGAATACAAATGACAAAATTATGAGGATATCTTCTTCAATCTAATCTGTCATTTCACTATAAAACTAGAAATTATCTGCCATAATAACTGTTAGTTCGCTCTCGTTTCCTATAGGTTTACTGCCAAAATTAAATGGGGTGAAAACCTCAACATAACTTGATTGCGGAAAACATATAAACTATATAAGTAATAAAATAATATCAATATGCAATGCAGACCACTCAAGTGTCTCAATGAATAAAAAACATACATAAATTTGCTTTCCTCCTCCACAAAGCATTAAATTAATAAATTGAGAAATAGTCACCAAATTATTTAATTCTTTCTACACCTCCCAAAGAAACCTTGCAGAAAACGTCGATTTATTGATTAACTCAAAAAAGATTATTAAATTTCCAAGTAGATAACTTCTGATGTCACGTCGGTATAAGTAGATAATAATTATTTGCAAAATAATCACTTCACTACTTTTACTTTTCTATATTGTGCTAAAACTGATTTCCGTAACGATTTACACATAATACATTTAGTAACCATTGTATGTTTTTTATCGATCAAACAGGTGGTTCGGCAGCAGGAGCAGCAGCAGGCGCAGCTTCAGGTACCTACATAATGGTTTAACTTATTTATTTGAAATGCTTCGATTGCAGCTTTTACGCAGCTCTATGTTTAGTGACTATTGACTGCCACGTTCATGGTTTATATTTGATCGCGACCGCGGATATGATCTTCAACGCTTGAACTTTCGCAAATGCTCTTCTAGCTGGCTAGCATGTTCTAGTAGAAAAACTTGACGCCAATTAACTGAAGGTTCCTTGAGAATCAGTTCCTGTTTCGGGTTTTGACAGTTTAACATCATAATAGCTAAAGAGAAAAAAAAAACATTAATTTAAAAATAACACAGTATCAAGCATGACACTGTGAGTGGGTAACACATTTTTTAAATAAATAATGTGGATATTAATATATCAACAATACCGCGTGGGATTGGAATCGATAACTGAATGTGTTCCAACTCTGCTTATTGTCAAATATACAAAATCAGTACTTAATATTATCCAAGCAGTAAATGACACAGACACTCGTAATCTTTATCTTTATCTAATAATGACAACGATTCACTCTATTGGTTTTCAAATTAATATCACCTAATAATGCTTAGAAATTAAAATATAACGCGATCAAAATTTATATACGAGGTGAGATGATGCGAGTGTGCTTGATTCCCGGCATCCCTAGGTAGCACTCCTTTTAATAGAAATACACGTGTACAATACATGGCTATGTTTAACTTAAAATAAAATTACCTTTACTGTTGTACAGGTGGTGGTTCAGCAACAGCAGCGTCTGCAGCTAGCGCTTCAGAGCATAGCGGAGGCAAAAAAGATTGCGGCAAACACTATGGAGGTAAAATATCACCACAAGGTACAAATCAGTTACGAGAGATTTACTTAGTATCCGTTCATTGACAGCCCTATATATTTTTGCCATAGATATTGTTAGTTTGCTCTCGTTTCCAAAATGTCGCTACCAAACTAGTACCTAATAGGGGAAAACGTTGACAATACATGATTTCAGAAAATATTAAATAAACTAATAAACTTTAATAAAATATCAACATATGTTAATATATAATATCAATTGCAATGTATACCACTCAAGTCTCTGATTGAAATAAAAAAAAATACATATTTGCTTACCTCCTATAAAAAGCATTATATTAATAAATTGAGAAATTGTTGCCATAAAATTTAATTCTTTCAACACCTCCCGACGAAACCTTGCGTAAAGCGTAAATTTATTGATTAACTTAAAACAAATTAAAGTTCTTACAGTTCTAAGAACAAGCATATACTGACTTCACATCGGTGTATGTAGATAATAATTATTGAAAAAATAATCAATACACTACTTCTACTTTCATTTTATTTTCGATAACTGATGTCCGTAATGATTTACACATATATTAAGTGACCATTGTTTGCTCTTTAACTTCAGGTCACAAAGGTGGTTCGGCAGCAGCAGCAGCAACAGCAACAGCCGCAGGTTCAGGTACTTTCAGAGTAGTTTAACTTATTTATTTGAAATACTTCGATATAAAGGAATTTTGCAGCACTTATGGCCCAGAGGCTATGTGTAGTGACTATTGACTGCCAAGTTCATGGTTTGTATTTGATCACGTCCGCGAAAATTTTCTTCAATGCTCGAGATTTCGCAAATGCTCTGCTGGCTAGCTAGCATCTACTAGTAGAAAAACTGGTCGCCAATGAACTAATAGTGTGTTTTGGCAGCTGACCTCGAGAATCAGTTCCGATTCCAGGTTATGCCTGTTTCACATCTTCCATCATCGCTTACCAGAGGGCGAGGTTATAGTCATAGAAATGTCTATTGAAAAATAATACAGTAACAAGCATGAAACTGTGAGTGGGTAACATATTTTTAAGTTTTTTTTTTATGTTATTATGACAGAACAAGCACGAGGCCCACTTGATGTTATGCGGACTAACGTCTGCCGACAAAACATGTATTTCGTCACAAGTCACTAATTGCACTGCGCCTGTCACTTTGAGACGTAGTTGTTAGTTTCCTGTGCCTGTAAATTCACTGGCTCTCTAGGAGTGGTGCTGGGACACACCGTTAGGTGTTTGGCGACAGATTTATAACTTGAAGGTAGTCGCTCGGCAGTCGGCATTCGCAAAATGACCTTCCACCATGCGGTGAAGCTCAAGCCCGCGGCGGAATTCAAACAATGGACCACCTGCGTGGCAGTTCATAGCCAATGCCACTGAGCCATCACTGCTTCAAAATATATAAGGAGAATATTAATATATCAACAATGCTGCACG
Organism: Plagodis dolabraria; assembly: GCA_963854805.1. Lineage (NCBI taxonomy): Eukaryota > Metazoa > Arthropoda > Insecta > Lepidoptera > Geometridae > Plagodis > Plagodis dolabraria. The sequence goes on along the minus strand of OY978468.1, from coordinate 17,142,668 downwards.
GGCTGCACACCACCCCTCGCATTATTGTATAAATATATATATAAGTTTATTCAAAGAAACAAGACACTAATACCAGAACAAAAACTATAACATAGCTATCACTTTAACAGCAGTTCTATCTATCGTTGAAACCGTGTCATTGCTCATTCAGTGACCCTAGTACAAATTGTTAGTGCATTGTTACCTATTTGCGTAAGTTTTGGGTGCATAATAAAGTGACAGAGATAACTAAGCATCAAAGCAGTTCAAACAAAACTCTGCCTGAATGGCATGCAAATATTTCAACATGCTTAATATACAATTCGAGAAACAATTTAACAATTTCCAACACATAAAACCATAAAATAATATTTAAAATTAATTTCCTTGCCAATATTTTAAATAATAATTCATTGCTAAATTGTATATTACAAAAAATAATTAGTGAACTACACAGTTAATTATTTTAATGTCAAACTACTTTATTATTATATCTGGAACTATAACTATATACTGGAATCAGCTGATTTGCCTGTGTATAAATTAAATAGTTTTTTATTTAAAAATGAGTTATATTAGCATAGAAGATTTAGAAAAGGTGTTAGCGAAGTTTCTAATACCATTTGGAAATAAGATAACCGATATCGTGCAAGTAGAAGTAAAGCGATTAGAAGCCAAGATCGATTTTACATGGACCCAAAGGAAAAACGACATCATTGAGGAACAATCAAACCCGTCCTTGGCGAGATCTGATATGGACCAACCAGCGCAGCAATCGGACAGAAGGACACAACCTACAAGCTCCAAAGGTATGAAAAAAACACCCACAGTCAAAACTACGAGTGCATCAACAGTACCTGCCTTGCAACCTCCTTCTATGACAGCGCGCTCACAGCGTGCCAAAACACGCGCCGACGTACAAAGTACTAATAACACCCGTATTAATAAAGATATAACACCTTCCACAAAAACTGTTCCACTGTTAACAAAGTCACTGAATACTCGGGGACTACAAATGACATGTACTCCAACATCCATTGTCACGAACACAAAAAATACACCACTGACACTGACGACCCCAGAAAATATATTCGAAAGCATTCGATTTGATGAGCCAGCAGAAGACCAAACACCATCAAGTGACGCTCCGTGGCAAACAGTCCAACATAAACAAAAATATTATCGTCGGCCTAACCACAGGAATGTTATTCACGGAAACGGAACCGCCGATGAAGACCTACATGTCGTTGAGCGAGTAAAACGTATACACGTATGTTTTCTGAAGCAAGACACAACCGAAAATTCCCTAAAAGAATATATGAAAAAGAAAAATTTTTCTACTGATTACGTAGTTAAAAAACTGACACTTAAACACCAGCATTACGCTTCTTTTGTTATCACTGTCCCTAATAGCAAGTTTGACTTTTTTATGAGGGCTGAAAACTGGCCAAAACAAATAGAGGTAAGCCCGTGGTTTCATAACAGCGGCGGACGTGCGAGGCGCATGTCCACCCTCTCATCCAGCCACGAGTCAACTAGCGGTTCGTCCCGAGCCCGAGCCACAGAACGAAGGGGCCACCAACCGGTCTGCGCACGCGTCCCGGACAAATGCTAGTTGCGACCGGTTACGTTATATACCTTCGCGAGTAATTGTAATGTGCCACCAAAACATCGCTTCACTAAATAGTAAGACCCACAAGTTGGAAGTCTTACTTGAGAACGATCTTAGGTGTGATATCCTAGCTTTAACTGAGCACTGGTTAACTGAACCTAATCTAAAATGTATCGATCTTAACGGGCATAAGTTAGTCTCACATTATTGTAGAAGCCGAATAGCTCATGGAGGGTCATGTATATTTGTAAACAAAGACGTTAAATGTATCGAAAATGTTAACTTAGTAACACTGTCTGTAGAACGAGATTGTGAAATTTCAGCTATTGACTTACTAGATTTTGGTATAACTGTTATTTGTATATATCGAACTGGTTTGGCTCATGTCAATGATTTCTTTGCTTGTTTTGAACGACTGCTCGATAAGCTAAGCGAGGACGATACAAAATTTGTCATATTAGGGGACATAAATATTAATGTCATAGGTAACATTAACTCGGAACAGAAAAAACTTACTGATTTAATGAACACCCATAATATGTATCATGCTGTGGACTTTCCAACCCGTATTACGTCATCAACATCTACTAGCCTTGACATTTTATTCTCAAACCTACCATCTGGGACAGTTCAAGCTTCCCCATTGGCCACCAATCTCAGCGATCATCACGCTGTCCGGGGAGAAGTTACATGTACACAGAGTGCTCCAGAACTTCCCACCCGTCTTGTAAGAGATTTTTCACAGCACAACCGTATGAACTTTGTTGCATCGGTCGACAGCGTCGACTGGTACGAAATTCATAGGCGCAACCAATATGTTGATGAATTTGCTATAGCAGTTACCAATATTATTAAAAATAAATATGACATATGTTTCCCATTAAAACGCAAACCAAACAAAAATCTAGACACGTCATGGGTTAATTCCGACATAATAAATTTTAAGCAATTACTTTTTGACATAACAGACCTACAAAATTCATATCCAAATAATTCCATAATTAATTTGTTTCTGAAAAATCTTAATGAAAAATATGACATACTAATATACAACCAAAAAACAAACTACTATAATAGAATAATACAAAATAGCAATAACGCATCGAAGTCTATGTGGAATATTGTGAACAAAGAAAGGGGAAAGAAGAACGCTCTAAAAATCGATTTTTCTGAAGTAATTAAAGACTCGAAGGGTCAAATGTTTGACACGCTTAAGGAAGCGGTAAATTCAATTAATTCGCGATTTTTGAGTGCTTCTGTGGCGTGCGGTGCACCTAAGGCAGACCTTGCTAGTGTAAGCAACTCCTTGGTAGCACTATGCACGCCCGCGGATCGTACTATGAGACTTTTAAATTTTACAACTGATGAAGTATATAACATAGTAACTACACGGATACACCCCAAGCGGACGAAAGATGTACATGGAATATCCATGGAACTTATTAGAATGGCTATATCATCGCTCGCCCCCGTATTAGCTTTCCTGTTTAATTTATGCCTTAAAAATGGTACGTATCCAACTGCTATGAAGGTAACAAGAGTGGCTCCGATATATAAAGGAAAAGGTAAGCGAGAAGATATGGATGCTTATAGACCTGTGTCCATCATACCTGCTGTGGCAAAAATATTTGAAAATGGTTTGAGTTCGAGGCTCTTAGAGTTTTTGACATCAACGAATGCCCTATCAGATCGCCAGTACGCATACCGTGAAGGTAGATCCACCACCTCTGTAACGAGGGAAGTAGTTCACTGTGTTTTGGCTGCTCGCGAGCGCAGGCAGCATGTTGCTGTTCTATGCTGCGACCTCTCGAAGGCTTTTGACGTCGCAGACCATGAAGTTCTTGCTCTGAAACTTAAGCACTATGGGATTGAGGGTAAAACGTATGCGGTACTGGCTGATATGATGCGGGGTCGCTCTCAGATAGTAGTTTCGGGAGATGGAAAAACATGCTCCGATGCCATGTTTGCCATGATGGGAGTGGCACAGGGCTCATCTGTTTCAAATATTATGTTTTCCCTTCTCCTGAATGATCTGCCTGTGGCTGTGACAAGTGCAAACATATTTATGTACGCTGACGACGTTGCTGCAGTGGTTACAGCACCCACAGTGGATCAGCTAGAACAGAAGCTGAATATTGCGGCGTGTGACTTGGCCCAGTGGTTTCAAATGAACGGCCTAGTATTAAACTTAGCAAAGACACACTTTATCCACTTCTGTCTATCAGGCCACGTTACGAGACCACTATCGGTCTCAGTAGACCAGGTCAAGATAGAGCAAGTAGCTAGTACACCCTTTTTGGGATTTGAAATTGACAGGAGCCTGACGTGGGACAGCCACATTCATAAGGTTTGTGGCAAAATAAGCAGTGCATGCTTTGCACTCAGGAGGGTTTCCAGGGTGGTCTCCGTGGAGGTGGCGCGAGCATGCTATTTCGCTACGGTTCAGTCCGTGATCCAGTACGGCACAGAGCTATGGGGGCGCGCTGCTGATTGGGAGCGCGTCTTCAGAATGCAAAAGCGTGCCGTAAGGGCCATTGTGCGAGTACCACAAGACATCTCTGCGAGACCTTTCTTTGCACAGCTTGGAATCCTCACACTGCCCTCCTTATTAATCCTTCAGGTGGCAGTGTTTGTGAGAAATCACCCTGACCTGTTCAAAAGATACAGAGACGTGCATCACTACAATACTCGCAATGCTGGTAAGCTAATAGCTGTCCCACGCTCCTTGTCAAAGTCAAGCAAGCTGACACATGTTATGGGACCAACAGTATATAATCGACTGCCGGATTACATTTCGGAAGCCGCAAGCTTTACTGCCTTTAAATCGCGCCTAAAGAGCTGGCTCATCGAGCAAAGTTTTTATTCGCTAGATGAATTTTTTAGTCTGTAAATAAATAATGACTTTACAAGTAGTTTACAATTTTGTAAGAATGATTTTATTTGTATCAACGATTTATGTAATTGATTTATAATCAACAAAGTGCATAGTACAAAAAGTATACCTACATAATTGTGTTGTGTAGCTGTATATAATTTTTTTATTTATCATAAGATTTGACTTGTAAACTAATGTTTATTAATAAATTACTATGACTATGACTATGACTATGACTATATCAAAATTGAATCGTTTTAAAAGTCTTATATCGAATATTTGCATTTTTCCAACAATAAAATGAAAAATATGTTTTAATAAATTTAAGTCACCTCTTTTGATTATGTCTGGTAAAGTATTATAAACTCGAGTTCCCACTTTATTTGCATTTTGTTGGCTTGGCATAAGTCGTTGAATACAAATGACAAAATTATGAGGATATCTTCTTCAATCTAATCTGTCATTTCACTATAAAACTAGAAATTATCTGCCATAATAACTGTTAGTTCGCTCTCGTTTCCTATAGGTTTACTGCCAAAATTAAATGGGGTGAAAACCTCAACATAACTTGATTGCGGAAAACATATAAACTATATAAGTAATAAAATAATATCAATATGCAATGCAGACCACTCAAGTGTCTCAATGAATAAAAAACATACATAAATTTGCTTTCCTCCTCCACAAAGCATTAAATTTATAAATTGAGAAATAGTCACCAAATTATTTAATTCTTTCTACACCTCCCAAAGAAACCTTGCAGAAAACGTCGATTTATTGATTAATTCAAAAAAGATTATTAAATTTCCAAGTAGATAACTTCTGATGTCACGTCGGTATAAGTAGATAATAATTATTTGCAAAATAATCACTTCACTACTTTTACTTTCCTATATTGTGCTAAAACTGATTTCCGTAACGATTTACACATAATACATTTAGTAACCATTGTATTTTTCTTATCGATCAAACAGGTGGTTCGGCAGCAGGAGCAGCAGCAGGCGCAGCTTCAGGTACCTACATAATGGTTTAACTTATTTATTTGAAATGCTTCGATTGCAGCTTTTACGCAGCTCTATGTTTAGTGACTATTGACTGCCACGTTCATGGTTTATATTTGATCGCGACCGCGGATATGATCTTCAACGCTTGAAATTTCGCAAATGCTCTTCTAGCTGGCTAGCATGTTCTAGTAGAAAAACTTGACGCCAATTAACTGAAGGTTCCTTGAGAATCAGTTCCTGTTTCGGGTTTTGACAGTTTAACATCATAATAGCTTAATATAAAAAAAAACATTAATTTAAAAAAACACGTGAGTGGGTAACACATTTTTTAAATAAATAATGTGGATATTAATATATCATCAATACCGCGTGGGATCGGAATCGATAACTGAATGTGTTCCAACTCTGCTTATTGTCAAATATACAAAATCAGTACTTAATATTATCCAAGCAGTAAATGACACAGACACTCGTAATCTTTATCTTTATCTCATAATGACAACGATTCACTCTATTTGTTTTCAAATTAATATCACCTAATAATGATAAGAAATTAAAATATAAAGCGATCAAAATGTATATACGAGGTGAGATGATGCGAGTGTGCTTGATTCCCGGCATCCCTAAGTAGCACTCCTTTTAATAGAAATACACGTGTACAATACATGGCTATGTTTAACTTAATATAAAATTACCTTTACTGTTGTACAGGTGGTGGTTCAGCAACAGCAGCGTCTGCAGCTAGCGCTTCTGGGCATAGCGGAGGCAAAAACGATTGCGGCAAACACTATGGAGGTAAAATATCACCACAAGGTACAAATCAGTTACGAGAGATTTACTTAGTATCCGTTCATTGACAGCCCTATATATTTTTTCGGAGTTTGTTCTATGCAAATGACAGTAATATAAATAATCAGATTTGAGAACAAGAGGCAGATACTACTGGCGGAACTGGAAGTGCGGCCACCAAAGCGAATGCAAACTCGATTCAGTACAAAACAAAAAGCTGTGATTAGTGCGTCACATCAGCTACAGATTTTTAGACAAAGTTGTCAAAGTTAAAATCGTTCTGCGGCGCTCATATGAAAGTCAATTAAAAATGTTGATATACATATATGTTTTCTTTATTCAAAGGTGTTATATATGTCTCTATAGCACATTTATGCTGAAGGTACGAAGAACGGACAAGAAATACAGAGCCATATTTTTTTTAAATATCTTTTAACAATGTTACAATGTACAATATAATATTATTACAATATGTATTTAAATTTCGTGGGTGGTATTTTGGCGTTAAAATAATCACAAACAGGATAGAAGGTCGTCTTAATCAAATGTATTTCATATTTTATTTGAGTTTTTCTTTTGTGGGAATTGTAATAATATCTCTAGGAACTTTATTTATAAAATCGCTTTCAATTCCTTCATAAGGACTATCCATCTTAGCTAATTGTATCTTTGTTTCTAGTCTTATAATCTTGATTGTCACCTTTGAATTTAAATTTACAGAAGCATATTATTTGCACGCGTTTGTTAGACAAAGATTGTCTCAGAATCCGCTGTAGCTTCCCACTGCTGTACACCAAACGACAAATAACTGTCGAAGCACCCAAAATAAACAAGTCTAACTGTAGCTACATCCGTTAACTGTTTTTTCGTATGATCATGTACATAAAGATTAGTCTACAAAGTAGAATGCATTTTGATATCCTTGGATTCACCTTCGAAATATGTATATATAAAAAAATATTAAAAACGAATTGACAATGACTAATATTGTCTAAATGCTTTGATTATAGTAGCTGTAATGTTGTATATAGTTCGTAGTAATTTGTTAGTTAAGGCATACCGCTGGTAAAATAAATAAGAATGTTTATATTTGTACTAATTTGCTAAGGTTTTGGGTCTGAAAATAGTTTGATGTAAATGATTCTAATGTCAAATTACAATACATTATTATACTATTTTTATCACTTTAAAAGTCTTTTATCGTGTGCCAGGATTTTTCATATAATTTATTAAAATAATTTTATTAATTATTTTCTATATAGTCCGTTTTTTTATTTCTTTTAGGCGATAGGCTAGCCTCTGACCACTATCTCACCTGATGGTAAGTGATGATGTGGTCGAAAATGTTGTTCAAGCTAACCTAAAATTATTAACTCTAAAGTACAATGCCAGAGCACACCGTTTGGTTCTTGGGGACAAGTTTTCTACTTGAGGTTAGTAGCTAGACAGGCGGGCATTCGTAAAACGCCCTACCATCATGCTATATGCGCAATCGCAATACAGCAACTGGTACCGAAGGCTTTAACGTGCCCTACGACGCACGGGTACACTCAGTAGTAATGTCACTATCGGTTACCCGTCCTAGTGCGACGAACGTTGCTTAACTTCGCTGATCGGTTAATTACGGCTTAGCAATCTTCGCTACGAGCGTTTCTAAATTTTTCAAAATTTGGTCAGTTAAAGTATTATTAACTCGAATTGCCATACAATTAGCATTTTGCGTGGTGAACACTAGTCATTGAATAAGCACGTAAAACTTATAAGGATATCGTTATAGTTTATATAAACAAAAATGTTTACGTTTATTGCCATAGATATTGTTAGTTTGCTCTCGTTTCCAAAATGTCGCTACCAAACAAGTACCTAATAGGGGAAAACGTTGACAATACATGATTTCAGAAAATATTAAATAAACTAAAAAACTTTAATAAAATATCAACATAAGTAAAAATATAATATCAATTGCAATGTATACCACTCAAGTCTCTGATTGAAATAAAAAAAAAATACATATTTGCTTACCTCCTATAAAAAGCATTATATTAAAAAATTGAGAAATTGTTGCCATAAAATTTAATTCTTTCAACACCTCCCGACGAAACCTTGCGTAAAGCGTAAATTTATTGATTAACTTAAAACAAATTATAGTTCTTACAGTCCTAAGAACAAGCATATACTGACTTCACATCGGTGTATGTAGATAATAATTATTGAAAAAATAATCAATACACTACTTCTACTTTCATTTTATTATCGATAACTGATGTCCGTAATGATTTACACATATATTAAGTGACCATTGTTTGCTCTTTAACTTCAGGTCAAAAAGGTGGTTCGGCAACAGCAGCAGCAACAGCAACAGCCGCAGGTTCAGGTACTTTCAGAGTAGTTTAACTTATTTATTTGAAATACTTCGATATAAAGGAATTTTGCAGCACTTATGGCCCAGAGGCTATGTTTAGTGACTATTGACTGCCAAGTTCATGGTTTGTATTTGATCACGTCCGCGGATATTTTCTTCAATGCTCGAGATTTCGCAAATGCTCTTCTGGCTAGCTAGCATCTATTAGTAGAAAAACTGGTCGCCAATGAACTAATAGTGTGTTTTGGCAGCTGACCTCGAGAATCAGTTCCGATTCCAGGTTATGCCTGTTTCACATCTTCCATCATCGCTTACCAGAGGGCGAGGTTATAGTCATAGAAATGTCTATTGAAAAATAATACAGTAACAAGCATGAAACTGTGAGTGGGTAACATATTTTTAAGTTTTTTTTTATGTTATTGTGACAGAACAAGCACGAGGCCCACTTGATGTTAAGCGGACTAACGTCTGCCGACAAAAGATGTATTTCGTCACAAGTCACTAATTGCACTGCGCCTGTCACTTTGAGACATAGTTATTAGTTTCCTGTAACTGTAAATTCACTGGCTCTCTAGGAGTGGTGCTGGGACACACCGTTAGGTGTTTGGCGACAGATTTATAGCTTGAAGGTAGTCGCTCGGCAGTCAGCATTCGCAAAATGTCATTTCACTATAAAACTAGAAATTATCTGCCATAATAACTGTTAGTTCGCTCTCGTTTCCTATAGGTTTACTGCCAAAATTAAATGGGGTGAAAACCTCAACATAACTTGATTGCGGAAAACATATAAACTATATAAGTAATAAAATAATATCAATATGCAATGCAGACCACTCAAGTGTCTCAATGAATAAAAAACATACATAAATTTGCTTTCCTCCTCCACAAAGCATTAAATTAATAAATTGAGAAATAGTCACCAAATTATTTAATTCTTTCTACACCTCCCAAAGAAACCTTGCAGAAAACGTCGATTTATTGATTAATTCAAAAAAGATTATTAAATTTCCAAGTAGATAACTTCTGATGTCACGTCGGCATAAGTAGATAATAATTATTTGCAAAATAATCACTTCACTACTTTTACTTTCCTATATTGTGCTAAAACTGATTTCCGTAACGATTTACACATAATACATTTAGTAACCATTGTATTTTTCTTATCGATCAAACAGGTGGTTCGGCAGCAGGAGCAGCAGCAGGCGCAGCTTCAGGTACCTACATAATGGTTTAACTTATTTATTTGAAATGCTTCGATTGCAGCTTTTACGCAGCTCTATGTTTAGTGACTATTGACTGCCACGTTCATGGTTTATATTTGATCGCGACCGCGGATATGATCTTCAACGCTTGAAATTTCGCAAATGCTCTTCTAGCTGGCTAGCATGTTCTAGTAGAAAAACTTGACGCCAATTAACTGAAGGTTCCTTGAGAATCAGTTCCTGTTTCGGGTTTTGACAGTTTAACATCATAATAGCTTAATATAAAAAAAAACATTAATTTAAAAAAACACGTGAGTGGGTAACACATTTTTTAAATAAATAATGTGGATATTAATATATCAACAATACCGCGTGGGATTGGAATCGATAACTGAATGTGTTCCAACTCTGCTTATTGTCAAATATACAAAATCAGTACTTAATATTATCCAAGCAGTAAATGACACAGACACTCGTAATCTTTATCTTTATCTAATAATGACAACGATTCACTCTATTGGTTTTCAAATTAATATCACCTAATAATGATTAGAAATTAAAATATAACGCGATCAAAATTTATATACGAGGTGAGATGATGCGAGTGTGCTTGATTCCCGGCATCCCTAGGTAGCACTCCTTTTAATAGAAATACACGTGTACAATACATGGCTATGTTTAACTTAAAATAAAATTACCTTTACTGTTGTACAGGTGGTGGTTCAGCAACAGCAGCGTCTGCAGCTAGCGCTTCAGAGCATAGCGGAGGCAAAAAAGATTGCGGCAAACACTATGGAGGTAAAATATCACCACAAGGTACAAATCAGTTACGAGAGATTTACTTAGTATCCGTTCATTGACAGCCCTATATATTTTTGCCATAGATATTGTTAGTTTGCTCTCGTTTCCAAAATGTCGCTACCAAACTAGTACCTAATAGGGGAAAACGTTGACAATACATGATTTCAGAAAATATTAAATAAACTAATAAACTTTAATAAAATATCAACATAAGTTAATATATAATATCAATTGCAATGTATACCACTCAAGTCTCTGATTGAAATAAAAAAAAAATACATATTTGCTTACCTCCTATAAAAAGCATTATATTAATAAATTGAGAAATTGTTGCCATAAAATTTAATTCTTTCAACACCTCCCGACGAAACCTTGCGTAAAGCGTAAATTTATTGATTAACATAAAACAAATTATAGTTCTTACAGTCCTAAGGCCAAGTATATACTGACTTCACATCGGTGTATGTAGATAATAATTATTGACAAAATAATCAATACACTACTTCTACTTTCATTTTATTTTCGATAACTGATGTCCGTAATGATTTACACATATATTAAGTGACCATTGTTTGCTCTTTAACTTCAGGTCACAAAGGTGGTTCGGCAGCAGCAGCAGCAACAGCAACAGCCGCAGGTTCAGGTACTTTCAGGGTAGTTTAACTTATTTATTTGAAATACTTCGATATAAAGGAATTTTGCAGCACTTATGGCCCAGAGGCTATGTTTAGTGACTATTGACTGCCAAGTTCATGGTTTGTATTTGATCACGCCCGCGGAAATTTTCTTCAATGCTCGAGATTTCGCAAATGCTCTGCTGGCTAGCTAGCATCTACTAGAAGAAAAACTGGTCGCCAATGAACTAATAGTGTGTTTTGGCAGCTGACCTCTAGAATCAGTTCCGATTCCAGGTTATGCCTGTTTCACATCTTCCATCATCGCTTACCAGAGGGCGAGGTTATAGTCATAGAAATGTCTATTGAAAAATAATACAGTAACAAACATGAAACTGTGAGTGGGTAACATATTTTTAAGTTTTTTTTTTATGTTATTGTGACAGAACAAGCACGAGGCCCACTTGATGTTATGCGGACTAACGTCTGCCGACAAAACATGTATTTCGTCACAAGTCACTAATTGCACTGCGCCTGTCACTTTGAGACGTAGTTGTTAGTTTCCTGTGCCTGTAAATTCACTGGCTCTCTAGGAGTGGTGCTGGGACACACCGTTAGGTGTTTGGCGACAGATTTATAACTTGAAGGTAGTCGCTCGGCAGTCGGCATTCGCAAAATGACCTTCCACCATGCGGTGAAGCTCAAGCCCGCGGCGGAATTCAAACAATGGACCACCTGCGTGGCAGTTCATAGCCAATGCCACTGAGCCATCACTGCTTCAAAATATATAAGGAGAATATTAATATATCAACAATGCTGCACGGGCTGCACACCACCCCTCGTATTATTATATAAATATATATATATATATATAAGTTTATTCAAAGAAACAAGACACTCATACCAGAACAAAAACTATAACATAGATGTCACTTTAACAGCAGTTCTATCTATTGTTGAAACCGTGTCATTGCTCATTCAGTGACCCTAGTACAAATTGTTAGTGCACTGTTACCTATTTGCGTAAGTTTTGGGTGCATAATAAAGTGACAGAGATAAATAAGCATAAAAGCAGTTCAAACAAAACTCTGCCTGAATGGCATGCAAATATTTCAACATGCTTAATATACAATTCCATAAAATAATATTTAAAATTTATTTCCTTGCCAATATTTTAAATAATAATTTATTGCTAAATTGTATATTACAAAAAATAATAAGTAAACTACACAGTTAATTATTTAAATGTCAAACTACTTTATTATATAAAAATTGAATCGTTTTAAAAGTCTTTATCGAATATTTGCATTTTTCCAACAATAAAATGAAAAATATGTTTTAATAAATTTAAGTCACCTCTTTTCATTATGTCTGGTAAAGTATTATAAACTCGAGTTCCCACTTTATTTGCATTTTGTTGGCTTGGCATAAGTCGTTGAATACAAATGACAAAATTATGAGGATATCTTCTTCAATCTAATCGGTCATTTCACTATAAAACTAGAAATTATCTGCCATAATAACTGTTAGTTCGCTCTCGTTTCCTATAGGTTTACAGCCAAAATTAAATGGGGTGAAAACCTCAACATAACTTGATTGCGGAAAACATATAAACTATATAAGTAATAAAATAATATCAATATGCGATGCAGACCACTCAAGTGTCACAATGAATAAAAAACATACATAAATTTGCTTTCCTCCTCCACAAAGCATTTTAATAATAAATTGAGAAATAGTCACCAAATTATTTAATTCTTTCTACACCTCCCAAAGAAACCTTGCAGAAAACGTCGATTTATTGATTAACTCTAAAACGATTATTAAATTTCCAAGTAGATAACTTCTGATGTCACGTCGGTATAAGTAGATAATAATTATTTGCAAAATAATCACTTCACTACTTTTACTTTCCTATATTGTGCTAACACTGATTTCCGTAACGATTTACACATAATACATTTAGTAACCATTGTATGTTTTTTATCGATCAAACAGGTGGTTCGGCAGCAGGAGCAGCAGCAGGCGCAGCTTCAGGTACCTACATAATGGTTTAACTTATTTATTTGAAATGCTTCGATTGCAGCTTTTACGCAGCTCTATGTTTAGTGACTATTGACTGCCACGTTCATGGTTTATATTTGATCGCGAACGCGGGTATGATCTTCAACGCTTGAAATTTCGCAAATGCTCTTCTAGCTGGCTAGCATGTTCTAGTAGAAAAACTTGACGCCAATTAACTGAAGGTTCCTTGAGAATCAGTTCCTGTTTCGGGTTTTGACAGTTTAACATCATAATAGCTTAAGAGAAAAAAAAACATTAATTTAAAAATAACACAGTATCAAGCATAACACTGTGAGTGGGTAACACATTTTTTAAATAAATAATGTGGATATTAATATATCAACAATACCGCGTGGGATTGGAATCGATAACTGAATGTGTTCCAACTCTGCTTATTGTCAAATATACAAAATCAGTACTTAATATTATCCAAGCAGTAACTGACACAGACACTCGTAATCTTTATCTTTATCTAATAATGACAACGATTCACTCTATTTGTTTTCAAATTAATATCACCTAATAATGATTAGAAATTAAAATATAACGCGATCAAAATTTATATACGAGGTGATATGATGCGAGTGTGCTTGATTTCCGGCATCCCTAGGTAGCACTCCTTTTAATAGAAATACACGTGTACAATACATGGCTATGTTTAACTTAATATAAAATTACCTTTACTGTTGTACAGGTGGTGGTTCAGCAACAGCAGCGTCTGCAGCTAGCGCTTCTGGGCATAGCGGAGGCAAAAAAGATTGCGGCAAACACTATGGAGGTAAAATATCACCACAAGGTACAAATCAGTTACGAGTCATTTACTTAGTATCCGTTCATTGACAGCCCTATATATCTTTTCGGAGTTTGTTCTATGCAAATGACAGTAATATAAATAATCAGATTTGAGAACAAGAGGCAGATACTACTGGCGGAACTGGAAGTGCGGCCACCAAAGCGAATGCAAACTCGATTCAGTACAAAACAAAAAGCTGTGATTAGTGCGTCACATCAGCAACATATTTTTAGACAAAGTTGTCAAAGTTAAAATCGTTCTGCGGCGCTCATATGAAAGTCAATTAAAAATGTTGATATATATGTTTTCTTTATTCAAAGGTGTTATAGATGTCTCTATAGCACATTTATGCTGAAGGTACGAAGAACGGACAAGAAATACAGAGCCATATTTTTTTTAAATATCTTTTAACAATGTTACAAAGTACAATATAATATTATTACAATATGTATTTAAATTTCGTGGGTGGTATTTTGGCGTTAAAATAATCACAAACAGGATAGAAGGTCGTCTTAATCAAATGTAGTTCATATTTTATTTGAATTTTTCTTTTGTGGGAATTGTAATAATATCTCTAGGAACTTTATTTATAAAATCGCTTTCAATTTCTTCATAAGGACTATCCATCTTAGCTAATTGTATCTTTGTTTATAGTCTTATAATCTTGATTGTCACTTTTGAATTTAAATTTACAGAAGCATATTATCTGCACGCGTTTGTTAGACAAAGATTGTCTCAGAATCCGCTGTAGCTTCCCACTGCTATACACCAAACGACAAATAACTGTCGAAGCACCCAAAATAAACAAGTCTAACTGTAGCTACATCCGTTAACTGTTTTTTCGTATGATCATGTACATAAAGATTAGTCTACAAAGTAGAATGCATTTTGATATCCTTGGATTCACCTACGAAATATGTATATATAAAAAAATATTTGTAAAAAAATTTTTAGAGCATTTCAATTTCAAGGCAAAATACTTGAAATTGAAATGCTCTTAGATAAATATCCTTTTGATATATTATGCTTTACTGAAACATGGCTAAGAGCTGATACAATGTTATTTAATGTTAAGAATTTTAGTGTAGGCAGTGCGTTTAACAGATCATCTGCAGAAGGAGGAGGGTGTATTATTCTTGTAAAAAATAACTTAAAATTTAAAGAACGCCGTGACTTAGTCAGATGTTCTGTTGAACGTGTCTGTGAAGTTGCTTGTGTGGAGGTGGACAGGCATCTTGTGTTGTGTGTATATCGACCACCAACAGATGAAGGTCGTGCTCAAAATTTTACAGAATTCTTAGCCACTCTGGAAAGTATACTACTAAAAATTTCTAAATGTAAAAAACCCATATTTGTATGTGGTGATTTTAATGTCGATATTTTATTGAAATCTAAAAATAAGACTGATCTTATTTCATTGTTTAAGTCATTTAATTTGAAATTTCTATTCTGTGAGCCCACTAGAATAACAGATACTTCAGCTACCTGTATAGACAATATATACTCGAACTGTAAGACTAAACAAAAGTCAATAATGAAGGGTGTTAGATCTGATCATGAGGGCCTGGCAATTAGATTTGATGGAAGCAGAGAAACAGCAAGGTATGAAATTGAACATAGGCCGTTAACAACCAGTAGGCTAGAAATACTCAGTACCAATATAGAAGCTAAGCTTGCCATTACAAGTTTTTCTCATAGTGACCCGAATGACATTTATAATAGTTTATTCTCTCTAGTAAATACTGAGTTTCAAAAAGTTTGTCCAAAAATAAAGAAACAAGTAAATGGAAAGTTGAAGTTCGGTGATTGGGCAACTACAGGTATTCGAAAAAGTAGAGATTATTTGTATGATCTGTATCGCAGGAAGAATTTGACATCCTGCAAGCAGTTTTGTGATTATGTTAGGAACTATTCAAAAATGTTTAAGTCTGTTTGCTTGTGTGCTAAATCTCTTTTTATTAGAAATAAAATTAGCAAGTCTAAAAATAAAATAAAAACCATTTGGAATACTATAAATACTGAGACCGGAAAAAATAAACCTAGAGATTCTACATATGTCTTAAATGTTGATAAAAATCAAATATCTGATCCAATACAAGTGGCAAATATATTTGACAATTTTTTTTCTAACTTACCCCTAGAAGTCACTAAGTCATTGGATGCATGTCCCGATGTAGCAGAAACTCTGCTAATACATAATTTCCCCTGCAAATCGCCAGACTTTTCTTTCAGACACACAACAATATTTGAAATTATAAAGACATTTAAAAATTTAAATATTAAGAGCACCGAAGACTTGTGGGGTATGTCAGTTAAAGTGGAAGAGTCTATAATATGCATTATTGCACCATATTTAAAAACAATATTCAATCTTTGTATTGATAAAGGAAACTTCCCCGACTTAATGAAACAAAGTAAAATCACTCCAATTTTGAAGTCGGGGGCTACATCTGACCCTTGCAATTACAGACCTATTTCTATCTTACCTGTTCTGAGTAAAGTATTCGAAAAAATTATGCTCAAACAACTTCTATCCCATTTTAATGAGCATAATATATTGAATGAGAATCAGTTTGGTTTCACAAAGAGCAGATCCACAACAGATGCAGGTGCTCAATTGATGTCACTTATACTTGAAGCCTGGGAGAGTTCACAGGATGCTATTGCCGTATTCTGTGACCTTTCTAAGGCATTTGACTGTGTAGAGCACTGCACTCTGATTCGAAAACTTTCACATTATGGTATGCGTGGAAAAGCTCTGGATCTTATAAAGTCATATCTGTCAGACAGGCTACAGAAGGTTAGAATAAATGGCAATACTTCTTCCGGGTCTTTGGTAAGAATAGGCGTACCGCAAGGATCAATTTTAGGACCTTTTCTGTTTCTAGCATATATAAATGATCTGCCTTGCATGGTTAAAAAATTCTGCGATATAGTTTTATTCGCAGATGATACCTCCCTAATTTTTAAAGTAGATAGGAGGGATAGTGAACTTATTCATGTAAATAATGTGTTATCTATGATCTCTAAGTGGTTCGCGGCTAATAATCTTCTCTTAAATTCAAAAAAGACCAAATGTTTAAAGTTTTCTTTACCAAATGTTACTTATGTTGAACCAAACATTAAGCTTGGCCTAGAAAAACTCTCTTTTGACAATGCGACAGTCTTCCTGGGAATTAAAATGGATTCAACTTTACAGTGGAATCCACATATACATGATCTATCTGGAAGACTTAGTTCTGCTGCATATGCAGTTCGTAAGATAAGACAGCTAACAGACGTAGCTACTGCTAGGCTCGTTTATTTCGCGTATTTCCACAGTATTATGTCTTATGGTATATTGCTGTGGGGAGCTGCTGCTGAGATAGAGACAATCTTTATCTTACAAAAGCGTGCAATTTGAGCCATATATGAAATGGATCCTAGGGAATCCCTGAGAGATATTTTTAAAGAAATTGATATTTTAACTTTACCAAGTCTGTATATATTTGAAAATATTATGTATGTTCGTAAAAATTTGAGCAAATTTAAATCAAACAGTGACACTCACGATTATAACACTAGGAATAAAGATAAAATAGCGGTGCCAGGTTTTAGATTAGCAAAGACAAATAAAAGGTCCTTCTTAGGAAATTGTGTGCGGTTTTATAATAAATTGCCCAAACATATTACAACGCTCACAGAAAGAAAATTCAAGTTGCATGTGAAGAATATTTTGATAAAGAAATCTTACTACACAGTTTGTGATTACTTAAACGACAAAAATGCTTGGACTGGTTCGCCTCTACCAAGCTAGCGCCTAACACCTACGTAATGTAAATTAAGTATTGTAATAATTTTATTATATAGTATGTACCAAACACATTTTTAAAAAACGTTTAAAAGAATGGCCCCGAGTTTCTTGCCCGTTCTTCTCGCAGTGGCTCTATAATTTTTGTTTGCTGAACGTGGCAGTACAATGTAGTATATTTCAATATTAAAATTTGTAATTGACCTTCATAAGAGCGTCGTAGACGCCTAAATTGAATAAATGATTTTGACTTTGACTTTGACTTTGATATTAAAAACGAATTGGCAATGACTTATATTGTCTAAATGCTTTGATTATAGTAGCTGTAATGTTGTATATAGTTCGTAGTAATTTGTTAGTTAAGGCATACCGCTGGTAAAATAAATAAGAATGTTTATATTAGTACTTATTTGCTAAGGTTTTGGGTCTGAAAATAGTTTGATGTAAATGATTCTAATGTCCAATTACAATACATTATTATATTATTTTTATCACTTTTAAAGTCTTTTATCGTGTGCCAGGATTTTTCATATAATTTATTAAAATAATTTTATTAATTATTTTCTATATAGTCCGTTTTTTTATTTTTTATAGACGATAGGCTAGCCTCTGACCACTATCTCACCTGATGGTAAGTGATGATGTGGTCGAAAATGTTGTTCAAGCTAACCTAAAATTATTAACTCTAAAGTACAATGCCAGAGCACACCGTTTGGTGCTTGGGGACAAGTTTTCTACTTGAGGGTAGTAGCTAGACAGGCGGGCATTCGCAAAACGCCCTACCATCATGCTATAAGCGCAATCGTAAGACAGCAACTGGTACCGAAGGCTTTAACGTGCCCTACGACGCACGGATACACTCAGTAGTAATGTCACTATCGGTTACCCGTCCTAGTGCGACGAACGTTGCTTAACTTCGCTGATCGGTTACTTACGGCTTAGCAATCTTTGCTACGAGCGTTTCTAAATTTTTCAAAATTTGGTCAGTTAAAGTATTATTAACTCGAATTGCCATACAATTAGCATTTTGCGTGGTGAACACTAGTCATTGAATAAGCACGTAAAACTTATAAGGATATCGTTATAGTTTATATAAACAAAAATGTTTACGTTTATTGCCATAGATATTTTTAGTTTGCTCTCGTTTCCAAAATGTCGCTACCAAACAAGTACCTAATAGGGGAAAACGTTGACAATACATGATTTCAGAAAACATATAAACTAATAAACTTAAATAAAATATCAACATAACTAAAAATATAATATCAATTGCAATGTATACCACTCAAGTCTCTGATTGAATTTAAAAAAAAATACATATTTGCTTACCTCCTATAAAAAGCATTATATTAATAAATTGAGAAATTGTTGCCATAAAATTTAATTCTTTCAACACCTCCCGACGAAACCTTGCGTAAAGCGTAAATTTATTGATTAACTTAAAACAAATTATAGTTCTTACAGTCCTAAGGCCAAGTATATACTGACTTCACATCGGTGTATGTAGATAATAATTATTGAAAAAATAATCAATACACTACTTCTACTTTCATTTTATTTTCGATAACTGATGTCCGTAATGATTTACACATATATTAAGTGACCATTGTTTGCTCTTTAACTTCAGGTCAAAAAGGTGGTTCGGCAACAGCAGCAGCAACAGCAACAGCCGCAGGTTCAGGTACTTTCAGAGTAGTTTAACTTATTTATTTGAAATACTTCGATATAAAGGAATTTTGCAGCACTTATGGCCCAGAGGCTATGTTTAGTGACAATTGACTGCCAGGTTCATGGTTTGTATTTGATCACGTCCGCGGAAATTTTCTTCGATGCTTGAGATTTCGCAAATGCTCTTCTGGCTAGCTAGCATCTACTAGTAGAAAAACTGGTCGCCAATGAACTAATAGTGTGTTTTGGCAGCTGACCTCGAGAATCAGTTCCGGTTCCAGGTTATGCCTGTTTCACATCTTCCATTATCGCTTACCGGAGGGCGAGGTTATAGTCATAGAAATGTCTATTGAAAAATAATACAGTAACAAGCATGCAACTGTGAGTAGGTAACATATTTTTAAGTTTTTTTTTATGTTATTGTGACAGTACAAGCACGAGGCCCACTTGATGTTAAGCGGACTAACGTCTGCCGACAAAAGATGTATTTCGTCACAAGTCACTAATTGCACTGCGCCTGTCACTTTGAGACATAGTTGTTAGGTAATGAATAGATTCAGGCGTTACTTTGCGGAAATCCATATTTAATAATAAATACTTTTAAAAGTATCCTACAAAAAACATTAAATAATATTTAAATAAAACACTTAAAAAAGCATAAGATTATATATCTACTGACAATTCCGCCTAATTTTCCTGTTATCTACGTGACGTCACAAACATCACGCAGCCTAACCGGAAGAATACCCGACTAGTTTCGCTTCTAAACGAAGCATCTTCAGGAGGTCTTGACTCACCGAGCGCACGATCGAGAATAAACGGCCAGCATTTGTTTGTTTAGGGAGGACATAGATGCTGGCTACCGCCTGTGCGGTCGTCCAGCTCCACCGGGTTTTGGGCGAGGGCCTGGCCCTACAATAGCCCGGGAGGGAGAAGTGCCGAAGGCACTGAGACGGGCGTAGAAGGCGAAAAGCGCTTTCTACCTCCGTCTCCTGCGGACGCCGAAAACGTACCGCTATTATAGGAGGGGTTGACAGCGAGCTCAAGGGCACCACTGTGGTTCGGACCTCGGGTAAACGGCCAGCGGCTAAACATGCCTTTATATAGGCCCGATCGTGACTCACCGTTCTTTGTTGTAGCTTACAATTGGTAAAGATATACGTTTTTTATAGTGATAATTACATAAAAAGGTAATTGAATTGTTAACAGAATATTTTTAAGTTATATACGGTATGTTTAGTGTTTACAAATATGAGAAATGTTGAATAATATTGTAAACAATATTAGAAAACTAGTTTTAAACTTAATATTATGAAAGGGTCGCAGAGTGACGTCAACACTGGTTCGGCGGATAGCTTGGTTCGGCAAGTAGGCAGCTTCCACGATGAAACAGTCACAGGACCTGCTTGTAGCTACTCGGGACACGTGGGGATGACACGGTGGGTGGCGTGACTCGTAGCGTGACGTCATCACTGGTTGCTGGTTCGACGGGTGGCTTGGCTCGGCACGTTATGAAAAATTAATAAACAAATATTACAAATAATGTTTAAATTGTTAGGTTTTAATTTGATTTAAACTGTACTTAATTTAATGCTTTACATTTTACTTGTACTTAATTTATTTTACCTGCGGCCACGCTTGGCGAGGCCGCAGGCCGAGATGTATCAGTGTCTTGCGAGGCCGAAGGCCGAGCCATATTAGTGTCTTGCGAGGCCGAAGGCCGAGCTCCGAATTGACATGCTCCTCTCATTCTTCATACTGTATTTGAAGTATTTTACCTAACATTTTCGACTGTCTTTGGAGTTTTTTTGGGATTTTCGACTGGATTTGGAGTATTTGTCCTACATCAGCATATAGCGAGCCCGAAGCCGAGGCTATGGAGGTAAAGTAGAAAACAAATGGCTCAAATCAGTTACGGGATATTTACTTTGTATACGTTCATTGACAGATCAAAATTTTTTTTGGAGTTGGATTTATACAAATTGCAGGCAATGGTATAAAGACTTAGATTTGAGAACAAGAAACAGATAGTACTGGTGGAAGGCGGAAGTGCGGCCACCAAAGCGAATGCAAACTCGAGTCTGTACGAAACAAAAAGCCGTGTTGTTAGTTGTACGTCTATTTAGCTATATATTTTTAGACAAAATTGACAAATTTAAAACCATTTTACGGCGCTCTTATGAGGGTCAGTTAAAATGTTTCATCTATAGATATTCTTTATTCATAAGTTTCGTATGGCCCAGAGGCTATGTTTAGTGACTATATTGACTGCCAAGTGAGGTTATGGCTAAATAATTTTCCATTGTAAAAAAATACAGTGACAAGCATTAGCAGCAGAAGTGTGTGAAAAATGAATATGTTCTACTTATGCTTAAAAAGCAGGTCTTCTAATGGTTCTATATAAATAGCATTAACTTTGGTTAAGTCATTTTTGACTTATTTTCAATAATATGCAATGCGAACCACTCAAAAATAACAATTTAATTTAAAAAACCTCATCTTTCTTTCCCTTAACGGTAAAATAAATAAGAAACTATTCATTGTTTGCTCTTTGTCCTTAGGCGATGGAGAAGCAACTTCAACAGCGGCAGCATCAACAACAACCTCAGGAGGTACAGATAGCTCCAAGGCCATTTTGCTATTTTTAATGTAAAGTATTGTGATATAGCCCGTTTGAAACAATCATGGCCAAAAGGCAATGGTTAATGACTATTGATAGCCAATACTGGTCTACTGGAAAATATCATTTACCACGTAAATCGATCGGGAGTTGGGACATTAATCAATGCAATTTGCATGTTTTTTTATGTGTAATTTTCTTAAACTCATTACAATTTTGTAAGACAACTGTGACCGTGCTTTCCGAAGCACGGAAGCACTCAGTAGTAATGTTACAAGAGGTCACCCATCATAGTCACGACCGCGGCGATTGTTGATTAACTAAGCAGATCGGTTAATAACGGCGAAGCAATCTTCGCTACGAGCGCTTCAACATTTTTCAAGATTTTGTCAGTAAAAGTATTATTAACTCGAATTGTCATACAATTAGCATTTTGCGTGGTGAACAAAAGTCATTGAGTAAGCCCGTAGAACTTATAAGGATATCGTTATAGTTTTTGGTATCGGAAGTTTTTACTTTTATTGCCATAAATATTTCCAGTAAGTTATTAAAATGTATGGATGAAAACGTGACCTTCAGGTTATTGTGGATAACATGAACGAATTAAGCAATCATACATCAATATTAAAAGTGTTTTATTAAAATATTTGTTATTATTCAACCATAGCTCATCATAGTACTATATACATCAATTAAGTATATTATTAAATTTAAAAAAAACACACAAACTGCTTACCATTTCTTAACTGCATTAAATAAATAAATTAAGATATTGTTGCCAAATATATTTTTTTTTGTCTATACTTTTGTATGTAGATAAGAATTATTGGCAAAATTGTCACTTCACTACTTCTACTTTCCTTAATTGTTCGAAAACTAATTTCCGTAACTATTTACACATATATTAACTGACCATTGTTTGCTCTGTAACCTCAGGTCAACAAGGTGGTTCGGCAGCAGCAGCAGCAGCAGGCGCAGCTTCAGGTACCTACCTTCAGACTAGTTTAACTTATTTATTTGAAATACATCGATATAAAGCATTTTTGCAGCACGTATGGCCCAGAGGCTATGTTTAGTGACTATATTGACTGCCAAGTGAGGTTATGGCTAAATAATTTTCCATTGTAAAAAAATACAGTGACAAGCATTAGCAGCAGAAGTGTGTGAAAAATGAATATGTTCTACTTATGCTTAAAAAGCAGGTCTTCTAATGGTTCTATATAAATAGCATTAACTTTGGTTAAGTCATTTTTGACTTATTTTCAATAATATGCAATGCGAACCACTCAAAAATAACAATTTAATTTAAAAAACCTCATCTTTCTTTCCCTTAACGGTAAAATAAATAAGAAACTATTCATTGTTTGCTCTTTGTCCTTAGGCGATGGAGAAGCAACTTCAACAGCGGCAGCATCAACAACAACCTCAGGAGGTACAGATAGCTCCAAGGCCATTTTGCTATTTTTAATGTAAAGTATTGTGATATAGCCCGTTTGAAACAATCATGGCCAAAAGGCAATGGTTAATGACTATTGATAGCCAATACTGGTCTACTGGAAAATATCATTTACCACGTAAATCGATCGGGAGTTGGGACATTAATCAATGCAATTTGCATGTTTTTTTATGTGTAATTTTCTTAAACTCATTACAATTTTGTAAGACAACTGTGACCGTGCTTTCCGAAGCACGGAAGCACTCAGTAGTAATGTTACAAGAGGTCACCCATCATAGTCACGACCGCGGCGATTGTTGATTAACTAAGCAGATCGGTTAATAACGGCGAAGCAATCTTCGCTACGAGCGCTTCAACATTTTTCAAGATTTTGTCAGTAAAAGTATTATTAACTCGAATTGTCATACAATTAGCATTTTGCGTGGTGAACAAAAGTCATTGAGTAAGCCCGTAGAACTTATAAGGATATCGTTATAGTTTTTGGTATCGGAAGTTTTTACTTTTATTGCCATAAATATTTCCAGTAAGTTATTAAAATGTATGGATGAAAACGTGACCTTCAGGTTATTGTGGATAACATGAACGAATTAAGCAATCATACATCAATATTAAAAGTGTTTTATTAAAATATTTGTTATTATTCAACCATAGCTCATCATAGTACTATATACATCAATTAAGTATATTATTAAATTTAAAAAAAACACACAAACTGCTTACCATTTCTTAACTGCATTAAATAAATAAATTAAGATATTGTTGCCAAATATATTTTTTTTTGTCTATACTTTTGTATGTAGATAAGAATTATTGGCAAAATTGTCACTTCACTACTTCTACTTTCCTTAATTGTTCGAAAACTAATTTCCGTAACTATTTACACATATATTAACTGACCATTGTTTGCTCTGTAACCTCAGGTCAACAAGGTGGTTCGGCAGCAGCAGCAGCAGCAGGCGCAGCTTCAGGTACCTACCTTCAGACTAGTTTAACTTATTTATTTGAAATACATCGATATAAAGCATTTTTGCAGCACGTATGGCCCAGAGGCTATGTTTAGTGACTATATTGACTGCCAAGTGAGGTTATGGCTAAATAATTTTCCATTGTAAAAAAATACAGTGACAAGCATTAGCAGCAGAAGTGTGTGAAAAATGAATATGTTCTACTTATGCTTAAAAAGCAGGTCTTCTAATGGTTCTATATAAATAGCATTAACTTTGGTTAAGTCATTTTTGACTTATTTTCAATAATATGCAATGCGAACCACTCAAAAATAACAATTTAATTTAAAAAACCTCATCTTTCTTTCCCTTAACGGTAAAATAAATAAGAAACTATTCATTGTTTGCTCTTTGTCCTTAGGCGATGGAGAAGCAACTTCAACAGCGGCAGCATCAACAACAACCTCAGGAGGTACAGATAGCTCCAAGGCCATTTTGCTATTTTTAATGTAAAGTATTGTGATATAGCCCGTTTGAAACAATCATGGCCAAAAGGCAATGGTTAATGACTATTGATAGCCAATACTGGTCTACTGGAAAATATCATTTACCACGTAAATCGATCGGGAGTTGGGACATTAATCAATGCAATTTGCATGTTTTTTTATGTGTAATTTTCTTAAACTCATTACAATTTTCTTAAGTTTCCATTATTTTCTGTTTACTTCAGGCGGCTATGACTCAGGCTCTGGTCACCGAGGATATTATAACTCAGGAGATGAAGGAGCAGATGCAACAAGTTCAGGTACCTTGAGAGTTTTTCATTTCAAATATTGCGCTGAAAAATATTACTTCACTTATGCAAACATCTGTGTATTTTTTATTTAATTATTTATATCAGGATTTTTATTTTTTAATTAATTTATACTTGATTTAAACATCTAATGGTGTGCTATATAAATATCATTTACTTTGGTTAAGTCATTTTCAACTTATATTTAATATATGTGCAATGCGGCCCATTCAAAAATAACAAATTAAATTATAAAAAACTCTACTGTTGTTTCCCTTAACGGTAAACACAATATATAAGTAACTATTCACTGTTTTCTCTTTGTCCTCAGGCGATGGAGAAGCAATTTCAACTGCAGAAGCTACAACAACAAGCTCAGGAGGTACAGATAGCTCCAAGGCCATTTTGCTATTTTTATATTATATTTCATGAAGTATCTGAAAGGATAAAATTCAAAAAAAGGGTTTGGGGTGAGAAAATCAGCTTGTGGCGTGCTGATCATGCACCATAGGACATTGTCGAAAGGCATGGAAAATTATTTCTGCTTTTCTTTTCTCCTGGTTTAGAAAATATATATGTATATGTATAATTTAATAACTGGAATAAATTATTATTATCATCATAATGATGCTGCAGCAGGAGGTTCGAGTAGCGCAGCATCATCAGCTACAGCGACAGGGCAAAGCGGAAAAGGACAAGGCAGAGGCAACAAAGGTTGTGGCCGAGGCTATGGAATTAAAGTAGAAAACATCAAATGGTACAAATCAGTTACGGGATATTTACTTTGTATACGTTCATTGACAGATCAAATTTTTTTTCGGAATTGGATTTATACAAATGGCAGGCAATGGTATAAAGACTTAGATTTGAGAACAAGAAACAGATAGTACTGGTGGAAGGCGGAAGTGCGGCCACCAAAGCGAATGCAAACTCGAGTCCGTACGAAACAAAAAGCCGTGTTGTTAGTTGTACGTCTATTTAGCTATATATTTTTAGACAAAATTGACAAAGTTAAAACCATTTTTACGTTTAATAATTGTTTTACGTTTAATTAAATCTTACCTCGAAAATAGGTACCAAGTAACACAAATGACTAAATTGTGTCCACTTACTAAAACTGAAAAGACGGTGTGCCACAGGGAAGCGTTCTTGGGCCATTACTTTTCATTACATACATAAATGACATGCCCAGCATCATAAATCATCCCATGGTGCTCTTTGCTGATGACAGTACAGTTGTTTTCATTGGAGACAAAGAAAAATCTCTGGAGCCGGAGATAAATACTACATTGAATAATCTAATTAATTGGCTGACATGCAACAATCTTTTAATAAACCTTGACAAAACTCATATAATGATATTTAATAACTATAAGCAATTGACATTTAACATTAATCATTCTAATAAATCCATAAATGACATTTCAGAAACGAAATTTTTAGGACTCTATATAGACTCATGCCTCAGCTGGAATACACATGCTGAAGTAGTTTGCGCTAAATTAAGCAGTTATTCTTACGCGCTGTACATGCTTTCAAAAAGTAGTATGCCCATCAGCAGTACTCACATCGTATCACGCGTATGTAACTTCTACCCTACGCTACGGGATTATATTTTGGGGTAACTGTACGAATAGGGAAAAAATATTTAAGGCACAAAAGAAGTGTTTGAGATCCGTGTGTCATTTACAAACAACAGACTCTTGTAAACCGCATTTTAAGCAACTCGAGATATTAACACTTCCATGTCTATACATATATGAAGTAAGCTTGTTTACCTATGTAAATAGGAATTTGTTTCAGGCTTTCAAAAGCGATCGCTATAAAAACAAAGTCGCCGAGTTCCCAAATACATCTGCATTGTTTGGTAAAAGCGTTCTTGGTATGGCTCCGCAGCTATTTAACCACATACCAAAATCGATACTGGATTCTGATTGCGTTATTACCTTTAAGAAAAGACTTTTTAGTTTTCTAGTTAATAAAAGTTATTACACAGTTAACGAATATTTAAATGACCGTTATAATTAGTGTGAGAACTGTAATTCAAATTGACATATATCTTTTAATCTATACTTATTGCTATGTAAAACTATCATTGACATTTGACACTGTGAATTGACATTTATTATAAATAATTTAATAGAAATTTCATTTATCAGAATCTTATTTGTATGTATAATGATGTATGTTGATATTGTAATAATATGTCTAAAATAACTTAAATTTTACTAACTTTTGCATACCATAGTAGTGGAATATGGAGAACTTTGTACAATTAAAAACTTTTATATCACCCATGTTCATGCAATAAATATATTTGAATTTGAATTAGAATTTGAATTTTACGGCGCTCTTATGAGGGTCAATTAAAATGTTTCATCTATAGATATTCTTTATTCATAAGTTTTATAGATTGACCTAAAACACGTTCTTGGTAAACGTGCGATGAAGGACGAGAAATTTGGAGCCAAAATATTTGAAACACATTTTAAATCTAATATTATTACAATATTTGTTTAAATTACGTCGGTGGTATTTTGGGTTGCGGTAAACATATAAATTAATTGAGCAATCATATCAAAATTGAATGAATAATGTCTTAATAAAGTTTTTAAAAAACTGCTTACTTACTGTAAATAGTAGGAAATTAAAGAAAATCTAAATTGTTGCCAAATAAATTAATTATTTTAAAACATCCCGACGATGCCTTGTATAAAGCGTCGATATCAAATCAAGTTACTGTTGCACGTTGTATATGTGGAGGTACTGGCGTCGCGCTGGTGTACGAAGATTCAAATTATTAGCATAATAATCACTATTTATTATATTTACCGTTTTTGTTTGAATATTTATTCCAGTTGACTAATACATTTATTAGGTAACCAATGCTCGCCCTTTGTCCTCAGGCGATGGTGCTTCTTCAGCAGCAACAGCAGCTTCCACGTCAAGTTCAGGAACTTCCAGAGTTTTTTAAAAGTTAAAAGTTAAAAAACTCTGGAAGTACCTGAACTTGACGTGGAAGCTGCTGTTGCTGCTGAAGAAGCACCATCGCCTGAGGACAAAGGGCGAGCATTGGTTACCTAATAAATGTAGCTCATTTCAACTATTGCGATATAAAGCTCCTTTGAAGCACTCATAGCCCAGTGGCTATGGTAAATGACTATTGCCTTCTGGTCTGGTCCATGGATTGTATCATATACTACGACTGATATAATATTCAACGCTTTAGTTTTCACAAATGTTTTTATAGCTTGCTAACATTCTGAAATAGCAAAACCCGTCGCCACGAAAGTGAAGGTGTATATCGGCAGCTGTACACGAGAGTCAGTTTCTGTTCTAGGTTTTTCCAGTTTAATATCTTCGATCATCACTTAGTTGAGACATATGATAACACCGCAATGTATCACTATTATCACCTATCGCCTCTATACTTGATAGGAACAGCAGCAATGCCGTCGCTGCGGCCAATTACAATACTGATCTACTGGTAAAGTCTTTAACCATGAAAATCATTCAGGAATCGGGATAGTAATCAATGTATTTTGGCATGATTTTTAGTTTGTAATTTTCTTATAACCATTTTAATTTATTTAAATTTCCTTTGTTTTCTCTTAACCTCAGGCGGCGATAACGCAGACTATGGTTATCCAGGAGATTATAACTCAGGAGATGGAAGAGCAGCAGCAGTAGCGGTAGCACAAGCAACAGCAGGTACAAATAGCTACGTCTAGGTTTATAAATAACACTAAGTACGACTATTTTTTTAATAATATTATGAATGCGATAACGCATGCACTGCGGATTACATTACAAATGACGAAAGGTTTTTTGAAAAGTCTTGTGCGGGATCCCAATCCGATGGTTAAAGAACGACAGAAAAAAAATTAGTAATGGCTCATTGTCATGTTAGCTCAGCCAGTCAGAGCATACCCCAGCTAAAGGGGTGGATGGACGCGGATCCGCCACATTACATAAACTTTTCCTCTCGTTAACTTTTAATTTTGTAATACGACTATTTTACTTAAGTGAAAATGATAAACTCAAATAAAACAAACTATTTATGATGCTGATAAGTTATGAGATTTTTTTGTTGGGAATTACATTAGGCAATTGTAATTAACTGTATCAGGCTCAAATCTCACAAAGTATCAAATCGTATAGTCTCACTATTAATCGAAATAAGAATCAGGCAGGATGGGTTTAAGTTCTATTAATTCTGGTATTGTTTCTTTGTTAGATTTTCTAAACTTCCAAGAATTTTTTTTTTGGTTTTCACTGATCCTTCGGTTGTTTATGAGATGGTTTGTATGATACCACGGATATGATCTTCAACGCTTAAGATGCTGCAATTACTTTTCTAGCTAGCTAACATCCTGAATTAGAAAAACCCGTCGCCAAGCATGGAATGTGTATTTCAGCAACTGTACTCGAGAATTAGTTTCTGTTCTAGGTTTTTCCAGTTTAACATCTTCAATCACCACTAAGTAGGGGTTAAGATTACGATTAAAGTATATATAAATAAAAATAAAACAGTAACATGCGTTTAGTTGTTAGTGGGTAAAAATATTTTTCGGTAGCAATATTTACTAATTTACAAGTTTAAACAAGCACAAAATTTGGAATAGAAACTATAAAAAAATCCGTTTTCCTATCTTTTTAGCGTTTTTGTGCAACACTCTTCATCCGTTTCAATACACGTCTTATTGATGTTGGTGACATCTACACAAATACCAGAAAACTATTTACGTAGAATAAATTTTGGTATTGTTTCTTTGTTAGATTTTGTAAACTTCCTAGAGAATATTTTATTTTATCACTGATCCATAAAACACAGAGTTTGAATAATCTTGGAGTCTATTATGAAAGCAGTCTATCTTGGGGCATAAACCTGAAATCCTGAGCATAAACTCGCATCAACACTATTTATAATTTTATTTTAAGAAAAACTAATAATTTAGAATATGGTCCATATTCTTACCATCCTAAGGTGCCCTGGAGGAGATCGTTGTAATCGATAACACCGCAATTTATAACTATTATCACCTATTGCCTTTTGCTATACCTACTCGATAGGAACAGCAGCAGAAGCAGCTGCCGTCGCTGCTGCCAATCACAATACTGGTCTACTGGAAAAAGTCTTTGACCATGAAAATCATGTCATTCATAATTGCAGAGATAAAGTAGCATAAAAAAACAGTTCCAATGAAACACTGCCTAAATGACGTGTAACATGCTTAATATACAGTTAAAAATTCCACTTTATAATTACCTACTCATATAAAAACAATAAAATAATATTTAACATATGTTTCCTTGTCGAACACTTTATATAGTTCAATGTCATTTCTTAATTTTATTTTACAACTAAAATTAGATTGATAGATAGATAGATATTTATTTTTGACACATTAAAAAAATTACAAACTTGTAATTTAAAACATAATAACTAACAGTAGGTGTGGCAATGGGCGATCTTATCACTGAGAGAGATCTCTTCCAGACAACCCTTTACAAAGAGACATTTTCAAATAGATACGGACGAAGGTATATAATTTATAATACTAATAAAAATTACAAAATAAATAATTATTTCCAACAGAAATTAATCGTAAAATAAATAAATTTAAATATAAATTACATAACAACACACTATATAATATTATATAAGCACGTACAAAACTAAAAACTATATACTAATATACTAAAATATACTACAATATTTGCAGTGATTTGAATCCTAAAAAATACAAACACAATGAAATCAATATTATTTAACTTTTCAAAATTAAGATTTATTAAGATTATGATTTCTTTTTTGGTAAGGTAGAGTATCTACACTAGGCAGGGATATCCTTTTTAAGATTTAAGGTGATCAAACTATAAACATTATAATAATATGTAAATCCACTAATTCTTACATTCACAACAAAAACACACACAAATATCTCTTATACCTACTTACCGAGAGCCCGCGCAAATTAATTCCTCCTCAACATTTTGTCGGTCATTAACAAACTTGACGCAAATGAAAATGCTCGCCACGTTTTAAGCGAACTGGAAATATAATGTAAGCCAATAAAAGTTAAATGAAAAATGTGTTTGGCACACATTTTTCATATATTATTTAATAATTTTATAAAATAACATGTTCAGTATACTTCCATGCATGTAAATTAAGGCAAACTGTTTTACTTAATGCCTTGTTAATCATGGATGTAGTAAGTAAGCATATAGTGCGAAGTGATTTTTTTGTCACTAAAAACTGACTTCAGTAACGATTTACACAAACATTAGGTAACCATTGTTTGCTCTTTATCTTCAGCTCAAAACGGTGGTTCTTCATCAGCAGCATCAGCAGCAACAGCCGTAACTTCAGGTACCTCCAGAATTGTGGAACTTATTTATTTTAAATGCTTAGTTTTGAAGCTTTTTTGCAGCACTAATGAACCTGAGGCTATGTTTAGTGAATGACTATTGACTGGTTCATCGTTTGTATTTGATTGCGACCGCGGAAATGATCTTCAACGCTTGAGATTTCACAAATGCTCTTCTAACTGGCTAACATATTCTAGTAGAAACACTCGTGAGTGTGAGTGTAAGTGATAACGCTTCTTTGAAATCAGTCTTAAAATGAAAGCAGCCTCACACTAATACCAGAACAAAAACTATAACATAGCTTACTTTAACAGTTGTTGCATCTAATGCTAGAGCCGTGTCATTTCTCATTCAGTACATCTAGTACGAATTGTACATATTTATTTGCTTCAGTTTTTGGTTCATAATTGCAGGGATAAAGTAGCATAAAAAACAGTTCGAATAAAACTCTGCCTAAACATGTGTGCCAAATATTATTTAGTCCATTTTTTTTTTTGTAAACGTGTTTGGTATACTTTCATGCATGTAGTTAGTAAGCATATAGTGCGAAGTATTTTTTTATCACGACAAGCATATGTAATCAACTACAATAGTTGGAGTAGCGGATTAAGTAACTCAGCCCAGTTATTTATATCTATGGAATCGTATGTTTAAAGCTCTTTATTTTGATCCCCTCTCGATGCGCTTGGAAGATTTTTGTTTTCTTCCAAACGATATGTTTTTCACGCAATATGGCGTCTTAAATCTGCCAGTAGTATCAATTGCGCTATTAAAACAAATATAACGATCTTACATTAAAATTGGTTAAGCCGTTTAGAAATTATGGTGAAATAAAGAAACTCCCAAGCATACATACACCAATAGGCGTGTGTAACTCTGTACTGAAACGACTCACTGTTCCGAAACATTTAGGTGTTCCAAAAGATTGGAACACTGATAATGTTTAGAATGCATCATTTGGAACTGGAACATCACTTGGCTCTTTGTTCAAGCGCGATCATTTCACGTAAGCGTGATAGAGACCGACCGAGGCATTGAAGGCATATTGAATCACTGAGCAACAAGCATAGCGAGAGAGCGAGAAAACAATAAATTATAAGCAAGTAAGAATGAGATAGGGAATGAGCTGAACAACACTTCACAATCTTCAATACATATGCAGGTAATAATGATCACTATGGCGTTTGTATATTATAGTTTGTATGCTGAACACTAAGGTCGTTTTTCGCATTAAAATGAAGTTTTTTTTGCGCCGTATAGTTTGTTATTGTCTCAGTTTAAAGCGTTGAATTTGATTTGACCAAAACAATTCAGATTGTTACTGAGGCTTTACCGATTCTCTATCTCAGTTCGTCCGCGACGCGACGTGCCGTAACAATCTGTATTTTATATCATTGACGCACTGTTCCAAATGATACATATCAGTGTTCCGGAACAGTTGACTGATCGAGATGCAAATGTTCCAATCGCGATGATGTGACATTTCTCTAGTTTTCACAAATGTTTTTATAGCTTGCTAACATTCTGAAATAGAAAAACCCGTCGCCACGAAAGTGAAGGTGTATATCGGCAGCTGTACACGAGAGTCAGTTTCTGTTCTAGGTTTTTCCAGTTTAATATCTTCGATCATCACTTAGTTGAGACATATGATAACACCGCAATGTATCACTATTATCACCTATCGCCTCTATACTTGATAGGAACAGCAGCAATGCCGTCGCTGCGGCCAATTACAATACTGATCTACTGGTAAAGTCTTTAACCATGAAAATCATTCAGGATTCGGGATAGTAATCAATGTATTTTGGCATGATTTTTAGTTTGTAATTTTCTTATAACCATTTTAATTTATTTAAATTTCCTTTGTTTTCTCTTAACCTCAGGCGGCGATAACGCAGACTATGGTTATCCAGGAGATTATAACTCAGGAGATGGAAGAGCAGCAGCAGTAGCGGTAGCACAAGCAACAGCAGGTACAAATAGCTACGTCTAGGTTTATAAATTACACTAAGTACGACTATTTTTTTAATAATATTATGAATGTGATAACGCATGCTCTGCGGATTACATTACAAATGACGAAAGGTTTTTTGAAAAGTCTTGTGCGGGATCCCAATCCGATGGTTAAAGAACGACAGAAAAAAAATTAGTAATGGCTCATTGTCATGTTAGCTCAGCCAGTCAGAGCATACCCCAGCTAAAGGGGTGGATGGACGCGGATCCGCCACATTACTTAAACTTTTCCTCTCGTTAACTTTTAATTTTGTAATACGACTATTTTACTTAAGTGAAAATGATAAACTCAAATAAAACAAACTATTTATGATGCTGATAAGTTATGAGATTTTTTTGTTGGGAATTACATTAGGCAATTGTAATTAACTGTATCAGGCTCAAATCTCACAAAGTATCAAATCGTATAGTCTCACTATTAATCGAAATAAGAATCAGGCAGGATGGGTTTAAGTTCTATTAATTCTGGTATTGTTTCTTTGTTAGATTTTCTAAACTTCCAAGAATTTTTTTTTTGGTTTTCACTGATCCTTCGGTTGTTTATGAGATGGTTTGTATGATACCACGGATATGATCTTCAACGCTTAAGATGCTGCAATTACTTTTCTAGCTAGCTAACATCCTGAATTAGAAAAACCCGTCGCCAAGCATGGAATGTGTATTTCAGCAACTGTACTCGAGAATTAGTTTCTGTTCTAGGTTTTTCCAGTTTAACATCTTCAATCACCACTAAGTAGGGGTTAAGATTACGATTAAAGTATATATAAATAAAAATAAAACAGTAACATGCGTTCAGTTGTTAGTGGGTAAAAATATTTTTCGATAGCAATATTTACTAATTTACAAGTTTAAACAAGCACAAAATTTGGAATAGAAACTATAAAAAAAAACCGTTTTCCTATCTTTTTAGCGTTTTTGTGCAACACTCTTCATCCGTTTCAATACACGTCTTATTGATGTTGGTGACATCTACACAAATACCAGAAGACTATTTACGTAGAATACATTTTGGTATTGTTTCTTTGTTAGATTTTGTAAACTTCCTAGAGAATATTTTATTTTATCACTGATCCATAAAACACAGAGTTTGAATAATCTTGGAGTCTATTATGAAAGCAGTCTATCTTGGGGCATAAACCTGAAATCCTGAGCATAAACTCGCATCAACACTATTTATAATTTTATTTTAAGAAAAACTAATAATTTAGAATATGGTCCATATTCTTACCATCCTAAGGTGCCCTGGAGGAGATCGTTGTAATCGATAACACCGCAATTTATAACTATTATCACCTATTGCCTTTTGCTATACCTACTCGATAGGAACAGCAGCAGAAGCAGCTGCCGTCGCTGCTGCCAATCACAATACTGGTCTACTGGAAAAAGTCTTTGACCATGAAAATCATGTCATTCATAATTGCAGAGATAAAGTAGCATAAAAAAACAGTTCCAATGAAACACTGCCTAAATGACGTGTAACATGCTTAATATACAGTTAAAAATTCCACTTTATAATTACCTACTCATATAAAAACAATAAAATAATATTTAACATATGTTTCCTTGTCGAACACTTTATATAGTTCAATGTCATTTCTTAATTTTATTTTACAACTAAAATTAGATTGATAGATAGATAGATATTTATTTTTGACACATTAAAAAAATTACAAACTTGTAATTTAAAACATAATAACTAACAGTAGGTGTGGCAATGGGCGATCTTATCACTGAGAGAGATCTCTTCCAGACAACCCTTTACAAAGAGACATTTTCAAATAGATACGGAGGAAGGTATATAATTTATAATACTAATAAAAATTACAAAATAAATAATTATTTCCAACAGAAATTAATCGTAAAATAAATAAATTTAAATATAAATTACATAACAACACACTATATAATATTATATAAGCACGTACAAAACTAAAAACTATATACTAATATACTAAAATATACTACAATATTTGCAGTGATTTGAATCCTAAAAAATACAAACACAATGAAATCAATATTATTTAACTTTTCAAAATTAAGATTTATTAAGATTATGATTTCTTTTTTGGTAAGGTAGAGTATCTACACTAGGCAGGGATATCCTTTTTAAGATTTAAGGTGATCAAACTATAAACATTATAATAATATGTAAATCCACTAATTCTTACATTCACAACAAAAACACACACAAATATCTCTTATACCTACTTACCGAGAGCCCGCGCAAATTAATTCCTCCTCAACATTTTGTCGGTCATTAACAAACTTGACGCAAATGAAAATGCTCGCCACGTTTTAAGCGAACTGGAAATATAATGTAAGCCAATAAAAGTTAAATGAAAAATGTGTTTGGCACACATTTTTCATATATTATTTAATAATTTTATAAAATAACATGTTCAGTATACTTCCATGCATGTAAATTAAGGCAAACTGTTTTACTTAATGCCTTGTTAATCATGGATGTAGTAAGTAAGCATATAGTGCGAAGTGATTTTTTTGTCACTAAAAACTGACTTCAGTAACGATTTACACAAACATTAGGTAACCATTGTTTGCTCTTTATCTTCAGCTCAAAACGGTGGTTCTTCATCAGCAGCAACAGCCGTAACTTCAGGTACCTCCAGAATTGTGGAACTTATTTATTTTAAATGCTTAGTTTTGAAGCTTTTTTGCAGCACTAATGAACCTGAGGCTATGTTTAGTGAATGACTATTGACTGGTTCATCGTTTGTATTTGATTGCGACCGCGGAAATGATCTTCAACGCTTGAGATTTCACAAATGCTCTTCTAACTGGCTAACATATTCTAGTAGAAACACTCGTGAGTGTGAGTGTAAGTGATAACGCTTCTTTGAAATCAGTCTTAAAATGAAAGCAGCCTCACACTAATACCAGAACAAAAACTATAACATAGCTTACTTTAACAGTTGTTGCATCTAATGCTAGAGCCGTGTCATTTCTCATTCAGTACATCTAGTACGAATTGTACATATTTATTTGCTTCAGTTTTTGGTTCATAATTGCAGGGATAAAGTAGCATAAAAAACAGTTCGAATAAAACTCTGCCTAAACATGTGTGCCAAATATTATTTAGTCCATTTTTTTTTTTGTAAACGTGTTTGGTATACTTTCATGCATGTAGTTAGTAAGCATATAGTGCGAAGTATTTTTTTATCACGACAAGCATATGTAATCAACTACAATAGTTGGAGTAGCGGATTAAGTAACTCAGCCCAGTTATTTATATCTATGGAATCGTATGTTTAAAGCTCTTTATTTTGATCCCCTCTCGATGCGCTTGGAAGATTTTTGTTTTCTTCCAAACGATATGTTTTTCACGCAATATGGCGTCTTAAATCTGCCAGTAGTATCAATTGCGCTATTAAAACAAATATAACGATCTTACATTAAAATTGGTTAAGCCGTTTAGAAATTATGGTGAAATAAAGAAACTCCCAAGCATACATACACCAATAGGCGTGTGTAACTCTGTACTGAAACGACTCACTGTTCCGAAACATTTAGGTGTTCCAAAAGATTAGAACACTGATAATGTTTAGAATGCATCATTTGGAACTGGAACATCACTTGGCTCTTTGTTCAAGCGCGATCATTTCACGTAAGCGTGATAGAGACCGACCGAGGCATTGAAGGCATATTGAATCACTGAGCAACAAGCATAGCGAGAGAGCGAGAAAACAATAAATTATAAGCAAGTAAGAATGAGATAGGGAATGAGCTGAACAACACTTCACAATCTTCAATACATATGCAGGTAATAATGATCACTATGGCGTTTGTATATTATAGTTTGTATGCTGAACACTAAGGTCGTTTTTCGCATTAAAATGAAGTTTTTTTTGCGCCGTATAGTTTGTTATTGTCTCAGTTTAAAGCGTTGAATTTGATTTGACCAAAACAATTCAGATTGTTACTGAGGCTTTACCGATTCTCTATCTCAGTTCGTCCGCGACGCGACGTGCCGTAACAATCTGTATTTTATATCATTGACGCACTGTTCCAAATGATACATATCAGTGTTCCGGAACAGTTGACTGATCGAGATGCAAATGTTCCAATCGCGATGATGTGACATTTCTCTAGTTTTCACAAATGTTTTTATAGCTTGCTAACATTCTGAAATAGAAAAACCCGTCGCCACGAAAGTGAAGGTGTATATCGGCAGCTGTACACGAGAGTCAGTTTCTGTTCTAGGTTTTTCCAGTTTAATATCTTCGATCATCACTTAGTTGAGACATATGATAACACCGCAATGTATCACTATTATCACCTATCGCCTCTATACTTGATAGGAACAGCAGCAATGCCGTCGCTGCGGCCAATTACAATACTGATCTACTGGTAAAGTCTTTAACCATGAAAATCATTCAGGAATCGGGATAGTAATCAATGTATTTTGGCATGATTTTTAGTTTGTAATTTTCTTATAACCATTTTAATTTATTTAAATTTCCTTTGTTTTCTCTTAACCTCAGGCGGCGATAACGCAGACTATGGTTATCCAGGAGATTATAACTCAGGAGATGGAAGAGCAGCAGCAGTAGCGGTAGCACAAGCAACAGCAGGTACAAATAGCTACGTCTAGGTTTATAAATTACACTAAGTACGACTATTTTTTTAATAATATTATGAATGTGATAACGCATGCTCTGCGGATTACATTACAAATGACGAAAGGTTTTTTGAAAAGTCTTGTGCGGGATCCCAATCCGATGGTTAAAGAACGACAGAAAAAAAATTAGTAATGGCTCATTGTCATGTTAGCTCAGCCAGTCAGAGCATACCCCAGCTAAAGGGGTGGATGGACGCGGATCCGCCACATTACTTAAACTTTTCCTCTCGTTAACTTTTAATTTTGTAATACGACTATTTTACTTAAGTGAAAATGATAAACTCAAATAAAACAAACTATTTATGATGCTGATAAGTTATGAGATTTTTTTGTTGGGAATTACATTAGGCAATTGTAATTAACTGTATCAGGCTCAAATCTCACAAAGTATCAAATCGTATAGTCTCACTATTAATCGAAATAAGAATCAGGCAGGATGGGTTTAAGTTCTATTAATTCTGGTATTGTTTCTTTGTTAGATTTTCTAAACTTCCAAGAATTTTTTTTTTGGTTTTCACTGATCCTTCGGTTGTTTATGAGATGGTTTGTATGATACCACGGATATGATCTTCAACGCTTAAGATGCT
Source organism: Plagodis dolabraria (assembly GCA_963854805.1). NCBI lineage: Eukaryota > Metazoa > Arthropoda > Insecta > Lepidoptera > Geometridae > Plagodis > Plagodis dolabraria. The sequence continues at coordinate 17,103,691 of OY978468.1, read as the reverse complement.
GCAATTACTTTTCTAGCTAGCTAACATCCTGAATTAGAAAAACCCGTCGCCAAGCATGGAATGTGTATTTCAGCAACTGTACTCGAGAATTAGTTTCTGTTCTAGGTTTTTCCAGTTTAACATCTTCAATCACCACTAAGTAGGGGTTAAGATTACGATTAAAGTATATATAAATAAAAATAAAACAGTAACATGCGTTCAGTTGTTAGTGGGTAAAAATATTTTTCGATAGCAATATTTACTAATTTACAAGTTTAAACAAGCACAAAATTTGGAATAGAAACTATAAAAAAAAACCGTTTTCCTATCTTTTTAGCGTTTTTGTGCAACACTCTTCATCCGTTTCAATACACGTCTTATTGATGTTGGTGACATCTACACAAATACCAGAAGACTATTTACGTAGAATAAATTTTGGTATTGTTTCTTTGTTAGATTTTGTAAACTTCCTAGAGAATATTTTATTTTATCACTGATCCATAAAACACAGAGTTTGAATAATCTTGGAGTCTATTATGAAAGCAGTCTATCTTGGGGCATAAACCTGAAATCCTGAGCATAAACTCGCATCAACACTATTTATAATTTTATTTTAAGAAAAACTAATAATTTAGAATATGGTCCATATTCTTACCATCCTAAGGTGCCCTGGAGGAGATCGTTGTAATCGATAACACCGCAATTTATAACTATTATCACCTATTGCCTTTTGCTATACCTACTCGATAGGAACAGCAGCAGAAGCAGCTGCCGTCGCTGCTGCCAATCACAATACTGGTCTACTGGAAAAAGTCTTTGACCATGAAAATCATGTCATTCATAATTGCAGAGATAAAGTAGCATAAAAAAACAGTTCCAATGAAACACTGCCTAAATGACGTGTAACATGCTTAATATACAGTTAAAAATTCCACTTTATAATTACCTACTCATATAAAAACAATAAAATAATATTTAACATATGTTTCCTTGTCGAACACTTTATATAGTTCAATGTCATTTCTTAATTTTATTTTACAACTAAAATTAGATTGATAGATAGATAGATATTTATTTTTGACACATTAAAAAAATTACAAACTTGTAATTTAAAACATAATAACTAACAGTAGGTGTGGCAATGGGCGATCTTATCACTGAGAGAGATCTCTTCCAGACAACCCTTTACAAAGAGACATTTTCAAATAGATACGGAGGAAGGTATATAATTTATAATACTAATAAAAATTACAAAATAAATAATTATTTCCAACAGAAATTAATCGTAAAATAAATAAATTTAAATATAAATTACATAACAACACACTATATAATATTATATAAGCACGTACAAAACTAAAAACTATATACTAATATACTAAAATATACTACAATATTTGCAGTGATTTGAATCCTAAAAAATACAAACACAATGAAATCAATATTATTTAACTTTTCAAAATTAAGATTTATTAAGATTATGATTTCTTTTTTGGTAAGGTAGAGTATCTACACTAGGCAGGGATATCCTTTTTAAGATTTAAGGTGATCAAACTATAAACATTATAATAATATGTAAATCCACTAATTCTTACATTCACAACAAAAACACACACAAATATCTCTTATACCTACTTACCGAGAGCCCGCGCAAATTAATTCCTCCTCAACATTTTGTCGGTCATTAACAAACTTGACGCAAATGAAAATGCTCGCCACGTTTTAAGCGAACTGGAAATATAATGTAAGCCAATAAAAGTTAAATGAAAAATGTGTTTGGCACACATTTTTCATATATTATTTAATAATTTTATAAAATAACATGTTCAGTATACTTCCATGCATGTAAATTAAGGCAAACTGTTTTACTTAATGCCTTGTTAATCATGGATGTAGTAAGTAAGCATATAGTGCGAAGTGATTTTTTTGTCACTAAAAACTGACTTCAGTAACGATTTACACAAACATTAGGTAACCATTGTTTGCTCTTTATCTTCAGCTCAAAACGGTGGTTCTTCATCAGCAGCAACAGCCGTAACTTCAGGTACCTCCAGAATTGTGGAACTTATTTATTTTAAATGCTTAGTTTTGAAGCTTTTTTGCAGCACTAATGAACCTGAGGCTATGTTTAGTGAATGACTATTGACTGGTTCATCGTTTGTATTTGATTGCGACCGCGGAAATGATCTTCAACGCTTGAGATTTCACAAATGCTCTTCTAACTGGCTAACATATTCTAGTAGAAACACTCGTGAGTGTGAGTGTAAGCGATAACGCTTCTTTGAAATCAGTCTTAAAATGAAAGCAGCCTCACACTAATACCAGAACAAAAACTATAACATAGCTTACTTTAACAGTTGTTGCATCTAATGCTAGAGCCGTGTCATTTCTCATTCAGTACATCTAGTACGAATTGTACATATTTATTTGCTTCAGTTTTTGGTTCATAATTGCAGGGATAAAGTAGCATAAAAAACAGTTCGAATAAAACTCTGCCTAAACATGTGTGCCAAATATTATTTAGTCCATTTTTTTTTTTTGTAAACGTGTTTGGTATACTTTCATGCATGTAGTTAGTAAGCATATAGTGCGAAGTATTTTTTTATCACGACAAGCATATGTAATCAACTACAATAGTTGGAGTAGCGGATTAAGTAACTCAGCCCAGTTATTTATATCTATGGAATCGTATGTTTAAAGCTCTTTATTTTGATCCCCTCTCGATGCGCTTGGAAGATTTTTGTTTTCTTCCAAACGATATGTTTTTCACGCAATATGGCGTCTTAAATCTGCCAGTAGTATCAATTGCGCTATTAAAACAAATATAACGATCTTACATTAAAATTGGTTAAGCCGTTTAGAAATTATGGTGAAATAAAGAAACTCCCAAGCATACATACACCAATAGGCGTGTGTAACTCTGTACTGAAACGACTCACTGTTCCGAAACATTTAGGTGTTCCAAAAGATTGGAACACTGATAATGTTTAGAATGCATCATTTGGAACTGGAACATCACTTGGCTCTTTGTTCAAGCGCGATCATTTCACGTAAGCGTGATAGAGACCGACCGAGGCATTGAAGGCATATTGAATCACTGAGCAACAAGCATAGCGAGAGAGCGAGAAAACAATAAATTATAAGCAAGTAAGAATGAGATAGGGAATGAGCTGAACAACACTTCACAATCTTCAATACATATGCAGGTAATAATGATCACTATGGCGTTTGTATATTATAGTTTGTATGCTGAACACTAAGGTCGTTTTTCGCATTAAAATGAAGTTTTTTTTGCGCCGTATAGTTTGTTATTGTCTCAGTTTAAAGCGTTGAATTTGATTTGACCAAAACAATTCAGATTGTTACTGAGGCTTTACCGATTCTCTATCTCAGTTCGTCCGCGACGCGACGTGCCGTAACAATCTGTATTTTATATCATTGACGCACTGTTCCAAATGATACATATCAGTGTTCCGGAACAGTTGACTGATCGAGATGCAAATGTTCCAATCGCGATCATGTGACATTTCTCTAGTTTTCACAAATGTTTTTATAGCTTGCTAACATTCTGAAATAGAAAAACCCGTCGCCACGAAAGTGAAGGTGTATATCGGCAGCTGTACACGAGAGTCAGTTTCTGTTCTAGGTTTTTCCAGTTTAATATCTTCGATCATCACTTAGTTGAGACATATGATAACACCGCAATGTATCACTATTATCACCTATCGCCTCTATACTTGATAGGAACAGCAGCAATGCCGTCGCTGCGGCCAATTACAATACTGATCTACTGGTAAAGTCTTTAACCATGAAAATCATTCAGGAATCGGGATAGTAATCAATGTATTTTGGCATGAATTTTAGTTTGTAATTTTCTTATAACCATTTTAATTTATTTAAATTTCCTTTGTTTTCTCTTAACCTCAGGCGGCGATAACGCAGACTATGGTTATCCAGGAGATTATAACTCAGGAGATGGAAGAGCAGCAGCAGTAGCGGTAGCACAAGCAACAGCAGGTACAAATAGCTACGTCTAGGTTTATAAATTACACTAAGTACGACTATTTTTTTAATAATATTATGAATGCGATAACGCATGCTCTGCGGATTACATTACAAATGACGAAAGGTTTTTTGAAAAGTCTTGTGCGGGATCCCAATCCGATGGTTAAAGAACGACAGAAAAAAAATTAGTAATGGCTCATTGTCATGTTAGCTCAGCCAGTCAGAGCATACCCCAGCTAAAGGGGTGGATGGACGCGGATCCGCCACATTACTTAAACTTTTCCTCTCGTTAACTTTTAATTTTGTAATACGACTATTTTACTTAAGTGAAAATGATAAACTCAAATAAAACAAACTATTTATGATGCTGATAAGTTATGAGATTTTTTTGTTGGGAATTACATTAGGCAATTGTAATTAACTGTATCAGGCTCAAATCTCACAAAGTATCAAATCGTATAGTCTCACTATTAATCGAAATAAGAATCAGGCAGGATGGGTTTAAGTTCTATTAATTCTGGTATTGTTTCTTTGTTAGATTTTCTAAACTTCCAAGAATTTTTTTTTTGGTTTTCACTGATCCTTCGGTTGTTTATGAGATGGTTTGTATGATACCACGGATATGATCTTCAACGCTTAAGATGCTGCAATTACTTTTCTAGCTAGCTAACATCCTGAATTAGAAAAACCCGTCGCCAAGCATGGAATGTGTATTTCAGCAACTGTACTCGAGAATTAGTTTCTGTTCTAGGTTTTTCCAGTTTAACATCTTCAATCACCACTAAGTAGGGGTTAAGATTACGATTAAAGTATATATAAATAAAAATAAAACAGTAACATGCGTTCAGTTGTTAGTGGGTAAAAATATTTTTCGATAGCAATATTTACTAATTTACAAGTTTAAACAAGCACAAAATTTGGAATAGAAACTATAAAAAAAAACCGTTTTCCTATCTTTTTAGCGTTTTTGTGCAACACTCTTCATCCGTTTCAATACACGTCTTATTGATGTTGGTGACATCTACACAAATACCAGAAGACTATTTACGTAGAATACATTTTGGTATTGTTTCTTTGTTAGATTTTGTAAACTTCCTAGAGAATATTTTATTTTATCACTGATCCATAAAACACAGAGTTTGAATAATCTTGGAGTCTATTATGAAAGCAGTCTATCTTGGGGCATAAACCTGAAATCCTGAGCATAAACTCGCATCAACACTATTTATAATTTTATTTTAAGAAAAACTAATAATTTAGAATATGGTCCATATTCTTACCATCCTAAGGTGCCCTGGAGGAGATCGTTGTAATCGATAACACCGCAATTTATAACTATTATCACCTATTGCCTTTTGCTATACCTACTCGATAGGAACAGCAGCAGAAGCAGCTGCCGTCGCTGCTGCCAATCACAATACTGGTCTACTGGAAAAAGTCTTTGACCATGAAAATCATGTCATTCATAATTGCAGAGATAAAGTAGCATAAAAAAACAGTTCCAATGAAACACTGCCTAAATGACGTGTAACATGCTTAATATACAGTTAAAAATTCCACTTTATAATTACCTACTCATATAAAAACAATAAAATAATATTTAACATATGTTTCCTTGTCGAACACTTTATATAGTTCAATGTCATTTCTTAATTTTATTTTACAACTAAAATTAGATTGATAGATAGATAGATATTTATTTTTGACACATTAAAAAAATTACAAACTTGTAATTTAAAACATAATAACTAACAGTAGGTGTGGCAATGGGCGATCTTATCACTGAGAGAGATCTCTTCCAGACAACCCTTTACAAAGAGACATTTTCAAATAGATACGGACGAAGGTATATAATTTATAATACTAATAAAAATTACAAAATAAATAATTATTTCCAACAGAAATTAATCGTAAAATAAATAAATTTAAATATAAATTACATAACAACACACTATATAATATTATATAAGCACGTACAAAACTAAAAACTATATACTAATATACTAAAATATACTACAATATTTGCAGTGATTTGAATCCTAAAAAATACAAACACAATGAAATCAATATTATTTAACTTTTCAAAATTAAGATTTATTAAGATTATGATTTCTTTTTTGGTAAGGTAGAGTATCTACACTAGGCAGGGATATCCTTTTTAAGATTTAAGGTGATCAAACTATAAACATTATAATAATATGTAAATCCACTAATTCTTACATTCACAACAAAAACACACACAAATATCTCTTATACCTACTTACCGAGAGCCCGCGCAAATTAATTCCTCCTCAACATTTTGTCGGTCATTAACAAACTTGACGCAAATGAAAATGCTCGCCACGTTTTAAGCGAACTGGAAATATAATGTAAGCCAATAAAAGTTAAATGAAAAATGTGTTTGGCACACATTTTTCATATATTATTTAATAATTTTATAAAATAACATGTTCAGTATACTTCCATGCATGTAAATTAAGGCAAACTGTTTTACTTAATGCCTTGTTAATCATGGATGTAGTAAGTAAGCATATAGTGCGAAGTGATTTTTTTGTCACTAAAAACTGACTTCAGTAACGATTTACACAAACATTAGGTAACCATTGTTTGCTCTTTATCTTCAGCTCAAAACGGTGGTTCTTCATCAGCAGCAACAGCCGTAACTTCAGGTACCTCCAGAATTGTGGAACTTATTTATTTTAAATGCTTAGTTTTGAAGCTTTTTTGCAGCACTAATGAACCTGAGGCTATGTTTAGTGAATGACTATTGACTGGTTCATCGTTTGTATTTGATTGCGACCGCGGAAATGATCTTCAACGCTTGAGATTTCACAAATGCTCTTCTAACTGGCTAACATATTCTAGTAGAAACACTCGTGAGTGTGAGTGTAAGTGATAACGCTTCTTTGAAATCAGTCTTAAAATGAAAGCAGCCTCACACTAATACCAGAACAAAAACTATAACATAGCTTACTTTAACAGTTGTTGCATCTAATGCTAGAGCCGTGTCATTTCTCATTCAGTACATCTAGTACGAATTGTACATATTTATTTGCTTCAGTTTTTGGTTCATAATTGCAGGGATAAAGTAGCATAAAAAACAGTTCGAATAAAACTCTGCCTAAACATGTGTGCCAAATATTATTTAGTCCATTTTTTTTTTGTAAACGTGTTTGGTATACTTTCATGCATGTAGTTAGTAAGCATATAGTGCGAAGTATTTTTTTGTCACGACAAGCATATGTAATCAACTACAATAGTTGGAGTAGCGGATTAAGTAACTCAGCCCAGTTATTTATATCTATGGAATCGTATGTTTAAAGCTCTTTATTTTGATCCCCTCTCGATGCGCTTGGAAGATTTTTGTTTTCTTCCAAACGATATGTTTTTCACGCAATATGGCGTCTTAAATCTGCCAGTAGTATCAATTGCGCTATTAAAACAAATATAACGATCTTACATTAAAATTGGTTAAGCCGTTTAGAAATTATGGTGAAATAAAGAAACTCCCAAGCATACATACACCAATAGGCGTGTGTAACTCTGTACTGAAACGACTCACTGTTCCGAAACATTTAGGTGTTCCAAAAGATTGGAACACTGATAATGTTTAGAATGCATCATTTGGAACTGGAACATCACTTGGCTCTTTGTTCAAGCGCGATCATTTCACGTAAGCGTGATAGAGACCGACCGAGGCATTGAAGGCATATTGAATCACTGAGCAACAAGCATAGCGAGAGAGCGAGAAAACAATAAATTATAAGCAAGTAAGAATGAGATAGGGAATGAGCTGAACAACACTTCACAATCTTCAATACATATGCAGGTAATAATGATCACTATGGCGTTTGTATATTATAGTTTGTATGCTGAACACTAAGGTCGTTTTTCGCATTAAAATGAAGTTTTTTTTGCGCCGTATAGTTTGTTATTGTCTCAGTTTAAAGCGTTGAATTTGATTTGACCAAAACAATTCAGATTGTTACTGAGGCTTTACCGATTCTCTATCTCAGTTCGTCCGCGACGCGACGTGCCGTAACAATCTGTATTTTATATCATTGACGCACTGTTCCAAATGATACATATCAGTGTTCCGGAACAGTTGACTGATCGAGATGCAAATGTTCCAATCGCGATGATGTGACATTTCTCTAGTTTTCACAAATGTTTTTATAGCTTGCTAACATTCTGAAATAGAAAAACCCGTCGCCACGAAAGTGAAGGTGTATATCGGCAGCTGTACACGAGAGTCAGTTTCTGTTCTAGGTTTTTCCAGTTTAATATCTTCGATCATCACTTAGTTGAGACATATGATAACACCGCAATGTATCACTATTATCACCTATCGCCTCTATACTTGATAGGAACAGCAGCAATGCCGTCGCTGCGGCCAATTACAATACTAATCTACTGGTAAAGTCTTTAACCATGAAAATCATTCAGGATTCGGGATAGTAATCAATGTATTTTGGCATGATTTTTAGTTTGTAATTTTCTTATAACCATTTTAATTTATTTAAATTTCCTTTGTTTTCTCTTAACCTCAGGCGGCGATAACGCAGACTATGGTTATCCAGGAGATTATAACTCAGGAGATGGAAGAGCAGCAGCAGTAGCGGTAGCACAAGCAACAGCAGGTACAAATAGCTACGTCTAGGTTTATAAATTACACTAAGTACGACTATTTTTTTAATAATATTATGAATGCGATAACGCATGCTCTGCGGATTACATTACAAATGACGAAAGGTTTTTTGAAAAGTCTTGTGCGGGATCCCAATCCGATGGTTAAAGAACGACAGAAAAAAAATTAGTAATGGCTCATTGTCATGTTAGCTCAGCCAGTCAGAGCATACCCCAGCTAAAGGGGTGGATGGACGCGGATCCGCCACATTACTTAAACTTTTCCTCTCGTTAACTTTTAATTTTGTAATACGACTATTTTACTTAAGTGAAAATGATAAACTCAAATAAAACAAACTATTTATGATGCTGATAAGTTATGAGATTTTTTTGTTGGGAATTACATTAGGCAATTGTAATTAACTGTATCAGGCTCAAATCTCACAAAGTATCAAATCGTATAGTCTCACTATTAATCGAAATAAGAATCAGGCAGGATGGGTTTAAGTTCTATTAATTCTGGTATTGTTTCTTTGTTTGATTTTCTAAACTTCCAAGATTTTTTTTTTTGGTTTTCACTGATCCTTCGGTTGTTTATGAGATGGTTTGTATGATACCACGGATATGATCTTCAACGCTTAAGATGCTGCAATTACTTTTCTAGCTAGCTAACATCCTGAATTAGAAAAACCCGTCGCCAAGCATGGAATGTGTATTTCAGCAACTGTACTCGAGAATTAGTTTCTGTTCTAGGTTTTTCCAGTTTAACATCTTCAATCACCACTAAGTAGGGGTTAAGATTACGATTAAAGTATATATAAATAAAAATAAAACAGTAACATGCGTTCAGTTGTTAGTGGGTAAAAATATTTTTCGATAGCAATATTTACTAATTTACAAGTTTAAACAAGCACAAAATTTGGAATAGAAACTATAAAAAAAATCCGTTTTCCTATCTTTTTAGCGTTTTTGTGCAACACTCTTCATCCGTTTCAATACACGTCTTATTGATGTTGGTGACATCTACACAAATACCAGAAGACTATTTACGTAGAATAAATTTTGGTATTGTTTCTTTGTTAGATTTTGTAAACTTCCTAGAGAATATTTTATTTTATCACTGATCCATAAAACACAGAGTTTGAATAATCTTGGAGTCTATTATGAAAGCAGTCTATCTTGGGGCATAAACCTGAAATCCTGAGCATAAACTCGCATCAACACTATTTATAATTTTATTTTAAGAAAAACTAATAATTTAGAATATGGTCCATATTCTTACCATCCTAATGTGCCCTGGAGGAGATCGTTGTAATCGATAACACCGCAATTTATAACTATTATCACCTATTGCCTTTTGCTATACCTACTCGATAGGAACAGCAGCAGAAGCAGCTGCCGTCGCTGCTGCCAATCACAATACTGGTCTACTGGAAAAAGTCTTTGACCATGAAAATCATGTCATTCATAATTGCAGAGATAAAGTAGCATAAAAAAACAGTTCCAATGAAACACTGCCTAAATGACGTGTAACATGCTTAATATACAGTTAAAAATTCCACTTTATAATTACCTACTCATATAAAAACAATAAAATAATATTTAACATATGTTTCCTTGTCGAACACTTTATATAGTTCAATGTCATTTCTTAATTTTATTTTACAACTAAAATTAGATTGATAGATAGATAGATATTTATTTTTGACACATTAAAAAAATTACAAACTTGTAATTTAAAACATAATAACTAACAGTAGGTGTGGCAATGGGCGATCTTATCACTGAGAGAGATCTCTTCCAGACAACCCTTTACAAAGAGACATTTTCAAATAGATACGGACGAAGGTATATAATTTATAATACTAATAAAAATTACAAAATAAATAATTATTTCCAACAGAAATTAATCGTAAAATAAATAAATTTAAATATAAATTACATAACAACACACTATATAATATTATATAAGCACGTACAAAACTAAAAACTATATACTAATATACTAAAATATACTACAATATTTGCAGTGATTTGAATCCTAAAAAATACAAACACAATGAAATCAATATTATTTAACTTTTCAAAATTAAGATTTATTAAGATTATGATTTCTTTTTTGGTAAGGTAGAGTATCTACACTAGGCAGGGATATCCTTTTTAAGATTTAAGGTGATCAAACTATAAACATTATAATAATATGTAAATCCACTAATTCTTACATTCACAACAAAAACACACACAAATATCTCTTATACCTACTTACCGAGAGCCCGCGCAAATTAATTCCTCCTCAACATTTTGTCGGTCATTAACAAACTTGACGCAAATGAAAATGCTCGCCACGTTTTAAGCGAACTGGAAATATAATGTAAGCCAATAAAAGTTAAATGAAAAATGTGTTTGGCACACATTTTTCATATATTATTTAATAATTTTATAAAATAACATGTTCAGTATACTTCCATGCATGTAAATTAAGGCAAACTGTTTTACTTAATGCCTTGTTAATCATGGATGTAGTAAGTAAGCATATAGTGCGAAGTGATTTTTTTGTCACTAAAAACTGACTTCAGTAACGATTTACACAAACATTAGGTAACCATTGTTTGCTCTTTATCTTCAGCTCAAAACGGTGGTTCTTCATCAGCAGCAACAGCCGTAACTTCAGGTACCTCCAGAATTGTGGAACTTATTTATTTTAAATGCTTAGTTTTGAAGCTTTTTTGCAGCACTAATGAACCTGAGGCTATGTTTAGTGAATGACTATTGACTGGTTCATCGTTTGTATTTGATTGCGACCGCGGAAATGATCTTCAACGCTTGAGATTTCACAAATGCTCTTCTAACTGGCTAACATATTCTAGTAGAAACACTCGTGAGTGTGAGTGTAAGCGATAACGCTTCTTTGAAATCAGTCTTAAAATGAAAGCAGCCTCACACTAATACCAGAACAAAAACTATAACATAGCTTACTTTAACAGTTGTTGCATCTAATGCTAGAGCCGTGTCATTTCTCATTCAGTACATCTAGTACGAATTGTACATATTTATTTGCTTCAGTTTTTGGTTCATAATTGCAGGGATAAAGTAGCATAAAAAACAGTTCGAATAAAACTCTGCCTAAACATGTGTGCCAAATATTATTTAGTCCATTTTTTTTTTTGTAAACGTGTTTGGTATACTTTCATGCATGTAGTTAGTAAGCATATAGTGCGAAGTATTTTTTTATCACGACAAGCATATGTAATCAACTACAATAGTTGGAGTAGCGGATTAAGTAACTCAGCCCAGTTATTTATATCTATGGAATCGTATGTTTAAAGCTCTTTATTTTGATCCCCTCTCGATGCGCTTGGAAGATTTTTGTTTTCTTCCAAACGATATGTTTTTCACGCAATATGGCGTCTTAAATCTGCCAGTAGTATCAATTGCGCTATTAAAACAAATATAACGATCTTACATTAAAATTGGTTAAGCCGTTTAGAAATTATGGTGAAATAAAGAAACTCCCAAGCATACATACACCAATAGGCGTGTGTAACTCTGTACTGAAACGACTCACTGTTCCGAAACATTTAGGTGTTCCAAAAGATTGGAACACTGATAATGTTTAGAATGCATCATTTGGAACTGGAACATCACTTGGCTCTTTGTTCAAGCGCGATCATTTCACGTAAGCGTGATAGAGACCGACCGAGGCATTGAAGGCATATTGAATCACTGAGCAACAAGCATAGCGAGAGAGCGAGAAAACAATAAATTATAAGCAAGTAAGAATGAGATAGGGAATGAGCTGAACAACACTTCACAATCTTCAATACATATGCAGGTAATAATGATCACTATGGCGTTTGTATATTATAGTTTGTATGCTGAACACTAAGGTCGTTTTTCGCATTAAAATGAAGTTTTTTTTGCGCCGTATAGTTTGTTATTGTCTCAGTTTAAAGCGTTGAATTTGATTTGACCAAAACAATTCAGATTGTTACTGAGGCTTTACCGATTCTCTATCTCAGTTCGTCCGCGACGCGACGTGCCGTAACAATCTGTATTTTATATCATTGACGCACTGTTCCAAATGATACATATCAGTGTTCCGGAACAGTTGACTGATCGAGATGCAAATGTTCCAATCGCGATGATGTGACATTTCTCTAGTTTTCACAAATGTTTTTATAGCTTGCTAACATTCTGAAATAGAAAAACCCGTCGCCACGAAAGTGAAGGTGTATATCGGCAGCTGTACACGAGAGTCAGTTTCTGTTCTAGGTTTTTCCAGTTTAATATCTTCGATCATCACTTAGTTGAGACATATGATAACACCGCAATGTATCACTATTATCACCTATCGCCTCTATACTTGATAGGAACAGCAGCAATGCCGTCGCTGCGGCCAATTACAATACTGATCTACTGGTAAAGTCTTTAACCATGAAAATCATTCAGGAATCGGGATAGTAATCAATGTATTTTGGCATGATTTTTAGTTTGTAATTTTCTTATAACCATTTTAATTTATTTAAATTTCCTTTGTTTTCTCTTAACCTCAGGTGGCGATAACGCAGACTATGGTTATCCAGGAGATTATAACTCAGGAGATGGAAGAGCAGCAGCAGTAGCGGTAGCACAAGCAACAGCAGGTACAAATAGCTACGTCTAGGTTTATAAATTACACTAAGTACGACTATTTTTTTAATAATATTATGAATGCGATAACGCATGCTCTGCGGATTACATTACAAATGACGAAAGGTTTTTTGAAAAGTCTTGTGCGGGATCCCAATCCGATGGTTAAAGAACGACAGAAAAAAAATTAGTAATGGCTCATTGTCATGTTAGCTCAGCCAGTCAGAGCATACCCCAGCTAAAGGGGTGGATGGACGCGGATCCGCCACATTACATAAACTTTTCCTCTCGTTAACTTTTAATTTTGTAATACGACTATTTTACTTAAGTGAAAATGATAAACTCAAATAAAACAAACTATTTATGATGCTGATAAGTTATGAGATTTTTTTGTTGGGAATTACATTAGGCAATTGTAATTAACTGTATCAGGCTCAAATCTCACAAAGTATCAAATCGTATAGTCTCACTATTAATCGAAATAAGAATCAGGCAGGATGGGTTTAAGTTCTATTAATTCTGGTATTGTTTCTTTGTTAGATTTTCTAAACTTCCAAGAATTTTTTTTTTGGTTTTCACTGATCCTTCGGTTGTTTATGAGATGGTTTGTATGATACCACGGATATGATCTTCAACGCTTAAGATGCTGCAATTACTTTTCTAGCTAGCTAACATCCTGAATTAGAAAAACCCGTCGCCAAGCATGGAATGTGTATTTCAGCAACTGTACTCGAGAATTAGTTTCTGTTCTAGGTTTTTCCAGTTTAACATCTTCAATCACCACTAAGTAGGGGTTAAGATTACGATTAAAGTATATATAAATAAAAATAAAACAGTAACATGCGTTCAGTTGTTAGTGGGTAAAAATATTTTTCGATAGCAATATTTACTAATTTACAAGTTTAAACAAGCACAAAATTTGGAATAGAAACTATAAAAAAAATCCGTTTTCCTATCTTTTTAGCGTTTTTGTGCAACACTCTTCATCCGTTTCAATACACGTCTTATTGATGTTGGTGACATCTACACAAATACCAGAAGACTATTTACGTAGAATAAATTTTGGTATTGTTTCTTTGTTAGATTTTGTAAACTTCCTAGAGAATATTTTATTTTATCACTGATCCATAAAACACAGAGTTTGAATAATCTTGGAGTCTATTATGAAAGCAGTCTATCTTGGGGCATAAACCTGAAATCCTGAGCATAAACTCGCATCAACACTATTTATAATTTTATTTTAAGAAAAACTAATAATTTAGAATATGGTCCATATTCTTACCATCCTAAGGTGCCCTGGAGGAGATCGTTGTAATCGATAACACCGCAATTTATAACTATTATCACCTATTGCCTTTTGCTATACCTACTCGATAGGAACAGCAGCAGAAGCAGCTGCCGTCGCTGCTGCCAATCACAATACTGGTCTACTGGAAAAAGTCTTTGACCATGAAAATCATGTCATTCATAATTGCAGAGATAAAGTAGCATAAAAAAACAGTTCCAATGAAACACTGCCTAAATGACGTGTAACATGCTTAATATACAGTTAAAAATTCCACTTTATAATTACCTACTCATATAAAAACAATAAAATAATATTTAACATATGTTTCCTTGTCGAACACTTTATATAGTTCAATGTCATTTCTTAATTTTATTTTACAACTAAAATTAGATTGATAGATAGATAGATATTTATTTTTGACACATTAAAAAAATTACAAACTTGTAATTTAAAACATAATAACTAACAGTAGGTGTGGCAATGGGCGATCTTATCACTGAGAGAGATCTCTTCCAGACAACCCTTTACAAAGAGACATTTTCAAATAGATACGGAGGAAGGTATATAATTTATAATACTAATAAAAATTACAAAATAAATAATTATTTCCAACAGAAATTAATCGTAAAATAAATAAATTTAAATATAAATTACATAACAACACACTATATAATATTATATAAGCACGTACAAAACTAAAAACTATATACTAATATACTAAAATATACTACAATATTTGCAGTGATTTGAATCCTAAAAAATACAAACACAATGAAATCAATATTATTTAACTTTTCAAAATTAAGATTTATTAAGATTATGATTTCTTTTTTGGTAAGGTAGAGTATCTACACTAGGCAGGGATATCCTTTTTAAGATTTAAGGTGATCAAACTATAAACATTATAATAATATGTAAATCCACTAATTCTTACATTCACAACAAAAACACACACAAATATCTCTTATACCTACTTACCGCGAGCCCGCGCAAATTAATTCCTCCTCAACATTTTGTCGGTCATTAACAAACTTGACGCAAATGAAAATGCTCGCCACGTTTTAAGCGAACTGGAAATATAATGTAAGCCAATAAAAGTTAAATGAAAAATGTGTTTGGCACACATTTTTCATATATTATTTAATAATTTTATAAAATAACATGTTCAGTATACTTCCATGCATGTAAATTAAGGCAAACTGTTTTACTTAATGCCTTGTTAATCATGGATGTAGTAAGTAAGCATATAGTGCGAAGTGATTTTTTTGTCACTAAAAACTGACTTCAGTAACGATTTACACAAACATTAGGTAACCATTGTTTGCTCTTTATCTTCAGCTCAAAACGGTGGTTCTTCATCAGCAGCATCAGCAGCAACAGCCGTAACTTCAGGTACCTCCAGAATTGTGGAACTTATTTATTTTAAATGCTTAGTTTTGAAGCTTTTTTGCAGCACTAATGAACCTGAGGCTATGTTTAGTGAATGACTATTGACTGGTTCATCGTTTGTATTTGATTGCGACCGCGGAAATGATCTTCAACGCTTGAGATTTCACAAATGCTCTTCTAACTGGCTAACATATTCTAGTAGAAACACTCGTGAGTGTGAGTGTAAGCGATAACGCTTCTTTGAAATCAGTCTTAAAATGAAAGCAGCCTCACACTAATACCAGAACAAAAACTATAACATAGCTTACTTTAACAGTTGTTGCATCTAATGCTAGAGCCGTGTCATTTCTCATTCAGTACATCTAGTACGAATTGTACATATTTATTTGCTTCAGTTTTTGGTTCATAATTGCAGGGATAAAGTAGCATAAAAAACAGTTCGAATAAAACTCTGCCTAAACATGTGTGCCAAATATTATTTAGTCCATTTTTTTTTTGTAAACGTGTTTGGTATACTTTCATGCATGTAGTTAGTAAGCATATAGTGCGAAGTATTTTTTATCACGACAAGCATATGTAATCAACTACAATAGTTGGAGTAGCGGATTAAGTAACTCAGCCCAGTTATTTATATCTATGGAATCGTATGTTTAAAGCTCTTTATTTTGATCCCCTCTCGATGCGCTTGGAAGATTTTTGTTTTCTTCCAAACGATATGTTTTTCACGCAATATGGCGTCTTAAATCTGCCAGTAGTATCAATTGCGCTATTAAAACAAATATAACGATCTTACATTAAAATTGGTTAAGCCGTTTAGAAATTATGGTGAAATAAAGAAACTCCCAAGCATACATACACCAATAGGCGTGTGTAACTCTGTACTGAAACGACTCACTGTTCCGAAACATTTAGGTGTTCCAAAAGATTGGAACACTGATAATGTTTAGAATGCATCATTTGGAACTGGAACATCACTTGGCTCTTTGTTCAAGCGCGATCATTTCACGTAAGCGTGATAGAGACCGACCGAGGCATTGAAGGCATATTGAATCACTGAGCAACAAGCATAGCGAGAGAGCGAGAAAACAATAAATTATAAGCAAGTAAGAATGAGATAGGGAATGAGCTGAACAACACTTCACAATCTTCAATACATATGCAGGTAATAATGATCACTATGGCGTTTGTATATTATAGTTTGTATGCTGAATACTTTAAGGTCGTTTTTCGCATTAAAATGAAGTTTTTTTTGCGCCGTATAGTTTGTTATTGTCTCAGTTTAAAGCGTTGAATTTGATTTGACCAAAACAATTCAGATTGTTACTGAGGCTTTACCGATTCTCTATCTCAGTTCGTCCGCGACGCGACGTGCCGTAACAATCTGTATTTTATATCATTGACGCACTGTTCCAAATGATACATATCAGTGTTCCGGAACAGTTGACTGATCGAATGCAAATGTTCCAATCGCGATGATGTGACATTTCTCCCACGCCTATACACCAACTCTATCAATATCACTACAAATATTACTTCTACTAAACAGTTATATCAATGAAAAAATAATGCGTATATTAATGTAAAATATCAATTTAAAAAAGTCAAAAAAACGTGGCGAACCCGAATGAAAGCTAGTACAATTTAAAATATATTTTTAAAATTCTACTATCATTACTCAGCTCGTTACCGCATTAGCATCGACAGCGTATCCGCATCGAAAATTCCTGTTCTTCTTGACGTGATACTAATGTCTGTCTACCGCAAGGTGGTGTTCTTTCTCCACTCCTATTTTCTAGTTTTGTTATATTTATTTATTTATTGAGATAAAAACGACACAGGTTCAATTACATTTATCTCACAATACAAAAACAAAAGAACAAGGTAATTAATACATTACAAATTATGTCCATCAACATTATTATTGAGTTTCGAAATTCATTATCTGTTTACTATGACATTTTAAAATGTATGCTAATTGAAAGATATAATTAATATGTTGATACAATACCAAACTATTAAAATGTTCATAAAAATTAAATTAACAATAATTCAAATTAAACAATGTCAATACAATGAAATCACAAAATAATCAAAGCATAAATAATAATAATTATAATTTATTTAAAATTGTCAATGTCAATAGAGCTGTCAAGCTTTTTGTTTCTATCCCATTGATCAATTAAATTTTCACAGAATGTCATAGAAACAGCCACAATAGTTTTCCAGTTATCAAACATAATATCACAATCAGTGTTGGCGGCAAGGAGCTCATTGAGATGGCGGCGGGCACGGATTAGCGGTGACATGGCTCGCGCCACAGTGCGATGTTTACCTACGTAGAATAGATCGTGTGGCCGACCACGCTTATTTGCCGGGACTCCGGGTTCGTCTGGGATAAACAGGGTGCATACCAGATCATGCAGTTGTAGGCAGTCCACTGAGCCTCTAAGTATCTTATAGCAGACGGTTAGCTGATCAAGTATCCTTCTTACCTCCAGTGAATGGTAGCCCAGCTGACCGAGCAAAAACTTGGTCGGGTAAAGGAACGGATAGTACCCATACAGTCTTTTGTATAGCGACCTCAAGAATGCCTTTTGGACCTTCTCAAGCATACGTGTGTAGGTGACGTGGTGCGGGTTCCAGACGCATGCGCTGGATTCAAGCTTGCTTCTAACCAATGTGTTGTATAGAGTTCTAATAACTTGCGGATTTTCGAAACTCCTCGAACTCCTTAATACAAAGCCCAGTCGCCGATAAGCTTCCTTAGCGATATCTGACACATGGTCATGAAAGGTCAGTGAGCGATCAAAAGTTACCCCAAGGTCCCTAATACAATTTACCCGGTTTATAGGCAGATCGTCTAAGTGATAATTAAAAAGAAATCGGTCCTTTTTCCGGTCAAAGGTATAACATTACATTTACTTATATTAAAATTAATTTTATTTGTCACGCTCCAATCAAAAATTTTATTTATGTCGTTTTGTAAGACGAGGCATTCAGAAGGAGATTGAATTTCAAGAAATACCTTAAGATCGTCAGCGTACAGGAGACACTTCGCGCTACTCAATACATTAGGGATACAATGCATCATGACCAAGAACAGAAGAGGACCAAGCACTGAACCTTGGCTGACTCCTGACCTGGTATTGTACGGCTTAGATACATAAGAGCCATGTCTAACGTATTGACACCGATCCTTCATATAGTCAGTGAAGAAATTGAGGAGGCCCGGGGTGAAACCTATGGCTGAAAGCTTGCTCAACAATATATTATTATCTATTTTATCAAATGCTTTTTGAAAATCAAAATAAATAACATCGGTTTGGAGCCCGCGATCCATTGCACTAGATACGTAGTCCACTAAGCATAACAGGTTTGTGTTTATGAAGCGGCCCGGTCGAAAACCGTGCTGTTCGTCACCCAACAGCTGTTTAACTTGTCTATATATATGTTTGTGTAAGATATACTCGAAGACTTTTGCAGGCGCACATAAGATGGCTATAGGACGATGTTCATCAACAAGTGTTCTGTTACTAGTCTTGGGAATAGGGGTCACTCTGGATAATTTCCATTGTTTGGGGTACTTTCCAGTCAAAAGTGATAAATTTAAGATGTAGCAAAGTGGCAAAATTATAGACTTTGTACAAATCTTGAGGACAGAACTAGGAACATTGTCTGGTCCAGGTGAACTATTTGGTTTCAACTTATTAAGACCGCGCTCAACGTCATCGGGTGTCAGAGTTATATATGTTCTACTTTCTTACTTCATCAAATCTTCTAGTCTCACTATTAATCCAGATAAGTAAGACCCAGGATGGGTTTAAATTAGCTCTTAAATCTGAATCTTGATCTGGTTCTCAGTAATTGAATTAATTCTCATATGGTTTCTTTGTTACATTTTCTAAACTGCCTAGAGTATTTATTGATTTTTCACTGATCCTTAAAAAACAGTATTGAATTATCTTGGGGTCAATGTCAATGGAGTCAAAAGCCAATGAGTTCGTATCAACATTATTTTTAATTTTGTTTTTATAAAAATAATAGTTAAGCGTATGGTCGGTTGTGTTTCATACACAAGCGTCCATATTCTTCTCACTCGCTCTGGAAGAGATCATTGTAAGCGATAAGACCCCCATTTGGAACTGTTACCACCTATGCTCCCTTGCAGAGACAGCAGCCGCTGCTGCGAATAACAAAACTTGTCTACTGGAAAAGTCATTGCCCATCTAAATCAATCAGGATTTGGAACAATAATCAATGCATTTTGCAAAATTTTTTGTGTGTAATTTTCTTAAACCCTTTTTATTTTACAAAATTATAAATTTACGAGAGGAAAAAATTTCATTTTTTTAAGTTTCCATTGTTTTCTCTTTACCTGAGGCGACGACGACGGAGTCTATGGTTATCCAGGATATGATTACTCTGGAGATGCAGAATCAGTAGCAACAGCAACAGCAGTAGGTACGGATAGCTCCAGAGCCGTTTTTTAACTTATTTGAAGCAACCATTGCCCAGTAGCCATGACTATTGACAGCCAGACAGAGAGCCCATGGTTTATACCTTAACTACGGTTGCATAACCATGGTGGTTGCTTTGCAAAAAACGCTTGCTCATAAAATAAAACGGGGGTGAACTTCACCGCTTTAGATTTTTCGCTTATTATATAGACCGCTTTGATCGTCTAGCTAGCTAACATCTTCAAACAGCCTGTCTCCAAGCACCTAATGGTGTGTTTCAGCAGCAGATCGAAACAGACAGTTTTTATTCAAAATTTTGCCTGTTTAAAATCTTCGATTATCAATTACCAATTTATGAGGTTATGGTCAAAATTATCATGTTGAAATAAAACAGGCGAGCACTTCCAAAATGTCCTTCCACCATTCGGTGAAGCCCAATCCGGCCGTGGGGACCGAACCATGGACCTGCAGCGCGGCAGTCCATTATCGACCAAACATCATTGCTTCAAAATAGAAAATAAAATGTTGATCGTATCGTTATTATGCGTTATTGGTAAAACTAAATATTTAAGATTTTAGTGTGATCAGAATAAGAACTTTCATTTATAACTTAATTTTATAGTTTGAGATGCATATCAATAGAACGATCAAAGTTTGAATAGAATAGTGATTTGCGCATATGGTTACTTCTGAATCCATTTTAACTAACCATCATTTGCTTTTTGTTTTCAGACAGTTACGATGACTATTATGGCTCGGAAGTTTCATCAGCAGCAGCAGCCTCAACAGCCTCATCTGCCTCTTCGCAAGACGACGATGATGATGATAATGATGATGATGATGACACCGGTTGCGGTCATTTTTAATGACTACAGCAAAAACACCAGTCACAGTCCACATCCAATTTTTCATATAACACATTTTATATTATATCTATATATGGTACCAAGCAAAAAGATTGCAGATTTTACTCGTATGCTCGCTGTTTCTGTGTAATCTGGTCTTCAGTTACAAACTATACCTTCTCTAAATGCTGGTAGCGTTATATATCCATCCGCTTGTCAAGCATTGTTGAGTTACCCATCTCGGTCAGTGTGCTACTGTACGTACTGCACTTGATCAACTCGGTTACCAAGGCCACTCTTGCTCTCCAAGTGCTGGTCAAATTTCCCACCACGCCAGCCTCAACAATGGCTATTACCAGCGCCTACGTTGCAGCTTTTCTTGAGCCAGATGGCATAGTGCGGTAAAATACCTGAAGGAATGACTCTTATTTAGTGCCCATAGTGTGGGATGCTACATGCGATGACATTTTAGCGTTATCATATAACAAAACGTGAGGGCTGGCACCGCGGCTACTACGGCGAAACAACTCAAGTGGCGCAAGTACCAAATCTTGGTAGATGTTACATATTTCATCCCTTTTGGTGTAAATACTTTGGCTCCACGGGGGCACACATTGCCTCATCGTACTATCCAAAATTAATCAGAGCGCTAGGTAGATGCGACGCGTGATTAAAATGCTAATACATATTTGGCTCAAAGAATAAGCATTGCAATTCAATGGAGCAATGCTGTCAGTATGCTCCGCGTTCTGCCAAATGGTTGTGGGCTAGAGCAATAAGGTGGCCTAAATGTTTTCATTGTAGTTGCTGTAGTGGTGTATATAGTTTGTAGTATTCTGTTAATAAAGGCATTACTACCAGTAAAAAACAAAAAGACGAATAACAAATCAAGTCTTCACTAACTCTACGGCAATGTGGTGCATGCTTTTATCCTACCTTGAACTCTAGAGACAATCAAACCTGGTCATGTTCCTTTCTTAAACAGCAATACACAAAGTAATGGCCATTTTAACTGCATGTATTGCAAGGGCATTTTAAATTTTTGTATTTGCTAAATTTATGCATCTATGTAGGTAGTGGAATCCATTCCTATCAACCAGAATTAATTGCAATACGTTATTAATTTTAATTAGGGTACCCCAAATATTATGAACCTAGGTATATCACGCCGAAAAACTGATTAAACTGAAAGCTTGGAACATAGCACGTGGTTATCAAAAAATAGAAATAAAGTATTTAAAATATTTTGGCCTAGATTTGGATTAGCAGGATTATTCCGACAACAGCAACAGCAAAACAGAATGTATTTATATTTGCTTATTGCATGATGCGTCCTCATTAACATTCTTTTGAAAGCCTATTACATTTTATATTTTTAAATTAATCATTCATTTCATAAAATCATTTGTTCGACTGATTCTGTTGCTAACGCTACCCATGTTCACACACAAAAAGACGCTTACATTTACCTAGTATTACAACCGAGACTGAGCAGGTTTTGTGAAATAGAACAACAATTGTAAATGCACTAAAGTTCGGAGAAGATCATACGTTAGATCGAGAGCCTTAGCAACCATCGACATGATTTAGTTCGCAGAATTGAAAATACAAAGTATTTTACATTTCAGACATGCGTGACGTAGGTATGTAACTCTGCATGATACCTCACTGAATTCACCTCATGAATAGAAAAAAATTGTTCAAAACTGTTTTAAGCAAAGTTAAAGACTTTAGAATCTTAAGAGCAATGCAAACCGTACCACCCCACGAATGTTCGTGCTAACTTTGTGGTTAGTACCTAGTTGCATTCTTATGGTAGCGCGTTAAAATACTCGAAGGTATGAGTAACTGTCGGCCTGCAGTAGACCATTTATCCAACTGCTGAGGATGAACTATTCCAGTCTTACTTTCTAATATCATCTTGGGCCGCATGATCTTATGCCAACAGGTAAGAATTTGCCAAAGCCTAGGTTACACATAAAAAGCCAGATCACAGAATATAACAGCAGAAATTTTCGCTTCAAACACAAACAAAATCTTTCTCTTACTTGAGTTGGGCAAGAATTTAGAAAGGTATATTTATCATCTGTGCAATTGTATGTATGATCTGTATAAATATAGTTCTTCACTCATCACATCAAGTCATCAAGTCGTTTAAATATGTAAAATCATTATTTTTATATGATGAAATACAATTTAATGTATGTACGCATCAAATAGAGATATAGCATACAATGTTTAGGAATACCTATCTATTTTTCTTTATCTTCATTTATATTTTAGTTATATTCATGTTACATTGTATTTACATAAAGTTACCTTTTACATTGTTCTCTTTAAAATTAATTCAAAACACGAATAACTATTCGCAATATTTTATTCGTATCAACTTAAAAAAATATTTTACATAAAGTTTTCTTATCCTTCATCACAATTTTTATGCTTTGGAATTAAATAATTACAATTTATTTTAATAAAAAATTTGGTTTTCTGTTTTCATTGGTTTATTATTTATACCTTTTTTCCTTTTTCCAAAAACTTAAATCAAGGTTATAGTTGTAAGTATTTTTGTAATTATAATAGTATTACCAGGTTGATAAACTAAGTGTTCATGACGATGATTTACCTGACCAGCCGGTATGGGGAAAAGTGCTTCTGCTAACCAGCAACTGGTCGACGAATCATTTCTTCCTGTAACCACAGGAACAAATCTAATTAGTACCGCATTGCACAGTTTCAGAAATTTTGTGTTGATACTAGCCCATACAGCAAGCAATTCCGCGGGTGTGGAGTCGACTCGTCACGTACGCTAATGTATAAAAGTTACCGTATTGCGTTCAGCACTAATTTACGTCAAATTGATTTCAATATATTATACCTAGCTAATCTATACCTAGCTACCTTCCACCCAATTTCCAGCGGTAACGTTACTGTGCAAAGATGCCTCTTAGATAGATCAATACTTAATTGTTACACCACGAAAATACAAATATAATCCTTACACAAACGCTTAGATTGAAGGGTCACAATGGGCAGTCTTATTACTAATAGCGAACCTTTGCCTCTTGTAGGCTCGAAGCACAATTATTCATTGTATTTTGTCATACGTACAGTAGGCTAATTCACTAAATAAGTGGCTAGTTTATAAGGCCGAAAGCAAATTTCAGTAATACCTTCAGAAAAATGTATGGGCATATGTTGTCGACAAGCTTAAAGCCGCTCTATTGGTCAACAATGCCGTTAAAATCTCGAAAACTACTCTAATCATGATACTGATATATGGCAGGTAGGTGAATTATGCGTAAAAGACGTAAGTAGGTACGTAGTATTATTATATGGTCTATGACCAGCGGCGGCCTTACCCATTGCGAGGCTCCGGGCGGTAGGTCTTTGCGAGGCCCTTTGTTCTTAGTGAAAAGTATGTGATGCTGTCTGGTTGTTTCGTTTAGGTATTTCTCATGTTTTACGAGAAATGCTAAGGTCATAAAAATAAATATAATTTGAGTTTTAAAATATTTGATTTTACCATTGAGATATACGTTACACTAGAGAAGACATTTGAGACAAAAGTCTCTGCCATTTTTGCTAATTTTAAACTTAAATGCGCTTCAGCGCTTTACGAGATCGGACTGCTGTCTAGAACTAATTATATCGTCTAACCAAATATCCAAACTCGCAGCGCCACAGCGCTTGTAGGTTAATGTTTCTTACAAAAGTTCGCTGCATTAGCTAACCAAACTATTCAAACATGCAGCGCTAGACTACTTTTGAGGTATGGTTTCTCAATATCAAAGACTACCAGCACACAGAACGGAAATGGCTTTTGTACCTACGAAACATGGTGAAGAGTATATTAGTTAAAAATAGTAAAATAAAGTAAAAAAATAAGTGTTACTGAGGGTCACTAACTACGCTATTCAGTTTTTGAAAGTAAAGGTAAAATTGGCTTTTTACTAGTAACAAAGTGTTACTAACTTTTTAAATCTAGTGTAAACGCCCCTGGTAACCTTAGTACCTTACCCTACGTGGTGTGTGTCCACGGGTGTATAGTCACCAGTGGCGTTTACGTGAATAGGGAGCCTACTCTCTATTACCTATAGTTGTAAACTATTGCCTAAGTTCCTATCTCTATATTCTGGACCCTTAGTGCATGTATCCTAGTTTAGTGTATGTGTGTGAGAAAGTGTGTGTGTACCTAGCTGTTTGTGTACCTACTGACCCTACCCTACCTGTATTTGTGATTACCTATCACCCTGGCCTAACCATAGGTGCGAACAATATATAAATATATATATAAGTACGGGATGCCCGCCACCAGGAGACCTAAGGTGACGGACGGAGGGTTGGAAGGAAAGGGGGGTGTGTACTTCGTGCAATGTACACAGGAACGGTTTTCTCACTGCCGGTCAAGCAGGATCACAAGACCGATCAACTGAAGGCTAAAGGTGTCTTGGCCGCAGTGAGAGGAAGCTGAAAGCATGAAAGCTCTTCCAGCGGGTGCGGGGACCTCAAGTATGTTCCTTCAGCGGGTGCTGGGAACGTCAGGGGCTGCTCCTCCAGCGGGTGCTGGGACCTCAGGGCTGCTCCTCCAGCGGGTGCTGGGACCTCAGGGCTGCTCCTCCAGCGAGTGCTGGTGGCTTCAGGGGCTGCTCCTCCAGCGGTTGCTGGGTACTTCAGGGCTGCTCCTCCAGTGGTTGTTGGGTCCTCAGGGTGGCTCTTCTTGGGTGGAGAGTAAAACTCGACTCAGTTGCTGGTTACCAAGTGCTTTATTTCACCAAATCTTAGCATTATATACAATTCCTTATTTACTAGTGTGCTGTCGGTGAGACTACGAGATCGACGACTCAACAAAATACATCTGTGTTGTCTTAGCCTAAATTAACTGCTGACGCTACCGACCTACATTTACATTTATAGTATAGGTTTGTCGTTTGACTTGGTTTGTTTACCTAACTAATTTATTTATGCAATGTTTTTTGACAAATTACAATTATTATTAGATTCTTATTATTAGGTTATTAATATTAATTAGAACATTTATTGTTCAATGAGTTGAACATCTAGATTTTATATTATGATAATACTAATCTAGATATAAAAAAGTTAATTGTATTTTGCATACATACATTTAAGTAAATAATATTAAATATAATACATATTATATTTTTTAATTAAGGATTTTTAATATTTTTGAATTAAAAATATAAATCCGAATTTGGTGTATATATTTAGTAACTTATTTTAAGAGAATACCTACGAGTAATTGACATAATATAGTTATGAAGGGAATAATATATATGATCTTTGGAGTGTTCCAGCCATTTGGGAGTTATGTTGATAAACAGACACGTCAAACTGTTTTCATCGTGAGTAAAAAATAGGTAATTTACTCAATGTTGCTAGTTGTCATATCTGTCCACTTAATCTATGAATTCCACTCCGCAGCTCCGTCAACACGGCTGCCTATGCTGTGTTGTGAAGCATTGTCTTTCGCGATTACAAATCGACAAAATAATACTGTGCAAAGATGCCTCTTAGATAGATCAATACTTAATTGTTACACCACGAAAATACAAATACAATCCTTACACAAACGCTTAGATTGAAGGGTCACAATGGGCAGTCTTATTACTAATAGCGAACCTTTGCCTCTTGTAGGCTCGAAGCACAATTATTCATTGTATTTTGTCATACGTACAGTAGGCTAAGTAGGGAAGCATTGTCTTTCGCGATTACAAATCGACAAAATAATAATGTAATCTAAACTTACTTGTAAAAAGTTATTCCATCGCGTTTATTTGTTTTTCCCAACTGGTTTCTGCAGTATCTAAAGACGCAGGATGGCATTTTGAATACACAATTTTCGTCGGAAAACGCGTGTGATCTCAATGAGTGCCCAGCTGCGTGTGGGTGAGGACATGCCGGCTGGCTTGTCCTACCTATTCGACTTTGCTCGTTTGAGATGTCGCGTCCAGTATATAGAGGTCAATGGATTTTACATTGAAAGTTTTACAAAATTAACAATTACAGAGATGATAAATTTTAAAATTGATTTTTGCGGCTATTCCTATAGAATACTAAATTATTATAATATAATAGTATTCATTAAGGTACGCAAATAGGGATTAAAATGTACATGAAAATTATTACTTGAAACAGAACTGAAATTTTATTACAAAATTACTAATTTACGAGGAAAAATTTATATCATGTGCGGGATTCGAACCCGCGTCCATCCACACCCTTTAGCCGGGGTAATGCTCTAAACCAATTTAGCTAACATGGCAATGAGTCATGACTAAAACTAATAACGACAGTCAAAAAATCTTTTTGCAACTGTGCCGAATTAAGGGCGTTTAAATGGGGTTGAACAGTTATATGAAATTCCTCTAGTTTTGAAGTTAGAAGCCTAAAATTTTGAGAATATAAATAACATCCAATAGAAAACAACTATACTAAAACTCTTCAAACAAGGGCATTAAGGCTCATCAGCTCAGACTACGACAGGATCGAAATAAGGGAGAAAATTGGGGCTAAAAGTTTGTATGAAATATTTTTTTCAAACATGTGACAATGTCCACTACAGTCATGCATGACATGATGAGTCACAGCTAATGGCATTACTCCTGAGCTTGTCTGTGCTTTGAAAGGCACATAAAGTCACCAGTACCAGTCGTTGTCATAGGATGACAGTCGTTGTCATAGGATGACAGTCGTTGTCATAGAATGACAGTCGTTATATATCACGATCGTAGGTCATATTGCAAATGCCCATACTGGCTTCTTTAGCCAGTATGGGCATTTGCCTATGGCCTTTTCTTTTGCTTATTTTGAAATAAACCTTCAATTGTATTTGTATGAAGTCTATAGCGTTTTGTTTGTATCAAATTTAAAGAAGAAAAGATTCTCTCTACAGTGCCACTAGATGAGGTAAAAAATATGAATTTCATTTGGTTAGAAATGAATTAACCTTAAAGAGTAGGTACCTATATAAAACAGATGACATTTAATAATATTAAAATTACGGACGGCATTTGAGTGTTCCATTTGTTTTATATGTTCTATTTTATAAGATTAAAGTCAATACAATGTGAAAATTCTGTATAAATATCTGCGGGGTGATCACGTATATCTTCTGTAGCAATGAACTGCTGATTGCAAAAATGACAGTTTTGACAGATTTTGTACCAATGAAATCGTTGACAGACACAGAACCTCAAATTTTAGTCGTTTTAAACGTTTAGTAACGTTATAACAAACGTTAGTCGCCGACCGTTTTTTTTTTCTTTTATACCTGAGACGATAACTGGCATATACTTATATGGAATGAAAAATTTCGTACATTCCATTCTACTAAAGAGTTTGTAATAACATAGTATATATACAGGTTGTACTCTACATGATCAATCAGTATTTCCTTTTATTACATATTATTATTCTAAAATCTAATTAAAAAGAATATAAAAAACATAACATTCCTTTATTAAAACGCATACCTCGGGGTGCAAGAATTTCTGTTGCCCAATCTTTATCTTGTTCCATTAAAAACGTCTTGGCTACTAATACTACGCAAGCCTGGGAGCATCTTCTAGCATTCCCGTACCACGTATTTCACGTGAATTTTGATCCGTCTAACAAAAAATCACTTACTACTAGAGTAAAGGAAAACTGCGTGAAATACAGGGCACGGGAAGAGCAATCTTTTGGCACAACTATAATCATTCCGCCTCTGCGGCGGAATACAAAAACAAATAATTTCGATTCAGCTACTATTAAAATAGTAGAAAACAAAATTACTGATGGTGATATTAAAAACGCGGCACGCATCTTGTTTTCGAGTGATACAATGGCTCCTTTTACATCTGATACGTTGAATTCCCTAATTGAAAAGCATCCGCCTGCAACTGCAGGTCTCCACCTTCCCGAATCTCCTATACAAGACATTGTTGAGGTGACCCCACAGGATGTTTCTGCAGCCGTGGCATCTTTTTTAAGTGGTTCAGCCGGTGGCCTTGATGGCCTCACGCCTCAGCACTTAAAAGATATTTTATCTTTTAGTTCTGGTGAGGTAGGCGAGACACTTTTAAGGGATGTGACGGCTTTGGTTAATTTGATGTTGTCGGGTCAGGTCAACAATGAAATTACCGAAATTCTGTACGGTGCAAATTTATGTGCCCTAAATAAAAAAGATGGTGGTATTAGGCCTATAGCAGTAGGCACCACTTATCGTCGCCTCACAGCCAAATGCGGTTGTAGGAAAAGGATTGCTTTTTTAAGTAATCTTTTTCAACCACTGCAACTCGGTTTTGGTTCACAGGGTGGCTGTGAGGCTGCTGTACATTCACTTCGCACATTTCTTGATCAAAATTGTGGAGATGTGCTTTTGAAGGTGGATGTTAAAAATGCATTCAACTCTTTAGATAGAGGCACTCTTTTGACTGAAGTGAAAGATAAAATTCCGGAATTATACCCTTTTCTTTGGCAATGCTACGGCAAACCGTCAAAATTAACATACCAAAATAACGTTATTTTATCTTCCGTAGGATGTCAACAGGGTGATCCTCTGGGACCAGCCATTTTTAGCCTTGCGATCCACTCAATAATTCAACGTCTCCAATCAAAACTTAACGTTTGGTATTTGGATGACGGAACCTTAGGAGGCGATGCGAACACGGTTTTGGATGACTTGCGAGTACTTATAGACGATTTTCGTGTTATTGGCCTTGAACTAAATTTTTCTAAATGTGAACTTTTTGTTTGTGATACTTGTCCGGATAAAGTTTCGATTATTGAAAAATTCAACTTACTTGCGCCTAATATAAAATTAGTAGAAAAAAGTTCGCTTCGTCTTTTGGGTTCACCGATTCTTAACGAATCTTTATCACCATTTGTCGAAGAACAAATTCAAAAGTTTAGAAATGCTTCTAGCAGATTATCCAAAAATAACGCCCATATGGCTTTTACAATTATAAGATTTTGCCTTTTCGTTCCTAAATTTACATACTATTTAAGATGTTGTCAGCTGTGGCAACACAGTGAGCTTTTGTTAAGCTTAGACAACTTAGTAAAAGATACGTTAGTGTCGGTTTTGAATGTTGAGATGGATGATAGGGCTTGGGTGCAAGCTTCCCTCCCTGTGAGGTTGGGGGGCATAGGGATACGCAAAATTTCTAGTGTGGCATTACCAGCTTTTTTGTCTTCTGTACACAGTACACACAAATTAGTAGAAAAAATTCTTGCACGATCTTTAGGCTCTTTTGATGTAGCATATCTGGCTGAGGCCAAAAACACATGGAGACTGGCTTGTCCAAATACTGAATTCCCAAAAATGTTGTCATCTCAGAAACAGTGGGATCGGCCTCTATGCGAGCTAACACGGAAAGATCTTTTAAATACGTGTTCTAGCATCGCAGATCGTGCTCGTATTCTCGCTGTTTCTGTGTGGGAATCCGGTCTTTGGTTACAGGCCATTCTTTCTTACAAAACTGGTAGCCTTATAGATCCATCCGCTTTTCGTCTAGCTATTAGCTTACGCTTGGGTGCAAGGTGTTGTGTTGCACATCACTGCCAGTGTGGTACTGCAGTTGATCAACTCGGTCACCATGGCCTCTCCTGCTCTCGAAGTGCTGGTCGAATTTCTCGCCACGCCAGCCTTAACGATATCATTCGCCGGGCTTTTACCAGCGCCAATGTTCCAGCTATTCTCGAACCGAATGGTCTGATGCGTGACGATGGTAAAAGACCTGACGGCATGACTCTGGTTCCGTGGAAGTTAGGACGGCCCTTAGTGTGGGACGCTACGTGCGTGGACACTTTAGCGCCGTCACATCTTTCTGAAACCAACGTGAGGGCTGGCGCTGCGGCTACTTCGGCGGAGCAACTCAAGCGGCGCAAATATGCTAACCTCGGTATGGGTTACATATTTGAGCCGTTTGGTGTAGAGACGTTGGGTCCGTGGGGACCGGGAGCTCATCGTATTTTCCAAAACCTATCTGAGCGCTTGGTCGATGCGACGCGTGATCAAAATGCTGGCACATATTTGGCTCAACGAATAAGCATTGCAATTCAACGGGGCAATGCTGCCAGCATGCTGGGCACGCTGCCAACTGGGAGTGGGCTGGAGCATTTGGACTGCCTATGAGTCTGCTATGACTTATAGGTGTCTAAATGCTTTTATTGTAGTAGCTGTAGTGTTGTATATAGTTCATAGTATTTTGTTTAATAAAGGCATAAAAAAATTAAAAAGACTATGATATTTTTTTAAATATTTTTATGTTTTGCAATAACGCGTGCTTTGCGGATAACATTAAAAAATTACAAATTTACAATAGAAAATTTAAGTCATGAGCCGGAAAAAATAAATTTTTCCTCTCGTAAATTTGTACTTAATTGATCCATGAAGACGCGCCCACGTCTTCTTGATCGCATACAGTACAAGTTTACAATATTTTGCTAGTGTTGTCGGTACACACTTATCTTATTACCTATGAGTGCGCACGCACACTACGATGAATATCGTCGGTGCGCTTGCCAAATCTGATATGTGTTAAATTGCAACTTTTCAGGAGGAAGAAAAAACTTGTTAACTCATTTATTTTTTATCTTATCAAAAAAGTTTAATAACATTGGCATGAACAAAAATATATAAGAACATGTGACAACAATAATTTTATTTTTAATTGCTCTCCTAAAGCACAATTTATTTTTTTGATACTTTCGATGCACATATCAGATTGGACCGGATTAATAATTTTTGTTATGTGAAAATTACGCACATACAAATTATTACTGCAATAAAAATCTTAAAAAATATTGACTATGTGTCAAATACAAAGGAATATTATTTAAGAAATGAAAGGAAAACAAAGTAAACTTTCAATCGTTTTGTATGAAAATCTTATCTTTATTATATTTTATGTTTGTACCATAAAAACAACAAATTTTCTTATGATAGTGATTTAGTTTTGTTTTGTATAAATATGCATTATGGTACTAATTAATGTTATAGAAGATACTTTATAAGTAACAAAGAGATAACAATTATGTCACGATTCAGATTGAGTATGACGGGGATCATGTTCCTTAAAACAAAACATAAACAGCTTCTTATAACAAAATCAACACTTAAAAAGTATAAGACTTTTGGTTTTTTTAAACAAATTGATTATTCATATAATTAACAGAGGTTTTATGCAACCAAGAGTTAAAACAATAAGAATGTAGGTCTTAAATGACAACATTTTATTTAAAGTCATATTTTTGCTATAATCTTAGTATTCAAACACAGCGTAGCTTCATTATTGTATTCCTAGACATACCTACTAGTTTGAAACTATTTATTTTTATATAAGTACTGCTCAGTTACAATAATCAGTATTTTGTTGTTTCATACAAGCATAATTTTACACTCCATAGTGAGGTCCAAAGTATAAACTTTGGACCTCACTATGGAGTGTAAAATTATGCTAATATTATAAAGAAATTCATCAAAAACCAAAAACAAACCAATTTGATGGACTTCACTAGGTTTAAGCTAACTACTAGGTAATCATACATTAATTGCCTTACCATGGCTTAGTTATGCTCAAGGCTATCATAAAAGCAATTGTAATTTCTGTGCATGTAATTCTTTAGGGACTGTAAACTGTCGTATTTTGAATTCTTAATGTTTCTGGGCGTTTTGTACAGATTTTTGGGTACTAACCAGCGCGCATTCATTGTGGCAGTAATTTCCAATCATGTGGATATTGCAATTTGTAAAAATGGTGCCCATTCTTGTAGCACCCACCCGTTATATCGGAAACCACAGGGTCACATGTTTATTTTCCTGGTCTGATGGAATCAGTCTATGCCATCAATCTATGAAGAATGTGTAATGTAATCCAAGGCGATAGTTTAAGGCTCAGCAGGACGAGCTTGTGACATGCGATGGGTAACGTAACCATTTGGAAAAAAATATTGACATAAATCTGATGCAAATATTTTGTAGTAGTTCCATCGGATATGAGAGGTTGTAATTTTCTTGAGTTATACATTAATGAAATTCAAAAACAAGGAACCAACTCATTGGCTGTCACACCACCATCACTTTCGTGCCAAACTGATGTACTTCCTCATTATGGTTTTTATAAAGCGTGAAATTATGCAACTGCAGCCTTGTTTTATAATATTGGGCAGATACTTGAAGCTTTGGTGATAAAAGTACACCTTATACATCCATAGTTACACACTTCACATCAATGAAGCTTCTTCTTTAGCACTGTAGGCTTCTTGCTTAATTTTTTTACATGTTGGCTTGTTTCCATATAATATGTATAGTTGGGCTCATTGATTCAACCTAAGGTTCATTTGATTCAATATGAGAATACTCAGGTATTTTCTCAATATCATTATATGAGATAAGTTCAGGCTGCTCTTCTTCAGTATTGCATTCAGTAGGCATTGATCAGTGATTAATCATGAGGTAGTGGGAATTATTTCGTGACGCCATGATCGATTATAAGTGTAATTCATCTGGTATAAAAAGATGAACAGTATAGTTATTTAATGCCATATTTAAAATTGAATAGTGAAACCGTTCAAATTGAACTATATATATTTATATAATATTTTATGAAATTAAATGGTTAATTGCAGTGTGGCTATCTAGCAATACCTAAATCAAACAAGCAATGCACAAGGTACGTATTATAGTCGGTTCAAAAACTCATACAAGGCCATAAAACGCAGTGCCATGCGCGCTCTTTTGCACTTGGACTTAAGAATAAGTGTATGTGCTTTAAAAACCAATTAATTACTATAATTCGATTATATATAATTTATTTAATATTAATTTTAGATTAGATATAATTTATATTCCATTAGAAATTTATTCTTACGAAAGTAGTTTAAGAAACTTGAGTTATTTTTTTTAAATATTATTATTTAACGGGACTTGATCGCGATAAAAGGGAAGTGGAGAGACTACCGGCTTTCTTGCCATGTATAAATGAGGTGGCGGATTAAGTTGGATCAGTATTGAAGTCCTTCTCCATTAAGACTGTATATCGTCCATTATCAAAGTTGGCAGCGCAAGTCAGGTCACCCAAGGATATTATTCCTCTTTAGACACCTGGTGTATACAGGGTATATTGAAGCTATTGCGGTAGTTCATGTATTTTACAAACTAAGTGAACTATAAGTTATCAAGTCAAATAACACATCACAGCTGTGAAAAATCGCCAGATGGAGAAATCTGCTGTAGCTAAACATGTGCTAGAGTCAGGACCAGACCACTGGATTGAGCTTCACGACCCGAAAGTCCTCTCAACGGAACATCAGTACCACTCTAGACTACTACGAGAAGGAATTGAAATAAGGAAATGTCGTAACTTCAATAGAGAGGATAGTTTTATGTTAACTGCATCCTGAAATCCATTGCTAAGGAAATGCACCATACGCTTTTTACCTTCCTTAAGACCTGTGTATGTTATCAGTGTTGTGTGTTGAGACACATTTCTAAATCAAATGCGGGTAGTTGGAAAAAATACCCGCCCTTCAAGACGTTGACACCCGCCTCTGTAGTCCGCTCGTGACCACGACCACGGCAACTTGGTCGAAACGCCGAGGTAAATAAAATACATGTTTTATCGCGATTAAGTCCCGTTAAATACTTATAACTAAAGTAATACGTATCTCAACCACTACATAGCTAATATTTAGTTAGATTAACAACAACAGTTTGAACACTTACCCAGGTTGTCCAAATTTTTTTTTTATTTTCCGTCATATAACTTTTCTATCTGTACTCGCAACCACGTAGATCACGGTACGATTTCTGCTATGTGCTAAACAAGAGTCCTTAAAAACTGATATGTGCTCGCAAAATCTGATATGTAACAAGTAAATGATCTGCCTCTTTCTGCTAAGTGTTTTAAATACACATATCAACAATGGCATCAGATACTTTGCACATAACAACAAATGTAAATCATGAACCAGAGGGTTTATACACCTGATAGTTTTTGCATTCGATGCAGCTTTTAAAAATGAAGCACATACGCTAAAAAACTAAAAATCTAAAAAGAACACATATCAGGTTTGGCAAGCGCACCGACGATATACTAATCACGAGACAGCGTCCAACTTGGGAGATGCTATACTTTAATTGTTGTCCAGAGTTGGTATTTTTTTTTTTGTTAGTATATGACAGGTAATATAACTTTTTTTTATTATAAATAAAATACACTATTAAAATATTATAGTACTTTATTGACAATTTTTTTTTTCCTTTTCTGTTCTCCAACGTCAATGATTCGGCGTACTTGTTACTTGCTTCTCTTTTCATGAAATCATGAACTGTAAAAATAATAGTTTATCTTGCCTTAAATAGAAATAAAACATTAAATTCAATAGTAGTTAGTTACCGAATAAAATTAATCCACTATTAGGTATTATACTAATATAAATAACACATGTAAATATTTGCATACCCGACTTTTCAGTACAACATACTGAGATTTTCTAGACATTTTATAATAAAAATATTAAGTAGGGCCACTCTCGTGCAATGTCTTCAATAAAGCAAAGTGGACTAGGCTACTCGTATGCATCGAACCACTGTTGTCTCGCGACTGATGCTCGGGTGAGACCCCCGCATCCCGAAATTCCCTGTGTTGAAATAGAGAGGGGCGCGTCTTCGTGGATGGCACTATCTAAACTGGGTACAGTATCAGCATATTACTTTGCTCTATTCTATGCTATAAATTAGCTCTAAAAAAGCTCTGCTAAAAGGTCGCTACTACACTAGATGTCGCCAGCTTTTGGAACACATTATACCACCGTATATGCATATTAAATAACTACCAACTTAGGTATTCATTCTTTTATTAGATATTTTTGTAATATTATGCCAACAAAAGACTAGTTAATTTCAGGTTAGATCAATATTTTAAAAGTGCGCCATCTCTCGCCGAGTGAGTATAGGTACTATTTACACAAAAGCAAGGCCGTATTCATCGTGGTTGATTATTATCGAGGTTTTGCTATTCACTGGTTTTAATAACGTGAAGAGATGCCAGCTTTCAACCCTCCGTCATGCTCGAAGTGTCCCCTTAAACTGGCGACACATTTCGTCAAGGGATAATTTGTGATCGGCACCTCCTCTACCCCCTCATGCCTCCACGGTGATATGCTACAATGGTTTGTATGTTCTGTTTTTAGTCAAGTCAAAGTTTTACAACAAGTGTGTAGTTTTTAGTTGTGGTTTTAGTCATTCATGTCAATTTCACAATAATAAATTTACTGCAATACATACATTTAGGCATTTATTTTTTAATTTTAATGTATGTAGGTACATACCTAGTAAATTAATCTAGTTAAGTAATTGAGTTTTTACCACTGTTTAATAAAAGTAAGTAAATATTTGTACGTTCTGAGTTCTGTGCTTTTGATGGATATAGGTAGGTATCGCTCATTGTAGGTATTTCCGGGATATTATTACTTTTCTCTATGGTAAGTATTGCCTTAACTACAGGGTTATTGGAAAAATGCTTACCTCTTAGGTTTGACTTCTACTAGTCCTTACAAACATTTTGAGATTTTTTTTTTGTTTTGAGAAAAAAAATTACAAGGTCAACTCGGCGAAAACCGGCATACTTCATTTAAAATGTTACAAATTGACTTATTTTGGCTATTCTATAACCTTTAAGTCAAATTTTGTTAGTCAAGATAATAAGATATTTAGTTGATCTGGCAATAAATATGTCAAAATTACATAGAAACCATCGGTCACGGAATAACAAGCATTTTTGTAAACACAGTGAAAATAATTTGGCTGCCATGTCGGATAAGACCGTCTAGTGGCAAATTTACTTAGTTATCGACAGTTTTTGTAGTTATATATAGAAAAGTTAGAACGACAATCAATATAACAATGTATTTAGATAGTTAAGGTGTTTAATGTGTGATTTCAAATTGTAAAAGTTGACCTGCCTGTAACGAATGTTATGTTGTGGCCAATAAATAATCTTTATCTTTATAGTGTGCAGGTACGAGTGCCAGTTCTTGTAACAACTTAATTTGTGCACTCTAACTCTCAGGAATAAGGTTTTTTATAGCTTATTTCGCGAGATACAGCATTTGTCGGGTAAGACCAGCATACTTCGCACTTCCAGGGGTGCAAAACATATTTCACCTTGAATAAATAATAATATTAATTTATATAAATAAATTTTCTTGGGAGGGTAGTTAAAAAAGTAACACTTACTGTAATTAGCTCTATTTTTATATTTGAATTAATAATAGTAATCTGCACTTTTTTGAATAAATTTATGTAAATTATTACTGCTTAGCATCCACTACCTGCCACTGTGTGTTATCTCCTCAAGACAGAAACAGTTTCCAAGGATTCACTAAACTTCCACTAATTCACTATCTCACTCAAAATGGAAGCAATCAAAGAATCCATAGCACAGTTATCTCACATAATGTACCAGAAAATAGATGCTTTCGAGAGTGAGTACCATAAGAACACCACTGCAGCAGCAGCTACCACCTCCAGCTTATCATCAGAGTTCAATTCTTTCAAGATGTTTGTTGTAACTGCTCTTAGATCACTTCAAGATCAGATTGAGGTGCTGGACAGGGGTGTAGATGATCAGGAGATGCGAGGGCGCCGGAAAATCCTCCTTTTTCATGGCCTTCAGGAACACAATAATGAAGATGGAGCTGCTGTTGTTGCAAAATTAGTTGTAGACAAGCTCAAGGTTCCTGACTTTGTGAAGAGTAACATAGTTCGTTGCCACCGAATAGGGCGAGCTTCTGTTCCTGGCAAGCCGAGACCTATGCTTGTAAAATTCTGCAACATGGCACTGCGTAGTCATGTTTGGTCTTCAAAAACCAACTTTAAAGGCTCGGGAGTAACTGTGTCAGAGTTCTTGACAAAAACCCGACACGAGACCTTTATGGCTGCTCGGGAACGCTTTGGCGTATCAAAATGCTGGACTCGCGACGGTTCGATCTACATCCAAGACGCCGAGGGAACAAAACATCGAGTACGGTGCATGAAAGAGTTGGAGTGTATCATATCTGGGGCCACAAATGTCGCGATTTCACAAGCGTCAGCTGAGGTCGTAAAGAAGATCGCTACACCACCGCCGGCACCAGTACCGACCAAGCAAAGACGAGCCGCTGCTTCAGGAAGGAAGTATTAATATATACATTGTGATTTTCGCATTCATCACGAGTCGCACTTGTGGGTAACATATCGCACCTTCGGTGCAACAAAGTCACAAATAGCCAAAATTGCAAAATCGAACTAAGTATGCCAAATTGTTTCTGAATCA
Source organism: Plagodis dolabraria (assembly GCA_963854805.1). Classification (NCBI taxonomy): domain Eukaryota; kingdom Metazoa; phylum Arthropoda; class Insecta; order Lepidoptera; family Geometridae; genus Plagodis; species Plagodis dolabraria. The sequence goes on along the minus strand of OY978468.1, from coordinate 17,065,149 downwards.
TACATATACTTGGGGCAACAAAAACATCCGCGAAAGTATCTCAAAATTCTGCTAGATGGCGCATGTGCCTTTGTGGTTATTGGTGGATTTTTCATGCGTTTTGGGCCGACAACGTTTCATTGGCCAATAGTGCCCCCGCGCCCGCGAGTGTATGACATACGTTGGAGTTACAACCGCACAAAGGTATTTATGACCATTTTTATTCTCACTTATTGAAGCGACAAAAACGTATCTATTTTTAAGACCTCAATTCTTTTATATAAATTACAAAAATTTTGGAGCTACAAAGGCATTTGATATATAAGCGTTTTTGTTGATCCAACATTATTATAATTAACCACACAAATTGGAAATACAAAGTCACTAACTTAAAAGTGTTTTTATAGCTTCATTAATATTATTTTTTGAAATGTTTTATTGGATCTATAAAGTCTTATAGGTACTATAAAAATGCTGTCTTGGCCAATATTAGTATTTAGAAAGTTATAATAAAAATATTTGTGACTTTGTAATTAAATTTTTTGTATCATAAGTTAGCTGTATGCTGAAATTATACAATCTGTACGTGACCACATTAATTCCAATCCTCGGATGGAAAGTCACTACATCAGAGGCAATTCATCGAGAGAGTATATAGATGGAGGTTTGGCTGTAGCCGAACTACACCGTAACTATAGTCAAAAATGTATAGCTGACCACAAGGAACCAGCAAATTACAACGCATACCATTGGATTTTCAATACCCAATTTAATATCAGCTTTTTTATTCCTCGGAAAGACCTATGTGACGTATGTAAGGCCATTACACATAAGTTTCTAATTCGTGGGCACACACAAAACGAAGCGGATAGCGTCCACTCGGTAATAGAGAAAAATATTCGTCGAGCGAAAAATCTGGGCCAATTTACACCCCAGATCAATATGTGGCTCTAATCCGTAATGCCAAAAAGACCGGCAACAGTTTCACTGTTACTGAAATGAGTTTCGATAGTTTCTACGATTTAAAGTTGCTTTCTAACGATATCAACTTGAACACTGGCAAGAATATTGATGGCGAAACAATCAGAATTTCTGATGTCAAAGTTGTGAAATTGATTAAAGATTCTGATACCTATTTGTACAAAACCACGTATTAAACTGAACATTGGCAAAAAGCTAAAATTAAAATTAGTCGTGCAGGAAAAAAAATATCGCAGATATTCATTTGAGTGCGCCATACAGCTCTAAGTTGCCAATTGCGAACAATAAAAAGCAAGATATTCGACCACTAATAACTACTAATATAGTTCCAAAGTATTATGAAAACACGTTTAACAGTTTATTTGATTAATCATTATTTTTCAAAGCTTTTTGATATTTTTTGATTGTAAAAAAATATTGACAAATAATTATTTAAGAGATACTTATTTTTTTTATATTGTTTGCTGTCATAGTAAAATACAATGTTATAATAAAAAAATATAATAACAGAAAAAGTATAAAAAAGTAAAGCTGATTAAGGAGAACCTATTTTGATTTTGAAAAAACATCCCAATTTCATTCTTTTTTTTATTTTTCTAAGATTTTTATTGTTTATAAGTTTGTAGATTTTATTATGAAACCATCTATAAGACTTAAAGTGAGACTGTTTGTAAGTTCCTAAGCGTAAAAGACAGAATTATGTAAGTCTGCTTTTCCTAGAATTTGATTCCAACTCAAAGTATGAAAATTATGCCAAACAATGTTGTAATTATAAGAATTTAATTGTTTTGAGTTACCTTTTTATTAATAGTTGATTTTTAGAGAAGAAACTATACGATTATGTTTGATTAAGATACTTTATTTCATTTAAAACCTTACTTTAAATAATATACTTAAGTCATAAAACTAAATAACTTCTGGTGCAACAAAATCACAATTCAGGACACTTTTTTTTGTTATGTCTTTTATTAGGATAATTTTTGTAGTGAAACATAAGATTTTTATGTAAAACTATAGCAAACTAAATAAACAATTAATATTATAAAGATTTTAAACCTACTATAAATAGTAATCCAGAAATGAACAAATAGATGCGAAAAAAAATTTAAAAGTCTTCTCCTGTAAAATTTAAAAAAGAGCTGTTGTGACTTTGTTGCACCGAAGGTGCGATATGTCTATATGTACAAATTTTTCTTCTACCTGCCTTGCACACATTTATTTTATGCACATTATTTCCTTTCCAATGCAGGTATTAGAACTTATTTAATATTTTCTTTTAACTTTCAACTTTATCAACATGACCATGACATAATATTCAACTCAACTCAACTCTTGTTTTGTGGCTTCTGTGGACACCACCACAATTTCGCCAATGTCACGTAGTTAGATACTTTTTTGAAATGATGAGACTGTCAAGTGTCAACTTCAAATCAAGCGCTATGTCATAATTCGTGTGACGGCTGCTTCGGGTCCAGGGATACGTTCCTGCAAGGCATTAGCCAAACATTGGTCGAGCTAGATTTGCTCGATGCTCCTGGAACTACCTTAGTAGCTACTTTTAAGATATAGCTTGATATCGATGTTTTTATGTGGTAAAATAATTTCATTATGTTCTGGAAATCGGGCTTATAATAATAATAGTAATTTAGTAATCACTAATTTATGGCATAGCTTGTACGTAACTTACTATGTATTGTAAAATCTGTCACATTTGAAATTGAATTTAATTTGTTAATTTTGTATTGGTATCTTCATCTGCGGTGATATATATTTTGTAGCTTATTTCTTCTACTGATGGCATGTACTTATGATATACATGCTTCATGTCACGCCGTTAGCCTTTTAGTACTAAATAATTATAATGTTACCTACTTTATAATTTACTCGTGATTAACATTACCATTTTTTTTATTTTTTTTATTTTTGAATTGTTTGTTTATTATTTCTCTCATTTATTTGTGTTGTGTTTCTTGTCTTGATTGTTTTAATAATCTTTTTTTTGTAGATCTAGTTACACATATGGCGGGTAGAGATGCAAATAGTTATTTAAGTTTATTAGAAGTTATTTAAATTTTTAGGTTAGCAAGTTTATATATATATATATATATATATATTTATATATATATATATTAAATAGTTACTAAAATGTTACAATTACTAGATAACAATAGCGACGACGACTACGTGTCGATTTCTTCTGCCCACAGTTCAAGCGATGGTAACGATAGCTATGTAAGTATTCCAACTCTTTCCGACTCCTTGTCATTGTATTTCTCTGATGTGCCTAGAAATCTCAATGTTGTTCACATAAATGCGCAGAGTATTCCAGCTCATTTTCCTGCCATGCTGGCTGCTTTTGAACACCAAAAGAACATTCATGCTATACTTGTCTCTGAAACCTGGCTAAAGCCATCCTTACCTTCAGTTTGCTACCCCTTACCCGGTTTTCACCTCATCCGTAATGACCGTACTGGCAGTCGTGCTGGTGGTGTAGCGATCTATCTCCGAGCTCATATTCCATTTTCAATAATTCATATGTCTGCTCAACCTCCGCCTGACGATTCTGGTGAAAACCTCTTCATTGAAGTTCTTCTTTCTCACACAAAAATTCTTCTCGGAGTCTATTATAGCCCCTCATCTCTTATTAACTTCTTTCCCTCCTTTGAAAAAATCTTAGAAGATCTACTTCCTTCTTACAGTCATTCCATAATAATGGGTGACTTCAACACTTGTCTCCTCAAAAAAGATAACCGTTCATCTAGACTGGAGTCCATTATACATTCTAGCAACATGCATATTCTTCCCCTTAGCGCAACACATTATTTCCCAAGCTGCTCACCTTCACTTATTGACTTACTTATTGTATCTTCTCCAATGCATGTTGCTAAGCATGGTCAATGTTCGGCTGATTCTTTTTCGTATCACGATTTAATCTATCTATCATACAAAGTTCGTTCTCCTAAAGTTAAGCCTAAAACTATATTGCAACGCAATTTTGGTGGTATGGACCTTGGAAGACTTCGCAGTGACGTAGAAAATATTGATTGGTCATCATTGTTAGACACTGTATCAGTCGACCATAAAATTAATATTTTTAACAACATTATTATGCAAATTTATGACATACATGCCCCTTTAAAACCTGTAAAGTTAAAACATTCTCCTGCACCTTGGTTAACAGCTGACATAAAATTATTGATGCACAAAAAAGATGTTGCTAAGTCTAAATATAAACTCTATCCCAGCGAAGTGAATAAATCTAAATACAATTCATCTCGAAATAATTGCAATAGGGTGTGTAGGGATGCCCAACGCCGACATATACATGAATCTGTTGATAATGAAGATCCAGCTAAAGTCTGGAAATTTCTAAGGTCATTGGGAGTGGGTAAACCAAGACAAGATTCTATTCCTCATAACTTGGACATTAACGCCCTTAACACATATTTTTCAACAACTTCCGTTATGGATGTAACTGCAAAAGCCAACACTCTTAAACTTCTTTCAACCACTACAGCTCCCGCCTTTTCTCCGTTCAGTTTCACTCAATTTTCGGCTTGTGATGTTAGAAAGAGCGTACTCTCTATTACGTCAAATGCTGTTGGTATCGACGGTATTAGTCGTAATATGATAGTCCCAATCCTTGATCTTATCCTTCCTGTTCTATCTCACATCCTTAACTACTCCGTCACATGCGGAGTTTTCCCTACATTATGGAAGGATGCTCTTATCATTCCATTACCAAAAAAATTGAACCCCAAATGTCACTCTGAGTACCGTCCAATATCTATTCTCCCTTTCTTATCCAAAGTATTGGAACGCCTTGTTCACAACAAACTCAATACTTTCCTTACCAGAAACAGCCTTCTTAATCAATTTCAGTCCGGTTTCCGTCCTGCCCATAGCACAGTTACTGCATTACTTAAGGTCACTGATGACATCCGCGATGGTATGGATAAGGGCAAATTAACTGTGCTTACCCTTCTTGATTTCAGCAACGCGTTTAATAGCGTTGATTTCGATATTCTCTTGAGTCTTCTGCGCTCTATTAACATATCTCCTTCCGAAATTGACTTTTTCCGCAGTTATCTGTTTGGACGCCGACAGAGGGTTCGCCTTGAAGATTCATTTTCTTCATGGTGTAACACAACAGCCGGCGTCCCTCAAGGAGGCGTTCTCTCTCCTCTTCTTTTTGCTGCTTTTATCAATTCAATTTCTCAGAATTTAGTTTCTTCCTACCACCTCTATGCTGATGATCTGCAAATTTATTCACAAGCTAATCAAGAAAATATTTCTGTTTGTGTGGAAACCATCAACAGTGACTTAAAACACATTGTTGAATGGAGCAACGCTTTCGGATTAAGTGTCAATCCAACAAAAACCCAAGCTATTATAATAGGTAGCTCCCGTATGCTGGTTAAGCTAGACTGGAATATAATGCCACCAATAATTTTTGATGGTGTTACGATATCATACAAAAAGCAAGTAAAAAATCTTGGGCTCATTATAGACGAGTCACTGTCTTGGGCTCCTCAGCTAGAAGAAACTAGTCGTAAGATGTTTGCGTCTGCGGGCTCCTTGAAACGACTTCGGAACTTTCTTCCGACTGCCACCAAAGTTGCGCTTGCCCAATCTTTATTACTTCCCATTTTGGACTATGCTGATGTTTGCTACCTAGATCTAACGGAAGACCAGCTAAATAGACTTGAGCGTCTCCAAAACTTCTCTATTAGGTTCATATTTGGTTTGCGCAAATATGACCATGTTTCCAAATTTAGACATAAGCTCAAGTGGCTTCCCATACGCCTTCGCCGGAATACTCATATCCTCTCTCTACTTTACAATATTTTGTTTAATCCGCTTTCCCCGCGCTATCTCAAAGACCGCTTTGAGTTTCTTGAATCAACACATTCTTTGTCATTAAGGTCATCAGAAAATTTACTTCTTAAATTACCCCCGCACAGAACATCGTTTTATGATAAATCTTTTTCTGTACATGCTGCACGACTTTGGAACAGTCTGCCAGTATTAATTCGTAAGTCGCAGTCGCTATATATCTTCAAAAATAGAGTTAAAGAACATTACTTATCTAGTAATAGCTAGCTTTTATCATTCGCTTTCCTGTACTTGTATTAGTAGGTATTTATAGTATATAGGTATATGTATGTTTATTTATTATGTAGTATGTATATAGGTATTCATATATGTGTATTATTACACGTAAGTATATACATGGTAAAATTTTAATATAGGTTAAATTATTTGTATGCAGTACCTTTATGATAATTTCAGTAAGTTTTATAATTTTCGTAATACTGCCTCCCACATCGAATATATTATAAATCCTCTATTCTTGGTTGTCTGGAAGAAATCGCTATAAGCGATAAGGCCGCCATTTTGCACTTGATTATTTTATATATAAGCCTTTTTGTAATGCTATTTTTTAAGTTCTTGTGCAAATAAAGTGTTTTCTATCTATCTATCTATCTAAATATTAATGATTTTTTATGGTAGAATTTTATTACAAAAATTTCTAGCTTATACTAGTACGTAATCAATAAAATTAAAAATGTTTCTTGTGATAGTTTTGGATAAAGTTAGTAGAAAAAAATAAACGAGTGCTTATTATTAAAATAATGAGATTCAAAATCGTAGGTAAATAACCTACTAACCATAGAAACCGCTCCTGAGTAAAACCTAAAATTACTAGCAAAAATTAGCCAGTTGTTGCCACCTTCGAAAGTCTGCTGAATTTGTTGTAATTTTTTTGTTGAACGATCTTTGCCGACAGACGGTCTTCGCCGAGTTGACGTTATAAAAAAATGTTGTTTATTTTTTAAAAAATTGTATGTTTTTGACGGAATAAGCACGAAGACCACGATGTAAAAAGTCTCTTGTGCCTGTAATGTATTATTTCATATTTTCATTATTTTGCTCGATGTAAATATTCAAAACTATACTCATAGGGAGCACGGTGCGATCCAGTGTTGCCGCGGCGGGCGCTCTTGGCTCGGAGAAAGCTTTAAAACAAAAAAATATATAAAAATAAAGAAATGTATTTTATTAAATCTACTGAAAATGACTACACTACAAACTATACAGGGTTATTGGCAAAATGCTAACAACCTCTTGGGGTTGACATCTGCTAATCTTACAAATATTTTGAGATGACTTTTTGTTTTGAATTTTTTAATTAGAATTTAATTAGAACGGTTACAAACACCACTTACACTAACGATAAAAAATTATAGAAACATTAAATATTCAATAAAATGTCAAAAATTTCAATAAATGTCGATTTAAAAATACAATGTCAACTGAGTACTTAGTAATTCAAATGGTAATTCAAAATTATATAATAATGCTTCCAGCTTCCAAAATTAAAGCATACACTGAGCCAAAGCGCCCTCCACGGCAACACTGGACCGCACCGTGCTCTCTTTGAGTATAGTATTGAATATTTACATCGAGCAAAGTAATATATGTATATAAATATAAATATATATGCATTACAGGCATAAGATACTTTTAACATGAGGTGGTCCTCGTGCTTATACCGTCAAAAAAAAAAAAAAAAGTTTTTTTTTTACAATATTGTGGAGTACAACTTTTTTTATGCCCAACGCGGGAATCGAACCTGCGTCTTGTGATTTGGCATCAATTATTATTCAAATCCTCTCAAAATGTTTGTTAAGACTAGCAGAAGTCAACCCTAAGAGGTTGTTAGCATTTCTCAATAACCCTGTATAAGAACATATATAAAGAGAACAATACAAAGCAATTCAACAACTAAAAAGAATCATTCTAAAAAGAAAATTCAGATATTATCATTATAAGAAAAATAGCATATAAATATTATAGGCATATATAAAAGGTGTGGGTCATAATGCACTATGTGGGCTCAGTGGGCATTCTTCAGTTTTCAGACCACCTTATGGAAAACACAGACACTTGGTCCCTGGTCACTTTATTAAAAATAAAAGCTATTAGTTACAACATAAAAACATTTCTGTTGGTGAAAACTGAAGAAAACACCGCACGCATAATAAAACAAACTAAAACTTGTAATGAAATAAAACTATCAGTTAGGTCACAGATAATTTGTCACGATAGGTTCCCATTATAATGATAGCATTCCAATTGATTTTGGATCACCACAGTGAAGCATTCATGGTCCTACTCTCTTTACTATGTAACACATTGTTAAAAGAATGGCCCCGAGTTTCTATCCCGTTCTTCTCGCAGTGGCTATATAAATATTTTTTTGCTGAACGTGGCGGTACAAAGAATATTTGTAATTGACCTTCATAAGAGCTTCTTAGACGCCTAAAATGAATAAATGATTTTGACTTTGACTATGCCATTTCGGTATAAAGTCCTAAATAATATATCTACCTTATCTAAACCTCCCTTTTAATGAAGATGACAACGAACAGAGCGAGAAAAACCTCAAACAGAGCACAACATATTTCAATCGCATGTATGCATGATTTGCCCATTATATAATGTTGGATTGCGTGCAAGATGCAGCTCTAAATTTAAGCTTCCGTTAATTTATTGGCAATTTTTAATAATTGCTCATTGCATTCTTCGGCAGAATTAAAGAAGTAAATTTCAGATATAAGTTTTAGAGTACAAAATTTCGGCTCAGCCATACGACCTTCGATGGCTCAGTAGTTAAAGCACCCAATCGGGGGATGTGGGTTCGATTCCTATTTAAGGTGAGAAATTTGCTACTCTAAAAATTTGTATAGGAATGTGATTTTCACTTCGCACGTGATTGAGCTTATCCAGAATGAATTTTCGAGACGAGACGGTAAGGTCAGTTACCTTAACCGTTATAGTTAAAGGAAAACGTTTGAGACTATCCATACATTTTTTAAGGGATTCTAAATTGCATTTACAGATTTTGGAAAAAATTACAGTCAGCAAGAAAATGATCATTTTACACAAAACTTTTTTTGATGCCAAATGTTTCTTATAAGGATCAAAATCTCTACTAGACCGATTGAGGTTTGTTGGCTAATAATATCAGAAATTGCGAAAAAAACCATACATTTCGGTAAATGAATCAAATTTCTAAATTAGCCAAACTTTTTGTCATAGATAGAACCGCTATAACCCGCTATTAAGGAGACTGGCTGAAAAAAGTACATTGGTTAAAAGTTGGACAATTCAAACTTTAAATTTCGAATTAGATTCGAACTTTTGAGTTATTTCAGGTCATTCTTGTTTGAGCTGAGAAAATTTTAGTTTTTTAGTTGTAATTTATGTACCTCTTGTCTTCGCTTTACTGTGGTCGAAACATGGATCTATGAAATAGTCGCAACCACGATAACAATTAATTTTATTTTTCAACTGCTTATCGTCTTGCCTAACCACTATGAAAAAATTAAGTTAGTTGATGGATAGTCTATCAGAAGTTGACGTTTAAAATGTGAAACTAACCCTACGGTTCAATTCACGCAAATATGCGCTATTTGCACTATATGCACGCAAACGGTCGGTTCATAACTTGCTAAACAGACACCACGATAGCATAATGACGTCATCTTTGACGTCACCTCCGGCCGCAAACAACGCTCACAGAAAAGTGGTAGTGCAATGTATGCACAAACGTCAAACTCAAATCTTGACAGATAGATGAGGAGATTTTTATTGTTGTGGTTAGAATGTTGAACGTACAAACATCTGTTCACAAAAGAATGCCTTGAAATGCAATACTTCTATTATCAATAATTGATGTGAAGGTTATTTTGGGTCAATTGCGAAAAAGCAAATTGACAGTTAGCAGATGTTATAAGCGCAGCTACATATCGGTTCACATCGTTTGCGCGCAAACAGTGAATATTCTCGTATTTCAGTTATGAACCGAGCTTATGCAATGTATGCAGTAACAGCAGTGTTTGCGTGATTTAAACCGTAGTGCTAGTATACACTGTAGTCTTTCACTACGGTTTAAATCACGCAAACACTGCTGTCACTGCATACATTACAAAAGTTTGGTTCATAACTGAAATACGAGAATATGCACTGTTTGCGCGCAAACGATGTGAACCGATATGTAGCCGCGCTTATAACATCTGCTGACTGTCAATTTGCTTTTTGGCAACCCAAAATAACCTTTACGTCAATAATTGATACTAGAAGTATTGTATTTCAAGGCATTCTTTTGTGAACCGATGTTTGTACGATCAACATTCTAACCACAACAATAAAAATCTCCTCATCTATCTATCAAGATTTGAGTTTGAGGTTTGTGCATTCAATGCACTACCACTTTTCTGTAAGCGTTGTTTGCGGCCGGAAATTACGTCAAAGATGTCGTCATAATGCTATCGCGGTGTCTGTTTAGAAAGTTATGAACCAACCGTTTGCGTGCACACAGTGCAAATAGCGCATATTTGCGTGACTTGAACCACAGGGTTTGTGTGAAACTAAGCCTTCCAAGATGTGCGTCCTTTGATGAAACAACATCAAAAAAATTACTGGAGGTCGTTCGGAACCTTGGTAAGAGCGCACTCGGAATGCACTCGGGGTGCAACTTTTCACTCTAACGTCGTTCACAACCTTCGAGTAGAGCGCAACTTTTTAACTATCAAAAGCGGTCGTTAAAAGTTTGAATCTGTAACTGACATAACCTTGACATTTCTTGATCAGTGAATTATAGGCACTCTTTTATATTTTGCAGGTAACGGTAGTTATTGCTTTTCAAACATCATAAAACGTCTATATATTTTGATATTTCCCCGCCAAAAACTATATTTGAGGATATAAAACAACCGAGTCGTTCGGAACCTTGGAGTAAGTTAAAAAAACAACAACTACACTCTGAGGCTTGCAACGCGGCCCTGTGTGAAGTATTATAGTTAGGTAACTGAACGTACATTCTCGACATTCGCGGACTCTCTGATCTGTGGTGCATTATTTCAGTGCTGCCATATTTAAGGACTGGTACAAAATTGTGCGGATTTTAGAAGTACGACTCGGATGAGTTCTGGTTTTGGATTTTTGCCATATAATCATTATCACCACCATCTCTATATATGGCATAGCGATATCTGCTACCATAGAGAAAAGTACTAATACGTATAATTAACAAATTAGTAATTAATCAATTAATTATTAGTACTAATAATTAGTACTTTTCTCTATGCTGCTACTAATTCAACTCATAACTAGTGGTGGATAATATAGCATCTAGCGCCATAGCATAGCGCGTTATTGCCTTGTAGCGCATACAGCGCGCTATGTATATATTCTCTTCGCGCTATAAATATAACGTTTAGCATCAAGCGTCCACTAACGTGGCTGGGTAGGCCTATAACGCGGATATGCGCAAAGCATGTTAACGCGACCAAAAGCGCGCGATGACTGAAGCTTGGCGCTATCACGCTATGCTCTATGCTGTGTAGCGGCATAGCGCCAAGCTTCAGTCATCGCGCGCTTTCGGTCGCGTTAACACGCTTTGCGCATATCCGCGTTATAGGCCTACGCGCTATATACCTACCTGTAATGTGTTGTGTTGATTGAGTGTGACCGCGCGCGATATATTGGCTCGCACTTACCTATAAGTTAGCGTTATAAACAAAGTTTGTATATTCTAAAAACTGTGAAAGGACACGTAATGAATGTTTAAAAAGAAGGGTAAGTAGGCGATTTAGATTATAAGTAACGATAAAAAATGCCTAAACGTAGTAGTGCGCCTGACGCTATTTTGACGACACCTAGCATATGCATCTAGTGCGAGCGCCTTGTTTCGTTATAACGATAGCGTATAATAAAGCGCGCTATTCGAATATAGTTTATAGTCTCTAGCGCGTTGGTGCTGTATAGCGGATTTGAACAATACTACTCATAACTGTTTCATTCAGATTCACTGGAGTCGATATAGAAGAGTATTTGAAAATGGTAATGTCTGTATTTTTATGATCCTAAATTCGATTATAACCAAATTCGTCTCAGCGTAGACTCATCAACTCACTCTTTTACCCTAGCTACTTTCTACTTTAATTTAACTAATACTTAAGTACCTAAATCCGCGAAGTAAAAAAGACGACTGATTTAAAAACTGCAATCATAAGTTATTATGCAAATTGCCACTCCAGATTATCCTATGGAATTATTTTAAGGGGGAATAGCAGCTATGCTTATGAAATTTTCGTAGTTCAAAAAAAACTAGTCCGTGTACTAGCAAATATTGATCAAATAGAAAGCTGTAAACCATATTTTATTAAATATAAAATCTTAACCCTGTCATGCGTATACATCCTAGAAATCAGTAAGTTTGTACGAAGTAATCCTCAGCTGTTTGAAACAGAAATACTAGTATCTACAAGTTCAGATTATTCAATGCAGCCCGAAAACCGGTTGTTGCTACCTAAAACTCGACTCAAGATGCTTTCGCAAAGCACGTTAATTATGGCTGTAAAAAATTATAATAAGCTGATGAAAGATTTTAAAAATATTAAAAGTGACATTCGATTTATACAAAAATTAAAACGGTATCTTACTGACAAAGCCTATTATTCCATTGACGAATATCTAAATGATAAATAAAACCCACTGATTAAAATTTTTTAATAATTATTGATTTCAATTTTATGACATTTAAGTAGACATTTTACACAGAAAACATTCAATTTTATTAAAATAATGACCATTCTATTTATAAATTCTTCTTATTAAGTAATTTTATCTACCTATCCTCCTCTCTTCTAATTTGCTGTGCCCGACGGGATCCATACCAAGCTATGTACCTATTATACCTACAAAGTATAATTTTATGAAACCTTGTACTGTATGGCTGCAATAAATATCTGAATCTGAATATGATAAATAATAATTGTAAATATTAATTCTGTATGAAAAATATATGGACATATTACCCAAATTGTTTTAGTTATTATTTATTATATAGAATTGCACTCATGTTTGCAAAAGCGTATGTGGGGCGCTTGCTAAGCAATCAATTCGGCAGTTGGTATACTTCGCATTGATGGATACCACATACATTTTATTCATTATAAATGATGTACCTAGTTAACAACCCATATAATTATTTACTGGGTTTGTGCGGATTTTAGATGAAAATACATATTTCATTGCTTCTCAATATGGCAACACTGATCTTTTCTTTCCTTCTTTTGCGTTGGTTCATGGTTGTGTCAGTCGTGTAGTGCGTGAATAGGTAATAATTCCAGTTAAATTCACACTAAACGAAGCGTACAACATCGTTACAAGTGTTTATAATGTTTATCCGTGTTTCAGATAATCAAGATGCAGAACGACGCTGGTGAATTTGTTGACTTATACTGCCCGAGGAAGTGGTATGTATTGAGTTGAGAGGTTATTTTACGTATAACCACATTGTGCTTGTACGATCGCAACGCGTCGCTAATCAACTCGACGAAAGTTTAATTACGAATGCCGTATGAGTGTTGTCCAATTCCTGTAAGTTAGCATAAATGTGATTTTCCTATGAGTGGAGAGACTAGTGCGTGTATGTTTTTAAGATTTTGCTCCCGACCAAAACAAATACGGATCGTTCGGAACACCCTAAGTTCTTTTGCGATGGCTACCCGTGATATTCGCTCATAATACTAACAGAGCCTGACATTTCCATAAACGATAAGATAGTCTTCAATACTAAATGTCCTTAAATAAGTAGTATGAGGTCCGCTAGTCAGAAAGCTCATTGAACCAATACAACCCCATTGGTAAATGATTTCGGAGCTAATCATCCTCAATGTAAAATCTCTTTAAAGCTAATCGCTTTTTAGTGAATATGTCATTAAGTAAAATTTTCCTGAATTTGTGCTATAGTTTCAATGTTATGATGATGTTGATTTCTCAGATTTTGAGTAGATGTGCCAGTAGTTTGAAATAATATCAATTTTTTTTTGATAGGTTAGCCTTTGACCACTATCTCACCTGTTGGTAAGTGATGATGTGGTCGAGGATGTTGTTTAGACTAACCTAGAGTTACTGGCTCTCAAGGACAGCTGCCGGAACACACCGTTAGGTGTTTGGCGACAGATTTTCAACTTGAGGATGGTAGCTAGCCAGGCGGGCATTTGCAAAGTGCCCTACCACCATGCTGTAACGACTGCTATCCTAAGACAACAACTGGGACCGACGGCTTAACGTGCCCTCCGAAGCACGGAAGCGCTCAGTAGTAATGTCACCAGCGGTCACCCATCCAAGTCATGACCGTGGCGGACGTTGCTTAACTTTGCTGATCGATTCAGAATGGCTAAGCAAACTTGGCTACGAGCGCTTCAAAAATCAATCATATAATCAAGCATTTTTAAATATCATTTATGTATTTTTTTCTACTGGTATGCAGTCATTTTATACCATGCACAAGAGTTTAACTACAATACTATGTTGTTCATGTACTCCAAATTACAAAGTTTATGTTAGTGGTGTTATAACGAAAAAAGGTAAGGGTTGACCAAGTGCGAGTTGGACTCTGACACATAAACATAATAAAACACATGTTTTTTTATCTTGTTGTTTTTATTAGTTAGGCTATTCATCATACTAACACATATTCTGTGAAAGTTTCAACTGGCTGCTACGGTTCCAAAGACAGCCCAATAAAGGTTGGACGGATGGATGGTTGAGGGTCCTGTTTTCTAATGCGAACCCAAAAGAAGTACATCTTTTACCAAATGGTGGTGTTTTTATTCAAAACAATCATTAATATAGATTTATTTCAATCAACATACAAGTCACTAATGGCTTTAATCACATATATGTATTGTTTACCCTTCATTTTGTTGTACATTTTTTTTTTCCATAATGAGATACTTGGTGTACCTCATTGCATTACAATCTAGCCAACAATACAGACTAATGAGTAATTTTTTAGTTTGACTTAAACTGCTACATAGGTATTAATGGATACATTCTTAATTTTACTCTATGTAGCTCTCTTCTCTCTCTTGCTTATTGTTTCTCAAAGGGAAGACACTGTGTTCTTCGTGTTCTTTATATGTAGTACTACTTATCACTAGGTACACTGAGGATGATGCAAATATTTTGCTTTTACCTTGAAATGTAGGATAGCTTAATTAATACTTCATATATCTGCTAAAGGTGAATGCACATGCACAACATGTATTTGAAAATACATGCAGTGATATATTATCAGTGATCAGAGTAGGTAGATTGATTTTTGTACTCGCACAAGGCATTATTATTGAAAATGAAAAAAATTATAAATGTTTATTCATATAAGGCATTGTACAGTTTCAATGACATGGTTGAGCACCTGTTTCCCACACTAGGCTCAAGCCCCTATTATTACAAGGTGTAAGCAGGAATGTTTATGGCATGAAATTCAAAATAAAATTGTATGTGGTGATTTTAATATAGATATTTTAATGAATTCTAAAAATAAGACTGATCTTATTTCATTATTTAAGTCATTTAATTTGAAATTTCTGTTCTGTGAGCCCACTAGGATAACAGACACTTCATCTACCTGTATAGACAATATATACTCAAACTGTAAGATTAAAGAAAAGTTAATATTGAAAGGTATTAGGTCTGATCATGAGGGCCTTGCGATAAAATTTGATGGAAAATAGAGAAACAGAGAGGTATGAAGTTGAACATAGGCCGTTAACAACCAGTAGGCTAGAAATTCTCGGTACCAACATAGAAGCTAAGCTTGGCATAACAAGTTTTTCTCACTGTGACCCGAATGACATCTACAATAACTTATTTTCTTTAGTAAATATTGAGTTTCAAAAAGTTTGTCCAAAAATAAAGAAACAAATAAATGGAAAATTTAAGTTTGGTGATTGGGCAACTAGAGGTATCCGAAAAAGTAGAGATTATTTGTTTGATCTGTATCGCAGGAAAAATTTAACATCTTGCAAGCAGTTTCATGATTATGTTAGGAACTATTCAAAAATTTTTAAGTCTGTTTGCTTGTGTGCTAAATCTCTTTTTATTAGAGACAGAATTAGCAAGTCTAAAAATAAAATAAAAACCATTTGGAAGACTATAAATACTGAGACTGGTAAGAATAAACCTAGAGATTCAACGTATGTCTTAACTATTAATAAACATCAAATCTCTGATCCAATACAAGTGGCGAATATATTTGAACATTTTTTTTCTAACTTAAGCCACTAAATCATTGGATTCTTGTCCCAATGTAGCAGAAGCCCTATTAAAACATAATTTTCCCTGCAAAACACCGGACTTCTCTTTCAGATACACAACAAACTTTGAAATTATAAAGACATTCAAAAGTTTAAACATAAAGAGTACTGAAGACTTGTGGGGTATGTCAGTTAAAGTGACAGGTCTATTATTTGCATTATTGCACCATACTTAGTAACAATATTCAATCCTTGTGTTGATAGAGGAAGTTTCCCCGACTTAATGAAACTAAGTAAAATCACCCCAATTTTGAAGTCGGGGGCTGCATCTGACCCTTGCAATTATAGACCTATTTCCATCTTACCCGTTCTGAGTAAAGTATTCGAAAAAATTATGCTCAAACAACTTTTATCTCATTTTAATGAGCATAATATATTGAATGAGAATCAGTTTGGTTTCACTAAGAGCAGATCGACAACAGATGCAGGTGTTCAATTGATGTCACATATACTTGAAGCCTGGGAGAGTTCACATGATGCTATTGGCGTATTTTGTGATCTTTCCAAGGCATTCGACTGTGTAGAACACTGCACTCTGATTCGTAAGCTTTCACACTATGGTGTTCGTGGAAAAGCTTTGAATCTAATAGAGTCATATCTGTCTGACAGGCTACAGATGGTTGGAATAAATGGCAATACTTCTTCCGGGTCTTTGGTAAAAATAGGTGTACCGCAGGGATCAATTTTGGGACCTTTTCTGTTCCTAGCGTATATTAATGATCTGCCTTGCATGGTCAAAGATTTCTGTGATATTGTTTTATTCGCGGATGATACCTATCTGATTTTTAAAGTAGATAGGAATGATAGTGAACTCATTCATGTAAATAATGTGTTATCTATGATTTCTGGATGGTTCGCCGCTAATAATCTTCTGTTAAATTCAAAAAAGACCAAATGTTTAAAGTTTTCTTTACCAAATGTTCCTTACGTTGAACCAAACATTAAGCTTGGCCTAGATAAACTCTCTATTGACAAAGCGACAGTCTTTCTCGGAATCAAAATGGATTCAACTTTACAGTGGGATCCACATATACATGATCTAGCCGGAAGACTTAGTTCTGCTGCATATGCAGTTTGTAAGATAAGACAGTTAACAGATGTAGCTACTGCACAGCTAGTTTATTTCGCATACTTCCACAGTATTATGTCGTATGGTGTATTGCTGTGGGGAGCTGCTGCTGAGATAGAGACATTCTTTATCTTACAAAAGCGTGCAATTCAAGCCATATATGAAATGGATCCTAGGGAATCTCTAAGGGATCTTTTTTAAGAAATTGATATATTAACTTTACCGAGTCTGTATATATTTGAAAATATTATGTATGTTCGGAAAAAATTGAGTAAATTTAAATTAAACAGTGACAAATTAACGGTACCATGTTTTAGATTAGCAAAGACAAATAAAAGGTCCTTTTTAGGTAATTGTGTGCGGTTTTTTAATAAAATTCCCAAACATATTACAATGCTCACAGAAGGAAAATTCAAATTGCATGTGAAAAATATTTTGATTAAGAAATCCTACTACACAGTTTGTGATTACTTAAACGACAAAAATGCTTGGAAAATTCCACCTCTGCCAAGCCATCACATGTCTCCTACGTAATTTAAACAAATATTGTAATAATTGTATTATATTGTTTATAACACATTGTAAAAAGACGTTTAAAAGAATGGCCCCGAGTTTCTTGCCCGTTCTTCTCGCAGTGGCTCTATAAACTTTTTTTTCTGAATGTGGCAGTACAATGTAGAATATTTCAATAGGTATTAAAATTTGTAATTGACCTTCATAAGAGCGTCGTAGACGCCTAAATTGAATAAATGATTTTGAATTTGAAACATTTTCTTGGTTTTGTTGCTAGGTCATAATTGTAACTATTGTGATGGACTCCTAACCTACTGAACCAATTTTAAATTTGATTTGCACCCCGTGTGCAATTTGATCCAAATTGAAAAATAGGATAGCTTACATCTCAATTTGTAGTCGTAATTACTTGTGCGAAGCCGGGGCAGACCGCTAGTAAATTAAAAATATTAAATAATCATGCATATGATATAAGCAATATTTATTATTTTAATTAATAATTATCAGTCTTATAGAATAAGATATAATCACCAAATGTTTTTCTTTTAGGTATTTATAGGTGAACATCAACTACCAAAATGTCCACCTTTGAAATAATGCCCCCTAATTAAAGGGTTTGTGCTCTATCCCCATGCTTAGCAGGCATCTTGGGGACCTCAAATCTAACAGCTGATTCAATTTTCTGACATTCCTCAGCTCGGCATCAAACCGGCTTATCCATGCTAAAGACCATGCTTCAGTGCAGCTGGTTATCGCTGATGTGGACCCCACCACGGGCCGTGCTGCTGAGTCCGCCAAGATGTACGTCGTCTGTGGCGCCATCAGACGCATGGGCGAGTCGGATGACTGCATCGTACGTCTCACCAAGAAGGACGGCATACTGACTAAGTATGTACAATTACTAATTTATTTCTTACTAATTTATTTCTTACTAATATCTCTAACAAAAGTACTGTCACATTCCCAGTTGTCATCAGTAATTTACTTTTTCCATAGTATACCAATAGTAACATGGCTATTTTTTTAAACATATTTTTCTAATATAAATTACTACCTCATGCAATTACAATCATATGCACATTTCAAATTATATTTTCTGAAAACATCGCACAGTGCCTTTTTTTTAGTAAAACCTTGTAAAAGTTCTCTAGTGAAGCTAATAAAATAACGTAGTTAATGTCTTAGTTCTAAAATATTGCATCAAGACGGGTGTAAGGTGTACCATATCAAAGTGACACTTGGTGAAGTATGTTTTGGTTTAGGTTTTTATTTCAGATGACTGAAGTCAAACATAAAATAATAATAATTTAATTTTTTATTAACCGGCGCGTGCGCATCATGCAAGTTTATCCATAACCCGATAGATGCCGCGCTCTGCAAACTTTTTATCACCATACCGTGGTAACAAAATATGTATAAACTTAGTATTTATTACTCTCGTGCTAAAGATATTTCGAAACATTTTTCTATAAAGCGTGAAAATTCCATTAACATTAATTCAACCGAAACCATTACCACGTTCGTATCGATAAAGTAATACTGAGTGGACTGAATGTGATTTCGAAACGTCACTATCGGTTTCCAATTTAAACCGATTCGTTCCTTAATCAATTTTACTCAAGAGTTTTTACCAGCCGAACTTCTTATTGTGCTCCGTGTCAATAAACATACAGTTTGTTCATGTTAATTTGTAAGTATACTTTTATGATGTGCGGGTTAATCACGAGTCGGTACGTAATCGCATAGTTGCCATAATCGAGAGCTACGGCCGTCACACTGTTCAATCAAAGAACCAATCTCCATTTTAAGCGATGAGCATTTAGCGAGAAATTCGTAATCACAATAATGAGATAATTACACACGGACAAAATTTAATTTAAAGCGCTCAACATTAGAAGGGGTTTCTTTAATAACGTACGCCTTACACGGTGTCGCCACAGTAGGATGCCGTCATTGGTCGGAGGCGGCTCCGCCCCGCGAGCGAGGGAGACGAAAAGAAGATTTGAATTGAGAACGCGAATTTTCCATAAGTACCGCACACGGGACAATGACTCGCATTACGTATGTGGCGGTCGCGCATTAAGGATGATTGGCCTCTTGTGATGAGGCAGCTACATCATGGTACAATGTCGTCGGCCACATCGCCCGACGCATGTTTATGGCCGCGGTGAAATACGATAAACTCCGAGAGAAATGTGGAGGCGAAAGAAATCCGGCATACACCATTGTGCACCTCATGTTTATGCTTATTACTTATTTTCATCTTATTGAGAGTGCTGTTATAAACGATCAGTTCGATATGAATTTAAGCTTTAAAAAATTGTCTTATTACTCATTGTTATTTAAGAAAGTAAAACCTGATGAATGTGAGTCTATCGAATCCATGACGTATATTAATATAGACCGTAGACGTTAGTTGTGCAATTCGTACGCCCCAGAATTGGAAAAGTCCTGGCCCAGACGGATTGCACAACTTTTGGATAAAATGGATTCGATGCTCACACGACCGATTGGCAACACAATTTCAAGAAGCCCTCGAACTTGGTTCTCTTCCCCGTTTCATGACCACCGGTGTCACCTTCTTGCTCCACAAGTCCGGTAGTACCACGGATCCGAAAAATTATAGACCCATCACGTGCTTGCCTACCATCTACAAACTCCTTACATCCATTCTGACCACGAAAATTAACACTCATATTGTTGCGAACAATGTTTTGGCCCCCGCTCAGAATGGATTTGGGGTTGGGTCCCGTGGTACTAAGGAGCTCCTCCTCATAGACATGACCATTAGCCAACAAGTTCGGCGGAACAGAGGGTCTCTTTCTGTTGCCTGGATTGACTATAGACACAGACTAAGAAGGCCTATGATTCAGTGCCTCATTCATGGCTGGAAAGGATATTAGAGTTGTATAAAATTGATGCAACCCTGAAATCTTTTTTGGCTGCATGTATGAGGCAGTGGACCACAGTCCTTCGTCAACCAGGTGGCAGCGACACCCCCTCTGGCCCGCAGGACTTAATAAGGATTGAGCGAGGCATCTTCCAGGGTGATAGTCTGAGTCCATTGTGGTTTCGCCTAGCGCTAAATCCTCTCAGCAGTTTGCTGAAGGATTCAGGGCTAGGCTTTCGACTTCGTAGAGAGGGTGAGGTTATAAGTCATCTGCTATACATCTCAAGCTGTTTACTCCGAAACGCCAAGACTTGATGGAAATGCTAAAAATTACACAGATTTTTAGCAGCGTCATTAGGATGGAGTTCGGTGTAGATAAGTGTGCGGTCTTGCATGTGCAGTAGGGGAACGTTGTACATTCTCCGAATTTGCAGCTTTCTGAGACAATAACTTTCAGATCTCTCTCCGAAGTCGAGTCCTACAAGTACCTCGGTATGTCAGAGTCGTTGGGTATTTCGGTAGATGACATCAAGAAATCGGTAAAAGAACGCTTCTTTTACCGCCTGACAAAAGTACTTAAAAGTCTTTTGTCTGGCGGCAACAAGACGCGCGCCTTTAACGGTTGGGTGATGCCTCTACTGATATACTCCTTTGGCATCCTGAAGTGGACGCAGACTGATCTGGACGCCCTGAATAGAAAAGTCCGTCAACTGCTCACTTTGCATCGCATGCTACACCCGCGCTCGTCAGTTATGAGACTGTACATTCCACGGAAATGGGGAGGTCGTGGCTTTTTAAATGCCAAGACCCTCCACAACCGTGAAGTGTGCAGTCTCAGGGATTATTTCCGTAACCATGAGTGCGGGATGCATCGCGATGTCATGACGGTTGACAAAGGCTTCACACCACTCTCCTTGGCGAACGATAACTGGCGCAAACCAACGGTGCTGAGCACCGAAGACCGCAAGGCAGTATGGAAAGGCAAGGAGCTGCACGGGAGGTTCTTCCGGGCCCTAACAGGGCTTGATGTGGACTTACTCGCTTCGGTGAACTGGCTACGCTTCGGAGACCTCTTTGGAGAAACCGAGGGTTTTGCTTGTGCAATTGCAGACGAAGTAATGATGACGAACAACTATCGGAAATATATCCTGAAGGACGGTACGGTCGACATTTGTCGAGCATGCCGCCGTCCCGGAGAGTCACTCAAGCATATCATTTCCGGTTGTTCGCATCTTGCTAACGGTGAGTATTTGCACAGGCACAACCAAGTGGCCAGGATCATCCACCAGCAACTTGCTCTTCAATACGGCCTTATTAAGTCAGAGGTGCCGTACTACCAGTACGCACCGGCGCCAGTTCTCGAGAATGGTCGTGCATTGCTTTACTGGGACCGCTCTATCATCACGGACAGGACTATTGTTTGCAATAAGCCTGATATCGTGGTGGTCGACCGAACCCAGCGCCGGGCAGTGCTCGTCGACGTCACCATCCCACATGATGAGAACCTCGTGAAGGCCGAGAAGGACAAAGTCAGCAAGTACCTTGACTTGGCTCACGAGGTAACCGCCATGTGGGATGTTGACTCGACGATCATTGTACCGATAGTCGTTTCAGTGAACGGCCTAATAGCGAAGAGCCTCGACCAACACCTCAAGAGGCTCTCACTAGACGGTTGGATCAAGGGTCAGATGCAGAAGGCAGTGATACTCGACACGACACGCATTGTCCGAAGATTCCTCTCTCTGCAGCCCTAACCGCTGGTAGTTTGGGCCCTGCCCCGCTGCCAGCGGCATCCTAATTTTAAGTTTTTTATAATATTTGTTTCTTTTTTTTATATATGAATATTGTAAAAAAAATAAAATTATGTTATAAAATAAATGACGTGAATAATAATTTTATTCAGAAATAGACGTGAGTATACAAATAACGATTTTCTATTCTTAAAATTATAAAAAGGACCATATTATGTTTTATCCCAGACTATAAGTTATGTCACTAAAGTGAAATCTCATAGAGTTCATATCGGATGACAGCTGTGAAACTTAGTGATTTACCACCATATACCATAGGCCACAAAGAGAGAAATAACATAAGGTAGGTCTCAGCTCCTTCTCCCAAGACACCTGCCAACTGTACAAATTATGGCAAATCCCTCCCCAATGGGGTAGACAGTTCTTTGTAGGATGTTACGACTGTTGATATGAGTCGAGTGTTGTAGAAAATGTATTAACTTTTGCTTGAGACAGCCATCTTGCTCACACGGCAGCTTATGAAGCAATGATGGCCAAGCGATAATAGCTATAGACAGCCATGCCGCACGTACATGGTTCGATGCCCACCGCCGCGGCGGCTTGGTCATCAGAGCATGGCGGAAGCGCATTTTGCGAATGCTTGCCTGGCTAGCTAGCTACCACCCTAAAGCAGAAAATCTGTCGCCAATCACCTTACAGTGTATTCCGGCAGCAGTCCTTGACCTGTAAAATTCAGGCACATGAGACTTAACTGTATGTCTCAGTGTGACTGGCGCAGTGCAATTTGTCACTTGTGACGAAATGCATCTGTTATAGGTAGAGGTTAGTGCGCTTAGCATCAGGTGAGCCGAGCGCTCGTTCCGTCACATTCACATAAAAAAAAACTTTAAGGTAGTTGAGCAAGATCTTGTAAATAGGAATAAAAGGTATTGTAAAAGTTACTAATCCCAGTCTTAATTAGCACATTGTTTAATAGGAACATCACAAACTAATAAGCATTAATACATAAATGGAATAATATTTATTTATTTTTCGCCATATTCAGTATTTGGGTACAGCCCACCTAAAAATAGCCCAACTTTCTCATCTATCCATCCATATGAAATTTGTTGTGGAAATAGTTTGAGACCCGGGAAGGACATATGATAGTTTTTATCCAACTGTGCAAAAAGAGGTTAATGTTTTTGCGCGATAACCGACATACGCGCGGCCGGAAAGCTAATCTATATATTTTACACAGTTATTCATAAGTACACTGCAGCCCAAATCAAAATTATGCGAGTTAAATGTCTCTAAATTGTGATAGGCAGAAACAAAGCTTAAAACCAGGTGGGCACTTTAGCTCATATTACCCTGCCCAGCTATTTTGTACCCAATAGTATTTGTATTAACCTATTTTTTCATTTTGTTTCAGAAACTACTGAAGTTCTTAGTTACGTAAGGAATCTTTATTTTTAAGTTAAAAAATAAACTGTTGATAAACCAATGCGTTTCGTTTTTATTGTAATGTCAATTATTAAATTCAGTTCAGTAATAAATTACAAATACAGTAATATTATGCAGGCCCCTCACAATCCTATATCTTGCAGACATCCACCAAAAGTTGGTCAACAATTTGTACATCTTGGGGAAGGTTTAAATGAACAAATGTCATAGGCAAGGTTTTATGACAGATGTCAAAAACCCAAGATGGCGGAATAATATGGCCACTTTGCACTTGAACCTCAGCAAATCGGATCGGCGATAGCGTGGTATCCGTAAAATGGTAGAGCATCAGCTAGTTCGCTTGGTGACTTCTTCAGAGGTTTATTGATTATTAAGAATCTGAAATAAATAAAAAAGTTATGTGATTCACACATAGCTATATATATTTTCTTGAGTTCGAAACTTTGTTCCAGAATTCATCCTATCACCAAAGAAATTTTAACCAAAAAATGGAACCGAGTTCAATACTCAAAAGTGTGAAATAACTTGTTGAAGTCTGTACCATGGTAGTTCAAAAGTCCCTATTATCACAATAATGTGCGCATGGTACCGAAATCGACAAGTTATTTCACACTTGAGTCAGTATTATTATATGTTCCATGCTTGAGTGTTGAAGTCGGTTCCATTTTTTGGTTAAACATTTAATTTTCACTCTTTTTAGTGACCCTTGCTACTTACAGGATCGATTGTCATTCACTGTCAACGAATATATCATCAAGATAACATTTTTATTCAGTTATTGAAAAATATAATTAATAAGTAACTCAAAAACGGCTAGGCCGATTTGGATGAAATTTAAATAGGACCAAACGACAAGCATCAGCTTTCAAATAAAAAAAGAATTATCAAAATCGGATCACCCAGTCAAAAGTTCTGACGTAACAAACAGAACAAAAGTACAGACGAATTGGGAACCACCTTCTTTTTTTCTAATGTAACACTATTTTTTTAAGTCGGTTAAAAAATAGTGTTACATTGTAAGCGGTAGGGCATTTTGCGACGGATGCTCGACTAACTGTAACTCTAGAGTTCACATGAACCCATACCGGTGTATGGTAATAATAATATGATATATATATTTTTTATGTTATAGTTTTCAAGGCTAGCCGCACATATAAGTAGGTAATGACTGAGGACACTTAAATGAGTCATCACTTAGGAGCTTTTCAATTCGACGCGTACATTTTATATATGACTACGCATAAATTTTTACAGAGTATTATTTTTTTTAATTGGAAAAGGTCCACTTTAGTGGTGGTTCCATATAAATTTCATCAAAATCGGTTGAGTACTTTATAAGTTATTGTCAATTTACATTAAAAATGTAATGACTTACCTGGATGATTTAAAATGGTATTTTATGGCAGTAGTCGACTATTAACAACATTTTAAGCGAGTGAATGATCTTGTAAAAAAAATACTCAGTTCCAACACTGAAAAGAGTGAAGTAGCTTGTGGAAGTTGGACCATGCTAATATGAGGTTGGTGGTTTGAATCAGCATGGTACAGACTTCCACAAGTTATTTAATACTTTTCAGTGTTTCAAGTCAGTACAATTTCTAAATATTTTTTCTTATTTTGACCACCTTTTCTGACTGTTGGTAAGTTTTGGTCAAAGATGTTAGTATTTATTTAACGTTATATAAAATAACTCACTGACGCGACGGAAGGAACAGGCATCCAAGTAGTAAGTAAGTGCGTTCGTCACCGGTTCCCGCCGCGGCCGCCGCAGCCCGGCTTGCCGCCGGGCGGAGGCCTACAGATGGTCTTCTTCTTGCAGCCGCGCGCCTGCGCCGCCACCAGCGCCACCCACACCACCCACCACCACACTGACGCCAACAACTCCTTCAGCAGCTGTCAGTGCACCAATATAACATAATATGTACTTAGAAACATATATAGTATAATATATCATGACAATGATAGATTTGTATGGTGATAGGTAAGGCATTTTGCGAATCCTCATCTGGCTAGAAGTAGATTTTTTTTCGCCAAGTCCTTAGCATGTAAGTTTCAGGTAGTTGTACTTGATAGATTAGTCAGTTTATGAAGCAGTTATGGCTCAGTGGCATTGGGTACTATGGACTGCCACGCAGCAGGTCCATGGTTCGAATCCCGCCGCGGTCTTGAGCTTCAGCGCATGATGGAAGGGCATTTTGCGATTGCCCGCGTGGCTAGCGACCACCCTCAAGTAGAAAATCTGTCGCCAAGCACCTAACGGTGTGTTCCGGCAGCAGTCCTTGAGAGCAAGTGAAATTACAGGCACATGAGACATAAAAACTATGTCTTAAGGTGACGAGCGCAGTGCAATTCGTGACTGGACGAAATGCATCTGTTATAGACAGAGGTTAGTCCACTTAATATCAGGTGGGCCTCGTGCTTGTTCAGACACAATAACATAAAAAAAGATAAGTGACGGTGCGGTGACCACTATCTCACCCGATGACGTGATCGAAGAAGTTGTTCAGGCTAACCTAGAATTACTGGCTCCTCAGTTCTTATCCATTTATTACACCCTTTACAGATCATCTTACCAAATTCCAAAGGCTGCCCTTTCTAAACTCAGATATAGTAGCCCTCTCTGCAGGGCTTTAGATTTAAGAGGTAGTATCTCGTTTATTAGAAAACAATGTTAATACTTTCTTGTACAAGCTCTAATAAAAGGTAGTCACGTGTACCTAGCTATGATAATTGAAGCCGGATTGTGTCCTTATAGCTTCGATAAAATATACCCTAGATTCTGCGCGAACGCTCCAAAGCTAACCAAACAAAACTGTGCTTATAATGATCTGAAGCACAGTTTTGCCGTCAGTGACGCGCTGATCGTCGAGTGAAATAATGCCGTTGTGCTCTGTGAATAGTTGCAAAAATAATACACTTACAAAGCGAAAAATACATGGGATTTTGTATTTTCGGTAAGTTTTATACATATTTTATAGTATTTTAAGTGATAATCATTCATAATTATTTAATTATCACCTCCAAATTAATACATTAACAAATTAAATTCCGTTACTCCTGTTACGCAGTTGTCTCTTTCGCACGCATAATAACATCCCATGCAAGACAAGAATAAGTGAGCCCTAATTCAGAACAAGTCTATTGGAGTCGCCATAATAATCTTTTATTTTCTCAGACTGTACACAGGCATTTATTTTACATTTTCCAACTTCAAAAAAGGAGGTTATCAATTTGACATGTATGTATGAAATATTATTAGAACTGCAATATATTCACATATAATATGGATTAGTGCTTACACAATATTTTAATGTGTGTGTGTGTGTGTGTGCATATGTATGTATGTTTTATGTAATAATACGTGTAAGAGTGACTTGGCTTACTGATTGGAAAAACACCACAAAACCTTTTTCAAGTTCTAGTGTTCCGGTTTTTCATCGATGTTGTATGTTAATAATTTAATATCGAAATGTCCTGGCACGAGGTTTAGCGTGCACTCTTATTATTACAGATGATTTTCAGAATGTTTGATATGAATATAGTATGTAAAGGTAGTTTATAAATATTAAATATTGTATTACATATATAATGTATAAAATTAACATAAACATTGTATTAACATTCATAATTACATTAATTACTCAAACACGTTTACTTTATACATTTTGCTGTAACACGCAGGTATCTGAACTGCAATTCAGGTCTGATACATTATATTGTTATATTATTTGATTTTAAATGCTTTTTGTTCTATGTGGAATAAATAAATAAATGTTAATGAAAATTAAAGCTGAATAATTCATATTCTGATTTCATTGTAACAGATCCCTTTTCTATCTCCCAACATCCGCATATAATCTACTACACACCTTTTCAACCCAGGCAAAACCAGGGTATATAAGCTAGTTGACTAATATGGATAGTTAAAATTCCAATTATAAAAGTCACCAAAAAAAACTAATTACTAAATAATAGTTTTAGTACGAGATTAGGAGTAAGCGACTCCATTGTATTTTATGTTCTATCACAGCAAAGGGTAATAAAATTTTACGAGCTCTCTTGAATGGCGCAGAGTAAAAGTGCTATAAGTTTATTACGAAGTAATTGAAAATTAAACCTTATGCAACTGATACAAGGTTGAATATTGTTAAATGACTTAAATAGATTTACTATGTTTTTGTGTAATTTTAAGGTTTTTATGTGTATCTCAATAGACAGAAAGGTATAGGATAACTCGAGCCGTTTATATGCGTTCTGTCAATACGAAAAGTTGCATCTAGGGTATATTTTATCGAAGCCTTATAGTCTCAAAGTTTCATTCTCATTTGTTGACTTGGATCCCAAAGGGTAAAAAAGAAGTGCCTTATTTATACAGGGTCTAACTGTATCTAGTGTCTATACAGGTTACGCTTAAGCCCTTTATTGGTAGGTAGGTACAGGGTTTTGCAGAATAGCTTTGTAAAGCTTTTTGAAGTTATTATAATTAATATAAATCTGTATCGTGCATGCAGGGGAGGGGAATAGGCCTTAAAATGAAGACAAGAAAGATAATATAGGTATATAAAGAAGAAATGTATCTTCTTATACGTAACTCATCGGAAATTAAGGCTTATTGTTATGATTAAAAACCCACCTACAGAAAGGACTTTGATCTACGAATACCTATATGTAAAAAAATTAATTCAAGTTCAAAAACAGCAGAACGCAAAACTTATTACCGCGGCGGGCGTGGTTTAAACAGTAGATATATCTATTTATGCGTCGCGCACAATTTAATGGGTCAGTGTTTATATTTTCAAAATATAATATAGGTATTCAATAAAAGTAGGTACTCATAGATTCAGAAAAATACGTTTAGCCATTTCGTACCTAACAAATACACAAACCACACACTTTCAAATTTATAATTTTACTAGCGTCCCGCCCCGGCTTTGCACGAGTAATTATACGACTATAAATTGAGATGTAAGCTATCTTAAGTTTCAATTTGGATCAAATTGCACACGGTGTGAAAATCATATTTAAAATCGGTGCAGTAGGTAGTTTCGAAGTCCATCGCGGACAAACAACGTGACACGTTATTTTTATATATAAAGATTGTATGTGTCATGCGACGAAGTATACATGTAACAGCCGGATCGTCCACTACTGAACACAGCCTCCCCTATGTAGGGGCTATTTGCCATAATCCCCACGCTTGGCAGGCGGCTTGGGGATCGCAGTGGAAGTTGGCAGTTCTTTAGAAGGTGCTGATGCCCGCCTTCCAGTATTTTTCCCTTAGTCGCCTCTTGCGACACCCACGGGATGATATGGGGAGGTGCAATTCTGACCCGGCACCCCCCGGGGCGAAGTATACATAATATACCCAAATAATATAAGTATTCTGCAAAATACCGTGCCAAATTTGTATAAAACGATCGATTTCGGTTACGGTTAGCGCACGGATTTAGGAAGGGAGGGGATATGCCGAGGAGGCGTGACACGTGTCGCAGCAACGAGTTCCAGAGAACTTGTTAGTTAAAATCGTAAATATCGGCGCGCCAGTCGCACTTTGCCCACGGTCGTGCAAACATCGTGTAATTACCACCAAATGCCAAGTTGTGCTGTCATTACGTGCAAGAACAAAAGTGACAAGGTGAACTATAGCATAAATGGAATATCATTTGACATGTAAATACAAGAATTTACATGTTATTATTTAAAATCCATCATAATTCCAAACGACGTTAACAGAGCCGTTGAAAATGTTCCAAAGGTGACAAAATAATAGCAAATTCATTATTGAAATCCATTGCTCCTAATGTTATAAAATTGTTTACGACTCAA
This sequence comes from Plagodis dolabraria, assembly GCA_963854805.1. Classification (NCBI taxonomy): domain Eukaryota; kingdom Metazoa; phylum Arthropoda; class Insecta; order Lepidoptera; family Geometridae; genus Plagodis; species Plagodis dolabraria. Next base: position 17,035,515 of record OY978468.1, on the reverse strand, counting down.
CAAGCAAATGCCGCAATGTAGAATTGCGTTAACGATATTCTGAAAGCGAGCGTCGTCGCGTAGTACGGCCGCTGCTATCGGCCGAGAGTTAGTGATGTGGTCGATACATAATAGAAATACTTATATCAATCAATACTTTAACGAGCCTGCTAAATGTTGTTAATAAACTTAAAAGCAATATTGCAAACGTTATTTGGTAAGAGACTACTTATAATAATTGACTATTGTATAGTGGAAGATATTTTTAAAACGATCAATCGATACTGTAACGAGCCTGCTAAATGTTGTTAATAAACTTTAAAGCAATATTGCAAGCGTTATTTGGAAAGAGACTACTTATTATAATTGACTGTTGTAAAGTGGAAGATATTTTTAAAACAGAACATACATTTTCTGTCAGTTTCCCAAAAGATCCAAATATTAAGGAAAAATGGATTGAAGCCTCCAGATCTACCTGGCTACCATTTAAAAAAAGAAGAATATGTTCAGCCCATTTTAGGGAAGAGATGTTTCAACCCTTGAATAAAAGTGGCAGACTTTTTGATTGAGCAGTCCCAAAAATAAAAGTTTTTCATATATTTTCGGTACATACCTTTTATTTTTTATACGAAAAATGCATGATATGAAATATAAAATGTATCATCTTTGTTATTATAGTTGCTAATGCTAGGCACCACCTGCGGTATGCGAGCGGTAAGGAGGGCAATCGAGAACTTCTTGAAATCTGGTGACGAAATCTTATCTGCAAGATAATATTTACTGCGTCTAGCGCAGCGCGTCGCTTACCCTCCTTGCCGATCGCATACTGCAGGTAGTGACTATAGTACGCCGACTACAGTTACTGAGGTTTCAATTGCATTCATAACTTTTAGGAATCGGAGAAAGTCGACTCAAAGGCATCTTGTTCTTTGGAGCTACATAATCCCCAAGAATGCGAATTGCCCCGAAACCACGACTGCTTTGACAGAAGTACGTGTGAAATTAATTTAAAAAATATAAAAACTAATAAAGTAACATACATACTATGTGTTGTCAAGTATCATTTATCCAATAAATAATTACCTAAAACGGTTCAAACCAAGTGCAAGCTGTTTTATTTTATATTCAATTATTTTTTCATATTATTTACTTACATTTTCATAAAATTTTAGGTGACATGAAAATAAATAAAACATGAATTTTGAATATATGTAGCATGAAATGTTATTTTATACTCAATTACTTAATCAGTTAAACTATGTAGTTTTTATTTCGATACCACTTTACCGATAGTATCAAGCCCTAGCGTACGTGTAAATGTATGCATGTAGGGGTAATTTTTATTGTTACTGTGATGTCCGAGCGCTTTGCTTTAATTGATTGATTTGTCAGTGTGCATTGTAATGAGTTGGTGTGAGTAGCTAATGGGAGACCTGCGTTCAGTGTATTACTTTAAGAGTTTATTGTTTCATTTGTAGGCGTGAAGCGCAGTGGGGATAGATAATTGAAAAACTGCGACATGCGGATCAGTAGAATAAATGCCTCGCGCCATATCCCCTCCCTTCCTAAATCCGTGGGTTAGCGCAAGGGCATCTGTGGCTACAGATCCAAAGTGACAGCTAAAGCTGGCACCTTATTTAATGGTAGTTTATTGAATCGTTTGAAAGATTCTTAGTGTACCTTACATGCCTAAGGTATTAATATCTTCACAAATGAACCGCTTACCATTTTCATATTTGTTCCTAGTCATGTGCCTAAGTTTATGATGTCCAGGAGTCCAAATTAAAGCAGATCGTGGAGCGCAGTATTCAGGTCACCAGTACTTGGGTCTACAGCCTCCGGGGCAGCGTGGTGGAGTGCACTTCGCCTTCCTTCTGCAGGCCAGGGACCCTACCACCTGGAAAGTATTCGTTTTATAAGAAAATTGGGCATCACCTAAAATATTCATACATATGGTGAACTACGATATTTTTAAATTAAATATGTTAGGGTTCCCTACCCAAAGGGCAAATCGGATCTCTATTTATGATAATCTGTCTGCTCTTTCGTCCGTTTTTTAGCGGAATGAGGTACATACCTGATAATTTGTTATTGAGACAAAACCAAAGAAATTCAGATAAATTATTTTGAAGGGGTATCAATAATTGATCCCAAAAACCAAATGTACCTAATTATTACATGAAAATGAATCCGTAAACATCTTATTCCTACCCTAGCATGTGGGGTATTATCGTCTAGAGCTCTTTGGTAAGAGTACAAATACATTAGATTCTTTTTGTATTTTAAAATTACTCAATCAAAGTTTTCAATTATTGTTGATTATTTTTTAAGTCCTGCGTCCATCCAAAACGTTCAACTAGTACTTAAAATCTGAAACTTCGGTAGGTACATTATGTACCGTATGCTGTGTCAACATATACCGAAAACGGCAATTTACAATGAAATTTTACAGTTTGAACAAAATCAACAAACACATTAACGTCACAAGGACATACTGAGTAAAATCTATAAAAAAAAAACAACGCAACAAATAATATGTTGTTCAATGCAACAAGAACATAATTGTAGAATTTTTGTATTCGGTTCCATTGCCGGAATCCTGCCGCATGCCAAGCTCCTTTGGAGATACCTACCGTGTAGTGTGCCTAGTTAAGCAGTGACGAACCATCGACAATTCCGGGAATGTTCGAAAAGGGATGTAGATTTCGAATCATGGGCTCGAACCTCGCCGCGGCCTTGAGCTTCACCACATGCTGGTAGGGCATTTTGGAAATGTCAGTCTGGCTAGCTACCAACCTTACTTAAGTAGACAATATGTCGCCAAGCATTATGTATTCCGACAGCTGTCCTTAAGAGCCAGTAGTTGTAAGTTAAGTCTATTAACGCCTTCATTTACATCTAAACGTACATCGTGGGGTGTTCAAAGTCTAATCTATCCAATAAAAAAAAAACTACATGTAAGAATATGGAGTTTGTTAACAAACATAAAAGTTGTAGTTTTTTCTCTTTTAAATTGTGTTAACACTATATTGTACATGGCAATAATTTTTAGGTAGAATTTTATTATCTGTCTATTCTAGGGATGCCCAAAAAAGTGTATTGTATCGATATATCGCATCGTAACTGTATCGAACTTGGTTGTATCGATACGCGATACAACCAAGTTTCCTTTGTATCGATATACCGTATCGTAACCGTATCGCATGCCTTTCAATTAATATGCGATATAATGAGTATATATCGTGCAAAGGGTTATCTTTTTAGTAGTTTTACTATATTCTTTTATTTTTTAAAAAGAGACAAATAATTATATGTATTTAAAATAGTTTTATTCAACAAAAAAAAATCACAATTGCCATTGATCAGTACTTAAACAACGCAAAAATAAATGTTGATAAGCGCTGTGGATTTAACCTATTACGGCTTTCGGAAAGTGTGTGCCCAGCTAAAGAAAACAGGCGTTCAGAAGGAACTGAAGTTGCGACAACTGATAAATAACGAAGTGCCAAGTCACTGAAAAGTTTTGTTGCTCGAACTCGAACGGAATGAAAAAGGAGAACATAAACAAAACATTTATTAATCATATTTGACGGTACTACAAAGTCCAAAGATTTATTTAAATCTACCTCCAAGTCTAAACAAAAGCCGGCTGTTCTTGTTCCTTAAACAATTTTGTCAACGTTATCATTCTCTTATTACTAATAACAATATATTCAATGGCACTGTCTATTATCGTTTAGTGATGATGTAATAGGAACTTTAAAATTATACAAATTAATCACCGACATAGTTTGATACGATACGGTAATGCGATATTTTTATAAGAATGCGATATATCGAAGCGTATCGTATGGTCAAAATATCGCATCAAATATCGCTATATCGTATAGTGCTGTATCGATATTCCGATATATCGTATCGTAACGGGCATCCCTAGTCTATTCTTCGCCATCCAAAAAATTTTACGCTGGTCTTCATTGCAATAAATTCTTTTAATTCATAAAAGTCATGGAATTTAATTTCGCCTTGACACAAACTAACTGGTTATATTATTAAAGCAAAGGGACTCAGCTTGTGCAACTAGAAATACTTATACATTCCGGGCGGCGCTGATTTTCAACCATCGAGTGACACTGTTGCCATTTTTGGGGTCCTTAGTTAAAGTTTATAAAACTGCCCCTGGAGGCCTACAGGCGTGTCTTGTTGCGGTTCGGTTTGAGGCTTGGTGGACAGTAAAATTCAGGCATTGATTATATGCAGAGAATCACTGAGCAAGTAATAAGTACGTGTGTTCAATGTTTCGAAAAACATTGTCAAGAGACGCGCCTTTACGTTATATCAAAAGTAGAGAAGTAAGAGACTGACATCTGATGAATACCTGAATCAGAAAACACAGAAGCGACCACACTCCCACACCTGTCAACTTCATATTTTCCACTATTGTTCGAGATATTTCCTGTTTCTTGTGTTGACCAGCTCTACATGATGATATTTTTATTTTTATTTAATTTCACGCACAATTTATTTTTAAGTACATTTTCTACGAAACTTCTTTTGTTAATTAGCTGTCAGATATTGACATTGTTTTTGAAAGAAGAGTTTTCAGCCAGAAGAAGTTATCAAAGAAGATTTGGTTAAGCTGAGGTTTTATATATCACAACTTTGTTTATGGTTCCAATATACTTTATAATTATTATAAATGATAACTTATAATAATAAATAAATAAGCACTGGCCCATATATACCAATATATAATGTAATATAAAACTACACAATATGTTACAATGTTTTGGGATTTAATGTTATTTTCTCTTCCATAGAGCGTATGTTACACTACACCTTCTGGCCAGATATCAGGAACACGGAACGGGTCCTTAGAATTGGCTGGAACCTGAAGCAAGTGGGATTTAAAACTTGTTGTCCTGCTTGATTTGTGTCGTTCTAACGCCACTTGTATTGAAGTAGGTACATTCTCGGAAGTTGTTAGGTCTGTAATTTTAATATTGAAATATTCTACATTGTACTGCCACATGCAGCAAGTGTTTTTTATGGGATATTACGGCAAACGGGCAGGCGGCTTCCCTGATGGTAAGTGATCACCGTCGCCCATAAACATACGCAACACCAAAGTTCTCGAGGATGCGTTACCGGGATTTAAGGAGGGAATATGCTCTCTTCTTGAAGGCTCCTAAGTCGTAACTGTTCGGAAATACTTTACCTGGCAGCTGGTTCCATAATGTGGCAGTGCGAGGCAGAAAATGCCGTAAAAATCGCAAAGTTGTGGACTTCCAGATGTCGAAATGAAATTGATGAAACATCATGCTTTGTCAGGAAATTGAGCTGCAGGTAGTAAATCGAACAGTTTTTCAGAACACTCCCCGTGATATATACGGTAAAAGATGCAGAGTGATCCAACATCTCTACGCAGTGCCAAAGGGTTGAGCCAACCGGAGAGAACTTAATCGTTGACGTTTCGGTATACATCGCGCTTATATCTTTGCAGTATAAGAAAATTGTTTGTTGTGTCGTCTACATTCCACCGGGCTCACCTGAAGACCGTTACGTATCTACTTTCAGTGTATTAGAAAATGTATTAGTTAAATTTCCTAAGTTAGATACTGTAATTGTAGGGGATTTTAATCTGAACTCATGCAACCAGGACGTTCGTATGCACTTTGAGAGTTTGATTACTAGCTGTGAATTGGTACAATACAATAATATTATTAATAAGAATGACGGAATCTTAGATCTGGTGTTGGGCAGCCGAGGTGATGCGTGGATTGAGGTGAGTGGCGATACACCGCCCGTAGTGAAAGTTGACGGTTACCATCCGCCGTTGCTTGTGTCAGTACGGTGCGCGCGCACGCAGCGTCCAAGGAACATTAACCCTCATCTGTTTCAGCACCACCCAATGCAGGATAACATCCCTCGCCAGTGGAATTTTCGTAAAGCTGATTTTTATTCACTATACGCTGCCATGGCTGCTATAGAGTGGGACGCGGTATACTTATCCGAAAATGTCGATATAGCGGTGAGCGCTCTGTATGAATTATTAGGCAAGTGTTTCGATAGCTGCGTTCCTCTTAAACTGCCAGTAAATTCAGGCTCGCGTTACCAATATCCCACGTGGTTCACGCCAGAAATAATAAATAACATTAAAAACAAGTACTTTCATCTAAAAAGATTCAGAGAACAGAACAAACAATTCAACTGGGAAATGTTTAAGTATTACCGAGCAAAAGTTAAAACTTTTATTGATCAGTCTTATTCTGAGTACATTAGTAGAACTGAATTAGATATTAAACAAAATCCGAAGCCGTTTTGGAAATATATAAAAGATCAGCAATGTAACAGGCAACCAGTATCCGATTTCGAATTTGGCGGCACCACTGTTTCCGGTGTCGATGCGGCAAAAGCGTTCGCCACGTATTTTAAGTCGGTATTCCTAGCTGACATACCGACTCTGTCTGCTGAAGAGGCGGAACGCGAGGCTGCAGTCTCTGAGCTCGTCTCGTATAGCGGTAGACAACGTTGGGCCGGGTGATTTATTATTTGCTGTTCGACGGTTAAAGGCTTACTCTTCAGTAGGACCGGACGGCATACCGCCTTATATCGTTAAAGATTGCTATGCTATACTTAAAGCCCCACTGTTGCATATATTAAATTTAGCATTAAGCACCGCAACGATCCGTCTGAGTGGAAGTTGTCCAGGGTCACTCCAGTACCCAAGGATGGCTCTAGGTCCAAGGTCGAAAACTATAGACCTATAGCGGTTTTATCGGCCCTCGGTAAAGTGTTCGAGACAATACTGAACCGCGATATCGTTAGGCAGATCAAGGCGCAACTAAGCGACTCTCAACACGGGTTTCGAGCTGGTAGGTCCACGACTACTAACCACATAAATTTTGTGGACTACGCTGTTGCTCAAATGGACTGCAAAAAGCAAGTGGATGCTGTTTATTTAGATTTTAAAAAAGCTTTTGACCGCGTCCATAATGACGTTTTACTAAAGAAATTTTCATATATAGGCTTCACTCCAAATTTGTTAAAACTTTTTGCTAGCTATTTTGCGAACCGGCTACAGTATGTGCAGCTTGGAAACTGCCGCTCAGATCCTTATTTGACCTGTTCTGGCGTGAGCCAGGGCAGCATTCTTGGTCCAATCCAATTTTTAATCATGGTTAATGACTTGCCGAGGGTCGTCAAGACGGCAAAATGCCTCATGTTTGCGGACGACCTAAAGCTATTCTTGGGAATAAGAAATTCCGCCGACTGTGAAGCGCTGCAGAGGGACATCGATAATGTTGTAGCTTGGAGTGAACGTAACCATCTTGAGTTTAATGTGACGAAGTGCAAAACCATAACTTACACTCGCACTCAATCGTCCATGTTGTACCCCTACAGCATTGGCGGTGTTCCTCTCGAGCGCGTGGAGCAGTTACGTGACCTAGGATTGACCCTGGACACCGAGCTGACATTTAACTACCACATCGCTGAGATTACTGCCAAAGCTCATAAAGCGCTCGGTTTTGTCATCAGGCAATCCAGGCAATTCCAAAATAGGAGTACCATTATCACTCTTTACTATGCTTTTGTCAGGAGTAAGCTTGAATACAATTCGATTGTATGGGACCCTCACGAAGGCAAGTATAAACTCATGATCGAAAAGATACAAAAGCGGTTCGCTAGATTTCTTTACAATCGGATTTATGGCTACTATCCTTATTTATATCCGTCCTTATTCGTATCGGGCATGTTAGGCATGAACACCTTGGAGCTGCGGCGCAAATGCGCACTCATGCTACACTACTTTCATTTGGTGCGCGGTGAGATCGATAACCCCTCAGCACTGTCCCGCGTGGGGCTGGTAGTGCCAGAGCACCTGCTGCGCCCGAGCCGGCGGCGACTGTTCACGCTAGTTGCACCCTTTGCGCGCACCTACACCTCACAGTTTGCTCCCACCAGTCATGCCATCTCTCTACTCAATGCCCTGGTTGCTCAATTAACAGATCTTGACATTTTTAATATAAGATCATGGATGTTTCTGAATATATGTTTGAATAATTTTACGATACCTAAAAATGGATTAATTTTATGATATTTAAAACTTGACATTATTAATTATATAATATTTAGATACTTGGTTAACAGATTTTGACATTTTTAATATAAGATCATGGATGTTTCTGAATATACCTTTAAATAATTTTACTATACCTAAAAATTTATTAATTTTATGATGAAATTATCGTGAGTTTCACATTGACATTACATTTAATAATTTTATGATATTTAAAACTTGACATTATTAATTTTATATAATAGTTAGATACTTGATTAACTGACTCTAAGATAGTTTGTCATATAAAAATAATAATTCTAGTTGTTCTCTAATTATTGTCTAGTTGCATGCCTTGGCGTTGCTGTAAATGTAACTGGTAATTGAAATAAATAAATATATACTTAGGTCAGTTGTCATATGACCACCAAATATGTTGTTAAGTTCCTAAGTTGAAAACTATTTATGCAGGTTTGAATTATTATTCTCAATTCTTCAATAATTATCAACTCATGGGTTTGTTTTCCACGTTTGTAATATTTAAATAAAATGCAATCAAGCCAGATAAAATCAAAATATATTTAATTAAACCATGATTCGCGATTCTAAGAGCACTTTTACGCGTCCTTTCGGCCGAACAGAGGGTCGACGACACACTGGCGCAGATAGCGGCAGTAGGCGCGACATACGGCGCATAGAGACGGCGAGCGGCCCGAGCCAGACCGCGAGCGTCCCGAGCGCGCATGCTCGCCGAGCGACGCGCCCGATGAGCGCGCCGACGTGAGCGGCGGCTCCACGCTGTGCGCTCGTCGCGTTGTTGCGGTTAATGCTTGTAATCTCTTTGCTTGTGAGTATAGCTGGAACGTCGAAATAATAATATAAGATAATATATTAAATATAAAATAAATATAATATTAACTAATGTACTACATAATATAAGGGATGTACTACTTCACTTTTTATGGGTCTCCTTGTCTATAACAGATGCATTTCGCCACAGACAAACTGCACTGCGCCCATATCACCCTGAGACATACAGTTGTTAAGTGTCGTGTGCCTGTAATTTTATAATTAGTGGGCTCTTAGGTGCTGCTGCCGGAACACACTGCTAGGTTTTTCGCGACCGATTTTCGATTTGAGGGTGGTTGCTAGCCAGGCGTTGCCCTTCCACCATGCAGTAAAGATAAAGCCGGCATTGACGATCAAACCTCAGACCTGCGGCACGGCAGTCCAAGGCTATAACTACTCTGCTATTATTGCTTTCAAATCAAAATTATTAATTTGAGTACTAATTCATAAGGTAAGCCTCGCTCACGATGTTTTTACTACATCGTCATCTAGTGGATTGAGTTTCAATTAGGGATGCAGTAATGCTAATTTTAGGTTTGGTACACTAGCCACCACAGTAAACATGGTACCAACTGTTTAATAATACATATTTCATTCATTTTGAAATTATGGTAAATTTAAATTTTGAATTAATAAGATATGTTTATAGACAGAAGAAAATATAATTATTTAGGTATGTCATTTTATAATAATAGCTACATACTCATCTATGTTATTGTATAATGTAAAATGTAAATATGTATAACATTACATAAATAAAATTATAGCTGCGATACCCTGACAAATGTGTGTGAATGTACCTGCTTAACTAAGCTAGATGTAAGACCTTTAGATTATAGTACATTTGAGCAGAACAAATGAATTTGAATATTTGTACCGGTAATAAAAATATAAATCACTGCTTTGTAATTTTTGAGCACAATTTGGAGAGAGATGGACTAGAAGTGTGGTGATCGTCTGACTCTTTATAGGTTATGCACAAGTAGAAATATCATCAGTTGCCATGTAAAGTTGCGAGATTTTGAGGACGACATGTTTTAATACTTACGTGCACTGGATCTTCCAAGTCGAAACCGCAGCGTGGATCAGCCCCACTGCGGCGAGACCCGTTACTGCTTGATTTACATTTCACTACACTGAAAACATGTATTGAAATATAAATAACTAGCTTTCCGGCCGCGGCTCCCGTGCTTCCCGTCCGGGTGCACGGTTATCACGGTTTTCGCGCAAAACCATTAATCTCTTTTTACGCAGTTGAATAAAATGTTTCCTATGGCCTTTCCCGGGTCTCAAACTATTTCTATATCGATATATTTTATTCGTATAATGAAACATCTTTCTGACGTGTGGCAACAGCTTCAATAAATATATGTAAAATCGTATGCAAACTATCTATCTGGCTACAAAATGGTACTTATTTGCGCGTTCAAGTACCGCTAGAAGTTATTTATCCTTCCAAAAAAACATATGATTTCAATAAGCATGCGTGTATTAAAATAATATAAAGATTATATGGGTCAGTAGCAAGAGTGTCATGCCGTACCTTTCATTGACAACATTAGGATGCGTGGAGTGCAGACCGCGCGGCGCGATATCCACCGCGTACGCTTGCGTGACAGCACGCGTGCTCCGCGCGCGGGAGTGCCGCGAAGAACGCGCGTTTGAGCCCACGGATGGCACCGTTTTGTATGCTGACGCATTGCGACGGCCGGTCTGTAAATTATAGTTGAATGTTATAAAAGGCAACATAGGGAGAAAAATGCGCCTATCGAGCAGCATACCCCTAATCATGTCAATTTGAATGGTTTGGGGCTCTATACCATCATAATGCCCCACTTACCTGAAATTTGTGGGTGTGCTAGCAATGGAACCACTCCCAGTTAACTGTCCATACAATCACAGCCAAATTTTTGCCCACTTATCTTATTAAAGTGACTTATTTTATCATATATATTGTAAGAGAAAACTTTGTTGAAAATTGAATACTAATCAACTACTACTAAAATGGATGATTTTTTTTATACACAACAACATATATACTTAATACATTACAATACATGTTCTTGTGTTGCTAGAAAATTATATTTTACTGAACTTACATCAGTGGATCAATGTATGACTTTACAATGAGTAAATATGTTGATCACGTTATGAATATAGCAGGAAATTATGTGTTTCAAATCTGTCAATTTAAATCTTTTGTGTGATGACTTAGTATTTTCAGTTTGGAAACCAGCGAGAGACCTGTAACTTATAACTTCGAGTACATCATCGCTTACCAACAGAGTTCTAAGGCAAAGAATAATGTCATAGTATTATTTTCCACTGAGTAAGACCTGACAAGAATAATAATGAACAGATAAGCAAAAATTACGTAAAGTTAACACGTCGCACCTTTAATAATAACTTTTTAAAGCAATGATGGCCGAGCGGTAATAGCTATGGGCTGCGGTGCCGCAGGTACATGGTTCGATCCCCACCGCCGGATTGAGCTTCACCGCATGAGCATTTTGTGAATGCTCGCCTGGCTAGCTACCACCCTCAAGTAGAAAATCTGTCACCAAGCACTTAACAGTCTGTTCCAGCAGCAGTTTTTGAGAGCCAGTAATTCTAGGTTAGCCTGAAGTGATCTGAACAATGTCTTCGACCCCATTATCACTTACCATCAGGTGTGATAGTGCTCAAAGGCTAGCATATCAGGGATGATATGCTAATCAAGCATTAAAAAAAACATAACAGGTATTTCCAATCCACTATGATGTATTTGCATTCAGCCAGTAGGGTGTTTTTCAAGTAGTCTTTCAGATCCCTATGTTACAGGCCTAGCCAAGTTTAGGGCCCACTGATAGTATAAAGTGTGAGTTACATATCAATTATATTAGATAAATATTAGTTTAATTATATCATTTTACTTTTATGATTATTACATTTATACTTTAATTGAAATAAAAAAAACTTTACTTGAAAACATGTAATTGAATTTTCTGTAAAAATTTAGTATTTTCAGTAACAATGTTCTACAATAAACAGTAATGAAACTAAGATTTTATGATTTAATTTAAGAAAGCGTAGCAACTTGACTCTATTTTTAAAAAGTACAAAATTTTTACTTATAAATTTAATAAAATAGATGTTCCATAGGGTATGAAATATTTTTGTTGATAAATCGTACTAACTCAAAGATCTTTCGCCAAAACACTTCTAATGTAAGTCGCTACTTCTTTCATATTCAGTTCTCTTAGTATATTATATATTTAAGATGCGTTCTGTGAACTGTATAAAATTGTGCATGCATACCTGCACCGAAGGCATAATCACTCTATTTGCAGAATATCGTAAATCCCTCTGCGGGTCGGTAGCCACGAGCTTGTCACACACTGACACCTCTGTGGAGGAGGGTGGGAGGATAGCACGTGGGGGAAGAGCGCGTGGAGGACGCTTTGCAAACAGGCGATTCAGCTCATCTAGCTTATTCATTATTATCTTGTATGTTTTGCATTCTTGACTCTGAAAGGAGTAAGTAATATATGCAACGTTTCATTGCTAAGTGTATATTTTTATTATTTCCTAATAAAATCAACCAACTCCCTCAGACCCTGAAAAGCATACATGACCAGAGGTCATCTTGATTCCGGCCACCTTGGCTAGGTGGAAGAAATTACGCTGTCTCCTTCTCTAATTCATTATAAAGTTACACCATCCGTGGAAAATTAGAATCACCAATCCCTGAGCATCTATAAAATTACAATTAGCAGTGATAGGATCACAGGACAACCACTGAAAATTATGATTAGTACTACGGACACTGAAACATTGAATCTACCAACACGCATCAAACGCAACTAGGCTGAGAAACTTTCGCCATTTCAATATAAATTTGAATTGACTCGCCTTTGTTGTAGCTGCTCGAAATAACACAAATAACAATCTGATAGTAAAATACTTAAACATTATTATAAAATCTATGAAAACTTACTTAAAACTTCAGTAAATAAAGCTAAAAAATTACAATACATTTGTAAAATGAAAAAAACAATAAATTTCGTGAGGTCTATGTGGCTAATTATAAAGGAAAGGACAAATAAAATCAAAACAAAGTCTAAACAAAACATAAAACTAAAAGTAAATCATAATTTAGCAGATGATCCGGTTATAGTATCAAACTCGTTTAACAAGTTTTTCGCATCGGTAGGAGAGTTAGCCGAGTGCAGGGAACAACCGCGTGGCCGCCCTGTACTCGAGCCAACTGATAACAGCTTATACCTATGACCTGTCGATCCGCTTGAGGTCCATACTATAGTAAAACAATTAAAAAATAAACTAAGTTTCGGCTTTGATGAGTTGCCACCATCACTTATTAAAAAATGTGCACAGGAGTTATCATTGCCTTATACCTTATTGATAAACCAGTCATTCTACGAGGGGGTATTTCCAGATTTGCTAAAAATCTCCATTATAAAGCCTGTTCATAAAAAGGGAGACACCACATGTGCAAGCCAATATCGACCTATAGCGCTGCTACCTACGTCTTCAAAAATATTCGAGAAAGCCATATGTAAAAGACTTTATTCGTTTTGTGAAAAGTACTCAATATTTGATGATAGCCAAAACGGATTTAGGAAAAGACGGTCGACTGTTCTTGCTGTATATACATGTATATAATATATGCAAGAAGCGTTGAACATTATTAACACAAAAAGATACGCGATAGGAGTGCTGCTTGATATGAGCAAAGCATATGATAAAGTCTCTTACCCTATCTTATTAAATAAACTTTACGGTATAGGAGTGAGGGGTTTAGCTCATGATTGGTTTACCTCTTACTTAAAAGATCGCAAACAGTACGTCAAAATAGAAAATTTTGATTTATATACGGGCTGCATAAAACTTTTCAGATCTGACCCAATAACCAAAAATAGCTCGATTCCCCAGGGAAGCGTGACCGGGTGTTTACTTTTTTAATTTATATTAATGACCTACCTAAAATAATAAAAGATCTGTGTGTTTTATTTACTGACGACATTTCTATTTTAATTCCAGCGCCAAGTGTAAATGGACTTCTGATTAAAGATTAGACTCAATTTTATCCCAAATAGATAACTGGCTAATAGACCATAATTTACAAATTAACTTTAAAAAAAAACAAAGATTAAGCAGTATCGACCGTACCAAAAACAACCAATAAAAATTGATTATGCTTTTAAAAATACAAGTTAGAATGTGTAGACTCTTTTTCATTACTCGGTATATAAATAGATACATGTGTTGTAACTTGGAAAATGCACATTCAAAAAATTAAATCAAAACTTAGCAGTTTTTCATTTGCATTAATGGAGTTAAAGAAAACAACGAATATCGCAACGGCAATATGTGCCTATTTTGCGTATGGTCACGCTTGGTTACAGTACGGTATCATTTTGTGGGGAAACAGCACCGATGTCGGAAACTTATTTACACTACAAAAAAAATGTATTAGAATTATCGCAAACATAGACTCAACTGAAAGTTGCAAGTCACACTTTATTGAACTCCAAATTTTAACTTTAGATTCCATCTATATTCTAGAAATTTGCAAGTTTGTGAGAAAATATCCTCAATTCTTTGACAAAGTTGAAGATTGCTATACTGGAACTTATGATTTAAATTGAATTATGATTTTATTTGAATCAAATTCAAACTTAAAAATGTGCAGTTCAGGTACCCATATCGTGGCTATAAAAATATATAACCATATCCCGAAACATCTAAAAGATATACAAAAAGATTCAGCATTTTTCCATAGTCAAGGATATCTTATTAAAAATGCTATTACTCATTACAAAACTTCCTTACAGATAAGACTCATTAACTATAAATATTTAATTTTGGTCACTTTTGAACAATTTTAATTAACATAATAGTTATTAAACTTTGGTCCTACCCAGAGTCCAATAATCTCTAGAGTGCCCACCAGGGTTTCATGTTGTTAGTACATAATTAATTATTTAAGATCTATTGTACACATGAATATGGAGAAATAAATGATTATGATAAAGTGGGAGGAAGCTCATTAAAAAAAAATACAATATATAAATTTATTTATACCAGTGTTCTGGCTGTGGATGTTGCGTTAAGTATTCAATAAGACACTATAGAGGGCTGAAAATGAGAGTTGTACATACCTACTGTGAAAAGGCTAAGTAACTACACCACCATAGCACCCAGAACCCAAGAAAGCATTTTTGTTAAAATTCTAAGAAGGACTAAAATTAACACATTAGTGTTATAAGTGAGAATGTACATATTTAAGATTTGATGTATATTATATTAGCAATTTTTCCGTTGGAACGTAAGTAGTACAAAGGCACGAAAGTCCCAAAAGAGAAAGCTCATCATTCTCTAAACTAATAAAGGCAAATAGTAAATGCTTACACAAATGTAGATGTACTAGCGATGTAACAGCCACAAAGATTAAGTAATAAAGGTGAGGTGAAAATATTTTTTAGTCGTTAAATTCGATCAGTGTACTGCTCGTCTCCGCAAATCTCTTTCGATAGGTATATTATTATGGCTTTATACTTACACAAGTTCTTAAGATTATTTTAGCCGATTTAACTTACGGTTTGTTAACGTCGAGAAGGCGTCTCGACCGGTTTCGCGACCTTCAGAGTCGCTTCATCATGGAGTGCGTGCGCTCACGACTGCGCCCACGCATGCACTGGTGGTGGCGCCACCAGTGCATGCGTGGGCGCATGCGCTGGTGCTACTACCGTCGCATTAGGCAATGCGACGGTAGTTATCGACACCAATGAATACGAAGTGAAAATGACCCAGATGGTAAGTGACGAAACTACATATAAAAAGGTCAATTACAATCCGACCGCACGTATTACCACTAAAGTCGTAAATCTTTTAAGAAAATGTGATGACACTGATTTATTACCACGTCTTCGCCCCCACAACCCAACGTCACCGAAAATCTACGGATTGCCTAAAGTCCATAAACCCAACTGGCCACTGAGACCTATTGTCAGTCAGATAGATGCGCCTACGTACAAACTATCTCGTTATCTGGCAACAATTTTACAAAGGTTTACAGGAAAAACACATTCCTACGTGAAGGACTCCAGACATTTTGTTAATTTATTAGCTGATATACGTATACTACCAACGGAAATAATGGTAAGCTTCGATGTAACATCTCTGTTCACCAATGTCCCCTTAGAGGATGCAATTAACATAATTGCCGATCTACTCCAAGATGCGGGTATGCCTAGTGAATACACAGAGATGACTGAGAAACGGTTATTTCCTTTGGCGGGGTAATCACTACCTACAGATGGAAGGATTCACTATGGGCTCTCCTATAGCCCCAGTTGTGGCCAATATTTACATGGAATATTTTGAGCAAGAGGTAATGAACAGTGTTAGTGAGAAACCACGTTACTGGTGGCGTTACGTTGATGATGTCTTCGCCATTATTTCCAAAGACGCGTTACCGCAATTTATCGACCATTTGAATTCAATGCACCCGAAAATTCAGTTTACGGTTGAGGAGGAGCTTGACGGTTGTTTGCCGTTCTTAGATGTGCGGATATATGGTGAAAAGGACGGTTCCGTATCCCACTCGGTTTACCGGAAACCCACACACACCGATCGCTACTTGAGGGCAGACTCTCATCACCATCCATCTCAACTGATGTCCGTGCCGAAAACTCTGATTAACCGAGCGCTTAGTTTATGTGACCCTCAGTACGTAAACGCTGAGATGAATCACGTGAGACAGGTTCTCGAGCAGAACGGATACAAATGTTGACAGTGCACGCGTTGGGCCTATGGTACAGAACGCAGAAAGACCTGTAGGGTTGACCGTGTTCCAATTTACTTACCGTTTGTAAAAGGTGTCACAGATAAAATTGGTGCCTTGTTGCAACGGAAGTACAACATAAGGACATTTTATCGCCCGCCCGGTCAATTGCGGCAGTTGCTAAGGTCACCGAAAGACAAGGAGCCATTCAACGTACCAGGGGTATACAAAATCCCCTGTGATTGCGGCAAAAGCTACATAGGCGAAACTCGACGCAACATTGCAACGAGAATATCCGAGCACGTACGAAGTGTTAAGAACATGGACACAGGTAGGTCCGCGGTCGCGGAACATGCTCAAGAAGCGAGCCATTTCTTGAGGTTCGATAAGGCTTCCGTATTAGCAAAGGAAAGGTTCCTGATACCGCGTAAAGTATGGGAAGCCATTGAAATTGACCGCCATCCCAATTTCAACCGCGACCGTGGATGGAATTTACCACCAGCGTGGAAACCAGTTCTTAACACTGTCTCTTGGAATAATGCACCCGTCATCTTGCCGCAAGACACAGTCAGTGCTGCGTGTACCGGTCTGGTAGTATGGAACGACAGCAGTACTAGTGACGATGAAAACAGTGATGCACCTGCGCCGGCGCCGCCGCCGGTGACGTCAGAGCGCGCGAGGAGGGCAGCAGCGCGCGCGGCTCGGTCCGCGGCCGCCGCCGGCGCCACCACCAGTGCATGCGTGGGCGCAGTCGTGAGCGCACGCATTCCATGATGAAGCGACTCTGAAGGTCGCGAAACCGGTCGAGACGCCTTCTCGACGTTAACAAACCGTAAGTTAAATCGGCTAAAATAATCTTAAAAATGTGTCAAACTTACGTTAGTTTTAATCAATTATTACACAAGTTCAACCAATACCTTAGTAGTTTGTACTTACGTAATATAATCAATAGTTAATCAGACTGACTAACCCGATGCTTATCTTTGCGTCGTTCATCTTTAGATCCCTTAGTACTGCGACTGCTGCTCGATATTTCACTTGTTTCTTCTGATTGTTCTCGTAAATTTCTTTCCTTACATTCGTTTCGCTCATGCTGCCCATTTTGCACGCTAGGCTGAGTTTTTTCCGCCCGCTCAGTGAGTCTCTCACAGAGTTGGGCGACTCGCGCTATTTGCTGCTGTTGCTCAATGAGCGCTTGCTCGCATGCAGCTCGGAATGCTCGCAGAGAACTTGATGAGTTTCCTCGACCGCTAAGCGTTCTAGCTGAAGTTTGATCGTGTGTGGGACGGACGTTCTGAGCATCTTGATAGCTGCTACGTCTATTGGTAAATAATAAATATAGTTTTACAGTAGGTATAGAGTAAGTAAAAGAACATTTGGTAGTAGTATCCCTATGATTATATTATGTACCATAGTATCAGTAATCTCGCAAGCCGTACCTCGTTGGCCAACGTGGAGATTATTTAGAAAGTCATAGGTGATCAAAGAAGTTTGAACACTGTCTTAAGCTTATGTTTATTCTTAACATCTCACTAATAGAATTTTGATATCATAAGAGACAAAAGTTAAATATTGGATTTTATAATGAATAGATTCAGACGTTACTTTGCGGAAATCCATATTTCAAAATATCAAATATTTCAAAAATATTTTAATAAAACTCTTCAAAAATATAAAACGAAGCATCCTCAGGAGATCGTGACTCTACGAGCGCACGACCTAGAAATTTCATCTCAAGAATTTCTCGATCGTGCGCTCGTAGAGTCAAAATCTTTTGAGGATGCTTCGTGTAGAACGACTCGCATCGAAAAACTTCCGGTGTGGCTGCGTTGTGTTTGTGACGTTACGTCGGCTTAGCAAGAAAATTAGGCGGAATGGTCACTAGATATTTTTTTTTATTGAAATATTAATTTGATGTTTTCTTAAAATATTTTATATTGTCGGATTTTAGATTCAACAATAGATCGTTTGGCTTAAAATAATCATTAAAATAAATTATTTGACAAAGACAATTTTGTGTTTTAATATGCAATCCAATATTTGGCACAGATATAGATGTCAGTCAATCAAAAGGAATTTACGTACATCATAACATCATATAGATTACTTAGTGTTGTGAATTGCTACCTGTGAGAGCGGTGCGTCCTACGCGGGCGCTGATAGCTTCCGTCGGAAACGCCCGAGTCATGCGAGTAGCGCTTGAGTCGTGCGTCCGGGTCGTGCGACACTTGCGACCCGCTCGCGACCGAGCGCGGTTTTCGCGACACGCCGCCAGCGTCCACCACCAGCCGCTCGCTGACAAAATAGCCAACATGCACAACAATATTATAACCAACAGTTCAAAAAAACAAAGTAGGTAATTTATAAAATTTCATATGGAATTGGGTTCGATTAGCTTTACTTACTACTGCTTGCTGTCGTCGCTAAGAGTGCGTGAGGGGCGCACGTTCCCGCGCATGTATCGGTCGAGGTCGATGATGTCAGCGCCGCGCGCTCCGCACCACGAGTCCGATGAGCTCGGCGACATGTCCGTCAGCTTGATCGACAAACTAGTGGCGCGTGTGACGCAAACGATTTTATTTTCTAGTCCAAAAAATATTATTATTTTACAATTGCGTTACCATCCAATTTAAAGAGCGCGGTTTTTGTTTTTTACTGTTAAGGGGGTGGTGATGTTCTACAACATATCGCAGTTACCAATTTGATAGAGGTAAGCATCGGATAGTTATCACCGCTTTGCTCTTCACCTGTAGAAAATTCTGTTAATATAAAAGGTAACGATGTTCGAATTCCCCTGTTGTATAGTCGAAAACTGAGCTGATTAAATATTTTTTTTCATCATTAATATTTATGAATGTGTATCTACGCTCCAATAAATCAATTCTTACGCAACTCAAAATTGAGACTCGTTTGTCAACACTATGTCATTACCGCATTCTCACGTATTTTGGACACATAATCAGGAGTGGTGACGTTAGTCTGGAAAAACTGGTTATAGTTGGCAGCACCGCAGGAAAGAGATCAAGAGGACGATCACCAACTAGATGGTCTGACCAGATCAGAAATCTGGTCAGACCATGTCTAAATTCTATGCCGCAGTGAGGAAGGCCACGGACCGAAATCAATGGAAATAGTTCGTCCGATCCTATTTAGCCAAGAGTGACCACCACCTTCAACAATGAAGAAACGACCATATAGAGAGAGAGAGAGATCTACGCTCCAATCATTTTTTATATGAAATAAAGCCTTTTAGGTGATAAAACGGGCAATTTCAGTTACATTGATAGGTAGATGTTATCCTCTTAGGTAGGTACATCGTTAATTTTTCTCGTACAGCTCTGGTAAGTAGGTACGCAGCCTTAACAGTATAGTAAGGCGTGAGTAAAGTTAAAAAGTAATAGAAAGATAATAGGTACCTACGGCCGTTGCTTTCCTGGTGCATCTTGTTGTGCAATGAAAGAAGGAAGATGGGGGAATGGGGGTTGTGTTTGTATATCGTTCGCATATTCACTGAAACTTAGCATGTATAACATAGATTCAGGATTCAAAGCCTTTCCTAGTCAGCAGTTCCGCTGTTTATGTAAATACCGTAGGTAACTACAAAGTTTTTCCCTCAGCTGTTGATAGAACACGAGCTTTGTTCTAGATATAGGTACTTACATACATGTTAGTACTATAAAATTATCTGTACTCACTCAGCTGGTAGTTTTGAGGGCGAAGCGCCTCCCGTTGCGTCGCGAACGCCGCATTTCGCCGCGCTGCTGTCACTGTCACTTTGACATTTCATGAAAGATGTTTGTCATGAACGGTAAATGAAAGGTTGGACACGAAAAAGGTTACTCGTTTATATTTTATCTATGGTATTTGTGGTTTCAGTTCAGAAAAATCAATGTGGATTCAATCTACTTGATGATAAAAATATATCTACTCACATTTTCGTAGACTTTTATGTAACACAACCTCATAGTTAAAATCATTTATTCAATTTAGGACGCTCTTATGGAGGTAAATTTTATTTTGTTAACTGATAAGACGAACTAGACTTCTGCCTGATGGTAAGCGTCACGCCTGTCCATTCCAGTTGCAGTGTCACCGTCCTCGTACATTGGCTCCGCGCAGCGCTTGTCACTCAAACACGTAATGTCTAGTTCGCACAGTAATTTCACTTGCTACAGTGCTCTTCGCCTTCGCATAGTACTGTTTGCACATTACAGCTTGGACACAATAGATACATGAAGCTTCTTAAGCAGTAGTTTAACTACGAAGTAATTACCCGAATTCAGTCACGTGATCAACCGTGCGGCCTTCCCTACATCGAGGAGGTACAAAAAGAGACAACTAGACTGATGTTCACATGCTTTACTGCGGTGTTTACTTACAATTTAGTTTTAATAAGCTGTCAGCAGATTGAAACTATAGAGGTTATAATCTTTTCATAATTTTAATAGAAAAAATAACCCAAGGAGTTTTAAAGGCAAATAATCATACAATAACCTCCTTACTGGTGGCCTTACTATGTTACCAAAGACAATGGCGTTTTTTTAATCAATTTTGCGCGCGCTTGTGTTCTCTCAAATAAGAACTTCTTATTAACTTAAATTAAGTTATTATTCTTAACAAATTAAAATTTTCTATTGGATAGTAGTAACCCTAGCGCTCCGATCGTCATTTGTCATTGAATTCCAGGATCGGAGGAGTCGAACTATTGTATAATATGTCTATTGTGGCTTGGAGGCAAAATATCTGCCACTGTGGTGGTACCCATCACGCACACCAACCAACGCCGTATCGGCATCGCCTCAACTCGTGACAAGATCGTGAGTCGTTATAATGAGGCGTGTGTACCCCACGTTGATATCGAGGCCAAACGTCTGCGCCGTCCTAAAGTTGAGCTGGCCGGTCACTTCTCTATACAAACGTCGTACGGTGATCACTCCCTTATTTGAGATTTTAGGTCAAAACAAAGCGTAATGCCGATTGATCTCGTCATTATCTAGGCTTGTATGTTACCGAAATTTTAAAAAGATAATTAAGTTGATAGTTATGACCCTCGGAAACTTTATATGAAAATGATTCGAGGCTCATAACTTTCAAGTTAATTATCTTATTAAACAAACGTTACGATACAAGCCTAGACAATAAAGAAATCAATCGATATCATTCTTTGTTTTGGAACTAAATCCTCAAAAAAGGAAGTCACCATACGACGTTTGTATGGAAACCCTCATAACAGGAGCCGGCACATACCGTTAGCTTGCTTACATGAGCTTGGCGACCAATTTTCTACTTAAGGGTCATTAAAAATATTAAATAAAACAAACGTCAGTTACGGCAAGTTATTTGTATTAATTCATTACAACTAATTCAATAATCACATACAATATAATTTATTAACTTGATTCGAGCGTCTCGATGTAGGCTCATTGCATTGTATACAAAGATAAAAAGAAAACCAAAATAAAACAAAAATAATAATTTTATTATTATAATATATATACCTACATACTTATATGTACATGCAAACATCTTGGAAAAGGAGTAAGGAAGCCGGCTTGGAACAAAAACTGTCAACATTTTATCGCATATTATGGTTTATGAGGCTGCGGTCTGTTTTAAGCTATTGGCACCAACAGCACGCTTACAGCAGGTCCGAATTGTACGAAGGGTGCCAAAGTGGTAATAGTGTGACGTCTCTACACGGCACTTAGGCCGGAATGCGCCAATACCTCCCATATTCAACTTAATTCCGAAGAAATAATTAAATTGAAGAATGATTTGACGTTCACCAAACATGGTGCATCAACTCAGTCATCAACGGCAGCTTCATGGACAGGCACTGTGAGCAATCCGTGCCGATAGCGCTCTGAACGTGTAGCGGAAGCGTCGGCTTGCTTACGAATCTGTGCCTCAACTGTGACAATATAAAAATAAAAAGTTTAAAATCTAAGACTTTCACAGTTTTAGAGGTCATAATTCTCTTTATGCCAAATATTTTTTTGGAGATAAAATCCATTTTCTTTTTGAGTAGGTAAAGAAATTACAGGACGCAAATTAAAACGAATCATTCGTAGTACACTAAGCCTTGTTAGCAGTCATGTAATGGGGAACTCACACGAAAAATGTATTTTAGTCGAGACTATCTCACTTATTTATGTGAGTTATACCGTATTATTTAGTAAAATCAATCAAAACCTCATTGACTTAAAACGGACCGTACCCTGACTGTACGTGTGGACTTTAGTAGGCGAAAGTTATAAGGTAGTTCATAATGTCCGAAATAAATAGCAAAGTTACGTGAATATGTTAGTCGCTTACGTAACATTAGCATTTAATAAGTTACTACTACGCCCCGCGGGTGATGATAATGAAAAGTCCTATGCGTTAATCCCGGACTGAAACTATCCATATACCAAATTTCATCCGATTTAGATCAGCCGTTTAATTGTAAAGGCGTAACAAACATATAAACTTACACAAAGATTTGCATTTTTAATACTATTGTATTTTGAAATAATTTTATATTTAATAGATTAAAATGCAATTTTTATTTGTACTACGCGGGCTTTATATATGTCAAATATTATTATATAATACTTTTTTTTTTATTAATCTATATTATATTAATAAAGGTTTGCATTTACAAAGCCGAGTCGACGTATTCGATCCCCAATTTGAGTTTTTTGCCGGTTAGTGTATAACATTTAATGTGTGAGAATTTCATTTCAAAAATATATTAATAAAATTGTGAAAATATGATGTGTTATATTGCCTGTTGTAATATATATTAGACATCTCTTGTAATGAGATGATTTTTACAAATGGTCGTATATACTTTTGTTTTTTTTCTAACAGTAATTTCAATGTTACCCTAAACCCTAAAGTGTTCACACCTTCTCTGAAGCTAATACGTCTTCGAATGCGTTAAAATACGGACAGTTTTTTTTATATTTACAAGTGCGCGCTCCCCTACTCTTCTAATGAAAACTCCGTGGCAAATATCGAAGTAAAAATATTTAACAAAACAATGTACTTATTTACAGAACGATGATAAAAACAATAGCAATTCCATAGATTTTTGTGATCATTGCTCACTTCTTTGGCGGGAAATTCTAAATGTAAACTTCACTTTTTTTATATTTTATAACGTAAATGGCTATATTTGCAACTGTCGAGCAATACGGACCTCTTGCTTCAAGATTGCAACCGATCCCAAGATACAGACCTGTGTGACGTCACTCGGCGCGTCCCTAGGGCCGCAGTACATTACCGATGCGCATGTGTACGCGTACGTCTCGTGTGTACACTGCGTGTTAGTGTGTGTGTACATGTTAATGTACATACTGTACAACTATAATGTAGGGCAGGTCTTTATGTGTGGAAAGCTCTGTATTTACCCGTTACAAATTTAAATAATCAAGTAAAGCCCAATATACAGAGTAATCAAGTAGTAAACATTGCTATTTCAACCTTGTCTCATGTCACCATTCAACATATTAATTTTCTGTTTGTTGAATTATTTATTGATTTCTTATATTGATTTGTTCTGACCAAGAACTTTTTAATTTCTTATTAATTCGAAAAATGTTTAGTGTATGTACCTACATTGGATTTTTCATTAGCATTTCATACAGTATATATATATAGTACATAGTCTAGCTAGAACTATGCGCGGTAGGCAGCTATAGTCCCACCTCCTATAACACGGGACCAAAATCTGCTTGGCAAAACCTGGGCATCCAAAACACGCGTGCCTGCCCTTTCTTGTATACAGGAGTGACAGGTTTATTTCTATCTCCACGATAATTTACAATAACTACTAAACGTAGCTACAAAAGCGAAAATAAATTTTGAATTTCCCGCCATTAGGCCACGTATCTACCACAGATGTGCGAGGTAAATGAGCAATGTGCGAGAAACAGTGGTGTTATGAAGCAGTGATGGCTCAGTGGCATTGGCTATCGACTGCCGCACAGCAGGTCCATGGTTCGAATCCCATTAGGTGGGCATTTTGCGAATGCCCACCTGGATAGCGATCACCCTTAAGTAGAAAATCTGTCGCCAAGCACCTAACGGTGTGTTCCGGCAGCAGTCCTTGAAAGGCAGTGAAATTACAGGCACATGAGACTTAACAACTGTGTTAGACGCAGTGCAATTCGAGACTTGTGACGAAATGCATCTGTTATAGGCAGAGTTAGTTGACATCAGGTGGGCCTCGAGCTTGTCCCGTCACAATAACAAACCACATAGGATCGCAGCGTTCCGCGAGGCGGGACATGAAGCGATCCTATTGGTCGATTTTTCCCTCGCACATCTTTGGTAGATACGCAACTTTAGGCACGCGCAGTCATAGAGTCGACTATAGACATTAGAAAATAAACATTTGTTTTGTTGCTGGATGGACAGACATTCCGATTCTGGTTAAAGGTACCAATGTGATGGTGATGATGATGCTAATTGATGAGGTATCAGTGTGGTGGCGAAGTGCGGGCGCGACGGTCGACGGTCACTGCGTGTTAGCTAGCTCGTCCATTCGACATCTGCCACAAACAAGTCAATATTACAAAATCTCCATCAAACAATTCAATAAATATCCAGATTTATGAATTTTTAAGACGAGACAGTAAGGGCAGGTGCCATAAACGTTATTACCGTTACAGGAAAACGTTTTAAGAGAGTATCCATATTTTTTTAAGGTATTCTGTACAGCATTCACAAATAGCAACTTTAAGACTTTCGCGACTTGAACACATAGTTGTAAGTATTTAACGCGACTGAATCGCCATAAAACATGTATATTTTCATTTGGACGTTTTCGACCTCGAAGTCCGCTCGAGGTAAATAAATTAAAATATACATATTTTATCGCGATTCATACTTATAACTAAGCATTCACAAATTTTGTAAAAATTGTACAGTCAGCAAGAAAATAGTCTTTTTTCTTTTTTTAAGTCTAGAGTGAATGGGTATCTTCTAGGCAAGCATGCTCATCTTCGGCCACATCATCACTTTCCATCAGGTGAGATAGCGGCCAAATGCTTGCTAATAACACATAAAAAAAAAGTTTTTTTTTTATGTTAATCGATCCTGTCTCTTATTGGGATCAAAAGTCTCTACTGGATCGACTGAGGTTTGAGTACTAGAAATGTCAGAAATCGGTGTCCTCCCAATATCAGTTTATTTATTTTTTACATTTCTAGTAGGATAGCCTTTGACCACTATCTCACCTGATGGTAAGTGATGATGTGGTAGAAGTAGGTGCTTGGCGATAGATTTTCTACTTAAGGGTGGTAAGCTAGCCAGGCGGGCAATCGCAAAATGCCCTACCACCATGTTGTAACGACTACCATCAGAGACAAAAACGACACCGACGGCTTAACTGAAGCGCTCAGTAGTAATGTCACTAGAGGTCACCCATGATGATAACATTTTTACTGCCAAGGGGCTGATGGTAACTGATGACGCGGTCGAAGATGTTGTACAGGCTAACCTACATTTTTAAAGAGTGTGATTTTATACTACAAAAATGAAAATATACGAGATGAAAAATTAATGTTTCATTATTTACTACTTTTAAACTAATTGCAAAATTAGTCTTGTTTGTAGTACCATGTAAGTTGAACTATAGATGTCGCTCCATCCCAATACGATGATTAAAGAACGATAGGAAAATTAGAGATATGACTTATTGTGGTGTTAGCTCAGCCGGTCAGAGCATACTCCGGCTATAGGGGTGGATGGACGCGGGTTCAAATCCCGCACGTGACTTTAATTTTTCCTCTCGTAAATAAAAATATTAATAAATGTTATTATATGTTTGAATTAAAAATGTAAGAGTCACCTGACGGCCATCTCTGCGACCTCGAGGCTCGGGTAGTCCAGCTCCTTCACGAGGCAGAGCACAGCAGATAGAAGATTTGAATTCTGCAACAATATACAACAAATATATTTTTTTTCCTTTTTTTTTTACCAGCGGTATGCCTTTATTAAACAAAATACTATGAACTATATACAACACTACAGCTACTACAATAAAAGCATTTAGACAACCTATAAGTCATAGCAGACTCATAGGCAGTCCAAATGCTCCAGCCCACTCCCAGTTGGCAGCGTGCCCAGCATGCTCGCAGCATTGCCATTAATTAATTAAAAATAATTAAAATTAATAATAAGTAATTAATTAAAATTATTTAAAAATGTAAAAAACACGACCGTGATTTATTTATTCTTGTTAAACATTTTATCGTTCGTTTGAAATTAAAACTGTTAGTTACATATATATATATATATTTATGGAATCTTTTTTTAAACCCCTTCATTTTGATGGGTTTGGAAGATTTCAAATAATAATATGGCGTCTAAATTTCGCCAGTTTGTATTGTAATAATTTTTGTATATACCCTAGTGTCAGTTGCGCAATCAAGACGAACCTAACGATATCTCATACATTAAAATCGGTAAAGCCTTTTAGAAGTTATGGTGGAATAAAGAAACTCACAAACATACATACATGAATCCTGAAAACATTATACTCCTTTTTTGGACAGCCGTTTAAAAATTATATACAAAATAATGTACACATTACAAAATCGGAACGAATTCGTTTGTGATTCGGAATCTGCGTGCCAAAGTACTTCTTATCCACTCGCGTGGAAAAGGTGTTTACATTAATTGAACCATCTATAGCTGTTCCTAAACAAAACATTATTTTTAATATATCCGATTGTGTTGTAATAATTTCACTTTTAATTTTTATAATACATAATAAAAACTATTTTTCTTATTTATAACCGACTTCAAGAAATGGAGGAGGTTCTCTATTCGATGTCTTTTTATGTGTTATCTCATAAGGTATCTCACTGTATCTGTAACCAGTTACCAAACGGTAAAAATAATATTCCACTTTCTAAATAGGTAGTTAAAAGTGAGGAAGATACTTCCCGATAAGTAATTAAACCTATCTGCATAGAAACGACTACTACGCAAAATGACCAAGTAGCACTATGTCAAGCTTCTACAACCCAGTCACAATATCTGTGCACCTGACCTCGTGACGTCATATCGGCGGTCTGGGTACGGTGTGAAAAAAGTGAAAAAAATTATCGTGACGTGTATCGGCAACGAAGATGCTAACCGTACTGTTGCACCGGGGAGTGCGCGGAGAGGTGACAGGGGAAGCGGGAGAGGCGCCGCATTCCAGCGAGGTGCACAGATATTCTGACCAGTTGTAAATAGCAATTTGCCCAAGTAGCATAACGTCAAAGACTCGAAAAGTGTACTAAGTAAAACGGCCATACGACATACTCGTATCTGCAGCCAGTCACTCAGGACAAAGCATTTAATGCGTGCACCAAAATAGGCTGTTATTTTTTTTGCAAATTTACGATTTTGACATTCTACTACTTAGCCTTCCTAAATTTTGTAGCAATTCAGCTTACGGAACATTTTTTTTTAATTTGTAACCAAGTCGAATAAATATGTAAAAAAGTGCAGTTACCGCTTATATTTCGAACTCATCAAGTTCACAATTAACAAAACATGCACATTCTTCTAAATTCAATTGGATTGGCTAAAATGTTGTTGCGCCGCACGGTACAGTTTTAACCACTCACGCCGCGGTAAGGTTTGACTTCTGCTGTTTTTGAGCTTCACTTACATTTCTTTACATATTTATTCGTAATTATAAATTAGTAAGGTATTATTTAAAACATTGGGACTTAACATGATTGTCTTGACAGAAGATTATTGTGTACAAATAACTCACCCTAGCAACAGGCCTCCTTGTGAAACCTCTGTGCTCCGCCATCACAGCGGAGGGGTATTCTCTGTCTCGCTCCCGCGCGCTACTTCTGTCCTGCTCCCACGCTTCCGCCGCGCAACGCTGTGGCACTTGCTGGTACGATTCTGACCTATAACATGAAGACATGAACGACCATCATTGGGCATCTAAGGTGACAAAGGTCTATCTAAATACCTTTGTCACACACAAAATATGATAGACTCCATCATATTTCTTGACTTCGCATTTGTTGGTTAAATAGATTATAGTTATATGAATAGATTCTCGATCGTGCGCTCGTAGAGTCAAGACCTCCTGAGGATGCTTCGTGTAGAATCGAAACGCGTCGACAATTCTTACGGTTTGGCTGCGTGACGGGCTAACAGGAAAATTAGGCGGAATTGTCACTAAATATATTTTTTATATTTTTCAAGTGTTTTATTAAAATAGTAATTTAATGTTTTCCTAAAATATTTGTTATTATCAACTTCGTATAATTTTATCCAAGATTTGTACAATTTCCCTTGAGCTCCTAAATTGCTATTTATCGTTTTTGACATGGTCTATGTCTTTTTTTCGGCGGGTAGGCTAGAGTAAAACACTTTACAAAAAAATCTCTCATTTTAATCAATTGAAATAAAATAGTTAACAACATTTGAATAGCCTAAAACATATGTGTAATTAAAATATAATCTGCAATACCTGCCGGGGACTGTTACCCATACTGTGGCACTATCACAAAACACTTTTGTCACTATTGCAAAATAGTGAGTTAACAACTCAAACAAAATGGACACCTTACAGCAAAGTGTGGCCGAACTACAAAGTCTGTTTCTTCAGCGAATGGACTCATATCAAAGTGAGCTTCAAGCAGTATCTCCTTCACCAACTGTAGCAGTCTTGTCAGCAGACTTTACTGCATTCCGTAATTTCATCATGACTGCACTTCGCTGCCTCCAAGATCAAGTAGGCCTGGTTATGCAGCAACAGGATGCTATGGAGATGCAAGGGCGACGAAAGATTCTTCTCTTTCACGGTGTCCCAGAAGCCAGAGATGAAGATACTACCTCTGTAGTGGTCAAGCTGGTAGCAGGTCAAATGAAAATTCCAGATTTTTCCGTCAGACATCAGTCGCTCACATCGGATGGGCCGTGCCTCAGCACCTGACAAACCCAGACCTATTCTCTTCAAAATACGTGACCTTGATGCCAAAAATAGAATTTGGAGCGGTAAGACTGGCTTGAAAGGGTCTAATATCTCGCTGTCGGAGTTCTTGACAAAACCGCGGCACGACACTTTCATGGCTGCCCGCCAGAAATTTGGCATTCAAAAGTGTTGGACAAGGGATGGCTTCGTTTTTGTACTTGGCACCGAGGGTGTGCGGCATCGGATCAGCAATCTCAAAGAGCTTGAAAAGATTGCCGCGTCGAGCGCGCCTAAGACTGCAGGTACAGCTGCGGTCACCGCCAGAACCAAGGACACGGCACCGCCATCGTGAAGTCGACGAGCCCCTTCAGCCAGCAAGAAGTAGCTCCGTTCCGTTATTTTATTTTCCACTTTTTATTTGTTGTATATTTGAAGCCCGCCGTGGTACCGGTTCTTCGGTATGTACCCTTTTTTCTGTTTTTTAACTATGGCACTTATCCACCCTCGAATGTTGCTTCAAAAATATATTTCATTCACAAAGAATTTGCTGTACGAATTATGTTGTAGGGTAATTGGTAAAATGCTAACAACCTCTTAGGGTCGACTTCTGGACTAGCAAAAGGCAACCCTAAGAGGTTTTTAGCATTTTACCAATAACCCTGTATAAAACATTAATAATGATTGATGTAAATTCATACGTATTATGACATTAGATTTTTTTTTAATTTCTTTGTTTTGGCATACTATACTTTGTACATATTCCCAAAATATGTTTAATACAGTTTGAAACGTATGGCAAGTCTTATAATGGTTGGGAACCACGGTGGTGAAGCATTTATATTTGTGTGATTGTGTTTTTATTTATTTACATACTCTTGTTACTTTTTTTTATATTATTGTTTTTGTGTTGTTAAATTTATTACGATTCCCGGCAGGTGGAGTTTTGATAGTTTTTTTGTATATTTTACTTGAACAGTTATATATTTAACTTAATTAGTTAGTATTTCATATATCACTTATACATATTTGGAATATATATTATGCTTAATTTATTCAACGATAATGCAAGTGCAAGTAGTGATAGCGACCAATCATTCTTATCTTTAATTTCCGATGGTAGCACAGACGATGACAGTTTCGTAAACTTACCTTCGCTTGCCGATTCTCTTGAAGCTCAGTTTTCTGATGTACCTAAAAACTTTAAAGTTGTTAACATTAACGCGCAAAGCATTCCAGCCTATTATCCTGATATGCAGGCATCCCTCCTTAGTAAAAATATTCAAGCTATAGTAGTCTCCGAGACGTGACTCAAACCTTCCCTTCCTACTACTTTGTACTCACTACCCGGTTTTCACCTCATACTCTACAGCATGTTGCTAAGCATGGTCAATGTTCTGCTGACAATTTCTCATATCATGACCTAATATTTCTCTCGTATAAAATTCGACCTCCAAAAATAAAACCCAAAGTAATTCTTCAGCGGAATTTTAGTGGTATGGATAGAGAAAAAATGTTAGAGGATGCTAGCAACATAAACTGGTCTCCGGTGACCAACGCTGTAACAGTCGATGACCAACTGACGATTTTCAATTCAATGATTACGCAGTTGTACGATAAGCATGCTCCTTTACGTGCCATCAAGCTTAAGCATCGACCAGCTGCTTGGCTTACAGATGATATTAAATTTTTATGAAAAAAAAATGTAGTGCTAGACACAAATATAAATGCCGCCCTAATGACTCTAACAAAGCAAAATATGTGAAGTCTAGAAATCGTTGCAATATGATGTGTAGGGATGCCTTGCGTCGCCACATTCATAAATCAGTCGAATGTGATGATCCAGCAAAACTCTGGCAGTTTCTAAGGTCTTTTGGAATTGGTAAATCTCTTCAAGATAGTATCCCTAACAACTTAAACATAGATTCTCTCAATCTCCATTTCTCTTCAGTACTTCCTATTGATGTATCTGAAAAATCGAATACTATTAATTATCTTTCAACGTTACCGATTCCTAACTACTCTCCTTTTATTTTTGATCGAGTGTCCGCTTGTGATGTTAAGAAGAGCTTATTATCGATCACTTCGAATGCTGTGGGAGGCGATGGAATTAGTCGCAATATGATAGTGCCCATCCTTGACATCATCCTTCCTGTTCTTTGTATTATCTTTAATAACTCCATAACAAACGGCATATATCGCACAATATGGAAAGATGCACAACTTATTCCCTTACCCAAAAAAGCCAATCCCAAATCTTTTGCTGAATACCGTCCTATATCCATTCGCCCATTTCTGTCAAAAGTTCTTGAGCGCCTTGTCCACAGCCAAATAAGCAAATATTTATCCTCTCATGACCTACTAAATCCTTTCCAATCCGGTTTTCATCCTGGTCACAGCACAGTAAGCACTCTGGTGAAGATCACTGATGACATTCGCTTATCCATGGAAAACAGAAACAAAACTGTACTCACATTACTAGATTTTAGTAATGCTTTTAACACAGTTGACTTTGACATACTTTTAGCCATACTACGCTCAATTAACATATCTCCAACGGTACTCGATTGGTTTCATAGTTATTTAGTTGGACGCCGGCAACGGATCCGTCTGGAAGAGAAGTTCTCTTCCTGGTGTGATGCGGTTTCAGGTGTTCCACAAGGCGGCGTTTTATCTCCTCTTCTTTTCGCAATATTTATTAATTCAATCTCTAATAATTTTTCTTCCTCCTACCACCTATATGCAGACGATCTTCAAATCTACTCTCATGCCCCTCTTGATCAGCTTTCTGGAGCCATAGACCTAATAAACGCTGATTTAAATTGCATCACAACTTGGTGCAGACAATTTGGTCTGAAAATAAATCATAGCAAGACACAGGTAATGATTGTGGGAAGCTCGCAGTTAATCTCAAAGGTAGACTGGTCAACGATTCCATCCATTAATTTTGATGGAGTCCCTATCCCCTACAGTATATCTATAAAAAATTTAGGCTTGACCATCGATCATTGTTTAAGTTGGCTCCTCAGATGCAAATTACTAGTCGCAAATTGTACGCTACCGCTGGCACTTTAAAAAAGCTGCGCAACTTTCTTCCCATCACCACTAAAATTGCTCTAGTTCAATCACTTTTACTCCCAATTCTAGATTACGCTGATGTCTGCTATCCAGATCTCACTGTGGAACAGCTAGATAAGCTTGAGCGTCTTCAAAACTTCTGCATAAGATTTATATTTGGTTTGCGCAAGTATGATCACATTTCTCAATATCGATCAAAGCTCAAGTGGCTCCCTATACGTCTTCGCCGGAATGCTCACATACTCTCTCTACTTTACAATATTTTGTTTAATCCTTTGACCCCGCGCTATCTCAAGGAACGTTTCAATTTCCTTCACAATGCCAATGTTCTTAATCTTAGGTCATCAGAAAATCTTGCCCTCAGTATGCCTCAACATGGCACAGTATTTTATGATCACTCATTTTCAGTGAAAGCTGTTCGCTTATGGAACTTATTACCAGTTACTATCAGGCGTGCACAATCCTTGTCAACTTTCAAAAGCCAAGTAAAGTGTTTCTATCTCGCCGATTAGTTTACCCCATGTGAACTTGGGCTTGATCATATTATAATAAAGAATTAATGTATAATATATACATCGTGTAAGTGTATCAATGTATTAATTATATAAATATCTATAATATTTCAATATGTATTAGTGTTTTTTTTTATGTATTAGTAGTTTTTTTTTCTTGTTTGTGATTCATTACTAATTTTCTTTAGTCATGTATTTCTGTCTTGATTTGATTGTACCTTTATCTTTTATTACACCCGTCTTGTTATTCCTGTATTTCCTCTCCATCCAAAGGTTGCCTGGAAGAGATCACTATTAGTGATAAGGCCGCCCATTGTGACACTTAATTGTAAGATTCCTTTTTGATGTTATTTTTTATAATAAGTGGTGTAACAATAAAGAATTATCTATCTATCTATCTACTTAATATATGATAATAAGATATAATATCTCTTATTTAAAAAATGACATGTCTCGAATTTGTAACACTATGTCTTGGAGTAAAGAGTTCTGATCGAAACTTATATGGAAAAAAAGTAACAGAGCGAAAAGGCGCGAAACTAATTTTCTCGCTGGTAAAGCTAAAATGTATGTTTCACACAAGAGCAATTTTTTTTTCAATTTCTCACTGTGCCCGGTAGTACTGCTTCACTAGCTCAGAATTTACAGTCGGGACTAGCATAAAAAAGCATTGCTCACTTGTTAAACAATAGTTATTTGTCCTAAAAACTATGCTCGTTTGAAACACTTTGCCACTACCATTGGTCAAAATACATAACAGATAAGAAACGCACTGAAGCAATATAAAACAATAACTTTATTCTTATTTACAAATATTACATTTTATTATATGCAAGTAAACAAAATATACTAAATAAAAGGTAATAGTAATATTGTTGCAGTTCCTGGAGAACTATAACAACATTACTTTTAACTTCACGGGTACCGTCATTTCCGGGTATTGTCGGTATGGGTATCGTTTCAATGGAACCAGCTTGGTTCACATAACCTATACAACGAAAAATAATCAGAATAGGATGATCCAGCAAAGAAGACATAATTAGTGCAATATAAATATGTAAGGAGTTCTCACCGTTCAGGCTTCTCATAGTAAGGGTCATGGTACTGGTGCGGGGGGGACGTGACCCCGCCCCCCGCCGACCGCGGCTCGCCCCCACCCCCGCCCCCGCCTCCACCCGCGCTGCCGAACCGACAATCGCCATTCGAAGAATACGAATACTCCTACAAATTATATATATATCGATCAATATTCATGTATATTTAGATTCTTTGGCTACACAGGGTTGTTGGCAAAATGATAACAACCTCTTAGAGTTGACTTCTGCTATGAAATAATACATTACAGGCACAAGAGACTTTTAAAATCAGGTGGTCCTCGTACTTATTCCGTAAAAAACAAAAACAAGACTTAATTTTTTTTCTCAAAAGAAATAAAACACATCTCAAAATGTCTGTTAGGTTTGTTAGGCAGAAGTCAACCCTAAGAGGTTTTTAACATTTTACCAATAACCCTGTATATAGAGAATTTAGCATGATTATTAACTAAATAGTAGTTATTAATAGTTAGTAGACGAAAATCTTTAGAATATGCCATAATTTTTAGTACAACTTTTGAAAACTTGCTTGCAATGGATTGGTGAATTTTTTCTTTTCTACTTTAGTACAGGTGTGGTGCATCTGCTACCCCTAACTTTCATTTAATCTTTGCATATGTTTAGAGAAGCAGAGGTGTATTATATTAAGGGCCTGTTTCAGAAAGTTCGAGTAAGTTCCGGTTATACTACCCAGAACATATTTAATAAATAAAACACTATCTTTGCGTTTCACAGTCATCGATTTAGTCTATCCATCGGTTAAAGCTTGAAACGCGCTGCATGTCAACTGTCATTTTTATCATTCAGTTATTTTATGTGTTGCATAGCAACCCGAAACTTTATTAAGACATTCTGAAACGGGCCCTTAGTCTAATACACATAGTGTTTTTTTTTATTGACTTACCGCGATTTAATGTCGCTGCAAATATTGAATGATTAATAAAAGCATATATACTATGTACGGGTGTTCACAAATTAAGTAGCAAGCTGGTGATTTTATTTCATTTAAAGTCATAACAGATTATAGTCGAAATGTGTTATTACAACACATTACGACTTTATCACACTAATATTATAAATGCGAGAGTTTGTGTGTGAGTGCAGATGTGAGTGTGTATGTTTGTTATTCCTGCACGGTGGAACGGCTGAACCGATTACAAAGAAACTTGAATCATAGATAGTTTAGATCGTGGATTAATACATGATTATACTTTTTATCATCAGCATCATTTATTGTTTACGCGGGTGCAACCGTGGGAAGCAGGTAGTAAATAATATTACGCAGATAGTCCGCGACTGATTTGACTCGGCGCCTGCGGCGACTCTTATAGTCAATTTTTTTATAAATTTAAATGCACAGGAGGCGGGTTAGTTTGAGAAGCGTCGACGAACACCGGGTTAAGGTTAAGGTGCGTCTTCTTCAACGTGTGTTTCGAATAATTCAACAAAATATCGTACACAAAACTTTGTTTCGCGTTGTCTAAGCATGAGACGGGCCTATACACAAAACTTTGTTTTAGAAACACGCACTGTACATATAATTAGTTCACGGTATGGAGGGTAGAGGTAAGCAGAATCATCTGTGTTCATAAAAAAGTGTCCGTCCAAATGCATTAAATTAGTGTGGCGCCACATTAACATCAGGGTACATTTTAAAGGAAGCGTCAAAAATCAATAAACGTACTATTCACAGTTCACGAAATAAAATCACTCTACCTACACGTTTTATCAGAATAATTATTTAATGTTGTATTTACTACATTAATTTGTGCAAGTTTCAACGCAAGTAATTGAAATTTTTAATAAATACTTAGTCGACAGTCAAATTTTTTTTTAACTCGGCACACATTCATTCGTTTACAATTGGTACATTCGTACCATACCGTTTGTCTACACCAGCGCCATTCTGGAAGGTTTTTGAACTGTTATTTATAGCTTAACCTTAGCTTACTTACTTAGCTGGACACTTTTTTAAGTTTTCTACCATATGAGATAAGTCTCTTTACGTCTACCCTCCATAGTGCACGTAGTATTACTTGCTTAGTGATTGGTTCAAATGCCAGTGGGCTACTTGCATTTGAACCAATCACTGAGCAAGTAATACTATGCCCCCTCAATCAGCGCGGCGGGTAAATGTGTAGATGTTATCCACTAGTCAAAGTAATCAGGTTTTTGTTGCGACCATAGATAAAAGGTTTCGATGACAGGCCAAAAGTTCAGTGTTTTGTGTAGTGGTTCGGGAAAAACAGTTGCAGGAGACGCGCCTTAAGTTGGATGAGACGCCACGAACAAGCTCTATGGTGATTGATAGAGGGTTATGTTTTGCAGTTGGTGAATGTAAGTTGATGTGTTTTGTTGATGGCTGAAGTGTTTCGAGTTAATATCATATGAATCTCAATATTTATTTTTTCATGTATTTTTTATGTAAGTAATTTGTATTTTCCGAAAGAAAAATCTAACAAGTAGGCGAAACTTAAGTGTATTTTACAGAATGGTATATTATAAAATTATATTATTATATTTTGCTTTATTTTTACAAGATATCAACAGAATAAAGGATTGGTATAAGTATATTTACTGAAAATTAATAATGTATCTTAAATCTAATAGTAGAACCTAATATTTTACAAAAAATACTATTCTAAGAAGGTAGGTATACATTTATACACTTGCCCCTAGGAAGTGGCAAGAAGAGGAATATAAATAGGCAAGGCGAAACAATAATGGGTAAAAAAGGTAGCAGGGTAAAAAGGGTAGCAGGGGGTAAAAAAGTTAGTACGGGGTAAATAATAAGGTAACCAGAAGGAAATTTAAAATGGTATGACGCAAACAGGAAGATGGAATGAGTCGAAAAAGAGGGTAGTAAGCAAAATAAGGTTGGCGGGGGAAGAAAAACGTTTATAGGATATATATATATATATATATTTATATATTTATACGTTTAAAAACAAAAAGAAGGATAGTTGTAATACAACGGTTAAAAGTCTTAGCAAAGGGTAAAAAGAGGGATGAAATGAAGTATTTAAGAAGGAAGAGTAAACTTCCACATAGATTTTTCTGTTACCAAGGAACTAGATTATATAACATTGCAAATAAAAAAACACTCTATCTTTTCACTAACAAAAAAAAGAATCCAAAAATATTATTAGTAAATGGTTACAAGCATACACGTATGATGAAACCGAAAACCTACTTGCAGTGATTGAGTAGTTTAAAATATATGATAAATCAATTACACATATAACAATTACATTCAAAGGTTTAGAGAGCCAGTAATTACAGTAATGCTTGTACAGGTGAGAAAATAGTGGTCGAAATCTAACCCATAATATACTATAGGTATATAAAAACAAAAGATAATCCGTTTAGAATTTAATGTATTATAACATTCTCATGTTTGTTAAGAATTTAATAGTCTAATTATTCCAAAATATTTTTTAAATCATTTATACAAAGATTAAACAAATCATGTTATGAGGATAATACGCCATGTAAGTTTTTGAGATGCTGGTTACGGATACGCGGGAAGTGTATCTACTACATTTTTAGTTATAAGAAATCTACTAACCAAGTTTTTAGTTTTAGTATTCAATATTATATTGAAAAGCTTTCACAAGTATTCTAGTATGTAATTGTTTTAATATCTTTTAGTA
Source organism: Plagodis dolabraria (assembly GCA_963854805.1). Classification (NCBI taxonomy): domain Eukaryota; kingdom Metazoa; phylum Arthropoda; class Insecta; order Lepidoptera; family Geometridae; genus Plagodis; species Plagodis dolabraria. The sequence goes on along the minus strand of OY978468.1, from coordinate 16,997,586 downwards.
CCAACGTAATAGATTCTGTATAAACTAATATTAAGTAAAAAGGTTCGAGGTGGGGGGCCAGGAGTGCCATAGCACAGGATCAACCTAGTTTGGGCTCCTGTTCCTTCCCAAGACATTTCTTGTAAAGAGTAATTCCATCATTATCATTATTTAGTTATAGAAACTTTTGTGGAAGGAAAAAATAAAGATTATTATTATTATTATTTAAAAAGAGTGGAGTAAAAATATATAAGCTGACTTACCAAGAGTAAAAGAGAGAGAGAGAGAGTAGTATGAAGTAAAAAGAAGCAGCAAGATAATAAACGGGGCAAGTGACGCGGAGATAAGGGGCATGAAAAAAGTTACGATGAAAAGGAGAATAGGAATGTGTAAAAAGAGTATAGTAAGATATTAAACACCGAACAGCAAGGAGTAAAAACCAGGTAGCATGGGGTAAAAAGAAGTAATAGTAAATGAAGAAAGGGTGAATAGCAATGGGTAAAAATTAGTATAGCAAGGGACGAACGAGAGTTAGGATGGAGTAAGACGAGTTAGCAAGATATTAAAGCGCGAGTAAGCAAGGGATAAAAAGGAGTTAAACGAGGTGGCTTAATATCAAAGAGGTAAAAAGTAGTACAGCAAGGACGAAAGGGAGAGCGGCAAGGGGTAAAGAGGGTATTATAAGGAATTTCACCTTGACGCTGTGCGTGGAGAAGGAGTGCCGCAACGACACCGATCCGTCCGGCGAGCGAGGGCCGGCGCGAGGCTGTGTGTACCACAAACATAGTTAACGACTTGACGGTAAAATATACAGCGTACTGAGTGCAGGACATACGCTTTGGAATACTTCAGTTCACTACAGGCCTACCGTTTACATTGAATGCTTTCGATCTTTTTTATGATATATGAATTGATAAAACTCATAAGTCTCCAGCCTTATCGTAATCATCACGAGTGCCCATTACATTTACGGTGTCACTATTCTGAAGTTGCTTTACGCAGATTTTTTGACAGATTGTATTGCTTTTGACACCTTTGCCCGCAACCTTACCTGATGTGGTAAGTGAGGATGTGGAAAACGATATGCGATAGACTTCTACTTGAGGTTAGCCAAGCAGACATTCGCGAAATGGTATACCTCCATGCTTATATTGTTGCTATTAAAGTTCTTGTCCCGTAGGGTCGGTAATTTTACTTGTTACAGTGCATTCAAGTCAAAACATAAACCTGCACGCGTTTCAATAATGACGTGTTACAGATGACAGTATCCTCAACTCACCTGCCAAGGACTAACTTAGGTAAACGGTAGGCCTGTGTTTATAAGTTTTTGCCCAAATGTATCCGTGGTGCCATTTTACAAGAGCTGTGCGAGGAAGCGAAGCGGTGGATGACAAAAATTCCACCAATAGGACTGCTCCATTTGTTTGATTTGCTTTAAGATGATGTCTTCGAGATGATTTTTTTGATTTCTTCACCATTATTTTCTTGATTTCTTAATGATGAATTTCTCGATTTCTTGACGATGATTTTATTTATTTCTACAAGATAATGTTCATGATTTCTTAACCATGGTTTTGTTGATTACGATAAGCAAAAATTCTAAATTTCTATCCGATGATTTGCTTGATTTCTGTACCATGATTTTCTTGACTTCTTGAGAGGATTTTCTCAATTTATTTAACATGATTTCCATATTATCTTCAAGTTTGTTATCTAAGTTTCACCAAGTCTTTTTATGATTTTCGTGATGATCTTTTTATGATCCAAGATTTTTTCTACATGATGGTTTTTTGATTTCTTCAGGATATTTTATTTTATATCATCACACGACGATTTTCTTGATTTTTTTAAAATGACTTGTTTTTTTTTCAATTCCATATTATGTTAAACAAATGAAGCTAGCCTATTATTGCATATTTTCCTCGCTCTGCTTCATTTCCTCATACAGCTGATGTCAAAGAGCTTCCGAAGAGATTTTATAAGAACTCCATAGTAAGAAAATACATAAATAAAAATTCAATACAATTACGTACTATACCAAAAAACTATACCCAAGGTCCTAAACTGACATTTTTAATAGAAGATTAAAACATTCTACTTTTCTATTTTATAGCACTAATAACTGCCTCAATCTCAATATATTTATTATTTAATCACTAACATAAGACTCTCGGGTAAAAATGTTGGATTACGTAATAAAGAGCTTTAGTAAAGAAATATTATTTTTCATGCATCGTTATTTATTTTATCAATCGATGAATGAAATCAAGCATTAATGTTATATGAGAATGATTGAGTGAATATTTTATTGAATTAAGGTTTGTTATAGGTATATTGAGAAGCGCGTGAGTTTTCATTTTGAATGCATTTGTTATTTAACACTCACACAAAGAAGCATATATTACGAGTACACAATATTATCTTTAATTAACTGGCGATTCGTGACAGTATCAAATCCAAAAATATATTTATTTTTCTTCGAAGTTGTTTGACGAGTTGTCTGACGAGTGTAAATAATGAATGATACACAAGACTGTTCGGTGTTTAGAATCACTTAGAAATAAATAACAAACAATATGTAATATCTTTGTGAAAAAATCAGCTGGTTTCTTATGCTCAGTAATGTATATTATTATTATCACTTATAATTATCTTGCGTCGACGTGGTTCGACGCTTGCTTTTAGTACAATGACTCAAGCAGTTATCTAGAGAAAGGTAGGTACTGTGCAAGCATAGCTTCAACGCGCTTCTCAATTTTAATACCTATATTACTAAGTGAAGAGTTATACTTGTGAACACTATCTATGTAATAATAACTATTATCTAAAACTAAATCTATAACTACATACAAGAACTATTTATGTGACTTCAAAATCTATGTAATAATATATATACCGAAAAAAGAATTCTTTAATCAAGGGAGGGATTCGAAACGGCGAACATCAGTCTCTAGCCACGTGATTTGCTATTCCAATCTGAGCTACCATGGTGTTTGAGTCATGGTTGGAATTTTTACTTTCATTACTTTTATTTCACTGTGTGGAGGCCGGAGTGACATCTGCAGTCAATGTCAATTGAACTACAAACTATTTTTTTTTTTTTTTAATTTGACAGATTGGAAATGCCTTGCGGCACCAGGGACGGATTTGAGGAGTAAATATGGCTCCCGGGGTCACGGGGTTCGAATTCGTGACCTGAATTTTAACTGAATAACTTAAAAGGCACAAACCAACGCGATTAAGCTGCGTCCGCAATGGCGTGCATAGGTGGCTTTTATTACCCACTTATTATTTATACTGTTTTTATATATATTATGTATTTCTAGATATCTCTGACACTAATAGCATTACTCGTGTTGTAAACGGCTCTTGCACAAATAGAGGACGCCACAGAGTAATAATTACAATAGAGGAAGCGATGTCACTTTTTTACTTTGTCGGCCATCGTGTTCGAAAGCGAACGAGTCTAATATAGGTCGTACAAGCCAAAACCGAGGAAAAGGTGTTTTTTTTAATCTTCTTTAGATATTCTATGATATAAAAATATATGTTTTAAAATGATGTTTTGTTTACTAAGGGATTAAAATGCGGAATTTTCACTGTATTTATTTAATTAGCAATTTTTTTATATTTTTCAGGCAAAAAAGGGATATACATCCATGAGTGGCAAATAATCTAGATGAGTCTACACCACTTATTTAAGATTTAAAACAAAAATATGTTATACCATTTACTTCGGCTTAATGTGGGCACGCTGTCAAATTCACAAACAATCTCTATTGTATCTATTACTCTATGCAGTACGCATATATGCACGCGAGAGCGGACGCAGGTGGTACGTTGGTTTGCGCGGACCTTCAAAATATTCAAATCGTAGTGGGAAATAAAATAAGTAATTTTTTTATCGTAGTTTGCAGAATTGTAGAATATTTACCTCATAGTGCGACCTCGTCATGGCGGGATGTTCGTATCTCTCGTCGGCGTCGGGCGAGGCGGCCGCGGGCGGTACTACGCGCCGCGTCGGGGATACTGGGCACTGGGTAGTATAACAAATATATTATATGTATTTAAATAATATAAGATATAATAAATATAAAAGTCTGATGCGTGACGATGGTAAAAGACCTGATGACCTAACTCTGATTCTGTAGAAGTTAGTGCGGCCCCTAGCGTGGGACGCTACTTGCATCGACACTTTAGCGCCGTCACATCTTTCTGAAACCAGCGTGAGGGCGCCGCGGCTACTTCGGCGGAGCGACTCAAGCGGCGCAAATATGGTCACCTCGGTATGGGTTACATATTTGAGCCGTTTGTTGTTTTGAAGCAGTGATAGCTCAGTGGCTTTGGCTATGGACTGCCGCGCAGCAGGTCCATGGTTCGAATCCCGCCGCGGGCTTGAGCTTCACCGCATGGTGGAAGGGCATTTTGTGAATGCCCGCCTGGCTAGCGACCACCCTCAAGTAGAAAAACTGTCGCCAAGCACCTAACGGTGTGTTCCGGCAGCTGTCCTTGAGAGCCAGAGTAATTCTAGGTTAAGCCTGTTAACACCTTCGACCACATCATCACTTACCATCACGTGAGATTGTAGTCCAAGCCTTACCTATCAGAAATAAAAAAAAAAAATAAAAAAAAAGAGACGTTGGGTTTGACGTTGGGAGCTCATGGTGTTGTCCAAAACTTATCAGAGCATCGACCAAGCGGTCGATGCGACGCGTGATTAAAATGTTGGCACATATTTGGCTCAACGAATAAGCATTGCAATTCAACGGGGCAATGCTGCCAGCATGCTGGGTACGCTGCCAACTGGGAGTGGGCTGGAGCATTTGGACTGCCTGTGAGTCTGCTATGACTTATAGGTTGTCTAAATGCTTTTATTGTAGGAGCTGTAGTGTTGTATATAGTTCCTAGTACATTGTTAATAAAAAATATAAAATGAAAATAACATATTATATTTATGACCAGTGAAATTTCATCCAAACATTGTAAATTATAAGATAAAATTGTATTTGACACGTTTGATCTTGTTTGATGGAAATCTAGGGTGCGATCCGCGTTCGGCGTGTTCTCAACATATTAGAAGGAGTACGGCGTACTGTCAAACGAGATCTTGAGGAAAAAGGCGAAACTACAGGCAAGTTTGACAATGTCGTTTGAATGCAAAATTACACATTTGCGTTAGCAAAAATTAGAGTTATGAACCATTGTCATGTTAGCTCAGTCGGTCAGAGCGTACCCCGGCTAAAGAAGTGGATGACGCGGGTTCGAATCCCGCACATGACTATAACTTTTCCTCTCGTAAATTTGTAATGTAATCCGCGATGCATGCGTTATTGCAAAAATAAAAATATTTAAATTTCGTTTGACGTCTTGTTTGATCGTGTACGCCCTTGATTGATGAAAACTTGAATTTTGACAATTGTGTTCGTCAAACATGCTTGATCGTTCATAGAGCACTTAAGATTTTAAGGTAAAGAAACAAAGTACACAGTGTGAGTGCATTAGTAACGCCAGGGTTATCACGTTACCTGGTGCGGGTCGGCGGCGGCGCGGGACTCCGGCGACTGTTCCGCCGTCTCCGAGCTGTCGCTGCCCTACGCACGTAGTTACGGTAAACATGAACACAATGATTATTAGTACCTATTATAGACGCTGACAAGAGCTGACTCTTCTTATTGCAAGCGGAATTGTATGTACAACTTTGCCATTTCATTCTATTAAGGAAATTTTAAGTATACGGCTTTTGGAAATCACCAGGACTAGGAGAACAAGATTAACAAATTATATATCTCCTAATAAAGAGTTAACAATGTATTGCTAAAATGCTGTTCAATTGAAGCTATTTAGCTCTTGTCAGCCCCTTAACGCACACATAGATATTGACAACCCTAGATGACGCAAGCTGTTGTAAGACGACTACGGGAACAATTATTAAATCAGAAAATTCAAAATTTTATCAATTTATGTTTTTGTTGCTACATCTTTGAACTATTATATTTTAACATGATAACTTAATACGTGAGGTTCGCGAAAGATTTGGCGATATCTAATATAATAAAAACAAATATTTTTAAGCCAACGGAACGTCATAAACGCCACGTAGACAAATCGGAAGAATTTTCGACGCTTTTCACTTCTACACGAAGCATCCTGAAGAGGTGTAGACTCTTCGAGCGCACGACCGAGACATTTATTTATTTGTTTTATAGGAAGACCAGAATTATAACAAATATCATATATATATATATAAATATATATATATATAACTGATAACAACAGATAATTTAATATTTATTTTAACATATTTTATATTTCTTAAATGTTTTTCTAAAATATTACTTTACCTTAAACTGCATTTTTTACCCTGTACATCTGTTAGTTACAGCACGGCATACATTTTTGGTTACTGCGTTGATACCAACCAAGACAGACTCTTCCTGAAGTGGTCTACCACATGATACATTGCCGGTAACATAAATGCCTAGCTCACTCCGCTCTTTAGGCACTAAGCTCCTAGTTCATCGGTGTTTCCGTCCGGACGGGACTATTCGTAGATCAGAGCTATGCGTAGCTATGAGATAGAAAGAGAGACGCCATGTACGTGAATATAAATACTTGTGCACGAGCTGAAGTGCACTTTATTGCTTCATAGCTAGAGTACCTTATTTATTGAAATGGCTTTGCAGAGTGATGCTTCTGATCCTGTTTATTCTGTGCTAAAGGGTAGAACCGTAGTTATAACATGAATGTATAATCTTGCGCTATCCAGGGATGTCAATGTCTGCGGACGAACACATGGATATTACATGATTTAGATGAAAAAAAATCGACTATGAAAGGCTTTAATATATTATTCATCTAAAGTTTGAACTCGATCTACAATCATGTCGCGGCAACATTTTCCTTTTATAATAATAAACATTAATAACATTATTTTGATGTATAGCGACATCTACCGAAATAATGAGAAACCATCGCCGGTTCATATTCAAACCTCGGCGGTTATGTACGGAAGACAAACAATTGTGGGTTCGATAAACGTATTTCTTTCGACGGTACATAGTCGATTTTTTCCTTTAATCACATGGCATGCGTCAATGCTGTTATAAATAATATTAGTTAAACTTCTCAAAACAAATATATTAGTTGAACTTGTATACGAATATTAGCAAACCTGTCCACATTCATATGTGTTTTATATGTGTGTGTGTTTCTAGTCACACTTTTAGTTTACAAACCTTTTCACTCACGAAGGCAACATAACAACATTATGCTCCGAAATATATTAGTGATAACATTAACAATTTGTTTTAGAGTACAAAATGTTCCATTTCAAGTTACTACGCAGTCCATCTGTAGAGTTCTCTATAACCCTACAACGAGTACTATCCAAGTAAACGTTTTTCCTTTACATATTTTTAGTTTGTTAACGTTTCTACTAGAGGGCGCTATAAAAAACAAGATCACAAACTTCAATTTGAATGTGTACATAAAAATGAATTTTTAATTGTGTTAGAGATACACTGGGCTTATTTCCTTCCATATTCAAGTATTATGTGTACAGATTAGTTTAGTGTAGAATACAATAAGGTTACCTGTTCGTGTGAGTGGGGGGGCCGCGTGTAGTAGTGTCCCGGCAGGGGGAGGGGGGGGTCGCGGTCGCGGTCGGGGCTCGAGTCGCAGGAGCGCGCGCGGCGATACTCGCTGTACGCCTCCTGCTGTAACACATACACACGCATCTCTTATCATTTTTCTTTAATTTTTTTCTATGTTATGGTGACGGAACGAGCTCGAGGCCCACCTGATGATAAGCGGACTAACCTCTGCCTATAACAGATGCATTTCGTCACAAGTCACGAACTGCACTGCGCCCGTCACATTGAGACACAGTTGTTGAGTCTCGTGTACCTGTAATTTCACTGGCTCTCAAGGGCTGCTGCCGGAACACACCGTTAGGTGCTTGGCGACAGATTTTCTACTTGGGGGTGACCGCTAGCCAGGCGGGTATCCGCAAAAAGCCCTTCCACCATGCGGATACAATAAATATACAGGGTTATTGGTAAAATGTTAACAACTTCTTAGGGTTGACTTCTGATAGTCCTAACAAACATATTATGTAAGTATTTTAATTATTAATTATTTTTTTTGTTTTACAATACAAAACAATACAAAAATTCTTTATTGTTTACCAAAGTAGAAGTAAATAACACTTATTAAGACTAATTTTCTATGGTAGTACAATGGGCGGTCTTATCGCTATGTAGCGATTTCTTCCAGACAACCTTTGAATGGACATAAACTAAGGAAGAGGTGGACGGTGGTGAACAATAAATTATGTTTTGATAATTAAATTCAGATACATAAATCTAATATATGATAAATGATGATAAATATATAATATAAATATATAATTATTTTTTTAATAGTTTTAATGCATACTCCGAGCCAAGAGCACCCGCCGTGGCAACATTCGATCGCGCCGTGCTCCCTTTGAATTGAGTTTTGAATATTTACGTCGAGCAAAGTAATAAAAAATATGAAATAATACATTACAGGCAAAAGAAGCTTTTAACATCCGATGGGCCTCGTCACACAACACAAAAAAAAATTTTTTTAAAAGAAAAATAAAATTATATCAAATTGTTTGTTAGGACTAACAAAAGTCAGCCCTAAGATGTTGTTAGCCATTTACCAATAACCCTGTGTAAAATATAGACACATTTGATTCTTCGTCGACGTTTATCCCTCCAGCTGTCGAAAAAGTTTTGTCGTCCCGTTCGGAAACCTCAAACGGATAGCTTGAGCAAGATTACATACGTAATGTACAAATGCTTGTACCACTAGCACAATACGCATATATACAGTAGTTCGACTCCGCGGTATCCTGGAATTCAATGACAAATGACGATCTGAGCTCTAGGGTTACTACTATCGAAATATTAGAAAATTTATATATAAAATTATCTATAAATCATATTTTTTCAATTAAAATGATGTAAAGATTACAACCTCTATAGTGTCAATCTGCTGACAGCTTATTAAAACTAAACTGTAAGTAAACACCGCAGTGCAGCATGTGAACATCAGTCTAGTTGTATCTTTTTGTACCTCCTCGATGTAGGGAAGGCCGCACGGTTGATCACGTGACTGAATTCGGGTAATTTCTTCGTAGTTAAACTACTGCTTAAGAAGCTCCATGTATCTATTGTGCCACTAGGTTGACAATTCGTGCGGTTTGTACACAGACAGGCCAACAAAGGAGATGGTTCAAATTCCATATACAGTTCTCATATAACTAAGAATTATAGTCATGTGTGGAATTCGACCCCGCACCCGGGATTCGAAGCTAACTGCAAAAATAGTGAAGTTTGAAGTGCAATGTAAGTTGAACTATAGATGTCGCTCCATTGCCATACGATGGTTAAAAACGAGAAGACAAATTAGAGTCATGAGTCTTTTGTCATGTTGGCTAAGCGGTCAGAGCATACCCCGACTATAAGGGTGGATGTCTCAGGTACAAATCCCGCACATGACATGATGATATAACTTTCCCTCTCGTTGTAATTTTTTTTAAATAATATTCATCTATGTTTAATTATATTTTCAAAAGAAGTAGTTAGTCACCAACCTGTTGTGGATATCCTTCATCGTCTGAGTCAGGAATGTGAGCGCCGCGGCGCATAGCCTCTTGTACCTGGAACATGCGGCAGATGACGTCATTAACTTACTACTACCATAAATACCTATCTATCTATCTATCTTCTATCTATCTATAAATACATAATAACTTATTATCTAATAAATAATGAAGCAGTGATGGCTCATTGGCATTGGCTATGCAGCAACGCTAAGCACCTAACGGTGTTTCTAAATATTATGATTTCAAACACTACCGCGTACTAACCGAAAATCATAAATTTACAAATTATTGGAGTACAAAATGTTTTTACTTCCCCTATGACGGTTTAAGAAATACAATTGGAGCACGAAATTTCGGCGACATAGCCGACCCCCAGGTAGCTGAGCGGTTTAAGCATCCGGCGCGAAACCTGTGTGTTCCGGCAGCTGCCCTTGAGATCCAGTAATTCTTGGCTAGCCTGAACAACATCTTTGACCACATCATCACTTACCATCAGGTGAGATAGTTAACCTCGGCCGGGAGCGCATCAGTTTAAATGTCAAATCATTTTCGACTTTATCACTGCATGCACAGTATCGGGTGAGATTTGCAAAAGTCTTCACACAGCAGCCCATCATCGCTTAAGGCGCTGCCTACCGCTGTCATTTCAGTGTGAGTCAAGCCTAATTATAGTAAAACATTGGTTTCGTTTTTGTGGCTGTCTGACCCCGACCTTAATTAAGAGTGCTCTCGTTGGTAGTATAAATCGCTACATACCAGATGTGCAACATCACCGTGGGATTACATCGACGAGATATTCTAGATAGATTAATATTTTAAAATTAATTAGATAGTTGTGATATTCTTAAAACTGTTTGACTGAGAGATCGAACCCAGGATCTCAAACTTAAAAGATCAAGACCCAGGGCTACTCTCGCTTCTCCACCAAAGAGGCAGTTGCCATTTTATAGTTAAATCAAAAGCAAACCTTACCTCTTCAGCGTGGACGGGAACATTGTCTAGTTTCTCCAGGTTGGGCAAGTTTCGCAACACTGTCATCCTGTATCTGAAATACGATTAGGTACATGAGCGCATTACATTTAAACAGTTCCATAATTATATTATACTCACAATTACACTTTCTAAGATAAGTTTTTTTTTATTGCCTTCATGTACCATCAGGTAACCGATGAGGCTGTCGTAGGTGGTAAAGAGGCTTAACCTAGACAAGCCAGTTCCCAGGCACTCATAGACAGCTACCGGAACACACAGGTGCTAGGCAACAGATTTTCTACGGCAGCCATTAGTAAAATGCCCTCTCCACGCGCTATAACGACTGTAAATCTAAGACAACCACCGAACCGACGGCATAACGTGCCCTCCGAAGCACGTGCACGCTTTGTAGTAATGTCACTAGCGGTCACCCATCCAAGTTTAAATAGGAACAGACAGCGGGAAGTGACTTTTCTTTTTAATGTTATTGTGACGGAACAAGGTCGAAGTCCACCTGATGTTAAGCGAACTAACCTCTGCCTATAACAGATGCATATTGTCACAAGTCACGAATTGCACTGCGCCCGTCACCTTGAGACATAGTTGTTTAGTCTCATGTGCCTGTAATTTTACTGGCTCTCAAGGACAGCTGCCGGAACACACCGTAAGATGCTTATAGCGACAGATTTTCTACTTGAGGGTGGTCGCTAGCCAGGCGGGCATTCGCAAAATGCCCTTCCACCATCCGTCAAAGCTCAATCCCGCGGCGGGATTCGAACCACGGACATGCTGCGCGGCAGTCCATAGCCAATGCCACTGAGCCATCATTGCTTCAATAGCTATTATATTCAATATCTTGCTGCACACTTTGTTTTAAACTATGAAGTGATGAAGATAAACTCGGGAATGGCGTGACAGTAAGACTAACGGCCGTCGCTACTGGTCGGTGGGAATCGAATCTAACCCCATCCATAATCATGCTCCTCTCGTTCCTTCTGATGACATGCCTTGCATTTTGTATACCTTGTCTTGCATTATGTATATCTAGCCTCCACTTAGATTATGGCCATGTATTTGGAAATTAAAAAAAAACCCGTACTCAGCTACCTGTTAGCTGCCAAAACTAAAACACTTTTTAGGAAGATGGTTAAAGACTACTCGTTTTTCGATTCAACTATGCCGACCGACATAGTAAATATGCAGTCCAGTCGCTGTCCGCTTCGCCTAGGTAAGGTACAGAAAGTCCTAAAACACTAACTCCGGGTGCTGCGTGCAGGGGTTCTCATCGAGCCACAGCGAGGTGAGGTCCGGCAGCCGGCGCAGGTGCCGGATCTCGTGCAGGTCTCGGATTTCGTTCTTCCGCACGTACAGCTCTCGGAGACGGCGGCATCCGGCGAAGTCGCCCAGAGTCCGGATCTTGTTTATACTGGAAATGGGAAAATTTCAGCTTTATTTTATGAGCAAATCAATGATTTATTTGCAAGATTACACTCATAAAAGGTCTTAAATGTAGGTGTACGTTGAATTCTGCCTGCAAGCAGACGAGCAAATTTTATTAAATATATTAAAAATATTAATGGTAAGTACTTAATTATTATTATTAATAATGAATTATCTTATTATATTATTCTGCTATAAAAACGATTAGATAAAAGCCAGTCACATAATTGAAATTTAAATAAATTACCATTTAACTTTTTTATTTCATTAATAATCCTGTTATATACGTAAATACAATTATTATTAAAAAAAAATGACTTTATGACAAGGACAAGTTGTATACAAAAGGTGGGTGAATTTATTTATCATTTGTCGTGAAAGGATCTCGTTTTAGAAATATTCTGGATAGTCCGTTACAAACAGACAGATGTCTCAAATATAGGTACATGCATGGTAGCGGGAGAATGTTACATGCTTTGAAGGGTGATCTACAACTATCCAGAAACCAAGCTTTGTATATAGCACGAATGCTATATACAAATTCATTTTAATTACGTAAGCAATTTTGCTTACCAGGCGTTAATGCAAAAATCACAATGTTAGAACTATCTTATCTGTTGGTATAATAAAATAATGTTGTCAAAGATGATAACAAGACTAGCCGGCTAAACTAGTTCTCAAAGACTTCCGGAACACACCATTAAGTGCTTGGCCACAGATTCACACAGGTCTTTGTATCAGTGTTTGACTTGTGTATGTGCCAGGCCTGGCTAGCTACCGCCCTCAAAAAGGAATTCTCCGGTAGATGTCCAGAGTCAGGTCTCATACTAGGTCTAACGTGCTACCGCTTTCGACGGCATGATCAACAGGTTCACAGTAGTAAAAAATGATTAGCCTTTTTGATTTCAATAAAAAAAGGAATATAGAGTACGCTGTAATATCATGACATCATCATGCATTTAAAAATCGATTATGTGACTGGCTTTTGTATAAATGTTTTATAGTTTTAAGGAATTTTTAGATCAAAGTTACAAAAATAATTTTTAATATTTGCACGCCTGCATGCAGGCAGAATACAAGATCAAATCGCCATAATGTTTAAGACCTTTTTACAACTTTTTATTCTTGTAAATAAATGATTGATTGATTGACAGTATAATGTGGAGAAAATTTAACACAAGCATAAAATACTCGCAGGTACTCTTCTATTTTATATGATACGTTTTAATTATGTATGCAGAAGACGCACACTAGCATACAGTACACGCACATACGCACACTACTGAGACTCAATCAGGAGAAATCGCCTGATTTGACATTGCCATGTTCGAGGCCGTTTCTCTCGTTGTAATAAGTTCAATGTAGCCCACAGGCAAAAAAAAATACTCTAGCACAATGGCCTTATATGTGTAACGCGTTCACGCAAATCCGTATGGTACCCGTCCTGAATGTGTCCTTTATAGAAACTGTGGCCGGCACGTCACTGTTGTATAGAAACATGTTCAATTTGAATTTCTAGAATTTTCGTTTAATTTGTAGCTAAGTTTCTTACGATTTTAAGACATTCAATGTTTACTTGCCTTACTTTTGTAACCTATGGTGCCATCTGGCGGCAATACTATGAAGTAATAAATAACATCGAAATAGGAGGGTACTTTTAGGTTCTTTTTCAGTCAGAGACTATATCAGTTAGGTTCTTGTTCAGACAAGTCAGTTTTCGTAGATAGCAGTATAGATCTCTGATAGCCCGCACTCGAAGTGCTACATTAAATCGATTTCTTTATAGATATCCTTGTTTTGAAGCAGTGTCACCAAATTTGAGAACTACTTGCACTCTCCAACTCTGTATTATGAAAGAATGCACCAAGTTTCATTCGTATCCCAATAGAAACCCTACTAAATGCTTCTGTACAACTGCAACTGCCTGTGTGGCAGAGGTTAGTCCGCTTAACATCAGGTGGGTCTCAAGCTTGTTCCGTCAAAATAACATATAAACAATACTAACTATGGACCAAAAATCAAGTGGTATACTCGTATTTATATTGAATAAAGATTTGCGGATATCCGCAAAAGTAATGCCTATGAAATCGCAAACGGAACCGACAAGGACGCACCAATCAGAGCGTAGAAGTTGGAACGTTGCCCAATCACGCGCCGCCCGCGATACGCACTGCACCAATCACCGAGCAATTTCCGTTTCATTCAACGTTAAATTCAAAATTTACATAATGGTTGACCCTTTCAGAATGACAGCGCAATATTTAACTAAATAGTACAAAATTACGAGGAAAACTTAAAGTCATGTGTGGGATTCGAATCCGCGCCCTCCATCCCTATGACCGGGTATGCTCTAACAGCTAAGTCAACTGACGTATGACTCTAATTTTTCTTTTTGTTCCTATGGGCATGCGTTATTGCAAAAGTAAGCGATAAGTATATATGTATGGTATGGCATGGTGGTTGGGAATGCCCGCCTGGCTAGTTGCCACCCTCAAGTAGAAAACCTATCGGCAAGCACCTAACGGTGCGTTCCGGCAGGGATCCTTGAATGCTAGTCGCTCAATGTTAGCCTATCAGTCATAAATAAATAAAAACCGACCTTAAGTGCTAGCCCTCCTAAACATAATTTAATTTCCAGTCCAATATTAGTTTGGGTCAACTTACTATGTCAATAACAAAAAAATTAACAATAATCAACCAACTTCAATCATTAAATACGCACTATTAGGGATAACTCAAATACTACTCGTCAGATCTCGCTCAAATTTAAATGGGGTCCACATGAGAAGCACTAGCTTACGAATATTAAAAAAAACATCAAATCGTAACACCATGTAAATAGTTATCAGGTAACACTCACAAAAAAATACAATGGAATAAAAACTTCAACCTTTTTTGGAGTCAATTAAATATTAAAATTTCAGCTTTGTAACTCATTCCGTAAACTAAAGACCCGTGAAACACTCCGGAAGAACAGAGAGCAAGATCTAAAGAACGGCTCCGTTATGCCCTTTGATTGCGGAACCCTTAACTTGACTATAATAAGGACCGGGGTGTGAATCATCAATAATTATTATGTGAAGCTATGATGACTGAGCGGTTACAGCTATGGACTGCGGTGCCGCAGGTCCCTGGTTCAGGCCCCACCGCCGGCTTGAGCTTCACCGCATGGTGGAATGGCATTTTACAATCAACAGCAGCAGTCCTCGAGAGCCAGGAAATACAGGCACAGTATGTCTCAATGTAACGGTTGCAGTGCAATTCGTCACATTACGAAATGCATCAATTATAGGCAGAGGTTAACCCGCTTAACATCAGGTGGGCCTCGTGCATATTCCGTCACAATCTCATAAAAAAAAATTAAATAGACGAACAACGTCACCCACATTTCGAGTATCAATTTACTGTTTCAAAGCATCGACGTCGGCACAGCTTTAGTGAAAGCTCGTACTTCGCGGTATCTATACAAGTAGATACCTATAATACAATAGGTACCGTATCGAATTCTAGAAGAGGTCGTGACCCGTCTGGTGCGCGGGGATTTACTGTTGCCTTCCTTTGTCTTACATTATCGATAGGTACGTCTTCTGTTTGCCTTTTATGGTTCCAATGTATGGAAATCATTTATTAAATTTAGGTGTCTACGAGGCTCTACCTATGAAAGTCAATCACAAATTTAAATATTCTACATACAAAATGTATAAAGCCACTGCGAGAAAAACGAACAAGAAACTCGGGGCCATTCTTTTATAGACTTTTAACAATGTATTACAAACTATAATAAAAAAATATTACAATATTTGTTTAAATTTCGTAGGTTACAGGCGATAGCTTGGTAGAGGCGGAATTGTCCAAGCATTTTTGTCGTTTAAGCAATCACAAACTGTGTAGTAGGATTTCTTAATCAAAATATTCTTCACATGCAACTTGAATTTCCCTTCTTTGAGCGTTGTAATATGTTTGGGCAATTTATTATAAAACCGCACACAATTACCTAAGAAGGACCTTTTATTTGTCTTTGCTAATCTAAAACCTGGCGCCGCTATTTTATCTTTATTCTTAGTGTTGTAATCGTGATTGTCACTGTTTATATAAAGCATCTAATTGATATTGTGTTCGTAGTTGACGACCACATAATTGTGTGACACCAGATTTACATAGCACTGCGTAGCACGGAGAAGGTGACATTTGGAAAAGTTGGCAATTAAACAACAGAATTTCTGAAAAAATATTCAAAATTATATAAAATATAAGCAAAATAAATTAAATGGTTTGTCGTCACATTTGAAGCAATTAGCTTTCTTAAAATATTCTTTTGCTGAGCATCTTTTAAGGCCATTAATTGTCCTAATGGCTCTTTTTTGACATTTCAGGACTTTTTAAACTAGTGCACCATTTCCCCAAACAGTAATAGCATATCTTATGCAAGAATGTATGTATGCATACTAAATTGTTAGCATCGCTTGCTTATTTAACAGCGATTTCAGTTTAAATAATGCATATTTTCCACTGGATATCTTTTTACAAATTCTCTCTATGTGTGCTGAGTGACATAAAGTGTGATCCATTGTGTAACCTAAGAATGTATTTGATCTTATATTTACCTCTTTATCTAAGCCCAGTCTAGTTTGATACTTCATAACTATGCTTTTGTTAGCAATAAGAACTATACCATTCTCGTCGAACCATTCCTTGAGTATATTTATAGTGTTAGTAACTTTAATTACTAGCTTCTGATTGTTTATCTCTCTTATGTCTACATGTGTATCATCGGCAAATAAGCTTATATTTGTCCAGTCCGGCATGAAATTAGTTATATCATTGATATATATGAGAAATAATACTGGTCCTAATATAGAGCCCTGAGGTACTCCAATGATCAACATCCCTAGTTCTGAATTGACTTTACTTACAGTAACAATTTAACGACGATTTTTTAAATAAGTCTGAATCAAGTTTATTTCGATTCCTTGAAAACCATAATATTGCAGCTTATATAAAGAATATCATGTCGTAAACAATCAAACGCTTTGGACAGATCGCAGAAAATACTAGCACAATTCTGCGATCTATCCATGGAATCGAGAACAAAGTAGATGTTTGGATTACTGTGTTTCGGTTCGAATGGTAAGGGTGCGGTGAAATTACTGTCGTCTAAGAACATCTGTAATGCTCTGCTCTGCCTGAGCAGAGGTTATCACTTAACACCAGGTGGGCCTCGAGCTTGTTGCAAGACCATAGAATAAAAAATAAGTGTAGTAATTCTTAGTAATAGGTAATTTTAATTATTTTTTTTTAACTTTTCTATAAAGTACCTATTTTCGATTCTACGCCTTTAATTGTAAATATTAATAGATTATAAACATTGACATTAATCGCTCCCAATTTTCCAAAATGGATTTTTTATGAAAAAATATAACGTGTAAATTACTCACCTTAAAGCTAGTACCTCTACGTTAGGCATCCGTCGCAGAAGACTGACATCGCCAAGCTCAGCACCCCTGAAACAAATTAACATTTCTCTTTATTCCTGATAGGCTAGCCTGAACCCAATCTTACATGATGGCAAGCGGTAATAAAGTTGAAGATGCAAATAGACTTAACTTTACAAAATTACAAATTTACGAGAGAAAATTATAGTCATGTGCCAGATTCGAACCCGCGTCATCCACCCCTACAGCCGGGGCATGTTCTGACCGACTGAGCTAACATGACAATGATTAATAACTCCAATTTATCCTCTCGTTCTTTAACCATATCGTATGGGGATGAAGTGAAGTGACACCTATAGTTCAACCTACGTTGTACTACTTAAGTTATGAATCATTGTCATGTTAGCTCAGTGGGTCAGAGCATGCCCAAAAAATGTTGGTACTCTTATAATTTGTAAATATGATGTCCGCTCCGGAACAAAACAAATGATTTCAAAATGTTTGTTAGGACTAGCAGAAGACAACCCTAAGAGGTTGTTAGCATTTTACCAATAACCCTGTATATATCGATTATTTTATCAGACTGGCGGCGGCGGGCGGCGTGTAGTTTACCGCTTTTTGCGAAAACCTGTATCCCTAGTTCTTCATCCTTTAATCTTGGGCGTATTAAAGGCTTCGTAAGGTGATTAGCGAATAGTAATCTATTGCCAATAACTCAGTATGAACATTGAACATAGTAAAATCCGAAAAGTAGTTCGACCCGGTTACACCGGATGTGATGATGTGGTTGAAGATGTTGTTCAGGCTAACCTAGTATTACTGGCTCTCAAGGACAGCTGCCGGAACACACCGTGATTGTGGTGGATAGTGGACAAAGGCTAACCTATCAAGCATAAAAAAATATAAACCATTAGAGCACCAGCACCCAGCAGTCTAGATGGGCAAGCGATTACGGCACTACTAAACTACTAAAATATTTGTATATTGAATCCCCACGGCCGCGCTTCGCCGCATGGTGAAAGGGTATTTTGCAAATGCTCGTCTGGCTAACTGTCCTCAAGTAGAAAATCTGTCGTCCAGCACCTAACAGTGTATTCCGGCACTAGTCTATGAGTAAAATTACAGGCACATAAAACTTAATAATCTACCGATTTCATTGCCCTCGAAATGCGTTAGAATACTTAGAACGTGTGTATAAGTGTGAGTCTAGTCCACGGCGGCCGCGAGTGTTGTCGTCGCTATCATTCTCAAAGTCAGCGCGCCACAGCTTAGGCAATAGTTAGTATTAATTTTGTTTATGTGAAAATTAATTATGAGTGGATCACATTCAGTTATTGATTCTACACCATCCCCCGCAGTATTGTTGATGAATTAATAGTCACATTATATATATAATATAATATTAGCTTTGGATGCAATATTATTTGAAATCATATTAATTATAAAAATCAAAATTAATATTTTTTATATACAATTATTCTATGCCATCCTCTATTCTACTACATAGGAACAAAACTAGTCTAGCAAAATTAGACTGGTTGTATAGACACTTCGGCCTACCCCTGCGGGTAATACAGACGTGACTATATGTATTACCACAGGATCAGTCTTACATATTAATAAATAATTATAACAGATATGTTGCCTGTGCAGGATTAGAGACATATAAACAATGGATGGATGTAAACAATGCAAGGTCACCGACTCGACAATCGATCACACAGTGGTAATTGGCATTCGAGGCGCACGCGCAGCTTCCCGCCATGCGCGAGTGTGTGTAGCGCCACAGCGTATGGCAATCTAGTAGGATAAATCGATTCAAATTTATTCACCCATAGCCTACTGTTAATGCAAATTAACATGATTATGTACAAAATCCTTAGTTTGAATTTATGTATCAGATATGCATTTCAAAACTCCTAACGCCAACTATTGAGAATGTGATGTACTTGATTAATTAGAATCGATCGTTGTTCAGATTAGTGAAATTTGTCTATTACAACTTCAGTTAACTTCACTTCAGTTGTAACATTCAGAATGGCGGTCAGAAACGCCAAGTAATTCTTGTGTGCTTATTTAAATTTATAATCAGACCCAGACCATTGTAATACTATACCAACTCTTGTGAACAAGAATAAATAAATTCAGTGGACAAGACAGTTTTATTCAGCATCTCACAACCCCCATATCGTTGGCTACCGTGATAGCTAAAGTGCTGGACAGTTTGCTGGATCGTCAACTCAGTAAATATGTGGAACTAAACGAGGCTCAGTTTGGCTTCAGGCCGGGACTGTCCACAGAAACTGCAATATTGAGACTCAAGCATACTGTTCAGTACTACACGACTAGAAAGACGCCGGTATATGCCTGTTTTTTGGACCTATCGAAGGCATTTGATCTTGTTTCTTATAATATATTGTGGAATAAGCTCCTGAAAGAAACAAATACACCCACAGAAGTAACGAATCTTTTTGAAGCGCTCGTAGCGAAGTTTGCTTAACCATTCTGAATCGATCAGCAAAGTTAAGCAACGTCCGCCGCGGTCATGAGTTGGATGGGTGACCGCTGGTGACATTACTACTGAGCGCTTCCGTGCTTCGGAGGGCACGTTAAGCCGTCGGTCCCGGTTGTTGTCTTAGGATGGCAGTCGTTACAGCATGGTGGTAGGGCACTTTGCAAATGCCCGCCTGGCTAGCTACCACCCTCAAGTTGAAAATCTGTCGCCAAGCACCCAACGGTGTGTTCCGGCAGCTGTCCTTGAGAGCCAGTAACTCTAGGTTAGTCTGAACAACATCCTCGACCACATCATCACTTACCATCAGGTGAGATAGTGGTCAAAGGCTAACCTATCAGGCATAAAAAAAAAAAAAAAAAAAAAAAAAAAAAAATACTGGTATGAAAATCAAATTAATTGTGTAAGATGGGCTGGGATGTTTTCCGATGAGTACAGGTTAAATTGCGGTGTCAGGCAGGGCGGATTAACGTCACCACGACTGTTCAACCTCTACATGAATGGACTGATTGATGGGCTCAACAAAGCCGGGGTTGGCTGCTTCATCGACGGCAAATTTGTTAATAATATTAGCTATGCTGATGATATGGTTTTGTTGACTTCATCAGTCAGGGCTCTTCAAGTACTGTTGGGTATCTGTGAGGGGTACGCAGTGGCACATAGTCTAAGGTACAACCCAAAAAAAAGTGAACTGCTTATTTTCAAAGCCGGTAACAAGTTACCTGAATCGGTGCCGCCAATTAGTCTTGCAGGGTCGATTTTAGGCAGAGTCACCAAATTTAAATACCTTGGACATTGGGTCACGGAGGATCTCTCAGACGATCTCGATATGGAGAGGGAGCGTAGGGCGTTGGCAGTTAGAAGCAATATGTTGACCCATAGATTTGCAAGGTGTACAGATGATGTAAAAATAACCCTTTTTAAGGCATATTGCCAAACTATGTACACCTGCAGTCTGTGGACCAACTATAAGCAGAAGACTTTCAACGCCCTACGAATACAGTATAATAATGGATTTAGAATGTTGTTGAAATTGTCTCGATTCTGTTAGTGCATCAGCCATGTTCTCCCAGGCACATACGGATTGTTTTAAAACAATAATACGCAAACGTACGGCCTCACTGATGCATCGCCTGAGGGATAGTAGCAACAGCCTCTTAAATACCATATTGTGGAGATTCGACTGTCCAATCGTGCGCCATTGGAATGGGATACATGCGCCGATAGCTAAATTTAATATAAAATAATTTTGATGTTTTCTTTTGTAATGATATAGTAATTTAGAATCTATATTGTATATATATTAGGTATAAAACTAACATTATTCTGTTTATATTACTAACACTATATGGATTGATTATCTGAAATAAATGTGAAATAATAATAAAACAAACAGGACACAAGGCGTCGTCATTGAGGGGTGTCGACGCCTCATCATCAAAACTCAGGAAAACCCCTATGTACACGCGACTCCACATCAGACGGTTGCGTGCACACCTACTATCAGAATTACAGAAGTGCTTGAAATTAAGCATCATTTTTATGTTTTTCCTAACTTACGATATTATCTTCACGAAATTGGTAGAAGGTTGCATATTTAAAATAGAATTAGTGTTATAAACAGAACAGCCCTTCGACTCATATGTTTCCAGCCTGGTGGTCGTCTCCAGAATGCCTCGCCCTTCACTTCGTGACAACAATCACCACTCGTTTTAGCGGGCAATCACCCAGCCAATCACAGAGTGTGTCGTATGTTTAATACCGTCAAAAATGGTGGTGCCACTGACGGCTCGGTGTTGCCATCACCACATCCGCAAACTGACTAGTATTAAATAGTTATTGCTGTCCAATAATACCATAATACCTAATGAAAACATAACATTCGGCCATCGGACATCGTGCAGACTCCGGCGCACGATAACAAACATATTTAAAACTAGGTTATTAAAAGATTCTTCTTCTAATTGTTGATGACCCAAAAAGTATATTTATCTCTAATGACACTAAACAGATTCATTATTTATTATTACAATTATTATTTTCATTAATTTTAATTTTATTTCATTGTCTTTTGAAATTTCATATCTATTGATTAGGTGTTTTTTCAATCTTAATATACTCAATATTATGCAAAACAATCAACATATAAACATAACATTAGGCCTTTTCTGAATCCGTATGATACTAAAAATTAAAAAAAAAACATTGTAAGCTGATTTGGCGTTTCATTTGAATATACCTACATAATACGTGTTAGAATGAAGCATATTGCAATCATAAATTCTAAGAAGTGTGTAAAATGTTGTACTTGTTTAATAAACAAGTGAACTCTTAAAGTTTGCAAATAATTTATTTTCGCTAATGTGCAAACAATGTTTTGGGCAGTCGTGTAAAAGTTAAGTCTGGTTGCTGCTACTCTCTCGATGAAATTTTACTTATTAATAGAATACTTTCATGTGTTCTAATTATGTTTAGTTAATCACTGTGCTCAAAGGACAATAAGAATTATTCTTAAAATTAGACTGTTTTAGTATAATTGTTACATGCTATTAATTTGGGGACATAATCTGTTAGTTCGATTTGTTCAAAACAATAAAAACTAATGTACTCGCATTTGAAGCAAATAAATAATATTCTATTCTAAAAAGTGGTTTTTCTGGATCACTCTTTGCACAATTTTCAAGATTAATCTCAATCACTCTATTGGCCGTCAAGTTCATCTTTAAACATTCCAGGTACTTTACCATTTCCTAGTGGGATGTAATAAGGATTGTTTTCATCAAAATTACTTATATCGAATTCATTTCAATTATTTATTTATGTCTTTGTATATATCATCCGTATAAACCAGATAGAGCAGGCTGTCGGTATCTGTATAGAAAAGCTTTACATTGTTAGCGTATTTCTTTTTAATTACATTGTAATGGTATTGATACAAGTGCTGCTTAGCCTATTCCAAAACGACAAAACCTATATAGATTGATCTGTCTAAATTAACTTTCTCGTGTTTTAACTGAACCGCTACCAGATTTTCAGAAAACATACAAATACAATTCACATTAGGCTTAGAAACTATTTTTTTTCGCACCAAGCAGTTATTCGTGATATTGGTATCATCATTGCATTTGGTAAGTAACTTTACCTCAACCTGTTTGCGTTTATTTTCTATAGTCTTGCCAAATATTGAATTATTTAAGAGTTTAAAAAAAATATCTTTTTCAAAGATCGTAGTGGACGATTGCCGAAGACGGGTATTTAATCAATATATTTCTTTAAGTATTCTTCTTGTCTGAAACTCAGTATTCTATGGATTTTTCTTAATACTAGTCCATTTTTTATGCATTCTTTGAGGTGAGTATAGTGAATAATATAATTAAATTTATTATACAAGTAAGCTATTAGTTTTCCCGTCTTTCTTCCTATGGGTACAAACTTTTGTGGCGCAAACTATGATGATCATGCAAATATTTTGGGTATTCCAGATCAACCTCTAGAATAAACCCACAATTGCTGTCATCTAATACATTCATTACATCAAACTTATCAATTTCATTTTGATTTAGAAATTTAAAATCTGAAATAGGTAACTTTTTGTCATTGCATAACCATATAAATTGTTGTAATTGAGATATATCAAATAGCTAGAATCTTTGAAGTCGTCAAATTCTGGTAAATAAATATTATTAGCTTTTGCATGACGTAGTGAACACTGTGCTAGCCCACCTCGAATACCCTTTTCAATCATTTGGTATATTTCCAGATCATGAATCAAATCTAATTTAACACCTGTATAAAGTAGCATAGCATCCCAACTAAAAATAGGTGCGGTGATGTAGTATGCTGGATCTAATTTATAGTACGGTAGACTTACATCTCGAAACTTTTCAAATATGTCACACAATAGCAAAACATCGCATTATAGGTACAAGTCAGTATACTCGCCCAATGAGTTGATGTTAAACTCTTTCAAAACAGTTTGAGCAAAATCATATTTTTCATTGGTTATATGTTATATGTTATTATGTTCCAATTTTATTGTGTTATAGAAATCTTCTTTAGGAGGAACTTGTTTATACTCATATTTTTGCCATGAGTTAATAAAATCATACGGATAAATTCCTTTGCTTTTCAGCAAATGTACATTTTCGACATTAAGCTCGTCTTTTACTTGAAAAAAAATCTTTTTCATTCAAGCTTTTACTCAGGATATCTAAACTTGAACTGAGAAACCGCAAGGAGTTTATGAATTTTATTTGAATTGGGTGGTCACCATTCTTGTTACAGATATATTTAGTTATGCTTATATATTTTTCTTTAGTTTTAGGTATAATTGTAATTTTACCGTTATATTTAGCTAACTCTAATGAATATATGAGAGTCATAGTTCGATAAGTTATGAAATACCACAGGTATGAATGGACATACCCTGTAAATCAACTTACAATGCCCCTATATTTGGAGGTAATGGGGTCGTGATCACGAACGTTCAAATCTCCGAGTAATAAGAGGCCACAAATATGACAATTAGAAGAATTTTCGAAACTGTCTTTCTCATCTTTGGTTAAAGGTAACATAGGTTTTTTATCTCTCAATATTTTGCTTATTTGCTTTATATCTTCAATCAGTGTAGTAATAAATACTTCAACACAATCTTGTGTTCTATAAGAAACGTATTTATTCATACTTGGGTCATGTGAACAGCAAATCTAATAACCAAAACAAGATGGTTGATGTTTTTTTTTTAAATTATGATAGTTGTTTTAAGGAGAGATCAGCAGTTTTTTTCTTTATGTAATTTTGTGTTAATAAAATGTATGGTGACTCATATTTTTTTTACTTTCATTTAAGGAGTATTACATTGTCTATTAAATACAATTTATTGCATTAACCTATCATTTTTAGTTTCCGAGATTTTTAACATTCTTTAAGTGACCCGGATTCATTGCTCTCGAGTGTATTATGGCTGACGCAAGCAAGTTACAATTTTATATATTTTAATGATTTTCGCAGGATTTTTTTTTGCCTTCCTGTTATATGTTCCCCTATTATTATAAAATGAGATAAAATGAAATACTTCGTTCGGGAGATTCTAAAGCTTAATACCAAATTAGCAAAACTGGACACCAACAAGTACTTCTGGTATTTTGCGAAGTTCTGTATTATATATAGCAATCTGGTATTTTACCCCGGTGTCAAAACTGTCAGTATCAAAAATTGGACTATTCGTTATATATGTTTTGTATAATTTTAGACCCAGCTGTTTTTGTTTTAATCTAAAATGTATAAAATTCAATAAAACGCGAGGTCTCAGCTAGTTTATGTAAGATGACGACGTATGACGAAAATACACGAAGCGCTACGAGTATAGGTAAGATTATCTGGTGCCGAGCAAGTTATTCTTAAATACTACTTCAAAGTTTTACTGATTTAATTTTTTATTTTATACTGTCCGACCCGCTAGCTGCATTTGCTTGGAATAAAACATTTGTAGATACATTTCAACTAAATCGGAAGTACGATGTGCACACGCGTATACTATATTATTAAATTTTTTATACGATTATTTAAGGAAATGAGTAGAGTAGTCTTACTGTTGTGTTTATGTGTATACGTTTTGAATGAGCGTTAACATTTCTTATATAATCCAGTCTTACTTAATTTAACAAGATTAGAGATAAATCAACACATTGTGAAACACGTGTGAAAGTCCGTGAAAGTGTTACCGACATGCTTACATTACATTTATCTATATTGACAGAACTCACTTGGTACAATACAACTAACTACTAGACTATACAATACATTTCTAAATAAGTTGGAAATCCGTCACATTTTAAGGATAAAAACGTGTATATACGTGTCATGATTTTCAATGGATTTATAGATTATTTTATCTGAACCAATAATTTATTCAATATTTCGGTATTTTAAATAGTGGCAGCACGCACGATCCTGTGCGTGCTGTCGTTGTCGGTTGTTCAAAATCGACCAATCACTGTTGCGCTCGATCGACCAATCAGAAAAGGTTTACCACTATCGCATTTTGGAGGCAAAATACTGGAGGAAGAAACCAGTCAGTCCTTCGGATTGTCATTCTGGCAAGAAACTTCGAGGCGAAAAGTACTAGTTAGAAATTGTACAAGTTTGTAATAAATTGTATTTGGAAGTATTATCTACATTGGTTTACGATTTATTAAATACGTAAACAATTTTACTAGTAGCGGTGTTCACCTAGTAATTCTTAACCGATCTATAATGTAAAGCAACGTGCGCTTTAATGCGCGTAGTTACTTGGATGGGTGACCGTTAGTGACACTTACTGCTGAACGTACACGTGCTTCGGAGTCGGAGGGACTTCAAGCGGTCGGTCCCGGGTGTTGTTTTAGGGTGGCAGTCGTAGTAGCACTGCGTTAGGGCATATTGCAAATGCACGCCTCGCTAGGTACTACCATTATGACAGACGTTTTGTCACTTGAAAAAAAATGATTTTTATTTATAACAAATTAAATATCTGGCATAAGCATCATGCGCTCGCCCATACAATCAGTGCATCAAGGTTATTGCCCTGGTCCCAAGTCTTAATAGTAAAATTTTGTAATTCGCCTTTATATATTATGTAACCAAAAGAGAAAGAACTAGCTTACCGGTCGCGGCTCCGCCTGCGAGTATGTCGGTTATCGCGCAAAACCATTAACCTCTTTTTGCGCAATTGGATAAAATCTATCCTAAGTCCTTCCCCGGGTCTCAAACTATTTCAATACCAAATTTCATCCAAATCGGTCCAGTAATTTTTAAGTTTCTTCGTTGCATACAAAAATACAAATCTTTCCTCTTTATAATATTAGTGTAGATGAATAACTTTGACTTTCACTCTGAGGACGAATGAAGAGTCACGTGGCGGAGATACAAACATAAAGATAAATGTGAATTAAAATGGACAAGATTATAAATGAGTATATTACGTAAAGCAGGCACATAAAAGTTGAACAGTACCTAATAAGATATAAATTGTCGTGGTATGGGCATGTCATGTACAGGTCTCGGTATAAGAATATAAGAACCATACCAATTCTTTTTTAAAGTCATTACGTCAACTTAGGGGAAAATGCGCCAGCACAGCAGTATGACACCACCCATGCCGATATCGATCGTTAACTTAATAGTAAAGATAAAAGTTTACCAAAATGTGTATAGTGTTTGTGAGTTTTGTTGTTGAGATATAGAACCATAGCCCTGTAACTGAGATAAGGGCAAGAGAAAACGATGGCGTTGGGAAGTACGTCATTACCAATAACGTCCACCGAAGGACAGAAGCCTTCCCTAAATAGGGTGCATTTGCCTTCATGGCAGTTCTTCAGAAAGCCTTTGGTATTTTACACATCGGCGGCGCCTCTTAATACAGCCACGATAAGGTATGGGAGAGAGGGGTGGGTATAATTTTAACCCGGCATCCAACTGCAGGTGAGTACTGTACTAGCCTGATCGTGCTGAACATAGCTTGGCAAGCTTCTTGAGGATCGCAGTGTGAGATATCAGTTCCTCAGAAAGCGCTACTGCCTACCTTTTGATGTGTTACACTTAGTCTTCTGGATGTGGGATGACATTCTAGCCCGGCACCCCACAGTCGACATTATATTTTTTTTAATCTAACATTATAAGTTTTATTATAACAGGTGAGTACAGGTGGGTGAATATACATAAACCTTCGAAGAAATACATGAATTCAATTCTATAGACATATTTATATACAGTAAAAACATTTAAAAAAATACTAAGCGTAATAAAATTGCTTATACGATACACCATGCACACTTACTCTCTCCCACACACAAACATACATTTTTGTATATTTATACTTAAGCCAGTGTTTAGGTATTTTTGTTGGAAGTATTACCATATACTGTTAAGGGACTGCCTTGTTATAATAAGAAACCTATAAAAAGTAAGTCTTTTTTGGCTGTAGGTCACAGATACAAATTTTGAACTTTGTTAATTAAGAGCCGTCCGTATACTTAGAAATAAATAAAATTATAAATTATCGATGACACACACAATATTGCATCACCATTGCTTGCCAGCCCTAAAAACTCGACTCATACGACACGCAATGATAATAAAATGTAAACAAAGCCTCACCTTTTCTTTTAAATTTACTTCATTAGACACGATCAGCACATTATATACATGGACAGTCACGACGCCCACTTTGTGTACTGAAGCACCGCAGGCACCCGGCAGGAGGCGACGCGCGTGGGACGGAATCATAATGTGGATTTGATGATTAACTTTAGCATAATTATGGTGCCTTGTCACTATTGTTTTTGTTTTATAATGGGAGATGGCTCTCAAGCAAATTTGGCCAGAACACAATTAATATGTTACAAATTATTAGAGTACAAAAAATTATTATGCTCTAATAATTTGTAAATATGATTTTCGCTCAGCACGTGATAGTGCTTATAATCACATTTAGACATATAGAAGGGTAGCGACATCATTACTGGAGTTACTAAGGCACTTCTTTCTATCAAGTGAAGTCTAGTAGGTACATAGACTGATTGATGGACGTAAATAAAATAATAAAATTATAGCACATGTGTTCAATCCATTTTATCGAATTGAACATATATAATTATAAATTTATAATGTCTTATCTTTAGTCGAGTGATTAGTAGCACATCACTATAATGTACTCACAACACTAGCGATAAGTAATTTTTTTTCTCTTCCATTTTGTACGCTGTTCTATATAGCAGTCGTAACTATTGTAAAATTGAAATAAATAGTAATTGCTGTTCAAAAGTATTCTTGGCCTTTTTTATCCTACAGGCCATTGTGGTCCTTCAAGTTTTAAAAAACCAGTGTCAGTGTTTTCTACGATATTACGTGTTTTTAGCGACTTGCTATATCTTGTCGTTGAACCCACGCCATCTTCGGTCGGCGTTGGCGCCGCGCCGGTGCCGGAACATCAAGAAAACATTTTCTCGCATATTTCGCGCTATACGCGAGTTGCGGGAAGTCTATTTCGGCGCAATATCGTAGAGTCTACAGTGTATGGTCAAAATTACATACTATATTTTGAGGTTCAAATTCATTGCATTTTCCTTAATTCAGCTTTAAAGTCTGTCATTGGCCATAGACACAGAATTGATCCTCAACGTCAAGTCAAAGGATTGTCACTCAAGGATTTAAAGAAGAAGAAGAAGATCGTATGTAAACAAAGGTGGAGGCGATATAATTTTGCGTTTCTTAATCAACATTTACAAAGATCACAATAATAAAAGTGTCTGCTGTTAGTCCTTAAAATTGTGCTTGTGTTTTGTGCGGTAAAGTGTTCCTGCGTATGCGCTATCGCACTAGTTCGATATACCTAGTGCGACTGTGTTGTAGTGTTCAGAAATTTCACAATGCCCACTTCAGAGCACGAACTGAAGCGCCTACGCGCCCAGCGAGGACAATGTAAATCTACTATTACCAGAATCGAAAACTTTATTAGCGATCCCATCAACCTAGCTTCGTCCACAATTGATACCTTAGAGGCGCGTCGTGAAAAACTTCAAAGCACTTTAAAAGTTTATGAAAGTGTGCATTTAGACATTCTCAACCTGGATGATAAAGATCTAGAGGAAGTAGGTGTCATTGAAGAAAAATATTTTTACGTGCTAGGAAAAATTAATGCTGCTTTACGGCAATTAACAAATAAAGTTGAGTCAGAAAAGCATTCTATATCCACTTGTAAACTACCTAGTATTGACCTTTCATCCTATGATGGTAAGGATTTGACTAAATTTAAACCTTTTATGGATCTGTTTAAGGCTGTGATAGACAACAACAAAGCTTTGTCAAATGTTCAAAAGTTATTTTACCTACGTAAATATTTATTTGGTGATGCATTATCTGTAATATTAAATTTACCACTTGTCAATGAGTCATACCCAGAAGCTATCCTATTGTTGGAACAGAGATTTGACAACCCATTACGCATGGTATCTAACCATATAAGCTTTCTTTTGGATATTCCCCAGATGCAAAAGGGTACAGCAGCTTGTATTAGATCATTTGTCTCCGATGTTCGTCAACAACTTCATGCTTTAAAGAACCTTGAGCAGCCTGTTGAAAGTTGGGATATGCTCTTGATATCAATACTATCTAGGAAGCTTGATAGCTATACAAATCGTGCTTACCATCTTGACCGCTCTTCTAATGATTTACCAACTATTAATGACTTTTTATCCTTTCTAGAAAAAAGAGCAATTGCATTAGAAGATAGCTCTTCACCAAAAAATACCTCCTATGAAGGTAAGCCAAAATCATATTTCAATAATTCAAAGGTTTCCTATCTTGCTACCAAATCCAATTCAAAACCAAATTGTTTATTTTGTAGTCATGAGCACCCTATTTACTCATGCCCAAAATTTAAAATGTCTCCATCTGCTATAAGGCTTAAATTTATAACTGACAATAAATTATGCAACATATGTTTGAGAGTGCACTCGGACTCATGTAAGTATTCATTTAAATGTAAAGTTTGTAAAAGTAACCATAATACACTTTTGCATCAGGAAGAGCCAAAAGAAGTGCCAGTCAATACTGCGCTTCATTCAAATATTTCCTCCAATACCAATGTATTGTTACCAACTATAGCGGTAAAGCTTATTGACAAAAATGGTCATGATATTTATGTAAAAGCCCTCTTAGACAGTGGCAGCCAAGCTTCTCTTGTCAAAAGGTCACTTGTAGACCAACTTGATTTGATTCCTATGACTCAAAAAACAAGTATCATTGGACTTGGCAACTGTAACAATGAAGCTAATAATTTTGTTAACATTTTGTTATCCTCATCATATAATAATATAACACATAGTGTCAAATTTCATATTATAAATTCAATTACAGCAAAATTACCTCAAAATTATATAAATATTTCAAATTTAGTACTTCCTGAGAATATAAAGCTAGCTGATGTGAATTTCAATATGCCTTCTGATATTTCAATGTTGCTGGGTACAGACTTTTATTTTAATATTTTACTAGATGGAAATATGAAGTTAAACAATGGTTTTGTCCTACAAAATACTTTGTATGGTTATGTTGTTGCCGGCTCAGTTCAATGTTCACCTAAGGACTATGTTTCCAATATTAATTTAGTGTCTAATTTTGCGACAGAGCAGGAACAACATATCAATATTGAAGAAATTATGGAAAAATTTTGGCTGTCAGAAAAAATACCTGAAGTGAAAAATAGTCAAACAATGCAATTTCAAAAAGCTGAAGAATGTTTTGTAAATTCAGTCAAGTATGAGAATAACCAATTTTCAGTTGATATTCCATTAGTTGCCCCATTAGAGCAGTTGCAAATGGGTGACTCATTTTCACTTGCACTTCAAAGGTTCCATACATTAGAAAAGAAGTTTAAATCAGATACTGTATACTTTGAAAAATATAAAGCCTTTATTGATGAGTATGTGCGACTCGGACATGCCAAAACTGTTGATATTGCCAAGTATGATGTCTATAATGACCCCGTATATTTTCTTCCACATCATGCTGTGCTAAATGATAGTAGTAAGACTACCAAACTGCGTGTAGTATTCTCAGGTAATATGAAATCTAGAAATGGTCATTCTATAAATGACGTCATGTTAAATGGACCTATAGTCCAAAGTGAATTATTTGACATACTTACATTTTTCCGTACCTATAAGTACACACTCATGTGTGATATTGAAAAAATGTTCAGGATGTGTTTCATAAATGAAAAATTCAGGCCCTTACAAAACATTTTATGGCGAGATAATGTTGGTCAGCCCATAAAGTGCTTACAGCTTCAAACAGTAACTTATGGACTTAAAGCCTCAACATTCTTGAGTTCAAGATGCCTCATTGAGTTATCCGATATGTATGAAGATAAATACCCACTGGCCTCAGAGGCGATCCGGTTCCATACCTATGTTGATGATGTAATCTGTGGTGCTGACTCTGTCGATCAGCTGGAGAACCTGAAAAATGAGTTATTAAATTTAATGAAACTGGGCAGCTTTAATTTGCACAAATGGTGCTCCAATAGCATTGAATCCCTTAGTGACATACCTGAAAATAAAAAATACTTTGATCAAATTGATTTAAACAAAGACAATATTATAAAAACATTAGGTCTAAAATATAATGTACTTACCGATTCTTTTCTTTTCCAATGTCCCGTAACTGATGAAAAACACCTGCAAACTAAAAGAAAAATTTTAAGTTTTATTGGTAAAATGTTTGACCCTCTTGGATTGATTGGGCCAATAGTGGTCAAAGCCAAATTATTCATGCAACAATTATGGAACTTAAAAATCGATTGGGACTCTACATTGCCTTCAAGCTATTTGAAAAACTGGCAAGAATTTTTAAATTGTCTTAATAAAATGGATAAAATTCATGTTTCAAGAAATGTCATAAATGGTGATGTTCAGACAATAGAGCTCATTGGATATTGTGACTCTTCGTTCAGTGCCCTAGGCTGTGCTTTATACTTAAGAGTTTTACATAGTAATGGTAAAGTCAATACTAACCTTTTGTGTTCAAAATCTCGTGTAGCACCATTAAATAAGTCAATCACCATCCCCAATTTAGAACTTAATGCGGCACTTCTTCTTGCTGAACTAGCTTCAAGAGTACATAAATTTATAAAATCAAAATATCCTACCATAAGGGTTGTACTATACAGTGACTCACAAATTGTTCTCTGTTGGTTAAAGTCAAGTAAGCCAAAAGGAGTTTATGTTTCAAACAGAGTACAAAAAATTAATTCTTTGACTAAAGGCTTTGACTGGTCTTATGTAAAAAGTGAAGATAACCCAGCTGACATTCTTTCCCGGGGTATTGCTCCACACAAATTGCAAGATCACCAGCTGTGGTGGCATGGACCAGCCTACCTTTCTAACAAAGACTTTCAGCATGAGTTTCCAAACTTTGATTCAATTAAAACTTTATTTCCTATTGCTCACATGAATAATTCTGAAGTTATTGATGTAGAAGCAAATAATGTATGCAATACCATACAGGAAGATTCACAAAATGATATTTTTAATAAATATTCAGACTTGAATAAATTAATTAGAATAACATCATTGATCTTAAGATTCAAAAACAATAGTCAGAATCCTAAAGCTAAAATTGTAGGTGCTATATCACCTAAAGAGTTACAAAATGCATTACTTGTAGTAATAAAGTTCAGTCAACAATCAAAACTTGCAAAAGAATTTCAATTGATAGCTTCAAATAAACCTATTAAGTCAAGCTTAAGTAATTTAAATTTATTCATTGATTTTAGAAATTCTATTCGTGTTGGTGGTCGTTTAAATAATGCTACCAACATGACATATGATAAAAAGCACCCCATCCTTTTGCCAAAGTCATGCCATTTAGTTCATATGCTTATACAAAGAGAACACTTGAGACTTTTACATGCAGGTCCAAAACTAATATTGAGCTCTTTATCCCAAAAGTTCTGGTTGATTGGTGGTATTAGAGAAGTGAAAAAGGTACTTCATAAATGCATCAAATGTTTCCGTGCCAAAGCCACAGCTGCTAAGCAACTTATGGGTTCGTTACCAACAGATCGAGTCACAGCTTACAGACCATTTGAAATAACTGGAATTGACTTTTGTGGTCATTTTGATGTTAAAGTAGCACGAGTTCGAAAACCCCTTATTACCAAGGCTTACATTGCAGTCTTTGTTTGTTTTAGTACGAAGTCTCTACACCTGGAATTATTGAGTGATTTGACTACTCAAACATTTTTGGCATGTCTGCAGCGCTTTATATCAAGACGTAGTATACCTAGTAAAATTTATTGTGACAATGCAAAAACTTTTAAAGGTGCATCTAACTGTTTAAAAGAATTACCTAATCTTCTCATGTCTCAGGCAAATAGAGACTCTGTTGAACAATTTTGTTCAAATAAATTAATACAATTTAAATTTATACCCACTTACTCTCCGGAATTTGGTGGTCTTTGGGAAGCTGGAGTTAAGAGTGTGAAGACCTTTTTGAAAAAGATTAACTTTTGAAGAACTTTATACAGTGATCACCCAAATTGAGGGGATATTAAATTCAAGACCATTACTTCCTATGAGTGGTGATATAGGTGACTTCACATACTTGACTCCAGGTCATTTTCTGACTGGTGTACCCATTACTAGTTATCCTGAAGTAGACCTTACAGAAACTAATGAAAGCAGGCTTAGGCTGTGGAATGTTTGTACCAAATTAAAACAACAGTTCTGGAAGGTCTGGTCCAGGGACTACTTAACACAGTTGCAAAATAGACCTAAATGGAAAAATGCTCATGTTAATCTCAAAGAGGGAGATTTAGTTATTGTTAAATATGACAATGTACCTCCATTTAATTGGCCAATGGCCCGTATAGTAAAAACCTTTCCGGGTACTGATAATAAAGTTAGAGTTGCTGAGATAAAGATGTCTAATAATAAAACATATTTGCGTTCTTATAATAAATTATGTCCATTGCCTTTAACTTAAAAAATAAATTACTAAAATTCTGTATGCTTCTTAAATTTTCAAACTTCAATATTTTTTATTATTGCATCTTTGTCGAGGCCCCAACTATGTTCAATCCATTTTATCGAATTGAACATATATAATTATAAATTTATAATGTCTTATCTTTAGTCGAGTGATTAGTAGCACATCACTATAATGTACTCACAACACTAGCGATAAGTAATTTTTTTTCTCTTCCATTTTGTACGCTGTTCTATATAGCAGTCGTAACTATTGTAAAATTGAAATAAATAGTAATTGCTGTTCAAAAGTATTCTTGGCCTTTTTTATCCTACAACATGTAAAGAACAGAACATCCCTTCGACTCACATGTTTCCAGCCTGGTGGTCGTCTCAAGAATGCCCCGCCCTTAACTTCTCGTCAACAGTCAACACTCGTTTTAGCGGGAAATCACCCGGCCAATCACAGAGTGTGTTGTATGTTTAATCCCGTCAAAATGATGGCGCCACTATCGGATCGGTGTTGCCATTACCACATCCGCTAACTGACTAGTATTAAATATTTTTGCTGTCCAATAATACCATAATACCGAATGAAAACATAACACACAAAATAATAAAATTATAGAATATGTTCCGGGGGCCAAGTGGTTTAGGCAACGGACGTGAAATCTGGGGCTGTGAGTGCGATTCCCGTTTGCGATAAAAACCTTGTAATCTTATCATTTGTAAAAGTGATTATTGCTTGGCAAGAGACAGTGCTTATATTATTAAAAAACATAATCAGGTGCTGGGGAGACAGATTGCCAACTGGAATTCCCCATAATTTTTCCTTTAGTCGATTTGTAATTTTGTAGAAATAAAATGGGCAAATAAATTACCGAATACATTAATTTACTAAATCTCTCTCTATAGTAAGTTAATTTTGATATCATTAGTTAATTATTTAAGTATATTTTTTGTTTTCAAGGTCCTTCTTAATAATATTTTAAATACCTTGGTATTTAACATACGAGTATTTTTATAACTTTTTTCACATAAATGTGTAAGCGATATTGTTATTGCTCACACTTTGTAATTATGTTGTGACTATACGTGAAAACCTATAATTATCTTTCTGTTACTATTAGTGTTATATACATAAGTACAGTAAGCAGCTGTTGGTTTTCCCTGAAATAAATAAATACACCATATTTTTTTACACTCTTTGGCCACTGTCACTTATTGGTAAATTATTAATGGTCAAGAATGCATTGTGAATGGGAGTCTATTCACCATGCATTCTTGACTGGCTCTTAACAGTACCAAAACACCGTTACTTAATAAAATTGGCAATATATTTTATACTTGTGGGTGGTAACTAGCCAGGCGAGCTTTCTTAAAATTCTCTACCACCATTAGGTAAAGATTAAGATCGCGGCAATTTTGCCATTGCCAATGGGCCGGGATCCGAACTGGTGACCATCTGATCTGCAGTTAGCACTCACAACCACAGTGCTGTCTCTTCAATAATTATAGTAAGCCATAGAGTACTGACTAAAGCGTCTTACTGCTTCAAGTTAACTGTGACCGATATGCATATTATGTCACAGTTAAATACGCGCATACTAAAAGCAATTGTTGTAGTTTAGACAAGTATGTTAGTTGAATTTTGTATTCATATCTCAAGCCAGATAAATAGATTTGTATATAAAAACTATCGGCCCGCTCCGGCTTCGCACGGGTAATTGCGGCTATAAATTGAGATGTAAGCTATCCTATCTTTCAATTTGGATCAAATTGCACACGGTGTGTAAATCAAATTTAAAATCAATTCACTAGTTTAGGTGTCCATCGCGGACAAACAACGTGACACGTAATTTTTATATATATACCTACGGATATAAAATAAACGCTATAAAGTCGACGTATAATATAGTCTAATATATAAAATTCTCGTGTCACAGCGTTTGTAACAAAACTCCTCTGAAACGGCTTGACCGATTCCTATTAAATTTTGTGAGTATATATAGTAGGTCTGAGAATAGGACGTAAACTATTTTTCAAATAAGGGGGCATCCATAAATTACGTGAGGTGTTTTTTTAAATTTTCTGTCCCTCCCTCCCCCGTTGGTGAGATGTCGTGAGACTTTGTTCAACCCCCTCCCCCATCCCCCAATCTCACGTGAGATTTTTCAGAATGTGGGTTTCTTACGTAAACGCGTTGGGTTGTTATTGTAGAAAGAAAAATTAAGCTCTATGCTAAGAATACAAAAAGAGTATACAAACCAGGTATTCATTAAAAACTTAATACGATACCGGTCCGCTTCAAATTCAAGTGCTTTGAAGTGGTTGTGCTCGTCACGGGCGTGCGGCAATCGATACTTGTTTTTTGTGCCCGTGGCAGGAAGCTCGCTCAAGATTAAATCTTGAGCATGTGCATACAATTTGGATTGAATGGACCAAAATAGTATATATTTTTTTTGTTTCGATCAGAACAAAAATTGCGTGATATTCGTCGAGACCCTCCCTCCCCTAACGTGAGATTATATGAGATTTGACTCGACCCCCTTCCCCCCTAAATCATCTCACGTATTTTATGGACACCCCCTAAGTATATAAAAATATTTTTTGATTTTTATTTGCCTATATTATGGCAAAACAACGTTTGTCTGGTCAACTACTATAATATATATTTAAATTTATATATTGTTAAATGTATGACCGACCATTCACAACTTAATATTATCAAATATTGAACTTAATAAAAAAAAATAGTGACAATTCCGCCTTATTTTCTTACTAGCTTTCCGGCCGCGGCTACGCCCGCGCCTTTTCTGTTATCTTGCTAAACCATTAACCTCTTTTTGCGCAGTTGGGTAAAAACTAACCAAGTGCTTTACCGGGTCTCAAACTATTTCTATACCAAATATTCTTCATAAAAACATATCTTTCCTCTTTATAATATTAGTATAGACTAAGCTAAGACGTCATTTTACGCTACTTAACCCAACCGAAACAATTTTTAACGCGTCACGATTCTACACGTAGCTTCATCAATGTGTTGTTGACTCTATGAGCACACGATCGAGAAGGAGCCACGTCATTTTACTGCTACGCAATGTGGAATCGGTGCAATATTATGTTTTTTCTAACCACCAAATGAATACCCGTGGTTTTAGCTCCGATTTTATGGCCGGCCATCAAACCTGACGCTATCAGCACGTAAACCAATTTGTGCATATCATAGTCTAATTTTATTTATAGCTGATAGACTAGCCTTTGACCAATACCTGACCTGATGGTAAGTGGTCCAAGCTGTGATTCAGGCTCACCTACAATTAGACAGCTGCCGGGACACATCGTTAGGTGCATGGCCATAGAATTTCCTCTTGAAGGTGGTAGCTAGCCAGGCGGGCCTACCACCAATCTATAACGACTGGCATCCTATGATAATAACCTACACCGACGGCTTAACATGTCCTCCGAAGCACGTTCACGCTCAGTAGTATAATATCACTAGCGGTCACCCATCCAACTCATGACCGCGGCGGACGTTGCTTAACTTAGCTAATCGGTTAAGAACGGCTAAGCAAACTTCGCTACGAGCGCATCTAACTACAAACAGAGCACATAATACCACAACAGATATAAGGGCCGGAACGGTTATTGGTTTCACTTTCATTACTAAGTCGCTTACGACGCGACGACCATGACGAGTCGATGACCTACGGCTCGCCGGCTATTAACGGCATTGTTTATAACACCGGTCTCTGACTTATACAATACTACATACGCCCCGAGGTTTCAACCACGTAGTGATGGATACAAAAAAAAACAGTAATAAAGATTTAAGATGTAATGTAACGGACAGGCGTGCCGCTTACCATCAGGCGGGTGATGTCCATCTCGTCATGGAATTTTACAAATGAATCGAGCAGTGAGTAATGAAAACACTTTGACCGTGAAATGGTTGGCAAAACATCCATACATCAAATATAATAATATTTTGCCTAATATGTACACAAAAAATGTCATATGTACACAAATAATAAGGTAGTGGAGGAAATGTTAAAACGGACCCCCGGGGTCAGTGGCGGGTCCATCGGGGACCTAGCATACACTATAAGCACACTAATGTAAATTAATAAGCATGTAAGACATGACACACATTAATGTATGTATTGAATAAGCATGTTTGTATTATATTGAATTAGCATAGACATAATAAAAATGTGGCGAAAAAAAAAAAAAAAAAAAAAATTGGACTGTCTTTTCTTTTTAAGATACAATAAATAACATCGTAGTTGTAAGTCTAAATGTGATGTATGGAGTAGGATATTTAAAACAAAATGTCATCAGATAAAAACAAATTAAATATAAAAATGGCACGGACCTGTGAGACCACGAGTCTGTGGAGAAATGAAGTTTCAATATAAAAAAATCAAAAAAAATATCATAGGAAGAAGAGTTGACCTTCATAGTGCCTTAAAATCCGGAAATCGCAGTCTTCAATCATTTGTCTGGAAGAGATCGCTCAGAGCGATTAGAGCGCCTATTGTATAACACCCGTCTTGTGAATCACCGTATCGATTGCACCGAGACTGCCGACCCGATACGTCTGCGGTTACCATTACGGACGTAGTATGCCTTTATCTATACTAATACTAGCGGCCCGCCCCGGCTTCGCACGGGTACGCACTATAAATTGAGATGTAAGCTATCCTATCTTTCAATTTGAATCAAATTGCACACGGTGTGCAAATCAAATTTAAAATCCGTTCAGTAGTTTAGGGAGTCCATCGCGGACAAACAACGTGACACGTAATTTTTATATATAAAGATTATAAAGAGGAAAGATTTGTATTTTTGTATGCACCAAATAAACTAAAAAACTACTGGACCGATTTGGATAAAATTTGGCATGGAAATAGTTTGAGACCCGGGAAAGTACATAGGCTAGTTTTTATCCATTTGCGCAAAAAGAGGTTAATGTGTTAGTGCGATGACCGACATACGGGCGGGCGGAGGCGCCGCCAGAGAGCTAGTACTGTAATATATTGTAATTGCAATTAATATTTGTAACTCTTTCACATCACTGTGTTCCGGTTTGAAGGGCATGGGTGCCGGTGACATTACAGGCACGTGTGAGTTAACAATTGTATTTCTGAGGGTGATGGGCGCAGTGACATGTGACGAACTGCACCTGTTAAGTATAGACAGTGGTTACCGCTTAAAAATGACCACCTGGTGGCAATTTTTAAACGACTTCAGAAAGGAGGTGGTTTTAATGTTTTTATTTTTAAAGTTTTTTTTGTGTGTTGCCTCATAATTCTTTACGAGGTGTAACCACTTTATTATGTTTTTTTTTTTAATTCGAAGGCTGGTGCTTATCATGTGTTCCCATTTGTATTTGATTGAGATCTGACGATGAAAATGAATGAAGATGTAAAAATAAGCCACGTGCTAGTTCAGTTAAAAAATAACATAACTGTCAACTTCTATTTCATTCTAACTTATTATTAAACGGCTAGGACCCGCGTTATATTTACCGGAAAGATTCCGACCAGTTTCGGACTGTTTTGAAGTCCTTCGTCTGGGAGTTACGATTGCGCGAAGCGACGAGCACGGGCCTCAGCGCGTAACTGACGTTGCGATGGCGCTGTCTGCTCCGGCTCAGCCGCATTTGTCAAGTCACCGTCAGAACTGTCACTTGTCTCACTGTCATTGTCACTGTTATTGATAAAATAGGGCTGATGACACACTACACTAACTGTATCAGTCTCACGATCTAGGCGCACAATATTAGAGTCACAGATGTTCAGAACAGTTTTCCATGCCGGCGGTATGTTCCACCCACAATCCCGGTTGAAGTTGGGATGACGACATATTTCGATAGCTTCTCGCACCTTACGCGGGACGAAGAACTTTTCCCGCGCAAGAACGGACGCTTTATCGAAACGCACAAAATGACAGGAACCCGGGACGTGAGCGTGTTCTGCAACTGCCGATCTTACAGTGTCCATGTTTTTCACACTCCTTATATGTTCAGTGAGCCTAGTTGCAATATTCCGTTGCGTCTCGCTTCGCGCAATCGTAACTCCCAGACGAAGGACTTCAAAACAGTCCGAAACTGGTCGGAATCTTTCCGGTAAATATAACGCGGGTCCTAGCCGTTTAATAATAAGTTAATATGGATAAAACTCGCGATAGTTTTCAAAGTGAAGTTCTATTTCATTCATTCTGTAAAACTCACGTCACAATTCGTCTCACTAAAATAACTAAATATTTCTTTAAAAATAATCAAAATTTTCTATTTATAAATACCACAAACATCTAATAAAATATTTTAAGAGTCTTTAAACCCAGATTTTAAGATGCGTATCGCACGCGATCGTATCGTTCGGTTTATATATAAACTATTACATATTCTGTGTCAAAACGTTCCTACAAACTATTACTTACTCTGTGAACAACGTTCATACAAACTGTTAATCAATCTGTGCACAATTTTCATAAACTATAACAAACTATAAACTAATCTGTAATGACATAACAAGAGCTATTTAATCTGTGTTATTAGATGAGTAAACTTTCGATTTCTAATGGACGGACAGGTTTTTTTATTTACATAATGTTTGATAATATTTATTTTAAAGGTTCTCAATTCGTCTGTATTTTTTTTAATATTTGTTACCTCAGAACTTTTGAGTGGGTAAACCGATTTTGATCATTCTTTTTTATTTGAAAGCTGATGCTTGTCGTTTGGTCCCGTTTAAATTTCATCAAAATCGGTCAAGCCGTTTTTAAGTTACTCTTCAATATCTGAACAATATTTTCCTATCTTGATGATAATTATAGTCGTTGACAATGAATGACAATCGATCCCGTAAGTAAGTATTGAGGTTCACTAAAAAGATATTTTTTTTACCAAAAAATGGAACCGACTTCAACCCTCAAAAGTGTCAAATAACTTGTCGAAGTCAGTACCATGCGCACATTATTGCGATAATAGGTACGTTTGAACTATCATGGTAACTACTTCAACAAGTTATTTGTCACTTTTGGGTGTTGAAGTCGGTTCCATTTATTGGTTAAAAACTATTTTATATTAAGGTGATCACCGTAGTGAAACGCGCACTTTTGGAATCTTCTTTTACCGAAACTATTCGTTCAAAAAGTGCGAAAAAAATATATCATATTATTTAATTCTTTATTGAGTGAATTAGTTGATTAGTTTTTACTAAACATTATTAGTTCTTCTGTAATAAATTGTAATCGGCGACCCTTTTTAGACTGTTTTTTATTAATTTAAGAGGCATTATTGATGTAATCGCAACGTTTCTTTTTTTTTAAAATAGCTAATACTATACTCTAATGAACTACTTAACAACTTGTGTTGAAAACATTTTTTATGAATTTTTGGCACAAAATTGCGTGATCGCGAGAAGAAATCTCAACGAAAATCAGTCTGCCCGCAGCGCTCGGGCCGTTTGGACGTGGGATCTGTGCCGTTCGTTACGCCATCATTTTTGTGCATTTATTTTACGAAATATACAATATTTTTTTACCATACGTTAATTTGCAAGTCATAAATTATTGAAACTCAAGTAAAAAAAATATTGGATAAGTACTTTTCTTTATATTGATTTATAAAATCTTTCTAACAACGAGTTGTTTTTTTTTTTTTTTTTAGGGATATGCCTTTATTAAACAAAATACTATGAACTATATACAACACTACAGCTACTACAATAAAAGCATTTAGACACCTATAAGTCATGGCAGACTCATAGGACGAGTTGATTAAAGTTC
The DNA here is from genome assembly GCA_963854805.1 of Plagodis dolabraria. NCBI lineage: Eukaryota > Metazoa > Arthropoda > Insecta > Lepidoptera > Geometridae > Plagodis > Plagodis dolabraria. The sequence goes on along the minus strand of OY978468.1, from coordinate 16,955,313 downwards.
AGACACGGCATTGTTAGTTTCTATTTTAGTAGGTATCTAGATTTTTAACCCTTAGTAAAATATTTCATTTTGTTATTTATAAGCTACTGTACAATTAAACGAGAACTAATTTCTAATGCACTTAACACACTTTCCGAGACGACCAACTACTTTCGAGGAATTTAGATATTCAATCATTCAAATAAAGGGAAGTTATATATTTATTATAACTTTGACTTTAATAGTTACTTAGAAGGTAGTTAGTCGGATTGAAATTTGTGTTACTGTCTTCTTTCGTCCTACCTATAAAGACATGTGCCCGTAACTTTTGAACCGTAACTTCTGTAGATGTTATCAATAATTCTGTAGATTGTTTCAAAGGTGATGCTTGTCGTTTGGTCCCATTTTATATTTCATCATAATCGGTCAAGCCGTTTTTGAGTTACTCTAAAATACCTGAAAAATATTTACCTATCTTGATGATATAGTTGTTAAAAGATGATATAGTTGTGAATGATAATCGATCCCGTAAGTGGTAGGTAGGTAGTAAGGTGGCAAGGGTCACTAAAAAGTGTGAAAAAAAAATTTAAGCAAAAAAATGGAACCAACTTCAACACCCAAAAGTGTGAAATAACTTGTCGAAGTCGGTACCATACGCAAAGTTTTGTGATATTAGGTACTTTTTAACTGTCATGGTACCGACTTTAACAAGTTATTTCACACTTTTGGGTGTTGAAGTCGGTTCCATTTTTTTGCTAAAATTTTTTTTATTATAATTATTATTATAATAAGTGGGGTTCCTTAGGAAAAGTGACTAAGAACCCCGGTACGATTCTTCCCGTATAACTTTTAATGGCAGCAGTCGAATGAGACTTGTCAAAAACCGAAATGACGGATTCAAGATGGCAGGCAAAATTCAAGATGCCCTGATCCGGCTGAAAATAAACGCCCTGAGCAACCCAGATAGGGTTGCTTAGAGCGACGTTATTCGGAATTAAGAAATTATTTCTTATGATGTAATTTTTCAAGATGGCCGCCATACATAGATGTTTTGAAACCATTGGCTTAAATTGTTCAATGGGAAGGAGTCATGGGGAAAGAAAGTATTCTAAACCGAAAATAACAAAGTGATTTTCATGATATAGAAATAATGGGAAATCATAAAATGACGTCTGCCAAGTGAAGATAGATGACGTATCTCGTAAACAGTTACAGATAAGTAAAGAAGTTTTGAACAAATGTCATAGGGAATCGAGAGAGCACTCAAATGACACGCAACAAAAATCCAAAATAGCAGAATTCATACAAAGTGCTGAAGTGCGATCCCGCTGAAGTAAGGTTGAGCTTCAGTGTGGTCGGAGTACGTTATGGTGGCTATCTTGAATTACATCATTCTGGATTTGCCATTTTGCTCTTCTTATTTATCATATTGCATTTAGAGCACGGATGGTGCGTGAGTTCGAAGGGCGAGTGCAAGGTGAGGGTGCAGTCTAAGCCGAGCAGGAACTTGCAAGGCCGAAGGCTAAGAAGTTGGGAGTATTTTCCGTATTTCCAAATGTCAAAATCCAATTTCCAAATCTCCAATGTCTCCATGATGAATGGCCGCGATAACCGAAGCACCTACGAGTGGGGTTCTTTAACCAATGTGACTCAGAAACTTGGTGCGATTCTGCCTGTAGCACTTTTAGTAGCGGTAGGGTGAATCTTATATGGTGGTTTCATTAAGGTTATCTTTTGTATTGAACATTGCATTGGGATAATACTTCTATAAACATTTTGAACTTTTATTATATTATTATTTGTAGCTATGTTATTTCATACTGCATAAAAATAAATGACACACTGCCTGATAAACTTGTTAGCATATAAGTACATAACAAATAATTAAAAAGTTATGGTTACATAAGAAACGTAATTGTATATTTTTTTTAGATTTGTAATACAATGGGGAATAAACGAAAGTATAAAGTGCTCCATTAACGTCTTGTAGTAACACAAACTGTGAACGAGTTCTTGAGTTCAGTGAGTTATAAATCTCGTAAATAAACTTTAAAATTGCATAATGACTTTCTATAACTGAAATTATACCTATACATTACATTTATTCACCTATAGATTTATAGAAATATGATAAGGTAAAATTGTAAGTTTCTGTTTTAGAGTTGGTAAGTATATTACAGTAAGCCAAAACACAAATTATTTGACAGTTTTTTGTAAACAAGGTTATTTAAAATTAAATACACATTTTCACCATTTTCCCTTCAGTCTACACAATTCTTTCTGCTTACCAAAACACTGACACACTTTTTTCGCTTTTTCTACATGAGCGTTATCATACATAATAATAATAATGAATAATAATAATTTTATTTCAAAAAACGTTTAACATGTTGTTGAGCAGTAAGGAACACATAATGTATACATAGAACTATGAATAAGAACAACAAAACACATGTGTAGGTACAATGTAAGTCCTACAGGCACAAATATGCTCCAGGACGTTATCCGCACCAACCCGGTGGTTGGTTGAATGTCTTCTTTCATACCGCTTTCGTACCGCTTCATGAAATCGAACTACTTTTTTGAGCACAATACTGACTTTTGAACTAACACGGTACCAACTTTGACAAGTAATTTCACACTTATCAGGAACATAAGTCGGTTCCATTTTTGTTTTTAAAATGGATCTCATAATCTCTACTAACCACCAAACAATTAAAACTTTTACTTACAAATTATGTTGATATGGAAGATAGGCACCTTTCTAACAAAATTTCAAGAAGATCGGATCAGGCAATCGAGATAATGACTGAGAAATATACACTGCTCAGACCTCCACCGAGACCACGCTTCGCTTAGTCTATTAAATATTTCTATACTTACAAGCGATGATATTTTTTACCGTATAGGTTCGCAGTAACTGCAGATAAAATGTTGTTATGTACACTTCTGTTCTGCCGCTTCTAATAGCGCACGAAACTCTACAATTTTAGCGATGCTATCCGTGGTACGGCGACTAGTGCCGCCGTGCGACTGAATATTTTTATGAGTTGAAAGTTAACGCCTATTTCTTTTAGCTCCGCCCGAATTAGAAATTATTTTGACTACTGTCTTGCCCTTAATAAGCGTCATGTTGAATCTTCAACTGAATGTTCTGCCGAGCTCTTTGACCTTATTCCACGTAACCAATTTCACCATAGCACGTCTCGACACCGTTTCAATGCTCATCCCCACATTTTGCAGCCTTGGACGTCCCGCACCGTTCGTTTCAAGCGGTCCTTTGTGCCGCATACCGTTAAAATGTGGAACTACCTGCCTTATTCGGTGTTACCTCATAAATATGACATGTGTTTTATTTAAGATATAACATCAATCATCACATTAAAAAATTCGAAAAATATATGCTTCGAATTATCAGGTCCTTAACTACATTTACGACCTTGAGACAACGGATACTTTCTCTGTAGCGCTAAAGCTTCTCCAGTTAAAAAAATATATGTTAAACGAAATTTTTGTATGCTACCGTTAATCATGATGACACAAGCTCGAGGCCCGCCTGGTGTTAAGCGGTAACCTACCTATAAGTCCTATAACAGACACAGACCTGCGAACGCACCGTCGGACGGTGCAGCACGGTAACCAGCCTTACTGTTAATGTCCCGTTTCGTTATACGTGAACCTAAGAAAACTATGTTTGGCAGCACTCCAAGCTCAAGGGAGCACAAAGAGCACGAGCACAATAACCTAACAAGTCTATGATGGATGTTTCGCAAATCTACGGTAAAGTAATGAGCCGCGTCGTGATTCCGTGCAATGACGTAAATTTCCTTAATGGACGACCGCCGCAAAACGCTTTATACAAATTGTATAGACGCTTTCTCTTCAATTAGCTTTTGATTTGCATTATGGGGATAGAAGGCTGGCGATATGGCTAAACTATATTGCACAAGGAATCAATTTCCCGTGGGGTGGCGGGCTGGGATGTCATCCTGCATTGCTAGCTGTGGATGCCATATGAGGCGACTAAGGGTAAAATACTGGAAGGTGCTCTGCAGCGCATTCTGAGGAACGAAATCTTGAAGTGCGATCCCCAAGACGCCTGCCAAGCGTGGGAAATTGCGAAACCGCCCTTAATGCATGAGGCTGTGTTCGACAGTAGATAAACCGGCTGATGCAGTACAGATATCCTCCTGTGGGAAGTTGTAAGAAGTGACGAAGGAAAACATACCAGAAGAACGGCAGGGACGCTTTCTGAAGAGCTGCCATCTTAAATCAACAAAACGAATTAAACGACAAAAATGCTTGGACTAGTTCGCCTCTGTCAAGCTAGCGCCTGTCACCTACGAAATGTAAATAAATATTGTAATAATTTTACTATATATATATAGTACTAATAATATATATAAGTACTTACTATGTATATAGTATGTACTTAACACATGTTAAAAAACGTTTAAAATAATGGCCCCGAGTTTCTTGCCCGTTCTTCTCGCAGTGGCTCTATAATTTTTGTTTGCTGAACGTGGCAGAACAATGTAGTATATTTCAATATTAAAATTTGTAATTGACCTTCATAAGAGCGTCGTAGACGCCTAAATTGAATAAATGACTTTGACTTTGAATCGCGATCCCCAAGACGCCTTTAAAGCGCGTAGCGTACCTATATTGTAAATCCACCCTATTTGGGGAAGAGCTTTGTTCACAATGGACGTTATGGCTGTTGCGTCGTAATAATTATATATGTGCATAATATGTCGTGCCCTTTTTCCCACCAGAAGAACCCACCCACAAGAAGTAATGGAGGAGTAAGCACCCCACGAGGTCCTCTCTTATATGGCATCAAAGCATATCTGAAGAAATCTATTAAATTATAGACTTGGCAGCTACCAAGTCTTTCAGAGAAGACAGCGTGAAGATAGTTCTTATTGTTTCTTCAAAAACCACCATATCCTATATCTGTCAGTAAATTCATCGAAAACAAATCAAACTACCCTCAAAATAAACCAGCCCTAATCAACTAAAACTTCTCGGCATTCAAATTACCTCCCCGGAAACCCGAATGCGTTTTTAACTTCAATGTTTATGTGAGACTTTAAACCGCGCCCGCCGCGGCAAGTTTGCGTTCTGTTTTTGAGCTTCACTTACATTTTTTTACATATTTATTCGTGTTGTTGGCACTTTTGATAGCCTTGCTTCAGACGTTCAATACTTCAGCTAACAGTTACTAGTTGCGTCTAGGGTGCAAATCGAATTGTCTGCTGTCACGTGTCGTTCACCTGGCATATGAGGGTGTGTCAGTTCGGGACGTCACCAATGTTTTTTTTTTTTATTTCTGCTGCACTCATGCATAAACATGAGGGTTCGTACGAGTACGAGGTACTCCCTAAGCCTGCCACCATGACAGTTGTCACATTGTTTAGCAGTTAGAGCTAGCTAACTCTTAAGGCTAGTGCTCGTGGCGCCATACAAACGTAGTTTCGACATATTTTAAATACCAAGTATTAAAACACGGTGAAACTTTGCATACAAGTCTTTGAGCCTAATATATATGTTTCTGGTTAGCTACATTTCCGTAAAATTAAATATTTTCAAAAACAATTAGAAAAATCGTTTTGTATTGGAACTGTTATTTTGACATTTAGGGATAAAATAAATAATAAATCTAAAAACTGGCAAACCAGAAACACAGATATTAGGCTCAGCAATATGCATACAAAATTTCACCGAGTTGGAACACTTGGTATTAAAAATATAACGAAACTACGCTTGTATGACAAGCGCTCCGTACACTCTAAAGAACTACTAATATGTATGAAGCAACGTGTATTACTAATGGACAGAGAAAACCAGCACTGTGTGCGTCCTTTTATTCTGTGCTTTCGATAGATATTTTACCTGAGTGTAGTAGCTTCCGATTAGGGCATGCTATTCGGATATTCGAATATCCGTTGTATATAATTATCCGAATATCTTTGATGTTATTATTCGGATAAAACGGATAATTCGGATATTTATTTTCTAATTATTTTATGGGTTATTGTTAATTTTAATCATGCTTTTTACCATATGCCACACGAGAATTACTTTATTAAATGACTTTTTATTAATTAACTAATGAAGTTTGATTAATTATATTTATATGTCGTGTGATCGCTTAGTGAAGGCAACCTTTCTTTTGGAACATCGTAGATTTTTATTTATTTGTGCTTTAATCAAACATCATTATTAAGATGTGGGCACACTTTATGATAATGTATCTGAAATGACTGAAAAGTAAATAACATTCTATTCTATTCCTTTATTAAGCACGTTATAGACTTATAGAGATTTATAAAAAAATATATAATATTTTTTATATTAAAATTTGTTGTGTTTTGTTAAACGTATTTTGTTTTCTTTTAAAATTAATCTAATTCTTTTAAAGCTAACAAAAGAGCTAATTTATATCTGATTTGCTTTTGATTTTTAAGCGATAAGACTGAAATGAGTCAGTAAGTTACTAATTAATTAGTATATTCTGGAGCTTTTAATAGTGTTTTAATAAAATTTGTTTCATATTTTGGATATGATTCGTACTTGTTAAATTACATTAATACAATATTTTTAATACAACAAACACATGACTAAGCTGAAGATCGACGATGGCAGTATCATCTCATCAAAACCGGAGGTTCTGAAAGAGCTTGAGAGGTTTTATGGACAGCTATACACCTCGACACAAGAACCCATTTTCAGTGCAGCTCAGGACAAGAGAGCTAAACTGACCCGACACTATCAAGACATCAGTCTATACGAGATTAGAATGGCTCTCAAACAACTCAAACAACAATCAGAAGCGCTCATAGCCAGGTTTGCTTAGCCATTCTGAATCGATCAGCAAAGTTAAGCAACGTCCGCCGCGGTCATGACTTGGATGGGTGACCGCTGGTGACATTACTACTGAGCGCTTCCGTGCTTCGGAGGGCACGTTAAGCCGTCGGTCCCGGTTGTTGTCTTAGGACAGCAGTCGTTACAGCAAGGTGGTAGGGTACTTTGCAAATGCCCGTCTGGCTAGCTACCACCCTCAAGTTGAAAATCTGTCGCCAAGCATCTAACTGTGTGTTCCGGCAGCTATCCTTGAGAGCCAGTAACTCTAGGTTAGTCTGAACAAAATCCTCGACCACATCATCACTTACCATCAGGTGAGATAGTGGTCAAAGGCTAACCTATCAGGAATAAAAAGAAAAAAAAAAAACTTAAGAACAACAAGGCGCCAGGTGATGACGGAATCACGACAGAACTTCTGAGAGTGGGTGGAAAACCGGTACTCTCAGTGCTCTAGAAGTTATTTAATTCCGTCATCCTTGAAGGTAAACCGCCAGAAGCGAGGAGCAGAAGTGTAGTGGTACTGTTCTTAAAAAAGGTGACAAGACCTTGTTGAAAAACTACAGGCCCATTTCACTTCTGAGTCGTGTTTATAAGCTGTTCTCGAGAGTCATTACGAATCGCCTTGCTCGCAGGTTTGATGACTTCCAGCCTCCCGAAAAGGCTTTAGTACCATAGACCACATCCACACGCTGATTATACAGAAGACTGAGGAGTATAATCGGCCATTACGTTTAGCGTTTGTGGACTTTGAATAAGCCTTCGATTCAATCGAAACTTGGGCTTTAGTGCAGTCTCTTCAGCGATGCCAAATTGACTATAGGTACATCGAAGCTCTGAAGTGTTTGTATAGAAACGCCACCATGTCGATTCGACCACAGGACAAGAGCACAGAACCAATCCAACTGCAGCAAGTTGTGAGACAGGGAGACGTTATTTCTCCAAAACTGTTCACGAATGCGTTGGAGGACGTTTTTAAGCTCTTGAACTGGAAAGAATTCGGCATCAACATCTATGGCCAATACATCACTCACCTTCGTTTCGCCGATGACATAGTCATAACGGCAGAGTCGCTTGAGGAACTCAGTACAATGCTCAGCGACCTCAGTAGAGTTTCCCAGCGGGTGGGTCTTTCGGGTCGGTCTTTGGGCACCCGTAGCAGTAGTTGTTGGAAACGATACGCTCGAAGTTGTTGACCATTACATATACCTGGGACAGACAGTCCAGTTAGGTAGGTCCAACTTCGACAAAGAGGTCGCCTGGAGAATCCAACTCGGATGGGCAGCGTTCGGGAAGTTACTCTTCTCATCAAAGATCCCGCAGAGCCTGAAGACCAAAGTCTTCAACCAGTGTGAGTTGCCAGTGATGGCACCGAGCCGTGGTCCTGAACTTTGGCCCTTATGGACAAACTCAGAGTCACTCAACGAGCTATGGAGAGAGCTATGCTCGGAGTTTCTTGGCGCGATAAAATCCGTAACTTGGATATTACCCAAAGAACCAATTACCAAAGTCACCGACATAGCTTTCAGAATTAGCAAGTTGAAGTGGCAATGTTGGTAGGCCCCCCACTAGATGGACCGACGACATCGTAAAAGTCGCCAATGGTTACAAGCGGATAATAGCCGTTCTTTGTGGCGTTCTCTGGGTTCGCCTTTGTGCAACAGTGGACGTCTTCCGGCTGATGATGATGATATTTTAAGTATTTTGCTAAAACTTTGTAAATGTTAACAAAATACTATATTTTTCATATACTAAAATTAACTTTAAGTATACCAACTCCATACATTTGAAAATTAACAAAGTCAAATAAACGACGTCCTTAATATGCGAAAAGTTGCGTCTCCGGTAGCGCACCACTACTAAACAATAAAATTACAATAGTTTACTACAACAATTTTACACTCGAGACGGCAAAAAACTAAGTTTGCTTCAAAATTACAGTGTATAAATAACGATACAGTGATAAAAAAAACTTGATTAAACAGTATTGTTAGTTTGTTTTAAATCTTTATCATTAGTATCCGAAATATCCGTATTATCCGAAATATCCGAATAGTAAATTTGGTCGGATAATTGCATGCCCTATTTCCGATCCGAGGCGCGCCTTCGCTAAATGCCCTAAATTATCACCATCCTATAACGAATGCCATCTTAAGACAACAACCAGGCGCGACTCTAAAGCACGGCAGAGCTCAGTAGTATTATCACTGGCGGTCACGCATCCAAGTAATGACCGCAGCGGACGTTGCTTAACTTAGCTGATCGCCGATCGGTAAAATACAACTAGCAGTAGTTTTTTTTATTTTTAATAACAGTAGAACTCTTTTTCTTTCTTCGTCCGGAGAAGTACTGTCACAATATATAAATAGACCATATATTATTATATGGATAGGCCATAGGTTTTGTAGAGATTAATTAAAGTGGTTAGTTGAGGAAAGTTTTTATACTATTAATGATTTTTTAAACAAAGGCTCATGTCGCTTCTATGCATCGAAATGCGTTGTGGAGTTTAAGAAAATGACATTTACTTAGCCAAATTTGGGGCTCCATCTGCGCGTATGTCGGTTATCACGCCAAAACATTAACCTCTTTTTGCGCAGTTGGATAATAACTATCCTATGTTCTTCCCCGCATCTCAAACTATTTCTATAGCAAATTTAATCCAAATCGGTCCAGTAATTTTGGTGTGAAAGCGAGACAGACAGATAGATAGACAGACAGACAGTTACTTTCGCATTTATAATATTAGTATGGATTTTATAATATGATTTCATACACGTTTTTATTTAATGCATTGTATATATATAGACTAACAAAATGAATATTAATGTATGTATTCTGATTTCAATATTTGTACACCAGCGGACTGGTTGACAGTAGAGAACTAAATGTATTTTATCTTAAGAACTATTTGTACCTACTTTCAACTAATCAATATTTGTATTTAATATTAATATTAAGCCCCCAAACAGTAATATTTGCATTACTGTGTTCCGGTTTGAAGGAAATGACAGGCACATTAGACTTAACAACTTTATATCTCAGTGTGATGAGTGCAGTGCGGTTCAGCACTCATGATAAACTGCATCTGTTACAAGCAGAGGTTACCGCTGGACACCAGGCGGGCCTCGTGATTGTTTCACCACGATCGCAGCAAGCTCGGCTACGGCCGCTTCAAAACGACAAAAGCAATAAAGTAATACGACAACAGCCCAAAACCACCACATAAAACACACACAAATCGGGTCTACAAACCTGAGTAATTGGAGTACACACATATATTTTTCCTACCCCTTAAGGAGTTTATCTATACGGCCTTATAATTGCACACGAAAATAAGCAGTATTCCGCTAGAAATATGTCTCAAAATAGGGTAAGGAAACTGATATCGTGACTAGCATCGTCAAAACACGCGACAAAACCGCTCCTCAAGTTTGTAAAGGGTAAGTTTCAAGTTATTTCATGTTTGTGATAACTTGTAAAGATTCTTTTCAAACGGAAACTTGTGTTATTGTTTTTATCAACATTGAACAATAACAATTATGGATAATTTTGGGGTTCCGTAGCAAAACGAAACCAATGTTAAGACATACAACTTTTAAGCTCTTTGAAGCGCTCTTAGCGAAGTTTGCTTAACCGTTCTAAACCGATCAGCTAAGTTCAGCAACGTCCGCCGCGGTCATGAGTTGGATGGGTGACCGCTAGTGACATTACTACTGAGCGTGAACGTGCTTCGCAGGGCACGTTAAGACGTTGCGTTTCGGTTGTTGTCTTAGGATGGCATTCGTTATAGCATGGTGGTAGGTCATTTTGCGAATGCCCGCCTGACTAGCTACCACCCTCAAGTGTTCCGGCAGCTGTTCTTGAGCCAGTAATTCTAGGTTAGCCAGAACAACATCATCACTTAACATCAGGTGAGATAGTGATCAAAGGCTAACCTATCAGGCATAAAAGAAGGTTATCTGTGCTACAACGACGACATTTAGTACACTGAAAGATAATTATCAGAAGCAAAAGTAAAGTATACTAGCGGCCCGCCCCGGCTTCGCACGGGTAATTACGACTATAAATTGAGATGTAAGCTATCCTATCTTTCAATTTGGATCAAATTGCACACGGTGTGCAAATCAAATTCAGTTCAGTAGTTGAGGAGTCCATCGCGGACAAACAACGTGACGTGACACGTAATTTTATATATGTAAGTATGTATGTATATGGATGGGAGTATTTGATAAAAGGGTACTGATTAGAAGGATTCGTTGGGTGCTACCTGCGATGTTTTATCGATGCGTGCTATCCAGCATTTAAGTCATTTATGCATAATAATAACTATACAATATAAAGTTTACCATCCTCGTGCTTCATCTCATCGCTTACCAGTATGGTGAAACCCCCAGGAAAGGGGATTTATTGCCAAAATTGGCGTTTGTTGATAGCCTCATTAACTAAATATAGACAGCCAAAAAATAAGTCCCAAGAAGGACATATAGAATGCTTCATTGAAAGTGTAAAGAGGACGTTTTGGAATCAAGAAGTTCTGGATTCGAGTCATGATCAGACAAAATGTTCACTAGCAGTGCGTAGTCTGGAACTTTACCAATTTGATGGAAATAGTTTCGCGCCCTATTACAAGGCACTAAAAACATTTCTGACTAAACGCAGGTGCTTAGACACTATTCTACCCCTCCGGGGGTATACCGACTGACGTATCGATTTGTTTATGTAGATTGTAGATAATATAAATACATTTCTGTGTGAAAGCATTCAAAGCTTGTTTAGATCTTTTTTGTTTGAGCAAGACTGACTCATCGCATTAAATAGAAAGTGAAGGTCGAATGGCCGATTGATGAAGCTTTTCTTTATAAATATGGAGTATACAATCGATACTCAACACTATACTATTAGTAAAACGAAAAAAGTAGTTTAACTTCATAGAGAGGTACCTAATCGGCCAAGCCGTTCTTGAGTCACACTCCAATAACTGAAAAGATTTTTCTTATCTTGATGAAATGCCAATTAATGACAATCGATCTCGTAAGTAGCGAGTGGACACTAAAAATGGATGAAAATTTACCGAAAAATGAAACAGATTTCAATAAGCAAATGTCTGAAATAACTTGTCGAAGTGGCGCATGGCGGTACCATGCGCACAATATTGTGGTAATAGGTACTTTTGAACTATCATGGTACCGACTCCAACGAGTTATTTCACACTTTAAAGTGTTGAAGACGGTTCCTTTTTCGGTAAAAATTTTTTTTGAAGGTAATATTATATTAATAATCATAATATTTATTCGGAGTTCCTAATACATATACAAGGCGTCTCTCTTTATCGCATAGCCGCGCCCTGTACTAAAAAAGAGATAATGGGCAACTGTAGGATCCGACTAGAAAAAACTTTAAATCCCTAAATGCCTCCGCGGTCAGACTGCTTTACTGATTATACGTAATGTAAACATATATTGTAATAATTTTACTATATATATATATAGTATGTAACACATTGTTAAAAGAAGTTTAAAATAATGACCCCGAGTTTCTTGCCCATTCTTCTCGCAGTGGCTCTATACATTTTCTTTGCTGAACTTGGCAGTAGAATGTATAATATTTCAATATTAAAATTTGTAATTAACCTTCATAACAGCGTCGTAGACGCCTAAATTGTGTAAATGATTTTGAATTCGAGATTAGTGAGAACGCTCTTCAGCAACCGAGTCCGGCTGCAATCAATGGAAGCAAGTGGATTGACTAGGAGAACCTGTAAGCCTGTTAATTCACGTCCTTGTCCTTTCCACTGAGACTCGTTGGAATTATTTTTCCCATCAAGTATCTCGCAACGCAACAAACGAAAACACATAGTCGAATTGTGAGCATCCTCCGATTTGTTTATAAACTAGTTTATTTTGTGTACAACATTTAGTAATAGCGTGCTCAATGCTGGTTGCAGTCTATTTACACAGAATTTCGTTCACCATTAGCCCGTATTGGAGTTAAAGTATATTGTTAATTCCGCGGTGGTACATTTGCGTGCCGCACGCTATGTATCGACGAGCTAGTATATTGATACAGAACATATAAAATATTATCTATCTACACACATCCAGAGTGCCTAGGGATCATTTATATTTTAATAATATATTTAATAGGCAGTTATAGTAACTGCCATGTTAACTGTAAAATGATATGAATTTATAATCTATGTTTCTACCATTTACACTAATCACACAAGCACAGCGATTTGGCATGCTTAAAATCAGTTCATCAAAATCACTTTGAGTAATGGCCGCCCACGTTCTTTGTAACAAGTCAAAAAGCTGTTGTGGGGTATGCACGGCATCCATACTTGGCAGAGCTTGTCTTTGTAGCATATCCCATGCATGTTCAATGGGGTTGAGATCTGGCGATTGAGCAGGCCACGGCAGAACGTTGATGGGAGCATCAGCAAGAATGCGAGTTACGTATACGTTACGTAATAACGAATTACCCAAACGGCTTCACAAAGGGATGATCACTTCTGAAACAATACTCTCCGCATAAATCTGAGCATTGAGGTTGCCCCTGATCCAAATGAGAACTCGAAAACGCACTTGATCCCTAGCATCGAGAAACTAACCTAGTTTCTCGATGATCCATAGACACTTTTGATGCGTATATTGTTTAAACCTAGTAATGCTAGAAGATTATATAAGTGACTCAGTACTGACGATAGATATATAGTATAAGGATACAGGTATGTAAGGTGGATATTAGTATTGTTGATATATATCAACAACACTGCGGGGAGTGGTATGGAATCGATAAATGAATGTGTTCTACTCATGTTTAATTTTCACACACATAAAAATCAACACTATTGCCTAAGTTATGGCACGTACACACGAGAAGGATAGGAAGAGGTTCTCAAATCGACTGTTTTTTGTAAGTTTGTGACCCGATTACTCCGCCAATTATAAATTGATTTTGACATCGTTTTAAATAAAAAAGGAAGATACGGTACGCTCTAATATCACGACAATATTAATGTCGAGAAAATTTAACACAAGCATCAAATGCGCACAGCTACACTTCCATTGTATATAGTACGTTTTAATGAATGACAAAGGCAAAAAGACAAACATGCACTAGACGCGCATACGCACACTACTGAGATTCAAATCAGGAGACGTCGCTTGATTTGGAATTGAGGTGCTTGTTTGGTCCATGTTCGAGGTGCATTTGCCGTTTCTCTGTTTTTTAAGTTCAATTGATTTTGATGATTCTTTTTTGTTTGGTAGGTTATTTCAGAGTTGGTCCATATAAATTTCATCAACATTGGTTAAGTTTTTTGTATGTTACACTCAAATACTTTTTAATAACATAGTATGTTATTAAATCGCATACCACCAAAAAAAATAACAAAAAAATATCTTACCCTTCCCACACAATTGTCGTTTCGTCATATTTTAAATACCAACTGTTCAAACTCGGTGAAAATGTTTCAGCCTAAATATCTACGGTTCCGGTATGGCAGTCTTCCGTTACATTTTGTCTTTTATAAATTCGGATAATAGTTTTATAGACATAAAATCTACACTACTAATATTATAAAGAGGAAAGATTTGTATTTTTGTATGCAACGAACAAACTTAGAAACGATTTGGATGAAATTTGGTATGAAAATAGTTTGAGACACGGGAAAGGACATAGGATACTTTTTATCCAACTGCGTAAAAAGAGGTTAATGGTTTTGCGCGATAACCGAAATACGCGCGGGTGAAGCCGCGGCCAGAATGCTAGTAAATAATAAAACGCAACGAGCACTTCAAAACTAACTTTCCTCGCATGTAACTCCAAAAACGATATTAAACTAAATATAGCAGATGCTGGAGAAGCGAAGCAAATGGTCCATAACTGCAGATGCAGTCCCGATCGTCAACAATGGAACAAATGGGTCACGGTTCAGCTCTTGAACTTGACACATACATACGACGCGGCGCAATGTCACGATTGAACGTCTCATTTATAGTCATCCGCATCCGGTGCATCTCTCATACAACTCTATCGCCGCTGGATTCAAGTTGTGCTGCCAACTTCCGAAACATAATGGAAACTTCACAAGTTAAGGAGTTTTGTTTAATCTACCGCAAAAAAGGAGATGGTTCTATGTGGACCAAACGAGTAGGCTCACCTGGGTGATCACCGTCGCTCACTGACATCTTGTACGATATCTGATGTTTCAAGGCCGGCAACGCAACCACGTACCTTGATATTGCAATCTTTAAACGAAAATTTAAAAGAATATTAGCCCAATAATGTTACTATATCATTAATGAATTCATCATTGACAAGACTTCAATTTGTATTATTAATGACTTAAATAAAATTACTAATACAAATTTTGACATTTCTTTTCTGACATAATATAATTTTGATTTAATCGATATAACTAAAGACGAAATGTGACGATGAAAGATAAATTTTATAAAACAACCATACCTACATAATTCTATTTTTTGACTTAATTTTAACGCATTGACATTAGTATTTTGATATATTGATTTTAATTATTTCAATTTGTTTGTAATTAATAATAGCTTTCAAAATAAATAGACATAGGGCCTGTTTCAGAACGTTCGAGTAAGTTCCGGTTTTACTACCCAGAACATATTTAATAAATAAATCACTATCTTTGCGTTTCACAGTCATCGATTTAGCCGATTTTAGCCTATCCATCGGTTAAAGCTTGGAACGCGCTGCATGTCAACTGTCATTTTTATCATTCAGTTATTTTATGTGTTGCACAGCAACCCGAAACTTTATTAGGACATTCTGAAACGGGCCCTTAGATTCTTTTTTTTTAATTTGTACGCCATATTTGGCAAGGACCATGAGTTTCGAAATGTAAGTTACTGAACCACCTAGTATGCTATTGTATGATATTGTATTGTTCACCGTGTTCTAACAAATAAATTATTTGAACTTACTTCCTCTACCGTGCATGTACATAAAAGACATTTGTGTCTTCACTAAACAACATCCTGATTTATTTATGAAACGTGGTGATGTTTTTACACGTCAAAAAAGGACAAAGTTCTCCAATCTATTATATGAACCACGTGCTAAGAAGGACTTATATAAAAAAAATATTTACAATATGTGTTTATCTATTTATAACTGTCTACCTAACGACATCAAAATATTGGATGGTAACCAATTTAAAAGATCTTTGACTCACTGGCTTCTTATAAACTGCTTTTATAGTGTTAAAGAATTAAAAGACTTTTGTAAAATGTAATATTTACTGAATTCATACAACATAAAAATTGCACGATGTTTGTAGAAAACTAAATACATTGTATCCTAACAATTAATATAAGATCTATGTGACATGTATTTTAGGAAATAAATTATTTGATTTGAATTTAAATTTGACCTTTTTTTCCCATCGGTTAACAGTTCGTCGAGCAATGTGGCCCGCCCACTGCCACTTCTACTTGCAGATACTGAAAGCTTAGTCGACTCGGTGCTTCGGTTAATTTCCTCGTTCCAGATTTAATAACGCAAAGAAACCCTACTCATACCTCTCTCTATAACTAGTTGAGCGACTCTGACATTGTCCATAACGCTGCGGGTAGACGAGAAGATGTCGAGAATGGAAAGTCTCCACATCTTCTAGAAGCCGAAAGAATATTGTGTCTGTATAAACACCGACCTCACCCACATTATTTGTGACTGTCATGGCGTCCCACCCATTCTATGAAACATGATGTCCATCGCCACCAAAGCATTAACTAACTACTATCTAATCTGTGTAAATAGGGCGCCGCCGCCGGCGTCATCGTCGTTATACAATTACTGTAATCTATTGTACTAATGGAGTCGTGAACTAGGACAATCAATATGCCTGATCATTTGTAATCAAAGTAGGTTAGACTCCAAACCTACTAAAAGACTGCCTCATAAATAATCCATAATCTATAACTTGTAACAAGTACAAACTATCGTATATTGACTTCAAGTAAAATGACCTTCCTTCTTCCACCATGCGCACAAACTCAAGCCGGCGGCGGTGGGGACAGAACCATGGACCTGTAGCTTGGCGGTAATAGCTGTTATCGCTCAGCCATCATTGCTTCACAATCCAATTGTAGCCGAACCCCCCGTGGACGTTAACTGCTTTATTAGTTCATATTATACAAGTGTAAGCGACATGTAATTGAAAACTTCTATATAATATTGCTATCCACACAGTTGTATACAAACTATAATTACTTACCCTAAAATAGGTCCGAACGGGGTCACCGGGCCAGAACTCGATATAGGCATACTTACCTAGTTTTCTATAGAATAATTATACTCGTATACATTATATAAGTATACATCGATTAGATTAGTAATTCCGCACTGGACGACACCGTACACTTTTCTAATAAAGAGTTTAATAAAGAGTACATATCTATTGTTATTATTCAATAAATTTTGAAAATAATACGAGCAATATAATTTTGGATACAACAAGTGTATAATGGTTACCAAATTTTTTAAGCAGTGATGGCTTAGTGGCATTTGCTATGGACTGCCGCGCAGCAGGTCTATGGTTCGAATCCCGCCGATAGATTGAGTTTTACTGCATGCTGGAAGTATGCCCGCCTGACTAGCGACCACCCTCAAGTAGAAAATATGTCGCCAAGAACGGTGTGTTCCGGCAGCAGTCCTTCAGAGCCAGTGAAATTACAGGCACATGAGACTTAACAACTGTGTCTCAAGGTGACGGCCGCAATGCATTTCGTGACTTGTGACGAAATGCATCTGTTATAGGCACAGGTTAATCAGCTTAACATCAGGTAGGCCTCGAGATTGTACCGTCACAAAAACATAAAAAAGTGCCTATCTAAGCACGTGCACGCTCAGTAGTAATGTAACTAGCGGTCACCCATCCAAGTCATAACCGCGGCGGACGTTGCTTAACCTTAGTTGATCGGTTAAGAATGTCTAAGCAAGCTATGGTACGGGGCGCTTCATTACTGCTATAATATTAATATAAACTTGACTTTGGCATATTACTCATGGCGTTCTACCCACTTGTGGTCGCGAGCAATTGTGGCCAATTATGATCAAAGGGGTCACTGCCTCGCCCAGTGCAGTGACTCAGGACGCACTGCTTAAGGTTTTGTTAAGAGCTGCCAATCGGACCATTTCAACTTAAATTGGTGTTACAAGGACTTTAAACACCAAAAAATATCATCAGTTTAAACGACTTATGCGAAACAAAGTGCGTTGAATAAATACCTTGTGTGTACCTTATTTTTTGAAAAATATGTGATACTAGCTTTCCTGCCGTGACTTCCCCAGCGCTTACGTCGGTTATCGAGCAAAACCAATAACCTCTTTTTGCACAGTTGGATAAAAACTATCCTTTATATATCCTATTTCCATTCCAAATTTCATCCAAAACAGTCAAGTAGTTTTAAGTTTATTCGGTGCATACAAAAATACAAATCTTTCCACTTTATAACATTAGTTAAGATCAGTGGTTCCCATCCAGTGGTCCGCAGGAGTCAAAATTTGGTCCACGAACAAAAGTCGAGAGCGCGAGTGGCGCGGACTGAGAAGTGAAAAGAAAACATCAATAAAAAAAAAATGAGAATCTTCTCCGTTTTGAAGTCGGTAAAAATAAGCCAAGTACATAAAATCCAGAGATCTAGGCAATTGGAGAGACAGCAATGCGACAAAGTTCAAAGACCTGGATACCGCCGTAACCGTAGCACACTCTCCAAATAGGAATTTTATGAGATAACTATACAGAAGCATCCTACAGCTTGTATGTTTAGCTTTATACAAATACATATACAAAATATGTATTACTTGTTCAACATATAGGTGCTCTTGTTTCTATAGTTGAAGCCGTGCCTTCTGCTTTAGTATTAATACTGTGTTGCAGAAGGCAGCGTCTTCCCTACGTAATGAGTACAAATTACATACCTAATATATATATTTTTTAACCGACTTCCAAAAAATGAGGAGGTTCTCAATTCGTCTGTATTTTTTTTTTTTTTTTATGTTTGTTACCTCAGATCTCTTGACTGGGTGAACCGATTTTGAAAATTCTTTTTTGATTTGAAAGCTGATGCTTGTCGTTTGGTCCCATTTTAAATTTTATCAAAATCGGTCAAGCCATTTTAGAGTTACATTAAAAAGATAGAAAAAAAAAATTTAACAAAAAATGGAACCGACTTCTACACCCAAAAGTGTGAAATAACTTGTCGAAGTCGGTACCATGCGCACAATATTGTGATAATAGGTACTTTTGTACCATAATGGTACCGACTTCAACAAGTTATTTCACACTTTTGGGTGTAGAAGTCGGTTCCATTTTTTGTTAAATTTTTTTAAATGGTCAGAATGTTGGAGTAAGTGCCGGTTATACTACCCAAAACTTAATTATTATATAAACACTATCTTTGTTTTTTGTTTCACAGTCATCGATTTAGCCTATCCATCGGTTAAAGCTTGAAACGCACTGCATGTTAACTGTAGTTTTTATCATTCAGTTATTTTATGTGTTGATGAGCAACCCGAAACTTTATTAGGTCATTATGAAACAGACCCTTACCCCCACAAACAAACCTGTTTTTTTTTATATTTATTGTGTGAATTGGAGTGTGTGTGCATGGGTGTATTGGGTCGTTTAGAGCAAGCGTATATATGAGTTTGTTTGGGGGTAGGGTTAGTAAAAGTGTGTGTGCAGAGTGTAAGTGCATGAGCATGTTTACATTTGCGTACATGTATAATGATGCGTATAGCTTGTATTACACGTCAGTTTTTTAAATACCGGTCAAGTGCGTGTCGGACTCGCGTACTGTACCGTAACTGGCAACATCGATTGTAATTTCATTCTTAAACTTTCTTTCTTTATTTTTATAGATATAAAAATGTGTTTGTATTCGGCTCAATGACCCGAGCTAGTATTTAAAGGGTTTGCCATAATCGTGTGCTTCGCTTGGCAGGCGTCTCGGAGATCGCTCTGTAAGTTATCAGTTCTTCAGCAGAAGGCGCTACTGCCCACCTTCCGGTATTTTACCGTAAGTCACATCTTATGACACCCACGGGGACATCGCTCGCCTGGCTACCTGATGTATACCCAACCAGTCACACCAAACAAGTCACTGTCCTTGCTCAAATGTCTGTCGCCAAGCGCCTAAGGTTGAGTCCCTGCACTGTCCTCGAGAGTCAGCTCGCATTCTAGGTTTAGCATAGATGACATCTTCGACAATCAACACTTAACAACAGGTGATACAGCTGTAAATAATTTGAAAAAATAGGACAATGACTTCCCAGCTCTAAAAATACACTTGGAGCAAATCTTTGGCACTTATCTACAAATATTTTGCACTAAAATAGCAACTTGCTCAAAAGTGGGTCAGCAATGTCAACATCGCATCGGGCAAGGCGAAATTAGCACCAGTGTGTCAAGTTTCATGTTAGGTGTGAATTGTGTAAAAATGGCGACATGTTTTTTTCGGATCGGTTCATCGGATGTTTAATTAGGCTGGCTACTTATCAAAACTAAACTGGAAACAGTTTATGAAATTTTTAACCGACTTAACAAATAAGGGAGAAATGTTTTCAAGTGTCTACGTCACGTGATTTTTTTTTAATTTATGACTACGCAATTTTTTTTGCTGGATCATGAAATTTTCTTGATTAATTTCGTTGGGGTCTCGATTTATCACTTGAAGGATAAACAGGCATTAAAAAAGCTAATTAATATTTTTTATGAAGGAACAAGCTCGAGGCACAAGTGACACTGCACCCATCGCCCTGAAATATACAATCGTAAGTCGCATGTGCCTATATAGTTTTACTGGCTCTCAAGGACTGCTGCCGGACCACACGATTAGCGACTTGGCGACAGTCTTTCCAATTGAGGGTTCTTGTTGTGTTTTAGTAAGATCTACTGAGCTGTAATAGCGTTACATTATAAGCGTTATATTCTAGGTTAGCCTGAACAACATCTTCGGCCACATCATCACTTACCATTAGGTGAGATAGTGGTCAAAGGCTTACCTATCAGGCATAAAAAAACGTAATAGTTTACTTGGAGGATTATAATTTTTAAATAGTTTCTTCCACTGTATTTTTGTTTTGTATTATGCAATTGCTCAATTGTTTTGTATAAAGTAACCGAGTAACATGATTACACCACTACTTATGAATTGATTTTGACGATTATTTTTTTTTTTGGTGTAATGAGCGTATGTAGAGCATACACCTAAGTTGGTCTTATCTAAGTTTCATCAAAATCGGTTGAGTAGTTTTTATGTTATAGTCAATGTAAAAAAATATATTTACGTAGATGATTTAATGGTAATTGCAACTCTTATCGGTGAACAGTATTCGTCTGTTTATTTGTTTTTTTTTTGTTTGTTACCTCAGCAGAACTCTTGACTGAGTGAACCGATTTTGATAATTATTTTTTTGTTTGATAGCTGATTCAAATTCAAATTCAAATAATTTATTTGTTAGAACACGGTGAAGATACAATATAGCATACAAGGTGGTACAGTAACTTACATTTGGTACCTCATGTCCTTGCCACGTGTGGCGTACAAATTAAACAAAAAAATAATGCCTATTAATTTTGAAAGCTAATATGAATTACATACAAATTGAAATAATTTAAATCGATATATCAAAATACTAATGTCAATGCGTTAAAATTAAGTCAAAATATAGAACTGTGTGGTTGTTTTATAAAATTTATCTTTCATCGTCACATTTCGTCTTTAGTTATATCGATTAAATCAAAATTATATGTCAGAAAAGCAATGTCAAAATTTACAATTAGTCATTTTATATTAGTCATTATTAATACAGATTGAAATATTCTTGTCAATGAGGAATTCATTAATTGTATAGTAACATTTATGGGCCAATATTCTTTTAAGTTTTCGTTTAAACATTGCAATATCAAGGTCTCTTATTTGTTTAGGAATTTTAGTATATAATAAGGGAGCCATACAGAATATACTTTTTAACATAAGTGTCGTCTTAGCGTCACGTGGGCAAAGTTTCATCATGTCTTGCGTACGAGTTCGAACGCCAGCATCGGTCCACTCTCCGAACAGATGTTGATTTGATTTTACAAAACATGTTACTTCCAAAATATATAGAGACGGTAAAGTCAATATGTTATATTTTAGGAAATACGGCTTACAACTATCAGTTTTATGAAGGTGAAACATTGCCCGGATACACCTTTTTTGAGCCTTGATTTTGAGCTGATAATTGTCGTTTGGTTCCTTTTCATCACAATTGCCAAGCCGTTTTTGTGTTACACTCCAATAACTAAAAATATTTTCTTATCTTGATCGATAATAATAGTCGTTGACAATGTATGACAATCGATCTCGTAAGTAGCCAAAGTCACTAAGAGGAGTGAACATTTTTTTTCTACCTAATAATGGAACAAGTGCTGAAGTCGGTTTCATTTTTAGGTAAAAAAAAATTTGCTTTGTATATACTTAAGCAGTATGCATCACTAAAAAAAGTGAAAAAAACCGAAGCAGACTTCCAACATGAAAAGTAATGGCATAAAACTTGTGGCAGTTACACCATGATAATGTGAGGTTAGTGTCTTAAATCAGCGTGCATGGTACCGACTTCAATATGTTATTTCATTCCTTTTAGTGACGGACGTCGATAAAGTTTTCTAAATATTTTTTAATCATCTTGAAATGGCTTCTCCATATTCTTGACAAAATACAGTAATGCGCTATTTCAATATTTAGATCACGTGATCTGGTGATCGCGAGCTGGAACTCGGAACATATTGTACAAATTATTGGAGCAAAAATGTTATGCCTCGCGCGGGAACCGGCGTCCTCCGAAATCGCGTCGTAGGCATCCGATTAAGGAACCTTCTTTTTTGTGCTCCAAACATTTTTAAAATATGATTTTAGCACGCGATATGTAGTGCTTGTAATCATATTTAGAAATATAGAAGGGTAGCGACATCATTCCGAGAATTAAAAGTTTGAAAAAGCACTTCTTTCGATCAGAGCAAATCTAGTAGTCTGGTTGATGGCCACGCACCGTACCCTATGATGGTTAAAGAAATACAATTGGGGCACGAAATTTCGGTAAGAAATAGCGTGCCCAGGTGGCCGAGTGGTTTAGGCATCCAGAGCGCAATCGGAGGAGGCAAATTCGATGCCCAAACGTGGAATAAAATTTTGTGCTTCAATAATTTGTAAAATAAGATTTACGCTTAGCACGCCATAGTGCTTGCAATCATATTTAGAAATATGGAATTTGCATTTGTAGTTTTTTATGATCAAGATATTATGACTACACGATGATCGTTGATGATCATATCCGGATCATCGTGTAGTATACGCCTTCGGACATCATACTAAGAGGCCAGAGTCGCATGCATTCGCTAGCTGGAGTTTACAAAACAACCGGATTCGTCTGAGCTTGATCGAGGTCGGCACCCGCGCGGCATGCGGCACCCACGTCGCTGAATTAATGCCTCACCTAATATGGATAACAGAACCTCTGCCCTTGAAGCAACCACGTAGGTTTTAATTGTAAGGTAATGAAGAATATACCCAGGTATTCTATTAATCAACTTCCTACATTTTTTGAAGCAATAATAGCCGAGCGGTAGTAGCCTGCTGTGCCACAGGTCCCTGGTTGGATACCACCGCATGATGGAAGGGCATTTCGCGATTGCCCGCCTGGCTAGCTACCATCCTCAAGGAGAAAATCTGTCGCCAAACACCTAAGGGTGTTTTCCGGCAGCAGTTCTTCAGAGCCAGTGAAATTACAGGCACATGAGGCTTAACAACTATGTTTCTTTGTGACGGGCGCAGTGTGTTCGTGACGTGTGACGAAATGCATCTGTTATAGGCGTTACTCCACTTAACATCAGGTGGGCCTCGAGCTTGTTCCGTCACAATAACGTAAAAAAAACTCACGCAGGTGGAGTCGGTAAGATACCTATATTTTATCTAACAACTCAATAACATACTGTAGAAACTTTTGTCTGTAGTTGTCTGAAGCCCACCTTCCTTGGGAGTCCTCGTGTTGGTAGTATACCCTCTACCCTTCAGTTAATGGATGAGTTAATCACGTAGACGTGGTTATGGTCAGCTGCTCATTCGGCACGCTCTTTTTGGTTGGCTTGTCATTGACGACATTAAAAAGACGAAAGATACTTGTAAAAATATGGTCTTGCTCAGTATTAAAATACATAAGCCGAGAACTTTCTTTTTTAATGCTCGCCTCACTATCCCGTGTCGGGGCGACGCCGATACGATGTCGGTTAGTGTGCGTTGTTGTATGAGTACCAAACAAAGAATCTGCACAGCCTGAGTTGAGGCGATGTTAAAACTCTAATAGATCTCAATAGTGAGAAATTAGTTCTCAGGAACAGCTGCCGGAACACGCTATAAGGTCGTTTACGACATATTTTATTTCACTCGACAACTAGTATTGTCTAACTTTTAAACAGTGTGTACTGACTGATAGAACGATCGAGTCCAATTCCAATACTATCAATAGTATTGATACTATCTATTGTCTAATATTGATAACTATTGAAGCCTGATATTATCTGTAGTATCGTTAGCACTGCCGTTTATAAGTCGATTGAGTAATGATTGATTGTCGAGAGCCAAGTAGCCAGACAAGTTTAATTTTCAAAATGATCTACCAGCAAACGGTAAACCTCAAGTACGCAGTTGAATTTGACCTGCCTGATTGTCAGCTGGCAGTGCTGGAAATTGCAAACCACAGAGCAGTTGGCCGTTAGCGGAGTCTGACTAAAAGTTCTAAACCGATCGATGTAGTTTTCAGTCACGCGAGCGCTGCCGTGCTTCGGAAGGCAGGTTAAGCCGCTTGTCCTGGTTGTTGTCTAAAGATGACAGTCACAATGATATGTTGAAGGCATACGGGGGACCAGAAAACTTCATAAAATTCCGATTCGTTTAATTTTATGGTAGGGCATTTTGCAAATACGCGACTCTCTTCCCTTACCCTCGTTACCTTACAATCTATCATCAAACACCTTACTACGGTGTGCTCTGGCAGATATCTTTTAGGGCCACTGGCCTGTTTTAGGTGAACTTTTTGCCATCTATAACCATATCGTCATTTGAATTTAGACATCAGTGGACATTTTGTTCAAAGACTAGGCTAACGGCATATTAAAAAGAAGCTCCAAACACAGATGTATTGATTGCATCATAACAGACAATGCATCAGTTCTTTTGCAAGTGGGCATAACACACACAAAAGACAACATGTCACCAAACAATACTATGTGATGACCAAGAACTGCATTGTGTAAGGAGGACATATTATGTAATATTACTATTTTTTTGTACATATGTTGGTAAGTGTTTTGTTACATAACAAAAAACGATTGATTGATAAGATAAAAATTGATTTCGCTGTACTAACGAAAGCAATGATGGCCGAGCGGCAATAGCTGTCGTAAGGACTGTCGTACCGCGGATGCACGGTTCGATCCCCAACGCAGCGCCGCGCCGGCTTGAACTTCTCCGCATGGTGTAAGGGCATTTTGCGAATGCTCGCCTGGCTAGCTATCACCCTCAAGCAGAAAATCTGTCGCAGTGCAATTCGTCACTCGTGACAAAATGCATCTGTTATTGGCAGAGGTTAGTCCACTTAATATCAGGTGG
Organism: Plagodis dolabraria; assembly: GCA_963854805.1. Taxonomy (NCBI): domain Eukaryota; kingdom Metazoa; phylum Arthropoda; class Insecta; order Lepidoptera; family Geometridae; genus Plagodis; species Plagodis dolabraria. Next base: position 16,929,781 of record OY978468.1, on the reverse strand, counting down.
GCTTCGTGCGTGTGTCCAAAATATCATAAAAAAATTACCAAATTTGTATGTTTAAAGCCTCCATAGCAGCTGAATAAAATTTTGAAGAAATTTGGAAACTGAATTAATTTGAAAATTATTTTGGTCCTAGATTAGAATATTATTTTATAGGATTCATCACATTGTTGTCGGCCTTTCAGGATATGCATTTTTTTTTATGTGCTAAGAAGTTTCATGTGGAACGCTTTACATAATAGGCTGTATAGTTGTAGTATTAAGAATCAGGTCAGTTCCATTTCCTCCAATCCGATTGGTTGTACAGAGCCAAATTGCCTGCTCATTAAACACATGGTAGCTAGTGCACTATCAATGATAATTCCCAAGGATGACAGTTCTTGCTGTGACCTTGCCTGCCCCCAGGCAAGCAGCCTTACAATTGATGTTGATTTTGTCATTAGTAATGCCAGAGCATTATTTTAATAACTTCACATGCACATCAAGATTTAGGTATGAAGACGAAGGTGCAAGCAGTCTCAAGCTGAAGCTAATAATAAATTGACAATTTAAAAATATTATAATTGGGCATTACATATACTTCATTAGAATACCTTTCCTTCAAATCAAGTTTGAATAAGATTCCACCAAGAATGTAGGCACATAACATAGATAGAACATGACTGCAATGTTGAAACAGTGTGAATCATTTTGTTTATTACTAAAGGCTGGGAGTCTATGGCCTTGAGAACCACCAAGCTCATTGTACTTCTATTCTACAGTTATTCATTGTCATACTGCAGTAATAAAATTATGAGTATTTTTTTTTTAATTCAAACTACTTTTAGGAATGGGAATACAGTGTGCCTATAATATGATTAGACAATTGATTGGCCTTATAGCAATGTTTTTCATACTAGGCAGATTCTTGGCTTACTGAGGAGCGTCCTGGAGGCCTGCAGAGGCAACAGCGAGCAGCTCACCTTCCTAGACCATGTTGGGTGGATGGAGTAACACTTGGCATCATCCACAAGGAGCCGCTTGGGTGCGGAAAATAGGCTGCCTACCAAGTAAGTACCACACTGGGAAAGTTATTACTACATATAAGCTTAAGTCGAACATCATCATCTGCCTACCCTTATGCCACTCAGGTGATGTTGGTACAATATGTCAAAATAACCAAGAGAACAGCATATTTAAAAATATGTTTCCACTAACAACACAAAAATATTGTAAAAAGATTAATATTAGCTTAAGTATTTCAGATAATATTAAAACTAAGAAAAAACAGATTTAATAGTTCTACTTCAAAACTTAGAAGCTTTCAGCAGAGCTAGTTAATCTTAACTGGTCAACTAAGTTAAACAACCTTGCGATTTTCACGGCATTTTCTACCTCGCACTGCCACATTATGGAACCAGCTGCCAGGTGAAGTATTTCCGAACAGTTACGACTTAGGAACCTTCAAGAAAAGAGCATATTCCCTCCTTAAAGGCCGGCAACGCATCCTCGAGACCTCTGGTGTTGCGGATGTTTGTGGGCGACGGTGATCACTTACCATCAGGTGAGCCGCCAGCTCGTTTGCCTCTTATCCCATAAAAAAAAAAAAAAAAAAACAACATCCACTACAGTCATTACTTGTATACGTATATATAGTACTATAAAGTATTTAAAAAACCCTTTACCGGCATTAAATAATTTGCTAATCCAAAATTATATATACTACCCTAACGTGATACTGTTACTAATAACGATTTTATAGTTATGGAATGCTCACCAATGATTAATTCCAAATCAAACAACTGTTAACACTTGCTGTTTTTCTCAAAGGATAATGGCTACATGTGATTTTATTTTATTTATAAGGACATTATAATGCAGTCTGCTGTACAAACAAAACAAATATAAGCTATCTGAAGAACATTTTCTGTGAGTAATGACATTTAACTAAATCATAGATAGCAGCTTAAAGATAATGCTTATTTTAGGGTTGACATTCCCCCCCCCCTCAAAAATTTAATATGTATATCTGCCACTTTCTTCATTTGGCAGAACGTACATCATTCACTCCTTCTTCATTTGTAATTTATACCCCAGTCAAACCATACTTTCTAAGTATTTGAGTCTAGTTTATATTACATTTTAAGATAAATATTTTGACTTGCATAAAACATTGAAAAATAATATTATATGACATAAAAAATCTTTGCTGTGGAAGAATTTAGCTTTCTTTTATAACTGGAAATAAAACTTTAATTTAAAGCTAACACAACTCTTATTCAAATATACTACTTTAATTTGTTGTTTGTACTTACCTCTAGTAAGAATCTAATAAGAATAAAAACATAAAACAACAATATAGAATAATAAATAACTCAGTAGAACAAGACAATTTGAATGCTGATGTAGATTATCTATTTATCTACTCCTGTGTTTACTTATATTAATAAATGCCTACATAATAACTTTCAATGTACTGAAAGGTGCTCTACAAAGAAAAAGATGTGTTATATACTTTTATTTAATGCATAGAACACTTGAACAGCTGTTACCAACTTTGCAACTATCTAAAACATGTATTTCTCAAGAGAAAGACGAAGTGTTACGTTAATTATAACGCAATGTGATCCTCAAACGTAGAATTAACACAAACAAACGCGTTACGGTCACTGCCTTCCTTGTCTACAATACCGATTTCACATAATGAGCGAGTACAAACTTACACAGTTAAAATAAGTACCCTTTTGAATGTGCTCCGTGCGGAACAAGGGAAATTATGTACGCTAGGATTACCGTAGAAGTACCTATCTTAGGGTTTGTCTGACTCACCAGCAGTTTAACTTCTTTATCGCAGTAAGATCCGATTGCTTAGAGCGGGCGATCACCATCTCCTCAGTTAGTCGAGCCATTGTCACTGCACTTTTATCACTTTGTTATAGGTAAAAATGATTGAATTATTTGTTGAACACAGCGATTTATGTGGGTGCGGAAAGGCAGCCGCTCATCGTGGCGCGACGCGGCGGCGAGACGGCTCGAACACGGAGAAAAAACTGAGAATAAACTCTAAAACAAATACATACGTCCGACAAATTGAGCCTCGCTGTCACATTCCGATATTGTGGTGACAGCTGACAGACAGTGACAGACAGCAAGGGCCGCGTTCCAAGCTTTAATGTGTAGTTGTTTGGTTGCTTTTTACTTACTCCAAGGTTTGAAACGACTCGGTTGTTTTATAACCTCAAATATATTAATTGGCGGGGAGCTAGCAAACTATTTATGTTATGATGTTTGAAAGCAATAACTACTGTTACCTACAAAATACAAAAGAGTGCCTTTAATTATCACATCAAGAAATGTCAACGTCATGTGAGTTCAAAATTCAACCTTTCAACTACCGCTTTTGATAGTTAAAAAGTTGCGCTCTACTTGAAGGTTTTGAACGACGACGTTCGACTGAAAAGTTGCACTCCGAGCACGTAGTATTATTAATATTATTATATTATGTTCTCTGCTCCAAGTGGGCTCTAACTAAGGTTCGGAACGAACTCCGTCAGAGAATACAAAGAAACAACATAGTCAGGCATAGTATGTAGTAATTATTACTTTATGTACACAATAGGCGGAGTGCGGATTTAAACTAATTAGTTAATTTAGTAAGTACTAACTAGTTAAAATGAAACCAATCCCAAATTGTGTCGCTTAACTTCAAACTCGGATAAATCTACTCAACACTGTTCGGAGATATTTAAGAAAAAGTGATAACAAAGTTAATTCGATTATTCAAAAGGCATTATATACTTTATTACCGTAACAGTATTGAAGAAAACGACTCTGTTCAGCAAATACAGCAATAAAACTATTAATTATTGCATAAATTTTATAGATAGATTGGATTTATCTTCATTTCATAAAATGGAATGCAACATTCAATCATTGAAAAAACTCAATGTGTATTAATTAGGTCTGGATTTATGTGATTTATGTAAATTTGATAAAATACGATTAGAACTAGGCATGTGGTAGTGGCAAAAGCATGGTATACCATCAACAGTAAAATTTGTAGTAAGTAACTGAATGAAACTAAAAATAATACAAGCAAAATAAGGAAATGTTGTTTGATTTTAAAAATAGTGACTAATTTAATAATATTCAATAATTAAATAATATGTTATATTTCTTCTGTTTCATCTTCAACAATTTCTTCTTCGTGCATTGGCCGCCCTATCACATTCTCACCGTTAAGCACTTTTTTTTAAAATAATTTAATTGCACCGTTGTTTAATAAACATTGCCTAGTCTTAGCAACACAGTGCGTTTTTAGCAATTTGCGAACAATAATTAGTTTAAAAAAGTCGGTAAAAAAAATAGTTTTTTTTATGCCTGATAGGTTAGCCTCTGACCACTATCTCATCTGATGGTAAGTGATGATGTGGTCGAGGATGTTGTTCAGACTAACCTAGAGTTACTGGCTCTCAAAAAAAAAGTTTTAGTTCATGAACTGGAACTCCAATTAGCAGTCTCTGTGGACTAAAATTTTTGATAAATCGACCGCGTTTTTTGTTGTTTTAGCTACATCTAAAATTATATCAATGAAATTGAATTCTTTATAAAAAAGATCAGCATCACAACAAACGTACAAGCTAGTTGCTAAAATTCCATTAATTTCTTGTGAAGTAGATATAAATTTACATATAATAAATAAATGAGAATGTCAATTTCGTTCGACATCTCAGCACGTATATGGACTTCTTTTACGTTGACTTACAGTTTTAGATACTCCCACAGGAACCTAACATTTTCTGGCATAAAAGTACTTTTGCCCTATTCGGGCCATTATATTATGTTTTAAATTTTAGCCAAGTCGGTTTCATGGTTATCGAGTTATAGAGGAACAAACATCCAACATCCAGACATTCGCATTTATTATAATATTAGTGAGATAATAAAACGCAGATGCAAAAGAAGCAAAATTGCAAAAAAAATATCGAGGTGACCAACTCCACACGGCACTTTGTAAAACTTACATTTGATCCTATATACCTTATACAAATCTGATCGGAAAGTTCCTGTACTATGCAATTATATCCTTTCATACATTTATATCTATATTATTCTGTAACAGTAGAAATACAAAATAATATTTATGAATGATGGTGAGCAGAACACTAGGGCCAATTCAGGATTCCTAACGTTGCATAGGTATAGGAATTTCATACTTACCGAATTTACACTCTTTCCTTTTTCTTATGGTGAAGTTTTATTAGAGGTCGCTTGCGGGCTTTACTTTGTGACACAATTTTAATGATATCATCCATGGAAACTGTCTAAATAACAAAAAGAAACGATAAAACGCGGGAGTGTAATGTGCCATTGGATCAGATTTTATGTCGACTGACAGCCATGTTGAAAAAACTTAATTCGCTGATTGGCTCCCATGGACTTAACTACATTTGAAAAAAAAACTGTCTCATGGATCTATCTGATTCTAATAAAATATCATGCTTTTGACGTTTTATGTCTCAAGAACCATGCGGATTTATGCACAACTGATAAATCAGTTATGAAGCTTTTTCTTTACCCTTTCATTTGATACCAAAATCTTAAAAATTTACAATATTGGATTTATCCGAGTTTGAAGTTAAGCGACACAATTAGCCTCAATGTGAACCCGCCCTAAACGTACCTATTATGTCGGGGGCGCGTTCCTCCTACCCGTCAGCCAAGACATATTTTGATCTAAACGCAGATATACGCCGTTCCAGCACTCTAATCGAACTTAATTTGATCCTGTCAAGATTTGATCATACCCGTTCCGGGCGACCTGTCAGAGCAAATTTTGCTCTGCCTGGCCAAATTTTTACTACCTTTTGAATCGGCCAAATATTGGCCAGCTGTCAAATGTGACAGATTCTACAATAAATAATAGATTTTGTACAAGCTAAGCCAAGGATTAGTGACATACTGTGTTAACATTGCTAAATTACGTATTATGCCCCATTTATTAAAAATGTAGACTGTATTTTATCACCTAAAAACATCGCTATCAATTCCATATTTTGAAAGGAGCTGTATAGGTCGTTCCAGGTGCCTTGGAGCAAATATTGGTCGACCAATATTTACTGGAACGCGCCCCGGGTGTATCGGAATGCACTTTATCTAATCTATTGGCCACACTCATGTTTTTTTTTATCGAACTGGGTAGCACTTGACCACTACTACTGTTAAGTGATGAATTGATGATGCGGTCGATGATGGAGCGCGCTTACCCAGAAGATACCTGGTTCACTCCCGTTATGAAGACCCCCGTATTGTACTTAACCGGAAACACAGACTCAGGCGGGGTATTCCATTCCCTGGCGGTTCGTATAATGAACGAAGAAGCAAATCGTTTTGTTCGGGTAAACGGAATATCTACCATATAGCGGTGTCGCTTCTGAGTATCGCTGGATGTCCGGTTATAGAATGGGGATGGCGGAATCAAATCATGTAGTTCTGTGGCACACTCCCCGAAATGTATCCGATAAAATGATGGTCTATGAAAACATAAAATATTGTACCATGGCCAGTGTGACCAGATTTAGCAGAATTCTGCGAATTTAGCATAATTTGATCTCTAATTTAGGGTCTAGCAGATTGTGTGGCAGATCTCAAAATATAGCAGATTTTGGTAAAATTTTATAAAATATCCGCAGAAATTTAGCAAGATGAAGAAGAATTGGCAATTGAACTGTGTTGCACTTCAGTAGTGGTGCTATAAATATTTAAAATTCTATTATGTATGAATAATGTACGAAAGATTTCTTCTAACTCTTCTGGCAGTTTTCCTCTAAATACCATTTAGGACAATTTCCAGAATCTTTTGATCGAACTTTGTATTGAACTAAAATCTTTAATGACCTATTTGAGCAAGTACTATTTCTTGACCTACAAAATGCTGTGTATAAAGATTTTAGAATTTTAGTCATAACTAGTTCTCATTTGCCAAATTTTGTATACAAATCTGACATACAAGTAAGTGGTGTAGTAGTAGCAGTTCTTTTAGAATCGGGAGAAGTTTTGCTTACCTCACACTAATGAACAGTAAAAATGACCTGCGGGACAAATTTAAAAAATCAACATGTTGCTACAACTCTACATGTAGATGCATTAAAATAACAGGGTAGATGCATTTTTAATTAAATTTGTTTTGATTTCTTACGACATCGATCAAATCTTGTTTTTTTTTTGTCCATAACACTCATTTAATTGGGTCTTCATTCATTAGCGATATTTTGGCATTAATCAAAAATAAAGTTAGCAGACTTTAGCAGAATTTAGGGGATACCGCTGGCATAATGTCCAATTTAAATCTGGTCACACTGACCATGGCCACACTTTTAGGGCGTTCGGATAGCCTATCAGTTCCAAAAATAACACTCACAAACGCTACAAATGATCACACAGGTCGTTCGAATAGGGACTTCGTGAGCATAAATATCGTTTTCGCTCACCGTTCGGATAGCTTTGAAAACGCTACCAATGACAGAGAAAAGTGCTATTTTTGACCCACGTCTTACCGTGGGGTCGTTGTGATCGTTTTTTGACAGCTAACATTTTATGAGAAATATTGTTGTTCCTATGATAATGAATAGAACTGGCGATGCCACCGCCAGATTTAATTTTATGTTTTATTTTATTTATTAAACAAAATCCACAGCCATTAATTAAATGTACATTTTTTCTTACAAAAATAACTTACGGCCAATTAAGGATTTACATTATTTAGGTTTTCTATTAAAAACAAACAGTCACTTGTGTGAATTCTTCAGGCATAATTATGTAAGTGAGCGTCCCTCACTTTGTGTGTGTGTGTGTGTGAGTGTGAGGGTGTGTGAGTGTGAGGGTGTGTGAGTGTGAGGATGTGTGAGTGTGTGTGAGAGAGTGTATGAAGGTGTGTGAGGTTTTGTGTGCATGGGTATATCTGTGTTTATGAATATATATTATAACTATAATAATATATATAAGTGAAGTTTTATCAATGTATTAGATGAGGAGTAGATATTTTGAATTTTAATATTTGAAAATATATTGTGTTGATTGTTGTATAATTGCTGAGTAAAATGTTGTAATTATAATAATAAAAAAAAAAAATAATAACAATAATGATTATGTTTGAAGGGTCAATTAAGGATCCATGCATAGCATTCCTAAATTAAACCGTCACCATGTATAACCTTATATACCTCACTTTTAAAGACAGGGAGTCTTTAAAAGTGAGGTATATAAGGTTATACATGGTGACGGTTTAATTTTTTTTAATTTTGTATCATGAAAGATGTCTGTCTTTTTAAACTTTTTGTTGTAAGTAATCTGCAGGCGACTAACTATAGAATTTTGCGCGTAATTTGTACTCGTTAGTGTAGTTGCAAATAAATTAGTGTGTCTTGTACGAATTCTTGGAGTACAAATATGCAAAACTCAGTATATATACATAGGTCTGTAATTACAGACCTATATCTTTGGCTTCAGTTGTTGCACCTATATCTTTAGCTGCAGTTCCAGAAAACGTTATTTTGGGTTTCAGCGGTTGTCAAAAAAAGTATAAGACGTTCGGATAGCATACAGTCATTGGTGGTCAAAAATAGCAGAAGCTTCTTTCCGAACGCTAAGATACAAATGCCACTTTTGAAACTGCTACAAACGCAACCGAGCCAAAACGAACGCACCATTTGACAATGACACTGGCAGAACATAAATTGCAAAGTAGCGTAGCCATCTGAATTCTGAAGAAGAAGAGTTTTGTTTTCAGATTTTGTTTTATATTGTATTTCACAATATCACAATTATTATGGATTCCAGTGATATTCTTGACGACAAGGACAGTGGACCGGAAGTCCAGATCAATTTTCCAAGCTCTGTTATGAGTAGAATCGAAGAACTAATGGGTGGAACTGAACAGTTTGATAGCGATGAAGTAATTCAAGTTTTTAACATCCGTAACAACTATTTACTCGCAGAAACTAAGAATTTCTTTCTATTTAATATGTTTTGATCACAATTAGTCCATGTATAATACTAAAGGCACCGTATAAGAGCTATATTGTCTGGTAAAAAAAATACAATTTTACTGTCTGTTTTGCACGGCAAAGTTTACAATTAACGGCATTCCTTGACAAATAAGTGACATCATTTACTTATACTTTGGCAATCTTTTAAATGCGAAAAATTTATTGCAGTTAAAAATAAAATGAAACTATATTTTCAGTTTGATGCAGTGGCGTACATAAATAAGATATTTCCGACAGAGCAGTCTCTGTCAGGAGTGGAGAGTGCAGCGGCTCGCTGTGAGTTCCGTCTCCAGGGTGTGGAACAAGATATCCGACGGCTTGTACGGGCTCAGGCTGAGCAGAGAGAGGCTGGACAGTCTGCACTTGTTGACGCTCAAAGCTGTATTGCCGAACTAGCACTACAGGTTAGTTTATATATTTTTATATTTATAATATATTTGAGGTTATCTTATATCTGAATTTGTAGGTTCATAATCATATCACTCACTGTCCATCTACTATGCCAAACATATTTAGCTCATTATTTGCAAATAATTTTCAGTAACAAAACATCCTGTGAAGGTTCCTTTGTGAATTTGTCAAACAATAGATAGAAGACATACTATTGATATTAGATCATTTACCCTATGCTTGTGCATTCTGTTAATGGCTTTGAATTTGAGTCTGAAAACACAATACAAAAACTCAAAGCTCTGCACAGTATTGTTGTAGTTAAAACCACCATTTACCGTGAGACTTCATAAAAGCCTCTTTAATATAGGCATCACACTTTCATTCATTAAATTCTGCTGCTTCAAAGAATTCTGTAATTTTCTTCACAGGTAGCAGATATCAATAAGAAAGCAGAACGCAGTGAAAGCATGGTCCGCGAAATAACATCAGAGATCAAACAACTGGACTGTGCCAAATCTAACCTGACTGCGGCCATCACCACCCTTAATCACCTGCACATGCTGGCTGGTGGTGTTGATCAATTGCAAAGCATGACTGACAGTCGGCAATACAAAGAGATTGCATTACCCATGCAAGCTATCATGGAGGTAAGATTCCTTGGATGAGATAACTGGGTAAACTGGATGGGCAGAACTAGATTCCGCATGTGAGGACTATATAACAAGGTTTCAGTAACAAAGCTCCAATAGTTAAGCCAGGCAGGAATGAATGATTTCACATACACAGTTAGCAGAGTTTCCTTTATATCACTTCTTGCTTCTATGAGGGTTTATATTGAACTAAATTGAAATTGAGATAAAACCATATAATATTTTATTTTATTTTTATAATTTTGGTACAAAATAAATAATAAAAGAAGTAAAATAAATATATATACACAATCATAGACAAAGAACTATTTGTAGCCATTTCAAATCTGTACACACTATTCTAGAATCTTTATTGTCTCTGTACTTAAGCCTTCTCTAAACTTTCAAGCTCTTTCTATGAGGTTTTGCCATAAGATTTTATACATTTATGTGGTAAAGGTTAAATATTAATAAACTGTGTGACGTAAAATAATTTTATTATATATATATATCATATTCATCTTAGGCCCACATTTAACTTTACCCATCTAGGGCTTAATTAATATACAGCTAACTTAGCGCTTAGAATGGAGTAGGATATTTTAAAAAAAATGTAATCAAATAAAAATAAATTAAATCTAAAAAAGGCACGCACCCTGGAGTCTGTGGAGAAATGAAGTTTAATATAATAAAATAAAAACTTAGCGCCTGTTTCAGAATGTTCAAGTAAGTTCTGGTTTTACTACCCAGAAAATATTTAATAAATAAAACACTATCTTTGCATTTCACAGTCATCAATTTAGCCTATCCATTGGTAAAAGCTTGAATGTTAACTGTCATTTTTATCATTCAGTTATTTTATGTGTTGCATTGCAACCCGTAACTTTATTAGAACATTCTAAAATGAACCCTTAATGTTATATACCATTAAAATGTGAAAGGACTTCGTTATCAATTTTTGTTTAAAAGTTCCCGAGATTTTAGATAAGATCCAAAGACTTAAAGAAACTGGAGTGGATCTGAAATTGCAATGAGTTCCATCACACATAGGACTATATAATGAAGAAGCTGATAAGTTGCCACTGGCAAAGTTGCCAGTGACAGAGGGTATTTACTATTGTATTCAACCAAATCTAAGTTAAATAAACAATTTGGTGTCATAGCTTATAGGATACGTTCTGGACACATGCCATCTAAGAAATTTGGATATTTGATGAAGAAGGAAATACCTGTGAGTCATGTAGAGTGGTAGATGACATATATCATGTCCCTACGGAGTGTGTCTAGAATGCAAGTCAAAGTCGTGCACTAATGACATCCTTAAATTTAAATATTTTAGACATAGGAGTATACATTGATACTTTGGTAGAACCTGCATCAGAGAATGCACTAAAAATGTATAAGATGTGTATGAGATAACATAGATACTAAGGTTACGATGGGACTGACATAACAAGAGACAAAAGTCCCTAAATTAAATAAAGATAATAAAAAGGAAATATATATGTATATTATACATTATATATATATATATATATAAATGTATATATAATTAGACAGGTATAATATAAACTTCTAAAAGTTCAATTGTTTTTTATTTATTCTTTTCAATAATTGAACTATTATTGTTCACGATATCTAGAGATTATTAATCACTGTCTAATGTCATTTGCATTGCGAGCAGTAGGCAAGTTCTTTAGAAAGGGCTGCTGCCTACGTTGTGGGCTCTTTCCCTCTGTCGGCTCATACACCTCACGATTCAATGCCTAATACAGTAAAACTCTTTGTGCAAGTTCATTTAGGGAAATACTGCCACATACATGAAGGGTTGGCTGCTGCTGAAGCCACCAAATTAAAGAGGAGAGTATCCCTTAAGGTTCCATTGTCCATTGAGACTGTATTTAGACTTCTTCAACTTACATCTTCCATACTTTATATACTACAGCAATTAGTCCTTATCTTAGTACTTGCTTGATGGTAACAGAGGTTATCAATGGAGATGTGCTGATCTTTATCTAATTCATCTTTTCTCTTATTTATCTGACTGCATAGTCTCATGTAGGTACGTACCACATTGTGCACCTACTACACTTATTTCATATATCACTACCGCCAAGCCGTCATGTTCTTATTATAGTGTTCCGGTTTCAAGGGTATGGGTGCAGGGACATTACAGACGTTTACGTCTCAGGGTGACAGGCGCAGAGAAGTTTAGTCACTTGTGACGAACTGCATGTTATAGGCAGAGGTTACCGCTTTACACCACGTGGGGCTCTTGCTTGTTCCAATACGATAGCATTAAAAAACGCATCTAAAACCGCCTTTGAGACCGGGTTGGATAACATTAGTCTCAGGTGCTTTAAGCCTTTTTGTCAAAAGGGTTACGAATTCCAGACAGTCAGAGTTTTTATTTATCTGTATATTGTTTGGCAGGTGCTGCAGCACTTCGATCAGTACCGCGACATCAGAGAGCTAAGCTCGCTGCGAGACAAAGTGCACGCGATAAGGAACCAACTGGCGCAGCAAATACTCGCAGATTTCAAAGAACCCTTCACAGGTAACAGACGAATTATACCTATGCGCCTTGATCTCGGCCTGCGCTCGGTAACGTTGACGGTACATAATGTGTGTCTTTTTAATGGACAAGTATTTCCTTTAATCCCCCGAAAAAAAATGTCTCGATTAATAAAAAAAGTTAATAGAGAAAAGGATAGAGATTGACACGAGTGAAATAAGTAGTTGTAAGCTATATATTAGAATGCGGATTTTTATACTTTAAAATTTAATAAAAAAAACATTTCTTACATCTCACAAACATTTTTCGGTCGCAAATTTTTAAGACTGATTTTTTATTCAAATATAAACATCTACCTACTAGTCAAAAAACAAGACGCATTTTTAGTGAACACTACCTGTTCATTTCACAAAAAAATTTCTTTGTTTATAATAAAAAAGTATATTTAAAACCACAAAACTAAATGGAAACACAAAGTGGGCAAATGTAATTAAAATACTGGAGGCGGGTAGCCCTATCGTATGTTTACGTACAACGCGGCTGTAGGTAGTTATTTCAACGACGAGTTAAGATACTGTATAGATAACATTACCGTGTCTGTGTGCCACCATCGTACCATATGAGTTGTCGTTTTTTCTGTAATTCGAGTTTATTTTACGAATATTTTCATGATTACATATATAATATCAATTATTCCAATCCCAGTCAAACAAAAAAATATGGTGGATCAAAATGAAAAAAAACCAAATTCTTGTGGCATTCAATGCGTAAACAATAGTACACTGTACATCGAGTGGAGAAAACGATCTATTTCTCTCGAGAACAGAGAAAGAACCTTTTCCCGAGTGATACAAAGTGCTGTATACTACACCTACGAAGAAAATGAAATCATCAGGTACCTATAAGTTTTCTCGTATTTGTCCCGAGACTTACTCCGGAAGTAAGTTCTTTATGACTTCTTGAGGTGTATTTTTTATTTCTGGTGGCGCCATTATCTTCACTTTCGCTATCAGATGACATTTTAGAAAATATTTAGAATATTTAAAAGCGTACTGTTAAATTATCAATTTAGTAAAAAACAAAATTTAAGAAAATAAATAAATTGCCGCAATTTTTTTCCTATTGCAGAGAAAGTTTGCCAACCTCCTTTCATTGAATATCGAGTATGAAAAAATCCCACCTCTTTTTTCTACTTTTTGATAGAAAACTTTTTTGACGATTGTATTTTTTTTGTTAGAAAAAAACAAAGAGCGATAGCAGACACGTATGGATTTTCATACAACATTCCTTCACTTCTACGGAGGGAAGGAATTAAATTCTATATTACTTTTCCCGCCGTACATTTATAAGGGAGAAATGACGAACTTTATAACACGTTTTTCAACAAGCAATGAGACTCTTTCTGAGTGGGTGTGGTGTATTAGTAGTTTATGCAACTGTCATATAATAGAGGGTATTAAAACATTAGTGTAGTTTCAAAATAAGATACTTAACACGATTGATTTTTCTGGCAAAAGACTATTCGTCAGTTTGAGTTACTAGTGGAGATACTGATGAAAATTGAACTCCACCTGCCATTCTACAAACAGCTACGAAACTAACGAATAGCCTTTTACCATAAAAATCAAGAAAAGCGTATAGCCATGAGATTAAATGTATTGCAGCGGGCAGTAAGAGCACAGTATCGCATCGGCAGCTGGCGGAGGCGTGCGGCGTGGTCGACATCCTCGAGCCGAAGGTGAAGCAGGACCTGCTCAAATGGTTCATCAACATGCAGCTACAGGTCATTATGTTAATTTGAATAGTTACCAGGTGGCCTCTTGGCGAGTCTGTCTTGGTGGATATCACCGCAGCGTCAAATATTCTGCTTCGAAGCAGTACCATGCATACACTACTGTGTTTGAGCGTTAAGGGCAGTGTAGAAAAAGTATGGTAGCAGTATTTCCACGAATTAACTCGCACAAAAGTTTTACTGAACAGGTGTCTAGCAGAATGTGTTAAGTTTGTAGCAACATAAAAATTCAGCAATTAATACTGAATATATGTTAATCTTGATCATATTCAGTTCCTATTGTTGCTAATGTAAGTCCCTCTAAGATTTTCTCAGTTATAGAAAAGTAAACTTAAATTTACATTACGTACAAAAATATCGTTATAATACGATATGACTCTCCCAGACCAAAGTAACTTAGTAAGATGGGGGAAAGACACCGAAAAGTCTTGCGGTATTTGTCGGGAGGCGACGTTCACGTCGCCATGATAGAGTCCTCGATATCATACGAGAAGCAGCGAGTCTCGGTAGCTAGAGCAATAAAATGTTAGATCACGAACAAACGACACGTCGATTTTGTAAAAGAAGGGTCATCTACAAAATCTAAATCCAAGACTTAATCCATCTTAGGCGCAGCTCCCGATTGGACTCTTTTGATGTCAAGCATAGTACTTATAGAAATTACTGTGCCGTGGGCAAACATCTTAAGGTATGTTACACACAAGAACAAACAAATATTATGACCTAACTAATGAATTACTTAACCAAAAACGGTTATGTGGTTAATTTATATGTTGTAGAAGTTAGAGCAAGGGGTATACCGTGTATCTAAGCCGGAATGAGTAGGATCTTACCAAATTTGGTTATGTAGGGGAGGAGGCCCGAGCGGTGAAGGGGAGCATTGATGATATCGTAAAGGGGCCTTAACTCTACTTCTGGGTTGCAAGTCCCAGGCCCCTTGACTTGGGCCTCTTCCTCTTCAACGTTATGGACCCTGCACCCGCACGGTGAATCCATGGAATGTTAAGTAATTCGTCTCTTTTACGTGTAATGTTATAAAAAAACATAAATATAGCTAAACCGTAACTTTTCGGACCATTTAATTCAGATTTTTTATTTAACTAGATAGTTTTGTGTGAATAGATTATCTTTCATTTAGCAACCAAACTCATCGCGGTTTCGATATCGCTGCCCCTTTTTCACTCCTTTAGTGTATGTTAATAAGTTAGTGATGGAATTTTAGCTCTAGTCAGTGCCTTAAGGTGGAAACTTAGGTCTGTTGCATAAAATTGAAATATGAAACGGATTTTTGCTTAAGATAGCTTGTATTGGTAACTATTGTAACGATTATGAAATTTGCGACATTAATAAAATATTGCACGTAATATCTTGTAAAGTTATTAAACATTAAAGAATATTATTAATTATATCATCTTCAAAACTATTTTTTTTAACAAAATTACGTTATCTAAAAATTTATCAGATATAAAATTATTAAAAATGTTTATGTGAAGTAAACTGAATTCTAGGTCTCAGATTCTAAACTCGAGGTTCTTAGATTAGCCTGAACATCATCTTCGACCACATCATCACTTAACATCAGGTGAGATAGTTGTCAAAGGCTAGCCTATCAACTATAAATAAAATTCCGTATCATATCATTAATTTACTATAATCATATGATACGGATCTTATGCTTATGGATCTAAATCATATGATACGGATCATATAATTAATATGATATACACAATAAGTTACATAACCTAGCTACTAAAAAGTAATAAAAAAACTACTTTTCTTTTGGAGACGTCAGCATGCTCCTTATGTTTAATGTGTTTACTGTTGTACAGGAATACTGCCACCTGTTCTCAGCGGAACAGGAATGCGCGTGGCTCTCCCACATCGAGCGTCGCTACGCGTGGCTCAAGCGGCACCTGCTCACCTTCGAGCAGACGCTCGGCTCCGTGTTCCCGCACCATTGGCGGCTCAGTGAACTTATAGCGCAGCGGTTTTGCGAGGTCAGTGGGAAATTACAGCGGTTTTGCAAAGTCGGTGAAGAATTACAGCAGTTTTGCAAAGTCAGTGATAATGACAGCATTTTTAAATGTAAATTAAAAATATAAATTAGTAGGTTGCCCCGCTACAAGTACAACCACCTAAACAAAAATTGGGCAGCAACGTCTTTTCAAGAATTACCATCTTTCACTGTGATCACCAAGATGCCTGCCAAGCGTTGTAGAAAACCTCCCTCTAAAGGGCGTCGACTTTGTGCAACAGTGGAGGTGATGGCTGTAGAAAATTGGTCGCCAAACACCTAACAGTGTGTTATGGCAGCAGTCCTTGAGAGCCAGTAAAATTACAGGCGCATGATACTTGTGTTTTACCTCATAACTCTTTGTAGGGTGTACCGATTTTAATGGTTTTTTTTACATTCCAAAGTCCAAGCTAATGCGTATCGTGTGTTCCAATTTAAAATATGAGTGAGATCTGGCGAATAGTATTTGAGTTATCTCTTATAATGCGCATTTTATGTCTAAAATCGTATTAATTTGGTCAAAATTTTATTTAAAATATTTTTTATGTTTTACGACTAGTCTGTTAGCTAGACAGGCAGTCTTTCAAATTGCCCCCAAGCCATGTTGTTCCGAACTTAACTTCGCGGTGGCGCCATCTACTTGTCTAATGATCTGTGCTTATATTTTTGTGGAAGTAACCTTTGTTGAAGAATTACTTTACACTTTGATTTTTTTGGAAAGATGTCAGCATAACTTTTTGAATTTTGATAACATGTTCTTAACTTTGATTTTGAAAGTTTAGTATTTTGATAATAATTATTTGACAATATAAAGTAATTGTCAGTGATCAAAACCAGTGTTGTGTTGAATGGTGATGAACACCAGGTCGATGTGAACTTGGTCGTACAGTGACCTGTGAAGGAACATTGCCTCACCCTGCGCGTGAGTACTAGATTACTCGTCGTCACAATTTATCTATGCACTAGCAATTTTAAAAGCTAACACAAATTTATAAACTGCAATTACTGCTTACTATGCTTACGCATGTGCCTGGCTTACATACGGTATAGTGGTGTGGGGTAATGCCACTGATGCCCAGGACCTATTTATTCTGCAAAAAAAGTGTCTCCGCATAATAGTGAATATTCGTCAACGAGATAGTTGTAAACCTCACTTCATCAAACACAAAATACTAACACTTCGTTAGAACTACACTCGAGAGCAATGAATCCGGGTCACTTAAAGAATCCTAAAAATCTCGGAAACTAAAAATGCTAGGTTAATGCAATAAATTGTATTTAATAGACAATGTAATACTCCTTAAATGAAGGTATTAAAACTTCTTAGTTATTGTAAAGTTATATCATAAAAAAATCAAATTTGAAAAAGGGCCACTTTCGAAGATGGAACTACGAAATTACAGCATTTGGTTTTGCTTTTGTTTGTAATCTGTCATTTATGTGGGTACATAAACCATGTTGATAGTGCTCTATATTCATTATTCAAGCTGAAATTATGTCGCTTACGCCTGAAGAATGCACCAGAATACTTACAATGCTGGAAACCGGCCGGAGTCAGCGCGATACAGCCAGGACTGTCGGTGTATCGCTGTCAACAGTACAAAGAGTTCTCCGACGTTACGAAGAAACTGGTTCTAACCTACGCAGACCAGGAACGGGCAGAACCAGGTGTACCACAGCACGAGAAGACCGATACTTGGTGAACACCATGCTTCGAAATCGCTTTCTCACAGGAACTGAACTCACCAATCAGTTTCGACGCCTCGGAGGAAGTAACCCAAGTGCATGGACAGTAAGACGTCGGCTTGCTGAATCTAACTTAAAACCCCTTAGACCTGCAAACGGCCCTAAACTGGAGCGTGGGCATCGTATTTCGAGACTAAGATATGCCCAGAGCCACGTAAATTGGAGTATTGAAGATTGGTCAAAAGTTATGTTCTCCGACGAATCAAAATTTATGCTCTACAAGCACGATGGAAGACACAGAGTGTATCGAAGACCAGGGGAAAGATTCAAGCAAGCATGCATCGAAGAAAAAGTAGCCTACGGTGGTGGGTCTGTACTTGTGTGGGCCGGAATTTCTTCTGAAAGTCGCACAGAGCTGGTGATCATAGAAAACGGCTCTTTAACTAGCGTAAGATATGTGGAAGAAATCCTCAATGATCACGTTGGTCCATTTATGGTCAATTTAGGTGAGGATGCTATATTTATGCATGACAATGCCCGACCTCATACAGGTAGGATTGTGAATGACTACCTTCAAGACATGAACATTACTCGTATGGAGTGGCCAGCGCGCAGCCCGGATATCAACCCGATCGAGCATGCTTGGGACGAGCTAGGCAGATGCGTAAAACAACGAAACCCTCCCCCAATCACGCTTCGTGAGCTCAAAATTGCTCTCACAGAGGAATGGGAGAATGTTCCCCAAAATCGTATAAGGAACTTGGTGTACAGCATGCCAAACCGCGTAAACGCAGTAATGGAAGCACGAGGAGGCAATACGAAGTATTAAAATTCAAGAAAATCGTAATAAAGTTCAAAAATTTCATGTTACCTATTTTTGTTTTAAGGAGAGATCAGCAGTTTTTTTCTTTATGTAATTTTAATAAAATGTATGGTGACTCATATTTTTTTTACTTTCATTTAAGGAGTATTACATTGTCTATTAAATACAATTTATTGCATTAACCTATCATTTTTAGTTTCCGAGATTTTTAACATTCTTTAAGTGACCCGGATTCATTGCTCTCGAGTGTAGTTAGAAAAGGGCCACAGTATACAATAATAAAAATATTTAATAAATTACCTTTAGATATAAGAAACGAAACAAATGACAATAAATTTAGAATAAAACTTAAGGATTTCTTAGCAAAAAAATGTTATTACACTATTAATGAATATATTGAAGATAAAAACGTAACGAACTCCCGATCCTGATCTAGCTAACCACGATAATGTTAATCTTAATGCATTGACTTATGTAGCTAACATAATACGAAAATTATTCTTAAACTATTTGAATTACTCTATTGACATAATTAAGCTATGTATCAAATTACTGTAATACCTATGGATTAACAATTATTATTGTACAGCCTTAATATTATGTATTTGCTACACCCTAACAGGGTATGTACTCGTCTGATTATGTAAGTACATATTGCAATAAATAAATAAATTAAGCAAACTGGCCTGTCGCTTATCTACCCATGTGCAAGTGTTGAAAGGACAAATAATTTATGTAAGTTATTTGTCTTAGTTTTATTTTTAGCTCCCCGTATCGCGGACAGTTTAGGTTCATCAACAGATTATCTAGGTAGAAAACTCTGCTATTTATCATGCCTGGTTAGGCAAATCTGGCATCTATACACATGTGTTGACAAAGACACGTGTATAATTTCCAGATGACGTGCTCCGAGCTCAGCGCCATAATGTCGTCGCGCCGCACCGAAGTGGACGTGAAGCTGCTGCTCTACGCAATACAGAAGACGTACAACTTCGAGCTGTTGCTGCACAAGCGGTTCGTAGGTGCGTACATTAATTATCTTATTTGTAGATGACGGGTAACGAGCTAACTTACGTAATGTCACACCATAGCATCACTTTGCGTTCTAAAGCATTTTGCTCTCATATATTACTTTTAATTTTTAATCTTCGTGCATATATTACTTTTCACCTCTCACGGCGAGATAAGGGTTTTAGATAAAACAAGAATCGAGAAAAAAAAACTTTTTAAAAACATTCTTTTATTTTGTTCGTGTTTATTTACTAAATATCTATAATTGTTAAAAGACGTTTAAAAGAATGGCCCCGAGTTTCTTGCCCGTTCTTCTCGTAGATAGTAGTGTAATTTAGAATATTTCAATATTAAAATTTTTAATCGACCTTCATAAGAGCGTCGTAGACGCCTAAATTGAATAAATGATTTTGAATTTGAATAATAAAAAAATTACAATTCCAACCATAGAAAGACTAATTACTCGTCAAGACAATTCAAATGAGCCCAAACTCGATGAGTTTGTGTCGTTTCATTGCGAAGTTCCTTTGGTCACCTTTCAGCTCCATCATCAGATCAGCGCCATGCCATGTCATCACAATATTGCATTGTCACGCGATTTACACGTGTGTGCAAAGTTTCAGCTCAATCAAAGCTCCGGGAAGTGGATCAAAATTAATTTGCATGATTTGATGACAAACATCAGGACAGGTGAAACTAAATAAAAGCTTGTATTATTTGTTCCGTACCGATATCCGGAATCCATATTGAGTCAAGCACCTGTCTTTTAGCGTTAGTTCTCTCCAGCGACTTCCTCCCTTCGGCTTCCGGCGCCACTGTCGTTATGGTTTTGGCGGGCAACATGGCGACGACCGGAATGGCGGTAAAGCTTTTTCTTCATTATAGCGTCGTTTTTCGTAGCGTTAACATCTCCGCGATAAATTACAATAATTTAACGAAATTAATTTTATCTAATAATTTCAATTAAGTTCATTCCTCCCTTCATTATGGAGGACGATGGAAAAAACAGTGACGTGGAAATGCATAGTAGTGAATGTGAAAAGGACCACGTGTCACGGAAAAGGAGTCGTTCTCCAAGTTTGAACAGTGATACGTCGGATGAGGATTTGGATGCAAGAAAATCAAAGAGAAAACGTGTAAGTGATTTAAAATTTGAATTTTTGTCACAACAAGTGGCTTTCTTGACGAATATGATTTCGCAAAAACATTACGAGCCCTATCCACCAAACACTTTACCTGTTGCTGGGCCTGCCAAAGAGACAACCAAATCGGCTAATGATGATCTAGGTCTGCGCCCGCCGCCTAGTGCTAGTGAAGCTGATCAGCAACAGCTTAAATTGTCCGATCTGTCAACTTCATTAAAAGACCCTCCTATTCCTAGATCTAAGGATGATCATGTAGATAAAATCACACAACTGCAAAGATTTAACTGTGACGATTGGTACGCTATTCGTTTTTCGGAAGCGCAAAAGAAATATGTAACTACCCCCGGTTTTGTAGAAATTAGTGTGAATGATGAGTTACGACGGTTCCAAGCATCCGGTACCAATGACGATCGAACATACTTGCTTGAAAGAACCTTTGCAGCATTATCAAGTGCAGTTCTGACACAGAAAGATGAATTACGTGCCGCATTACAGAGTTTAGTAGATTGGTCTAATGATAAGAATACTACGCTTTCATCTAAAACTCTTTTTGATAAAATCGAACAAACGTTTTCCAAAGATTCGAACTACACAAAAGTCACTGATGATATTTTGCAAATATCTTGCGGTAGGCGGACTGATTGTATGAACTCACGAAGAGAGGTCATTCTTAAAAAAATCCCCGAAGAGTATCATTACGGGGCTCTGCAGAAAATCCCACCAAGTGCTGAGAATCTGTTTAATAGCGACATGCTTGCCTCTTATCTTCAGAAAATTGGGGGGGCCGACAAACTAACGACTTACTTTCAGCCTGCACAACACTCTGCAGCAGCTTCGACGTTGGGACCAAGGCGCGCCTACGAGATTAAACCTAAAGCATCTTCGAGCAAGCAGGCGAATAATAATTTTCGAGACAATCGTTCCAAGGACAAGTTCAAGGCTAACGCGAGGGGGTCAAACAACAACAACAAGAAGCCTAACGATGGGAAGAGCAAGCAACAATATTCCAAAGGTAAGCGACTTCAATCTAACTCGCAGAATAGAAACTATCGCTTATGACTCGAAACAATTTCGGGGGGGCTGTCTAAAACAATATTTACATGTATGGAAAAATCTAGGAGCCCCCGACCATATATGCAAACTATTGAGAGGAGTACGCATCCCATTCGTTCTGAAGCCACCCCTTATATATCCAAACCAATCAATTATAAAAAATTTCGCGACCAAGCCAAGTTACAATATGACAAAACAGATCAAGAAGATGCTAGACACACATGTTATAGAAAAGGCCGAGATGAACGCCAGTTATCTATCGACATTTTTTCTTGTGAAGAAAACAGATGGATCGTTCCGCCCAATCTTCAATTTGAAACGTTTGAACAATTTTGTGGAGCTAAAAGGTTTTCAACTCTTCAGTCACTTCCGAATTCCAAGTTTCTTACAGAGCCAGGACTGGATGGTGAAGATAGACCTGAACCAGGCATACTTTCACCTGCCCATAACCAAGAAGCACAGAAGGTTTCTACGACTGAGTTACAATGGCCAGCTCCTGCAGATGACCTGTCTCCCATTCGGTCTGTCGTCAGCACCGCGAACGTTTACATCGTTGACGAACTGGATAGCGGAATTTCTGAGAGACCGAAATATAAGGTGCGTGGTGTATTTAGACGATTTTCTGCTTGTGAATCAGTCCCGACAGGTTCTACTCGATCACATAGCATTCACAGTGAACCTAATACGTCAACTCGGCTGGACTGTAAACTTGGACAAATCTGTGCTGGTTCCGACTCGCCGTCTCGAATTTTTGGGCGTCACTTGGGATACACAACTCAACACGAAGTCCCTGTCGGAACCAAAGTGCCATACGCTACGCAGAGCACTTGCAACCCAGATGTCCAAAGGCAGTTGGTCCCTCAGACAGGCCCAGTCCCTTCTGGGGAGACTAAACTTCGCCTCGTTCGTGATACACAGAGGAAGGTTACATTGTCGTACTCTACAATACCACAGCCGATTCCTTCCCAAAGAGCACCCTTACATGCAAATGAAGTTGCCAGATCCAGTCATTATGGAAATAAAGTGGTGGTTAAAAGCAGCACAGGGCTCACTACCAATACATACAGGTCAGTTCTCTCACCTTCTTACCACAGATGCGTCGGACTTCGGCTGGGGCGCCCAGCTAGGGGAAGTGAATATGTCAGGGCAATGGACAAAACAACAACTGAAGTGGCATGTGAATCTCAAAGAGCTGTTTGCAGTCTATGCAGCGATTCAACAACAACACATTCATCTTCACAATGCTCACATCTTACTACAGACAGACAACCGAACAGTTGTGGCATATATCAACAAGGAAGGTGGAACCAAATCAAAGAGACTTCTCAATCTGACACACAAACTGGTAACAATTTTAGACCATGTGAACATTTATTTGACAGCTCAGTACTTCCCGGGGCGGTTCAACTGCGAGGTGGATGCTCTATCGCGAGGCAAGATATGTCCCGAGTGGCACCTGACCTCCGCTGCGACGAGGAACATCTTCGCGATGTGGGGCACTCCTCAGGTCGACCTATTTGCGTCGAAAAAAGCTCATGTGGTAAGCGATTACATCTCTCTAGATACGCAGGACATGCAGGCACTGTCTCACAACGCATTCCTACACCAATGGGACTACGAGCTGGCATGGATATTCCCTCCACCGAACATCATGCCTCAAGTACTAGCCCAACTGAACACAGCCCAAGGTCAGTATATTCTGATAGCTCCGAAGTGGCACAAAGTATTTTGGAGAGCAGATCTACAAGCACGGTCCAGCCAGGACCCGTACCTCATTCCAGACCTTCCACAAGTACTGATCGACACGAGGACCGGAACGCACCCACCAGAAATTCAAAACATATGTTTAGAAGCATGGCTGATTTCGGCTGGGCAGATTTCATAAAAGACTGGTCAGTAGAAGAAAAGTCACTTTTACTATCCAGCTGGCGGGACTCTACTTTAAATACTTACAGGCCAGCATGGAAAAAATGGAAAGCATGGTGTGCTTCAATAAACACTCCATATAAAAATCCAAGTCCGGAGCAAGTAGCCCGTTACCTAGCACACCTACACAACGACGAAGGTTTAGCTTTCAGAACTATTTTAGTTCACAAGTCTGTAATAGCTACGTTTACAAATATATCAAATAACACAGATTTCTCATCAAACTTTTTTATAAAACATATGATTAAAGCTATTTCGGTTTCAAAAGAAAAGAAAATAAAACCACCTATTTGGAATGCAAAACATGTATTAGAATATTTAGAAAATAGGACACCTGATGAAAATAATTTGTATCAAGTTTCCAGACGTTCAGCGATACTTTTGCTGCTTGCATCGGGACGCAGAGTTCATGACCTCACCTTACTGAAAATTGATACCGATAAATACATAGACGAGGGTGATGCACTTGTGTTTTGGCCTTCTTTTGGATCTAAGACCGACGATAGTAACTACAGGCAATCTGGCTGGAGGTTGAATGCTCATCCGAAGAAAAACCTGGATTGTGTACATTGGATTCGTCAGCTAATCAATACTTCACAGGATCGTCGTAAATCAGGTACTCTATCAGAATTATTTATAACCGCCAGAGGAAATCCGAAACCAGCATCCAGGACTATCATAGGTGGCTGGATCAAGTCGGTACTCCAAGAAGCTGGCATTGAAGCATCACCAGGCTCGGTACGTTCAGCAGTAGCGTCTCTTAACTGGCTTGAACAATTCCCAATTGATAAGATACTTGAAACAAGCAATTGGAAGCAGGAACATACTTTTAGGAAGTATTATCAAAGAGAAATTTATAATCAATCAAGTAACAATTTATCTGATTCAGTTTCTTTGTCCAACTATTTTAAATCAGTGCGGTAGGAAGTTGTAATGAATTTATGTACATTGCCTGATTGTTAATTCATTACCGAATAATAATTTTTCAATTATATATTTGATGTTTTATTTTGGTTAACACATTATAGCGTCATCATAACCTACATTTTGGCTACCAGGAGATAACAAACACATCACTCAATATGGATTCCGGATATCGGTACGGAACAAATAATAGAGGGTTTTACCTACCAATAAAACTTACCTATTATTTTTCCAACGATATCCGGAATCCAGGTAATATCTACCTGGTATATCGTGAGTATAATGAAGAAAAAGCTTTACCGCCATTCCGGTCGTCGCCATGTTGCCCGCCAAAACCATAACGACAGTGGCGCCGGAAGCCGAAGGGAGGAAGTCGCTGGAGAGAACTAACGCTAAAAGACAGGTGCTTGACTCAATATGGATTCCGGATATCGTTGGAAAAATAATAGGTAAGTTTTATTGGTAGGTAAAACCCTCTAATATATAAAATAAGTTTTTTCTGATTTATAAACATTAAAATAAAAATAAAATACAACAAAGTAAAGTGAAGTGACTGCTGTTCTACGGAATCTCTTCGGGTTAAATTGAAAGGTACGAGACGCAAAATAACTTTGCTTCCGAGAGAAACACATAATAGGTATTGCACTTCGATACAGTGAGGAAAACGCAAGTTAAGACACCATGCAAGAAGAACAGCTTAATTAAATAAGCTGTTTATTGAGATTAAAAATAGTAAGTATAACTAATCCAACTGATGTAATATATAAAGACTATAAATTGTGATAGGTTAGCATTGACCACTATCTCACCTGATGGTAAGTGATGATGTGGTCGAAGATGCATGGTGCTTGGCGGCAGATTTTCTACTTGAGGGTGGTAGCTAGCCAGGCGGGCATTCGCAAAATGCCCTACCACCATGCTTTAAGACAACACCCGGGACCGACGGATTAATGTGCCCTCCGAAGCACGTGCACGCTCAGTAGTAATATCATCCATTCAACTCATGACCGCGGCGGACGTTGCTTAACTTTGGTGGCTTTTTTTAACTTGTTTTTTAACTTCGATGGAGTGGAAAGAGGCGACAAAGGTTCAGCAGTGGACGGTCTGACTGATACAGTAAGATGCATTATGTACCCAAAAACGATCCTATAAGAGCAACTTTACGAGCGAGCGTATCTTGATATTTCTAAGTATAATCAAGCACTCGCACGCTATGCGAAA
Source organism: Plagodis dolabraria (assembly GCA_963854805.1). Taxonomy (NCBI): domain Eukaryota; kingdom Metazoa; phylum Arthropoda; class Insecta; order Lepidoptera; family Geometridae; genus Plagodis; species Plagodis dolabraria. The sequence goes on along the minus strand of OY978468.1, from coordinate 16,903,629 downwards.
ATCACATTTTAGATCACATTTTTTAAAATCTAGATCGGGAATCGAACCCGCGTTACCCACTGTAACGCAATCTATGCCAACTTTGTAACGATACAAGTGAGCTGTTTTGTCAGCACCGTCCACTGTGACGGTAAAATTAAATTATAGCACAAATTTCGAATCGGTCAAGCATGTCTCGATTGCCCGATGTAACGCACTTGGTGCGTAATCGGGGGACGAGGGTTCGATGCCCATTCATAATAAAAAATGTTGTGCTTCACTATTGTATAAATGTGATTTTCGCTTAGCACGCTGTAGAACGAAATCTACGCTAGAGAAAAAATGTAACGTAAATATAAGGGAATAATAAAATGTATATATTATGTATTTCAGGCACAGATCTAGGAACGGAAGTGACGAGTCCCACAGAAAAACAAACCAATTTCGAAGAAAGCAAAGACGTGAGTAATTAATCCTCTTATTATAAATACTGAGTAGTGCAATGCCTTGTTGGCAGAGTGGCACAAAGCTTTGTATAATCTCGAGTTTCCGAGGTTCGCAGTGCGGAGTCTGGAACTGTGGCCGGTAGGTGGTAATATAGACAAAGTGAATTGAGCCACGAACAAAACTAATTTACCAATGAGCATTAAAAAAGTGTACAAAGTCGTTTTCATCATATAAATCTTACATTGTATTTGAGTATGACTATACTATTTTTTTTTTAGGTATATTAAAATTCCCCGTGGGGTGCCGGGTTAGATTTGCACCTCCCCATATCATCCCGTGGGTGTCGTAAGAGGCGACTAAGGTAAAACTACTGGAAGGTGGGCAGCAGCGCCTTCTAAAGAACTGCCAACTTACACTGCGATCCCCAAGACCTGCCAAGCATGGGGATTATGGCAAATACCCCCTTTAATAGAGGAGGCTGTGTTCCGCAGTGGACGATCCGGCTGTTACAGATATTAAAATAATAAGGCCACCAATCAGTTCACCTAAAAACCTGATGTTCTCAAACTTTACAACTCAATGCATTCGTTTTACATCCTGGAGTTTTTCAGTACGCACCATAAGTTTGAGTTCTAAAGTGTCGGCTACTGACTGTATTTCGGATGCTAAGTACTTGGAAGAAGAAGAAATTGGAACCGAAAATAGCATTTCAAGTTAATAATGTAACAGGTTTATCTTAAAAAGGTTATTTTGGATCCAAATTTATAATAATGCTATTGTGATTATGGCGATTACAATAATATTATTTGCATATTTTTTTCTTGGAATAGATTAGTTACATTGCATTTAAGTTATATAAATTTTCTTTGGAAGAATATTGCTTAAAGTATTCGTTTTATATCACACAGTAACACTTCAACTAAAAGCCGTGTCAACTTGGTAGCTTGCACTTTTGTTAACACTTGCCACGAATAATTAATTTTGTAAATAGAGTATATAGTCATCTAGTAAGTTCTACTTTCTGCATAAGCAAAACTCAGTATTAATGGAGCATTCTTTCTGTAAATCTGCTTTTACGACATTTGGGAGAACATAGAAGCAATGCAATAAGTATGTAAAATGTGACGTGGGAGAATCACACAAAATATGTAAATTTCTGTATGTATATTATTTTATTGTAGTCCCAAATTATTTTTATAAATGTAATCGTTGGCACGGGTATCCGGAGTGGTCATGCTCACAGAAAGGTGTTGTCTAGCGGGTGTTGTGTGTCGGGTCGCCATCTTCCCTCAAAAATGGTTGAGGAAGGCGATGGCTGGCACATGCGTCAACTCGTGAACGGGTGCTGCTAGAAGACATCGGTCTGCTCTGGATGCTAATGCTAATGACATACCGGAAAAAAAAACTTTTATTTTAACACTGTTCCACCTTAGAATGTTGCATGATTCATATTTCTTGTTTTAAATAAAAAATGTCATAATTGAAAAAAGTCACGGACCCTGGGGTCTGTGGAGTTTAGATTTATAAATATAAAAAAATAAAGTAATTGAATCATACAAAACATTATATAATTCCAGTACGCCCCCGAAGACATCCCGATCCCGGCGACGAGCGGCAGCTCCCCCTGGGCTGGCACCATCGGCGCGTGCTTCGAGCCCTACCTCTCGTTATACATCAACAGTCTCGACGCCAATCTCAGAGCTCTCATGGATACATTTATACAGGTCAAATCTATGTATTCATACTCAAAGTCCATATCCAACATATCATAAGCGTTTTATTGATATTCTTATTCACAGGATAGTGTTTATAAAGCCAAATAGCATATACTCAAACTTAAAAATTCTGTTAATGGTAGCTATAAGTACGCGTTTAGAACTTTACCTCCTGTTGTATATCAACATTATCCCTAATAGATACCTCTATTCAGGCAGCCATCAAAGTCAATTTTGCAACATATTATTGACTTTCACAGAATTCAATACTTGTAAATTATATTACTTTTTTACCGACTTTTTTACGAAAAGGAGGAGGGTCTCATTACATGTGTAATTTTTTTGTTACCCCAGAACTTTTGACTGTGTGAAACGATTTTTATAATTATTTTTTCATTTGGAAGGTGATGCTTGTCATGTGGTTCCATTGAAATTTCATCAAAATCGGTCAAGCCTTTTTTGAGTAACACTCCAATAACTGAAACATATTTTCCTAACTTGATGATAAAGTCGTTGACAGTGAATGACAATTCCCGTAAGTAGCAAGGGTACCGTCTTCAACAAGTTATTTCACACTTTTGATTGTAGAAGTCGGTTCCATTTTTAGTTTTTTTTATTATACAGCATATAAAAACATAGTGCATAGTCGCCTTTTTGTCAATATGTTTGATTTTGCGTGTTTGTCAATGGTCAGTGGCGTGTTTATCAGGCCAAATGGCATGTTCGCAAAACTGTACCGTAAATGGCAACTATCGGTTACATCGTTACAGCTAAGATGAAAATATTCTACAAAATTACAAATTTACGAGCGGAAAATTTTAAGTCATGTGCGGGATTTGAATCCGCGTCCATTAGAGCATACCCCGGCTAAAGGGGTGGATGGATGCGGGTTCGAATCCCGCACATGACTTAATTTTTCTCTCGTTAATTTGTAATTTTGTAATGTAATCCGCAGAGCACGCGTTATTGCAAATATAAAAAATATTAAAATGAAAATAGTCTGGTCATACAGGACGCCAAAGCGAGCAATCCTTCAGCGAGCGGCGCGGCGATCGGCGAAGGCGCCGTCATATCGAGCTGCGCAGATCTCTTCCTGCTCTACAAGAAGTGCTTGGTGCAGTGCTCCAGGCTCACGCAGGGAGAACCTATGTTAGGTGAGGGACATGCAGTAATGAACCTTATAGATATGTTTATAAAGTAGTTTTTGTGTAAAGGTAACCTTCAGATTTATTCAGGAGGCTTAAATTTCACGCTTCTGCTGCCATAAAATAAAAATATAGCTATCATAAAAGAAAAAAACAAAACGCCGGTGCCTATAGTTTGAAATTTTATATTGACTTATGACAAGAAAAAAATATTTAATAAAATTACTAAGAGACCAAGGTTGCATTGTAGGTGGAATTACACAAGCATCGCATTGAGTCTTGAGGTATTGGGTTCGATCACCGGATCGTGCGTGAGTAGGTTTTATATAGATAGAAATTGTCAGCAGCAGCACGAAGTATGGAGCTGTGCTTGATAGATGGCAACAGGCTGGCTATTACGTGAGATGGGGACAAAAGTATCGTGCTAAACATGGGTCACATGATAATATAATTGGTATTGGACATTGCTATCACCTACTATATTATTATTATTATTTTTTTTTATGGCCTGGTAGGTTAGCCTTTGACCACTATCTCACCTGATGGTAAGTGATGATGTGGTCAAAGATGTTGTTCAGGCTAACCTAGAATTACTGGCTCTCACTTTATTATATACTATTACTTTTTAGTTAAAACTCTTTAGGAGATACAAACATGCGATGATTATATGATATGAGACATACTGGTCAATACTACATTCTCATCAAGTTCATTTTTTGGAAATCAAGTTTCTCTCTATAATAGAAAGAAAGAAAGATGCTTTATTTGTAACACAAACAAGATGACACTAAAATTAAAAATTACAACTACATAGTGCACACGATTTGGTCCCAAATCATAGACGAAGAGTCCGACTGGCACTTGGCCGTTTTTAAGTTTATTCGTTACATACAAAAATACAAATCTTTCCTCTTTATAATATTAGTGTAGATGTAGATGTGAGGTGTTGGTGCGTTGTTGTTGCAGAGCTGGCGGCAGTATTCCAGAAGTACCTCCGCGAGTACGCGGGCTCGGTGCTGCAGGCGGCGCTCCCCCGCGCGCCCCCCACGCAGGGACTTACACTGAGCGGGGTCAACGTGCCCACTCTGGTCACCAACCTGCACACGCTGCTCAGGGACGAGGCCGGGAACGATACTAGGTGAGGCTAAACGACAAGGAAATGGTGACGATGGACTTATCCCACTTCTTATAATTAACGAACAGTCATTCTTCCAAGCAATCATTCATTATCTACCTGCAACTGACGAAATAATATTGAACAAAACCGGCCAACAGCGAGTTGTACTCAAACACCGTGGGTACCGTACCAACAGTACCATAAAATCGTTGTTTTTTTAAATTAAGTTGGAGATCCTTAGCAGGAGTTCTACCCGCACTGGGTCGTTATTTATTATTCGTTGTTGTATGTTGGATATTGGACTATGATTGGACCACGTTTGACGCTTGTATGTATTCGATTTTCTACGATAGAGCAAAAAAATATTAAAAAATCTTGTACAGAGACCTCTGTTTAATTTAATTTTTTGTTAAAGTTTCTGTTTGTTGATTTCAGTAAGTACATTAGTGGGTATTGCAGTTTCCCGATTCGCCCAATGCTTAACATAACATAATTACCTCTACACTCCACTATACCTACAATACACAAAGCAAAATAGATACATAAATATATTTACAAATGCTCCAAAGAGTATAACTCCAAATACTCTTCTTCCTCTCTGTGAAACTCTATTCGCTATTATTATTATTATTATTTTGTGAGGCAATCCACCATACAAACACATATTACATGAAAATTTCAACAAGCTACCTATTTCTGTTACACAGATTCAGCTCTTTAAAGGTTGGACGAGCGGACGGACAAACAAGGCTTAGTTAAGGGTTCCATTTTCTTGTAAAGAACTCTTAAACTTCTAAATATATGTTTTCATTTCCACAGATACTCAAAACAGGAAGTGTCAAAAATAACAAGCGTGATCACAACCTCGGAATACTGCCTCGAAACAACAATACACCTGGAGCAAAAACTGAAAGAAAAGGTCGCACCGAATCTCTCTGAAAAAATCGACTTAGTCCCCGAACAGGACCTGTTCCATAAACTGATATCGAACTGCATACAAATGCTCGTGACAGACCTGGAGCTCGCTTGTGAACCTGCGCTACAAGCCATGACGAAGATATCGTGGCTGAACTTCGACAACGTCGGTGACCAGAGTTCATACATAACACAGATAATAATGCATTTAAAGAACACTGTCCCGAGCCTCCGGGACTACTTATCGTCCTCCAGGAAGTACTTCACACAGTTTTGTATAAGATTTGCAAACTCTTTCATACCCAAGTTCATACAGAACATATACAAGTGTAAACCTATATCTACTGTTGGTTCGGAGCAGTTGTTGCTCGATACGCATATGTTGAAGACAGCTTTGTTAGAACTACCCTCAATTGGTTCTGAAGTAAAAAGGCCGGCGCCTGCGACGTATACTAAGGTTGTTATAAAACTGATGACTAAAGCTGAAATGATATTGAAGTTGGTGATGGCGCCACTGGACGGTAACTTTGAAGGTTTCGTCTCGCAATTCTGTCAGTTGTTGCCCGAGTGTACGATAGCTGAGTTCCACAAGGTGTTAGATATGAAGGGAGCCAAGTTGTCCAAAGTGCATATGAGTTCGTTGGATGCTATGTTTAAAGAAAAGTGTAAACCTCAGTGAATTTTTTACTGTGTATGAATGTTTTATTTACATTGTATCTACAATTGTTAAGATGACTTTCGAAGTAGTGATGGCTCAGTGGCAATGGCTATGAACTGCCGCGCAGCAGGTCTATTGTTTGAATTACGCCATGGGCTTGAGATACACCGCATGGTGGAAGGGCATTTTGTGGTGGGCTAGCGACCACCCTCAAGTAGAAAATTTATGTCAAGCATCTAACGGTGTGTTCCGGCAGCTGTCCTTGCGAGCCATTCAGGGTAATTCTATGTTAAACCTGTTGCCGCCGTCGACAACATCATCATTTACCATCAGGTGTGATTGTGGTGAAAGGCTAGCATATCAGCCATAAAAAAACATGATAAAATATTACGCAGATTATGAAATATAATAAGATAGGTATTGTATTATTAGTACTGGTCCAACAGAAAATGACCAATCCAGTATCAGCGCCAAATTCTCATCTTTCAAAAAGTGTAAGCCACTTGGTAGGTAGGTCCAGCTTTGATGCCCGCTGATGGTAAAAATTTTGTGCTCTGAGTATTTTTAGATATTTTACTTGCTTAGCAGGCGGTGCACGGTGGTGCTATGAAATTGTAATAAAAAAAAATGAAATAATTGTGAGTGTTACAGTTTTATAAATAGATGTCAGAACAATTTCTGACAGTGACAGGACAGAACGTTTATAAAATGGCGCCTATTGACGCCATATTTGAAAGCGAGACTGCTACAATCATAGATTTTAGAGAAAAAATAAAACGCAGTCCAAATTGAGTAAATTGCAATTTATCGCAACGCAACATGGGCTATGTATGTCAACTAAAAAATATTATTAATATAGTCTGTAATATAGTGCATTAACTAATTCATATTGACGTGTTATATTTATGCATGTACTTAAAATATTGATAAGGTACGTCAGTGATTAATGTAATGAGATATTTATTATTGTATTTTATTGAAATTTTGTGTACATATAATCATATTATATAATGTAAGTGAAAAGTTATTGACTTACCAATTTAAACTAAAGGTGGTCAACAAGATTTACTAAACAAGTTTTTGAGTTAATGTAATTAAAGTACAATTTAAATTGACTTTTGATAATTATTACATGGGAAGCAAAGGGGCCCTTAATGCTACTCCCTAGGGAGGATTGCAAGTTCCAGGCGCCTATGACTTGGGCCTCTTGCTCTGCAACGCTATGGTAAATCCATGGAATACTAAGTAATTCGTCCCATTTTCAACTCGATTCACTTTGTTTGAACTAGGAAATATATACCTGCTGGTTGTTTTTTAATATGATTTGGTGAAATTTTCAGCGCCAACAGGATATTATTTTTATAAGTTAGCTGAATTATGTACATATATATATATTCATATTAAGTCATTCAATTTACATTCCACTAAATTATTGTTAATATAAAAAGAAAATGTGCGCAATCAAATACATTTAACGTTATTGAAAATAAATAGTATTTTATACAAGTGTATCTGTTTTATTTTTTACAGCATGATGAATTTTAAGCGATTAATTCCGATTATTTTTCTAAAGGACAAGGGCAAAATTGGTTTTTCAATTGAGCTATCGTAGTGAGTGAGCCATAGCTCAAATTCATAGTTTCGCTATTATTATTTTTTAACCTTTAGGGGACGGAGCTGACTCTCACTGTGATAGTTCAATTGGAAGTGCATGTCCGGGCTATATAAAAACCAAATTAAACAAAAATAATTCATCTCAAAATGTTTGTTAGGACTCTGAGCAGAAGTCAACCCTAAGAGGTTGTTAGACATTTACCAATAACCCTGTATATCCGGCTATAGTACGCTGGTTCGAATCCCGCTTGTAGTCCAAATTTTCCGTTTCGTTGGAATTGTGTAAACTTGTTCGCTGAGCAGAGGTTAATGGAAAATGTACAATGTTAGAACAGTCAATCACGCGTGCCCAAGGAACTTGTTGGAATCTTTACTGGAAGCTTCTTCCACAGAATAAAAAGGACTAGAAGAATCTCTCTGCAACGATATTGAAATAAATAAACAACTCTGTTACGACGCAATAAAGAGCAATTCAGATCGCACACCGCTCATGTGTGCCTATGTACTCGTATATGTAAAAGTCAATCTGTGTGTTCGATCTGTTAAGGTACAAGTTTATTTAATCTGGATTGACTTTTTATATATTTATAGTTGATTGCCTGCCTCTGCCCTTAGCACGGGTATTTTACAAAAAAAATAAACACAAATAAGTAGTAATTGTGACATAACTGTAATAGATAGACATATTGCGATTTTTTTTTATAGATATTGATGTCCTCTATAAAATTGTAGTACATCATTTCGCTCTATTGTCAACAGTTTCCGCAGTGTATCATTGGTGGAAAGTTGGGGGATTATCCACCAGCTTGCACGGCCCCACATGTTTGGGGGGTGGCTATGGTGAGCCAGGCCGCCCTTTCATAGGCGCAGAGGCCCGATTAAGTTTCGGGCCTACCGCCGCACGCGGGACAAGATGGTGACTGCTAACGCGACCCTATCTTGCCCCACCTCGGCTCACGGGGGGGTTTTAGTGGGTTCAAGCCCCACACATCCCCTTCCACCGCCCCCATGGTGGAAGGGTAGTGCGAATGCATTTCCCCCTTCAAAAAAAAAAGTGTATGCGATATAACGATATTTTGGTATTTTTTTCACACGTTGGATTACATAATTGAAGTTTTTATGCGATGTTTTTGAAAATATTCTATAGCCTATGTTCATCAGGGATATTGTAAGATTCTCATGGTGAAAGAATTTTTCAAATCGGTCCAGTAGTTTCAGAGGCTGTGCAATGCAAACAAACAAATAATCAAATCTTTCCTGTTAATTGTATTAGTTTAGATATACTAGCCTTTGAACACTATATTGTTACCTGATAGTAAGTGACGAAGGGGGGCGCGGCGAGACGACAGCGGCGTGGCCGCACGCGATCATACACCGTAGTATAATCCGGTCTGGACGAATCCACCCACAGAAAAGAGAAAGCAATTTATATCTCTATGAATCCACCGGTGTAGGTACTAGTAGCTTGGTACAGTCAACACTCGTTAATTCAAACCTGCGATAATTCGAACCTCTATAATTCCAAGTTCTCACCAATTCCCTAGAAAATCTCTTTATATTTCGAACTACATCAATAGTACATTTTTTAAAACTTGGTAATTCGAACGAAAAAGTCAACGATACGCATCAAAATAACGCGTTAATTCGAATTCATCGGCGTCACGTGATCCTCACATAAACAAGTCCGAGTAATCCATCCCGCCGCGGAGACATCTAAGTACATTGCAGATACAAGTTCAATCCTGTATCATCGTACACGAGCCTTTGTTTTGATAATGATTAGTTTGACATACACTTTCGCACGAATTGATTTGTTTAGTTAAGTTTCAGTTACTGTTACTCATTTGTTCGTTGTATACAGATTTAATAAAAGTTTGTATTAGTTATGTGGTCCTTAAAAGTTCGAAACATTTAAAATTTCAAACTCTCGATATTTTTTAACATTTTAAGAGTCCCTCGAGTTTAGAATTAACGTGGGTCGACTGTATATAAGTGCGGTGTGCGCCAGGCCTGCTAATAGGTACTCAGTACGTTGAAATAAAATTATCTTTATTGTTATCTTTGTGTGTACCTACCTATTTATTTCAATTCAGAATAAAATTAATAAAAACATAATAAACTATGACTGAGAAGGTTATAATTTTGTGGAAGAGAATCGGTTTAACAATTTCATATGCAGTATGGGAACATTCAAATTTTTTTTTATTATCTTTGTCCTTTTAGTTCATGTCTAAAGAAAGAAAATGCCCAATGGGATTTTTAAAAACCACAATATTATCATTGTGAGGCTATTACATAAAAAATATGTTTGGTATTGTTTTTATATATCAGTGTATTCGAAAATACCACTTAACAACTGTTCCAACGCTACCTGACAATAAAAAAGGACGCTACATATGCCCAGTTCCTAAGTATAAGTGCCTTATCGCCTGGAGTCACTATAATCATTTAGCTCCTAAGCTATATAACAAATTCAATAACAACAAAAATATTTTTTGGAAACTTAATCTATATAAACTTAAACCATTATTAGAATGGCTGCAGAACAAAAACTATGAGGATACGAAAACATGCTCGTAAAAAATATATAACATTCTTTCATTGAACATATTCTATAATAATAATATATACACTAATATACACTAATGAACACACCCTCTCTTACACACACACACACACTCACTCACACACACACACACACATACACTCGCAAAATCTCACATTTAATGTATAATTTTGTCTGAGCGTATTAAATATTTAGTGCAAATTTTTTCGGGGAAGACACTGCCCTGCTGCAACAGTAATTATACTAAAGCAGCAGGCAGGGCTTCAAAATTAGTAAGTAAGCTATATGTATTGAACAAGAATAAACATTATGTATTTGTAGTGAAGGAACAAGCACGATGCCCACCTGATATTAACCTCTGCCTGTGATTATTTTTACTGCGCCCTTTTTATTCCGTGACTGCGCCCGTCACACTGAGACATACAGTTGTTAAGTCTCACAAATTTTCTACTTGAAGGTGGTGGTAGGTATTAAATCATTCATTTCCAAAGACTCAAAAATGATGGTTACGTATTTTTTGTGATTATCTGAGAAGGTACAGTGGAACAAATTACAAAAAAAACATTTCATCATAAAATGGAACCGATTTCAACACCCAAAAGTGTGAAATAACTTGTTCAAGTCGGTACCATGATGGTTCAAAAGTACCTATTATCACAATATTGTGCGCATGGTACCGACATCGACAAGTTATTTCACACTTTTGGGTGCTGAATTCGGTTCCATTTTTTGGTTAAAATTTGTTTTGACTCTTTTTAGTGACCCTTGCTACTTACGGGAACGATTGTCATTCATTGTCAACGACTAAACTATATCATCAAGATGGGTACCTAAATATTTTCCAGTTATTGGAGTGTAACTCAAAAACGGCTTGACCGATTTTGATGAAATTTGAATGGCACCAAACGACAAGCATCAGCTTTTAAACAAAACAATATTTTCAAAATCGGTTCACCCAGTCAAAAGTTCTGAGGTAACAAACATAAAAAAAAACAATGGAGAACCTCTCTTAAAGGTCATTATTAAATTGTTGCCCATGTAGTGTTGCCGTTTTGCATAGTTTGTTTCTTCCAATCCAACGAAAATTAATTTACGTTGTTGTTAAGATAAAAAAAATAAAATCTTCATAATAGTAGATTCAGCCGACCTCCGCAGCTGTTTTCTATAGTCTGTTTTTTTAACAAACGAGTACTGCAAATTTTACTGCGTTTCTATTGGCCCACGAAAACAACATAAAGTCCGTTCCACATGAACTCTGTAGTTACATGTAGTGATATTCAGTTGAGTCTTCGACAACCTGCGCGTCGAAGAATATTGCTTGTAACGAATCAATACTAAAGTTGCAACTTTGGAATTAGGGTAAGCAAAACAAAGATCGTTTGGAAAAAAATGCTGTAGCTAAGTCAACAAATCGTTATATTACGAATCTCTAAGTTTTTGAAAATATTCTATAGCCTATGTTCATTATATTATAGATATTGTAAGATTCTAAGAGTAAAAGAATTTTTCAAATCGGTCCAGTAGTTTCAGAGGCTATTCAATGCAAACAAACAATCAATCAAATCTTTCCTGTTTATTGTATTAGTTTAGGTATGCTAGCCATTGAACACTATATTGTCACCTGATAGTAAGTGATGAAGGGGGGCGGGGCGAGGCGACAGGGGCGTGGGCGGGGCGTGGCCGCACGCGACAATACACCGTAGTACCTGTAATCCCGTCTGGACGAATCCACCGGTGTTCTAGTAGCTTGGTACAGTCGACTCTCGTTAATTCAAACCTGCGATAATTCGAACCTCTATAATTCCAAGTTATCACCAATTCCCTAGAAAATCTCTTTATATTTCGAACTACAACAATAGTACATTTTTAAAAACTTGGTAATTCGAACGAAAAAGTCAACGATAGGCATCAAAATAACGCGTTAATTCGAATTCATCGGCATCACGTGATCCTCATATAAACAAGTCCGAGTGCTCCATCCCGCCGCGGAGACATCTAAGTACATTGCAGAACAAGTTCAAGCCTGTATCATCGTACACGAGCCTTTGTTTTGGTAATGATTAGTTTGACATACACTTCCGCACGAATTGGTTTGTTTAGTTAAGTTTCAGTTACTGTTACTCATTTGTTCGTTGTATACAGATTAAATAAAAGTTTGTATTAGTTATGTGGTCCTTAAAAGTTCGAAACATTTAAAATTTCAAACTCTCGATAATTTGTAACATTTTAAAAGTCCCTCGAGTTTCGAATTAACGAGGGTCGACTGTATATAAGTGCGGTGTGCGCCAGGCCTGCTAATATTCAGTACGTTGAAATAAAATTATCTTTATTGTTATCTTTGTGTGTACCTACCTATTTATTTCAATTCAGAATAAAATTAAAAAAAAACATAATAAACTATGACTGAGAAGGTTATAATTTTGTGGAAGAAAATCGGTTTAACAATTTCATATTCGGTATGGGAAAATTCAAAAAAATTTTTTATTATCGTTGTCCTTTTAGTTCATGTACGAAGAAAGAAAATGCCCAATGGGATTTTTAAAAACCACAATATTATCATTGTGAGGCTATATTCATAAAAAATATGTTCGGTATTGTGAAAGAACAAGCACGATGCCCACCTGATATTAAGTGGACTAACCTCTGCCTGTGATTATTTTTACTGCGCCCTTTTTATTCCGTGACTGCGCCCGTCACACTGAGACATACAGTTGTTAAGTCTCACAAATTTTCTACTTGAAGGTGGTAGTAGGTATTAAATCATTCATTTCCAAAGACTCGAAAATAATGGTCACGTATTTTTTGTGATTATCTGAGAAGTTACAGTGGAACAAATTACAAAAAAACATTTAATCATAAAATGGAACCGATTTCAACACCCAAAAGTGTGAAATAACTTAATGAAGTCGGTACCATGATAGTTCAAAAGTACCTATTATCACAATATTGTGCGCATGGTACCGACATCGACAAGTTATTTCACACTTTTGGGTGTTGAATTTGGTTCCATTTTTTGGTTAAAATTTGTTTTGAATTTTTTTAGTGACCCTTGCTACATACGGGAACGATTGTCATTCATTGTCAACGACTATACTATATCATCAAGATGGGTACCTAAATATTTTCCAGTTATTGGAGTGTAACTCAAAAACAGCTTGACCGATTTTGATGAAATTTGAATGGGACCAAACGACAAGCATCAGCTTTTAAACAAAAAATAATTTTCAAAATCGGTTCACCCAGTTAAAAGTTCTGAGGTAACAAACATAAAAAAAACAATGGAACCTCTTTTAAAGGTCATTAAATCGTTGCCCTTTGTACATAGTGTTACCGTTTTGCATAGTTTGTTTCTTCCAATCCAACGAAAATTAATTTACGTTGGTTAAGATAAAAAAAAAAAATCTTCATAATAGAAGATTCAGCCGACCTCCGCAGCTGTTTTCTAGTGATAAAGTGAGCGTTAGCGGTGCGTCTTCTTAATATAATAATACTGTATTATACCTATTCATGATATATGTAGTCACATATATGCATCGACGCCGTCTGTGACATCTTTTACAGTTTAATATTATAATATGTTATATTCTATAGCTGCAGACTTCTGTGATCTTAGTTCTACAATTTTCCAGAGGTACGACGGATGACGTAACTAGTAGGTACGGTTGGTAAAATAACAGAATACAATAGTCTGTTTTTTTTTAACAAACGAGTACCGAGAATTTTACTGCGTTGCTATTGGCCCACGTAATCAAAATAAAGTCTATTCCACACGAACTCTGTAGTTAGAGGTGGGTACATTCAGTTGAGTCTTCGACTACCTGCGCGTCGAAAAATATTGCTTGTAACGAATCAATACTAAAGTTGCAACTTTTGAATTAGGGTAAACAAAACAAAGATCGATTTGAAAACAATGCTGTAGCTAAGCCAACAAATCGTCTCGTCATACGTTTGCCGACGTATCACTGTGAGCTCAACCCAATTGAACTCGTTTGGTCTCAAGTAAAGGGCTATGGCAGGAAATAACATAAGTTATAAAATGTATGAAGTCTGAACTCTTTTGTTACATGAATAGCTATAGTGGATGGATAAAAATAGTGGTCATGTCTCAATCATGTGATAACCAAGATAGAAACAAAAATGTACGGAGTCGACAATCATCTACAAAATATATATGTTAAAGCAATTTATTATTGCCGTATCTGCAGAAAGTTCATCAGAATGATGATGATGAGTTTTAAGTTTAAAAGAATTGTGGTAGAATTATTTGATTTATATGTTCTAGTGCATAATATATATACAATATTGTTTTATATCTTAAATGAGAACAGAAAATTTTGTTAAGAATTTACTAAGTATGCAAATTTAAATCATAAAATAATAACGTAATTTTTTCTACAGTAAATTTTAGATGTATTCAATATGAACGGGCCTTAACAATTTCAAAACAAGAACAATGGTATTGACCAATGACGGGAATGACCCATCTCACTGGTGTCAATATTGGAAATGTGCGAAAGACATACTCAGTACTCGTTTGTTAAAAAATACAGACTATAGTTATTAAATACGGTCTCGTTTTCTCGAATAGAACCCTAAAAAAATCGCTGTTAAAAATAACTGCTTCCTCTGCTATTTCCTATTCAGATTAGGCGGAATGACATGTTTTCGATTGCCTTTCCTGTGATAACAAAACGCTAAAAGTAAACAAACTTCAGTTGTCAAAGTCAGTCGATCGCCGACAGCGTGCGGTGCGTGCCGCTGCGTCGGCTCTGTTGTGAAAATATTAAGAGAAAATGGTTTATTTTCCTGTGAGAAAGTGCTACCATGCGGCAAAAGTAGCACTCCTTTTGACATTAGTGATAGCTGTATTAGCTTTGTTTGAGCAATGGCGTGGCGGGAAGCGAGGGTCGTCGGCTTATTCGGATCCTGAGGAAGCGGAATTTGAAAGACAGATTCTTGAAGATGAAGCTCGCATCGTGCCTGGGTTGGGAGAAGGAGGTGTGGCTGCGTACCTGACGGGAGAAGACAAAAAGAGGGGCGAGGAGTCAGAGAAAAAGCTGGCTATGAATGTGTATTTGAGTGACAGAATCGCTTACAACAGATCGCTCAAAGGTAAATATTTTCACAATTTTTTGAGTTATTTATTCCGTGAAATTACGGATAATCACAGTTTATGTTGTACAAGTTTAAAACTTGTACGTTTCCCGCTAGTATTAAGGCCGTGAAATCTATTTATTGACTTAAAACGAAACTAAAAAATAGCTGTATACCAACTCATAGTATCAGTGAAGTAATGAGAAACTACCTACCTATGATTTAATATGTTCACTGATGCATGAAACTGTTTACAGATAATAAGTAATCAGCAGTGTTGAGTTGAATTGCTGTGTTGAAAGCATTTGAATGACTTGCTAATGGTAATCTAAATAACAGTGGGATGTTTTGTAGAGGGAAGCCCATCTACTACTTTAAAAAATAGCCAAGTGCAAGTCGCACTTGCTCACAAAGGGTTCTGTACCACTACAAATGTATTAAAAAGTCTACTCTTTTGTCATATGGTTCGGGATCCTTATTGTTTGTCTGACTCTCACTTAGCCATCCTTTAATCTTTATGTTCATCTTAATACTCATAATATAAACATGCAAGTTTAAAGCCTTCATGTACCTATGTACATAGGTATGCCTATTACCTGTTGTACAATAAACTAATACAAAAGTGATTTACAAAATATTTTGTGATTAGGAACTGTTAGGCAATTCGCTGTAATAAAACACACTTTGTGAAAATTTCAACTAGTTACTTAGGTCACGGCTTCCCTAGCAGAGTCATACAGGTACAGTAAGAGATGTTCAGGTAACATGCTATGTAGTTCGGCATCTCATCCTAATTTATAATTAAATCTTAAGAGGTTAGCCTGTTGTATAATACATAACATCAGCCTTTTTTCAAAAATTTTTGCTATTATTTACTTTGTGTTTATATGGGATATATGTATACCTATGAAATGGAAAATAATTAAATGAAATATTACTTATTTAATTATATTAAACTTGCATAACACAACTAATTAATTCATAATAGCATCTGTGACATAATTGTATGGTGAAAATATATTATATAGCAGTTTTATAATTGTTTGTACAGATGTTCAGGTTGTCCTGTTAACACAACATAGTTGAATGTGACCCCGACGTGAACCTTCTATCTAGGTTCAACTATGAGCAAAACTCATAACTGTTTTTCTACCCTTATCCCACTAATTAGTAGGTACACTATGTCTTTTGCTAACAATAACATTTTGCTATAGATTTTATCTAACTTACTTAACTAATGCATGGGAATATACTCGTTGGTATTATACCCACAATCAAAGTTTGTAACTCATACAGTTTTACATATACTGACTTGTAGTATGAAGACTGACAGGTGAACTTACAGACAGAACAAAGAGTCACATTAATAGGGTTCCGTTTTGTTCTTTGGATACAGAACCGTTAAATGAAAGTCTGGCTATGTGTTGGTTGAATTTGATGGCGAAGAAAAGTAATGAAATGATAACAATACTACAAATGACGAAGTGCAGATTAAACACTAAATTAGCATTTAAATTACCGTTGCATGTTTATTAACCGTTGATTAAAGTGCTATGGCAACTAGTAGCAAATATTATTCCATCTATGCCAGCAAGATTATCAAGAAAACTCGGTTTTGCAAGTTGTTATTGAAAACCAATGATTAATATACATTATCCTGTGGGGTGCTGGGCTAGAATGTCAGTCCCCCATTGCTACCTGTGGGTGTAGTAAGAGGCAACTAAAGGTAAAAGTCATCAATAACTCTCTCTAGGAGTCTGGAACTGTTCAGTTGATAGCAACAGACTCGCCCCTATTACTTAGATTATCAAGCACACTACTGTGTTAAGGTGTGAAGGACACTACAACTACACTACACTTTGTAGCAAGTGATATCACTGGATGTATAAGACATAGGACTAATTTTCCGTTACTACTTATATAAAAATCTAGCCACTTGGACAGTTGCGAATTGCTCATGGCAGGATCGAACCATGGACCTTCTTTGTGCTACACTCATTGCCACAAAACCGACAAACTTACGAAGTGTGCTATTTTTGAAAATGTGTGTGGTGTGGTGGCTGTCCTCTAGAGATCAGGCGGCCATATACAGAATTTACAAAAAAAAAACATTATATCTCTATGAATTCTAGTGTGCATAATGATAATTTGACCACATCATCACTTTCCAAAAGGTGAGATGACGATCAAAGCTTGTAAAAAAATAAGAAAGAGTCCCAGAGTCAATAATTATCGATTTTTGTTCATTATAGATCACCGCAACCCAGCCTGCAACCGTGTCATATATGACGCAGAACTACCCTCGGCATCGGTGATACTGATATTTCACAACGAACCCTACTCGGTAGTAGTGCGCACGATATGGTCCGTCATCAACAGCTGCCGGCGCGACAACCCGTGGTACCGGCAAGCTAACTATCTAGACAATAAAGGGCGGACTATGAAACTAGGTAAGTAAATTACGACATTGTTACTATTATGGTAAAGTAGACTTTCTAACAGCAAGAAAACTGTAACCTCTGAAGTAGCACAACTATGTAATAAGATACCCCCATGCATAAAAGACTTGCAGTCATTCAGCGCCTTCAAAAATCACCTCACTGACTATCACATATCGGACATCAAGCTGTTACAATGATTAATAAATGAAATTTGTGAGGGTAGTAGGTACCTATGTATTATAAATTACAACTTACATTATAATATTTATTTGTTCGTAATGAAATAGTGAATGTATATCTACAAATAGTTTAATTCTCAAATAAGTGACTCTAAGTGTTTTTAAACCTAACAGTCAGAGCATTTTTAAGCTACTAGGATTCTGGGACTTGCCATTAAAATTAAATTGAAATGTCTTGTATCAGAAAAACATTTCAAGATATGTAAAGTTTGTAACGCCATCTAGTTATTTTAGACGTCAACTCTTTGTAAAAGATTATCATCTCATACCAGGCTTAGCCTCCTACCATATTCGATTACTTACATCATTTTACGATTCCATACGAGAAGACGTGTCCCTTTTACTTAGTCTACACTGTCTTTCTGTCCGGTGTCCCGTCCCGTTTTCGAAAGGCTAGCTTTCTGAAAATCGCCTGGCGGTACGTGCCATTGTCCTTGAGAGCTATTAATTCTAGTTAACATTCGACCTCATCATCACTTAACTCAGCGAGATAGTGGACTATCAGTAACAAAAAAGTACCAATAGCTCGTCCGGCTTAGGCAGGTATTCGTTTGTTGATGCGGGCGGCAAGGGTGTTTACAGAGAAGCGGGAAACATTTGAAAAAAAAATGCCTCGTTCCTCCCCGCATTCGCGGATTCTTACACGTAAATATACGTACTCACTAGATGTTCTATTGTTATATTTTATACTCATAAATACATGATTAACTAAGATATTTACGTTACCACCTTAATTTAGAGTCAAGTTTGCAATTGAATTGTATCGAGAAAATTTTAAGGTAATATGTTTCGGAATTAACTTGGCCTCAGAGAATAAGATCAAGATTAACATAACAAATAATTTGCTAACTGGTACAAACTCAATATACATATAGCACTTGTCAGCGCCGTGCCGTGAAGTAACTATGTACATACAGTAAAGTAATACAGAACAGTTGTATATGACTATGTATAGTTAAATAATTTTTCACCATTAAACAGACGACAATCCGGAAACCCTGTTAAAGCCAAAGCCCTATTTTTTTGGCTGTCTGGATAAGGGAGGGCTACTGTATAATCAGTGGTTATAAATAAACTACCGACTTGTCGGTACATATTGTAAGTTGGTACAAAACGATCGGTTAGCAAGTCCGACTTGCACGAGGCTGTTTTTTATTACAACTTTGACTATTACGTCATCTGTTGGTATAAAGGGAGTTAAAAACCTTGGTTTCCTTCTCCAGGTTACCCAGGCCAAGATCCCTCTTCACCGCTGGTATACTTGAAGGAGATAATCCTGGTAGATGACAACTCTACCCTGCCAGAGTTGAAAGGGAAACTGAGTCATTACGTAAGGACGCGCCTTCCGCCAGATCTCATCAGGATATTGAGGCTACCTGATCGGTAAGTATTTTGTTTTCAAATAATTACTAATTTAATTTGCATTGTTGTTTCTGTATTCCTGTAATTCATACATATCCAGAGTCCCATTTGTAGTCCAGAGGAGTACTATTTGAAAAAATAAAACGTCAGTTATCAAAACAAGTTATTGTCAAAATTGCTCAAGTTATCCCTTTGGGGACACATCATATCTGTGTTTAAAGAAATCCCCCTAATTTAGCCGCTCAGCCTCAATGGATACTACAGTGTTTCTCAACTTTAGTTAGTGAGCGACAGTAAAAAAATGGTAATGTGTATAATTTCTAATGATATCAATATCGTCACAAAAATCTTTTCAACTCCTTGCATAATAGCGTAGGGGTGACACGCGCACGTTTGGCGGGCGCTAGACAAGCGCTTGGTGACGTGCTGATCTTCCTCGATTCACATTGCGAGGGTCAGACAGATTGGCTGCGGCCGCTGCTCGCCAGGATCCAAGAGCATCGCAACTCCGTCGTCACACCGTGCATAGACACAATTGAAGAGAAAACTTTTAAATATGAGTCTGGAGTTTCCAACTTCATCCAGGTGACGTCGGTTGTGTTGAATTGAGGGTAGTTTTGAGTTATGTTGAGTTAGTTTCGAGCAGAGAAACTTCAAAATAATACTGTAGTAATAGCTAGAAAATATGTAAAAGTATTGTTAGATTGGTCCAGTGTTGAAATTAGCCTATCTAGAGTAGGATATTTTCGATAGAATATATTCGATATGATAGAAAAATAGGATCGGGAATATCGGTTTTTAATAAATTATTGTTTATATTTAACGCATTAGGTTACATATAACGTTCTTATTTTGATTACATTATGATATCAGACCCTTTCCGCAAATCCGTTCGCGAGAAACACTTCATTACAGATACTTAAACACATTCAACTACGTTCGACGAGTTTCTGACACATCAATTATAATTAATGATTGACATGAATCATATATTTTTTAAGTGAATGAAATGACATTGGTATAACAATTTGTTAAATAAGACGAACCTTAGTCATTTGCACGCCTTTAAGATTTAAATGTAGAACCACATATTATTTTAGTTAAGACCTGTACTGTACCTACATTATGGCAAATAAATAATTTGAATACTTAAAGTTAAATGGGATTAAAAATCGATTTTAAACACTGCTGAAATGTCAATAGGATTTTTCTTGCAAAAATGCTAAGCTTGGCCGACTTTATTTTCTATTTTAAAACAATGCTGATTGGGTGTATACAATTCTGGCTTTCCGACGAGATAATATTGCTCGAAAAATCTTTACGTGTTATAACGATACACACAACCAAAGACACAAAATTACTCGTATTATAAATGAGAGCAGAAGAGCACAACCGCCCTGCTTTTTTGAATCGTCGGTGACCCATATAGATCCAGACTATACCTTCTCTATAATAGCGTAGGTATCCCCTGCGCTCGGTCGGCTGGTGCTAGAGTGGCTGTGGGGGAAGTCCTGGTGTTCCTCGATGCGCACTACGAGACTCAAGATTGAAAAATTGGCTGCGGCCGCTGCTGACCAGGGTACAGCAACGTAACAATACCGTCGTTACGCCGTTCATACACGTTATTGACGAGACGGACTTTTACTTTGACCCGGCAGATCCGTCGATGCATCGTGTGATTTGAGTGGATTTGAATGTACCAGAGTGTGAAATTGTCTTTAGATTGGTCCAGAGTCTAAGTAATATAATTTTGGCAACTTATTCGGAAAATTTGATATGAATTGAATGTGTAATTTAAAACTTTGCTAAATATAAGGAGATCATTTGAAGCGTTATTTTGTTTAGTTGAGAGGTTCGCCACATTTGTTTGGAAACTTTCTAACGACGATTTTTGATCTAGAATAAAACGAAAAAACATTGATTATTAATGAACTGGGTATCAACCGTAGCACATACATAATTTCTTTTTAGTAATAAAAAATGTTTGATAAAAGATAATACTATAACTGAACAGTAATGAATATCTCAAAGGTATATTGTGCATGTATTCGTAGGGGTACATAAAAGTAAAACATTTTTTCAAAATTTTGTCTTTCCCTCCAAAAAAAGTATGAAATATTAATCAAGTACACTTAGTTCAAGAAATGTTCTTGTGGTAAAAAGACCGCTTAAATGAATTCTGAAGTGTATTTTTAAGCCACTTATTATTCAGAACCTATATATACCTACCGTCAAATACTTGTTGATCTATAGCAAGAACAAATGATAATACAAATAGTTTTAGAGTATTTGATATTTTTATTTATGGATTTTCGCAAAGTAACGCCTGCATCTATTAATTATCTTAAGATCAAATACGTCAAACGGGTACCTCTTGTCACGATAAAAAGTTTAAGAACCTCTGTATATGAACAACTAATTAATATCTACATATAAATATAGCAAAAATATTAGGAATCGGCGACATCGAAATGATGTTGACTATTATTCGAATATCAACCTGCCCGCCTCAATAGATACTTTATGCAGTTCAAGTGGATGTCGCCAATTAAAAATACGTGCATTCAAATGTATAGAAAAATATCGACAGTCCAACAAACGCTTTAATGCACCTAGAGGGTTCTGTTTTTATAGGGATTTGAAGCGCTCGTAGCGAAGTTTGCTTAACCATTCTGAATCGATCAGCTAAGTTAAGCAACGTCCGCCGCGGTCATGAGTTGGATGGGTGACCGCTGGTGACATTACTACTGAGCGCTTCCGTGCTTCGGAGGGCACGTTAAGCCGTCGGTCCCGGTTGTTGTCTTAGGATGGCAGTCGTTACAGCATGGTGGTAGGGCACTTTGCGAATGCCCGCCTGGCTAGCTACCACCCTCAAGTTGAAAATCTGTCGCCAAGCACCTAACGGTGTGTTCCGGCAGCTGTCCTTGAGAGCCAGTAATTCTAGGTTAGTCTGAACAACAACTTCGACCACATCATCACTTACCATCAGGTGAGATAGTGGTCAAAGGCTAACCTATCAATGATAAAAAAAAAAAAAAAAAAAAAGATTAGACCTGGACCAATCTAAACATTTACTGGGTGATAGATAACTGTCCCTATAGATAGTTGAACGCATTCTCTAACTCTAAAATCCTGTAAATTAAAGTTTGACGTGTCAAACAGAATTAGTATTGTGACATGCAAATTGTCACTTCGTCAAGTTGCCAACTTTTGAATGGTAGAGACTCAGTCATTGACATACTTCCATTGGATTGTGTGTTTGTTATACAATTACTCCGCAAATTTATGAACTGATTTTAATGATTCTTTTTTGTTTGTTTGAGCATAGCTTCAAGTTGGTCCCATTTGAATTTCATCGAAATCTGTTGAGTGGTTTTTAAGTTAAGGTCAATTGACTGAAAAAAATATTTGCGTACCTGGGTGATTTAATGGTATCACATTAATGCAAATCACATTAACATAGGCCGACTTCCACAAGTTATTTCATTCTTTTTATTGTTGTATTACGAGTATGTTACGTTGTTTCTAAAAAGGGATGCTCAATCTTTCGTCACTCAATACGCGCTGACAACACAAACGTTGGCAACTTTTGTTTGGTGGACACCCAAAATTAGAAATAATATTATGTGACAATGGCCAAATTCTCTTTCGGCTATATCTTCCGACCTAAAAGCGCCTAAAGTTAGAGAATGCTCCCTAAATCCATTCCAGTGTCAAAGTAAAATTATGCCGGAGAAAGTTATTTAATTGTTGAGCTACATGTAACAGTTCTAAGTATATACCTAAACATCACTTTGTACTGCGCACTGTAAAATTCGTGCTAAGGGGGTTTATTGTTTGTAGCAGTTTCAGAAACTTTGTGTCATATGTTTTGTGATTTATATATATACACCTTTATAAAGTTTGAGAATGGAATATGTGATTAATTCGTCTTCGGTACAACATAGATACAATATAATTTATATAAATGTCAGTCTCTTTCGTCAAACAAAATTGTATTGATTTAGTTATAACACCTGTTTGATGTCGTTATATGTTTCTGTATATGCCAGTATATAAGTTGTATTAGTTCCCAAACATAGTTCTAGTATGGTTTCTTTTTAAAGATCCGCAATAATAACACATGTTCTGTGAAAATTGCAACTTATTACGGGTATATTTTACCTTCCCTTAAAAGTGAACAAATGGACAGACGGACTTGTTTTAATCACTATCATATTCATTTATTTTATAAAACACAGTTTAACAATGATGACAATTAGGAGTAAGTACATATTCGCCTTATCGGCGTATAAAAAAAAGAATACAATAAAAATTAACAATTACAATAAAGACGTCAATGACTAACAAAAAAACTATCATTAGACAATTCATAATAACGTCATGTTAATATGCTTAATTCATTGAATAAATAAATTACTATTGCACTTTAGTTTAAAAAAAAAATTGCTGAAGTCGTTTTTACTTTTTTATAATTTTATACTTCTACACGTTTTAAAATGTTTGTGTACGATATTGTTAAGATTAAACGTAGTTTTTATGTTTCGACGGTTTTATGTGTAACTTTTAAAATCATGTCTATTTATATTAAATAACATTTCAAGGTAGTACGCGAAAAATAACTTAAAACACGCTAATTCCATGGTCATGAAGAATACTTATTAAACCTACAAGCGCGACGAATCATCTAATTTTGAATATCCACCACCGTTTCCACCGTAAAAGACTAGGTAGCATTTAAAAAGAGTATTAAAATACAATAATATTATGTTGTTTATCGATGTTCTATGTAAACAGTACATTGCTCTTACATACATCGTTAAAGTACACTTCACTCAATAATTATGTGTTTTTATGTGTGTTATTACAGGCATTGTAGGCTATTAAACTGTAATGTGTTTTCAGCTTTCTTATTCAAGTTTCTGTTTATTGTTTCGTATTTAATGTGAATGTGTTTGCGCAATAATGTATCCTTAATGTTATTTTTTTCTATAGTGATCATAATATTTGTTCGTACAAAATAACGATACGTTTTAACCGATTTCCAAAAAGAGGAGGGTGGACGTGTATCTATATATATATTTTTTCATGTATGACCACGCGTAACTTTTTACAGAGTCGTTCGATTTTGATAATTATTTTTATGGGAAAGGGTATACCTCAGAGAAAATGAATTAAATAGGACTACCTATATAAATTTAATCAAAGTCTGTTGAGTAGTTTGGAGGTTATAGACTTATAGTCAATGAACTGAAAAATGGATCCCTGAGAGATATTTTTAAAGAAATTGATATTTTAACTTTACCAAGTCTGTATATATTTGAAAATATTATGTATGTTCGTATAAAATTGAGCAAATTTAAATCAAACAGTGACAATCACGATTATAACACTAGGAATAAATATAAAATAGCGGTGCCAGGTTTTAGATTAGCAAAGACAAATAAAAGGTCCTTCTTAGGCAATTGTGTGCGGTTTTATAATAAATTGCCCAAACATATTACAACGCTCACAGAAAGAAAATTAAGTTGCAGTTGAAGAAGAAAGAAAATTAAGTTTCATAATGAAATCTTACTACACAGTTTGTTTTTGATTACTTAAACGACAAAAATGCTTGGACTGGTTCGCCTCTGCCAAGCTAGCGCCTAACACCTACGTAATGTAAATAAATATTGTAATAATTTTACTATATAGTATGTACTTAACACATTGTTAAAAAACGTTTAAAAGAATGGCCCCGAGTTTCTTGGCCGTTCTTCTCGCAGTGGCTCTATAATTTTTGTTTGCTGAACGTGGCAGTACAATGTATTTATATTTCAATATAAAAATTTGTAATTGACCTTCATAAGAGCGTCGTAGACGCCTAAATTGAATAAATGATTTTGACTTTGACTTTGTTCGCTTACGTGGATGATTTAATGGTACTGTTGTCGACGATGAACACTATTTTAAAAGATATTTTTTTGCGGGTTTGCTTATATGTAGAGCTAGAGGCCGGCTAGAGGAGCGGGTGGCGCGGGTTCCAATCCCTAACGATACTTTGTTCACGTGCATATTTGCATTTATGCGTTAAATGAATTTTGTTGAAATTTAGATGAATTTAATTATATATACTTGTAATTTGTAACCAAGTGTTACAAGTATCTTTGTACTGCGAACTTTTCAGTTTCTCAGGGATTTTATAATTATGAAAATACAATGAAAATGAAAAAGTTTATTCTTGTAAGGCATTGTACCTACAGTTTGAATGGTAAAAAAAACTCTGTAAGATTTTTATAAAACGTTTTAGGGTACGTTTTATAAAAATCTTACAGAGTTTTTTGAGTTTTAGTGACGACTACACAAATAAAGTGATGAATTCTAACATTCTAATTTTTGGATTAATACTAATCGAAGAGGCTTATACAATTACAACGAATGTTTTTTTTTAAACTGACGTCGTTTGTAACCTCCAGTACATACATAGCACTCTCTATAGATTACTTTGCCCAATGGATAGATGGCGCTAGAATAAACATTATTTTTTGCTTATGCTTATAACTGAGTATGCAGCAAAAGCGTTATCTCATATAAATGATCAATGAAATTAACCGAAAAAAAATTATTTAAAATATGAGTAATAGGAATCCTCTTACTAGTATAATAGTAATACTTTCCTTCACCAAAACACGTTATATTTATAAGTGATATTATTGTAAGACATCTGAACTAGATTCAACTGGCTTACGAAACATAATTATCCAAAAAGCATCACTTTATAATCCGATATAACTTTCGGCCATGTGATGATCAAAGTACTTACAAAAGAAAACAAGTAGAAAATTTCCTCCTTCAAAAGAAATTGTACAATCAATATACAATGAAGTTTGAGAAATTAAATAAAGATGTCACTTAACAACAAGTCTAACGCTCAATTTATTAGATCGTCGATTCCTATAAATTATCAAGGAATATAGTAATTTCCTTTTAATGTCGTTCTGACGATCGATAATGTGGGTCTGACCTGGTTAACGGCTGGCCGAAGCGCGCCACAAAACCAGGGATGTGCAGATATCCCTTGACACGCGCGGCATCAGCCCCTCTGACTGTGGCCCATCTACGACGCCTCCTACGACGCCGCCGCGTCGCCTTCGTCACACGAATCCTCATCCTACAACTATTATAACCCACGATTTCCAAGTACTTACATGTCAAAACAATTACTATCAATGTCGATTGGAGAGCTAGGAAGTCAAATAAAATACTTGAAATCAATCCCTATCCCTTATTAATTTATCAGTAGATCTCTATCAACTATGTCACAACATCACAAGCATTGTATTAGAACCTAGTGGCATCGTTTTACTGAAACGTTTTACAAACAGTGTGGGTCTGACTCGCGCCCGGCTGGCTGGTGCGCGCTACGCCGCCGGTGACGTGCTGGTATTCCTGGACTCCCACTGCGAGGCTCAGCCCGACTGGCTGCGGCCCCAGCTGCAAGCCATCAAGGACGACCCCCACGCCGTCGTCGTCCCAATCATCGACGTCATTGAAGCTTCCAACTTCTACTACAGCGTCCAAGATCCTGTCACTTTTCAGGTTCTCATTGGTGGCCATTTGATGGATTTTGGCGTTTTATTTGTAGCTGCAACGATTCATTTTATGTTTTTTTTCTTTCAAGTTATGGTTTTACACTTAGATCAAACCAAATAAGAAGATTCAGTTTGCTAACATCACGTCTATACCCAACAAAAATAAAGATGCTAAAACGCCAGTTTGACCGTCATGGTCTTTTACGAGTACACCCGTTTTACAGAAAGGCCGTGGAGCGAGACTAAGTGCTGTAATAAAACCATTTTACAGCGTGGGCTGCGAAAGAACAGCACTAAATTTTAACATTATTGTTCGATCCTTCTCTTCCGCTCACAGCTTTCTCTCGCTGCTGTTTAAGACGGCCATAAGCTCTACGGCATGTTGTGTTCTTTGCACTTAATTTTAGACGTCCGCTATTATTGAACAATTAAGTAGTGCCGAATCTTCTTTTTTGATCAGACAAATTTTCGAATTAATAAAAGCACCGCCCTCTGAAAATGTAAAAACACTATTTTGTTTCTTTTTCTCAAATCGGTTCTTATGAGACCTATCTGGTTGCTTTAGTTTTTGATTCTTGTTTCTTTACGTTTGGGATTACTGATTTCTTGAGTTTCTGGGTCTTGTTTTTTTGCAGGTTCCTTGCAATACCTCCACCTTAAAGAGTTAAATAGAAAGAGCACTTAGTCTCTTTGTGTAAGATTTTGGTGTTATTGATTAGATTAATTTATGTAGTATAAGCCCTACCTTTCTGTTTTAGATGTTTAAATGTTTATTTGCTATATTGTTTTACATAAGATAAAATAAAGTATTTACCTTTTTCCGGCATTCTATGGGATGTACAATTTTGCTTTTAACTCTCCATAGGTAGCTACTACCTACCTATCATAGCTTCGTAGCAGTTAAGTATTATTTTATTCTTTTCATCTATAAGTACTTCTAGTCAATCGTATTGCATTATATCGTGATTACTTCGCACGATAGGTATTAATTCATTGGGTACTGTACACATTGTTTACGTAATTTTTCATTTCTTTATTTCCGTCTATTTCGCTGAAATGTACGATTCATTTGTATAGAAATTTTCATAATGTTATAAGTTTAAAAAGCAACTTTACTGACGTTATAAACCGGATTTATCTATTAATCCCATACATTACCGAGATCAAGGCAAAATATTTCCATTTCTAGGCAGGATCATTTTATTTGAGCGAAATAGTATTCCATATCTGTCAAGGATAGACACTACTAGACACAAGGACAAGAAGGCAGTATTTTTTATTATAGAAATAAATAATCAATCGAAAATAAGCCAAAACAGATATATCAAATTGGTCATAAAATATGACCTAATAATACTCGGAGGATGCATATTGAATGACCATGGGGTGCTGGACTTGGATAGCACCAGTCCATTACTTCCTATGGGATTCGTAAGAGAAAAAAACTAAGGGAAACATACCAGAAGGTGGGCAGCAGGCGCATGCTGAAGAACTGCCATGTTACACTGCGATCACCAAGACTCATGCCAAGCGTGAAGATTCCGGTAAACCCCCCGCTTATGGGGGAGGTGTTTGTTCAACGATGGCTGTTATAGTTGTAGATGGATATTGTAATCAATATGCAAATCCCGATAGTATTGACGCCGAGCTAATTTCTCTATTGTCTTCGAACTCACGAGTCGTTTGTATGTAAACTATGTCACCTTGACAGTATATTGTCATGTTAATTACAGCTAGTATAGAAAACAACACATCTGCAGAGACATCAGCGTTTATTAAAAATATCACGACCTTTCGAAGGTCGAGAATAATCAATATTTGTGTTATGATTATAAGTCTGTCGTCGAGCACCTAACTGTGTGTTTCGGCAGTTATCCTTAGGGGCCAGTGAGTTGTAGGTTAGTGAGAGTTCTAGGCTAGCTTGAACAACATCTTCGACCACATAATCACTTACCTACCATCAGGTGAGATAGTGATCAAAGGCTAGTCTAACAGTTATTAATAACATAGCTTTTTTTCAGCCACAACTAACTGTCTAAAGCATGCATACAAGAAAATGAACAACTAATGTACTCGTAGCTCGTATATAGGTAATCGTTAATATGGTAATATAGGTGACATTCAAAGAAGTTTATATGTATTTTTTGCAATTTACTTAGAGGTTGATGTGTTGTTTCCAAGAGCAGTTTGCTATACATATTAAGTAATAGAGAGATACCTACTTGGGTTACGGATCTTGACGAGTGTAGTTCTTGATATTTGTAACTTTTATTTTTTTCGGGTAATATAAATATGTATGTACATTTACATAAGCGAATTTTGTTTTATTAAATGTACTTCTGTTGAGTTTTGCATGTGAAGAGGCACAACACTTTTATTTTCTTAAAATAAGATCTGACAGATGTTAACCGATGGAACCCTTTTATTTTGCACTATCCGAAATTGTAGGCTGTTCATTTTCTGATCCTTCGGGATTTACGGGTATAGCTTACAGGCCGCAGCACTCAGCTATACTATGAATACACTTCTTTTAACGGGATTTAGTTGTAATATTTTAATAAGTACGATCAGGTTGTATAAGCTGATAAGGGAGAACATTTTGTATCAGTTACGTACTGAGGTTTATGAGGCTGTGCACAATCGTGACTCCCAGACGATAATTCAAATAAGTTAGAAACTGGTCGGAGCATTATCCGGTAAATATTACGGTTACTAAATAATAATTATCGAGAAAACTCGCTTTTTTGTATGTTTTACTGCTCATATTGTATCCCGTATATGCAGGACAAAAGTAAGACGAAATTATCGGTATCTGATCTTATAAACTCACCACGCGGCGTGAAATACGTATCACGTTGCGATATTGTTTATTTTTCCAAACTTTACGATTTCCTCTCAGTTATGTTTTGAGTTAAGTTCCGTTCTAAGTTTTGGTTTTGATCGCTTTTATTCGTTTCCTATGGATAGTTTTCGTTTCAAACCCAATTTACTTCTACTTTCTTTTATTTTCATGTGATAGAGTTTGAATTTTGTAAACATTGGTTTTATTAGTATGGACAAACGCTAGCGTATCAGCTTAAAAAAAATGTATATATATTTCTTCATTAGTTTTTGTTTTTAATACTTCCTTCTGATTTCATTGATTGATCTTTAATTTTGTTTCATACTTTTTCTGGACTGTCTTATCCAACCTTAGAAGGATTATTTGACTTATGTATTTAATATCTTTGGTTATTTCTGTGATATTTCCTTGGTGTTTCGTCGAATAAAAGTACAATATTTCACATTTCTCGTTGGTACCACGTGTAAGATTCCCGGATGGACTAGAGATGTTTTTTTTTTTCTATCAGAGATCTCTTGTACGTCAGTAATAATCCAGCCAGAGCTTGTGATTGTGGACAGAAGTTGACGATGGCAATAAACTCTGCCCATTTTACATAGGAACCATATTTAGAAATGTGGGCGTTATACATCTCTCTCTCTCTCTTTGCCCTTTTTGGAATATAAGCGTGTGAAGATATTTTTAGAATAACCAAAAGTATGGTTGAATAAATTTTCAGTATTTACTTTATCTGCGAAAACATTTATTTAACTGTCAATAGTGCATACGAACGCTTTGGCCTTTCGCTATTCCGTCTTGCCCCTAAGTGGCGGTAATACTAATGGATTTCTGTATCCATGGTTTGGATGAGCGCAGCCATAGTGTTTGTTTATTAATGAGTAAACTTTATCTTAACTAATTAATGGTGTTAACTTTCTATCGATAGTTAAGGTTCTAAAGTTTTTATTTGATTACAATCTCTAGTGTCATAGTCGTACAGTTAATAAAATGACTCGTGGACCGTGGACGTGGAGTAGGTTGACCCACAGGGACCACGGGTAATAGGCTGCGTATTGATTGTCTTGTCTCTTGGTAAGGAAAGATTCATTTCTTACCTTTTAATTTTTCTTGAGTGATCTTGATTGATTCGTGTGTGTATATTTAACGTAAGTTTTTTAATTGTTTCATGAGTTGTGTGTCGTATATTTTGCATTACGCTTTTAGGTTACTTGGCTTGTACATTTAATTCTTTAATTTTCTAAAAATGTTTACCTTCATGTCCCGTTTTACTTACTTTTATTATTTTATTTTACCATAACCCTAATATTTATATCATAAATAAACAAATAAGAAAAAAGTATATGATAAAAAATAAGTTTCAATTAACTGTTACTAGAGTAATCCTTATTCTATATCACTTCAAATATAGATGCTTCCCACCTATTGGATAAACATCTGTCTAATGTCATAGTGCCAAGATCTTAGAACGAGTAAACCTAAGTAAAGAGTAATTAATCATTGAAAGGAAACCAGACATTCAAACATAACAAAAGATAGTTACGACAATTCGTAGCAAAATTTACTCGAAAAGTTTTCCAGGCTACAGCTACAAACCAAAAAGGTGTATACAAGGTATTTAAATAATATTAGGATGGTTAAATGAAATGCACAATGCATCTTTAGCGTGACGTCTGTGCCCCTATACTTTGATAAAATTTAGGGGGCTCGTATCTCTCTTCTACATTTGTGAACCACTGGTGACAGTTCGAAATAGTGGCTATAAGGGCGGGTGAACGCTAGCAACGTTAAATATGTGTCACATGTCCAGTGTTATTAGGCCTACCAGCGTTTTGTAATAAATAAACGTTAAAGAAAGGATACTGACATTTGTGAAACACTGGCCATTCCAGGCAAGGGCTAATACAGGCGCGTATAGTGGGCGCGCGAGCAGCCCGTGGTGATGTTCTCATTTTCCTCGACGCGCATTGCGAGGCGGAGGCGGACTGGATGCGTCCTCTCTTGCAGCGTATACGTCACAAGCGAGACTCGGCGATCACGCCCATCATTGACGTCATAGACCAGACCACGTTCCAACTGGACACAACTGAAAACTTCCAGGTTCAATTGACTGGGCTTGTCGTTGGATAGCTTGGATGAATTAACGCTGAATGATGATTTATTTGTGGCAGCGAGACGAAAGCGATGTAAAGATGACATAAACAATGCCACTCCGAAACTATATCCTCTTGAATCAATTTCAATGCGCATTCGTCTTTCTGTCAAATAAATAGTAATTAAAAAGCTAAGGCATGGAACTTATCACGTAACAACTAAAGCTTCTGGCAGGTGCGTGGTTATTAACGACTGATGTAACCGTGAGAAAACGGAGTGCTTCAATTAAAACGTTGAGTGAAGGGCATGGATATTGTCAAAAATTTAAAATAATGCTTTCATAACCGTCTATATTAATGCTATATCATATGCAAAAAGCTTCGTGGATTGAAATGAACTAAGTTTATATATTCTTTGCTTTATAGTGAAGGGTCAGGGGTCTTGAAAGTTTGAGAACCTCGTTATTAGATCTCAGATTTTACAAACATATAATTATATAATATTTTAATCATAATGTTGTTTATTATTATACGTTAAATATCATTTTAAAGAATCTTATAATATTTGGTGATGGTATATTGACTACTTCATTAAAAACAAAATGAATTTAACTTATTTATCATTCGACCAGGTGGAACAACAGGATAAAAAATGAATTCAGGCAAAATCATTTATTATTACTTATTTTACTCACTTCTCCTTCCACTCAAAACTATGTCTTTTTATAAGCTTTTCTTTACCCTGTTGTATATATATTTTTAAGTGTTTTATTGGTTTTGGGTTTTTATTGTATTTAAAATTAGTTACGTTTTAGATAGTTGGGTATTTTATTAATTACTGTTGTTTTATTTAGTTATATTTATTATTTAGTTATGCTTAGTTTGTTGCACTTCCTAACAGATTTTTAAAAGTAGACTGTGTAATTTAGTTATAATTGTAGTCCAAAATTTTAAGTGAATTAATGATTTATTGGCTTACGAAAAAAACTATAGTGCCTAAAGTTTCTTGTTTGAAATTAAAATAACTAAAAAAACGATTGCATAAAAGTTAAGATTTCAAGATTTTTTTATTAGATATGACGTGACGAGACGCACAAGTCACCCTTCTGATGGTAAGTAGCACACGTGCTCAGTACAGTTCCAGTTTCACTGTTGTGCGTGACACTTCATTGCGCTCGTCACTCCGAGACTAGCTCTTATGTCTATTCGTTCAGCCATTTCACTTGCAGCAGTGCCCTTTAAGCCTAAGCACAGTAGTGCTTGCATTGCTGCACCAAGAAAAAACTGAAGGTACTTTGAACATTTCCTGCATCGTGCGTCTCTACGTGTCTGTATAGTGGCACAAGGATCTTTTGGCGCTTGAATGACATTGACAGGGGGTCGAATAAATAGCAAAGATTGTACTGAGCTATAGTTCCAATTTTGTCACGTGCCAAAAGATGCTTGTCACACTAAATAATTTATTAAAAAGTATATCTTCACCAAAGTATTGTTTATCTAATTTGTACCTTATTGCTGTGAATTTACGAGTTGTTTTATGGAATAGGTGGGCGGGTTCACGTTCACTGGCCATTTCACGTGGATCGACGTGCCTGAGAGAGAGAAAAAACGCAGAGGCTCCGACATATCGCCTACATGGTAAGTAAGAAAGAATAAGCTACAAGTATTTATTTCAATACATTATAAATATTATGTACACTCAGTTACTCATATATGTGTATATCGCGTCTGACCTTCAAGTGAGATACTACGAGTACATGTACATGTACCAGGTGAGATAGAGGTCAAGAGATTTTGACCTAAAAGTGTGTAATGTTCGCAGGTCGCCGACGATGGCGGGAGGACTGTTCGCTATAAACCGCGCGTACTACTGGGAGCTCGGCGCTTACGACGAGCAGATGGCGGGCTGGGGGGGAGAGAACTTGGAGATGTCCTTCAGGATATGGCAATGTGAGTGTCAGCGGTGCTCGATACACGCCTATAGGGACATCAGTTCGACGGTGTCGCAGACTTCTTTTTAGGTTAACCTCAGTTGTAAAAAAAGGTTCTCGATAAAGTGGCGATAATTTATGATAGATAGTTTCGGTGACGCGGACGCGTAAAGCGTATTTTTCTCAGGTGTCGTGCGTATGTCGATATCTAAAGAAATACGTAAAAAACTTTAATTCCAGTTTTATAATGCGTACGGCTGAAGTAAGGCAGATAGATGCAAACTTCAATACGTGTTACAAAATACAATTATTTAAAGCTTAACACGCTTTATTTTCGCCAGGAAACTTGCCTTAAAACACCTCGTTTTTGTGTTTTCCCCTTACCTTTCGTTTAAAAATATGTTTTAAATGCGGCACTCATTTAACGGACTCTCGTATCAGCGATATAGAGCGTAAAGTACCCAGGTAGTAAAACCGACGACCCCGACGTATTTGACTTCGCAACATTCTGGCGAACCTCTGAAGCCTATTCTAGGATAAGCCTCTTTATCATCTTCGACTATATCATTTACCATCGTGGTACATTATAATCCACCATAGGTGTGATAATAATCCAATGCATGTCTACCGGCAATAATAAAACATGTCTTAGTAAGTGCAACAGTTGTCGTCTTCCTTTTGATGAACATCCTTCAAGCATGAGCTGTTGTTGATGATGTTTGTTGACGTTGCAGGCGGCGGGACGCTGGAGACGATCCCGTGCTCGCGCGTGGGGCACGTGTTCCGCAGCTTCCATCCGTACGGGCTGCCCTCTCACTCGGACACGCACGGTCAGTATAATATACATTCTACTTATGGGTTACTGGTAAGGGCAGCTCTGCCGTTAAAATGTATAGCTGTCTCATATTCGGAGATCAATACAGATTTAGCAAAGTGTACGTAAAAACGTGTCAAGCTATTGTATACTTTGTGGAAATTCATATTTAATTGTAACAAATAATAAAACATGTTTAAAAATGACGGATGGTCGAGTCCGGCTTGTGGTTCACAATTTTCTCATTCGATGTAATTTTGTAAGACTATTCAATCAGCAGGCGTTAATGCAAATATTACAATAAAGTTCGCATCATCTCACAATCAGAAATATAAAAATATATTTAGTGATTATTCCATCAACATTTCCTTCTAAGGCGACGTGACGGCAGATACGCTATGCGTGCGCTTATATAAGAGACCTCCGAAAGATGATTCGTGTAGAAGTGAACCGCTTCGAAAATCATCAGTGAAACGCTACGAAAATGGCTTTTCTGACTTCACGTCGACTTAACAGAAAAGTATGGGTTCTATTCCAGACCGAGGTAAAGATTTTGTGGTATAAAAAATATGATATTAGTGGGAGCTGTAAGAGGCGGCGGCGACGGGAAAAATACTAGAAGGTGGGGGGTAGTGCCTTCTGAAGTACTCTTCAGAAGGCGCATGTGTCTGCCAAGCTTGATGATTAGTACAAAATAATTAATTTATGTCTCTCAGTTTGGCGCATGGTGATTAAACAACTCTAAACGGCTTCAATCATTTATATATACCGATTGGCTGCAAATTGTTTGAAATTTCGGTGTAAAAGTAATGAGAATTATATGCGATTATAAACCGTTAAAAGTTAATAATAACAAATATTTTTAAAATGTGTCCATTAACACGTATCTTATTGTCTCTATTAAGGGGAAGACGATATGTGTTCTTTATATAACACTCACTTCACTACTTATTACTGTCACTCACCTACACTAACTCAAAAGGTTTTGTCCTTTTTAGCCTTCTAACTATGTCTGTGTTGTCAAGGAGCTGGATTGCCTCAACATTCACGTGGTAGTGAAGTCTACGTTCGTGAGCTTCAGCATGCTTTTTATTATATCCACAACGACATCGATTTTCAGGTCTCGATGGAGGTCGACAGTTCTAATGTACCATGGTGCATTGACTATACCTTTGAGTACTTTATTTTGGATAACAAATAAAATATACTATCCTTTGTTGATCCAGGCATAAACACCGCTCGTATGGCCGAAGTGTGGATGGACGAATATGCCGAGTTGTTCTACATGCATAGACCTGATCTGAGAGTAAGTACCTATTCTTATTAATATGTAGGAAGTAACTCTAGGTGTATCGGCATAGTACGGTTAAAGCATGCGAAAACTATCCAGAGTGACTGTCGGCAGCTGTGCGTGGGGTCAGGCAAGCAGTGTAGTGTGCCTAGCGCGCAGCAACGCCCTACTCAAGCTGTGACATGATGCACCTTTGCTGCATTTTTCCCATTTTCCCATTATCTCTTAAAATACTAGTAACGTATTCTTACGTATCAGTAGACCTTTTTGTGAACAAGTTCATCCGAGGAACTACTGCCACCATGCCTATTCCTGCCGCCAAGCAGCCTTATTTCTTTATGCCTTATAGATTAGCCTTTGACCACTATCTCACCTAATTGTAAATGATGATGTGATCGAAGATGTTGTTCAGGCTAATCAAGAATTACTGGCTCTCAAGGACAGCTGCCGGAACACACCGTCAAGTGCTTGACGACAATTTTTCTACTTGAAGGTGGTAGCTAGCCAGGCGGGCATTTGCATAATGCCCTACAACACAACAACCTAACAGGCTTAACGTGCCTTCCGAAGCACGGAAGCGCTCAGTAGAAATGCCAAGCCAACTCATGACCGAGGTGGATGTTGCTACCTCTCCTGATCGGTTCAGAACGGCTAAGCAAACTTCGCTGCAAGTGCTTCAAAAGTTAGCCTAGTTTAATCTGACATGGACTTGAGCTAAGCACAGTGGTAGGGAGTTTTGGGAATGCTCAAGTGCAATCCAAGCTAGTTACCAGTCGACCAGCTAGTCTTCTATCTCTTGCTATACACTTTGATGTGAGTTACAGCAGATTTCCTGGATATCCAGTACTCACGCTGGATGTAGCATGGTATCGCACCACTTGCCAATAGGTGAGATAGTGAATAAAGCTATCAGTAAAAAAAAGACTACAGAGGGACTAGAATATTTCCCTCGTTTCTTTCGGATTATGACACCGACAATACTGTTCTCGTGACGCCTGCCAATCGCCACGAGAACAGTATTTATTTTTATCCTATTTTTATTTAATACTAGCTTTCCGGGCGCGGCTCCGCCCGCGCGTATGTCGGTTATCGCGCGAAAACATTAACCTCTTTTTGCGCAGTCGGATAAAAACTATCCTATGTTTTTTCCCGGGTCTCAAACTATCTCCATACCAAATTTCATTCAAATCGGTCCAGTAGTTTTGGCGTGAAAGCGTAACAGACAGACAGACAGACAGACAGACAGAGTTACTTTCACATTTATAATATTAGTACTGATTTCATTTCACAAAATCCACAGTTCTTATATGACAATCTTAATCCACAAATTAACAATAGCATGTTTCGCAATAGCCCATATGTAATGGCTCTATATGTATACAATAGACCACCTAATGAAATAAAAATATTAAAAAACAACACATTTAAGCACAAATTAAAAGCATGGCTTTTACATCAAAAGTGTATTATGATATGAAATAATATTTCAGTGATTACTCCCGGTGAAACTGTAAATCGTGCAATTCTAGTTAATTAGCTAATACATTAAAATAGATTGTATCTTTATTGTAGGTACCCTAGATTTTTATCTCCTAGTTAAGTTTAACTAAATGTAGTATTGATACCTACTATAAATTATTGAACGCTCGCAATGGACAGACTGTTGAAACTACATTGTTATATTACCATCTTTATGTACACAGTTATTCAATAAAACATTCTGATTCTGATTAATTATTATATACAATAACATAATATTAAAATCTTACATCCAATTATAGATTAAAATTTTCTAGTGTTAATTTTAAAGAGAGCAGCTACTTAAAAGTTAGTAAAAAGTAATGTTAATTGTACAAAGAACTTGTTATAGTGTATGGAGGTGAAAGGTTCGAAGGAAGGGGGGAGTGAAAATTAAAAAAAATATATATTACATTTGCAGAGTAGGAAGAAATACACTCACTTTATTACATCACAAGAGTTTTATATACTTCATGTTCGAAACTTTGTTTTGAACTACTGAAAAGGTCTATTGAACTAAATCTATCATTCTATGTTCTAATGAATACTGAATTAGAAGACTACTTAGTGTATGAGTGCGGTATGTGGAATACACTAGTATGTCTGGTGCGGAGGATTATAAATAATTTTCATTCGCGAGGTAAAGATAACAGCCTCTCCTACATCTGATCTCTATTTCTCTTGGACATACTTTCGAAATTCAAATAATACTTCTTTTTCCAGAATAACCCTAAAATCGGTGATGTGACCCACCGCAAAGTACTCAGAGAGAAGCTCCAATGTAAGAGCTTCCAATGGTACCTCGACAACATATACAAGGAGAAGTTCGTACCGGTGCGCGATGCTTACGGATATGGCAGGTACGCTTATAAAAATTGACATGATCCTTGTGCAACAAACGTATTTATGAGAGCATTACAATAACTTACTCAGTGCTAATGAGTTCTAAGTACAGCATGCCAAGATATAAGGGGGTGATGTGCAAAAAAAAATACGAATTTTCTTCTTTGTTTCTTGCATGATCTAGATGTTGTAGAATTGGAGTATTGTTTAGTCCAAACGGCAATATCATAAACGCGTAGCTACCCAAAAGATGAACAATGTACTATTCCAAATCGGGAAGGTGTATTTACACTATTCAAGGCAGTTGATTCTACAATGTTCAAGGCCATGGAGCAGGAGTTTCGAATGGTAATAGATAACATTTCAGAATGTAATACTTGTGTGTGATGGCGGATAAGGTTAGTAAACGACACTCACAAACAAGTTTTGGGAAGATTCTTGTGGCATGTTGTTTCTCGTGACACAATCCGAAGGGGTACAGCG
The DNA here is from genome assembly GCA_963854805.1 of Plagodis dolabraria. Classification (NCBI taxonomy): domain Eukaryota; kingdom Metazoa; phylum Arthropoda; class Insecta; order Lepidoptera; family Geometridae; genus Plagodis; species Plagodis dolabraria. The sequence goes on along the minus strand of OY978468.1, from coordinate 16,864,954 downwards.
GTAGTTATGTCTTAGCGATACTACATAAGGTCGTATACATAAATAATTCCCTGTTGACAGGTTCCAGAACCTAGCGACGGGCCTGTGCCTGGACACGCTGCAGCGCGAGGCGGACGAGGCCCCGCTGGGCGTGTACCAGTGCCACGCGGACCTGCAGGCCACGCAGTACTTCATACTCTCGCTCAACAACGAGCTCCGGGGGGAGGACGACTGCGCACACGCGCAGTATAAGAGGTGAGCTCACCTCACCTTACATTTTAGTATATAGTAGATGAGTAAACCTGCAAAACGTGGTGGCTTCAGCTGACAAACCAAAGCATCGTGGAAGTCAAGTGTAACAAAATTTTCTTAGTTTCACACTTGGACTCCAATGAATTAGACCATTATAAAACCCAAAAGGTAGTATCGTAAATTCATATGATACCTTTAATTCAATTTCTGTGCTATATAGATGAAGCAGAGAGGGAGGTTTTCTTGACGTAGCACGAGTGCCCCAATAACTTGTTTTTCTATCATCATTATCTTTCTACCCTTGCCAACGTTTTGTGCTACAATGTTCCCCCAACAACAGAATGGATAGTACTGAATTTATTGTTGAAAGGCTTCGGTTTTATCACTGATCGCTTGCCTGACGAGAATCCTTCTAGGAATTGCTCCTGTGGGTGATAAGGTGGTAAGGAGTCCCGTTATGTGCCCAATGTACAGCAACATCCTACGACCTGAGTAAAATCTTGTTTAATGCTGCTAGCGCGCTCTTCATTTGGCAAATTATTTACATGTTCGCCTTGACTACATGAGACACCCAAAAAGAGCATATGGACGGAACTATCCTGAACTCCCTATTTATAATACGAGATAAACGGTAAAATTTCAATCCATAGTAATAATTTTATGACGTCGACAAATGTAGTTCTGAGCACATTATTGGCATGCAGTCTTGAAATGCATTAAAGAGAAATATATGTATTAATAACAAACGCGGGCATAACGCATTATAAAGTGCTCAATTAAAAACTCATCCAGTGCGATACACCATTACTGGCACAGATATTTACAGCAACAAAATAAAACATAGTCGTGGAAATTTACTGCTAATGATTATAAAGGTTGCACCAACTGTCTCTTAACCTTGAAGAAATACGTCTGTAGCTATCTTTTTTTTGCACCAGCGTTTGCCATGACTTCGTGCTTCAACTAAAGTACCTAGTTTGAACAAGGGCAACATTTCACACTTCCATTGACACTATAGCAGCAGGTTCATATCCAAAAAAGGTGACAAGGCCAGTCCGATTTGCCCCTAATGGTCTTTGATATTTAAAAGAAAAGTTAACATCAGGAACCCTGTCTCAACTAAAAATATAAAAGAAGATATATGCAAAACATTTCACCAACCATTTGTCATGTTTTGTATAGACAATTTTCGATTCCGCTTACATTAGGAAATAAACAAGGCTCTTAATTAATCATATTTTACAAGAATTAAAACCCTAATTTGTGTACTTTAAAATACAGTAAACAGTTTTTGACTAGTACTGCTTGTTTATTTTTTATGGTAATTTTAATGTTAAGTGACTTTTGTACATTGCAGACGCAGCTCGCAGGAGTCGGAGGATGGCTCCAGGAAGGTTCTGATGTCCACTTGTCACGGGAAGCAGCGGGAACAGGTCAGTCTCATCCCTCGTTCCACTCTAAGGCTCGTATTAATAAATGCTACTCAAAGAGATCGATCTTAAGATGCAGTTTTGACGTTTAATGTATCGAACATCTGTCAATAACTGAATCTTAAGATTAGAGATGCAATTATTAAATTAGTCTGTATAAATAAACGGATCCTAGTCGTCTCGTGATCAAGCGAGGCCGATTTAGGTAAGATTACAAGAGCTGGTCACCGTCTTAATATCATCCTATTTACTCTATACTTGAAGACTTTCAGATTATATATATCGGGAAATAAACACGCTAGTAGGGTGTTCCATACATCGGCCGTACGCATTATGAAACTTGATTTAAAACGCTTTGTATATAGACAATCTATGGATACCGTGTTCCTGTGCGTCTTGTTGTCCGATGAAAGAAAGGAGAAGAGGGAATGAGGTTGTGTAAATCGATCGCAATAGCTCGTTGTCAATGATGTAAATAAGGTGATAGTTAATAATGTGTTGTGTTGTGTTGTGTTGGTGTATGACAGAAGTGGCAGTACATGCCGGCTACGCAGCAGATCCAGCACACGGAGAGCGGGCTGTGCCTGGACGCGGGCGCGGCCGCCGGGGGCGACGTGCTGCTGCGCACCTGCTCCGACGTCGCCACGCAGAGGTGGCGCATCGACTACAGCGAGGATAACGACTTTATGATGTCCAGTGAGTATTGCTTACTACATATTATTACATACCTCCATGATCTTTGTTGTACCTTAATGTTCTTTGTTGTACCGTTTTTTTAATTGTAACTTGCCATTGTAGCTAGGCAGGATACATCTTTTACAAGTTTATGTTCTTTGCGATTTTTTATGTTTTTATAGATTTTGAATTTGATTACAACAATTTACACTTGTGAGGGGTAAAAATGTAATATTTTTACCCGTTACAATTTTACAAATTTTAATCATATTAGAAAAATTATAGTCATGTGTATAAATTGGAGCTATGAATTGGAGGCATGTTAGCTCAGTTGTCGTACTACCCGGGCTTTAAAGGTGGATGATGCGGGTTCGAATCCCGCACATGACTATAATTTTTCCTCTTGTGAATTTGTAATTTTGTAAAGAGAAAATTTCTTCGTCCTTTAATCTCAAGACTTCTGATACTCAAATCCAATAGTACCGAATGAGTTGCAAAAATAACAAATTAAGTTTAAATATTGTATTCCCGCCACAGACAAACGTATCCAATTTATTGTGCATTATTGTAGCTGAAATGTATTTTATGTACCTACCTTAATTGTATCAACATTTTCTAATAAGTACTCCGAACCAAAATACCAAACTGTCAATTTTTACTTTCTTGTATCTTTATAAGGTTATCAAATAAATAATTGTGTACGTGTAGGTCTGAATGTATGTACTTAAAACATTAAATTATTAATTAACACTAACCTGATCGAAAAGAGTACAAAAAGTATTAAGTATGCAGTGTCTTAAAATGTTTAAAATTACAACGTGCCTGCCTCAAAGTTCTGGAAAAAATGGAACACCCTGGCAGTGTCCTTGTTTCCCGAGAGCTATAATCTGGAAGTTTCCAAGTCTACAGTGAATATATGTCTTTTAGGTAAGTATCCTCCACCGTCGACTGCGCCGTCGCTTACCATCAGGTGAGACTGCGGCCAAATGCTTGTCTATTCGAAATAAAATAAAAATAAAAAATGTTTTGGGTTCGAGTCCCGTGGTTGGACAGTAGTCTGCCTAAATGTGGATGCTTAGATGCCCCTGGCTAATATAGCTTCACAATAAAGCTTTATGTATGTCTGTACGTAACGACGTTGCACTGTTACAGATGACGTTGAGCCGAACGAGCAACAACTGAAGCTGCGACGTCTGAGAGGACAGAAGTAAGTGCATGTTGTTATATCGCGTTGCCTTTATATATATTTATTTGTTATAGCTACAATGAGGTTCTGTATCTATATTTTTCATGTTGGTACGGCGTTAAAAATATTCATGGTCGGTGTTTCAATCATCACATATAACTTGTTTAGAGTTTGGTCGGTAAACATACAACCCATATATATTAATTATATATACTAGTACAAAGGGAATAAGCGGGTCAATAAATTGTTATTACATTTTATACATATTTCAGGCAAATTAAGATAACTACAAAAAAACATACAAAGCGTCGGTAAGAACTTGTTGTTTAATATGCTTATTGCAGAATTTGTTTCGTAGTTACAAAATGTGTAAACATTACTTTTTTTGTTGTCATAGCAAAAGTAAAAGGTATGATTTTAATAAATATATGAACATTAACATAAACGACACTTTTTACAGACAACCAATGATATTATTCTATATGGAGTACTTACAAGGGATTCCTCATTTATTACGTTAGATAAATCCCCCTAGGTAAAAAACTAAGACTTGGATGAGCCCCCTTTCCCCTTCCATCTTACCTAAAATCAGTATCTACAAAAATTGCAAAGAAAAGAAGCAAAACAATATAAACGCGCGTTATAAAAAGTAACGGTTTAATATAAATGTGAATCAGACAATTCAGCTCGTGGATCAATAATTGGAACGTCTGCTCTGCGCCGGATCTTGCAGAGATTTATCTTCACTTAAATTAATAACGTTATCACAACAAACGACCAGTCGCAGTTGATACACCTTCTTGCTATCTCAAGAATAGTGATAGCTAGACAGTTGAAATTTTCACAGATGATGTATTTCTATTCCCGCTATAACAACAAATACTAAAAATAAAATAAAATATTTAAGGGGGGCTCCCATACAACAAACTTGATTTGTTTACCGTTTCTTGCTCGATACTTATAACGGGGACAGGTAGACGCTTTCTTGCAAGATTAGGTTACAGATAATGGTACGGAACCCTTCGTGCGCGACTCCCACACGCACTTGGCCGGTTTTATACTCAATTAGACGCAGGCTCTTACAGGTACAACGTGTCATCTTGTGATGATATACCGGGCCCAATGTTGTCAAAAACCTTTACACCCATACGTCAACTCATAGGAACAATATGAACAATATACTAAGTGCTGGAATAACACTCCACCGCCAATAAGGAACTTGCAAAGTTTGTATAGTTTTACAAATAAATTAAAAAGTTTTATATATCAGCGCCTAAAACGTGATGCCCTTCATGTAAATGTCTATTGCTATACCAGTGCTATTTAGTAAATATATATGTATATATAAACACATTATTGGTTAAATTTATAATTTTTTTTGTAACTCATACCACAGAAAATAGAATACCTTCATAGTATTATTATTCTCATTTTAATTTTCTTGTTATAAATTTTTGGCCGGCTCATGTTTTATATGCTGTTACGTCCGTGATGTCACCGCCAGTCGCAACGGAAGACCAGCGCTGTTTGTCCGCAACCAGCATTATGCTGAGTTGGGGCTGATTCGTGGCAATACAATTTTTATATATGTAACTAGAAATAAGTATACTAACACATATTATTTTTTATAATCTTGTATTGCTATGAATAAATCTATTTAATTTAATTATAATTTCTCCCATGCCATATAGACGCAAATCCCGGTCCCTCCTCTCGTACTCCAGCTCCAACGCCATCCCTAACGCGACCGTCCGCCGCCACACTCACAAGAAGCACAAGAGGCGCAGCCGCAAGAACAAGAAGACGAAGAACAAGTTCATCCTGAAGCTGGTCCGCACGCTGATGAACAACTCGCAGGAGCACCTCGAGGTGGACATACACTGCAAGCACCGGCAGCTCTATCCCAACAACACATTCGTCAGGGATCTGGTCACCATACTCAACGATAAGAATATTAAGGTATGTCACATTTGCGCATTTTTGTTTTTACTCCATCTCTCATTTTTTTTTTTACCGGCTGTATGTCTTTATTAACAAAATACTATGAACCATATACAACACAGCTAATCATAGCAGACTCACAGGCAGTCCAAATGCTCCAGCCCACTACCAGTTGGCAGCGTGCCCAGCGTGCTGGCAGCATTGCCCCGTTAAATTGCAATGCTTATTATTATATATTAACATCGATGACTAATTTATTTTTGTTTATTAAAATGTCTCTCTCAGTTTATTGATTTATTTATATGTTTATAGGAAACTGAGGTAATTATTGATAAATGTATTTTATACCGCGTTTAAAACGATTCCACATGTTGGCATTTTTATTGGGTTTTAAGATAAATTAATATTAGCTAAACAATATGACATTTTTTTTTATTTTTTTTTATATTGAACTGGGTAGCACTTGACCACTATCTCACCTGATGTTAAGTGATGATGCGGTCGGTGATGGAGCGCGCTTACCCAGAAGATACCTGTTCATTCGCGTTTTGAAGACCCCCATATTGTACCTAACCGGAACACAGACTCAGGCAGGGTATTCCATTCCCTGGCGGTTCGTATAATGAACGAAGAAGCAAATCGCTTTGTTCGGGTAAATTGAATATCTACCATATAGCGGTGGCACTCCGGAGCCATTTCTACATCAAAAATTAAAAAAATTATTGTAATTAAAAAGAAATGTAATGAGAAAGGAATACGTGCTGATGATTTTGGATCAAATCCACACTCAAATGGTGAACATTTTTCTCGGTCTATAAATGATTTTTTAGATAAAATAATAGATAGTATTATTATAGTGTTGTAAATGGCTCCGCTCCCTGGATGTCCGGTTAAAGAATGGAGATGGCGGAATAAAATCATGTAGTTCTGTGGCACACTCCCCGAAATGTATCCGATAAATTATAGATATATTATAGATAATTATAGTCTTATTTAATTTTGTAGATTTGTCTCTTACTGATTATTTGTTTATTGTTATATTATGATAAAGATGAAATAAATTAAATATTTGTATTCATAAGTCAATTGAAATTACCTGGGTATAATTTCAATTGACTTATAAATACAGTTTTTTTTTATCAAACGCGCGGATAATTTCTTGTCTTGTGTTTGGTATGATTCAATTCATATTGTATAATCATTTGTCTCTTTCTGTTTATTGGTTTATATCAATATTTTTTTTATTTTATAGGAAAACGAGGTAATGCACGTTTTATTATATTTCACTATGTATACGATAACCACGTGTTCTGAAATTAATACATAAAGTAAATAAAGTCTTTCCATCTATTTGAATTTGATTGATTGAGAATTACTGAACGGATATCTGTAATTTTTTTTATCATAGAAGCTTTCTGAGTTGTGTCTACGAAGTGAAGTGACGCAGACGATGTGTAGGTGGACCGACGCATCGTTAAAGTCACGAAGTGCTTGGACTATATAAAGAATGAAATTACCCGTTATGAATTATTTTAGCATTTAAAGGACGCACTTAATGAAAATGAAATGTATTTATTTGTAAGAAACACGGTAATTACAGTCAAATTAAAAAAAAATAGTTCAGCGCTCATCACCATTACTGGCATACAAATATAAACAGAGCAAAAAAAAATTATATATATACCTACAATTACATGGACATCTTCACGATTTTCAAATCAATTGTGTACAAACACATTATACAATATAAATCACATTACACATAAGAGATAAAATTAAAATCAGATAAGAAAAAAAAACAGATTCATCAAAATTAAAATAATATTAAATTCCTTACTAAATTTTAACAATGTCTATGTAAATAAAAATGTCAATGGTCCTTTATGTCAAAAATTCTTTCATGTCATAAAAACAGTCATTCGTAAGCCATTGATGTTATTTAATTTTGAAATAATTCATAGGGAGCTCTCTTATTCTCTTTGGAATTTTGTTGTATACCCTAATAATCATAATTTGACAGTTCTTGCAACGAAGCGCCGTTTTAAATGTAAGCATTTGTAGACGGGTCGGGTCTCTGCCAACACCTTCAAAATAGTCATTATCATGAAGTTTAGCGTACGAATGCGAGTTTTCTTTTACAAATAAACCAATCTGCATTATGTAAAGACCTGTCAAAGTGAGAAGTCTTAGCGTTTTGAATACAGGTCTGCAGGAATCTAAAGGTCCAACTCCACTAATGGCCCTAATACACTTTTTTTGTGCAATAAAAGCTTTATTTACATCGGTTGAATTTCCCCATAATAAAAGGCAATATCTAAGAACCGATGCTACATAACCGTGGTAAGCAGTGAGAGCAGTCTTTTCATTTGAGACTCGTTGCAAACGTTTAAGGCCAAATACAAATCTATTTAATTTCAGGGCAACTTCTTTTATATGAGACTTCCAATTACAATGCTCATCGACTTTAAGACCTAGAAACTTATATTCTACAGCTTCCTCAAAACATGTCCTCTACATACAACGTTATAGCTTTTTTTTACTGAGTTATAGTTGTGGAAGTTGACGTATTTGGTTTTAGAAATATTTGCGCGTAAATTGTTTCGTTCTAACCAATTAACTATCGAATCTGCCGTAGCGTTAAGTAATTGGTTGTGATCAAATAAAGGTGGCTGTTTTTCTTGAGCAACAATAACAGAAACGTCATCGGCGAATAATACACATTCATGTTTTATTGAGGACGGAACATTGATATATATAATAAAAACAAAATAGGGGCCCAAAATGCTACCTTGCGGTACACCATAGTTAGTAACTTGGTATGATGATCGGTGCGATGTAATTACGTGTTTGTTGTCAAGAGAAGTTAATATTAAACAAAGACATAAAAGTGTATTGATTTCTTTATGCATTGTGTCGCTAAGCTTCCGAGATGGTGATTTTATTATGTGTAGGCACAATACTAGCAAACACTCCCTTTAAAAACACTTATGAATTTAATGTACGTTGAAGAATAAAATGTTGACTCCAGTGTTAATAGTGTTATTCTAAGAAGCCTGCCAAGCGTGGGAATTATGGCCAACCCCCGTATTTTGAGAGGCATTTGTTTAACTGTGGACATATGGCTGTTGGTATATGTATATTCATTTAAATATTTGTGTTTACTCTCAGAACACTCTACAAAAAAAGCTAATAGTTAATGTAAAAGATTGCTGTGAGGTCTACAATGGTTTATAAGTAAAGTGTGTGTCCGTTTGTAGGTGATAAACAACGGTCGCGTGTTCGAACGCAACAAGGTGACGCAGCTGAACCCCGCCGAGGCAGAGACCATCGTCCTCAACAAGATGGACATAGTGCCGCAGCAGGCGCCGCCACAGATGCACGAACAGAAGGTAATCATTACCTAATAATAGACCGAAAAGCTTTTAGCAGACAATCACTATGGTTTTCGCTATGGAAAATCAACAGAGGATGCTGTCACTAATTTAACAGACTTCGTAGCTCAGAAAATGGACGATGGCTAGAATGTATAGGAATTTGAGGTGTTGCTCCGACTAGTTCCGATCATACCTAACGAACCGTGAGCAAAGGATTAAAGTAGCAGACCATGTTAGTAATCTGAAAAGTGTTAAATACGGCATTCCTCAAAGAAGTATTCTTGGCCCTACACTTTTTTTGGCATATATAAATGCTGTTCTCAGGGAAGGAAAACAAGAATGCCTATTTGAACTGCTACAAACGCTATCGACTCAATTCCAACGCACTCTTACGTCTCCTTTGTTAGTAACGGGCCGCAAGTAGGTGGGATAGAGTTCGGAGTGAAATATAAAGATTATTTTGCATCCAAAAACCTTGGAGTAACAAATATGTCGGTAGCCTCGGTACATGGTCGGTATGTACAGATAACAAAGAAAGCGCGCAAGAAGATGAAGCAGCACAGCGTGTTGCAGCCCCAGGTGGAGGCGGGTGGAGGCGGGGCCCCCCCCGAGCCCCAGGTGGGTCCCCCTGCGCACCCCGGGGGCCCCCCACGACCCACGCCGCAGGCTGCCCCTCCGGACCCCGCGGGCGCCACCGAGCCGAGGGCGCACAGGATCATCATTGAGGACTTCGTAGAGCTAACACCGGCCAACACTCCGAGACCCAGGGTGAGTTACGCTATTATCACTGTTTGTCTTTACTATGTTCTAAGGTGTGCTGAGATGGTATAAACATTGTTGAAGCTAAATCGTCGTAAAAGGCTCATCCTCATAAGATTAAGTGACTGGCTCTTGCATAATTGTTTTTATGATATAAAGGAATTTGTTAATTATTGTGACTAACTTGTATAAATATTTGCACGTGCAGACGTGTATATATAGAGTACATCAGTCATTGTAATCAGTCTGCATGCAGATGCAGACTGATTACAATGACTGATGTACTCTATAAGACCATTCAACGAATATGTATAACCACTGTGTAAAGTAATCTTGCAAATACATTTTTTTTATTCTTATTCATAACTCGCAAAGCTGGTAAATCCACACGGTCCAATTCACTAGATCTTTACTTCGGAGGATCTGCAAATATGGAAAAATCTGCCTCCGACGGTGTTTCCGCAGTTTTAGAACAGGTTTAAAATAACAGCATTACCTGGTGCTGCAGTAGTCTATAGGCAACGGTTTTGCTGATCACCAGGGTGAAAGTCTGCATCTTAGTGGTATTTAAAAAATGATGATACAGTGGCAGTGTCACTGTACTGCCACACAAGAGTCCTTGGTTGGAATCCCGTTGCCAGTTTTGAGCTTTTCTTCATGAAACGTTTCTATTGTTATATTATTATTAAGTACTTTGAGCTAAAAAAAACTGTCGCCAGTTTTGTCCATAATTATTATTCAGTAACCGGCTAGGGCTCGCGTAATATTTACCGGATATTGCTCCGACGCCGACGTTCTGCTTCATCCCGCGCTCGACGCTGTGCACAGTCGTGACTCCCAGACGAACAACTTCAAATAAGTTCGAACCTGATCGGAGCATTATCCGGTAAATATTATGTGAGTCCTCGCCGGTTACTAAACAATAATTATTGAGTAGTGTTCATAGATATTCTTGCCGTACAGTAAAAACTATAAACTAGCATCTCGTGTGTTGCCAAACTATAATTGCAGACCTTATATCTTCATGTGGGAGTCGTCCCCTTACACTGCGATCCCCAAGGCACCTGCCAAGCGTAGGGATTATCGCAAGCCTCCCCTTAATGGGGGAGATGCGTTTGTTCAACTAGACGTATAAAGTCTGTTGATGATGACCGACAAAATATGAAACAAAAATGATGTGCAATATATTTTTCATCTATCCATGTATGTGTATGTATAGCGTATGAAGAAACGCAGACGCAAGCGTCCGGTGCCTGTGCCTGCGCAGGGTATGGGGCCAGGTGGCGGTGGCGGTGGCGGGGTTGGGAATGGTGGTGGTGGTGGCGAGGGGGGTGGCTCCCCCGCGGGTGGGGACAACGAACAAGAGAGGAACGATCTCGTCGCTCTCCTCACGCAGAAGCTGCCGCCGCCCACCGTCGAGGAACAAATTGGGTACGTCATGTATGTTCACTTAGCAACAAGATTTGGCAGACTAAAGGCGTTATTTATAATTATCACTATGGATCTGCCGACTTGTTAATACATTAATGCTGAGCCTTTGGTCAAAGACAGATTGTAAGTTATACTATAGTTTCATAATAAGATGAACAATAGGCCCTGCTAGTGCGAACCCTGTTAGTTAGTAGCATGGTTCTATCCCCACCACCGGCTTGAGCTTCATAGCATAGTACCACTATCAAGTAGCAAATTGTTCGCCAAGCGCCTAACAGCGGGTTCGAGCAGCCGATCTTGGCATTAATTCTTTCTCACGGGAGAGCCCTAACGTATACAGTTTATAAGGCTTATCATAAATACAAGCAAGTAGCTGGCGAGCTCGAAGCTAAAATTAAGTCCCGATTAGTCTCTCTCCAAATAGTCACAAGCCTCTCTAAACGGTACAAGACTGCGTTGTACCGGGGAAATTAGTTCCGACCCTCCCGAGGTCTCTCGGCTGCGACTCCACGCGAGCTCCAACCCGCAGGGTGCCCATGAGCTCGCTGCTGTCAATTCCTCTTTTAGTAGTGGCGCTTGATCGGCGCCCCCAGGAGACAGGCGCAGTTCTCGGGAGAATCTATAAACAGTCTCCAGGCTTATAGAGTCAATACAACTCCACTGGGCTTTGGGCGAGCTCAACTCTGTTTGCTTAAAAGAAAGTCTTATGGTCTTAATGAGTTAGGGGATTGGGTTGATTTGCTTAAACTCTTTTGGTTTTAAAATGTGGCGGGGATAGGTTGGATTGCATGAAAAAAAATTGTTATGTATTTGTGAATTATGAATATTGCAGGGTGCCCCCACAGTCGGAAGAGCGCACCGCTGTGAAGGAGACGTCGGCTGAGGACGCGGCGATGGCGATGAGTGCGGAGCAGAGGGCCAGGAGCAACGGGGACAGCAGCAGCGAGCGGGAACAGTGGTCTGTTGGTAAGCTAACGTAGGCCTCATACGTTAATAGGGCACCGGACTGTATCAACATCACCTCACATTATTTCTATACAGCGTTGCTAATGTGTGTTGTAGTATGGACTATCTACATAACCGATATCGGATGGTGTGCGTCCTCCATTAGAGACTCCCGCGGCTGAACATAGGCTCACGATTTTAAGTAGAATGTTTATAACAAGTAAATATAAGTGAGTATGTTGTATGTCTGTCCGTGCAGGCGAGTCCCGGTTCCGACGCAACAACACTGGGTGGCGGCGCCGCCGGCCTGACGCGGACCCAGACCTCATGGACGATACGCCGCAGGACGAGGTATGTCACACTCTCTTACACACACACACACACACACACACCCTGTTAAAGGCTTCAAAACAAAAACAATCTTCTATATAATAATAGTATAACTAAGTATAGATAGATAGATAACACTTTATTGAGATACCATTTAAAAATAACTTATAAAGTAAACAATACAAAATATGATGTAAAAATAGGCGGTCTTATCGCTTAGAGCGATCTCTTCCAGACGACCTATAACTGGAGGACAACATTTTACTACAAATACATAGACGGTAGTCTTCATAATACAAACAAAATAATTACTTAGAAAGCATCTAAAATATGTACAATTATAAATAAAATAAATACAATTAAAGTAATAAACATTTAACACAGTTCATTAATAATACATATACCTACATAAATATATAAAAACATATATAGAATAATATATAAATATATATGTATATACATAAGACCATACAATATATACATATACCTATATCAATAACATTAAATAATGTAAGTAGTTAACATACAGAACCATAAAAGTAAGAACTTAGTAGCAATTTATAGCTAACAGTGATGTATAGTATACAATCATGATGGGGAAAGATAATGATCTTTTACAAGCTTTTTGAAAATATTAATTGATGGTGAGCGTTTAATAGCAAGAGGCAAAGAGTTCCAAAGACGTACAGCCTCAGAGGTGAATGATCCATCGTAAAATTTAGTTTTACGCTCAGGCACTTCAAGCTGAAGATTCAATGACGATCGTAAAGAACATGAGTGAGTAGTATGAAGGAAACGAAAACGTTCCTTGAGATAACGCGGGGAAGAGGGCTATGTGTGGTACAGATAAGTACAGGTAAGTATAAATAGTTTGAATCGTATCGACTTTTTTACTGTATAAATATAGATGCATGTTGACGGTCAGACACGGCCTCTGCATCCCTGGACACGTCGGGATAAAAAGAACGTTGATAATGCGCAACTTGTGGAAACTTATGGCTATAACGATAAATTCAACATTTTAATAGTTTTATCGCGCTTGTAGCTTGGTAACCATTCTTAATGGTTATGGTATTTTGCGAATGCCCGCCTACCACTACTCAAGTAGAAAATATGTCGACAAGCACCTAACGGTGTGTTTTGGCAGCTGCCTTTGAGAGCTAGTAATTCTAAAAGTCTTGAAAGTTAGCCTGAACAACATCTTCGACCACATCATCACCTACCATTAGGTGAGATATTGGTCAAAGGTTAATGTATCAAGAATAAAAAAGATTCTACAAGCGCGCGGATAAAATTTGGCACGTTTGATGCGTGCAGTGCAAGAGGATATGCAACAGCCGTTATCTCCCCAAGATGGCTCCATTGCTCGTTTCCGTTTCCAGCTGTCCCCGAACTCGATCCAGCAGCGCGTGGAGGAGGACCCCTCGCCCGTGAAGGTGGTGATGAGGAGCAACCTCACCTTCAACCTCGGAGACGAGTTCTTCCAGTGGGCCAGGGATAAGGACAGGTGCGTACTAAACATAACACTCACACATAACATTTAGGTTCTTGTTCGTATCGTAGCTTGCCTAGTCATTCTTAACCGATCAGCAAAGTTAAGCAACGTCCGCCGCGGTCATGAGTTGGATGGGTGACCGCTAGTGTCATTACTACAGAGCGTGCACGTGCTTCGGAGGGCACGTTCAGTCGTCGCGTGTCGGTTGTTATCTTATGTAGGATGGCAGTGGTCAATGCAGCGTGGTAGGGCACCGCCCGCTTGAGTTTCACCGCATGGTGGAAGGACATTTTGCGAATGCTCGTCTGGCTAGCCACTACCCTCAAGTAGAAAATCTGTCGCCACCCACCGAACAGTGTCTTCCGGCTGCAGTCCTTGAGGGTTAGTAAAATTCGAGGCACATGAGACTTAACAACTTGTCGGGACTGTTGAAGTATGGTAGTCCCGAACTGTTGCGGAGGGTATGTGTGGTACAGAGGGCACAGGGATGAGCTAAAAACGAACGAAGTATGAATCATCTGATATTACTGTGTAACCTCTCCCAACGTCATATCAGAGAGGGTGTTGTTGGGACAATGTAACACATGACGCAGGTGCACAGAATGGCTTAACGCCTCCATTAACCGAAAGTTATTGTCTTACAATAAGAAAACAATGAAAGGAAACATTTGTATAACGAGCTAGATTCGAACCCGCGACCGTTCATCCTTGCAGCGATTTGAGAGACCGTGGTGAGTTTTGTTCAAATTCATTATTTAATAAATTATTATTTAAACGTGTTGAGAGGACGGAGCGACGTCAGTCGAAGTGCTCTAATCGTGCTCGTCGTACAACAATTCTATCATGTTTTGTTGTAAGGTTATTATTTTCTAAAATTGCAATGTTATTGTTATGTTATGAACTGATGCCATAGATAGGTCACATGCCTGATGGTAAGCGTCACGCCGCCTGTGCATTACAGTTGTAAGCCCTTCACGCATCAATACACTAATGTGTAATATTGTTCGGCGTTTGAAAGGCTATATTGACTAATTTGAACCTTATTTGGTTACATAAATAATATGTCGAAATGTCTTATTTTCCTCCTCCAATTGTTATTATTCGAACTTCAGTGGGATCGGCGTGTGACTTGTATGGTGGCCATCTTGTGTCCGCCATTATGTATTTTTGACAGGTGCCATTCGACTGCTTCCCCGGTGACAATATGTTATAATGTATGTCCGTATGTTTGTCAGTTCCCCGAGCGAGATGAGCATACCGTCGGCGCGGGCCCCCCCCGCGCTGCACGCGTGGGTGCAGGGGGGGCGAGCCGACGGCGAGGGTGCACGTGCTACCAGTGACGTCACACACGCACACATAGACACCGAACTGAAGAGGAAGGACACAGACGAGGACTACAGCACCTCCGACAGCAGCAGCAGTAGTGACAACTGAACTTACTTTACAGCGCAAAATAAATATACTGCTCCTATCATACTGTCCCTTTCACGCTTCACGGGTTTGCCGTACTGATGAAAGGGACCGCACGATAGGAGCATGGTTTTTAGGCTTCACTTGTATCGTCCGCCTCCAACAGAACATCTTTGTTTATCGGAGATATAACTCTAGAAAAGTGCACCAATTAATTATCAGTTTACTGTGAGTACTGTGACACAACAGGAATGGCCGACGGAAACTTTCCACAGTTGGCGGCACTGAATTGGTTTTCTGATGTAATAAATATATTATATATATTACATCATATACATAATACACATACATACAATATACATAAATATATTTATTACATAATTAAGAATTTAAAAATATATAATATTAAACAAATTATATATGTAGTAGATTCAAGTATCAGTAGTCAATGTGTCAAACATATCACTTAGTTATTAACTTGTTAACTAGCTAGCACTTTGTTATTATATTGTCATTTTTTTTATAAATCTGGGAAAGTGCATTTACTTAACATTGTGTTTTTTCTTTAACTGGTACAGAATGTGAAATTCGTAAACCATTTTCAGGAATAACTATTTTTATTTAAGTTTATTGTTTAGCTTGGCTAGCGAAAATTTTAAATTAATTCCGATTTAGTTATTTTAGCTTACTTCGAGTATTTTAAACTTAATTCGGTCTCGTTATTTTAATTTTATAATCGACTACGTTTAAGTCTGTATCATAATATTATAAATTATATATCATTTGATTAAAAGTATATACGGTTTCTTATTAAATTAATCATAAACTTGCTACTTATTATGTGTTCTAATACAATTAAATAAACATGACACGAATGTTGATTGATGTAAATTCGTCATTCGTACAATGGTAAAAAATACTAAATAACAATATAGTTGAATAACAAAAGAGGATAGTTAATAACACAGTGTCCCTGCTTCATACATGGTTTCGAATTTCATCTTACTTTCCCTAAACAAACTACTGTATAGAAAATTGTCTACTTAAAGCACTATCTAACTGACATATATTAATTGTCATAAAGGTAAAGAAGTAAAATCGGTAAGATTCTACTTATAAATAGACGCGTATATGTCGCAGCCAACTAGCTTAATCAAACCGTTCAATTAACAGTCTACCCTTTTACTTAACGGCGCCGTTTAACTACCGGCTTGAATAGTATTCAGCCATTCAATCAAACAGCTAGCCAAATTACTTGTATCGATAACGCTTACTTACCTAGCCTAGTTAATTTAATTTGCGTACTACTCGCTAATTTAATATGCGTAACTTCTTCTGGCGCATCTCTCTTGCGGCACTCGCTTCGCTCGCACTGCTCGTGTGTTGTTGTGGTCACCAGTAATCTAATACGCTCCTCCTCGCTTCGCTCTTTTGTCGTACCTTTTGACCATTGACAACTGCCCTAGTCTAGTCATTTGTATAGCGTTAGTAACATCCAGCTAATTCATTAAATGTCGTATGGGATGTTAAGGAATGCAGGCCGTTAGTTCAACGGCGCCGTTTGGTAAAAAGTTTAGGATGTTTATTGAACGGCAGATTACGCCAGTACGCTGCGATGTAAGCGTTGAATAATTCCGTCCAAGTAAAGACTAAGCCGTACGTGTAATTATATCATATTGTTATAATTAGTAAGTATATTTTATTAGTGTGTTAAGGCCAAAGTATAATCAACCTTAAATAAAGGTGTTTTGTATAAAACAGACAGGTCATTCGCCTGCTATTACCCCACATCGGCAGGCACTGCATTGAATTGGTCGGATTTTCTTTCGATCGTTACAGGCTAAAGTAAGTTTATAATACCTACACTTAGGGCACTTTCTTCCGACCCCTCTCCCACACATGTGGGGTCGTTTCTACATGGTTAACCTAACAAGAACACATTATATACATATACTTTCTCTATCAACCTACATTGAGGTTTTATGTAAAAGAAAGCTTGATTTTCTTTATTGGTATATCATATATGTGTATTTGTGTAATAACACGTCAGATGATGGTAGTAGTTTTAAGTTTAATGATTTTATTATCACATCGAATTTATTTACTTATAAGTTTAATAAGACCGAAAATTGTGCTTAATATTTTTTTAATCATTAACTTTAAAATTGGATAATTTTTATTTAAAGTAAGTTCGAATCACAGACTGTTCGTAAAGGCTGCTGTAAAAGTATGTATATTATAATGTTGATGAACCCTCTCTTGGTTTCTTGCACATTTCAAATACACTGATATTACTAACAACCAGAAAATAGTTCATTTGAAGAGAAATTAATTCTTGAGTATTAAATGTTTACATAGTATTTTGAAACGAATCCTTTCTGAACGATGTAATATAATATTCTGCACAATTTTTGACCAAAGAATTTTAAGTTATATAAGTAAAATTATAATTTTGTTCCACGCATTTAAAATATTTTAGTTACCTTATTTAAGTACATAGATCTAGTAATCTACTCGAAGGACGTTTTGAAATAAATCGACCTTTAAATATTTAGAAAATAATTTTATTGTTTCTGAAACAAAACCACATTGAAAAGATATGTCTTTGGTTTATAATATAATTGTAATATCTGGCTATGAAATATTAAAAAAATTAGTTCTTGTATAATATTTCGAACGTATGATAATTTTTTTTTGTAGAAAAATGGTTAATATTGATAATTATTCCAATAATTGTTGTTATTAGTATGAAAGTTGCAATAAAATTATAAGACTGTGCGAGTGTTTTATTTGATTCTATCATTTTATTATGTATTCTGATGAGGCTTATTTATTCTGGGCGGTGATCTTTTAGTTAAACTTTGATGGGGAGATTTTCGAGAAACAGCGAATATGTATTATACGAGTAATCTTGGTGTTCTGTTTTTTCCAAATGGCCACGCGGTTCAGGCGCCTAGTTCTAACAAGCTTCGTGAAATTTTCAGTTTTTAACGATAAAATACGGTTAGTTTCGATTTCCGGCAAACTACATGTCCGGTGGAACAAATTAAAT
Source organism: Plagodis dolabraria (assembly GCA_963854805.1). Classification (NCBI taxonomy): domain Eukaryota; kingdom Metazoa; phylum Arthropoda; class Insecta; order Lepidoptera; family Geometridae; genus Plagodis; species Plagodis dolabraria. Next base: position 16,846,695 of record OY978468.1, on the reverse strand, counting down.
GACAAAGTTGTAGGTAATAAAACCATCTACAACTTTTGTTTGAAATGTTAAAAACCGTGTGAATTTTCGATTGAAAATTGGGGTGCTTTTTCAAATAATGTGACAAGGTGAAAAAAAATACAGTGTGTTTGGGACATAAAAAGGTGTTTTCACTAAATTTCATGAGAAAAAAAATGTTTTGTATAAGATAAAAATAAAACCAAAAACATGATTATTTGAATTTTTCACATAAATTTTGAGGTTAAGGGAAAAAGTATTAACACAAAAGTTGTAGATCTTTTCGTTACCTACAACTTTGTCATTTATTTTTTTGCATAGGACTTGTAGTTTTGCCGGAAATCGAGATAAACTGTTTTTTACCCTTAAAACTCACTCCCTCCCATTTCCCCCACCTCAGATCACCGAAAATTATTTTTCCTTACATTTTTTTATATACTCATAATTTTTTCAACGGGTTTCATCCTAGGAGGAAGAATATATGGAGAAGACATTTATATTCTGTTGGTTGTGAAACAAGAATGGTAATATATACGCTTGCATTAGTTTGAAAGAGACAGTCTTTTTTTGTCTTGCTCGGCGTATGCGATTTCTTTGTTTGCCACAACGCAGTTTTGTGGCAGACAAATTTATTCGGTGCTTGAAAGTGTCCCTTTTTCGTGTTAAACAATGATTTTGAAGTGTGTATTGTAAATTGTAAGTTAAATTCAACGCTGCTGCTTCCACCAAACTTGTTGAAATGCAGAATTCTTGGCTGTAAAAACAGAACAGAACGAAATATGGAACACCTTACGTATCACATGTAAGTGCTATTTTTCGTATGTCTTCACCATTCTTACACAGTCTATGCGAATCATAAATGAATTTCTGATCATAACATGAATGTCGGCGTGTTAAATTATTTGATAATCTTACATTTTACTACAAAATAATTTCTTGATTTTGAGATTATAATCCATAAAAATTAAGTAGTGTTCTTTTGTCTATCTGTCTCGCTCTACTACGATGAAATTTGTTTAAGGAGAAAAGAGAGTGTGAACATAGATCAAAAATTATACTTTTTCGAATTATAGCAATTTTCGGAATACCAGCTCATGACCGAAGATTTTTCCCATAAAAGTGGGTAATTTTGTATGAACCACTTTTGACCAATTATGCAGTAAAATTAACGCAATTAAATTTTGATTTGCAGTTTTCATAAGGAATGCTGTCCTTCATCGTGTATGGATTCAAGCAACTGGACGACAAAATTAATTAAATTAAAAATTACACAATTTATTAATTAAATTGTAAGTGGTGCCAAAATGTTGAATCTCGATGTTATTCACACATATGTTTTATATACCATAAATCTATAAATACATTATTACTTTGTTTTATTAAAAGTGCACACTATGACACATTATAGGTACGAAGGTTTGTATGAGTTTGTTACTCATACAAACCTTCAAGTCAACGCCGAAGTTTTCAACGAAATTTAGCATATAGATTCCGTAGGACCCGGATTAATAAATTGGCTACCTTTATTCTGAGATATTGAGCATTATCGGGGGAATACGATATAACTATTCGACGCGGTTGAGTCCACAAGCGCAAGCTAGTTATCCAATAGTACCATGGGTTAAGTTATATATATATATATTATGCCATAGTTTTAAACTCTACCAAAAAAATATTCTGTACATTTTCAGTTTTAGAATCATGGTAATTTTCTGGTTTTTCTGCCATCAAGGCGGACCGTTCAATCTGTGGCGAGAAATTCAAAATTTAACAGTCTGTCTACTCGTATTTGTTGCGAGATCGAATAACATTTGTAGGTATTTAATTTACTCAAATCAGAGATCCTTTTAAGAGTATTTTGTTTTTGTATCTTACATATATATCTATTTATCTGATTTCATATATTTCTCTAGTAATCTGCAAAAACAGTTAAGAAACAATTATATAATGAATAGATTCAGGCGTTACTTTGCGGAAATCCATATTTAATAATAACAAATACTTTTAAAAGTATCCTAAAAAACATTAAATAATATTTAAATAAAACACTTAAAAAAGTACAAAATTATATATCTAGTGACAATTCCGCCTAATTTTCCTGTTAGTCTCGATCGTGCGCTCGGTAAGTCAAGACCTCCTGAAGATGCTTCGTTTAGAAGCGAAACTAGTCGGGTATTCTTCCGGTTAGGCTGCGTGATGTTTATGACGTCACGTAGATAACAGGAAAATTAGGCGGAATTGTCACTAGATATATAATTTTGTACTTTTTTAAGTGTTTTATTTAAATATTATTTAATGTTTTTTAGGATACTTTTAAAAGTATTTGTTATTATTAAACAATTATATATTTGTAAGTTATGATGCCAAAATACTTTAGGGTATAATTTCCGATTTGCGCAATTTAAAAGCAATACACGCACTAAAGTTATCCGATCTAGCAACACACATTACATTTTGAATACCCCGATATAACAAATTGAACGGTTTAGTCCACCTTAAGCAAGTACCATGCAAATGTATTTTTTCAGTAGGCGCGGCAATATTTTTTCTAAAAGCTTCATTGCAATTTGGGTAATGTTATGGGACACTGGCAATTCTGCAATATTAGGTATTTATACTCTGTCTTTATCGGGTATACGCGCATAGGTACTCCATCATAGATATTCTTCCTCCTAAGTTTCATCCTACTATTAATTTTTTTGTTTCAGAAATTATCGACCATTGTCTATTGTTGTGCGATGCCAACTGTGGCATTGAAAAAAGCATGTTTTCACAGTACGCCCAAATCAAAACCTTTTTGGTATGGCTGTATCACAGTAGATATACAATTATATATAGGTACTTCGAAAAGTGCACACGCGTTGATAGGTAATCTTTGTACCGATATATTACCAGGCAAACATAAGCACTCAGAGTGTTTGATGCGAAAAGGATCATGTTTGATGATTTTTTATCTAAATACAGGGGCGTACATACGTTAATTTGCCTAAGTTCGTAGAAGTTAATCCCACCTGATGGAAAGCGGACTAACCTCTGCCTATAACAGATGCATTTCGTCACAAGTCTCGAATTGCACTGCGCCCGTCACTTGTGACGAATGATACATAGTTATTAAGTCTTATGTGCTTGTAATTTCAAGTAATAATCAAAACATTCAACAAACATTTTTCTTCTTGGTTGTAGCGATGCCGAACCAAGAGCAAAGCCCCATTAGGTGTTTTTTTACTTCTACTGAGATTGCGTTTGACAGCACTTGATACATACTTGATGTTAGGTGTAGGTATGCAGTCGACGATGATGATACCTGCTCACCTAGTGGAATATAAGAATGGAATGCATTGCTTGCTTTTCTGACACATAATCTGGCGAGAGAGATATACAGGGTGCTAACAACCTCTTAGGGTTTGCTTCTGCTAGTCCTAACAAATACTACTTAGATTTTTTTTTATTTAAAAAAACAATGTATTTTTATTTTTTTGTGTTTTTTATATGTTTTGACGGATTAAACACGAGGACCACCTATTGTTAAAAGTCTCTAGTGCCTATAATGTATTATTTCATATATTTTTATTACTTTGCCCGATGTAAATCCACAAGAATACAAAAAAGAAGTTTGAAAAATCCTGGAGGTGCGCCATCGTGCTGGTTGGCGACCAGACGAGAGGACCCAATGGACACATCTAGGGGGGCTCATGACATTTGCTATCGGTGTCCCCGCTACCTTGAAGACCCCAAATTTTCTATCATGTGGGTTCTGGTGGACAATGGCATGGAGAAAATTCTTTATGCTAGTGTCTACCGTTCGCACAGCGGAGATGAGGAGACAACCAGGCTCGCAAATTTCCTTAGTGAGGCGGTCAATGTGGCCCAACAGAGGTATCCTGCTCAATTAGTGCTTCTGGGAGATTTCAACGCCCACCATCAAGACTGGCTACACTCATACCAGAAAATAGTTTTGATTGTCAAAACTCTATTCAAAGGAAGCACGGAGCGGTCCAGTGTTGCCACGGCAGGCGGTTTTGACTTCAGAGTAGGCATTAAAACAGAAAAAGATTTCATTTCAAAACAAAATAAAATCATCTCAATATGTTTGTTAGGACTAGCAGAAGTCAACCCTAAGAGGTTGTTAGCACCAATAACGCTCTATATCTCTCTCGCCATATTATGTGTCAGAAAAGCAAACAATGCATTCCATTCTTTGGCCGTAGGTACGTCTAATTAATAAAATAGCTTTGTAACAGTCGTCGAGCTGTTGGGATATCAACCATGTTACGGCACTTACTGTATCAGCCGGATAGTCCACTGCTGAACACAGCCTCCCCTTTAAAGGGGGGTTTGCGGTAGTCCCCACTTGGCACGCGTATTGAGATCGCAGTTTAATATGTTCCACGGAAGGCGCCGCTGCCCACCTTCCGGTATTTTACCTTTTGTTGCCTCTGAGGACGCCCAAAGGTAGCAATTCTGGGGGTGACATTCTAGCCCAAATCCCACGGGCACCAACGGGCTCCAGGCTACCCACCGAGCAAAAAGTTAACTAACGGCACTAAGCAACGGTGTCCAATTGTCGTCTGTCTGCACTTTGTAGGTATGTGCCATCAACCTACTACTACACTTTGCTGCCGACCATCATGTTGGTCATGTTGAAATTAATTTATAACATAAAAAATATTAAATTTATTCACTTGCGAGAATAGGTAAACAACATTTATAAACATTGTGGTCTTAAATAGGTTACTTTAGTTCCTCTATCTCCGCTAAAAAAGCATGCAAGGGTTATTTATACATTCGAAATATTGTTTGCAGATCACATTAATAAGAAAATATTAATACAAAATATGTCACACTTATAGAATAATAGGTATACATTACAATAAGATTTTTATCAAAAATTTGTTAAGAGCACATTTGAAAGTTCTAATCTCATTTTCAGCACGTATACTTTTTGGTACTTTATTGTAAATGATCGGGGCCATACAAAACAAACTACGACGCAGCAAAAAGGATTTGTACTTAATTGGCAGATGACGCAGTTACCCCTCTCTCCTACTTTCGGCTTCATATTTGACAAATAACTTCGGATAGCTTTTTACAAATACCGCTACTTCGCTGATATAAATCGACAGCATTGTTAAGAGTTTTAAGGTTCTGAAGTGTTCTTTGCATGAGTCAAACGGTTTTAAGCCTAGTATTGCTCGAACACATCGTTTTTGCGCTATAGAAACTTTCAGTTTATCCGTGGAGTTTCTCCAAAACAGGATACCATATTGTGTTTCTTTTATTTACTGGAGTATTCTATAGCAAGCATAAAATATGATGCATACATGATAAATGAGTGGTAACGTCTAGATCCATGAGTAATTGGTATTAAGTAGGCCGTTCCAAGCAGTGGATACACGGATGTAATTCACATATAGTGCATGATGAGGTGACAGATATGTCTGTCTGTACTAATCTAGATTCCGAGCGACGCTGCCGTCAGCAAGTGCCGCAGCTGCATGCATCGGTCAGTCAGCTCTCATCAGCTACGATGAGTCACGTGATTTATCCCGTAATATTTACTAAAATGTGAAAACCACGTTAGTTTTTATAATAAAAGAAGATTTATTGTTCTTTGAATTTAAAGTACTAAACTTTTCGTTCGGTGAATATCCTGAAGCCCGGAATTAAGATTGTTTTTTCAGATCGTTTCCACCAATTGTCCATCAGGATCAAGCTAATGCTCTTCAACGTGGGTACAAATAAAATACCAATATAATTAGTTACAGTTTATTACGCACATGTAAGTCATACATACAATGCCCCTTCTATGTAATTGTACAATTTTATTATAATCGTCAATGATTTAAAATAAAACTCTAAAATATAATAACAAAAAGTCATCAAATCGTCAAAAACAAACCAATAATAATTTAATTAATTAGTGAATTATTTGGTTTTTTAATAATTGAGATTATTATATGTATAATTAATAATTATATTCTTACACTAAGTTGTAATTATATGTATAGTATCAAAAACTACATGGTATATTTGAAAAAGGATGTAATATTAGTAATAATATACTAATAAATACGACATTCAAGTATGTAGATGTTGCACATAACAATAAAATACATTTATCGATCGTTGGTCAAAATTATGCAAACGCAAGTGTATTTGGAGATGGATTTAATGGCTGCCACATAATCTGCCAACGTTCAGAAATTAAACAAAAATCAATTATGTTATTGCTTCGTAGAAATCTAAGGTAAACTCTATAAATGCATATAAATTCCATACATTATAATTCTGACCAACGAATTCTAATTACCTACACAATAATTACATATACATTATAAATACAACATTTAATTAATAAGACACGATATTAGCCCATATATACGAACTTTGCGTTCGTTATTATAACACACATAATATCTACCACTAATATATAAGTTCAATGTTATTTTCGAGCCCTAAATAAACAGAAGGGTAGGTGTAATTACAATTACAGCAATTACAACTGCGGTGTGATTACAGTTACAGCACTAACAATAATAATTACAGTTTACATAATTACACAATTAGTATTTATCAATCTATAATCTATCAGAATTGGTGTTTCAATACCTTCAGTGGACGAAATCGCTTTCGCGGGCATTACTTACCTACATAATCAAAAATATGATTTTAAATCGGTAAGCAATTACATATCATAAGCAAGTACATAAGGCACGTTATTAAACATTTGTATTTTTTTGCTTACTACAATATATCATATTTATAAAGTACTACAATTAATAGCTGAAGTATGTATATAGAAGTCTGCTCAAGCTACCTGGGTTGAAGTCACCGTCACAATTTTGCTAAAAATACAAAAAAAATATTTTATTGTTTCTATCTGCCAGCTTGTTATTAAAGCCATGTTAACAGTTGCACTTTAGTATGTCTAAGGTATTAGTAAATACTACACAGAGTTGTGTTTATTAGAGGCTTAAATTATGTTATATTTTAGTATATATTTAGAAAAAACAATTGCACCAGTGATCACTAGATTCGCGGCGTCTCAATGGACATTAAAGATAATGAAAATAAAATAACAATACATCCTAACCATAATAGAGCTCAATAATTTAGCTGTTTATGACATTTTTACACAATCCATGAAATAAGCTGCCTAAATGATTCAAAGAAACGCCGCAAATGTCGATTGTTAATATAAAAATCACTTTATTTGTATATCTGTTAATAAATGGCACATATTTGTTTATATCAAGGGCAATATGTTAAAAACATCAAATCAAAAATTCTGAATAGCTCGTGTGAACCTCAGAAGAATTCGAACTTCTGTTTGCCAAAGTCACAAGAAATTCGCCTTCCTCTGAATTTCATAAGTAAATTCTGACTTTTGCCAGAAAATGGAGTAATTCAAATATATTCTTATAATTGAATTCAGATATATTCATTCTTATTTTCTTGGTTGTTAAGTTAACTATCCGAACACCTTAAATACTTAGACACATTCGGCGTTATCTGCTTCTTTTAGATTTGTTGTATTTCTTTAAACATACAGCCCATATTAATAATCTCCCCCAACAAAGGCACGAATGTATATTATAAATAAATATAAAATTATATTCCGTATATAAATGGCACTCGCGGCAATATCCGTAATACATTTTACGAAAGGCATCGTCTGAGAGGACCCCGGGGGGCTAGCACTTTGTGAATTATATTTCTATACCATGTAAGAGTTTGAAATTGTTAATATTATTTATAATTAAATTTTGATCAACAGAAATATAATACAAGAACTTTACTTTGTGATAGTTATAAAAAGATTTTCTGTTATGTATAGTCAATTTTATATAGAGAACAATATTTTTTTCTTTAAAAAAATCCTTAATAACGTTGAAGAATATGTATTAATATTAATACAATTTCATACTCATACAGGGCCTTAGGAATAGGAATCAATATTTATAATTCTTTGGCCTATAACAGTTTATAAGTCATAACATGCTACAACTTTGGTAGACAAATGATATGGCACATCACCAATGTTTTGTCCCATAACTATGTAATCATGTTGTATAATCCTCCATGATAAACTGGTGACATTAAATAATTCTGGTAAGCACATAAGATACTTTCGTTCACAGTTATTGTTCTGGAGTCTGTACATTCTACACGGACCAAGTCACGTAAGCGGCTTGTTATAAATGTTGTCTCCTATTCCTAAACAACAAATCAACAATCATAGAATTTCAATTATTAAACTATAAGGCATTCAATAATCATATAAAATTAATAAATATATCTGTAGCACCTTCAGATTTCCTTAAATGTTTTATACTTAACGACAAAAGTATATCTAAAATTATAAATGTCAAAAACCACGTTTAATTTCTTGTGATTCAAATAGACTTTTGGAGACTGTAAATAAATATTGAATCACAAGATATAAATGTTATAAGTTCTATATACTCATAACAACACACGCGTGCATATAGTTCTAATAAAGTTTCTAGAGATTAATTTTAATGCAAACACTACTTAAGTTTTTGCCCAGGAAAATAGTGTCCAGTACCCATGTTTTCTGCCTAGCAGCAATTTCTAGATTACATCAAAATGTAAATTATTTGAACTAGACCAAATGTTGCAAAGATTGAGTCAAGCAACTGCTTTGCTCTGGATTTATATAAAAACAATACATTTCCTGCGGCAAAAACTGTCAGCTTTCAATCTATAACGACGACACACAAGCGTTTTCAAAACGAACACACAGCGTGATTGGTTAGTCTGCGTTCAAACTGATGCGAACCTTAAATATTGCCGAACTTCTTCGTAACGGTCGAGCTAGTCTCGGATTTGTGCGAGCTTGTCATCACAGACTTTCGCTCGATAGTTTCTGAAGTTATTGTCGATTTGGAGAACTTCTTATCGAGACTGTCGATCTCTTTAGACAGATCTGATGGAGACTTCACCTTTGTCACGTTGGTGGATGTTTGGAAATCGGATGATTGGAATTCAGAGGGTCTCATAAAAGATCGACTGGTGTCTGAGCTCATTTTAGATTCTAAAGTATTGAAGCGCGAATCCAGAGTGCTATATTTAGAATCGTTATCGAACGACTTGGACAGTTCATCGATGCCTTCCAACTTAATCGGTTCATATTTAGTACTGGTAGTCGTCATGTTGACTGGAGAAGAGCTGTAAATCTTTGTGGTTGTAACTTTTTGGGTCCCATTGGGAATTTCCTTAACTTCCGTGGTAGTTTCCTCCATGTAGTTTGGACCTCCGTAACTATGCACTTCTTTTCCGTACGGTGAGGAAATCCTATCATAGTCCGGTGTCACGGCTTTTACCAAATCTGTCGATGCGTTTTTAAATTCGGAAGTGAAATCTGTTCTGTCAAACTTGGGGGTGGAAGTGAACGGTGATTTGATTTCTTGTCTCGTTTCTATTTTAGAGAATTCCGTTTTAGGATAGCTTTGGTAGGATTCGCTCTTGATGGTATATTCAGATTGTTTAGTACCACCAGGGATGGCTTCTGTGGATTTCTTGTGCTCAGAAAACGTTTGTCCAACACCATCGAACGGTTTCTTTTTCAACGATGAGTAAATAGGTTCTTTGTCATCGAATTTGAGTTCTCTCGCATTGAATTTAGGGCTCATTGGAGACTTTGGGGCATCGTATCCGAATTTCTGTTCCTGTTTTGAGACTTGGCTAGTCTGGTTCGAGATGTATTGGCTCGAATCTTGTCGTTCAGTTTTCGTGTATTCGTTGATCGGTCGCGGCGTGTCGTACAATCGAGTCTCGTAACTGCGAATGTTAATTCTTATTAGTTATTAACCCATTTTTAAGTTTTGTGAATATTCCCGTAAACCGGACAGAAGGATTGACACCAACACCAGCATGCAAGCGTTATATTTGATTATAAAGTAATATTAGTCAAAGGTTAACCAAAAACAAAGATTGTCTAAGTCAAAGGTGAAATGGTGTCGACAAGTTTTGCCCATCTGATGACCTGTGGTCGAAATGTGGCAAGGTGAACATTGCGATATTTTTTAAGTATAAACCCCAAAAAAATTTAACACAAATGAAACATGTACTCTTTTTGTTGGTGAGATATGTTTAACTTGTCTTCAAAATGATGGAAGGGCTAACACGAAATATCTAAGTTCAAAAGTACATATTAATATTAATAAAGATTATGAATATGATTAATTATGAACGATAAGGCAATAAAGCAAGGATAAGAAAATTAACAATATTGAAAGATTGGAACGTTTTAAAATACGAAAACCACGTCTAGTCCTATTTGGTTACGTTAGACATTAAAGTATTCAGACACCATGGCGGACAAAGTAATTGACACATATCCCAAGAGATTGAAAGGAGCAAAACAAAACATTGTAAATACGACAGTCTATGTTAACCCTACGATCCAACAAGTAAAACATTCCCCCGCAACACACTCACCGCCTACCCCAGTGCATAACGAACATAAGAACGAACCCAATCAAGAACTATCCTTCTCGTCATACTTTAGCAACGAGACGCGTCGCGGCGGCGGCGGCGGCGCTTCCCTTCTGTAATATATCTTCTCGGGCACATCGTCCACTAGGTACGCCATTCGCACCTCGGGCAGTTGGATCGACTTGACGACTACCGTCTCCTCTGTCATGCTCGTCCTTTAGACACACCCGCATGCGGTTACGGTTAGGAGACAGAAAAGTTTACAGGTGGATTATTGAAACGTGAAAGCGACAGTGTTATTTGTCTTTGGAAGCAAATGGTGCGAATATCTATACTGGGTCAAGGATAATTATATTTTTTCGTTATTGTATTAATTTGAGATTAATCAGTAAGTATAGAGACATCTAGTTTTGGTTAAACAGTTATCCGGTATGTATTTTACAACATATATACGTATTATTAGTTAAAGCATTAATGACAATTAGATTGAGTAAGGATAAGTGGAATTAATATTGTTTAGAGAACTCGCACCATAACACTCTGCGCTTTCACCTCTCAGAAAGTTAGGAGCTTTGATACATGAAGAGCATATAATCAGATACAGTTCAAGCTTAGAAATTAAACAATTATTAGGACAAAAACAATGCAGCATTATTATTATGTACAGAACGATGTTTCGGGTTTGGCAACGCGCGGACGGGGCAAGCCACGATTTTGTACAAGTTTTTAATCAAATTTAAGCTTTGCTGTGTGCATTCGTTTATCTGGACGACTTACTTATTCGTCATCGTTCTGTCATTTGTGGTTGTTTCTCTGCAAACGAAATTAAAGTTGAGAATACATTATAATATGTGGATGCATTGGCAGATTTAAGCCTTTATTGTTTCTATATTATTTATTCTAATATATAATACCTAGTTTCACCAAACAACAACTTTATTTGTTTAACATCTCCAAGGTTTCCTTCACCAACTGTCTCGAAATGGTGAAGCTCATTTAGTAAGCAAGTCTGAAGATTGGTGAAATGAGGCCACTACACTATCTTTAATCTATCAATGCCAGAAAATTAATACTAAACATAGATATAGGCATAGAGTTTAAGCATGGTCATGGAATATAGGAACCGGTCGGCGGTTTCAGATGTTGAGTATGTATTTTTATTTTACAGAATTACAACATACGTAAATAAATTCTTACTTGAAATATTTTTGCTGTTACAGTACAACTAGGTACTTAAAATACATATATGCTGTAATTCTGTATTACACAGGATATTGACTTCCCAGACAAAAGACAGTAAACTCTTCATTTCAGTTAAATAATCAATATTGGCTGGTCAGTAATACTATTAAGGTAAGCGTGAAGCTAGCATGCTTTCCTCCAATTACGTAGAACTCTGAGAGTTTTATTTAAAAACATTAACATTAAACTTAACACAAACAGTTCCATATATTATTTTTTTATACAATCCTTCACTATCAAAATCAGGTAGACCATGAATTCTCAGTAATGTTTTTAAATAAAATACAATAGAAGTATATTGTCGAACCTTTTGTTCCGAATCCATGTACTTTCATTAATCCTATCTTAATTTAACATAATACAATTATATAATAAAATATTTTAATCCAAAAAACCAGGCACGAATCATAAGTGTTTTGTGAAGGCACTTTTTGCTCTTGTGTATAATAAATGACATTATTTATCTGTGGTCCAGTGGCGGCGTGTAAGAGAAGCAAAATATGATCATTAGAAAGTTTTATTTGGGAGTTAATGAGATAAATCTGAAGAGATCAGTTAGGTTTTTGAGAGAGTGTATGTCGTTCATAACAGTTTATATATGCAGCTCTTAAAACCCGGACGGAGTCTATGGTCCAAGTACTTTAGTGACGCTATGCAATTGGGTCTACACACTATTAGCATACGAGGATTAGTATATTATTCATTGACCGGCGAAACCACTAGTATTTTGGTTTAATCTGAATCCTTTATTTCATAATGGATAGTGATACTTAATAGTGATATGTTCATTCGTCGCTACTATTCTTTTAGACTCATTTTAGGATAATCAAATGAAATGATAAGGTAAAGTCCCCTATACCCAAAATATAATAGAAATCACGTACGATTATTACTTTGTAATATTGTTATATACCTCAATAAATGCCTAAACTATTCATCAATTACTTAAAAACTAACCTATAAGATATTTTGAACTGTTTTCTGCGTAATATTTTAAACCAATTTTGTTTACGATAGTTGCGACATACACCTCTCTCTCTTTTAAACCACAAACTCATTATATTAAGACAAACTTACCGTGTAGTAAACCCTTCATAATTCTGCTTGGGTTCCTCTTGGGGCCTGAAGCTGGAGAAAGTAGGGCTTTGAACTGTGTACTGCTTGTCTTCACTCCTAAACGAGTTCTGGCTGTAACTGCCATTTCTGTCAGGCTGAGGAGTCAGGTTCTGAGGCGTGTGGCTCTGTACATTGCTCAAGTTCGAGGTATGACTCAAGTTTTGAGTGTGGCTCAGATTCGAGTGGAGATTCTGTGTGTGGGACACGTTCTGGGTCTGTGTGACATTGTGAGTCGTGTTCTGTGAATAGTTTGGTCCGTAGTTGGGGAAGGGGGAGCCGACGCCAACGGATTGGTTTAGGTGGGAGATGTGGGAGGAGATGTTGGTCGCGTTCTGAGTGTTGTGGGGGGAGAATGTGCTGTTAGGTGAGTAGGTTGTGTTCGCGAAGCTCGACGTGGGAGATTTCAATCTGGAAATTGAAAATAAGTTATTATTACTCCTTATTCACAGTTGAGTTAGTCCAGCGGCGTTCAATTTCCGGGTCAGACACTTAGATTTTTTTCAAAGTATTTTTCGTCACTAGTTTAGAGTCAGTAAAATACTTCCGTAGATGGCTATATATCCTCTATTATCTCATATATCCCAATATTACATGAGAATTGCCATTATAACTGTGAAAATGTGAGTGTCTAGGTACCTCGCCTATCCTATCTGGAATGTACAGACAGTGATATGTTTTTGTTACCTCTGGAAGTCCTGCGGCGGGTAGGCTGGGTCGGTGTCGGTCTCGTCCCCGGAGGTGTCGGTCTTCAGTTTGTACTTGGCTTGTCGTATCGCCGTCAGCCGCCCGCGGGCCTCCTCCAACTCCTTCTCGATGCGGAGCACTTCCGATCTGTACATATAATATTATTGTCACCTGCACCTCAATTATGAGAATAAACTGAAGCCTTTTAAACAATAAGTTATCGTGGGGGCTCTAATCAAAACATCCAGAGCACCGCCGTAATCTGTAGCCAGCCTTTCAACGACAAACCGAATAACGTAATATACTAACAAACTAGATATAAGGAGAAAATATATATATAAGTATGGACTCACTTTAGCTTTAAGATATTTTTTAACACTAGGCTAACTTCTCTTCAGGAAAAATATTTAAGTTGGAGAATGATGTAATAGTACATTACTGCAGCGGCCAGCAAAGGAGGCATTGATGGACGAACGTGTAAATGCGGGCCGAGGCGAAGCCGAGGCACACAATCGTAAGTCCATCAATGCCTAGTAGCGGCCAAGGCTTGTATAGTGCTTTTCTCAAATAATGCGCGGAAATTAAAACAAAGTAGTACTTAGGCAGATTTTTTTATTTGAAGATATAAACAGCGTTCTATTTGCAAGCCAGATCGAAATTTAAATAAAACCTTTGATAAGTTACCTCCTTGGTTGCCATGCTTCGAAGTAAAAGATCGTTCCATTTTTAAATTACACGACAGATATGAGTTTAATATGCAATTTATTTGCCTGCTAGACACGACAGATATAGATTTTCATATTATTTTTGCCGGCCGCTGTTTGGCCAGTACAGCAATTTCGATTTATCTCGTAGAAGGTTGTCAAAATAATGCTCACATTTCCAAGCACGTTTGAGAAAAATTAAATATTGTATTATAAGTAAAAAAAAATTAACAAGGGTACGGACCACGAGTCTGTACCTAGTGTGTAGAATTTACTAATAAAAAACTTTTTTTTTAAGTTAATGTCAAAGTACGTAGTGTATGAAGTACCAGGCTAACAGATATTGAAAGAGGTTATCCTCACCTAGCGTCGATCTCCTGCGCGATTCCCCCCACCATCCTCCTGTTCAGCACGAGGCTTCTCTCCTCCTCGCACTGGATGGCGTCTCTAGCGGCTCGGACCAGGTTGTCCGTCGAACGGATCACCTCAGCGCCCGCCGATTGCAGCCGCCGGGTGGACTCTGAAGACGGATCGGCTTTCACCTGGGGGTGGGACAGTTTTATATTAAAGCCAGTCGGAATGGTTCGAATTAGTTTTGGTGCACTAATGACTAACTACAGACACAAGAGACTTTTAATATCAGGTGAACCTCGTGCTTTTTCCTTCGCTTGTTTGTTAGGACTAGCAGAAGTCAACCCTAAGAGGTTGTTAGCATTATACCAATAATTTTAATATTGTTAAGTTTGCAATGACGCCTGCTAGGCGAATTACATTACAATGAATTACAAAAGAAGAACGAAAGCAAGAATTACAGTTATGAGTCATTGTGTCATGTTAGCTCAATTGGTTAGAGCATACCCCGGCTAAAGGGGTGGATGGACGCGGGTTCGAATCCCGCACATGACCGTAATTTTGTAATTTTACCTATAACCCTGTATACAGCAACCAAGTTTTTCTTGAGGGGTAATTATGAAAGCGGCCGACTCACCGTGTGTAAGAGATGAGTAGAGTACAGTAGATACCTTGCATGCGACGAGCAGCTGCGCGGTGGAGGAGGCGACCTGGCGCGCGCTGGAGATGAGCCGCTCCTCGGAGCCGGCGCCCTGCACCAGCGCGTTGGCCGCCTCCACCAGCGCGTGCGCCGCCGCCGCCACCAGCCGCGCCGCCGACACCAGCCCCTCCGACCACTGCCCGTCGTCGGAGGACGAGCTCGGCCGCCGGGCCACCTTGCCCTAAGGACATACATACATACACTCTATCTATCTATCTATCTATCTACACACGCCTCACCAGATACATACCTACACATTGGTTATACTATATTATGAGGGGTGTATAATATTATATAATCATATCTTCAAATACTTTTACATATATGTACTTATGTGACTTTCTGCAAAAAAATCTACAATATATTTTTACTTTTATTCTTGATTCTTTTAGTGTCTATTCAATTCATTAGGTCTCATCCAATAAATATAAAAAGTTTACAGATATTTGAATTATGAGAATAACATTATACAGGGACGATTAAGGTTCTTAATAATATGTAATTTTATTATTATTAAATTGCTTGGTTTCTTTTTAAAGAATCAAACTAACCGTTATTGATTTAATTTAAAATTCAAAAAGCAAGCGCGACCACGGTTTAAAAAACCATTAAAATAATCTACATTTGGTAAATAAGAGGTTTATTAAGTGCATCTTTCAATAACACAATTTTATGAATGACTTGATAATCTAAATAAGAATGATTCTGATTTCTGACCAACAGTTTAAGAAATAGACACGAATAAATTATTTAGGACAAATTGTATTTATACATTCTTGTAGCGCTGTCAACCTCTCGTGGTGGCTCACCATTTTTCTGTGGTCTTAACAATGTCTTTAATCGAAACTTCCAGGTCTGCGACGTTCAAGTAATAACTTTTGAATAAAAATAAAAATATTTAAAACCCAGACTTATGGCCTCTTCAATTTTTAATGTGTTTAGGATGATTCTCACCATCAGTAGAAGAGGCATGTACATAAAGAACCACACCATTGTTTTACATTTTTGAAACACTTTCAATTGTCAACGCAGTGCTGTCGTGATGGGAGACGAGATCCACAGATTTCAGAACAAGGGAGATGGCGTGAGTGGGCGTGGCCCTTGCGAACGCGTGCGGTGCAAAATGCACCTCATGCTACGATCGCTCTCAGTAGAAAGTCACGTTGTCACGCAGTAAGAGCTCCGTGTTTCGACAATTTCTGACAAAATGCCGTCTTGTTCCGTTGTTGTTTGCAAAAAATCAAGCCGTACTGTGAGTTATACGAAAGATGGAATCTCATTTCACACGTAAGTACTAAGAATATTATTGTTTTTACTGCAAATTCATCAAAACGTAATTATAGGGCGAAGACGTACCAATGATCACTATTTAGTGTCATTAAAAACACAGTGATGTACCATTGCTGGTTCTGTACCAGACAATAAATAAATAGGCTGGTTAAAACCGCAATAGATAGCCATTGAGGGATACATTCACTTAAACAATTTGATCTTAGTGCGGCCGCTGGTGGCGTTCGTCATATAGAGATGAGACGTTAAGCATGTGGTTGTCGATATTTTTAACGTATTCGCCGCGGTGCCGGGAGCGATGTATTTAATTGTATAAGTCTCTCATTAAAATTCTTTATACAAATTATAAATATTAATTCACTTTGACATATAAACTGCATAATATGTGATCATTATTAAATCATTTTAGTTATCCAAAGGATCCAAAAATAAAAGAAAAATGGATTAATGCCACAGGAAGAGGCCCAAATTGGTTCCCAACAGAACATAGTAAAATATGTTCGTCACACTTTGAGCCGAAGTGCTTCCAGCCATTAAAGAATGTCCACCGGCTATTCGAATGGGCGATCCCAACGCTGAAGTTGTTTTCGGTGTTGTCGGATAATGCGGATAACCAAAATGTGGAAACCTTTAAAGCGGGTGTTGTCGGTGAAATAGTTAAAGAAGATCACAATTTAGTAAGTGTAATCACTTTATTACACACATATATGTAAAGACTTTTTTATCATTTATTTTGTAACTAATGTAGATATTTTTAATTACAGACTGTTGGTTCAAATGAAATAACAGATACACCACGAAAACGTAAGCTACGCCGATTATATACGATTATATACGATATTAGCGATGATCATGTCACACAACTAGAAAATATTGGTGTTACTGACCTTATAAAGCGTTATAAGACAAATTTGTCACAAGGACAAAGCACAAACCAAAAATACTCGCCAGGTTTAAGAA
Source organism: Plagodis dolabraria (assembly GCA_963854805.1). Classification (NCBI taxonomy): domain Eukaryota; kingdom Metazoa; phylum Arthropoda; class Insecta; order Lepidoptera; family Geometridae; genus Plagodis; species Plagodis dolabraria. The sequence goes on along the minus strand of OY978468.1, from coordinate 16,829,190 downwards.
TTTTTGCTAGTACTTTACATTTCTACTCGCCAAAAGCGTACGAGTATGTTAGAAAAAAATTTCAGACAGCTCTGCCTCACGTACGAACCATAAGAAAATGGTACCAATCAATTGATGTTCGGCCTGGATTTACGCAAGAGTCATTAAAAGCTATAAAAGTTAAAGCTGCCAGTACCGGATACAAACTATTGTGTAATTTAGTTATTGATGAAATGGCGATTAAAAAGCGAGTAGAGTGGGACGGAAAACAAATGCATATCGACATAACACATTCGGCACAACAAGGCGATTGCTTACCAGAAGCTAAAGAAGCGTTAGTATTTTTGGTTACCGCAATTAATGGAGCTTGGAAAATACCGGTTGGGTATTTCCTTGTTGATGGGGTCACCGGTGAACAGCGAGCTAATCTTATTACGCATTGCTTAGAGTTGCTTCAAGAAACGGGTGTCCTAGTTGCTTCCATGACATTCGACGGATGTCCAGCAAACATCACCATGGCTAAAAAGCTCGGATGTACATTTGATGTCGAAAACTTCAAGACTTACTTTGAACATCCTGTAACTCGTGTGCCTGTACACATATTTCTCGATCCTTGCCACATGCTAAAGTTATTGAGGAATGCTTTTGAAGCATATGGATACTTTACGGATGCTTCAAACAAGCCTATAAAATGGAGTCATTTAAAAACTCTTAATGACGTACAGGACAAAGAGAAGTTACATTTAGCAAACAAGTTGCGGAAAAATCATATTTATTATAAGAACCAGAAAATGAAAGTCCGCTTGGCATCGCAATTATTCAGCAACAGCGTCGCAGATGCTATAAAGTTTTGTTGCGAAATTAAAATTGCTGGTTTTAATGACGTAGAAGGTACTATTGAATATTTAAAAATTGTTAATGATCTCTTTGACGTGTTAAACTCCAGGCATATGGCACAAATGCATTACAAAAAACCTATTAACCCAGGCAACAAAGAGAAGGTATCGGCATTTTTACAGAAAGCAAAAGAGTATTTGCTAAACATAAAACTTCCGGATGGGACGAAGGCCATCCATACACCTAGAAAAACAGGGTTCATTGGTTTTTTAGTGTGTATTGAAAGTCTCAAGGCGTTTTATAAACAACACGTTGAAGAAGAACAGACATTGAAGTACGTTCCTGTTTATAAAATCAGCCAGGATCATTTAGAGCTGATGTTTGGGCATATAAGGTCTCATGGTGGATGTAGCACCAACCCTACAGCTCGACAGTTTCAAGCAATATACAAAAAGCTATTGGTAAAGTCAGAACTTAGAGATTTAGACCAAGGAAACTGTACAGCTCTAGAGGAAGTGTCATTTCTGACATGCTCTTCTGCTGTCAAAAACATAAATCTATCAATCGAGCCCTACAAGTTAACTGACAGTAACGATGAAGAAGAAATTACATCCTTGTATGAGCAAGCAGTATTTGACGAAGAAATTGATGTACACGTACAGGAAATTTCTGAATTTAGTAGTGAGGTAGTGTCATATATCGCAGGATTTGTAGTGCACGGCCTACTGAAAGTAATAAAATGTGAAATTTGTATCAGTGGCTTGATCGCAGACACATTGGAGGACAAACATCTCAGATTCATCAAATTGAAAGATAAAGGTGGCCTTATCTTCCCATCAAATGATGTGATAACCATTTGTAAGAGAATGGAAATAATAATAAAAACTTCAATTCTCTCAGACGACAAAATAAAAATTTCATCCAAGTCAATTGAGCAACAGCTTATATGTAAATCATTGAAGCATTTCGTTGGTATGAATTTATTTGAAAACTTAAATTTCCATCAATATGACCAATCTCCAATGAACAACCATTTGATAATGCTGACAAAAGCGGTAATGGAGAAGTATATGAATGTAAGATTACATTATTTAACCAAAAATGCAAGGCCAAAGCTATCAAAGCGACAAGTTTTGAATAAATATTTGCATTTCACTGGTCAGTAAACAGGAAATTGTTAATTAAGCCGAAATTTGGAACACAAAATAAATCAAAATTAAATCATGATATACACATTTTATTTTAAACTTTGCACAGGATTTAATGACTTATAGATATGTTCGTAGGATATTTGAAGGGAAAAAACATGGTTATTTTATTGTTTGTTTAAGAAAAAAGTAATCCCTTACCGTATTTTTGGAAACTAATCAGAATTATCCAGATATTACTCTTTATAAATAAGATTAAACACATTATTTTTTGTTGTCTTATTTCATAGCTGTATAATAAATAGCTTGTTGAGATACAGGACAATGCATGTGAAATTTTATCGAATGTCGCCTATCGATGTCCACTTTCCATCTCTAATTATATATGTGTTTGTATTTCGAGTTCGTGGATACACGTTGAAGCCCCGCCGCGTTTTCGCATGTGTGCTATAAACGAGGTAGTTGTGTTCCAGCAAAATATTTAGTGTGCGTGACGATTTTGAGTATGGGTACCGTCCATGTAGCTTTAGTTTATGTGTTAGTGAATAGAGTGGGGATTCGCGTGGACACTGGGTTTCAAACAGTAAACATTGCATAACCCATCTCCCTTGTTCTGAAATCTGTGACGAGATCCTTAATATCTCTTATAGTACGATCATCGATATAATTGTCTCCCATTTGAACAAATCATATAGAAATTTAGGCAGCTAGCTATAACTATAACAGTTAGAAAAAAAATAGTTTTTAAAGATCAGATGAATTTTTGGAATGAAGCTTTAGTAATAGTCTCTTATAGATACAGTAAGAGTGTACCTGATCGATGAGCTCCCTCTGCGCGGCCGAGGCAGCCCTGACGAGCGCGGAGGTGGCCGTGATGATGCACTTGGCGGCCTCCAGGATCATCTCGTCGAAGTTCAGGGTCTCGTCCGCCTCCTGTACACACACACACACACACACGTTATACACACATTGTTACTCTCACAACCACATTACCACCATGTAGGACTCTATAATGAAACAAGATTACAGATTTTTTAAAACTGATATCTAAATAATCTTAATAATAATCTTGTTAAAAATTATAGAAGTCAGTCTTTAAAAAAGTACAACATGACATTATGTATGGAATGTAAACTACAGAAAAAGGCCGAACTCAAGAGTCTGGCCAATAGCTGGTATTTTTGACGCTAGGGAGAAGACTTTTTTAAAAAGCTTTCGTGTCAATTAAATAATCCTCGCGGGATTTCTTCAAAATATCTTTGTCAGTAAAGCTAGTGAAAGCAGGTCCCCTATAAATATTTCTGTATTATAATTAAACCCATGGGGTACCGGGCTAGAATATTACCCGAACATCTCTACACGCGGATGTCGTAAGTGGCGACTAAGGGTAACGCGCTTTAACATCAAAAAGTGGGCAGCAGCGTTTTCTGAGGAAATGATAAAGGAGTCCTTGAAAGGGCCCAGGCACATGAGACTTAACTACTATGTCTCAAGGTGACGGGCATAGTGCAATTCGTGACTTGTGACGAATGCATTTGTTATAGGCAGAGGTTAATCCGCTTATCATCAGGTGTGCCTCGAGCTTGTTCTGTCACAAAAACATAAAAAAAACTGATATCTCTCACTTCAATCCCCAAGACACATGCCAAGCGTGGGGATAATATCAAACCCCCCCATAACGGGGAAGACTGCGTTCAGCAGTGGACAATCCGGCTGATACTGTCCAGTATCTTTAAATTACCTATTCCCCTTATTAATAATCACTAAAGTTACTAAAAATCATGCTCTAATAGCGTCAATGTAACAAATATTTTTGGAATTATACATATATTTTTTATTTTATTTTGTAACTTACTCTCCTACTGACACTTTTATACCTTTGTCTTACTCATTTATGGTCGGTCCAATATATCTTTTATAACAACTCATAGACAACACAAGGACATAATAATGAATTCATATTATGTTTTTGCTTGTGTGGGAACACAAGTACAATGATGAAAAGCCAAGAGGCTTCGGTTTGATATCGCCGTGCCTGACACTAAACTCCTTGTTTCATAATACATAGTTAATACCTGAGCACTTCTTGCACACTTTTGGAAACACTGCGCAGCTAATCTTCTAAACTTTTTCATTTTAGAACACACTAACACAGTTTTAATATAACACAGACGAATAGATCAACAGAATTTATAAACAGTTTAACAAGTTAATTTACAATCAACGCCACATTTGAATGTAGTTGTCACTCATTACAATAAAATACAACACACACAAAGCAACTAACAAAATCTAGCATTTTGTTACATTAGTAACAATAGCAGATTCTAACTGAACCGAGATTGGCGAACGTAACAAATTCTTGTCTTAACAGACTTATTTCCTCGACCGAGGTCCTGAGTACACTTGCTTGTGTCGACACTGTATAAACAACTATTAACATTTCAGGAAGGAACCAAGCTAGATAACATTTCGGTTATAGAGCATATTCGAGATTCATTAAGACGGTACATGTGCAGCCGACCCACAGACCTAGTTCAGGATCATTGGGTAGAGACTTCAAGGATCATTGCACCGCTGAGGAATGTCTTCGATCCGACATCATTCGTACACGTCTTGTGGTTCAACAACGCCATTATGTCCGCAATTGATATCTTAGTTTCTTATATGTGATATAAAGCTTTTAGATCTCTTATCAATTTCACAGTATAGTTATCACATTTGCAAAGATTAAAGCGCAAAATAAATCCTTCGGTTAGAAAGCAAACTCTCCACGTACCGGGGCATTAACCACTTGGGAACTAATGTTGAGTATTTACTAGATTTGCGAATGCTATGCTATAAAAGAGTTAAGACTCTGAGAAGATGTGAAATTGCATCACTAGGACGGCGTGGGAGTGCAAGAGGAAGCGATGATAAAATCGGATTCAGTTTGGGTGAAAGAGTTACTAAGATAAATAAAATTAACTTGTTCATCTTGAAAACGTTATGTTATAATTTTATACAGATAATTTTGAGTTGACTCTTTTGCAATTATATAATTATAAGGAATACTTAAAAAAAAAACGTATTTCACACCATTACAAGACATAGAAATTATGATCAAGATCAACATATAATTTTCTGACTGCTACAAAGTAAATATGTGTTACTGAAATCCTGTCCAGTGTAGTATTTAGCTCTTGAAGCTTCCATATAAAGATATGGAGTTCTAAGATAATTTAGAACACTAAAATGAGTATTGTTAAGTCAAAATTCACAATTATTCAGTATTAAGCTACCTATCACTACAATAGGTTATAGCAACTATATATATAACTGTGCACTCTTGTGTAATGTTCTATATTCTCCTTGTTGTATGTGAGCGTAGAAAGCGCCGTGATCGTTAGGTAATATGTTTGATTCCTGGGTGATTGGAAAACAACCAAGAATATCAAACATATCTTAACGACGCACGGCATCGGCTTCTCTCTTCTCTGTGCTTCTTTCGTCTTCATTTAATTTCTAAACGGAGTCGATGAGGAGTATTTGCGACGAATATTCAAAGTTAACAAATCTCTACCATAACGTGTTAAGCTAAACATAATAATATCTAAGTATAAAATGTGATTCTAATTGCTACTGGCCGAGGGGTTGGGGACTCGGCGAATTCTACAAGAGGGCTTTAACTTTTTTTTTTTTTTTTTTTTTTTTTTTTGTTATGCCTAATAGTTTAGCCTTTGACCACTATCTCACCTGATGGTAAGTGATGATGTGGTCGAAGATGTTGTACAGGCTAACCTAGAATTACTGGCTCTCAAGGACAGCTGCCGGAACACACCGTTAGGTGCTTGGCGACAGATTTTTAACTTGAGGGTGGTAGCTAGCCAGGCGGGCATTCGCAAAGTGCCCTACCACCATGCTGACACTTAGAAACAATGGTATTGTTATTTCTATCTAAAGTAGAATATTGTACAAGTCCTTAAACCAAATCAGATACTTTTTGATGCAGATCAACTATCAAATTAATTTGACGCGGTTTGCATAAAAAAATATATATATATTTTATGTGATTTCAGTATTAGTCGAATAATCAGTCTTAAACTATTACACGACGACTATACAACCGAATTCAATTAAAATTAGCTATAAATTATCCCACCGACCATCGAATAAGATATACATACAATAGGTCTCGATCGAGCGATCGGTGAGTAAAGACCTCCTGAAGATGCTTCGTTTAGGAGCGAACTAGTGGAATATTCTTCCGGTTGGGCTGCGTGGCGTTTGTGACGTCACGTAGGCTTAACAGGAAAATTAGGCGGAATTGTGACTAGATATATGTTTTTATACTTTTTTAAGTGTTTTATTTAAATATTATTCAATGTTTTCTTAAGATACTTTTAAGAATATTTGTTATTATTATACATACAATCCTTACTTAACATGTAAATATAAAAAATGTGATGAGATCTTCATGTCGTTTTTTTACACAGTACAATTATAATAGTTTATGAAGTGGTTTCCCAACAGGGTTTTTATAACACGAGTGTGAGTTCAAAGAGATCAACATATGATGTTTAATCAATAACAATAATACCTAGTTATGTAAAATTATTTTTACTAATTACACTCCATTAGGTTAATTTAAGTAATAACATTTTTAACCATCATATTATATAATAAAATATCATACAGTACAAAAATTCCAACTGTAAGAATTTGGATCCTGCATACAAACAGTAACATAATGGAAAGAGTTGTTTTGTCTAAACTTATTAAATTAAATCATGTAATACCATTACGTTAATGTTTAATTACATGCGCCTCTAACAAAAATCTACTTAAAGCGACATAGGTATTTGTTTTATCTATTGTATCATGAAAAAAAACATGATAACGATCCAAAATAAAAGTAGTTATAACCACATAGGTAGATATTAGATATCTAAATAAAATTGAGGCCCATGCGTCCTACTATATGAATAGTGCAAACGGTGCTTATAAGCACCGTTTGCACTATTGCACGTAGTGATGTAGTTTACACCAGAGCACTGTCGGTCAATGTAACAGTTTCAAGAAAGATTTTAGACACACGTTTGTTGGGCAGACTGTGCCTTCATCATCATCAACGGGTCTATTAATCGAAAGGCTTCCACCGTTGAATCCTCTCTCATTTAAGGAGGAGTTTGCCACAATCCCCACGCTTGGCAAGCATCTTCAGGACCGTAGTGTAAGATGGCAGTACTTCAAAAGGCACTGTTGTCTAGTTGAGTTAGAGAGCATGAGAGTACCGACCTGCGCCTTGATGGTCTTCCTAGGTCTGAGCGCCTCCAGTTTCCTGGCGGCGGCGTCGATGGACGCTGCGGCGCCCAGCAGCTCGTGTTCAGCTATCACTGTGGGGTCCTCGGGGTCCACCCACTCGCTCCCTGTAGGTTACAGGACAATACAACACGTCACTTAAATTATATATATATATATATATATATATATATATATATATATATACTGTATCAGCCAGATTGTCCACTGCTGAACACAGCGTCCACCATTAAGGAGGTATATGCCATAATCCTTGCTTCTTCAATTGTATATACTTACATTTAATTATATTGTATTAATTGTTTATTATTGTTGTAAGTAATTTGGCTCTACAAATAAACACCACAATCAAATGGGGCATGCTGGGTAAGCTGAGAGTTGGTAGTGGGATAGAGTATTTTGACTGCCCGAAGGCTTGTAATGGTCATCGAGTTGCCTAAATGCTTTCGTTGTAGTAAATATTGTTGATAGGCTAACTTTGGACCACTATTACATCTGTTGCTAGGTGATTGTAACTACCACCCATCGCCGGGACCTAAAAATTAGCAGGCTTAACTTTATATGGGAAAAGGCTCTCATGGACAGCTACCAGAACACATAGTTAGGTGCACGTTATTTCTACGTGGAGGCATTAGCTAGATGTTTAAGTCAGAATTTATATGGCAATCAGTGAAAAAGTAGGTAAGAAATATATTCTTCGCGAGACTAATGTTCAAAAAAGGAAAAAAAGCCATTGATTTCTTGTCAAATTAAAAATCAAATAAACTGTGCTCAAATGTAAATAATTAGTCTGTAGGTACGGCAGTCGCGAGAGAAGCCGCAGGTACAGCTAGTATTCAATAAGAACAATAACTACTGAGCAGGTAGGTTCAATAGACTAAAACGTGGGCAACTATATATGGAGAGGGGGAGATAAGGGATGATAAGGGGCGCTTACTTAATAAATATTCTGGTGGGGTGGAGAATTCGTACATGATGTGCCGACCCCACTCAGAGTGTGATAAGAATGTGAAGAGGAATTTAATATTATATGCAATATGGTTCACTATTGAATGGTATCAGGAAAGCGAATCATCAAACGGAATAAATTTTTCATTTCTCATACTCGGAAAGTAGTGTATGTTTAATCTGAGTAGCGGGTAGGAGATGCTGCTTCCCACCTAAGGGCGGGAAAAACTCATAGTTATTACTTCCCTCTTAAGGGCGGGAATGAATTTTAAAAATAGAACCATATCTATTAAGGTTAAGGATAAACAAACAAAAATAAGAAAAAAGGCGATAAAAATAAAGCGATGGCCGTGTGAATTAAAAAAAAAAACTATTGAGCGGGATGGCCCGCGGCGGCGACTAGGTGTGTTCCACATGTGAAATTTAAAAAAGATTATAATTTGGCGGGATACTAAGTACATCTGTAAACTGTACCGAAATTCAAAATCTTGGTTTTATGGACTAATATTTGATAAAAATGAGTTCAAGCGATTCTGTGATGTTAACCCCAGATTCAGTTAAAGATGAGGCAAATACAGTTATTGAAAATCTTTTGCCAGAAATTTCAATGGATTGATACTTAAATACATACAACAATTTTATGAAGTGGCGAGCAGACAAAAAAATTAAATCATTTTCCGAAAGTGTGCTTCTTACATATTTCAATGGAATATCTAACAAAATACAGTCTTCTACGCTATGGAGCAGGTATTCAAGCAAAATAACTGAGACTATAAATATACGGCCTAGTTCTTCACAACCTACAACTTTAAGGGATTCTCCGCTGCCATAGATTTCACCGTCTAATCAAATACCAGAGTCTCCAACTTTTACTCACATCCAGAATAGCCAAATTTGTCACAATATATCAAACAGCGTAAATATTCCACACAAAAAAATTAATTTAACATTCACAAATTGTACTAACTTTTCAATTAATTAGTCACACTTATTTCATTTTTGTCAATAAATATTTAAGCAAGACTAGTATCTTTTACTTTCCTTATATTCAAAATGAAAAGTAGAGTGCTTAACGCGGGTGAAAGTCATCAATTCCTACTCGGACTATATCCACCCTCGCTACGCTCGGGCGTCTAAATACCTCGTATGGGAATTGATTCCTTTCGACCCTTGTATAACAATCTACTATTCACGTAACAATAAATATTTCATTTGAGAATTGATAGCGCAAAACTTCAAGTAATGCATACAAGTTCAGTTAGAAACATAAACATATACAAACCTTTGAGTAACTGCGCGGTGGCGATGATGTCGGCGACGGTCCTGGCGACGGTCCGCGAGAGGTCCGGGAAGCGCTGCCTGGCGGCCGCGTCCCCGTTGCAGGCCGCCAGCACTGCCAGCAGCAGCGCGCGGTACGCGCCCGCGGCGGCACTGCCCGCCTCCAGCGTGCGCTGCTGCAGCTCGCTCGACTCCGCGCCGTGCCCAGCGCCCTGCCCACGCCCAGTAACACAACTATCACTACTCGTCGCACTACGAGACCTGCCCGCCTCGAGTAACGCCTAATATCTGCTCGCACCCTACATTGTTACAGATACCTCTCTTCTCTCCGTCACTATCATGCACCATTGTCTTTTAAGCGAAATGGGAAATAATTAATATAGAGTCTTCATTCGAGAAACGAAACAAATTACATCTCTCAATGCTACTGTCAGTTGCGTGACAGAGAATCATGTATGTCTAAAAATCTGGTGCGTGACCGAAAAGGAACTATATACTATCGTAACATTTTTTTCCACCAGAGGGCAATACCGCCTTTTACTTTCTTTTATAAGTGTTTGGATAGCCTTTGACCATCATCGTTTATCTCACCTGATGATAAGTGATGATGCTGACTCAAAGACAGTTGCCGGAACACATCGCTAGGTGTTTGGCGACAGATTATCTACATAAGAATAGTAGCTAACCAGTCGCCCACATTTATAAAAACTACCATCCTACAACACAGACGGTTTAACGTGCCCTGCACGCTACTGCGGTCAACCATATAAGTCAGGACGTTGTTTTCCTAAATTAATAGGTTAAGAACGACTAAGCAAGCTAAGCTACGGACACTCGATAATAACGGAAATATTGACGCAATGCGGCTGATGACATAGTCCGTCTGATATGCCGTAATAATGTGCTTAGTTTATGAGTCGTGTTATTGATCAATGTGTACGATGATGGCGTACCTTGCAAGCGACTAGCAGCTCGACGACGGTCTTCCTGCCAAGGTTGGCAGCGGCAGTGAGCTGGTCCTGCTTGTTGGCATTGCCAGCGGCCACCGCGCGGGCAGTCGCCACCGTCATCTGTCGCGTGCAGCGAATCAGCTCTTCTGGCGTCGCTACAGACTTCGGGGGACTAGAAGACATCAGGACCTGGATAAAGTGATTGTTGTGTTAAGTAAGAATCAAAAACTGTCTACATAATACATCGTAATAGACATACGCTGCCCTTAGCAATAGAATTAAATTAAAATCACTGCAGAAAAGAACGGCCAAGAAACTAAGTACCAGTCCATATAAATGTGTTACTAATTTATATTTCACAATCATAATACAGACATTTCCACTCACGTACAAGCACCCCTACTTTTTTATGTATTTACAACTACTTCTGCTTACCGACGCAATCATATTTAATATTTTATTGTTGTACAGTATGTACGTACATTACCATGTACACCCACACTAACACGTACTGTACACACGAGCTCTACACGGACATATGCGCATCGATAATGTACTGCGGGAGGGTAGTTCGTCAGTGATCAGAACTGTAACGCTCTACAGAAATCAAAACCTAGACTAAAGTAATATATTTACTTTACTAATCTAACAAATTCAGCAGCAGTCGTAATTCTGAAACTGTACCCGGTTTATGGCAATAGATTTGGCCACTATTACGTAGGATCATAACATATCTAACAAAAGGTGCGTGTATAGACTATTCTGCCTATACCTTCGAAGATATAAAAGATATGTAGGAGATATAGGGGATATACAGATTCTCGTCAGTGATCTGCAGCGTAACATAGCTAGAAATTTAAAGTAAACAAATCACTGTTTAATTGGTGTGATTAACAATATTTTTTTCGTGTAACTGTTATCGTTAAAAATCTGCTTCGAGCCGGATGCCCTAACACGTTACCTCAATCTCCTGCGATATAGCTTCGATGGTAGACTCGAGCGCCCTGGTGCCCCTCGTGTGCTCGTCCTCCACGGCCTTCACAGTCTTCAGCAGCGAGGTCACGTTGGTCACCATCACCTGCAACGGCAATCGTAGGTCACCTTCTGCTCATTCCTCACGTCTTGGGGAAGGCGGAAAGCGTGTGTCGCGGCACGGAGATTGTCGTGAATGTGTTTGGAATTAATATTTAAGGTTTGTCTGGTTCGAGTTACACATAAACTAAGTACTCATTCATATAAAAAATACCGATACGTGTGTCGAGCCTCGGGTAGCGATAAGCCTCGCTTCGGTATCTAGAGGATTAACGTTCATTCCGACAGGTATTGAGAGTGCGCTCGAAGAGTCAAACCTTTTAATGATGCTTCAAGAACCTAAACGCCTCGAAAATTCTTCCGGTTAGGCTGCGCGACGTTTATTGACGTCACGTCGTCGGCTACACAGAAAAATTAGGAGAACTTTTCCCTATATAATTTTTTTTATAAAAAATATTAATTTAATATTTTCTCTACAAATTTACAAATATTTCTTATTATTTTTTTAGCAGTCCCAGCGCCTGTGACTGTTCTCGATTGATTGCGATTAGACAGAATTGCCCCTTATTATAATATAAAACTTGGTGTAACGAGGACACTCAGGCACCCATGTCTACACCCATTCGGAAATAAATAATGTATATTTTTTATTTTATACTTTACTTCTACCTTTTTTTTATTTTACGATTACGTCCGAAGTTTATTTGTATTAATGGAGGACAAGTCTGGCAAATCAGATATGTAAGTTATTACGTCTTCCAGGTTATAAATATTTGCAGCCTGCCTGACCCTAATCATCTTTGAACGTTGAGTTATATTTTACATTTGATTATCTTATAAACTGATCCAAAGCACATTGATGTGGGTGAAGCCAATAGAATTACCGATTATATAAGAATTACGATATATATTATGTACAGACGAAATGTATTATGGACTAAAATCCTGAACCAACACACATTCACAACACTTACTCCAAATGAGACATCTATATTAAGACTCCACAGATGATGCCCGTTGAATGGATTTGAATCCCGTATATGGCAATATTACTACGACGAAACGTATTAATAAAAGCTTTGGGTTGCCAGCTAAACAAATGGAAAAATCCCAAAAACGGTGCGATAAAAAAAGAACGACAAAAGCTCCATGCCATGGAAACCCATAAGCTTTCAAAAATATATATATAAATAAAATATAAATAAACATATAAAACAATCTTGACGTCAATATTGGACTTTTTAAGCTGTGGCGCGAATGAAAGCTTGTGGTTTTTTTTATTCAGGTTATTGACAAAGTGATAAGCGCTGCGCTCTCACCGCGTACCATGAAATGATGTTTCGTTTAATGGTGGTATATATTTTTATACATAGATAGGACCATGCCTTAGAGAAAACAAAAAAGTAAGAAGGTTACTATGAAAAAAATATTAAAATAATTAAATTTATATATTACATTGATATATACGACAGGGCACTTTTAAAATTTTGCAATTACATATGACAAGGATTAGGAATCTTCAAAGTATTGTGCTATTCACTTTAGGTATATTAACATTCATGAAATCACACATTAAAAATCAAAAAATTGAATCACACATTATTAAGAATAACTGCAAATTATGCTATTTTTCGAGTAGATAGAAAATGATCTTTGAATAGAAATAATCTGATCTAAGGCATCATCTCAATGAAAATATAAATTGTAAATTGCCAATATAGATAGTTAAATAACACAAGTGCTCTTATGGATGATTTGTCGGGTGACTGAAAGAAAGAGATAGCGTAAGGACAGATGTTTGAAGCATAGACTGTCATCTATTTATATTTTTGAATATATATCATCATAGAAAAGAACATTACATGCTCTGAACATGAAACAACAACAGAGTGCCCCTGTATATTTTATTACAATGTTGATGATAACCACTAGACGATGAAACATATTTCATTACATACAAAGAGAGGATTGAGTCGGGAAATATTCACAAAAAATATAATGTCTAAAGAGAAAACCAAAAACGTACACAACAACAAAAATATATGCTTCAAACATCAAAGAACGACACAAAATGACTCCGTAAATGATTTGCCTAAGCGTCCACACCATGCTTCTGTTCCAGTGATTGGTTAGACGTGCTTGTTAATACAACGATGTAAATGCTCTGACCGATTCGTTGTTATCCGTCGCCACCGCTTCTGTCTCTTGGAATTTATCATTGCGTATCTCATCAAGCATTCTCAGTTGCTCCTCCATTCTACTGTTTGGCCTTGACTTTCGTAAATTGTTGCGGAATTCTACAATAGTTCGTATCCTTTTCAATTCTTCGTCAGTGGTGTCTTTTTTATTGAGGATGGTTTCGTAAAAGCTCCACCAATTGTCTATGGATCCAAATTGGTTCTCTCGACTTTTTAGAATATCTTCGTAAATGGACCACCAATTGTTGGCATAGTACTCCATAGGGTATGTACGAGTTAGGTCGAAAATTTCAAGATTGTTTCTCGAGTTCTGGTTATTTGTTTGAGATCTTTTTAAAGTGTCTCCGTTGGTGACGCTAGTGTTAATATATTGGTTGATATGTCTGTTCGTATTTAAGTTTGAATGTACGTTTAGTATGACATTCTTGTGATATGTAGGAGTTTGAGATCTATCATCAGGAACTTGGTTTTCTTTATCATAGTTTTCTTTCTTGTACTTGCGGATGATTTCTTTATAATACTTTTCTAAGAGGCACAGTTCTTCGTACGTGTATTTAGATATGTCGATTTGCGTGTATATGCTTAAGATATCTTCAATATTTATGACCTTCTTTTTGCGACCTTCGATTTTGATATTTGACAGTGCTTTCAGTTGTTCTATTAAGGGATCAAAACCTTTGTATATAAAATCTTTTTTAGCGAATGCAATAAGTTTCAGAACCATATCTTCATATTTCTTATCGTATTCTAAATTCTTTTTTACAGCTTGGGACTTGTCTACTTCTTCGATAAATGTCTGTAGCGTTTCTTTTTCATGTTCATACTTATTAATATTGGACTGTATTTCTCCTAAAACTAATTCGTGTCCGCTAAATCTTTCCAGTTCACGTCTAGTTTCTTCCATTTTTTCCAGGTTACGTTTAGCTATAGCCCTCCACCATTCAGTGTCATCTTGGAATAGTTTCCAAAACTCAATCTTAACCTTCCTATTAAGAGTGTTTGGAGAATCTTCCTTTGACTTTACATCTGGTTTTACAATTATTTCTGTTGATTCATCTTTTTGTTTTTCAGGCGTTTTTAAATCGACTGGAGTTTTGATTTCGTGCTTTTCTGGATTTTTATCTTTTTCTGGACTTATGGAATCTAAATTCACAGTTAAGTTGACTGGTTTCACTTTTTTGATTCTGAATATAGGGCTTTTTAGAGTGTCTTCTTCTATTTTAGCTTTCTTAGCGGGTATAGTAGTAGTAATAGTTTTAATAGTAGTAGTAACTGTTACTTCATCAGTTTCCATCTCGGAGTCTAGATCTTCTATTACTTGGGAGAGCCGTTTCATTTCATTATCCAAGTCTGAACTTGCCTTCATCTTTTGTAGTATATCTCTCTTCCTCCTCTTATCAACTCTTTCGAATATATCATCGGTCAGGTCAACCAACTTTTTGATTTCACCCAGGAATATATTCTCTCCGTATTTGAGTACTCTCCAATCCATATCAACAAGACTATTCCTAGCAGCGACATTATATCTCTCATTTAAATCATCATCTTTCACAGTTTTGGTCGGATTTTTCATTAGACTTTCAATATACGCGATAACTTCCTCGCAATTATCGTAGAATATAGACGGAGAGACGTCATCGTCTTGGCTGGAATAGTCTAAGAGCTTAACAAGTTCATCTTCCTGGTCCGATTGGAAGAGATCAGTTTCAGAGTCACAGGAATTGTAATCGGTTCGGAGGCCGATGGTGAAAGATCTGCGCTTGTTTTGCCGCGGGAGGGTGTTATTTTTGACCGGGAGGCTCCACCGCTTCGTGGTATCGGAGAGGCGCTACCGAAAACAGTTCTATTAGTACCGGGAAAGTCCAATATTGACAACCGACACATGTAAGACATGGACACAAACATGAAATGATATTATACACATGGCAAAACTTAAGATTTAATACAAAGTTAAAGTAATCACAGAGTGACCCTGATTACCGAGGTTTTGTCGTGTGTACAAGAAACAAAAATGATTTATACTTACCTCCGTCGCGAACACATAGGAAATAGTGTTTTTCAATAAATTCCAGATAATATAATGAATGCAAACGTAAGTGCATAGTTTATAACCACATAACTCTGTGACAGTTTAAACTGATTTCAATTAAATTTGGTATGTAGATTCTACTCTACAGAATAACGCATAATTTCAGCATAATTCTCGATATTTTAAATCACAATTCTTGTGATGTGTGATGAAAGCCCAACTGTAGCTAGTTTCTAATTAATTAATATTGCAAGAAGTTCCATAAAAATTTATGACGAAAAAACGATGCAATACACTCGTTGATCAAAGCAAAAGGAAAAGATTTATGGGAGGCTATTATATAGTAGTAGCATAATTCAAATTGCCATCTGGAGTTGCAGTTAATTGTAAGCTAATGAGATCTTTGGGCAACTTTTATCTGTGGAAAGAGTAACTACTATAAACAGTAAGTATACAAACATGTAGTGTGAGTGAGTGTGTTACCTTGGCGGCGTGTTTGAGCCTCTGCATGTGTGGGTGCGTGACCTGCTTGCCGCTGGCCGCGGTGGTGGCGGCGGCGAGGTCCCTGAGGGCGGCGGCCACGTCCCGCGCCGCGTGCAGCAGCAGCACCTGCGGCTCCGGACTGCCGCCGCCGCCGCCCAGGGACATCGCGCCCAGCTTCACAACCTCGCATAGTTGCACTGCCACACAACACATCACATACTATGTAGTTATAATGGAAACATTTTATCGAATGCATGGTCGTTGATTATTTTACAAATATTAGCCTTGCGACCTTCAAGTAGAAAATCTATCACCAAGTAACTATCAGTGTTGGGGCAGCTGTCCATCAGAGTAAGTTCCTTGGGTTCCTTATCCTCGAGTTGTCCGCATCATCACTTACAGTACAAAGTGGTCAAACGTTTATCTGTCAGATGTAGATGTAGTGGAGTTTATATTTGGACAATTTATTTGTTAGGGGCTTGTTGCTTCTTACAGAAGGAGTTGCATTATAATTATTTTCTGATTCAATGTGCACAGTCCTAACTTTGCTCTCAACCAAGTAGTAATGCCATATTCAAATTACATAAAACCAGAACGTTTTTATCTCCGTAGAAAAAGGCAGATTTTCCCGTCTGATGTTAAGCCATAGAAATCCGCAACACCAGAGGTCTGGAGGATGCGTTGCCGGCCTTTGCTGAGGGAATGTTTTTGTTGAAGAATGTTAGTAATGTTACCGATAGTAGTGAGCGCGTTCTGAGCTGCCTCTGCGAGCTGTTCCTGCGTGCCGGCCGCGCCCCCCACCAGGGTCTTCGTGTCCTCCACCAGGGACTTGGCGGTCTTTAGGATGCTCTCGCGGTGGTCAGAGAACGTGTCCGACTCTTTATCAGAATTGAGAGTGCCTGCAGAACCGACATATTCTTAACAATCGACTAAAATCATAATTAAATTACATATTCTTGACTCAAAACAACAAATAAAAGGCGGTGTAACAAAAGAATTGTTAAGAAGAGAGATTGTATTAATATTGTACAGTTCCGTAAAACAAGAAAACGACAAAGAAGTATTACATGCGTGCATGAGTAAGTGTGTGTGTGAGTATGTATACCTGCGCTGGCGAAGAGTATGGTGGTGTCGAGGTCCCCGATGATGGCTGCGATGGCGGCCGCCGCGTCGATGCAGGCCTGCGTGCCGCGGGAGCCCTGCTGCAGTGCCGACAGGACTCCTATCACCTACAAGAATACGGAACACTCTATATATAGGGTTCACATTGTATTAACACGATAGAGAATTTACTCAAGTATTATAATTATACATTTAATACGTTAACTATGAGATGTGACTTAGAGATGATTTGAATGAACAAATGTACTTTTTGACGTGTACTTTATAACTACGAGTATTAGAGATTTTACACTCAGTTTTTTTTTTTTGCACTATATAGGAAAACTTTTATGAATTACAACGAAGGAAAGGAAAAAATTTCAACTACGGCGTGTATCACAACTTAGAAATGCATATATTAATACGAGCCTTAGAGCAGTATGTACTTAGAGTGAGTAATGCAGTATGTGCGGTACCTTCTCGTTGACAAGTTTGGAGTTGTCGTGCACTGCGCGCTGGTTCTGCGGCACTGCCGACAGCCGGCACTGCCCGCCGCACTTTATCAGCTCCGACACGCTCTCGCCGAGCTCCACCACACTCACACGGATCCTGGGGATACAACATACTTAGCATAACTCATCTCAAGCAATAGCGAAAGGAATTAATGCGGAAAAAACACTAATGTGATATTTTTGATATTTTTATTCGATTATTAGTGTGTAGTGTTGTGTACATAATAATTTACACACGGAGGGGAGGTAATTTAAATATTGAAGATAGTACATTACCCTGAAAGAAAAATCTTTTTTTTTTTCAATATATAAGACTGGATTCTAATGTTATATTTCATTGCACAAAATGTTAACTCAAATTATTGTGTTCCTTTTATTTAAAGTGCTATGTCATTTGAGAACTTTGACCATCTTCATGATTAATTTAGTCAAAATAATCATGAAGATTATCATAAAATGCTTTCTTTTTTACATTTCACGCAAGTTCAATTCCCGTTTGAGTAGTCGATTAAAAAATACTGCAAATACAGTTTTACATATTTAAGAAAATTAAATGGAGTCTTCTTTGAGAGTAATATCTTAACTAAATATTTTTTTAATTCAAAGTAGCCTAAGGTAATTATTGAAAGTATTTATTACTTAAAGTATTTCCTCTCGGTATGTGTACGCCAGAGGCTAAAATTATTATAATTGTACATACAGCTATATAAAATTATTATAAATAATAAAATGTAATAGGTGCGTAAGTGTTAGTGAAACACACACAAGTGTACGCAAACAGTAGACGGGCAAGTAATGTTAGAATACAAAGCGCGTTAACTGTATATAAAGGTTTAGTGTAGTGTATAGTGTGTAATGTGTAATGTGTAGTGTACCTGTTGGCGACGTCCCCGTTGGGCGTGGTGGCGGAGGCGCCGACGGAGTCCTGCGCGAGCCGCTCGTACTGCTGGCAGAGCTCGTTGCCGACCTGCACCAGCCGCGCCGGCTCCGTCGCAGCCTTAGCGGTCTGCGCAAACAATATGTACTGCTCCCTGCTACCTCACTACTCACTACTCACTGTACACTGTACACTGTACACTACACCCACAGGACCCTTGCTCACCTACTACAATGCTAATGGAGGTGAAGTTACTTCAGTTCAGAACAGGCTTCTGCCGGTTGAAGGGACATATAATGTGAACAAATATTTCAATGGCGAATACGATGCAGTAATATCGCGTAGAACATTTAAGGTATTCGAAACAGTTTTAGCAGTCAGGTCTAATTTAATTTCATTACATCAAACATTAAAATAAAATAGATAACTGACCATGTCGGTGGCGAGACGCGCTATCTCCTTGGCAGCGCCGACCATCCTCGTCTGGTAGTCCACGAACGAGTCTGATTCGTCGTACGACCCGAGCAAAGACATTCTGTAACAAACACACGGAACACTCTCACATCTCTCATTGGGTGAAGCCTTTCAACAATCTTATGGATCCATCATCATCATCAGCCGGAAGACGTCCACTGTTGAACAAATGCCTCCCCCATAGAACGCCACAATGAACGGCTATTGGCCGCTTGTAACCATTGGCTACCCAGCGGGGGGGCTACCGACTCTACGTCTTCCGGTATTGTGTGATAACCCCTCAATAACCTTTCTTCCTCATCGGTTATCAGTTCGTCGAGCAACGGGGCCCGCCCATTGCCATCTTCAGGATACATCAAGGCAAGGATATTGTTCCTAGTTATCATTGGTTTAGGTTACTCCAATTAGAACAGCCCAAATATTGTAGGAATAACAGAGCGCAAGAAGGTTTTACAAACTACTATACGGTAACTAACATGTCAATTTTAGTCACAGTTTCGACCTTGGAAACACGACAACTGTGGCGAAAAATTTAAGATTTAAACAGTTTACATAATTAAACAAGTAGAAATAATATACTGTTGAAACAATGCTGGAATTTGAATACATCCTAAGTAAAACATTATTATTTAAACACGGAACTGACTTCCAACTCTGAAAAAAACTATGAATAATTTGTTGAAGTCAGTACCATGCTGATTCAAACCAGTTTGAGCTCTCATTCTCATTGTCCGGCTTCCACCAGTTATTTCATACATATCAGAAATAGAAGTCGTATCGGTTTTTTATGAATTAAGAATATTTTCTTTTCTTTTATTGTTACATACTGCTTAAAAAACGATTCTTACCTACTACACAATACACAAACTGGTAACCATCGACAAGTGTTGCAGTTACTTCTTCATCGAGGTATAGTCATATTGACAAATACTTTTTTCAATTAATCTTAACCAGTTTTGATGAAATTTGAATGGAACCTGCTTGGAGGCATACACTACTAAACACAAAATAATCATCAACTTTAATTCATAATAGCGCCAATTAAGTAATCTAGTAACAAAGATACAAAAAACATAACAGTCGGAATCATTGATGTCAGAATGAGAACCTCCTTTTTACAGTCAGTAAAATTACATGACAAGAAGGTAAAAGTAATACGGCATACATACAGTTTCTTCATAATTCCTCTTCTTTTTCACAATACCACACAATTTACTTAAGTTCAAAAACACGAAATATGTATACCCTGACAATCAGAATTACATCCGTAATTAACCTGCTTATATGGTAACCGGTCGGCCGTCGACAACATTGGCAAGTTAGGCTGTGGGGTATAGTTTGGTACTACTAAAGTCCCGAGCATAGGGGATAAAATTAAATAAGGTATCGCAATGGTTGGTACTAATTGAGTACCCTAAATATCGGAGCGGAATAGTGAGTGCTGACCAGACCCATATAGGACTGTGCTAGGGGATTTTAGTAGAAATAGCAGTCATGATTACGATCTTCTTGGCAGTCCACCAAAGAAGTTAAATGATGATTATATCAGTTCTCATGTTATGAACCGGAGATAGCCACGCGGTAATAGCTATGGAATGACGTCACCGCCGCGCCGCGGGCTTGAGCCTCACCGCATGGTGAAAGGGCATTTTGCGAATGCTCATCAAATGACAAACTTTCGAATATAATAAAAATCATCAAAATCAGTTCACTCTGTAAAGAGTTAGGAGGTAACACACACAATAAACACCGTCAAAATTGAGAACCTCCCCCTTTTTAAGTCAGTTAAAAAGTACAGAACAACTTGTCGTGGATTGTTAGATAAATCACAAGATATCTATTCTGGAAGAATTACTGATTTTTGAGCACACTGGTAAACAATGAGATTAGTATCGTTCAAGTAAAAATCTATTATCATTGATCTCTTACAATTATGTCACTGATAAACTGTTTATTTGTACTGGAGTATAGATGGCGCTTTCTAATTATCAACGAAATTGATACGACGATTAACTATTGATGCTCAATCATAACAACATATCCTAGAATTCGAGATGTCCTACTGCAAATACACATATTGAAAAACCTTCCACAGGCCGATACAGATTACGTAATAGTTACTACGCAGCAATTTGTCAGGAGCTTCTAATGTTGTTCAACAATATATACAAGACGGATATTACAAATCGTGTTGTCAGTCAGGGCACACGGCACGTCAACACTGTAGGTAACAACTACGTAATCACTATAATAGTAAACAGTGGGCGCGGCGGGCGGCGGCGCGTCGATACGCTTCGTGCCAAAACGAACACTGAATAGTGCATGCATGCTTGTGCGTATGATTCATGTGCTTATGTATCAAGATCTCAATGTCTGTTGTGTGTCTCAAATCTCTACAGAGTGGAGTGGAGCAAGGTTGAGAGTTTTAGTGTACCGTGCGAGACTACACGATCTTAATACTATGTCTAGACTGCCCGCCTGTCCATTCTAGAAGAGATAAGTAGACATAAGTATAGAGCATATTGCCAAAAATTGGGAAAAGTTCAATACTGTGGACTGCTACTGCAAATGTATTTGTCAGAAAAACCTATTGACTGTAGGACCTGGGGATCAAACCTAGAATAACAGAATTCCAAAGCGAAGCTTTACGCCATTCGAACAAATATGCAGGTGAAATTAATTATGTGTTAATAAAGGGACGGATCGGAGTGGATTCAAATTCCGTTCGCGGTTAATTTTTTACGCCAAGAGAAGGAAAAGGTTCTCAATTCGGTTGCAGAACTCTGTTACTTATGGACGGAAATAGTAAATATTTTTTTATTTGAAAGGATACACTTTCAGATTGCTCGCATAAAAATTTCATAAAAAACAATTCAATAGTTTGTCTTAATTAATATAACTGAAAAAGAAACATACCAAAAAGATGTCACCCACGTAAATAAAACGAATTTCGTTTCATACTTTTCAATTGTTGAGGTAGTTTTTTTTTTATAGTAATTATTAATATGTTTTTGAGTTGTTTCTTTCTGCGTTAGAAACACATACTACATTAAGTGGAGGAAAATTATAATATTACTAATCCCTAACAATAGTTAACCCTGTCATGGATGTAAAAGTTCGTAGTACTAATCTACTGATACATATGAGATAAACTAACTTTTAATTAAGACAATCTATACACATACACACTTCGTGTATACGAATATTTTTCGTTAATTAGTGAATGATACTGGAAGCCAATTATGGAGATTGTAACGTTTCCCTGCTGGCAAGTCTGAAGGGTATAATTGGCCGGTTTGATGGACGTCAAGTGAATGTATTAATTCTATAACGGCAGTAAAAGTATCGACGCTCTCTTCCACAGGTTGCGTTTGGCCACGCGCCAGCATCAGTACACTCATGTGGTAAAATAGTAAATACGTATTTATTTACAATTTATCCTTATGTAGTGTCTGTATAGAGCTGCACCCCACCATATCGTCCTGTATAGGAGTTGTAAGAGGCGATGAAGGGAGAATACCAGAAGGTAAGCAGCAGCGCCTTCTGAACAACTGTCATATTACACTGCGATCCCCAAGACACCTGCCCAACATGGGGATTATTGTAAAACCTTTTTAATAGGGTAATTATTAGAGCTGTTAATGAACTATTTGCAATGCTTATTTAACTAGACTATGGACTAACAAAACTATCTGTCTCTCTGACGTCCTAGCTGACAGCTTCTAGATTCAATACGGATTTTCGAACAGAAAATTATTAGTAACAGCCCTGACACTATGTCTGATAGATTTCAATACACCAGCTCCCCTTTAAGTGGGACCAAAAACATCTGGCGTTATGTCTGTGAGAGGGGACTAACGCTGCACAAGCTGAGTATGAGTATGAAAATAATTCGTGCAAAATCAATAATGATCGTGAAACATCAAAGACGCGAGTTACGCGAATCGTTAAGTTATTTATAGCGTCTTGTGTCAGTTAGAATAAATATAGCCATAGAGCACAGCTCAGCGGATGAGGTTGGACGTGGTCATCTCGCAGATACGCATTAGCTCATCGGTGTTAATGGTGCTTTGGGAAGGATGTTTATGAATAGCTAATTATGATTAATTATTTCAATGAGAGTGTTTTGAATTAAAAAATCTGTCGGCATGCACTTAACGGTGTCATGCAGCAGCTGTCTTTGAGAGCTAGTAATACAAGGTTAGCCTGAATATCTTGCACCATATTACCACTTACCATGAGGAGCGACAGTGGTCAAAGGCTACCTATAAATAATATATAAAATTAAATGCACCATGGGATGAAAAAAAACCTGGTACAACCATGTGAACCACGGGCAACGAGACTATATATAATGCTGTTGAAATGAGTACTTTGAGAAGTACGCGTGACGTGACTTTGAAAGAGAGAGTGAGGAGCAGAGTGTCAGAAAGCAATGTAGAGTGAACGAGTGACATAAGTCTGGAAAAGTAAAGTTGGTATAGCAAGCAAACAATAGTTGGAAGGGAACTATTTGGCGAAAGTAATATGACCGATTAGAGACTTTCTGGATTAGAAGGCTAGGGTTATGATACTTTTGACAGACCGAAGAGTCTTTTTCTTTCTTTAGTGTTTGTGGCGGTACTCACACCTGAGTTAAGCAGTAACTTCTGCCTGTGATGCATTTAATAACAAGTAACGAACTGCATTGCGCTCATCATCCTAAGTATGCTTCTTATTTAATAATTAATATACTGGGTCTCAAGGGCTGTTGCCGGAACACACTATTGCGTGATACAACTGGACCTGCGGCAGGCAGTCTGTAGCTATTACCGCTCGGCACTGCTTCAATATATATGCTGCTTGTATTCATTAATGTAGGATGAAGGTTACAAGAGAGATAGGCAAGTCGAAAACTGTGTTCTCATATATTTGAGACTGCCCAATAAAGGATGAAGCCTTAGGGCATACTCTCGTCCTTCACACCCCGTAGTGTAAAATTATAATAGTGACAATTACAGTTATATATTATTATGCGAGAGTGAGGATGTAAGAATGTTTGTAAATCCTTCACGGTGAAACGGCTGTAGCGATATAGATGAAGCTTGGAACATAGATAGTTTAAGACCTGGATTATACAAAGAATACTTTTGATCTTTGTTTACGCGGTTGAAACTGGGGGGTGCTGACACCTTAACAAGTAATCCCGTGTTTTCTCAACGTGTATTCCCTGCAGTGAATGTGTGTGTGTAGCATACCTATGTTCAGTGAGCCTGGCGATGGCACGCTGCATGTTGTCGAGCAGTGGGCCGGTGGCGCCGCGCGCCGCCAGCACTGCGCGCACGCACGCCGTCAGCTCGGTGAGCGCAGTGCGCGACTGGACGCACTGCAGGTCCACCTCGCCGTGCGCCGCCGCCGCCTGCCAACAGGAACAAATTCAAATTCAAATTCAAATTATTTATTTGCCATAATGTAGGTACAGTACAGGTCTTAACTAAAATAATATGTGGCTCTACATTTAAACCTTAAAGGCGTGCAAATTAGTACGTTCATCTAATTTAATTTAGCTAATTATTATTATTACAATGTCATTTCATTTATTTACAAAAATATATTATTCATGTCAATCATTACTTATAATTTATCTGTCAGGTATTCCTCAATAGTATAATAAACCCTATCAATTAGAAACTTCTTTAATTTAAATTTAAATATATCAATATTCTTTGCTTCTTTTATGGTTTGCGGTAATTTATTATATATATTGATTCTTTTGCCAAACACACTTTTACTAATTAAAGCCTTATTATGTCTCTGAGCGCATAGTATATTACCATGTCGCTTTGTTGCCAACGTTTTATAATCACTAAGATTATTTCTCACGAGAATGGCTGCTTCATAAATATACAAAGACGGAAGAGTGAGAATATTTAATTTTTGAAAATGCGGCTTACAGGACTCTGTTGATTCAAGTCTACATATGGCACGAATGCATTTTTTCTGAGCCTTAAATGCTGATTCTTTTTCGGTGGCATTTCCCCAAACTAGAACTCCATACCTTAAAGTGGAGCCTACATATGCATGGTAGGCACTTAAAAGCGCTTTATCGTTCGCTACCTTTCGTAACATATACAATGCATATGAGAATTGGTTTAACTTTGTACATATATGCTTGATGTGTGAATTCCACGTTAAGTCTGAGTCTATGTGGATGCCTAGAAACTTGGTCATATGTAATTTGTCAATATATTTATCATTGTACTTAATATTCAGAATGTCAAAATTAGAATTAATATTTTTAAAAGTCATTATATGTGTTTTGTCCAAGTTTATTTTAAGGTTATTGTTTCGAAGCCAATCTATTATTAATTCCAATGAGTGATTAATGTCGTTTTCATGTTCACCATTTTTATTGTCAGTAAATATCGCAGTGCTGTCATCAGCAAACATAATCATTGGATAATCGATAGACCGGGGAAAATCATTTATGTAAACTAAGAATAGTAAGGGTCCTAGTATACTCCCCTGAGGAACTCCAAAGTTAACAGTTCGACTGTGTGATCTATATTTAGATTCTATTTTTGTGTTCATATTTAACCTAGTGATTTCTGTATATTGTTGCCTATCTACGAGATAGGACCTTATCAATTTCAGTATATTACCTCTTATGCCATAATGGTCTAGTTTTCTAATTAGAATGTTGTGATCTACATGGTCAAAAGCCTTGCTCATGTCCATGTAAAGTGCTGTGACTCGCTTTTTGCTATCAAGACCGGTATAAATTTTTTCGAGAAAATTTAAAAGAGCTATGTTTATGGATTTCCCTTTCCTAAAGCCAACCTGTTCTGGTACGAAAATATTATTACTTTCGAAATAATTACTCAGCTTGTTGTGAATAACCCTTTCAAAAATTTTCGAAAACACTGGTATGAGCGCAATTGGTCTATAAGATCGCATGTCTTCTCTGTCATTGTTTTTATAAAGGGGCATTACAATGGAGGTCTTTAGCTTATTAGGAAATAAACCTTCCTCGATACATTTATTAATGATGTAACTAAAAACAGGCGCTATGAGATTAGCTGTTAATTTCACTATTTTTGTATTGATGCCATCACAGCCTGTGCTATTCGTGTTTTTGAGGGACTGTATGATATTTATAATTTTATTCTCATAAGTGGGTTCCATGAAACAAGAATTTAAAGCAGATTGCTTCAATGTGTTTGGAGCGCTTATGTTATTCACACAGTTTTTTTCGACTACGTCTATGAAAAAATCATTGAAATTTCGTGCTATTTCTTTAGGGGTAGATATCACTGTTCCGTTTACTTTTATATGTCTAATTTCATCTCTAATATTATTTTGTTTGTTTTTATTTATGATGTTCCACACAGCTTTACATTTATTGGATGATTGTTGAATAAAGTAGTTGTTTTGTACTTTTTGTGTTTGTTTTATAATTTTCTTTAGTTTAGCAGAATACTGTTTGAAAGTATTTTTATCTGCGTGAGATGAAGAGCGCCGAAAATTCCAAAGCAGGTAACGTTTACGTTTTGAGCAGATTTTTACGCCTTTACTTAACCATTTTGGACGTTTAGTTACTGGAATTTTAACTTTTACAACTGGGAAGCATAGATTGTAGATTAGCAGAAAAATGTCTATGAACTCATTATAAGCTACATCGGCGTTATCAGCATTGTAAACATTATTGAAAGTTAAATTGTGCAGGCATTCAATGAATTTGTTGACATTTTGGTTGTTGTAGTCCCTTTTCCACCTGAAAAAATGTGTGATGAAGTAACTCGTCTTCACTGGACATTTCAAAATTTGAGCAGTGTGATCTGATAATGCGTATTCCAAAACAGTCGTTTTCCCGCCTCGTATATTATGTGCTATGTTATCAAGACATGTATTGCTAGATAGTCTAGTTGGTTGATTTACGCCCGGCTTGAGATTGAATTGCGATAGTATTTGTTCAAATTGTCTAGTAGCTGGATCCTTCTTTAGCAGATTTATATTAAAATCGCCACAAATAACAATTTTTTTACCCCGGTAACAGATATTATTTAGAAGTTCCACGAGTTTTGTGAAAAATTGCTCTCGTATCGATTCTTTCCTTCTTGGAGATCTGTATATGCATACTACTATGATTTTATGTTCTAGCAATTCGATTGCACAGCATTCAAATATATTTGTTACACTCAAACAATTAATGTCAGTCAGTATTCTATATCTATGTTGATTATAAACTAATATGCATGACCCACCTGCTCTATTGTGTCGACAAAATGTAGTAGCTAGGGTGTAGTTTGGTATGTCAAGCGTTAAGTAGTCGTTTTGGAGCATGTTGTGCTCAGTTACACATATTACGTCAGTAAGAGTATTGTTGTTTTTCAAATCATCGATACATAAAGTTAAGTCGTCCATTTTGCTAACTAAACCATTTATGTTCTGGTGCATTATATGTACAAAGTTATACACGAAAAAACTCTCGGTTCATTGTATCCAGGCTGTGTTTAGGGGTATCGTAAGCATTAATATTGATTTCTGTCTCCGTTTGTGTACTTATACTAGATTTTACAATTGTCTGTGTGGCCTTGGAACTAAATATTACATTATTTAATTTATATTTATAATCTAAGCGTACAATATCTCTCAAAATATGTCTAGCCATGTAAGTCGCAGTATATTTCCCTTTTGGTATATATCTACTGTAGTTCATATCCACAAAATTAGCATTGCTGTATTGATTGCATATGGACCTCAAGTCACTGTTCAGTTTCTTTACTCTTAAAGAATGATTAAATGGTATTTCGCAAATAATGATGTTAGGGGTTTCTATGTTTGTCAAGAAACTGTTCAAATGACCTTGAAATTCATAAGGACTTTTTTCGTGTATTCCACCCAGAATAATTATACAGTCATTTTCGTTAAGAGTTCTTAAATATTCTTGGTGGCTTGTTAGGATGCGATGGAAATTAGCTCCTGGTTTCAGGATGCTTTCGACTGTATATTCGGGGCCTACTAATTTGTCCAGAGTTGATCGTAATTGTTGTCCTTGTTCATCGGCAACAATGATAATTCTTTTCTTTTGTTTATAATTTTCGTGCTGGGTAAATGGTTGTATTGTTTGCTTCTGAGTATTCTTTTTCGTTATTTCTACGGGCTCTTTTTCGTTGGTCATGTTTTGAATGCTTATGTCATGGCAGTAATTTTGTGGTGGTGTTGAAGTCCAATTTGCAGTGTCATGATCTGGGGCTTGTATAAGTGGATTTGCAATTTTTACTGGTGTTTTGAGTGGGGTATTTGAATTGCTATTCGTCCTCCTTTTTTTTGATTTTTGTTTTCTCAGTGACATAGGTACACCATGGTTCAGTTCCGACGATCCTATTTTTTTGTACATTTCTATTACTTTATTTGACTTGTCTAGCATTTTTATTAATTTAGTATTTTCCAAATTTAGATTGTCGATTTCACGATTTGCTGTCTGTAAGTCTTGTTGTAATTTATTTATTATATTCTGGAGTTCTTTAGTAGTCTCTGTTTCGTCTATCGATGAGTTTGGTAGGCTCAGAGCGGTTATCTCAAACAATGTAGTGTCATGGCTACACGCTGTAATATTATTCAATGAACTGGTTCTCCGTAACGGCTTTCTTAGCGTAATATTTTCTGCGTGTAAGTTATCCATTTTATTTTTATATAGTATTTTTCAAATTAATGTCAGTGAGGTGTAATAATATTCATATAAATTTTAGCAGTCAAAAAGTTGTACAAAAATCATCATAAGTATGTCAAAAATGTAATGTGTTATTCATCAAATCACCAGTTGCACCAAAATTAACCAAAAAGTGCAAAAACTATAAATGGCAGCTAGCGAGATTTGAACTCGGGCATTACGCACCGCAGTTCAGGTGTGTATCAGCTGCGCTAGCGAGACCTTGAATCTTTCCACGAAAACTACGTTAAGTAAAGAAGCGTGATTAATTAATTAGTTGAAGTAGGTTAGACCTCGTATAACGTTCGTTACACCGGTTACTTGCCAATTGCCATGCAATTCGTTCGAATCCAAATGTCACTTTTGTTTATGTCTCACAGTTTTATTATACTGATGGATTTCAGAGTGCACTATTTTCGGTCACTTTTGTTATTTATTTCATAATTTGGGTCGAAGAACCAATATATTCGTAATAAGAATTTGGTTTTTAG
Organism: Plagodis dolabraria; assembly: GCA_963854805.1. Classification (NCBI taxonomy): domain Eukaryota; kingdom Metazoa; phylum Arthropoda; class Insecta; order Lepidoptera; family Geometridae; genus Plagodis; species Plagodis dolabraria. The sequence continues at coordinate 16,799,861 of OY978468.1, read as the reverse complement.
CACTTGTTTAGCACTTCCAACATTCGGTGAACAATTATGTTATTATTAGGTTTGGCACTAATTATTTCACTTTGCAAACGATAGCACTTATGAATCGTCACTAGATAATCACCATTTTAATGTTTTAGAACTTATAACTGCACATTAAACATTTTTTAAAATATTAAATTGTTGCGGTGCCGCCGCGTCGTTTGACTTCGCGCGTTCGACGTCCACACGACATCGGGCAGGCAAAGGTGAACACGACATTCGTTATACACAGGGTGCACTGTACTTATCTAAAGGTAGCGTTCCTAGCAGACCAAAGTCGCCATCGTTCGTGTCTTAGCATACCGGTTTCAGCTAATTTTATATATATATATTTTATTAATACCTAATTTATTATCATATACCACTACATCTGCTTCAAACAGAACGAATAAAAAATGGCTATCCTTTAAAACTGGCATTGATTTTTTTTTTATAGCCATTTACTAAGTCTCCAAGTGAACACGATATAACCATTCCAGCGGACGCAAGTACGTACAAGTCATTGTGATGTCACATAACTCAACTGACCGATTTAACCAATATATACGTGAAAGAAAAAAAATCGCTTTGAGTATAGAAATTTGACGAAAAGCGTAGGAAAAGCTAGAGTTACAAATATATTGAAAGTTGCGCTGACCCTCGGGTTCCCTGCGGCAGCCTTGGCTGCGGAGACGAGCGCGACGCAGGTCTCCATGACGGTCCTGGCGTGCTCCAGCAGCTCGGCCTGGCTGCGGGACTCCGTGATGTTGGAGGCCGCGCCCACCGCGCCGCCCACCAGCGGCTCCGCGTACGATGTCTGTTCACGATTAACATTTGTGTTATACTACTGGATTCACATGCCCATCCAAGACATTACATTCGTATATGAAACATATGCTCACGCCTCTTCTTCTCGAAGGGGCAGGCAAAGGTGTCTAAACACACACGTTTCGCAAACTATATTTAATTTATTGTAATAGGAGGTTAGCCTATTGTCATTTAGCACGGACAGTTCAAGACTCCGGACAATTTTTAAACACTCTTTGTCAAAAAAAGATCAAAATTTGGATCAAACCTGTATCCTCGAGATTTCTAAACATTACTTTTACACACGTACCAACGAGGCAGTTCATTTACAATAACATCAGTTACCTTCATATACGTTAAAAGAATTAGGTAGCCTTTTCTAAAAGAAGATATATATCTTTAAGATGTGTAAATATATATATAACGTTACCAGTTGCACTACTGCATGTCCCAAGTTCTCAGCCTCGCTCTTGGCGGCAGTGCGCAGCGGCTCGAGCCGCTCCAGCATCTCCGTCGCGCTGTTCTCTACTTGCTCCGAGTAACCTGTTCACACAAATATAATGCAATAATGAATTACCAAACAGACAGTAACTAAGGATAAATGAACATTTGTCAATGATATCTTTGGAATTAGTAACCACGTTCCCTCGATTTCGCACAGGATACCTAAACCACTCGCCCACCAGCACATGCTCTCACTTTAACCATCATATGGGGTTGCACGGTCATCAACCCGACTACTAGACGTCATCTAATCGAAAGCAGTAATTTTTCAACCACTAAACTAAACAAAACTCAACTGAGCGCAAGCAACTGTACTGCGCATTAGGTGCTGTACATTATCGAACCAGCGCAGCGTCCGCCTGATCAACAGGTGTCAGTTGAGTTTAGCTTTACCTTCTAGCGAGTTGTTCTTCCTGGGGTGCAGTTCCTGCCCGACGGCCTGTATGGCGGCCTGGTCCAGCTCCCGCAGCTGTTTGTTCAGCGTGTCCACCGCGGCACTGCACTCGCGCTGCCCGGGGGCCTTCTCTCTGTACCACACCACACCACATCACATCACGAACATTAACAAATGAATAGTTACACTAGTTCATACCTATCACATTTGCCATGTACCTCAAAAGTCAAAGTCAAAATCATTTATTCAATTTAGGCATCTACGACGCTCTTATGAAGGTCAATTACAAATTTTAATATTGAAATATACTACATTGTACTGCCACGTTCAGCAAACAAAAATTATAGAGCCACTGCGAGAAGAACGGGCAAGAAACTCGGGGCCATTCTTTTAAACGTTTTTTAACAATGAGTTAAGTACATACTATATAGTAAAATTATTACAATACTTAATTTACATTACGTAGGTGACAGGCGCTAGTTTGGCAGAGGCGAACCAGTCCAAGCATTTTTGTCGTTTAAGTAATCACAAACTGTGTAGTAAAATTTCTTTATCAAAAATATATCGCAACATTATATCTCCTATGGAATGAGAGTAAGCTTATTGCCATTTTCCAGGAATACACATTATATAGAAATATTTTATAGGAAACATATTCTCAAAGAGGAACGATTTTGACGTATAGAACAGGTGTTGTGGAATTGAGAATGTACCCATTATAACGAATTTTAAATCAAAGCATTAAGCATCCTTAAACAGAATCCGAAAAATAAAAAAAAAATAAAGCTCGCTTCCGTTTTTACATTACAATGGCGTAGTTTCATTTCTCATAATTCTCATCCAAGTACCTAATTAAAGAATAACAGGCAAACAAACATGCTTTCACCATATTTGGCTTTAAGAGCTGTCATAAACATGTTTATTTACGAGATATACGTATTATTATATCATGATGGGCTTGCCTTTGCATGGGACATAAAACATATTGCTATTTGCGATATGAGGTATGTAGTTTAAATATCTTTATGTACTCCTTCGGGAATATATAACATATATAATATATAACATATTTTTTAATTTAATTATGTGTTTAACATATAGCAAATTATATGTATATATATTTTCTATTATATATTTTTAAATTATATATGTATGTTTATGTCGTATTTATGTATTTATTATAATAATAAAAGTATTTAGGCTTAATGTATAATTATATATATGAGTATTGATTTAGTTTTATAGTTTTTATTTAATTAGTTATTAATTTGGAAACATCAACTATTTATGCATAGAATTTATTTAGAATATGAGACACCCCAACCAATATTTGGACCATATCCTTTATTGATGGGTTGTCTGGAAGAGATCGCTCTGAGCGATAAGACCGCCCATTGATACACTTGGTTTTATGTTTTAGTGATAAGTTTATTGTTGTTATTATGGTGTTGTCAATAAAGTGTTATCTATCTATCTATCTATAAAGTTGTAATAGTAGGAATATCCAATAAGTGTTACCTGATGTTAGTGACGAGCGCCTTGATGCTGTCGGATACGTGCTTGCTGTCGGCTGCGAGGCTCTGCCACTGGGTTCGCTCCTGGGGCTGCAGCGCCAGCACCTTGGCCGACTCTAGCATAGAGCACGACCCGGAGATTATGTTCCTACAATTTTTTCAACAATTAGTATAAAGGGCAAAACTCTGTCTGTCCATAGTCCAAATATGTCACGGGTCTTTAGCTCGTAAACGGAATCGGTTACAAGGTCCTTCGAGGGACCGATCGTATGGTGATACTATTGTAACCATTAGCAGGCATTTCTGTAAATATAATTAGTAAATACATTGTTTAGTTAATACAAACCTGCCACAGTCGAGTATGGCCTCCTGTGAGAGCCTGGCCTGCGGCGATATCTTGGCGGGGATGGAAGCGAACTCGGGACTGTCGGCAAACTGGCACAGACTGCGCACCGCCTCTTGTAGCGGGCCTGTAGCCGCCGCGCAGCGGGAACGGTTCGCCTTTACAACAACAATACGTATACTGTACACCACAGGGGAGCATTATGGGGCCATTCTTTTTTCTTGTGTATCAGAATACATGAAGGGCTAAAGCGAACATCACATTCAGGAAGACTTTCTCCACACGATGGCAGAAATTTTCGGTTCATTTGTAGTGAAAACTTTCATCAGAAAAGCTACGTGATGGACGAATCACGATATGAATGTATAGCTTAATGGACAATTAACAAACCACTTCTTGAACGATCCACGGATTTGGACATACTGCGAATGCATCTTACGCGAACGGTTAATAAAATCATTAAAAAGTAAATGAGCAGTCGTTACTAGTCACAATATTCTAAAGATCGTACTACAAATTCTTAAGTTCAACTAGTATCTATTCGAATAGTATATTTTACATGTTCGCCTTCTTGGTTACGACCTTCAAGTGACATATCTGTCGCGGTAGTCTTACATCACAAATGGTGAATACGAGCAGTTGTTCTTCTGAGTATGTACTTATTAGCTTGCTTCAACTATGTATGTACATCAACATTTATCAATACAGATATATAGCTCAAAGGCTAGCCAGCAATACAACAATATATTTTGGCGCAGTCAGTAGGATGAACATTAACAAAGAGTCCTATTAAGAGGAGTTCTCACCTCGCTATAGTCAACGTCCAACGCCTTGATCTCCTTGACGAGCGCCGCCGTGGAATTGGCGACGTCCTTGGCGGCTTGCACGAAGTGCCGCTTGGCGGTAGGCTCGCCGGTGCGGCCTGACGCCACCCGGCAAGCGTTGCATAGTGCGGACGTGTGCTTGGCGATCACTGTTGCCGCCGATAGCACCTGCACAGATACACGATACGAATACACACTCAGTTTTCAGACTATTACATAATTATGAGGAATCCCAGTAATTCTAGGTTAGCATCAACAACACCTTCGATGACGACATCATCACTTACCATCAGGTGAGACAGTGGTCAAAGGCTAGCCTATCAGGTATATAAAAAAAAACTTGACACTACTTTTATGCAATTTTACTTGTGTAAAATATACCTCCAGAGTCATAGTAATTATATAAACGTATAAGACAAATTTAAAACTAAAAAAAATATACACCATTACTTTACTCTTTTTCCACACTAAGTGCAATAATTGGCTCAAGTAGATTTCGGCGAATATATACACAAAAGGAAATAAAAATATTTATTTCTCGTTTGACTTTGTATTTTAGGTTTTACAGAAGTATACAATACATTAAATGTACGGACTATTGAAACTGCCTGCAATGTATATTAGACTATAATAAATTGTTTGTATGTATAAGTAGATGAAGTAAGAGAGGCAGTATCGGTGTAATGTGTTGTAGTTGTTGTTACCTGTTGTTGGTTGGTGGTGGGGTCGCAGAGCGCTTGGCAGGCGTGCTCGATGGCGGCGGCGGCGCGCGCGAACTGCGCCTGGTCCACTAGGCCAGCGCGACCAGCGGTACTAGTCTCGTCGCTCACTGCCACCTACACAAACACAACGGTACATTCTATATTGCTTTATCTTAACTATACCTAATTTGAACTAGAAAATACAAAGTGCTCTAGATAATACTGCTGGCGAATTTGTTTTCAAGCCATAGCAAACAATCGGACGGGCCGTCTGATGGCAAGCAACCACAGTTGCATATGGATATATTTGCCAATGAAGACATCGTCTTTCGAAGAGCCTTATTTTGTAATTACGGGAATAGCGCGAGACGACGCTCTCGGCAATGTGACGTCATAACACCATACGCCGTAAGATTAATACTGAATATTGTACATTGAGATAAGCAACACAACACAAAGCAGTAGTTAGCTAAGTAGCAGTAAGTACTTACAAGATAAGCTGCCTGCGCAGTGCACTCGACGAGCCCCTGCACTGCGCCCGCCACAGTGCTCACTGCGCGCGCGAACTGCTCGTGCTCCGACCGCTTCACGGCGCTAGCCATGCCGGACATGCCCTCGCCTACACACACAAATATACTCAACACAAAATTTAAAACACATAGACTTTTCTTTGTAAACCCACGCACTTTTGCGAATTACTTATAAATTCACATGAGTACCTTTCCATAAGTTATTTCAACTATTACTAAATCAATGTACCTACATTAGCGAAATTGGGGATAATTGTATTTGAAACAGTAAGTGTTGCAGCACTTGTAATTCTCGCGTAGCTTGCTTAGTTGTTGTAAATTGATCAACTAGCTAAAGCAACGTCTGCTATGCTCATTATTTGGATATAAAATCGCTAGTGTCATTATTACTGAGGGTGCAGATGCTTCGGAGGGCTCGTGAAGTCACGGTCGGTTCTTGTTCTAACTTACAATTACAGGGTCTCTAGAGCAACTGCCGGAACACGTTCGTTGGTAATTGGCGAGATTTTATACTTTAGGGAGGTGGCTAGCCAGGTGGGCACACCCAAACACTGCACATAGTGCTATAACGACTGTCATCCTAAGGTCTCAACCGACACCGACGGCTTAACGTGCCCTCCTAAGCACGTGCACGCTCAGTAGTAATGTCACTAGCGGTCACCCATCCAACTTATGTCCGCGGCGGACGTTGCTTAACTTAGCTGATCGGTTAACAACGAGTCAGCAAGCTACAGCATGTGCGCTTTTAGTTCTAGAAATGGGTCATGAATACTATCCAGTTGAGCTACGGTCATGTATAAGGAGTATAAAGTAAGCGAGTAGTGTAGTAGAGTGTATGTGTGGTGTGTGTACATACTGAGTTGCTTGCTCTGTTCGACGACAGTGTCGAGGCAGGCGAAGTACCCCTGGTCAGTGAGGGGCTGCGTGGGCGCGTGCAGCAGCGGGCGGCACGAGGCGATGCTGCGCACTGCCGCCGCGCACTCCTTCTGTCCGGGCGCTGCAGACGTGCATACATCCACCTACACACATACACGTTATATACGGCAAACGGACCTTTGGAATCGGTAACCAAATGTAATCGCAACGTTTAATAGTTATTTTTATATGTACTAAAACTCTATACTAACTCTTCATAAATCTGTGGCGCACCACACAAAAATACGTATCCGAAAGAAAGTTATACGTTGATCTTGATCTTATTTTTTTTAAACTTTCTCGATGGTATAAATTCAATCACAAAGTTGACTTTAAAATTTTAACGATTGTCACGGAAATATTTTAGCTATTTACTTATATAACAATACATTAGCTAAGTCTTGTATAGTGGAACAAGTTAAGTCACATTTTCAATTTAAGTTACCAGTTTTGTGAATGAAATTGAATTTAATTTTTCAATAAAACTGATCATTTGATCATCACTGCCTCTCTTTCAATCCTACACAGTCCGATTGTGATGGAATTTCATCATTAGTGAGCGTCTTAACAGATATATAGTTTCTAAATATGATTTGATAATTGTTTGATAAGATATATAGTTATGGCGACACAATAAAGGCAAATATAGTGAACAATACTCACGAGACGATTGATGCTCTCAGTGACGGCGCGGGCGGCGGCCGCCAGCTGGTTCTTGGCGTTCGGTCGGGTCAAGTCCTTTCAAATCAAATTTACAATCATTAAAATTTTAAACAAATTAATAAATATGACATTAGTGAAAAGCATACAATTCAATACTTAAAAAAATTAATTGTGTAGTATTTTTGAGTGCTTTCCTTGTGGAATACCTGAGTGAAATTGCAGGACCCATTTCTTTTCCTGAGTTATAAGGGACGAAAGGGAAAATACCATAGGGTGGGCAGATGTTCAAAGAACAGTCATCTTATACTGCGACCCCAAGATAATGTAATAATCGCCAAGTGTGGGGATTATGGAAAATTTCACCATCCTAGGTAAGCGAGGTTTTAATTAACGATGGAAGACATGGATGTTGATATGTGTGTATTCGATTTCAGATTTACATAATGATGAACCTTAGATATCATTCTTTGTGATACTTCTATATCGCAAATAGAATATATCTCACATATCTTAAATAGTAATGATTGGGAAGGTAGGTCGCTATTTAGATGAAGTGACGACATCGTGAGCAAGCGATGCCTAATATCTATTAATGGAAGTTTCCAGAAAGGAAGGTATACATCCAAGTCTGGTGGTGATGGTGCATTATAATGATATGAATAAATAGATATGCAGTAGAGGCACGTACCTGGCTGACGGACTTGGCGGTGCCGAGCAGTTTGGAGGAGTTGACGGTGACGGACTTCATGGAGCTCACCATCAGGCTCTGGTTCTCGCGATCCTGCAAACAGTACACTACACGTGACCACACTATATATGTCGAGACACCAAAATTGACTCACGTTAAATGTACATATGTAGAGGCAGATGTTTGGGGATACAAATTTTGCACTGTCATTAAATTGTCTAAATCATCGTAGTGTACATCATATTGAATCTTGCACAAAGCTACCCTCTATTTTACCGACATTATCAGAGAACTAACAGAAAAAAAAAATTAATATAAAAAATAAAGGCATCGTTCTAAACCATTTTTGAATTTAAATATCTTTTTAATGACCAAGAAGTTATTAATTTATATATTATTGGAATACAAAATGTTTTGCCCCGGGCGGGAATTGAACCCGCGTCCTTCCGATTTCGCGCCGGATGCTTTATCTACTAAGCTACCGGGGGTACGGCTGCGTCGCCGAAATTTTGTACTCCAATCGTATTTCTTAAACCGTCATAGGGGACGGTGCGCGGCCATCAACCAGACTACTAGACTTCATCTGATCGAAAGAAGTGTTTTTTTAAACACTTAACTCTCGGAATGATGTCGCTACCCTTCTTAGTACGCGGTAGTGCTTGTAATCATAATATATAGAAATACAGAAGTTATTAAGTCAGTTTTAGAGGAGAAAACAGGGAGTGAGGAACACCGATTTCGTAATTTTTTTACTATTCCTCGCAAGCAGCATTCCCTTTTAAGAACAATATTATTTGTTGGCACTTCAACTCCATAATATTATGTACAAATGCATATTTTCTTAGTAGTGACATATTAAAAATAAATATATGTAAGAGATAGTGCGAGTGGCCCAGTACCTCAGTATGCGTGCACATCTCCATGGCGGCCCCGAGCAGCCTGTTGTAGCAGTGACCGAAGTCCCCGGCGGCGGCCGCCAGCCCCCCGCGGCTCTCCACGCGCTGCGCCACCGCCGAGGAGGCGCTGCTCATCTCCACTGCAGCGCTGTTCAGCTCCGTCTGCAGCTCCCTAATATACACATACATCATGTACTCGGTCGTTCCAATGCACAAACAAACAAACCAGTCAGTTTACTCTTACATAACGATAAAACATACATAGATGTTATTTATTGAATTATTATAGTTGCCTAATTTGGAACCCATTGCCTGAGTATACATGTTTATTGGGATTAAATAGATTAAAAACTAGGAATATTGTAACTATGTATGTATTTGTTAAACACTGAATTAATAAAATTATACCCTGTACATAATATCATGCCAATTTCGCGTATCAAATAACTAACAACATTAGGGTTCCCAAAACAAGTCTAATATGAGATAGTATGTAATAAATAATAAACGTTACCCCGCGCTTACAACACTCATCGCGAGATAAGCGCAAGGGGATGAACGCTACGAATTAATGATATGATAAGTATTAATTCATAAGATGAACGTCCAGTCACATAAAAGCTGGTGACTCACGATACGAAACTACAACTGTATAGTTACAAAACCCTTATGTGCGCGGCAAATCAATCACAGGTGTCAACAGTGAAGTTATGGGTTATAAGATGGACAGCATGGGTGTAAGACCGTAAAAACGTACTATTTATCGATATCACGATCAACAATGTTTCGGTATTATTCAATGTGATAATATGATAGCAGTATGAACTTTTTGAATGAAGTTCCATGGTAAAGGGTCTGGTGAGCTAGCTATCAGATAGTAAATGCACGCGATAGCTAGATGGCGTTACTAGCACACGATGCTATGAAGTTAAATTATGTAGGCAATTACATCAATTAAATGTAATTGAATGTAGATCAAAGTTTCAGAATTCTACAATATAATTTTCATAGTACACTAAATTTGATCTCGACAGAAATTTTAAGTTTTGACTATTATATAATATGTGATTTGTGGTCATTGATTCAACGCCTCTCAGTATTTTTGTTTTTGTTAAGTTTACCAAACTTTAGTAGTGACATCACAGAATGTAGTAAGTAAGACGAGGTAGGTAGGTATAGTTACCCGTAGCTCCTGTCGGAAGGCGGGAACTCTCCCATGTTGAGGATGTTGAGGGTCTCGTTGATGTTCTCCAGCACGTTGTCCAGCTCCGCGTGGGACGGGATCGCCTCCATCGTCTGGTCTAAGCCCTGCAAGGTACGAGACAACACTCAATTATATACAAGAGGAGATCAAACGGATAAGTGGTAAAGATAGCTTTATTGAACAGATTTTCTGCGAAATATATTTCATTTGTAGCAATAAGAAAATTGTATGTTAATCTTGATCATATTTTCGAAGGCAAGTTTATTCATTATTTATTAAAGTTTCTTTAAAATTATTTATATGAAATAAAATTTCTAAACTTGGCTCTAAATTTAAGCATGTAACGAAAATATCTTAATTGACCGAGCGAGAACTTAGTTCGAGCGAAGCGTCTCTGCTGCAACTTAGACAAAAATACTTTCATATGGCCGGTTTTTCTCCTCTACATGTCACAATCCTCAACCGATTCTCACGAAACTTTTGTTAAGTCCATAATTGTTTTTGGTAGATACAGATTTTTCGATTTTTGAAAAATGAGGAATATACGATCTGATATACATTATATGGTGTTGAAAGTATGGATGCCTGCGCTACATTTAATGACAATGTATCTGATTCGCACGTCAGTTTATTCAATTGTAAACTATGCAAAGGCATACTCGCGAGGTTTACAGCTCGGAGAGCCACTAGTTATTTGTATATGAGTATACAAATATAACAATAAAATAGCTAAGCCTTATCAAGAGGGACAAAATAATTCTCATTTTCGATTTGAGTTCCTAGTTTTGTGTGAATAACATTTCTTTAATTTATCCCCAAGACTGATTGCGATTTCACCATCGCTGACTCTCTTTCACTCCAACGTTTCGATAGTGACGAATTTTTTGCATTGGACAGCGTCTTAAGTGTGAAAGAGAGGAGACCATAATCTAATCACTCTAAAAAAATAATTTTGCACTTCTTATGCTTAAAAGCCTGTTTATCTCCTAGCCTCACGGAGAGCAGCGATTCTATTGGAAGACGTCTAATGGTTACGCAGCTTTAAGCTGATCTTTCAACCACATCATCAATGTAAGATAGTTGTCAAATACTATATATCATCTATATTTCCAATTATGACAGTGTAATCTCATTCTTCCCTGACTACGTAATGGGGCTATACAAGCGCCAAATATGTGTTACCTGCGAGATTTCCTTAGCGATGGAGACGATGGAGGCAGTGTCTACCGGTTCTGAAGCGTGCAAGTAATGCTTCACTGTCTCCACCAGCGTTAGTGACGAGTGCAGTACTTGTCGACCGCACGATATTACTCTACAACAAACAAACATATATATAAAATACTTTTATAAATAGTCCTTGTTACATAGAAAGAAGGCGCAATTGGTATTCCGAATAAAAGTAGACATTTATTGTAAAGTTTGTTGTCCTCTCTTATCGTTATGAACTTCTAAAACGATTACAAATCCATTTTTATGCACTTAGGGATTGATAATTAATGTTTCACGAGCCAGAGTCTACTAATATAAATAAATAAAAAATTGGGACGCATAATTTTATTTCGGAACGGATAAAACACTGACAACTTTACTTAAATAAAAAAAACAGTAAAGTTATGCTATCTTCAATAACATAATTTATAAGAAACTTAACAAAGCATTGAAAGTTTCGCCGCTTATACAAAGAGCGGGCGATGTTAACAAGCCCCATTACTAGATGGCACCGCTCATCAATGCCACATGTGTACAGTTGAAGACAAAAATGCAGCAAAGTTAATAAGCCTCCACGACTAGATAGCGTTGCTCATCCATGTCATGCGTTTTTTAATTCGCTTCATTTTGTAACGTTCAGTTTACCATCTTCAATCACATCATTGGACAAGGGCAAGCCAAGCAATAACAAAAAGCAGAAATAGAGGATTGCCGTTAGTTAGGCTTTGAGGTGAACAAGTCCTGTTACTAGATGGCGGTGGTAGTTACCTGTCCCTGGGCTGGTGCGCCTGGTTGTGTGCGGCGGCGGCCCTGAGGCCGGCGGTGAAGTCCCGGAGGTTGGCGGCGAGCTCGCAGGAGGCGCGGCCGCAGCCCGAGGGCTCCTGTGCGCGCGCGCCCGAGACCAGCTGCGCGGTGGCGGAGGCGGCGCCGCGGGACGCAGTCAGCATGGTGCTGCAGGCCCACTCCTCCTGCACGCATCACACAACACACTCGTGTTACTGTACTACTCGCACACATAACCATTCATCTCGACAACCGACGGCCAAATAACTAGACAAACGAAATATTCACATATAGACCATTTATTCACATATTCTTTTTGTGTCGTTAAATAATAATTAACGAGCGGCTCGGCCCGGCTTCGCACGGGTGTTTAATCTAAATGGCACCATTTTTGAAATTAATCTATACCCTATGTTCATCAGGGATAATGTAGGATTCTAATGCTGAAATAATTTTCCAAATCGGTCTAATAGTTTTAAGTTTTTTCGTTACTTGCAAAATACAAATTTTTCCTCTTTATAATATTAGTGTAGATTATTACTTTAATTATAATAGTGTAGATGTAGATGAACTATTCAGTAAACAAATAAATCATAGAAAATGTAACTCTGAAACAATGTTATTGGGTGCAGAGTTCTCTGGTTGGCTGTGGACGGATAAAACATCATGTGGACTATCAGCTAATATCAACTTCTTTATCAAACATAAATCACTCGGAGTTTATGATGAATACTACAAACTTTAAATTTCAGTTAACTTTTTAGTTTCCATAGTTAATAACTGTAGAATATTATGTAAAAAAAAAAAACAAGTTCTACGATTATCAATAATTAGAAATAAAGTCAAAAAAGGTACATAAAGAAATGAGAAGCATTAATTAGTAATGATTTCTGACCGTCTGTCCAGGCAAGGGCCTCAGCTCGAAGGCCCTGGCAGCTTCCTCCAGCTCGTCGAGCTCGGCCTGCAGAGACTTGATGATCTCCGCAGCGGCGTCCAGCTCCAAGCCCTTGCAGGAGATGCGAGCGCGGCTCACAGCGGACCTGGGTGGACATTATATTAAGTATGTAAATTGTGGGTAACTTCCAAACGTATACGAAATAATACTCGCGAGTAAATTATATACGCCGCTTCCAGATTTTGGTCTGTCTTTCGAATAATATGTATGGTTACAAAAAGTGTACTAGGTATATATATATATATACAGTGTAAACTTCATGTATCGTCACTCGATTTGACTACAAACTCCCTAAAACACCGAAATCAGTTGGCTTTGGTTGGTTTAGCTTGTCTTCCGTACAATGATACACTTTATATAGCATTATACTCACCCTCAATAATGACACCAAAAAAACTGCCTTTTAGGCCAAAATTAGTAAATAAGCGCAGCTGTGTACGTTCTTTTGTCGCTTTATTATCCTAGCCAGTATTAAACTTGACTGTCGGCATCATGCATACATAACTTTATAAGAAATTCGTTCATTGTTGACAAACAGGGATTGCTTGCACGTGTAGTCTGTTGTTGACCATGACAAATAAGTATTAGTCATGGATTATCCATACGTTATCATATTCTTAGTTGCTCACAAACTTTTTTCTTTTTTCCATATAACGACAACTCTCTATAACGCCATAAAATGCACTGTCCCTTCAGTGTCGTAGTATTGAGTTTACACTGTATATTGAAAGTTGGAAAATAACATTGTTATTGGGCTAGCAATATGTATAAAAATGATTTTAATAACGTTTAGAATAGTGAAAATGGAGCAATAACCATTGAACATTTTAAACGTTGTCTTCTTGATATTATAGACGACACATCTTTTTGTACAGCGACATCTAGTTCAATGAAAAGAAAACCTAGCCTATCATTGTTCAGTAATATTTCGGTTCAGTTAGGTTAGCTATTATTCTAGGTTAGCCTGAACAACATCTTCGACCACATCATCACTTACCATCAGGTGAGATTGACCACTGTCAAAGGCTAACCTATCAGGCATAAAAAAAAAGTTAAATGTGTAGGTAAGGCATACCTGAGGTCTGCGCAGCTGGCAGTGAAGTGATGCGTGGTGTCCCCGAGATGCTTGGCGGTCGGTCCGTCCGTCACGGTGGGCAGCGCCCCCCTAGCCGCCGAGATCACGTGGCCGCTCGGCTGGACAGACAAACATACACCACGATTACATTACTTTATAATGAGGGTTAATCACTGAAGATCACGGTAAGGTCGAGTTCTATGCGATTGAAGTATACGCAGACATATTGCCTCGGCACCTTGAATAGTTCTGTGATTACGCAACATTTAGTATGTAAACTGTTAGTAGAGGTAGAGATACAAGAGTGTGTAGTTAGTTAGGTGGGTAGGTAGGGAGGAGTACCTGTAAGAATGCCTCCGCGGCGGAGATGAGGTCGAGCTGCGCGGCGGCGGAGCCCCCGGAGCCCCGGCTCAGCGAGAGGGTGGCGGCGTCCACCACGCGCGGGACCTGCTCCTGCAGCGCCTTGCACTCCACTACCAACGTCTCCTAAACACACATACATACATTAAACACTAATTATAAACTTTAACACAACTTTTACTCAGGTGAAGATTCTCTAAATTTATAATTCGCGAAACCTATTCCCACCAAAATCCACATTCGTCACTTATTGTACGTGTTACAAGAATGATTTCTGTAAAGACAGTTCTAAAAATAACATTGTTCTATACAATTGTACATAATTGAACATCAGTTTAGAGAGCACCAAGTTACATGAAGATTAAATCTACATAAAACGTACCCACATTTGAACAGAAATGTCAAGTTTAAATATCATTATGTTTGCAATAACGCATGCTCTGCGGATTACATTACAATATTACAAATTTACGAGTTTGTAGTACAACGTAAGTCGAACTATAGATGTCGCTCCATCCCCATACGACGGTTAATAATAATAATAATAATAATAATAATAAATCTTTATTTCGGATAAATCCATAGTTTTGTTAATAATTACAATTGCCTTAAACCTATATTAGTAATATTCGAGTTATTACAGTTTATTGAGTCCTACCCGTGACAACACCTATCCAGTACTTCTGGATAGGACAGTCAAAGCGAGATGCGCTTACCTTCAGTACACTGTTGGAGCTACCTCTTAGGCGGTGGAACATTGATGCTACCTTTTTTCGCATAATAGCGTGGAAGCCGTCAACTCGCGCTTCCGCGAACATTGACGAAGCGCTGGACCGCCACGGTAGTCCCAACAGTGCCCTGAAAGCGTTGTTATATTGCACCCTGAGAGCGTTGTAAGCACGACGCGTATACCGAACCCACAGGCTGCTCGAGTAAAAAGTCTGACAGTAAGCTTTAAACAGTGTTATTTTTACTTCTCTTGTGCTTCGAGCAAACCTGCGAGCCAGCATATTGCTTCTCACTGCCAACGCTCTTCGCTCCCTGTCCAAATCCAGATCATCCTTCAGATCCTCTGTCAATATGTGTCCTAGGTATCTAAAGTGGTCTACAACATTTAAAGTATTGCCGTCAAGTACAACTGGAGGCACGTTTTTAGGCTTTAGTTTACCTGCCGTAAAAATAAGTAACTCACTTTTTTTAGAGTTGTACTTAAGGCCATGCGTAGCTGCGTACTTCTCACACGTATTCACTAGTATTCTAAGAGCATTGATTGAAGGAGCAAGCAGCACCATGTCATCCGCATAACTAAGATTATTGACACAGATTCCATCTATGTAGCATCCGACATGGATACTGCTTAGTCCCTCAATCAAGTCATTAATATATAAATTAAATAAGCTTGGAGAAGTCAGACCGCCTTGACGTACTCCACACTCTAACCTATATTCATCTGACAGAGTGTCAGCCCACCTAACTTGATTAACTTGATTTTTGTACCAGTACCTGAGTAAGGAGACACCCTCCATCGGCATGCCTGTCTTGCTCAGCTTTTTCCAAAGTATATCGTAAGATACCATGTCAAAAGCTTTTGACAAATCGAGAAAACAGGCATACACGGGCGTCTTCCTCTGGGTGTAATAACGGACCGTATGCTTAAGGCTGAAAATTGCACTCTCAGTGGACAATCCCGCCCTAAATCCAAACTGCGCGTCATGGAGGCGCAAGTATCCACCAAGAATGCGATTAAGCACACTGTCGAAGACTTTAGCTGCAGTAGTGGCAAGTGAGATTGGTCTATAATTTGACTTATTTGACATGTCTCCAGTTCTGTTTTTTATAACTGGAATCACTATCGTTCTCATCAAGGATTCCGGAAGAAACGAGTGACCTAAACATAATTTGAAGAACATTGCTAACACACGTGGTAGGTGGACGCCAGCATATTTATAATGTTCAATGCTGAGGCCATCATGCCCGGGAGACTTCCCTCTCTGCATACTTCTGATAATTTTTTCAATATCTTTTGCTGTGAAGGAAATTTTACGCTCCGAGCACGGCGGGTTGGCCTCACCATTTCCCACCCCAGTCACTGACGCTCCCAAAGGTGACCGGATCATGAACTGGTCTTTAAACTTGTTTGCAATGCTCTTCAAATCACTATCCCCACCAACACTCACAGGGGTAGTCGACTTTGGGTTTTGTCTGTTGGTAAGCTTCCAGAAGTTTTTAAAGTCTCCCGCTGAGTGATTTGAGGCCAAAATATCCATCCTTATTTGCTCTTGCCTATCTTGACACCACTTTAGCTTAGACTTGAAAAACCTCCGACTATCGCACATCTCTTTGTAAATAATACCTACATGTGGCTTACCTGCTATGACCCATAATTGAAACTTTTGTCTGGCATCCCTGTGAGCATCGGCCACATATTTGTTCCAACCACTAACATAACCACCTTTCCTAGGACACTTACGCCTATGAGATAGAATAGATCCTGCTGAGAGTATATCTATTATGTCACAATACATTTTATTAAGCAATTTTGTGTGATCCTGGTTTGAGCAGACCGCATCAGCACAAAGGGTCAGTTGTTCAGGAAAATCTAATTTCCTAAGATTTTCATTACAGTAATTGTGATACATTGCAATCTGATCCGCTCCTCTCTCACCCCAGATCACTTTATTACTACTCACAGTTTTATTAGAGTTGTCCTTAAACTTAGCATTTATTATGCCCACATCACACTCAACAAAAAGAGGAGAATGGTCAGACCAGTACACGTCATGCTGCACCCACACATTACGAATAGTATCCTGGGCTGCCTTCGTGACAAGGCAGTGGTCCAACCACCTCCTGCATCCATGCGCATCACTTGTAAACGTGTAGGTATCAGACTCAAGACCTAAAACATCTATGTCTATACAACACCATTTTTGATCATAACAAAAACTTAACATTTCATTACAAAATAATTCTTTAGGGTGAGCATTAAAATCCCCTAATATATATACTGTTTCACAGTCACTATTGTCTTCAATGACAGCACTTATTACGCTTAAACATTCTGTATACAAAGGTAAATTATCTCTGTCATTCACTGGCATGTATACACTAAAAACTATGAATGATTTATTTGTCATTGATATCTTAATAGCGCACAGACGAGAGTTCTTACAATCAATCACAGACACAGAATTAAAAACACTTTTCCGCCACAGGATAGCTACACCACCATAAGGTCTTCCCGCTAAAATACCTGCCGATGTATCCACTGCCGAGGTCCCCGTGGAACCGAAATCATCATCAACAGTACTCAGGATTGGTAGATCATGGGGAAGTAACCATGTTTCCTGTAACACCAACACATCGACTGCTTTACATAGTTCACGTACTCCTTCCATGGAACGTTTCAGAGACTTGCAGTTAAAACTACATAATTTATTCGTTAATGATGTACTATCCATAATTAAACTATTTATGCATCATCATTGACGTACTCGCATGCCCATTATCAGGCTTAATGTATTTCTGTCCCATATACACAAAACGCCGGAACGAGATTCCACACGGCCAGAAATTATTATCCAAAAAGGTGTCAATCTTAGATTTTCTAACAAACACTTTGAAAGAGTTGTAGCCTTTCTGTTTTTTCATTTTCATTTTTATTAATGAAACTCTCTCGTTTGTTCGTTTAAGTATATAATCTTGGATATCGGACTCTTTGACATTCATATCCACATTAGACACATACAATGGAATTTTAACTTCCGCAGCTTTAAATGTACTGCTACAGTTTAATTCCGCTTTTCCCAAATTGCCTATAAATTTGTTGCGTAAGCGTTTCTTTTGAACTAGGATCCATTTCTCATCAGGCTTAGGTACATTCCACTCATCACCATTCGCCGATATATCCGCAAAAGATAACGTATCTGTCACCGCTGTGTGCAAGTTTTGTTTTGTGAAGTCAGCTGTAGACGAGCAATTTGCCATAGAAACTTGAACCTTATTCTTTCCAAGTAACTTCTCACTCGCAAGACAGTCGATACTGCGGTGGCGCGCCGACTCACTCACACTCGCAGACAAAACGGGGGCGTGTGAGCGCAACATATTCGCACTACCGGCATCTCGTTGTAAAACCGGTTGGTCGCTCGCACAATCATACTGAGGCGAAGGTAGGCGAGCGCGACAAGTATCTTTACGGTCGTTTATTGGTGATGATAACGAACGGTCATCATTTTTATTTTCTTCAGGGCTACTCTCCAACAGATATCCCCCGCGCTTCGTGTTTATTATGCAGCTTGTATTTGCTATCGCCGGTAAGCGACCGTTAATGATTCTATTTTCCAATTCTTCAATCTGTTGGACCGACGCGTAGGTTTCTTTTATTTCTCGAATATCGGTTTTTAGACGCACAATATCCTTTAAGACTGTCGTTATGTCCACGTGATCCCAAGTACATGCCGGCAAGAGATTTAAATCCCTTACTACGAAAACAGGCATTAAATTCGGCTCCATTTCCTTGAAAACAGCAATGATATCTTCAAGATCCCTCTGGATCTTGCCATCTTTTCTTCTCGAAATGTTGCGCATATTTGTTTTGATTGAATCAAAAAGTAAACTCTTCGCTTTTTCAACGTCGTCCACCGAGAAAGCAGAGGCGCATATTCGTACCATGCTCTCGGTATCCATAACATCCACTTTATTTTGAATGTATGCTAGTATCTCACTAATAACTATATTACAGTTAGCACATTTCACAGTATTCGTTACAACCACCGACATTTTCGTTACGGAGGTATCTAACTGACCTCGCGCACACCCGTACGGACCAAGGTCACGCGCAGACTGAACAAATTAAACAACGAGAGGAAGAATTAGAGATATGAGTCACATTGTCATGTTAGCTCAGTCGGTCAGCGCATACTCCGGCTGTAGGGATGGATGACGCGGGATAAAAATGCACATGGCTATAATTTTACGTCACTTAAAATTTGTAATTTTGAAAAATATTTTTAAAACTGTCATTCGAAAGTGTTGTACAAATTGGGATTTTGGCTTGAACAGAATAAGAAGAACTATTATTTACAAAGAAGCGTTATAAGACGTTAGATCAATCTATCCCAAAGGGATAGGCACTGGGGCATGTAATAAATAAATAATGTATGTACCTGTGAATACTTGTTTGTATTGTGTTGCGTCGCGTTCTGCGCTGAAGTTATCAACTGTGTAGCGCTCGAAGCGGCCTGCCGAGCGCTCTCCTGTTGCACATACAATCATATTATTATTGTTATATATAAACAAACAAACATAACTACACCTCTAGTGTAACCCCGAAGGGATAGGCAGAAGTGATAACACTCAACTATAGCCCGACATGCTTTGGGTTATTGTTCCATCGCCATTGAGCACGCGACTAACAATCGGCTATTTTCTCGCTCAAGAAACGTATGAATAGATATACATTCCGGTAAACAAAAGAGATACATATATAATTGTAGTTCAATATATACAGCCTTAGGTAGTAAGTACCACATTAAAATGAAACATGTTGTTTGAGTTCACAGAGCGGTACGCAACGCGGCGTGCACGTGTGCGTGCGCGTACGTACACGTCACTCACAGCACGCACACTGTCACGTACTTATTATACATTTCATGTCTGTAGGTACCCGCTACAAATTTGCAATTTGCTAAACTATACCTAGTACATAGATACCTATAAAACTTTGAGATATGGACATCCTGCGTATCTGTATACAGTAGCTAAGGTAGGCATTCTCCTACTGGTCCCCAGTCCAACTACTTTTCTGGTTTTACTATGCTAGTACCGACGAACAACACGAAAAAGAAAACAAAATCCAAATGTGGAAAAGAAAACAAAAATTATTGTTAAAACTTACGTAAGTATTCGACATATTAATTTACTATATACGGTTTGCACTTACGGTTATTATTATAGTCGAGAACGCGACGACGCCCGACTAGTTTCGTGGGATTCGGACCCACTTCATCAAGGAGCGACACGGGCGGGTTCGACAACGTCCGCTCGAGCACTGCTGGCGGCGGCCGCGGCATCGGCGCGCCAGGCGCGGGCGGCGGCCCGCTCAGCCCTGCTAGACAATGTCGGAACCGTACGCACCTCGCTGCTATGGTCACTATTGTTGTCATCGTTATCACTCATGTCTGTGCTATTGTAAAGTCCCGTGCACACTACACTTATCGTGTCCTGCGGCAAGTCTTCCACCCAGTTGGTAAAACTAGCAGTTTTTTGAAGAACCGGTCTCCACGCTGGTGCTAAATTCCATCCCCGGTCCCGGTTGAAGTTGGGAAAACGACCTGAATACCATACATCCAAAGATTAAGTTCACTGTGGAGAAAGAGTGTGATGGAGTATTACCATTTTTGGATGTTCGGGTTATTCGTGGACCAGATGGCTACCTGTCTCACACTGTTTACCGAAAACCAACACATACAGACCGGTATTTAAGAGCTGACTCCCATCACCATCCATCACACCTTGCGTCGGTACCAAGAACATTAATTAATCGGGCTTTGAATTTATGTGATCCACAATATCTCAAAACTGAACTGGATCACATAAAGCAAGTATTAATAAAAAATGGGTATAACTGGAGGCAATGTACACGCTGGGTGAACAATACAACTCGCAGGAAGATGTCCAAAGCTGATCGGGTACCAGTTTATTTACCATTTTTAAAGGGAGTCACCGATAAAATCGGTGTTTATCTAAGGCGGAAATATAATATACGCACATTCTTCCGCCCCCCCGGTCAGCTGAGACAACTACTAAGGTCACCCAAAGATAGCGAACCGCTTAGCATGCCAGGCGTGTACAAAATCCCATGTGACTGCGGCAAGAACTACATTGGGGAAACATGTCGAAGTATTTCGACTAGGTTGACTGAGCACATAAGAAGCGTGAAGAACATGGACACGAGCAGGTCAGCCATAGCGGAACACGCACAGGAAGTCAACCATTTTTTACGTTTTGACAAAGTTTCCGTTTTGGCGAAGGAGAAATTCCTTGTTCCTCGGAAGGTGCGGGAAGCGATTGAAATTGCTCGTTTTCCCAACTTCAACCGGGACCGGGGATGGAATTTAGCACCAGCGTGGAGACCGGTTCTTCAAAAAACTGCTAGTTTTACCAACTGGGTGGAAGACTTGCCGCAGGACACGATAAGTGTAGTGTGCACGGGACTTTACAATAGCACAGACATGAGTGATAACGATGACAACAATAGTGACCATAGCAGCGAGGTGCGTACGGTTCCGACATTGTCTAGCAGGGCTGAGCGGGCCGCCGCCCGCGCCTGGCGCGCCGATGCCGCGGCCGCCGCCAGCAGTGCTCGAGCGGACGTTGTCGAACCCGCCCGTGTCGCTCCTTGATGAAGTGGGTCCGAATCCCACGAAACTAGTCGGGCGTCGTCGCGTTCTCGACTATAATAATAACCGTAAGTGCAAACCGTATATAGTAAATTAAAACAAAAATTAATTAAAAATAAACAGAATCCGTTCAGTAGTAATTGGATTTTGTTTTCTTTCTAGCATGGAACAATAAAAAAATCGACTTTGGAACAGGAAAAATTTAGATAAGATCAACGTACAGGTATTGTCTCGGAACCGTACCAACGTCTGCCTCTCTCATTTTCACGAGTACTCGCGAGCTTGTTATGATGAGGCGATGCCGATACAGTGTTGATTCAATTAGTGTGCATCAACTATTATTATATAATACAATATGTATAAAGTATTACCTGTAACCTAGCGACCTGCGAGCCGACGATGTCCTGTCCCTGCGCGTAGTCCACAGTTATGTACCGGAGCTCCTCCGCAGCCTTGCGGAGCGCCTCTTGCTTCTCGCGGTCCTGCATACATACGATACATATATATTAACAGTTCATTGAAAAACCACAGAACGCAAAATAGAAAGAAAGAAAGTTTAAACTAGAACTGGCCGGACTACTTCTATAAAGTTTAGTATTGCAGCTACATATGTATCATCTCCATACAACTTTCAATTACACTACTGGATAGTTAAAGAATCAAAGAGTTTATAACGCTAAGTAGGAGTGTAACACATCGCGCGCGGCGGAGGGGAGAACCCGCCATTTTGAGAAGTATTCACGTACAACAAATGGCCGTGTCTATAACACAGCCGCATCCCATTTTTTAATCGCACATTGTAGTATAGACATTGTAAAGTAGATATAGAAGTATATTACCTGCGGCGAAGAGGCGCACTGCCTGGCGGCCTCCACCATCCTGGCGGTGGCGTCGGCCAGCAGCTTGGCGGCCGCCAGCAGCTTGCGTTGCGAAGAGGATGGCTGTTTCTCCGCCTCGGTCTGCGCAACGAACGAACACGATACAAAACTAATATTAATCATAATATCTTCATTTTGAAAACTATCGCGAGTTTTATCCATATTAATAAGTTAATATCTTCATATTGACAGAATGGCGATTTATACATAATACTATATGTTACTTTGTGATGCTGAAAAATCCTAAAATTGCATAACTATCAGACTACGTAAAGATGCAGTATGAAAAATAAAAAAAAAGTTTATTCACACTAATTTAGTATTTACATAAAAAAATATGAAACAACTCATCCCTCTTGACAAGGTTTAACTATTATACTGTTATATTATATAACATAGATTTTTTTTGTTTTATGTGTAAACTTTATCGTTTTACTCTGTCAAAAATGTTTTAAAGGTACGTATTTTGGAAAATTATTACTTTAAGCGATGTATGTGCAAATTGTACCAAAATACATACTCGTATGTAGTGAAATATTGAATGAGCAACTAAAGTAAACAAGTTTAATATTTGGAGAAGGCGTGGAGAGATAAATTTATAGAAAAATTATTAAAATAATCTTGGGGCATTATTTTTGGAAATGTATAACTGTAGCAATGTGAATTACCCTAGTTGGAAATCTTAGTTGATTTAATTATACATAGTAATGTGACAGAGATAAACAAAAAAAAATCTGCGATATAGTTTTATTCGCAGATGATACCTCCCTAATTTTTAAAGTAGATAGGAGGGATAGTGAACTTATTCATGTAAATAATGTGTTATCTATGATCTCTAAGTGGTTCGCGGCTAATAATCTTCTCTTTAATTCAAAAAAGACCAAATGTTTAGTTTTCTTTACCAAATGTTACTTATGTTGAACCAAACATTAAGCTTGGCCTAGAAAAACTCTCTTTTGACAATGCGACAGTCTTCCTGGGAATTAAAATGGATTCAACTTTACAGTGGAATCCACATATACATGATCTATCTGGAAGACTTAGTTCTGCTGCATATGCAGTTCGTAAGATAAGACAGCTAACAGACGTAGCTACTGCTAGGCTCGTTTATTTCGCGTACTTCCACAGTATTATGTCTTATGGTATATTGCTGTGGGGAGCTGCTGCTGAGATAGAGACAATCTTTATCTTACAAAAGCGTGCAATTCGAGCAATATATGAAATGGATCTTAGGGAATCCCTGAGAGATCTTTTTAAAGAAATTGATATTTTAACTTTACCAAGTCTGTATATATTTGAAAATATTATGTATGTTCGTAAAAATCTGAGCAAATTTAAATCAAACAGTGACAATTACGAATATAACACTAGGAATAAAGATAAAATAGCGGTGCCAGGTTTTAGATTAGCAAAGACAAATAAAAGGTCCTTCTTAGGCAATTGTGTGCGGTTTTATAATAAATTGCCCAAATATATTACAATGCTCACAGAAAGAAAATTCAAGTTGCATGTGAAGAATATTTTGATAAAGAAATCATACTACACAGTTTGTGATTACTTAAACGACAAAAATGCTTGGACTGGTTCGCCTCTGCCAAGTTAGCGCCTGTCACCTACGTAATGTAAATTAAGTATTGTAATAATTTTACTATATAGTATGTACTTAACACATTGTTAAAAAACGTTTAAAAGAATGGCCCCGAGCTTCTTGCCCGTTCTTCTCGCAGTGGCTCTATAATTTTTATTTGCTGAACGTGGCAGTACAATGTAGTATATTTCAATATTAAAATTTGTAATTGACCTTCATAAGAGCGTCGTAGACGCCTAAATTGAATAAATGATTTTGACTTTGACTTTGAACAAAACAATTGCTAAGTGTACCTAACATTAATAAGTTTTCGAGGATATTAGGATAAATCAGCATTTGTGTGACTATGTATGTGCTGCTTGTGAGTGTACAGTACAATCAGAGATGGTGTATTAGTGATCAGCAGAGATCGGAATAGGTAGAATGATTTAGGGTCAATGATCTCGAACGTATATGTTAATATGGATAAGCCTCCCAGATTTCGGAATTTCAAATTCATTCTTTTTTTTCCCGGAATATCAAAAATATAACATGGAGGCGTAAGGTGAGTAACGTATCAATATGAGCATTTTTTTCTGTATTTATTAAATTTTATGCTCTTAGAGCGCCATAGGTAACCGGTATTTTATAGCAAAGAAAACTGTGGTGTTCAAAATCTTTAAGTAAAAACCTAACTAAGTATAAATAGGGATCAAATTAGCTCTACATACAGAATAAATTAGGTAACTATAACTCGGGAAATGGGGTCTTTTGTCACCTTATATTTCGTATGCACAATTGCAACCCATCAGGACTGAGTATCTTCGATGGTTCATTTATTGTTCGTCAGAATATTGCGCGCACGCTCACTTCACTGGTAAATAACTCAGTACAAACGAGATCACATTAGCTATAAATATCATGAATAATAATCATTACCTATAACTCGGCAAATAGGGTCTTTTGTCACCTTATCATTTGTGTGAAAATCGTGTTTTGTACGGACTTTCTGGAATCTTCTTAAAACGACGAATTTGGCTTGGATCTAAGGACTTTAATTAGTTACTGAAGTAGTTACTGAATCACTATTTTAATAATATTATGTAACGCAATCCCGTGAATATCGGAACTTTCCGGAAAAAATGGCATATCCATGTTATGACAGCGTGATGAAAGTACTTAAAATCATTCTGCCTATTCCGATCACTGGTGATCAGATATACGCTTGGAGGCTAGCCTCAGCAATATGGCCCGTTTAAGTTTTCAAAAGGGTTAACATTCATCACTCGTTACCTCGTCACTCTTCATCCCCAACATACGTATTTGTGTAAATGGTGTGTAAGTGTGTGTTGTATAAGTGTATGTGTGTAAGTGTGTGTATGAGGTAGAGGTGTACCTTGATGTTGGTGATGAGATGCGCGGTGGCCTGCCCGAGCAGCCGCGCGTGGCGCACCATCTCGGCGGCGTCGGGCGCGGCCACCACGCGCTCCGAGCACGTCATCACGCTCTCCACGGTGCGCGCCGACGCCAGACCGGGGGCCGCCCCGCGCTCTGCGTACACACAACACATGCATACATCAGTACTTCAGTACTAATATTATAAATGCGAAAGTAACTCTGTCTGTCTGTCTGTTACGCTTTCACGCCAAACTACTGAACCGATTTGAATGAAATTTGGTGTGGATATAGTTTGAGACCCGGGAAAAAACATAGGATAGTTTTTATCCAACTGCGCAAAAAGAGGTTAATGTTTTTGAGCGATAACCGACATACGCGCGGGCGGAGCCGCGCCCGGAAAGCTAGTGTATTATATACTGCACACCGCACTACACCCCGCCCCGCCCCGACCGGGAACTCACTGCGCGACTTAACGCCCCCACTAACACCTGATATGCTCTAAATTATATCGACCCAGGAGCTTTCAAGTAGATAACTTCTCTGGTGCTCCGGATATCCGTGGGTCACTTACTACCAAATGTGCCCTATCACGGTAATATTATCTATACAGTATTTTAACTCGGCTCTGTCCTCGAAATAACTAACTACATTCCCGCTGTACGTAAACATGCGATAGGGCTACCCGCCTCAAGCATTTTAATTACCTTCTTTGCATTTCCATTTAGTTTTGTAATTGTAAATATACTTTTTTTTATATAAACAAATTAAATACTCTGTGAATTTAACAGGAAGTATTCACTAAAAATGCGTGTTGTTTTTGACTATAGTCTATTTTATTTAACAAACGACTACTGGAAATTTTACTGCGTTGCTATTGGCCAACGTAATCAACATAAAGTCCGTTCCACACGGACTCTGTAGTTACATGTAGGTACATTCAGTTGTCTTCGACTGTCGAAACAAATCAATACTAAAGTTGCAACTATTGAATTAGGGTAGAAAAGTAGTAAAACAAAGATAGTTTTGAAAACAATGTTGTAGCTAAATTAACATATCGGCTCGTCATACGTTTGCCGACGTATCACTGTGAGCTCAATTTAATTGAACTCGTTTGGTTTCAAGTGAAGGGCTATGGCAGGAAATAACAATAGTTATAAAACTTATGAAGTCTGAACTCTTTTATTTAAAGGAGGAAGTAGCTAAAAAAGGATACTTATATAAAAAATGTGGTCATGTCTCAATCATGTGATAACCAAGATAGAAACAAAAATGGAGTACGGAGTCGACAATCATGTACAAAATATGTTAGAACAATTTATTATTGACGTATCTGCAGAGAGATCATCAGAAGGATGGCGATAATTTTTAAGATTACAAGAATTGTAGTAGAATTATTTGATTTATATGTTCTAGTGCATAATATAAATATATACTATTACAATATTGTTTTATATCATAAACGCGAACAGAAAATTTTGTTACGAATATGCTATGTATGCAAGTTTAAATCATAAAATAATAACCATATTTGTTTCTACAGTACATTTTTACAAGTATGCAATATGAACGGGCCTTAACAATTTCAAAACAAGAACAAAGGCATTGACCAATAACGGCAATGACCCATCTCACTCTGTCAATATCGGAAATGTGCGAGAGACATACTCAGTACTCGTTTGTATAAAAATATAGACTATAGTAGGTAGAAATCTACCATCAAAAAACCATATTTATGTTTATATGTATAGCTCGCGTTTCATCCGTTTCTATAAAGTTGAAATACTATATAGATAATATTACCGTGGCCCTATGCTGGTTTGCCTTCGTAACACATAAAAAAAACCTGTAAAGACATATTTAACCCCTAAAATAACAGGTAACTTATATTATAACACTTTCCGCATCATATTGTATTTGATTAAACATTAATGCCCCATCTGCTAGGCAAAGATCTCCCCCAATTCCCTCCACATACTTATACAAAGATATTAGAACTTATAAAAAGAGCCATATTTGTCTAGGAGACACTATTAAGTTTAGACTTAGACACTGGCAAGTTATAAATGCAACGCAATCCTGTCTATATTTGTCCAAAAATATATGAGAGATCAATACATACACGGTGAAACTTACGTTTTAAGTTTATGTTCAGGCCTATAACTCTTAGCACTAACTAAAGCATATAAATAGGTGTATGTTCAAAATCAAAATTAAACTTTGAAAAGTTAATTCGGAAGATTAAAGTAGGTTTGATTTCATAATACGAGTAAAACATGTTCAAAACCTAAGGCTTGTCGTTTTAAAATTGTTAGATTACGATTGGTAGAAATACATGGAATATTATTCAAGTTCAATCGATATTATTACAATTTAGTAGGTTTATATTTGCTTTTTTTATTCTATTTACTGTCAAACATACAACTTCATGCACGTTAGACTCCATTTGAAGTTATGTAGACTCTGCTTCTAAATACCTATAAAATATGTATAAATAAATATACATCCAAAATTGAACAGTCTATTCGTGACTGCGGTCAATACAACACGATCGAAACGTCGAGTTTAGTCAAAATATTATCTTGATACATACTTTTATGAGAATAGATTAGATTGTATATACGTTAATTTATTTCCCAAAATAAAGTTTTAAGTACATTACAGAACACGTAGTTAAGGGGACTCACCCAGTTGGCAATGATCGAGCAGCCTCTCGAGCTCGTGTGTGACCCTCTCGGCGGCCGCGGTGAGGTGGTCGACCCCGGCATGGGGCGGAGCCCCCCCGCACGCCTCCACCAGCCTCTCCACCGCCTGCCCCACCTGCCGCGCCGCCGCGATCAGCTGCTCGCGGCACGCCGGGTTCGCAAGCGTCGGGGCTACCACCTGTGCCGAAAGGAACGCTCTTACATCTATATACACAAACAAACGCACTATTCTACTCCGACCAGATAATGTTCGTATTGTCTTTGTAGTTTTTTGTTGCCAGAATGCCTGTATTGTGAAAACACTACGAACTATATACAACCATTGCAGGCCCACAGGTAGTCCAAATGCTCCAGCCCACTACAATGTGGCTTTTAATAATAGTAATAAAAATCATTTTAATATGCGCGATCACCGCAATATTATGTCATCAGACTGTTTATTTAGACTGGAGAAAATTTTTGACAAAAAGAACTGTCAAACGCATTATCTGAGCGGCCGCACCTTAGATTGTTACATAATGCCTTTGAAACATTTCGACATGGGTACGCCGCTTGGGAACAATCATGTTCTATCCATACCATTAATTCCGGAGGATAGATTCTATTACAAACAAATAAAGACAAGGCATACCACTATTTTATGGAGTGTTCTAAAAAAAAGGTGAATTTTTCATCACTCATGCTCTGGAAAGTCGTATTGAAATAAAGCAACAAATGCCCTTGCGAGTTTAGTATATTAAAATCAAACTATGCTCCTTAACATAATATAAATAATCTATATAAGGGCTAGATGTAACAGAATATTATCATATAGTTTTTAAATGCAACACAAAAAAGTGCCTCCAGTACAATTGATAGTACTATTGTTACAAAATAGTGTCACTAGTCACTTCTCTGACTTGGCTCAGATGATATTAGATAAAGAACGGGAGACTTACACTATCTCGTGGCAAACAACATTGTCGCTTACCTTAGCACAAGCGACCAGTTGACTAGTGGCGAGCGCGCAGTGCGTGGCGGCCGCTATGATATTGTTCTGCAGTTGTTGCTCGTTCTTGCACTGGGCGGCCACGTTCTTGGCCTTCAGAACCAACGCCGCAGTAGTGTTGGCCACCGACTTCGCCAGAGAGAGGAGAATGTCCTGTGGACAGAGATAGCGTTACATTTGTTGGCAGTTTCCGGTACATGTGAATTTATATGTAATGTTTGTGTCTTACCTTTTTCATATATTATCTATTGACCAGGATTTATAAAGAGTTGATTCAACTTTTTATATTACTTTTTAACTTACAGTTTAATTATTTGACTAAAAATTTATCTTATTTTGACTTTATTCATAAGGATTACTCCACACTATTGGGCCACAACATTGCTTACGCATATTATATAGTACCTTCAATCCGCGACTTTGGCCTACGGTAATATTGGTCAATCACGCTTTCTCTATACCCACTTAGGAAATAGGGGTAAAATATATTATGTTTTAATTCAGGACCTACGCAAATTATGTTCCAAATTAAGTTCATATAAAGAACCCACTCTCCTATTATCATCTGGAGTACCTCGTCCTCGTCAATTGTCCCATAGGAGGCGCCCTACAAAATTATCTGAGGTGACTCCATATGCATGCAGTATGTAATGAGCTGTCGCACTAGAATTGACTAATATTTGAGCCCAGCATTGTAGACCGCGGAATCGTTTCATTATCGTATGGCAATGCCACATCTTTATAGACGAATTACTTAGCATCTCATTGATTTACCGTGCATTGCCGGATCACGTAACAGGGGATCACTTGCCCGGAGTATAAGCTAAGAGGGAACTGTTTACGATGACATTAATTCTTGCATTCACTCCTCTAGCCTCCTCTCTTGCCTCGCCAAATTTGATTACATGCTACTAATAATTTTTCGGAGACGCGTTCTACGAAGAGGTTCGGTTATAAAGAGATTTCACTGCAACTTCGACAGCATATAATATATAACCCTTCTTTGCTTATTCACTAGCAGCGAAGTATTTCAGCGTTCATGTGTTTCAGTCTACCTCATGTTCTATCAACTAAGAGTTTCAAATGGTTGAACATTTCTTTATAAATTGACTACGGTATTATTAGAACATTGACGCGTGCTAAACGAAAACGCTAATTTATTTCGGATGGAAAAAGATATTGGATAGATGTACTATCTACTTAGATAGTTTCATGATGTTTAGATAGATGTCACGTACGTCAAAAAAACGTACATTCAAACAGGTGGAAAAACATTGACTGTACATAAATAAATTTTGAAATTCACCAGAATAGTACCTTGGGATTGCCAGTTTAAGTCACGCTAGAAGTTATCTTTTTCCATGCGAAATTATTTCTATTCCTTTATGATGTTTGTGTTCTGTCAAACTACAGGTACATTATTATATTAAATTTGAGTTCGTACAAGATCTTAATCGGTCAGTCGAGTGTGGCGAAAATTATTTCTGGGTGAACCGCTCCCGGTACAGTACCTTTGTGATAACGAATTATGTACATTTGTAAGGGTATATTAGTAAAAAATAAGCCTTAAATTCACCAAACAACAGAAAAAACAACAAAAATGTATATGAAATTAATAAGAGATGATAATTTAAATGATTTACAAAGGTGAATTTGAGGCTTAGTTATTTTTGTCACTACATTTACTTTTCACAGACAGTTAGTTGTAAATAAAACCAAAAATAATTTAAAAAAAGCAAATGTAATTAACAAAAATAACTATTTTAAGGCAGTGACCGTTAATATTATTATATAATACCACAACCGGTTGAAAGTAATGGCGGGCAAAAAATAAATACTTTTCAATTGATTTTTTTAACCTAAATTTACATGTACTATGTTTTTTAATAATTAATTTTCTGAATAAGCAATATTGTGATAGTTTAATGTTTCTGTTATTTGTATTGATAAAATATAATTATGTTATATATTCTTCATTGTTAGTTTACTTACCACATTTTCATATTCATTAAATATATTGTTATCATTATTTTTGCACGCCATTACATTAAAACTGTACATAAAACAAAATAAAAAAAAACTTAACAAAATAAGGTGCAAACTTTGATCTTAAAAATAAACAAACTTGCACGGTGCGGCAAAAAGTAGGAATAGAAAAATAAAACTGTAACATCATGGCAATACTGGCTTTGTACTATGTGATGGCAACAAAATATTTACCCGCTATAGAATAAGAGATTTAGACACGTCATGTATGAAATTGGAAAAATCTAGAAAACATTGACATGATATATAAAAAGGATTACGTAACTTTTTTCTTTCTATTCTCTTATTCCACAGTTTCTATCGGAAGGTATAGTGAACTCAAGGTCCTTATTTAAATAGTACTTTTTTTCTTGTGTGCTAATCATAAAATTACCTCTTATTGGGGCAATGTGATTCACAGACAATTCAATTGGCTTACGGCGAATGACAACTTTCGCCTTGAACCTGATTGGTTTCTTTAAGGGATTAGTACCCTTTACTGCATGCAGCGAAAATAAACGTAGTATGGCAATATTATAATGGACCATGTTAGTAGGAATTGCACCCTTCCTTAGCAGCGATTTTATAATTTTGTTTAGCACCAATTCGCTTGTATGTAATATTAACATGTTAAATTTAGTGATTTAATTAAACAAAACCAAATTAAATCATAACAAAGCTGCCAAGTTTGAGATTCACGAAAACAAATTTTGATACAAAATAAAAAGGGACCAGTTTCACAAATATATGTTAATGATAAACGATTATAGGACGGTTAAGTACTGTGAAACCAGTCTTTTAGATGCCAATTATCTTAACGCTTACAACGGACATAATAATTTAAATTGTTTCAAAACGAATAAAGACTAGATTAGTAAGCATTAAGATTATTGTTAACAAAGAACTAAAATATATTACAAATACTTAATGTATAATTTACTTCCAAATTTTTGTTTTTAAGCCTTTCATATAAGTCTCGTAGAATTAAAAGTCAATTGAATATAAATTTTAGGAAGTTTTGTTAACATGGTAAGTATTAATAATAATAAATAAGTACCCAATAAAAATAAATTCCAATTTCACCAATAAATGCTGTCCAAATTCCGCGCTAACATTACACATTAGCACGCGATTAAACAGTTAAAAAATTGCCAGTATAATTATGTCATCAGTTAAGTTAACTAACCACGGGTTAGTTGTTAACTCAATGGTGAAATAGGATCTTAATAAAAACACTTAAGACTACTATTATATTGTCATTGTACAGTCTTTTTCCAATAAGTTTGTCTTTCTCATCTTTTTGATAATTTAGCGAAATATTTTATAGTAATTTAAGTAAACATTTTTGCCAAAACATTACAGCTAACTTGGCCGGGACGCGCGAATCCCTATGTTTATTTATATCAATTTATATAGACTAGTACACGTCATATTCTCTCCATAGGAACCAAATTTTGATTGATAGGAAAAAGACGATATTAATAGTTATTTATTTTGCAATAACCCGTGCATAATTTTAATTTACTCAGCCATTTTATATGTGCACAAAAAATATAGTTATACTAAAAATAAATCTGCCTAGTTTCTACCTACACCAGTTAAAAATTGTGAAAAATGAAATGATTCGTAAATTATAATTAATAAAATCAAACATAAAGTCATTATAGGAAGGTGTGTATATTCACAAGGATAA
The DNA here is from genome assembly GCA_963854805.1 of Plagodis dolabraria. NCBI lineage: Eukaryota > Metazoa > Arthropoda > Insecta > Lepidoptera > Geometridae > Plagodis > Plagodis dolabraria. The sequence goes on along the minus strand of OY978468.1, from coordinate 16,766,836 downwards.
CTAGTGTTTCGAGACAATGTATTCATTGGTATATAATTATACCTATAGCTGCCGATTATTCGAATGATAAGATAAAATTTGTACTATTGCAACAAATTGTTAGTTATTTTAACAGTAACTCAGTTTACCCGCGAATGACTAAAAAAATTGAGATTCACAAAAAGACTTTCAATAATTCATTGTATAAAATAAATCAACAAAATATATGGCAACTATTTTGCTCCGAACAAAAAAAGGATCTCCAAATAGGCACTCCTTAAAGTACTCGTGACTATTTCGCTTTTTGGTGCAACGCGAAAAATAAACGAGCCAACAATACTTTAAGTTCGCTTGCCGTGCCAACATTTCAATTTATAGTGTATTACGTTATTAGGAATTTATAATTGGTAACTTCTCCCATCCTGTCTCATCTCACGAAAATCACATCATATCAAAACATTTCTCCCCACTTTCAGTACCATTGCTCTTCTGACAAGAATCCCTATAAATCAAACACTGTATAGATACAGCAACGAACACAAAAATCAACGCAAGAATCAACAATATATTCAACCAATTCTCCTTCCAAATCTCTTTCATTTGAATCTCAAGACATTCGCATTTTGAACAACATTTCGTGTCAGTTTTCGGGCACCTACGCTTACAAAACTGACAAAAGCCTCTAATATATTGTTCGCCCGTTGATCTAAAAGTCGGATTATAGAATATACGGATTTCTGTCTTTCCCTTCTCGGTAGCCTTACAGTTATTTAACTCGACAGTGGTTTGACGATCACGCGATTCCGTCGTGTAGTATCTTTCACTCTTTTTTACAAAATTTTCAAAGTTGTCGCGTGTCATTTTCCCGATTTCGTTTTTAGTGAAACTAGCCACGGAATTCTCCATAAACGTTTCTGTTGTTGTTAACACTCGATTGTATTTCTCGGGGTTGAATAATTTCATGTTTAGAGATCCTGACACGTTCGTGTTTGGGCCATTATGTACGACGTCGTTTCTGATGCTGTGACATTCAATTTTCTTATCGTAAAATTTATTGAACTGATCGTTTATTTCGTTTTTATCAATGTTATTGGAGAGGAAAAATCGTTTGCGTAGAATATCGTTTTTGTTACGTCTATCCATATTTATGTTCGGGCTATTACTGTCTTCGAATTTCACATTTTCGTAATCATGGTTGTCGAAATTTGAGTCTTTTTGGTCTAAATTAATGTGTAAGTCTTTTTTGTCAAGATTTAAGTCTTTCTTCGTATCGTAGTTAACGTTGACGTAATCGTGGTTAGAGAAATCTTTTTTGAAATTGAAAATTTTATCAGAGACCGATTTTGACTGTAGTTTAGGGCTTGGTTCTAGATAGTCTTTACAATTGGCTATAATAGTTTCATAATCGTCACTGTTTCTATTCCTAGCCTCGTTGTGTAGTTTATTTTTCTTGAAAATCGCATTACAATACTCTACACTCCTATAATAATCACTATCCGATTCCTCCTGTATCACATCTAACATTCCCCAGTTCCTACTCGTGTCTATATCCTCGTATATACCTTCGTCATCTACTTTCTTATCATTTTTGATTTCATAATCTATCCCATCAACATAAGGTTCAAAATCTTTTGAATCGTCAACTTTACTACTTGTAAATTCAAAATCAACTTTTCTATCATCCTCATCTACACCAAAGTTAGTGTCATATTCCTTTTCCCCATTCTTAGCAAAGAAAACATTATAAAAATTGTCATAACAGTAATTAAGCTTTCTGTACAGCAGTGACTTTTTGGCTTTTCTGTCTGGCGATAGTTCCTCTAGCGGATTTACCTGTGTTTCCTTGTCTTCCTCTGTTTCCTCGCCGATCGTGTGGAGGACTGAGGTGGATGCTTCTCCGACGCGAGATGCTGCGTTCAGGAGATTCTGTCGCGGCTGGAACGGACAACACAACATTTATTATTAATGGTATATGATTCAGAAGAAACAATTTAACGCCATGACACATTTTCTCTCTAGATCTTATGAGACGATGGAATTTAAGACCATCAGTGCAGACTTAATATTTATCTTAGACCTACACAGGTCCTTTTGGACAATTTTTTTCCAAAAGGATACCAAATATGAAATCAATACTGAAACGACATTAACTGTCACATAATGACCATGTCATATACAGACATCTTAAAAAAATATTCCCAACCTGAAGCGTATAAATTTAGAAACGAGTTGAAAATGAAATCTATATGAAAAAATATTACTTTCTTTTATGGAATTCTATATATATTCTATTATAATAATTAGTTAATTTATGAACTTCATATATTTTATGTATTTATATTTTTGTATGTGATATGTATCAGAATGACTGTATAAGAATTTATTTAGGTGGACGACGGTACTGTACCCGTTAAGAGTGCCTCAACAACAGACGTCTTCCAGTGATTGTAACAGTATAGTAGATGTTAGCGAGCGTTACCTCCTTGGTCTCCGGCTCGGCCGCCTTCAGCAGGTCGGTGAATGCTGAGCAGAGCCGCCGCGTGGCGTCGAGCAGGCGGTCGCCGTTGTCGTTGTCGTCCATGAGCGCCGCGAGCATCTGCACGCCCTTCGTCATCTCCGGCAGGTTGGTCGTTATCGTCGTTATAGCTGCTCCCACCGCGGTGTGGTCTACCTCCTCTGTCGGACCTGCGACCAGTAACGACATCATTACTACCTTTCTATGCATGCTTTTAAGTTCTACTATAAACTTAGCGAGTAGCGTAAAACTAAATTGAGTAGTTTGATGGATAATTGGATGGATTTAATTGATACTTGGTCGTACACCCTTTCGAAGTCAACAAATACCATATATGTATTAGCGTTGGTAGCTCAGTCGATAAAACCGTGCGGTTCCGCGGAACGGAAGGTTAGGGTTTAGTTTTAGTTTACGTTAGTACCAAATAGCTAAATGAAAGACAAAACTTGGAAACCTAACCAAATTTTATACCTCTGCATTAGATCAAGGCATAAAAATACGCAAACTACACCGCGGAGAAGTAAGTGCTACTGTAATATCACGGCGGCGAAGTGTTCTGTACGAACTGTAATTGTTATGGGCAGGGTCTACACTTACGTAACACATTTGTTATGAACCAAGAAATCTACATTCTTCTATTATTTCAATCTGATTATATAATTAAGAAATTACATATTTGGCTAAAAACAGGACGATTGCTCGTTTCTCCACGCAGCAGCATAGGAAAAACACACGTGAACCAAGAAATAAATAAATATATATTATTAGAATTGTGTCGGAACACGAACGAGACCTACCTGATGTTAAGCGGTAATCTCTGCCTATAACAGATGCATTTCGTCACAAGTGACGAACTGCGCCCACCACTCGTAAGGCATACAGTTGTTAAGACTCATGTGCCTGCAATTTCATGCTTACATACTGGCTCTCAAAGGACTGCTGCTGGAACACACTGTTAGGTGCTTAGCGAGATTATGTACTTGAGAGTGCTAGCTGTAGCCGGCCATTCCGCCATGCGGTGAACCTCAAGCCGTCGGTAGGGATCGAACCACGGACGTGCGGCACGGCAGTCGGCCGACTCCACCTATAATTAGACTAGGTAGGTAGGTAGGTAGGTTTGCACTGACCGGTAGTGAGAGTGACGACCTGCGCAGTGGCCGCGTTCATGGCCGCTATCTGTGACGTCACCACCTGCTTGTTGGTCTCCATCGTCACTTGCTTCCACTTGACGGAGGCCGCGTCGTGCCCCAGGGCCGGAAGTGACGCCTGGAAATATACTTATTTGTTATACAACAACTCGCCAAACTTGTTGTTTGGTGCTAATACATTTATTGAAACCTTAAAAAGCGATGGATTCTAGAATTCAACGGCTCACATATAGAATTGTGAGCGGTACCAGGGTTTCAAAGATATGCGTTTCATAAAATAAATTTAATTTAAACATTTAATTAGACATTATGTACAAAAAAAAATAAAGTAAAATTTACAACTGGTTTTTTACATGTTATTTTTTTACAGTTATAAAGTTTCTAATTTTAAAGATCTTTTCACTTTTTCAAACAAATTTTGAATGACAAAAGTCTCATGTTGCTGTTGAAGTGAAATATATTTCGTGACTGTACGGAAGAGACAATAGCTTCGTATCCAAGGTGGTGAAAATACTTGTAGTTGTCGTTATGTAACTAACATCGAATTAATACAACATAACCACGTTTCTTTGGGATAAACATTGTGTTAAAGTTATTAAAATGGCGCTTTTTATTATTCAAGACTTCTTACAAACCAACTGGGTATATTAAATTTTAATGGCGATCTTAGATGTTAGTAAAGAAGACCAAGACATAAATTGGCTCCCAAGGACAGCTGTCGGACGGAAGAATGGCGACGTATTTCTTATTTGAGGATGGCAGCTTGCCAAAACGCTAAGGCAGAGGAAAATAGACAGTAGTAGGCATTAGCCAAAAGTACATCAAAGGACAAATAACTTCCAAAGTCAGTACTAAGTTTACAATAGTCATGACTCTGCCTTTCTAAGTATTAGGCGAAAGAATCGCTTGAAAGTAAAGTTTATTTATCCCAAACTGTTCCGAAGCACAATTTCAAAGCAATATTTAATTAAGTACAGTAAACTTACGGCTATTTACGGCCTAAGAATACAGTCTAGGCATTATAAAAAAATGAGTACTAATGCGAACAAATAACCGCATAAAGATTTACAAATACAAAAGAAATAAAGATAATTGTAGTTAACCACATAATATATTTTATGCTATTTATATTTTTTAAATATATTAGATAGTATAATTGCAATACATACATATTTATGATAATATAATTAAGGAATGGAGATTGTACCGTTAGTTTGACGATGTGAAACCACTGTAAAGAATTCAATACAGAATGTTATTTGTACAGCTGGTTACAATATGTATTCAAAATCTTTGCCAGATGTATCTTTAGTAGTGAGACTGTCAGGTGTATGCGTATACTTGTTGTAATAACAGCCCCCATGTTTCTGTAGTATTCAATGAGCCTTAATCGCACTAAAATGTAAGTATATTATTTACCTCAAAGTTTCGACAGAGTCTGTTAATGTCCACGACCAATGCAACTTGGTCGAAACGTCCACTTAAATACTCGTAATATACATGTTTGTATCGAGTTTAACTCACGTTAAATAATTATAACAAAAAAAAAACTGAAGGACAACTCAAACTGTGCGCCTTGCCCTAGCAAACATTTAAGATTTAGCTATTATATACAGGGATTCAGGTAGTCCACGGGGTCCTGCTTGCGTGGAACATGCATCGTAATTGTAGGGTAAGCTTTTTTAGAGATACGACCACAAGAGGCAGATAGTATAATTATTTATCACCTAATGAATAGTTTATAAAAGTTTGTCCTAATAGCTATATATTTGTAGACGTCTTATGTAATGTATTTTTATTACTCAGCCAAATAAATATTTTTTCAGATAGAGACAAAGTCAAAGATTATATTTGCATATAGACACGTACAAAGGCTTCAAACGTTTAACACCCCTTTGCCGTTGGGTAAGGTGCCTTGGGTGGGTGTAAGAATCGGGATGCTTTTTATCCCGGGTTCAGTGAACCCTATACATGTATATACTACAACATCGAATGAAAGCAGCTAGTATAGGCACTGACCCTGCTGAGGCCCTCCTCAGTCTGCTTGATGATCTCCCGCCCGCTGGTGATGGTGGAGAGCAGGGCTCGCTGCGGCTCCGTCATCAGTGACGTCACGCGCGTCTGCTGGATCTGAGACGCCTGGAATGTTCGATATATCATGTCACTTTATTACCCTCAACTATTCTTTAGCATGCACATTTTATCATATATAATTTGAATTGAGAAATGAACAAGTGGCCCGTCTGACGGTGAACCCTTCCTTATTAAGAACCCCAACCTATATTATCGATTGCTTTTATGAAAGTATTGTACCTGCTCACAAATACAGATTATACAGCATAATCGGTCAACTACTCACGAGATTTATAATATTACATTAGTCAAATACCTACAATTATTCCAATTAATTTGACTTTGGACGCGTGTGAATGTTATTTAAAAGCAGTTGAATTAAATAAAACTAGTATCGATCCAGAGGCTTTGCCTACAAGAAACCTTGTCATATATTGCATGTATTTTATGTTCAATATTTGTATTTATTTGTATTAATCGTCAAACATCAGACGGGCCAGATGAGATGAGATGAGGTTTAGGTCGGCAACTATAACAGTAAGAGTCTAAATTTGTCCCAAAGTTTTAGCAATTTGTATAAAAAAATCATGCGAATTTTAATAGGTACATACACAGTGGATTTCGATGGCTGTTAAATCCGTTATTAGTGAGCGTGTAACAAAGAAACACCTTAGTTTAGATTAGTTAGTCTAAAACACAATGCATGAGATGGGTGCGGCCATATTTAAGTCTCGCTTTCCACTTACGCTGATATCGGTTGCGGAAGTCGGTCGAGCGCACGAGTAAAAATTATGTTACTAACAGCGACTATGTTACGAACACAGAAAAGTACTGAACTTTTCTGTGTTCATACGCGAACGAAGTCCACCACCGACGTCAGTGTATGACGAAAACAAGGCCTTAGTCTTCATCTCAACGTAGGAAGAGGCACATGATACTTAAACGAGATGATGTCGCTAGCCTGAATTTCTATAATTTTCAAGCACTGGCATGCTTAGTGCATCCACAAAATGTATGTAAACGAATCCTTGTCTTCCAATTATGATAAGTAATAAAAAAACATAATGGTAAATCATGGTAAGTAGTTTTCAATGCAAAGTATTTATCAAAATAACTTTGAGGTCATATCTTCTCACTATGATTTTCTGTAAATTGACACTCAAGGTATCAATAACAGCTCAAGGGGTTTTCTCCGTAATTATTGGCACTCAAGGACTTCTGGCCGAACATACCGTGCCAGAAGCGAGCTAACTAGCAGGCGAGCAAGCGCAAGATATCCTACACGCAAAATATGCCAGAATCATGTGTTTTTATATATATTATATTAAACAATAATCAATAATTAAAATTATAAAGCGACACAAGCAGTACATTGTGATATTGTCGTCGACAATCTCCCAAAACAAATGTGCTCGGCTTTTAATTGGACGTGTAAATGTTAAATAGTATTGTTTTGATCCAAAAATAACAATTTCACATAAATATGTACGATCAGCTCCTATATCTATAACGATCTACATTTTATGGCATTTGATTACATACATATAGTTTTGTCTCTTTCTAACAAGCTGTTGTAAGAAAGAGATAGCAATCCATACGAATATAACTTTTGACTAGAAATGTTTAAGACATAAACCTTAAACTCCGACGGAGAATGGTCAAGTGTTACGTGTTGTCTGTATTCATGTACGGCGCCGAAGGCTGGACCATAAACAGGATGATGGGGGAAAAAAGACTATTTTTGTAATAATCAGTATTGAACTTGTTTAAGTTTCGTAAACTATGACAACATGTAGGTACTAAGGAGTAGAGGAAATGAAAGAAGACGAATATCACAATGTACAATAACAGCGTAGGTGTGTATATATATATGTGGTAGGTATACTAACGGCGGGCGGCGTGTGTCCAGTAATGATCTGTCCGGAGACCGTGGTTTGTTGCGCGCCGGTAATGTGCCCCACGGCGAACGGCTTCGCTCCTACAAACGTGCCCCTCGTTACATAAGTGCAACATAAATTATCAACAACAGAGTTCGTGCAAAAAGATACATACCTACATCAATCAACCCTAAAGGTATAGGTAGAATTATTTACATTGCTTCTTTTTTGTAAGAACTAACAAGCTAGCGTTGTAGCATCATCTCACAATACAAATAAGAAACACGTGGGTAATCGAAAATAGCTACACATGCAATTGGAACCGGCTTGCAACGCGTAGTTAGATGCTTGGCGACAGGTACTGTCTGTATTTCTAACGATTCTCTTTTTGCACAGACTCTGCTATTATATATTTACAGAATAAAATTAAGTAGCATAACTTAAAAATAATAAAATAAAAACATATCGTAACACACCATTCCGATCACGTCGGCGCGCCCCTCCACTTTTTTTAATGTAGTTTCAGCTACTACTGCCTACCCCCGCGATCACATTTAACATGTTATTGTTGTACAGTATGTACGTACATTACCATGTACACCCACACTAACACGTACTGTACACACGAGCTCTACTCGGACATATGCGCATCGATAATGTACTGCGGAGGGACACGCCGAGTGTGAATAGGTTTTTACGTCTGTATTATGTTACAGTTGCCTAAGCATAATATATTATAGCAAATATTTAATATAGATATTCTGCTTGTATTTAAAATCTACTATTACAAGTCCGTACGCAAGTAATGATGTAGCGGACGAAGGGGGTAGCAAGCTAAACTTCGAATGCTAATTGATAAAAATAAAGCCTTAAGATAATTACTGCAAAAAAAAATATATATTACACAAACTATTTACAATATCACAATTTAAACAGTTGAACAACCTATCGTCCGTTGTAGGCCTAAAATCAAGTAAAATGCTCCAGAAAACTGCGAATTTGCAGTCAAACTTCCCACATTGAACGTAGGAATCGTAAATATCAACGAAATATTGAACTAAGAGGGTCTACAAATGAATTCACAATTTTTAGACCACCAAGCTCCCTTTGCTATGTTCTAAGTCGCAATATAAAGTTACAAGTATCTAAATAGTTATCAGTGGTTGTATATAGGATTGTAATCGGCGCACACTGATCCACCCGGCACTGTATCGACATCACCAGCACTCAAAGCGTTCGCTATTTTTTTTATGTAATGTTCATGCTACTATGCACACTGTACAATGCGGTATCTGCATCGCGGACAAGATCGCGGGTAGAAGTGCTAATGGGGTGCCTCATTGATACAGTGCCGAGACAATACATGTGCGTTGTCATTTATCCTACCACCAGCGGTAACGAAATAAAAATCCTTTCTACCGATATTTTAGGGAGCAAAACAAAATTAACCGACATTTCAGGTAGCAAAAAGAATATGATTATCAAAACATTCTAGCAAACGAATTGAAATTGGATTTCAGATGATTCTTTTTTTTTTTATGCCTGATAGGTTAGCCTTTGACCACTATCTCACCTGATGGTAAGTGATGATATGGTCGAGGATGTTGTTCAGACTAACCTAGAGTTCGCAGTTTGCCAAGTACCCAATAAACGTTCAATAATAAACAATTTTGAATTTGAATTTGCCCATTTCCTCTTGGATTACAGGTTAATCGTAAAATTTAAATCAAACGTATTGCTAAACAAAAATAATCCACCAGACATGTTAAGAACCAGACAAACCTAAATCAACTCATTACAATTTAGTTAGAAGATAATAAGACGATCAGTTTATTTATTTGGTTTTTGTGACCTCAGTAGTATAAATTCCTTAGGCCGTTGCTGTAACAATGGCGACAAGCCGCACTGTTACAGCAACATCCAGAAATATTACGGAAATGTATATACTTGAGGACAGTGCGCTACTATTACTAGTTAGTTTACCTTCAGCCCCGGGCCTGTGCACCGCGGGCTTGGCGACCGACTCCATGTTCGCTTTGCCCGCCTTGTTGAACGTGTCGTGCTGGATTATATTGGCTCTGGGAACGTACAACAAATTATATATAAATAAGATATACAACAAATTTTTTCGTACCCCTGAACCGGTAGGCAGAGGGTCTAAATGCACAGGCATCATGGCAAAACCACCCTAATCAGGCCTCAGGGAGATCGTCGCCCAACAAACGATGAATATAAATAGTTTGATGCATAGATGATTAACACATTAATACAGCATAAAAAAGACCAGAAGGTTCACTCCACAATGCCGTACCAATAAATAAGCAACTCTAACCAAGAAGCAATAAAGTGCACTTTAGCTCAATAGTCAACACAATCATCATATCAGACGCTAGTCCCGTCCGGACGGATACGCCGGTGCACCTATAGCTTTGTGTGTAAAGTGTGGAGTGAGCCACGGCTGGTGTAGGATACTTATCACCATTGCCTGTGTAGCTGTATGGAACAGCGGGTCGCGGGTAGTGTATAGGTACTCACTTGGAAGGCGAGACGGAGTCCTCGAGCATGGCGGAGCCCTCGTCCCCGTCGATGCCGAGGTGGTCCTTGGCGCGCTGCTTGCGCACGATGATGTCGATGTACCCGGCGATCACCTGCAGGATCTGCTCCGCCTCCGTCGTCTGCACGCTGTAGTACTGGTCACTGGAGATGAAACCAACTGTTACACAAACACGCTTCTTTGCATCACACTGCATTCGTCACTCCGAAACAATAATTCTTATAAAAAAAATCAAGAGGGACTTAAAACCGCAACTAAATTTTTTTCAACCGTTTGATTGCACGTCTATCTATTGGTGGTGTGCGTACTATGTGCTGCTGTCTGTATATGGGCTTGTCTATATACGGTGGAGCGATTAAATAAAAGAATATTCCCGAGACACGTCCGTTTATTGCTGCTCTACGTGATTGCTCTGACATACAATATCTGTACTAGTTAGGTAGGCACAGTGGCATCAACACAAATGATGTAATGAGTACTTAATTACATATTATACATGTTACTTGGTTGGCATTTGATCAAATCTCAACACCTATTCGATGACGTTTTTTTAAATGAGTTTATTTTAAAGAGGATTGCCGCATCCTAAGTGGACATATAGTTTTTTCAACAACATAAAGCAATATGATTTAAGCTCAGAATGCGTCAATGTTGTTAAAACAACCAGTTCACATTACCGAGTCTAGAATTAAACGATACGGCCTAGTCAATGTATGGCAGTATGGCGCCTATTTTTTTTTTTTTTTTTTTTTTTATACTTAATAGCTTAGCCTTTGACCACTATCTCACCTGGTGGTAAGTGATGATGTGGTCGAAGATGTTGTTCAGACTAACCTAGAATTAGTCTATAGCGAGAAATTTAAACGAGTTACTGTTTTTCGCGCTTGTAGCTAGTTTTAGTAAATATTGTACATTCAATAAGTACTATATATTTTTTTTATAAATAGCAATATTATAAATACATATATTATAAATTATAATACATATTCTAAATAATGTTATCGGAATCTCGCGTATCACGTGATATAAACAAGCATTACACATAAAAATAGTGTTATATGCGTCATTGTTACGAAATAAACACGAGGCCCACCTTATATAATACGGTAATTTTTGACACTAACACTGCGCTCGCCACCCTGAGACGCACAGTTGTAAGTTATTTGTGTAATTTTAATAGCTCTCAAAGAATGCTGCCGCATCACATTCGCGACAGATTGTCTACTTGAAGGTGGTAGCTAGCCAGGCGAGCATTCACAAAATGCCCTTTCACAATGCGGTGAAACTAAAGCTGGCGGTGGGGATCGAACCGTGGACCAGCGGCGCGGCAGTCCATAGCCGTTACCACTGGGCTATCATCGCTTCCAAATTAACCGCCATAGTTAACATTTCCTAAAAATAGCAAGGTATTCAGCATTAGTATAAGAACAGTTAGATTATGTAGAGTAATGAGGGCTGAGGGCTGACCTGTAGTCCCCGAAGTCCAGGGTGAAGGTGTTAGGGCTGGCACACCAGCGCCGCACGGTGGTCAGCGGCCACGTCTGCAGGATCTCCTTCGTCTTCTCGTCCAGCCGCAGGACTGAGTCCTTCGTCACGCCCAGCAGCCGCGGGACCAGCTTGTTCTTGCCTTTCATTTTCTCCTATACACAATACAATGTCACGTACATTTTACATTATTATATCATATTAAGGCGCTCGTAATTGTGCTTGCCTAGTCATTTTAAGCATCGTAATTAATTAACAAGTTTGTTTTTATTGCTAACAGGGTACCCATTGCCCGCCATCCTATCTGTTGGTAACTGATGCTGCAAGGTGATAAACAGACTTGGCATATAAATAACTATTTTTATTGCCTAAAATTTTAAAATAAATCTCCAGAACTATAATATTAATTTCATTACATTTTTCCTCTTATATATAACAGGAAATGTGAGAATCAATATTTATGCCATAACAATCACTATATTATAACCGATTATTTGAGTTTAAAATGATTTTGTCAACAGAAATTAATCCGAAATTTTGTGCTGGCTCTTGGACCAAGAAGAAAGCGCCTCTATAAATCTTCAGTTCAGCAGTGCTCTTGGAAGATAGAGCTTCCTCTATAATCTACCTTTCTATGACCTTCACATTGATAAGGCATAAGAACTAAGATGTAGCCCTAGCAGCCTCTGTAGTAGAAGACTTCAGCACCTGGAGCTCTTGGAACATCTTAGTTTTTATGTCCTTCACCGTTACTGCGTTGGGTTGGTAGACGTACCTTGACCAAGAAGAAGGCGACGCCGTAAGTCTTGAGCTCCCTGGCACTCTTGGTGTAGAGCACCTTCGCGTCCAGCTCGCTGAGCCCCACGTGCTTGCGGTGCTCCTTGAATATCTTCTTCTCTATGCCCTTCACCTTCACGTACGACGCAGGGAGGAACTCCTTCAGGCTGGGGGGAGACAAACACTCATAATTACTGATCTTACTACTTTATACTCGTATTTTAAACTAGGACCATATTTAAACTAGAAAAGCATGTTAACTGGGGGCCGTAGGAGATTCAAATGCTTAATTTCCCTGGATATACAGGGTTGTCTATATCTCTAAATTTTATAGGTATGTTACGTTTAATGTTATACAACAAATTCATACGTATCTGAATACAAATGCTATATTTATTAATTTTAATAATTACATTAGCTTAGATAAGTAAATCAATATTCACAGCGGTTACTTTCTTTGACTCAGTCAAAGATCTCAGTTTTACCTACAATACATATGAAAATCCAAGCTAACTATTATATTTATATATAGTGAGTACAGTGAGTGCGGTGAGTGAGCACGTGAGGGGTACGCTACAGTGCAGTGCGGCCCCGAGCCCGAGTGCAGCACGTGTGTGCACGTAGGTATGTCTCAGTGTGCGTGAGTGCAGCCGCGTATACTACCGCCAGTTTTACTATGCTGGAACTTGCATGGTAGTAAGACATTTTGCGAATGCCAGCCTGGCTAGCTACCACCCTCAAGATGAAAATCTGTCGCCAAGCACCTAACGCTGTGTTCCGGCAGCTGTCCTTGACAGCCAGTAATTCTAGCCTAGCCTGAACTACATCTTCGACCGCATCATCACTTATCATCAGGTGAGATAGTGGTCAAAGCTTAGTCTATAAGCTACAAAAAAAAACTGAATGCCCTAGTGGAGAAAGTTTTGGGGACAACATTATTTTACAAAACCAAATAATGTCATACTACTTGAAGGCGTTTTAAAGTTCAATGCACTTTCCACAACTGAAACAGACGCGCCCTACGCGCTCAAATGTACCGTTCGTAGTCACAAAGTTCTTAAAGAAGCACTGTCGGGTTGTTCAATATAACAGTTTGAAGATACATATATGAATGACGTACGTTAAGTAGATAATATCCACTGCAGTGATATAAGTGTTGATGCAAATACATACTCGAGAAATCCCGGCGTGTGTTTGTCTTCTCTGTGGTCGCCGAATTGTATCTGCGCTTGGATACCCGCGAATTCACAAGCTGAAACAAAATAAAAGTATATTGTATACAATCGGAATATAAAGATGAAAAGAAAAACAAAACCGGTAATATATATTACAAATTTACGAGAGGAAAAATTATAGCCATGTGCGGGATCCGAACCCGCGTCATCCACCCCAACAGCCGGGGTTTGCCCTGACCGACTGAGCTAACATGACAATGATTCATAACTCAACTTTTTCCTCTCGTTTTATTTAACCATCGTATTGGGATGGAGCTCCTACATTTTTCCTCTAAAAATTTTGCCACTTTGTAGATTACCGCAGAATAAGATGGGAGTTCTTCAGAAGGCGCTGCTTTTTTTCTAATTTTTTATCTCTTACGCCTCCTATAACAAGATATGGGGATTGCAATTTTAGCTCGGCACCCTCGAGGGATTTAGTTAACAATTATATCAGAACAAGTCCATCAAAATGTTATATTTGGGCATTTGAAACATTTTGAATACCCCCAGAGAGCGACAATGTCTTGATATTTCGTGCTTATAACTCCAGAGACTTTATGTAAGGTAAATACTATAAAAGACTTTGTCTAATGTGGCAAGCTTATAAAGCCGGTTTATTAAAGAGTACCTTTGTCCTGCGTGACGGGGTGGGTCTGGTCTAGGATGGCATCCCTGGCCTGCACGTAGAGCAGGTTGAGCTGCACAGGGTCGCGCGAGTCGACGTTCCTGTCTGAGAAGAACAGTTTCCGGCGCAGCAGCAGCGTCTCCGTCATGTCGACGCCCTGCTCGCGGAGAGTCTTGCCGCCCTCCACCCAGTTCACTGCAATCATATCACATACATACCTATGTGTACAACAAACTACGTCAGATATACTCTATCCTACCTACAACTAAAGTCATCGTTCTACTGTTAGCTTGGCAAGTGTGTTGGAGATTGCAGTGTATAATGTCAGTTCTTCAGAATGCGCTCCAGACCACCTTTTTGTAGTAGCCAGTAATTCTAGGTTAGCCTGAACAACATCTTCGACTACATCATCACCTACCATTAGGTGAGATAGTGGTCAAAGGCTAACCTATCAGGCATAAAAAAAAATACCTGTTCTCTTTCCTTTAGTCGCCTTTTACGATTCCAACAGAAAGACATAGGGAACAATTCTAGGCCGGCGCCCGACGCGTGTTACGTCATCAAGTACAATAGTTACACCAAACTAATTTCTTTTTTAACGTTCACCATAAAACATACACCAAAACCTTTTTTAATCATGTTGTCAGAAAAGACGTTTTGTACGGATTTACATGAATGCTATAAGGGGTAGGATAACGCAATGAGACGATATGATTGTGGCAATTAACAATTAGTATAGTTTATGAAGCCACCTTTACCAAGCTCGACTAGTGAATCAATCGCTGCATGGATGAGTTCTTTGAAGAGGGATATGTGTGCGAAAGTTATGAGTAGTTAGATAACAGAACAGAGTGAAGAATAAATATAGGTTATGTCGACCCCATGTAGTGTGGGATCATGATAAGAAGAAGTGTGAAATCATTAAAAATGAAATATTTTGTCTCAATCTCCAAATATCATAGAGTAATAATTACAATAGAGACCGTATACGACATTGGCAGCGTGTCCACTTTAAGCCGAAGTAAATTGCATGTAGTTTTTTTAGTTTGAATTTTTTATGGTATTGTGCAAACAAGCTTGAAGCCCACTTGGTGTTAAGCGGTAACCTCTATTACTGTTCTCCGTGTACTTTTGAGCATTGAATAGATCGTCCACAGGGATGAAAATTTGATTTTTTCTGATAATTCTTGAAAATATACTAAAAGCACATCTTCAGAAAATTATGTATGGAAATTATGAAAATGGTATGCTTTTTCATATTGTTTTCTCGTCTTCTCTAGTAATAATTGGTTAGAAATTTCCTTTGCTGCATTAGAAATATCTGGCGGTGTGCTATCAAAGCTTGTACTGTGGCTTGTACTTGTGTTGTGGTAAACAACAAACTAATACATTTTTGCAATACTTAAATCCAACAAAAATGGCGGGATACGAAGTGAATTCGAATAACAGTACATTTTTCTAAACACGACGCTCTGTTGTTGTGAAAGGCAGTTGCCTGGCAATGTTATTTTTTTTAAAAAGCATTATGAAATTTAGTACAACATTATAACACTCGTATTGATGATATGATGGGTACTTTGACAGAGGACGTTTTAATGTTAGCAATAAGCTAGCTGTTTCAGAAACGTTTATGGAGGATTTATTGCACGGGTGTAGATAAATATTTTTATATACATTTTAAATTTTTATTCACACAGGTTTGATTTTCATGACTGAAGTAAAAACGTCACATTGTATTTATCATTATATGCAAAAAACTCTTAAAATTGTTCCTACCTTCGTCATCAGTCCTGAGCTTCTTCCGGAGCTGGTCCATCTTAGCGTCTCGGTCCTTATCCTGGTGCTTTCGTTTCAAAGTGAGGGTCCCGTAATTCGGCTTCTCGCAGGGGTCTGGCTCTTCTTTAGTGTCTTCGCGGACCTGAACAAACAATGTAACTACTTTACAATTGAAATATAACCTAAGAATCAAAAAACAGTCGTAGCATATAAAAAAATTACAACGAGAAAAAAAAATATCGTCTCGTGCGGGATTTGAACCCGTGTCATCCACCCGTACAGCCGGGGTATGCTCTGACCGCTAAGCTATTTTTGATGTTATTGTGACGGCACGATACCCACCTGATGTTAAGCGGACTAACCTCTTCCTATAACAGATGCATTTCGTTACATGTGACGAATTGCACTGCGCTCGTCACCTTGAGACATACGGTATTAAGTCTCCTGTGCCTGTAATTTTACTGGCTCTCAAGGACTGCTGTCGGATTACACTGGTAGGTGCTTGGCGACAGATTTTCTACTTGAGGGTGGTGGCTAGCCAGGAAAGCATTCGCAAAATATCCTTCCACCATGCGGTGAAACCCAAGCTGGCGCTGAGGATCGGATCATTCACCTGCGGCACGGCAGTCCTAACGAGCTAACATGACATATGATTCATATCTCTAATTGGTACTCTCGTTAACCATCTTATGGGGATGGATCCCGCACATGACTATCATTTATCGTCTCTTTGTAACATGAACCAGGCGTCATTGCAAAAATATAAATATTCAGAAGAATTCTTAGCGCAGCTTGTGGTCGTTGATAATGTTCAGGCTAACCTAGACTTACGCCCGGTTTCTCGACGGCTATTCAAATCTATGATCAACTAACAAAGCTGCTAAGTTAACAGCACTGTCAAATCAAATTGGGTTGCTGAAAGGGCGATTAGGATAAAATTAACTAATTAGAAATCAATGATAACTGATCAGAGAAAGTAAATTTTGTATATGGCAACCTCCCTTTTTCCCTTCAATATGATTTATCGTTCATTCACTTTCGTGTCATGTTGACAAATTAAAAGGCGGCAATTGGGTGAATTTTTCAAAAACTGATCCTAAGCGAGTGCAATTTATTTGATATTGTTTAATTTTTAAATTCTATTGTAATGGCTACTTCAAGGAGAAAAAATTACACGGAACGCGAGAAATGCTCGCTGTTGAGTATAATAGCCTGTACCTGGCCCTGAACTCCTCGTCACTATAATGTTCCATGGGATACATTATTTGGCGATAAACTCTAGACCTGGTTGCTCATCTTCACTGCTACTAGTCAATGACAAAGATGAAAGAGAGGATTCAATCACCTACACTATAAAGAGCAATCCAAGTATAGTTTTATTTGTTTCTGTATTGTGCACAGAAATCTTTTTGGCTGATATGTTTTCACGGTTCCGTTTTAATCACTTTGCAGGAATGTCAAAATAGTCCGCTAATAGTAACAGAAGTGGATATTTACATAAAGTTCTGAGAAAACAGCAAAATAGGGAGCAAAGTTGGTAATTTACACGTTAATCGTCCGATCTCGGTAGATTAGCTAACAAATGATTTGACAGCGGGTTGACATGACATTTCAGCTTGATTGCTCGTTCAGAAACCCAACTTACGATTTAACTAGAGATTAGTGTTCAAATTTGACTGCTGTGTTAACTGATCAGAGATTACAATCAAAGTACTTGATCAGTATTCCTGCAACCCGAACTCGACTTAACAAGAGATTTGACACATGATTACTTAATTTGTTATTTGAATAGCCATCGAGAAACCGGGCGTTAGTAATTCTCAAGGACTTCTGCTGGAATACATCATTAGGTGCTTGGCGACAGATTTTCTATTTGAGGGTGGCCGCTAGGCAGGCATTCGCAAAATGCCGTACCACCATGCTACATGCTAAAACAACTGTTATCTTAGGACAACAACCGACACATTTCATTCATTCTCTACACATGTCCAAACCATCTTAACATACTTTTCTCGATTTTATACTCATTCACACCACATCGTTCCCTTTTCACACTATTCATTATTTTTTTCACTCCGTTTTTCTCCAATCATGCTTCTCAATGCTCTCATCTCCACTGCATTTATTCTACTTTCATGCTTTTTCTGCCATATTCAACTTTCACTCCGATACATTGGGGTCGGAAACAATATAGTAGATAATATTTCTGAAATATTGTAATATAATACCGTTTAGGTATGAATCGAAATCTGCCTCGAGGCTCCCTTTTGCGTTCTCCACTTATCCTCGTATTTAAACATTAAGTGGCAGCTATGAAATTCACTGGAATCTGTATCAAAAATCCGAAGAATCTCATACACCATACGGGTGGTGGGTGGCATGACTTTCCTGAAGAAGGAGCTGTAAGTGAGAGAACAGAGCTACTGTAACGTACCAGTCCATATTCGTCGTAGTTGGTGATACCGATCTTGGTGCAGATGACGACCATCAGGTTGGCGACGATTTGACTGTCATCCACCAGCAGGGTCTTCACGGAACCTGGACACGAAACAACACACATTTTAACTTATATTGGTGTCGATTCTATACAAGTTGTGTTCACATACAATTCTTTTAATTATTGTAGGTAGTTTTTATTTTGTTCACACTAAAATATAAATTCGTATAATGCTTGCGAATGACAGTCCTTAAAGATGACTTTTGTGTTCAATTGTGGTATGTATGCTATACGCAAATTTAGAGTTCTAAATTAACTCAAGGTTAAACTGGTGCGCAGGGTGCGGGCCAGCACCAACACTGTCCTAGCTATGGTTGCAGACAGAGTAGATTGTCCTTTTATTAGGCATTGTTGTGAAAGACATGCTCCCTCATTTCATGAGAGATGACTTTTTTGTTTAAATTAAATTTTTATCATTATTAATATGACATACCTACGTTTACTATAAATTTATTGACATTGTTTAATTTGGGATGTGTATTTATATGATTTATTTTATTATTAATTATTATTTTAGTTATACTACAATTTCAATTTTATTATTTTCTATTCTGTATAAATATGTAATTGTGTCTATGATATGAGTCCTAAGTAGCTCGAAATAAATGAATTTGAATTAAACTTACCGTCCAACATTCTGACGCGCAAATTCCTGGTCTTCTTATTGTACTCGAGAAGGTCACCGTTCCGGAGCATGTAGTAGTCGAGGCTTCGAGACGCTTCTAGCCATATTCCCTTCTTGTTGTCCTCTTCTGACGCAAGGAACAGTCCGTATTCTTTAGCTGTGGGAGAGAGATAGCTGTATTGGTTTTAAAATGAATAGCTTCAATATTGGTTCATATAATAAATATTTCTTAGTTTTTTGTTAATTGATTATACCTGCAAAATGGCCGTTGTTGAAATCGACAACTAAATACTCCTAAGACTAAATATGAACGAACGATGGTATTGTATTGACAGTGATGATATTGTATGTCATACATTCAATGACTCAAAACTTTTTTTTTTTTTTACATTTTATAACACTATCTTAAAAGAAAACTGTAATAACGACAACGTTTACTTTACAGAAATCCATTTTTAATAATAACAAATGTTTAACGAAACATTAAATTAACATTGCAGAAAATACTGAACATTTTCAATAATATATTCAGTGACAATTTTGGTTAATGTTCCTGCCTTTATTGCGGTTCTTAATCGTGCGCTCCAACAGTTCGTATCTCTTGATTATGCTTTGTGTCGATGTGAAACACGTCGAAAAATATTCTGGTTGGGCTACGTGGCGTTTATTATGTAACCTCAGCTAAGGAAACGCTTAGGCGGAATTGACACTAGATATAGATTTTCACATTTTGAAAATGTTTTCATTGAAATATTAATTTCATGTTCTTTTTTAGGGTTCCGTACCCAAAGGGTAAAAACGGGACCTTATTACTGAGACTTCGCTGTCCGTCCGTCCGTCTGTCACCAGGCTGTATCTCAAGAACGGTGATAGCTAGATAGTTGAAATTTTCACAGATGATGTACCTATTTCTATTGCCGCTAAG
Organism: Plagodis dolabraria; assembly: GCA_963854805.1. NCBI lineage: Eukaryota > Metazoa > Arthropoda > Insecta > Lepidoptera > Geometridae > Plagodis > Plagodis dolabraria. The sequence continues at coordinate 16,746,763 of OY978468.1, read as the reverse complement.
TACGAGCTACGCCGTAAGTCTAATGTTGTATAGCTAATGGTACGGAACCCTTCGTGCGCGAGTCCGACTCGCACTCGGCCGGTTTTGTATATCAAACATCTAGAATGCATCAATTTCAAATTACTATCGCCGTGACCATCTTAAATGCATAGGTAAGAAATAATTCTGAAATATAATATTATTATTTAACTATTATTGAAAGACTCTCAAAACGTCTGGTCGACGCTACTTGTGACCAAAATGCTGGCATATACTTTGACAGAGCATAAGCATTGCCATACATCATGGCAATGTGGCCAGAATTTTGGGAACACTGCCTAACGGTAACGGAATATTGAATTAGTTTTAAGTAATTTTAAGTTTTTTAGTTAAATATGTTAATTTTAGTCATAAATATCAATTAAATATTCTGAAATATCAGATGGATAAATAAAATGGTAAAATGACTTACGTTCGCCATGGCTCGCTTCCAAGATCTTTTCCCTGATGATGCGGCACGCGTCGTACACGGTAGTCGAGGGCTCGAACTGAATCGTCTTCACCACCTTGCCACCGTCGATCGAGATCTTTAGGGAAAGCGCCGCCATTTTGGTTAGCGAATGCGCTCTGCAAATTAAAGAAAGTAATTGAGAAAATAATTTAAGTTTTCTTTAAGGTAAGAAGAAAATTGAAAAAGTTGTTGGTAAGTTTGAAAAAAATTTAAATTGCCAAATCTTCTTCAAAATATTTATAAAATGTCCCATCGACCCTTACCTGTGTATAGTGGCGTAATGTTCCGGCCTCTCCTCGAGGTCCAAGGAGTGCTGGCTGGCCCTCCTCTGCTGATGCCGCGGCCGCTCCTGACTGAACGACCTGTTACGGGGACGGCTCTGGAATGAACCCTGAAAACAACACAAAAAACTTTATTGCTGTGGGGTCTTTGTGGACGAGAGCAATAATGGCAATGACTATGGATAGCTGTGCAGGGCGGTTTATAGAGTTCAATCATACACCGATTTCGAGCTTAACTTTATGAATGTTCGCCTTGCTAGCTAGGCGTGAGACATAAGTGTGTTATGCCTACCCCAACGGGAGGGGAAAAGGGATTGCCATATCTTTCTGGCTACGGGATATATCTCTAGGACAAGCCGAAACACACCATTGGGGGATTTTTCTGGTTAGATTTTCTACTTGTGATGGTAGCTAGACAGACAAGGTTACAAAATGCCCTAGCACCATGCTTTGACCCTTGAGCCCGCGGCATGTTTCGTTTCTTCAACCCCCAGCTCGACAGCTGAGGGTCACAACCACATCAGCAACTTTATCGTCAATCTGAGTATGGGTGATGATGGTAAGGTAAGGTACTGACCGGTCTGGGCGAGACGACCCGCCGCCAGTTGTCGTGCAATGCGCGCTCGATGCGTTCGCGCAGTGACCGTCACGCGCCCGGTGGTGCTTCCAATGGGAGGGTCTCACTTGTGTCCTGTCAACAACATATACAACGATGAAACAACATATTGAACGAAGAGTTTTTATTTCATTCATACTCGAAACTGTCGAGATGTGGCGAGTCAGCTGTAGCTATGTTTCTGTCATTTCTTATATCTAAGACCAGAGTATTGGTTACAAAAATGTTCTGTTTAGGTATTTTTTCTAAGTTTGCCAACTTTGAAATGAAAAATAATTTATTCAAGATAGAACTGCACACAACAAAATTAAATAGAGAACAACATTAAAAAATAGTACGAGTACCTTAGAAAATAAAAGTAAGAATATAACATGTGAGGGAATAACATGTCGAATCCAAGCAGTAGACCAAAATGTATAACAAAAGTCATATATATAGATTTTTATGTTTCTATTATACATAAATATACAAAAGTTATATAAATAAATAGCATATACTTATTACAAACAACATATCATATTGAAAACATGTTATGCAAGCTATTTAATGCATAATTAATGTATGATGTACAGTAATGTTCACAATCACAGTACTAGCAGTTCTGCTAATAGCTAAAGTGATAGATAATGCGCTTTAAGTTGCTCTTTGAATGATTGTAAGTATGGGGTACTTTTTATATTTAACGGTAATGGATTCCATAATCTAACAGCCTCAGCAGCAAATGAGTGGTAGCAAAAGGTTGTGTTTGTTAAAGGTGATTGCAGCGTTAAGTTCTCTGATGACCGTAACGACAAACAATGGGTATAACACCATAGCACCACGTAAATAATCTTCACGGTACTGGAAATAAAAATATTACTGGTTGAACAAGGCGATATAACAATAGTGACTCAGAAGGTGTCACACAGATACACACGCTGAAAGAAGTAACTATAGCAACGAAAAGCAAAGTAAACTTACAAGATCACAATATCCCTAATTACACATTCACTTGTATAAGGTAAAAAAACTTGTTTAAAACCAATTACTTTAAATAATTTCAAACCACAATAAAACACTGCTGAAACCAACACAATTACAAAGGGACTAATTCATGACTGAACAATTGTTACAATAAAATTACAGTACAAATGAATGAATGACATTTTATGAATCATCAACTGTATCTTTTCGCGTCTGCCTTGACACATAATCCGAATTAATTAATTATATATAATAACAACATATTCATGGAATAATTACTCCATTGAGAGAGAGATGGTAAATTTTCCTTATTGTATACGATGATGGGACGTTTGAGACGCGTGGGATCCTGTTGAGTGTGGTGGCCATGAAACATACGTTATCCTTAACACGTCAACAATGAGGTTCTTCATGGCTCATATTCTAACTCGTGGACTGGTGACGTGTTAAATAGCAAATACGTCATAAGTCTGTTTTTTTATTGGGATTGTGAAGAACATGCGCGAAGCCCATCTGATGTTAAGCGGAAACCTCTGGCTGTAACAGATGCATTTCCTCACATGTGACGAACTGTTCTATGATACCCATCATGATACAGGTTAAGTCTCATGTGCCTGTAATTCTAGGCTTGCCCTGTGCAATTTAATATTACGATCACATGAATCAACAGATGAGATAGTGGTCAAAAGCTAGCCTATTAGCAATAGGCTATAGTTGATTCACACAGGCGTCTGTTAGGGCGCCTTACTTTTGTCGTGGACATTAGTCAAATTTTATGTTATTGAATTTGTTGTTGTAAAAGAGATGACATTAGAATACGGAAATTACTTCATTGACCGAGCGAGACCGAAGTTCGAGAGAAGTGTCTCTGCTTTATCTTACACAAAAATGCTTTCGTATGTCCGGTTGTTCTCCTCTATCGGTCGCATTTCTCAACTGATTCTCACGAAATTTTGTGAGCAGGTTTGATAAGTTCATTTTTTCACAACTTTTAGTCGATTCATTATTTTTTTTTCGAAATGACGGGATATGATATACTTTATATGGCGTTGAAAGTAGGGACGCCTGAGCTAAATTTATCCCTGATATGCACGTCAATTGCCTATAAGTGATAGGCTCTCTCTCTCTTTATATATATTATCATGGTAAATTACTTTTAAGTATATAGTGAAATTGTGTTGAATTGTAAGCTTTGCAAGGGCAGACTCGCGAGGTTTGCAGCTCGGAGAGCCACTAGTGAATATTTATTAACAGCACATCTCTCGAATATCTATGGTATTTCCCTTACTCCTGTTTCTCAACACAGCCCAGTGTCCCTACCGTCGGGTACGCGTCGTCGCCGACCCACAACCCAAATCGCGCGTATCCATTCATAGCGTTATTTATAGACGTACTCCGAAATCCGTTCCGACGCCGCACTGAGTTTCGTAACAAAGTTTCCAGGAAACTTTCACGTGAAACGTATTTTATATTTGAGTCTAATTAAAACGTTATTTTAGCCCGCGTTGCGGTCCGTCTGTGTTTAATGTTTACGTTGTGCGTGGATCATATGAATTCTTATTGTATTATTTCAAACGGACTCAGATAGCATATGGAATAAACTTTTAACGTTGTAATTTTCGTATTAACACCTGCAAAGCGAATTAACTTACAAAACCACAAAGAAAATAAAAAGGGTTCTAAAATGTTCCTTTGGGGCTGGTATGCCAGCAGATCGACCTCTTTATTTTTTTAGTCGGCGCATAGTTAATCTTACATACATCTGATCAGCTCTAAAGTGTCACGTTGCTGAGATATTTGGAGACGAATCTTTAAAAACAACATAGTTTGACGACTACCTGCAGGCGCAAAGGCCATCGAGTTAATCAACTGTTACTATTGAAGTAGCGGTAATATTGTACAATAGCCTGTAAAATTTTGCCAATAAAGACACCGAAGAAAAAAAATTATGTGTCAATTACTCCAACAAGGTGATTAAACCTCCACATCCAATGTTTACATCACATCTGATGGCGCCGTCACCTGGCCGAGATATTTCTGGATGCATATAAATAGCTGATGAACTCATCGTGACAGGTTACTGTCAGGAGTTGAGGCGCGATCGACTTTTCAGCTGATGTTTAGACGAGACGAGCATATGTTTATCGAGTTTTCGTCCACCATGATCTATGTATTTGGTTTTGAAGCAATGATGGCCGAGCGGTGCTGCGTGCAGTGTGAAGCTATGTACTGCCATGCAACAGGACCATGGTTCGATCCCCACCGCCGGCCTGAGCTACACCGCATGGTGGAAGAGTATTATGCGAATGCTAAGAGTATTATAGAAAATCTGGCGCCAAGAACTTTAAGTGTTTCGGCAGCAGTCTTTGAGCAGCCAGGGCCATGAGATTTATCAACTGTATGTCTCAGGGTGACGGGCGCAGTGCAGCTCGTCACTTGTGACGAAATATAATTGTTATAGGGAGAGGTGTAATGTGCAACTGGTGTAAGAATTCGCACAGGCAGTCTGAAGCGGTTAATTAGACTCGATGAAATCCTGATAATGAACTTATTTTATTCAATCTTTTAAAATAACGTTATTTTTTAATGTTCAACGAATGGGAAAAAGTCGGCTTAATAGGACTCATTTCAATAAATGACAACGTGATGGGCCTGAAGGGTTTTGGTACAACATACAACGTTATTATTTGAACCAGGGATGTCTATACCTGATCGTTGTAAGCACATAACAGTTAGTTATCCTAATCTATAAATATACCGTTAAACTCGACGCCAGACATCTAAATCGGGACATTGAAAGCTCGAATGAGCGATGCGATAATACGTAAACAATCAGGGGAAAATCTGTTCCACAAATTACTAGCCTCCGGCTTAAAAGAATAAAGCTGATCAGCTTTCAAATATAAATATGAACCACGCTTTTAAACTTTTTTTGGTTCTTATATTACGTACTTGAAAGTGATCTGTCGTGTGATAATAATTGAAATTTTTAACTACGCAAAAACACTGCAATGTTTTTTGGTTATGACTAATACAAAAATTTATCAAAAATATTACAACTTAAACAGATGAGAAAAATGAACTTAAAAGTAAATAAATGACGGCAGCAACCACGACATATTTGCTGTAATTTTTTGAAGAGTTCTATTGCATATCACATATAAGAGTACTGTATGTATACAGTTTTTTGTTCAATCGGCAAGTGAAAATGAGATCATCATCAATGTAGTCATTTGTACACTATGTTATACTGTTTGTAAATGTTAATGGTACATACAGTAAAATTAAAAAAACAAAACTAACAGAAAAAAACGACTTCAAACAGAAAATATTCTAAATCAAAAAATAATTAACTAAACCATCGTATGTATACAGTTTTATTCGTCCGTTTCACATCGATATGTGAAAATGGAAACATCTTCTATGAGTCGAAGTCAATTCAATACGCATTATTAGGGATAACTCAAATACTACTCGTAAGATCTCACTCAAATTTAAATGCGACCAAATGACAAGCAATACCTTTCGAATATAAAAAAAATCATCAAAATCGGTACACGGTACAAACGCAAAAAAAAATACAGTCAAATTGAGAACCTCCTCTGTTTGAAGCCGGTTAAAAATGTATTTTATTTGGTACGAAATATGCTCTTAAACTGAAATCTGCAAGAACTACATGTACCTAATACAATACGGAAAAAGAGGATTTTTGGAAATATATTACTAGCACCGATCCAATCAAAAACAATAGAAAATCAATGTAAATAATGACTACTCCAACAACTATACACATTCTATGTTTAAAAAATCTGGATCAATAAATTGAATTCGCTGCTGAACCGTTGTAAAATTCTTCAAGTAATTAAAGGTTATTCACCGAACGCGATATATTTGCGTCTCAGTTATTTCGGTAAGCGTTAGGGACGTGACTTTAACTAGAGGAGACTTATATGAAGTTGCGAAAGTGAAACAACAGGCAACAGGGCCGACGAATTTTAATAATTTGTTTACAAAAAATAACAGTGGAGGTAAACATCGTGTTGAAATATACCCATATATATGTATTCTCGTGGATCGAGGACTAAATAATTGGAGGTCGAAATCGAATTAGGCCTACACTAGGTGCCCACATGGCCCACGTGCCATAATCTCTCTATTGAGAGAAAGGCCATAAATGTGTGGCCTACACGATGTAAGCCGATGGTTATTAAGTTTTTGGTTATATTAATAGATTTCTTAGATCTCTTTTTTACATAAATCATTCGAGGTGGTAGTTCATATAAATGATGAACGAACGAAGACAATATAGACCATTGCCAGTGAGTGTTGACTGCCATGCGCGGGCATTGAGTAACAAATTCTGCTACAGACTTGTGCTTTACAGCGCGGTAATAGGGCATTTGTGAATGCTATTCTAGCTACCAGCCTCGAATCTATCTATCTATCGCTGAGCACATTATGATGTGGTCTGGTAGTTCCCATTCTGCGTTTGGCCTGACAACAACTTCAAGCGAAACATCACTTACCAACAGGTTTATTTTATGGGATTGTGAAGGAACCAGCTCGAGGCCCACTGGATTTTAAGCGATAATCACTGCCTATAACATATAGGTACATTTCGTCACAAGTGTACGAATTGACGAACTGCACTTTGCCTGTCACTTTGAGACATACAGTAGTTGAGTATCAAGTGCCTGTAATTTTACTGGGTCTTAAGGACTAAGACCCAGTAAGTCTGAACACACTGTTAGGTGCTTGGCGATAGATTTTCTACCTGAGGTGGTAGCTAGCCAGTCGAGCGCAATGCCCTTCTACCACGCGGTGAAGCTCAAGCTAAGAAAGTATGTAACCCATAAATAATTGTAACAGCAGAATCTCGAATACTAAATTAGGTTAAAAGTGTGTCAACGACTAATAGTGCTAGAAACATACGAGCAAGGCGTGTCTAAATATATGGCAACGAACAGCCAAAACTTCCGCCTACAGAACAAAATTAGAATTTCAAATAGGTACAAACACAATAAAACAGACATAAAAGCACATAGCAGTCGTGGTCATTTAATTATGCTAAATTTTAACACGACTATCAAAAACTCATCAAGTGACAGTCCAGAAGTGTCAATAAGAATCCTTTTAAGGACTGAAATTAAAAGCCCTTCCTTCTGCAGGCCATCAAGCGGCTTGAACGCAATAAAAACTGACGCTGAGGCATTTTGAACCATCAGATAATGTTTAGGCAAATTGAGTGTTACAGGGCAGAGAATAAGATCGACAGTGAGTCTGGTTAAAGCATTTTGGCAAATGCCTATAGACTCATTAAAGCCGTATGGTAATAACTGTAGGGAGTTATTGCATACAGTTTTGCATAAAAACGTTTGGATGGCCCCTCAGAGTTGCCCGAGTGGCGGCCGCGGTGCCTACAGGAATTTTAATAGTTCAATATGAGAGAGTGCTCTCGTTTTTGAACGATTTTATTGTTTTTTCCAGACGTGTAGTTATTTCGATGGAATGTTGCAAAAGGGTCGATGTTCAAAATTTACATGAAATATGTGAACAACACAACTAATGTGAAATTACAGAACGCAAGATTCAACTTCAAATAACTAGAGTAACAGGGCCCGCAAACCACTTAACTGTTCTAGTCATCTGCACTTGATATGGCAATGGCTGCTAAACATCAGGTGCGGCACCTGCTCGATTCAAAGGTGATGGGTTGAAAGCTGCTGATGGGTAAGCCTTTAACCACAACCTCACCTGATGGTAAGGGATGATGTGGTCGAAGGTGTTAACAGGCTTAACCTAGAATTCTATCACATAAAAGTTTCTGTATTTGTATGAAACAAAGAATGTTTAAGACACATAATCTTTTTGCCATAGATTTAATGTTTGTTTACATTAGTTATCAAATGTTACAGATTTTAGTATTTGTACGATAACAGAGACAACCGATAAGATATTTTATGTCGTTTCTGGGATGAAAATGCCCAAGTATTTGAACTATAGAATACGTATATATATTTTTTATATATCATAAGTATCATAAAGAATATATTATCTTGCACTCCGAACTTCGAGATTTTGAAGATGGGGTGCAAAGAGAAATATTTTACGTAAATCGTTTTTTGTTGTCGTTGTCGTGAATCACCTGGGTTTGTATGGTTTATTGGGATTGCAAATGGTTAGTCTTCGACCAACATACCACATGTTAATAAGTGTAGTCGAAGATGTTAGCAGATGAATTCAGCATAAATATTATGAACGGTATTCTTAAGTATTGCAAACAGGTATTTAGTCTATTAGATACTTTGTAAATTTAAATCACCTAGATAATTTATGTGTTCATTAGTTTCTCACTAGTCTGACAATTGTTTGAGAAACTATAAAAGATCTACTTATTAATTTAGAGCATAAATAACGTTGACTTCTTTACACAGGTGCCTGGGAAGGGTGTTTAACCGAATAATGTTATAAATTTGAAATACATTTAGTTGATTCGCATCAAAGAAAAATCCCAAAAATCAGATACCCTGCTTTAGGCCGGTTTCGTTTAAGGTTATAACAAAGGGTGCATACAAAAATATCAAAATATTCATTGCTAATGCGAATACGTCGGGATCCATCGTTCACGGGTCAATAGCAACCCCATTGTGTATGCAAACTTTGGGGGAATTTATTTACCGTGTTTTAATCGGCTTTAATATTCAGAAAATAAATCATTGCTAAGTTACTCGCACAAAAAATGACAACAGTCTCGATATTGAACACGGCAATATCACTACGTATCAATGATTACAATACTTACCAAGATAATGAACATCTTTTCCCAAACAAAATTAGAGCTGTTTCCGCAGATTCATTTTTCGAAATCTAAGGAGAAGAAACTCATGCTACAAAGAGCAGGTCAGACTATGCTAAGTAAGAGGTTTCGTAGCTAATAACGTTCTTGAACAAAATTAGCCGTTGACTTTGGTCAGTTAAATCTCAAAAAACAAATTAGATTCTAGAGTTTGTCGTGATCATTTCATACGTAACTTTTTTTTGTATTTACAGATTTTCCGAAAAATGCTTTCAGGATAAATTATTCGACTACACGAAATGATATAAAAATAAACACACATGACGCGACTATTTTAAAAACAAGACGTGATTAGAAACTTAAGATTTTGAAACTCCTTTTCCTTACATATTAATTAATACCTAAGTCGATGTGATCAGTAAATATTTTTTTCATCAACCCTACTTTTATTGGAGAGGATCTCCTCAAAATGTTTCTATAATAAATTCCATTACCAATCTAGACTCTTAATGACAATATTTTCCTAGGTAACGGTTATATTTGTCTATACGGGTAGCAAATTTCATATTGTAAAGACTCATATCATACATACAGACAGACGGTCATGGAAAACAGTTAGGGTTTTTTTATATGGACCTATAAAAAGCCCTGGGCTGAATTGCCAAAAACTTGCTTGTAGTCGGTTACGTTTTTTATAAGTGATGCATACTCGGGGCAGAATCGGTTGTGTAATTTGCCCCTGATAATGGACACTATAAATACTTATTTATTTTAGTTATTATAATTAAGTTTTCCTGGTGCAGGCATCATACGTTTTATTTTCATATAATTGTAAATAGGTAACTGAAAAACTACTTGAGAGAAGTATTTTCAGCCTAACGAAAAAAAACATCAAGATCGATTTATTCAGTTAAGTTAAAATAAGTTAAAGTTAAGTTAAGCGTAGTTAAATAGAATAAAAGACACATTTACACATCAGCTCTAAATTTTGAAGAATTGTTATTTATTCCATTTCTAGTGTTATGTTGATCTCCTTTCATAAAAAGCCTAAAATGTTTTGTAACAAGGTGAATATACGTAGCCCTTTCGTGCTCTTTCATATTTTTTTACGACAAATATTTATAGAGTTTTCCACTCCATAGGACGAAGACGTTGGAACATTAACGCTGAAGAGTATCGATGGTGACAGGACCTCGAGACGCCGCCATTGTGGCGCGCCGCCGTCCTGAGACGCCATAAGGTTGTTGTTAATGGAACTGACGTCATGAGTATTCCATACATCATTTTGCTATATTCTTCTTCCTCCAGCCCTTATCCTACACAGTGGAAACACTGGAAACTGCAAAACACACACGCTCTTCACACACATCACATTTCACCATGATATCATTCTTCACGCTGTCCATTTAAATCCTTATCGGCCTTCTTAAATCATTATATTCATGTATGAGCAATAACAAGCAATGTTACAAAGATCAATAACTCAGGAATTACAAAAACTTTTGATCTTTATAAAATTACTTGAGTCTGAATCTAAACGAATTTTTCTTCATCCAAGTATCTCTTGTTTCCCTACAGTCAGAATCCATTCATACAGGTAGGATTTATGTTACTGGTTTACGTATAGGTTTTTTGAGTATTTACTTCAGCATCCTGTGTAGCACAGAAAATCTGAATTCATCCTTATTCAACTTATTTTTCTGTGTAGCATAGTAAACATTAACACATTGTGACGGAGGATCTCAAAGAAGGGAACGTAGGGCGCTGGCGGTCCGAGGAAATATGATAGCACGCAGATTTTCACGCTGCTCGAGGGAAGTAAAAATAACCCTTTTTAAGGCATATTGTCAGTCTTTTTACACGAGTAGCTTGTGGATAAATCAGACTCGACCTACGAGTCCAATATGATATTTTCAGGGTGCTAATGGGGTTGCTTCGCTTTTCCAGCGCTTCAACGATGTTTGCTGAGTCACACACGGACGGTTTTCATGCAATTATTCGCAAAAAAGTTGCTTCTCTACAGCAGCGCGTGCGAGGCAGTCGCAACAGCATTCTGCAAATGATTGCAGCCAGGTCTGACTGCCGTTTACAGAATAAGTGGATGGGTATTATGATGGGTGAAAAACCTTAACTAGTTTAATGTGATTATAAGAATTTAAATTTAACATTAGTTTAGTATCTATAATTCTATTTGCTCTGACATTTATTGACTTATATTATGGATTTTATCTGAATTAAAATGATTAATAATAATAATCGTATTATTATTATTAAAAAAATTAAAGAGAGCGGTGAGTATAAGTATCATGTATTTTTACTAATTAGCCCTAGTTTCTGAAAACTGGTCAAAATTTGGCAGAAAACTGGAGGTTAGTACCAAATAAGCGCTTGCATTAAGTGGTTTAACGCATCTTCAATCCTGACACTCTCAACATGGTGGTTTAACATTACCACTGATGGTGAATTGAGAAGTTTTTGGCTCCATTTGACTAGTGGAGGATTGGGGATGTGTTTCGCCCCATTTGACCAGGCTGGTGGCGAAATGATCCTAATACGCGTAATACACTAGTTATCCTATCGAGGCTCAAATTGAAAACTATAAACAGATGAATTTGAAGCAGTGATGGCTCAGTGGCTTTGGCTATGGACTGCCGCGCAGCAGGTTCATGGTTCGAATCCCGCCGCGGGCTTGAGCTTCACCGCGTGGTAGAAGGGCATTTTTGCGAATGCCCGCCTGGCTAGCGACCACCCTCAAGTGGAAAATCTGTCGCCAAGCACCTAACGGTGTGTTCCGGCAGCTGTCCTTGAGAGCCAGTAATTCTAGGTTAAGCCTGTTAACACCTTCGACCACATCATCACTTACCATCAGGTGAGATTGTGGTCAAAGGCTTACCTATCAGCAATAAAAAAAAAAAGAATCCACGAGTGTAGTATACACGGACGAAAAGGCTATTGAAGGCTTTGAACTTATGGCTATTCTATGAACCTTTGATGAACTGTTCTGTAAAATATTGGTTCATCGCTATGAACCCATTAAATCCAAGTCTTTGTTTCGATCTACCCACATAACTAACAACACTGCGACAGTGAGGCATTAGGTGCGGCGGCGGCGGCGCCCCGACGACGCCACCCGTTGCCTGGCAACGAACGTGTGATATCCGAAACGGGGTCAACAGGATCGATTCCAGAACTCGGATTAAATACGTATTACCGAGGTGGGCGTGCTTTGCACTTTTGAATTCAAATTTATACGGTGTTGTGTATGTGTAGTGTGAAAAAATATAAAATACAAGTAGTCTAGTACAGTAGATTGTGCCGGAACTTATAGTTCTTAACAAATCTGATAATGTTTTATGAAGAGGCGAAAAACGTAGCAAGAAAAGAATTAGAATTTGTTGTTTGCAATTTCTAGTTTTAATAATTAATAAACATTAGGATTTGCAATAGTAAATAAACATAGCACGAGAGCGCGAGTAATGAGTTGATACGTATATTGTATTTTAATTTTGGGAGAGCTAGCCTATTTGGACTAAAACTACAGACAGATTTAACAAAAGAACGAGTTTTACCACAGTACAGATATTATAAAACACGTCCTGACTTCCAACAATTTTAATATGTGCATTCACATAACATTAGGAGGGCAATCTGCTCAATTAGCCACTCACAAAAACAAGTTATACTTTATTGGAATTGTCACTAGTGCGATATGATTTTCTTATTGACGATAAAGCATGGACACATTAAATCCTTCAAAACCAGGGGAATCGAAACTACCCCTTACATTTTAAACGAAGCCCCGCAGCCGCCACATCCGTCCACTAATCAGACAATTACTACATAAACACCGCGCGTCTCCACCCACACCCCCGACACGACACACGCAAACAAAGGGGTTCCGGACACACGTGCTTGGACACAAAGCAGGCGCGTCATACGTCATACCGATGACATGTGACAGATCACGGCGTCATATAGCTTGTCACAACATCTCATTTTTTACCGACTTCAAAAAAAAGGAGAAGGTTCTAAATTTTACTGATATTGTTTGTTACCTCATAACATTTTACAGGGTGTAGTACCGATTCTGATGTGTTTTTTTACACTCGAAAGTTGTAGCTAGGCCTGTGGTCCCATTTAAATTTGAGTGAGATGAGTAGTAATGCGTATTTTATGTTTGAGGTCGGTTTTTTTGGTTAAATTTTTTTAATAAAATGCTATTATGGCTCTAATTAAATATATAAAGAGTATATTGTTATTATCACTGAACTATAATACCGGGCATTCCACATTATAAACTAGTTCACTGGCAGAAAACGACAAGCCATCAGAAGAAGAATCCAGACGTTATTTAAACGAATCATCCGCCAAGATCAAACACCCTGCGTTTCTACTCACCCATAATGTAAGGATTTCGGACGCCGATGCTTTAACAGAAAACAGTTACAGAAGTGTGTCAATGCGTTATTACATTAGTCAGTGACGCTACATATCTTTATATTATTTTCGTGTTTAAGGATGAACTGGCCGCTCACCTTCCCATACAAACGTAGAAAGGTTACTCCCTTATTTGAGGTTTTAGGTCCAGAACTAAGCATGATATCGATTGATCTCTTCTATTTACGAGACAATGTGAGTTTACAAAACAATATCTCAGTATACTTTTCCATCATACTGAACAATAAGTAATCCCAAACTAAAACCAAAGTCAAACATATTGTCATAGTGTAACCGAATACGATAATCTGTTGTCATTGTTCGACAAATTCACTAACCGCTAATAGAAATGCGATACTATAAAAGCAAGTTCGTTACACGTCAACATACAAGTGAAAGAGTAGTGTAACTTCCATCTAGCGCTGGAAAACGCGCACACACACAAGAGCGGTTTCAACTACACTAGCGCACATGTTGGCAGCGAAAAATGAAACTAAGATAGCATAAAGCATATAAGATTGATGTTTTGTATTTGACTACATTAGTACTTAGGTTTTTATTGCATACCGTTTAAAAGTTTTTTTTTTTATGGAGGACAAGGATGCTGTTTGACACTGTCGGTTGCACAACTCTACCGAACGTTAAGTTAATAAGTATCAACGTCAATAGAAGGTACGAATCCGCGGAGTCCCCAAATGTAGTAATATAACAAATAATAAAATCCTACCAAGTGCAACTTACGACTTACGCAAAATGTGAATTTTCATTATTTACGGCATGTCCTTAATGTAAAATAAAACTTTTGGCAGATACAATAAATATACATATTTTGTGGGTACGAATGTTTTGATATGCTAGTGCAATTCTTTCAATGTCTTCCAATTGACTTGGGCATTTTTGGACCAGCCTGCAGTTGTTTATTTGAAATGGATACTAGGAAATCTCCGAGGGATCTTTTTAAAGAAATTAATATTTTGACTTTACCTAGTCTGTATATACTTGAAAATATTATGTGCTTTCGTAAAAAATTTAGTAAACCTGTAATAACCGTTTATAATAGTATATACACAAATATTTAGAGAATAAGATTATATAAATATAAGATAGCGGAATATTGAAATAATTTCAACACAATATTTCTTGATCACCGTAAATTGCACAGAATTAAGATTCAGGAACATTCTGTATCTTCCTTTTGGTTGTTAAAAGTTGGTAAGCAACTGTATAAGTAATAATTTGTTATTATTTGTATTTCTTAATTATTATTTCGTAAAAAAAAATATTAAGGTAAGACGTTCCAAAGTATTTGTTCAAAGATTAAAACGTGTAACAAAATTTTAAATAATTCAAAAATTATAACACAGTCAAAAAAAAATTATGAAGAAAAACATGTTGCTGTTAAATCGATAAACGTTCATAATTTTCCATTGCTTATCACTATCAATACCAAATTCGTTAACCACAAATCGAAATGAGCAATCAACTTAATTACGAAACATAACGATCATACATTTACAGTAAATACCTATAAAACCTCACTAGGTACAAGTACCCGTAAGAAAATCCATAATATAGGTACAGATTCTAGAAGAATCTGAACAAACAAGTATTACGCATGCGCCTCACAACCCCCCCGTTCTATTAATGGAAGGGAGGGGGTTGATCGATACACTCCGGCGCCGCTCCGTCTGGCGCCAATGGATACGGACTCTGTCACACATATAAGATGAGAAAGGGATGGAAGTGGGTGTGGTTGCCATGATATTCAGTACATGTATCAATATGTAAAAGAAGTTTTCTGAAATATTTGATATGTATAATATAAGAAATCATATACATAAAGTTTATCTTTTAATATATTATGTCATTAAAGAGCTACGAAAAACAATAACATGCCTTTAGTACTTCCGAATTGACTACGGCAACAGTAAAAATAAATGATATTATAGTTTATATGTATGTATAATTCTAGGCGTCGGTATATGTACTTTTGGAAAATGTCAAGAATTAAAAGCTACCTAATAAGAATTCTTACCCAAAACCTATACAACGCAAGAATGACATATCGTATCTACCCAACATTAAAGCTGATGAAACAAATTACGAAAGGTAGTGAAATGACGAAACAACCTCAGAATAAGAAAAATATGATTTGTGACTAAGATAGACGACACCTAGGAGTACTAGCCAAAACCGAAACAGCATTGACGCTTTGTCACTGTCGCAGAAAAATAAAAGTCACAAGAGGAAATTCTATAATCCATATTGTACTTCCGGAGCCGCCGGATGTCGTCACGGTGTCCGGCGAAGGAAATCCGATAGCATGTTATCTATTAGCAGAATTAGGGGAGATGTAGTGGACAGAAGACATGGGGGAACAAAATGTGCTTATATTTACTGATTTTAACATAATATTGGAGATTAGCTTGTTTGGACTCGATCGACACGGCTCGGATTAAGTTACGATGGGACGTCTCTATTGTGAAGATGACGGACAGATACCTATTAGCAAATGTAAAGATTTGTACATTAGTGATAAAGAGATAATGCTTATTATTTAGTTAAGTAAACACATAACAAAAGCATACAATATGAGTATAGGTACTGTAAGATATGTGATGCTGATGCTTTAGAAAAATATACGTCAACTGAATGAATAGCTGTATTTACTACATAAATTGATAGGTGTTAACTTCAAAGATGTTAAAATGCTTCAGGTAAATCTGACCATATTTTGCTTGATGAACGTGGCGTGTGATATACGAAGAATTCTTGGAATCGGTCAGACGGGTTCGAATCTACACTTGTAAAGTAATTGAAGGTACAACACTAGAATTGACATAAAACAAAAAGTATCGAAAATTCCGAGTTTCCAAATGACTAAAGCATCTTAATCATAGTGACAAAGCCCGAAATCGATTGTAACTAAGCTGTTTCTAACAATCCCTATTCATCAGTCAACATTACTGGATCTAGTTAAAAAGAGCTTGTTAAAGCTATCAGCGCCACAGGAAGCGACGTGGAAGCCGCCCCTGCTGCGATAAGACTTCGACAGTAATGAAGTATATTGAGAAACGTGTACGTAATGAATGACTCGATATTTTCTCTAACTATATTGTATTAGAGTTTATTATGGATGGATGTGGAAATTTGGAGTTAAATTCTTATTTACTATTACAGTTCGTTTAATATAGGATCAAACGTCTGAGAAGTGATGTGATGGAATATTTAAATATTTTACAGAATAGTTATAGCTATACAAAACCGGGAGATTATTTAACGGCATAATTTGTAGAAAAAATCAGAGGTAGTTTATTGAACATATACCTTCATTCAATGATTTCAACAAAGATGTTCCAAATGAGACAATATTAGTGGGATGAATAAGCTAAATTACAAAGACAGTCACGCAGTCAATGATATTATCACCACGGGAGATGCCTTCCCGGCCACCCCCGCGTGAGCTACAAATGTGAACGTAATGAACTGAATCACAAATTGAGGTGAATGAAGCGAATTTGTATCATGCTGGGCTTAATAACTTAATAAGATAATTATGGCAGGTAGTCGGTATGGAGAAGATTTCTGGGAAGTTAAGATACAGATGAAATGAGAGCGACAATGTTAACAATCAGAAATTTATATGAACAGAAAATACAATCAAAATAATAGTTAAACGAGTAAGCTTCAATATGATCTGTTAGAAATACTAAAATATTACATGAAATAAAAGAACCAAGCCAATAATATAATTTTACACTCGAAATAAAATTAAATACCGTATTACGTAGGGACATCGTATGGATGCAATAACATAATTTTTAATATTTTTACTTTTGCAATGACGCATTCTCTGCGGGTTACCTCGTGATATTACGAAGAGAGGAAAAACTTATCCACATAGGGCTATAATTTTTCTTGTCTTAGTAATTCTGTAACATTACCTTTTTAAAAGACATGTGAAGTTATATATTTTAGTTACACAGTGAGCAGAAGACCTCGCGACTGAAATTTGTTTTTTTTTTAATTTTTCAACACACATTACCTAGCAGCTCCGCCGTTTTGAAAATATTCCAAAAACTCTATCAACAAAAATGTATACAATTACCGACCTTGCTTACGAAATTTCACGAAAATTTCTTGAAAAATGTGACCTGTAAAGGAGAATGAGGAAAAGCTGGACATCAGCGGAACAGATATACGAAAGTATTTGCGCCCAAGCTGAAACGGAAACGCTTTGCTCGCGCTTCGGGCTCGCTCGGTTAATTAAACGTCACAGATAAGCTGATTGCACTTATTATAGGACAAATAAGGATAAAAACTGCGTTGACATAATGCAAAACGCAATTTTCTATCGGAAGCAATGTAGACTAATATAATAATAGGTGTGAAAATTTTAATGATAGCCCTCGCGAGCCCCTAACGAAGTATAATTGTATGGCACATTATTTGACGAGTTAATTGCATGTCGAGGGACGATAGGTGGTCGATTGAAGAAGATATCAATGCCAACATTGTATATAATTAACGAAAATTAAATGAGATTATTGAAAGGATAATACGACAATAGATGATCATCACAAATTTATAAAGCGATTTATAAAATACTCTAGGTAGTAAATGAATTAGGGAAAACATAAATTAATTTCCCTTTTTAAGTTAATTTAGGAACAAAAATACAAAACTCAATGAATTAAAATAAACTTGCTTGAAGTTTCCTTCGACTAATTCACGTAACTATATTTATTTTTACTTGCTGAAAATAAAATCAAAAGGATCTCGTTGTCGAAATATAACAAACATAACCCATCCCTAAAAATTAAAAAAGGACTATTGAATTCTTACAAATCCTCCGACCCTATAAACTTTGCCGCAGGAGAACAGAACGAGGCTTTATTTAATATCATACATTGAATAGAAACAGGAAATGAACCTTGAAAGGTAACAATAGCTTCGGCGAAACAACAGTTGCCGAATAACACCAACTCTCCTGAAGCTGAAAGTAAAAGTTAGAACACGTGGCTGTTACAAGTGGCACTTACCTCGACCGGGACCGGCGTGCCATCGCGTCGTCTCGTTCCCACTTTAAATTAAAACTTCGCCCTCTCGCTCTCTCACGCCCTGGGTTTACGCGTAACCTTTGGATTAGAGTTCAATAGGATATGGAGATTGGTTGTGAAGACAGTTCAGTAAACTAAGCCGAGTGGAAGATAAAATGTAAGAGAAGTTATAATGGACCGAGCACAAGTCCCTTGCGGTGCAACCTATGAAGGTTGTATCTGGGTGCAATTGTGCAGAGGTTTTAGCCCGGGGGTGAGAGAGCGGGACCTCCGCCTTAGCGGACGGTCCACGAAGGAATGTTCCGGGACTCCAGCAGCGCGCCAGGATCTCGCGCTCCACACTATCACCCGTCTCCAACGCTCGCGAGGGGTTGATCCGCGCATGCGTCTTGCAAATATCCCATCCCTCTTTTACGCATAGCAAAAACGAGACGCACGATAAACTTTGGGGATGATATTCGGAGGGTGAAAAGACGGTGAAAGATGGAAATGCATCTCGGACTCTGCTCGGATTTCCGGCGCTTGTGATTTTGTTTATTGATTTCGGGCGAATACTTCGATGGGACGCTTTTTGGGAACATTTATTAATCCCCTTATCATGTCATGGAAAGATTTAGTACACTTTCTACTTTATGAAGACCAATAAAACTTTTTGTTATCGATCATTAATTTTATATCTGGCTTTCCCATTAATATATTATTATATTATGAGTATTATGTCAGAAATATAACCGCACAAGCGACTAAATCAAACAGCAGATGAATTAAAGTGTGGGGATGTGTTAACAATACACCTGAGGCCACTTTGTCCGACAAAAGAGCATTGATTGACACGCGATCGGGAGTAAAAGATTTCAACGTTGAAAATCCAACTCTATCGTTTAAACCAGAAGGTTGAGTAGATGGCTGTATCAGACTGTCAGTTTAGTGGGAAAGCGGGTAACCCTAAAGAGCGGCGACGTAGAGGACAATTATGAATATTTACGCAGCGGAGTAGATACACGGGGCGACGGTGCAGAAGTAATGCTTGCAGACGTGAAGGGTTGCCATGTTGTGCCAACGCCAACAAGAGCTGTCGACGATCCAGTTGATACAAATATTAGTGACGCGTGTAATGGAATTGACATTGTTGACGCGATATTAAATTGAAGGATAAGATGAGTGGTTGATGTGACAAAGTACTTGTGAGGTGGAGTATCGGGGAAAATTACATTGCGATAGATAGATAATTCTTTATTGTTACAACACTAAAATACAAATTAGATTCTTACAAAAACTTAGACTAAAGTGTCACAATGGGATCGAAACGCGTCAAAACTCTTCCCGGCTGGGTTTTAATGACACGTTGTTAAAAATATTCATTGACGCATGAATTTATTAATTATTTTAATGTTATATATCAATTATCATACAATAAGTTCCTAATAACATTAAAAAAAATATGATCTATTACAATAATATTGTTACACTGGGTAAAATTTAATTATGACTTTATATTAGGGGATGGCCTTTATCAGTAATATTATACTTGCGAAAGTAACTCTGTATGTCTGTCGGTTACGCTTTCACGCCAAAACTACTGGACCGATTTGAATGAAATTTGGTATGGAAATAGTTTGAGACCCGGGAAAAAACATAGGATAGTTTGTATCCAACTGCGCAAAAAGAGGTTAATGTTTTTGCGCGATAACCGACATACGCGCGGGCGGAGCCGCGCCCGGAAAGCTAGTTATCAATAAATCACGAAAAATCTTGAAATATTTAATTTTATTTTCAGGGTTTCGTACCCTATGGGAAAAGATAAGCTGTCTGTCTGTCCATCCATCCGTATTTCAGGAGTAAAACAACGTTCTGCACCCTAGTACATAACGAGTTATTATTTCTAACTAATTTTAGATTAGCAAAGACAAAGAAAAGGACCTTTTTGGTAATTGTGTGCAGTTTTATAATAAACTTCCTTAATATATGACAACGCTCACAGAAAATTCGAATTGCAAGTGAATAAATCCTACTACACATTTTGTGATTACTTAAACGACAAAAATGCTTGGACAATTCCGCCTCTGCAAAGCTATCACATGTCTCCTACGTAATTTAAACGAATATTGTAATAATTGTAATATATAACATGTAAAAGACACCTTTAAAAGAATGTTCTCTAAGTTTTTTACCCGTTCTTCTCGGCTCTATATTGTTTTTTTGCTGAACGTGGCAGTATTTTGAAGAATATTTCAATTTTCAAATTTATAACTGACCTTTATAAGAGTGTCGTTGACGCGTTAATTCAATAAATTATTTTGACTTGACTTCATTGTATGATGTAATTTGTTTAAGTAAAACATAATATGTAAAATTTACCCGTTATTTTTGTTAAGGTGTCTATCTCAAATATATAACTATTATAGTTATGAATCTCAAATTTTTATGAATTATGAACCCTCCTCCTCTGGTCGAACAACAAATACTTAAAACTCTGTAAAATTGAGTTTTGAAGCTATGATAAAAGCCAATAAACATGTTTAATTTTACAGACTGTTGAAAAGTTCGACTTGCTCTAGGCCAGCTTTTTAACCGACTTCCAAAAAATGTTTGCAATTCGTCGGTATATATTTTTTATGTGTCAGAACTTTTGACTGGGTAAATCGATTTAGAAAATTCTTTTTTGGTTTGAAAGCTGATGCTTGTCGTTTGGTCTCATTAAAATTTCATCAAAATAGGTTAAGCCGTTTTTGAGTTACACTCCAATAACTGAAAAATTTTTACCTATCTTGATGATATAGTCGTTGAAAAAGTAGCAAAGGTCACTAAAAATATTCAATTTTTTTTAACCAAAATATGGAACTGACTTCAACACTCAAAAGTGTGAAATAACTTGTCGAAATCGGTACCATGCGCACAATATTGTGATAGTAGGTACTATTGGATATCAAGGTACCTACCTACTTCAACAAGTTATTTAACACTTTGAGTGTTGAAGTCGGTTCTATTTTTTGCTAGTATAGGCCGTAACGTTTCAATAGGGTGGAATACTTTTGTGGTTAAGGAAATCCTTTAGAAATTCCATGCACTTAAATATCAAAACAGCAATCCAAACCACTCCTGTGAAGTAAATATTGATGCAGATGATTGCTCCCACGTTATCACAAGTAACAATTATATCAGAGCGACGAGAACACAACTGAACGATATGCACTTCTCGAGCGGTCGATGTGGCGATGGCGGCTGCCAAGTTTATTTTGCATAATATTGAAATGTTTATGGAGATGATAGATACGGCGGATGGGGAACTTGAGTTCAATGAAGTACTATGTTTGATAATTAAAGTACACATTTGCAATTACCGTTGCGCATGTGTACGTGTAGGGCTCGTGGGTACACTACGGGTTAGTGTGGGTGTACATGCTAATGGTACATATAAAAAACACTAAAATTTAAAATATAATCGCGTGGGTAGGGTTCTAGAAGTTGCAACTACACTAAAAAAAGTTCTGATATAAAAAAATGCGAGTAATTTGTTTCTAAATGTAGTTCGTATTCCTTACACCTTTTATAAGGTGTTCTTAACTGAAACCTTTTTGAAAGGGTAAACGTGAAGATGATATTATAATTAGTCACAATTAGCCTCTGCGATAAGTAACGCACATATATAAATAGTCAAACATCCGACACTTGTCAAAGAAATTTAAATCACTCACGATGTCACAAGTTCATCAAGTGATGACCGCAGCGGGCGTTGCTTAACCTGAACCGGGAAAAAGCTCCGATACGAGTGATTCAGAACTTTTAAATTATGCTTCTATTGAAGTTTATTTAGCATTTTAAAATATTTATAGAGGTAAGAGATTGGACACTAAATATAAAGTCAGCATGGTCGAGTCAAAGGCCGGCAACGCATCCTCGAGACCTCTGGTGTTGCGGATGTTTGTGGGCGACGGTGATCACTTACCATCAAGTGAGCAGCCAGCTCGTTTGCCCTCCTACCCCATAAAAAAAGATTACGTCATGTTTCTACCCTTCACTCAAACTTTAGGTCGGTAAATATGTTTAATTTTTTCAACACAAATATTGTTGGTCTATGCGTCATGCTCTGCCGGCTGTCGGCTGTCACGCTAGCCTTTCCAGCGCCAGTTTCTTGGGAATAATCATTGGTAGGAAACCAAATATACTTGCCATAAATTAGAACAAGCAAGATATTCCTACTTAATGGACAAATTGAACTACAAATTAATGTACCTAAATCTCACTATACATTTTATATAATTTCACTAGCGTACGAAACGATATATTATGTGCTAAGATTTTTTTACCTATAGATGAGTTGTATGCCCTCCATATTTACTAGACGAATTCAGGGTAGTTACCTGAGTCACTACCAGTCTAGCACTTCCGAGCGTCCGGTGAATACATCGCCGCTAATCGTGTTTTTTAGGAATAATCTGTGGACAATATGCCTTCCTTGTGTCTTTAGACTCTGCACCAATTATACAGGCACTGTGAGAGATAAGAAAACTGTTTAATTTCACGCGTAATTATTGCTTTTATTATTGAAATAGAAAATATCGTAATTTTGTTTTATCTTAGGAACTAATCTCAATTAAATGGATGAGCGAGATATGTTTATCGTTTGGTGTGAGAGAGTGAAAGAGATCGCAGCATAATGGTGATCGGAACGTCTCGTGGCGGTTCGGTGGTAACACGAATTGGTTATTTATCTCTTTCTTACAAAAGATATGACGCATAATATTTGAACGTTCTTTCCTTGTCATTACAAACTGCATATACATGTGCGTAGGTATATTCGTAGGTAAATTCTAGTAAGCTTTTAGAGCACTGGTGTTCGGATATAACTACTCTAAGTATTTCAACTCTCTGATTATGTGGACGATGGTTCGTATATCACAAAGGGATTCCTGTAGAGATCATTTTAGGGAATTAGGCATTTTGACAGTTCCAAGCCTTTACTTCTTGATCCTTATAAATTACTAAGTTAAATATATGAAAGATTTAGAAAACGACTACGAGAAAGCGGCAAGGGTAAGTACGAGAAGGAAAGATCTTAGAATAAAAATCACTCCAAAACTTAATATATATAAGCACGCTCCAAAATACCAGGCAGAAAATATTTAATGAATTGCCTCAATATTCAAAGGAAGAAGTCTACCGTCCAAATATATTTAAACGAAAGCTTAAAGCATTTCTTTTGGAAAAACATTATTATGATATTAACGAATTTTTGACATAATTTTAGGTGCCTACCAGTACTAGTGGCAAGTAAGTAAGAACTTAAAATTAATATTTAAATACACTGTACTTTGTTTATGAATAAATAACTGAACTACCACAGATTACCTCCATAGGTCTATTTTGTAATGATCTAAAACTCAATAGACCTAATCTCAATATTCCTACTTCCCATTTGGTTTTAGGCATAACACGATTAGGCACACTGCGTTTTAGTTACACATCGAGCAAACGCAGGTAACGAGCTCTGTGCGTTTCAAGCAACATTTAGGCTTCATCCGTACGAGCGCTTTTTTACCATAATATGGTCTAATCCAAGTTTAAAACCAATTGCAAAATTGGCCTTGTTTGTAGTACAACGCAAGTTGAACTATAGGTGTCGCTCCATCCCGATACGATGGTCGAAGAACGAGAGCAAGAGATTAAAGTTATGAGTCATTGTGTCATGTTAGCTCAATTGGTTAGTTAGAGCATACCCCGGCTAAAGGGGTGGATGGACGCGGGTTCGAATCCCGCACATGACTTTAATTTTTTCTCTCGTAAATTTGTAATTTTGTAATGTAATTCGCCTAGCAGGCGTTATTGCAAACTTATAAATATTAAAAGTAAAGCCCCTTTTCACTATCGGCGATTATCGTTACTCGTGTGATCGTCTTTCGAAAAGGTATCACGATCATTCGTCCGAGGTCATCTGTTGAGCGAAAAGCCTTTAAAATGTACGTGTAGTTGCTGCTATCATTGATTTAATTGTAGTTATTTTTTATAGAGACGGAACAAGCTCGAGGCCCACCAGTGTTAAGCGGACTAACCTCTGCATATAACAGATGCATTCCGTCACAAGTTACGAATTGCCCTGCGCCCGTCACCTTGAGACATAGTAGTTAAGTCTCATGTGCCTGTAATTTCACGCTGGAATTCACAAAATGCCCTACCTTGCTATAAGGACTGCCATCCAAAGACAACAACCGGGACCGACGGCTTAACGTGCCCTCCGATGCACGTGCACGCTCAGTGGTAATGTCATCAGCGATCACCCATCCAACTTATGACCGCAGCGGACGTTACTTAACTTTGCTGATCGATATATTCAAGCTAAGCAAACTTCGCTACGAGCGCTTCAATACACGCACTTGAAAAGTCAACGTCTCTCCTTTTCACACATTTGACCAAAATATTGTAGAATTCGGGCTTTGTTTTTTACCCGGCAAATGTTGGGCACTCAATCCGCAATCCGCCACCCGCTGGGCACCATAGGAGCCACATTAGCGTGTGGAAGCGCCTCATACGTCTTGTGCAGTGCATCCCTCTTGCTTTCACAATATTCAACACGTATCGTTTATTTTTATTTGCAACACGTCCCTTTCCTTAGTGTAGTTTTTGTGAGTACATTTTCTGTAAGTCAGCAGTTTTGGTTTTGAAAATGGTTTTTGGAGAACAAAGTCGACTTAGATTCCTATTTATTTAACGAATTGAGCAATCATATCAATAATAAGTTTAAACCACTCCAAAATAACAAATAAAAATAATTATTACCATTGAAAGAATAATTCAGCATATACCCTTTATCTAGATGTGCGATATGATATAATATTAGGTTACTTTTATATAAGTTGGATAGTTAATTAATTGTCTTACGAATGCTTTCGTTAGGCAATATGCCTGCAGGCCTTCGAGCGGCCTGACATATCTGACAATTTGCTTGGTAACAAACAGCATTCATGAACAGACCGATCTGTCATTTCGTGATTTTGAAAGGATAGATGCCTATCTATCGCATAAAGAATCATCAAAAATGAAGCATGCTAGTGTCTCCTTGTTTCTAAAAACCCTACAGGACCTTAGGGTTTTTAGAAACAATACGGAGGACAATACGGAGCCCTATTCTTTCAAAATCACGAAATGACAGATCGGTCTGTTCATGAATGAATTTATATTGTTCCCGTTATCCATGATGCTGAAGGATTGAGAATTATGTATGTCACGGCTCTCTAGCTCATAAACGGAATGAGCTAAAAACTTTAAATGTTGATATTTTATGTAGGACGTTGACCCAAAGATGAAAATTGGAGTATAAAATCAATTAAACTATTTTTCGAGAGGCTTCAATACATGAGAAGGTAGCTGAAAAATTAACTATTATGAACCCTAACATCATCGTCATCGGTCCAGTTTTATTGAGTACGGTATAAAATTATTTTTTATTTAATTCTTTATCATTAAAATAAATGAGGATCCGTCAAAGTTAACAATTTAAGACTATTTTCGTTACAGGGTTTATCTCAAAAACTTAAATTCAATAGTTAGTAATCTGAAATAATGTGCCCTAATGTGACTTTTATAACCAATAAGATACTGAAAACACCGAAAATAATTAAATTTATTGTAGTTTTTTCCTTTCTAATTATAATTTCAAGCACTATCTCGTGCTAAGCGAAAATTTATTGCAGTTTTAAAGCTGTAATCAAAACCAACTGACATTTACGGAACAGAGCTAGGCCCGGCTCGCACTTAGCCATTTCAAAGATGGTTACAACACTTATTAGCACATGAATAAAGAACCGTATTATTTATTCATGTGCTTATAGTATATATTACAATGTATATAAATAAGGCTATGATATAAAAAGTACTTACCAAAAATAAATATATTCGTTCTTCGTTCGTTCGTTTATAACTAAAATATTGTAAATAGGCACTTGTTGTTTGGCTTTATTATTAAGGCACTAGCTATGGCGTGTGGTTGTATGTCCTTCACATTGCAGTTATACCTGGAAAAGATAAAACAATTGGTTAACATTTATTTTCATTTCTTTATCTGACAGACCCTGAAGAACCTTGTAATATTCAATAAATTCAAGAACAAGAAGTGTATAATATACCAGTATTTTCAAAAGAATATCAAACAAATATCAGGTTGTTTTATGACATCGATACTGAATGGTCAGGAAGTAATGATGTGAGCAAGTTTTTATTACCATCTACAGGACTAACAAAGCTGTGTTTCACTATGGCGTAGGCTGTAGACGTCTGCCAAGCATAGGCGGTCATAGCATGAGACCGAATTAAAACAAAGAAAGAGTAAACATATTATATGACAAAATGTGGTCAATGAACGAATACCCTGTACTTATATACTAGGAACTTTAACCCCAATTAATGTGAAGAGAAGGCCCCGACACTTAAAAAAGGATTGGACTTCTGTGGAACCACTCAGCTCGACCGCTCATAAGAAATTATTCCACTGCCTTTTTCAATGAAATAAAAACAGAATGAAAATATTTCATTTGCCAAATCAAACCTCAGCATCCGACTATCAACGCAATCCAATAAATTCATACAAATCAAACGGCAATAAAAACAGGCAGTATTCGCAGCCTCGCATCTCGCCCCACGTTGGGCGCCACAAATCTTGCCACGAGCGAGACGGCGCTACTTTCTCATCTGTCATCTCGCTCTCGGCGCCAGTCGGGCCGGCGCCGTCTGAGATCCGTCTACCGCCGCCGTGGAGCCGGTTACATAACCTGAAAAGCCCGGATGGCACGAGCCCCGGGCCGGCGAAAGTAGACTTCGCAATTCAAAAAGGAATTGTCTTGATAAGCCTGCGACGTTTCCTTTCTGTAATATCTCTTCTGACCGGTAATAGGAATGTATTTCTAAACATTAAAAGAAAAGCCTAAAAGTTGCTTTTAGAAATTGAACCAAAATTTGATCTGTATAGGTTTGTATTTCACTATTCTTAGTTCAAGAACTCCGGTAGACCAAAAACGTCGGAAAAGTTAATCAGTTCAGCTCAAAGAATTAATAACAAATGAGAAGTGGGGAGCAACTCTTTGAAATTAAATGCTAACCTTAAAAGGCTTGACACGACTTTCGCACTCAAATGTCTTGTATTATCGAAATCTACCACCATATCCTGAAGAAAGCCTGCTATGTTGATGTGGGGTTATTAAAATATATGAGGGTAGTTCTTGTTTTTCGCGAATTTCAAATGCGGCGTGAAAAATAATGTCGCGGGGCCTCTGGGGCATTTTGTTATCCCTTATTTTATGACCCTTAAATGTTGGGGAAGATTTTATTCTGCATATCAGTAGTTTTGACAAAAAAAACAAGTGTAGGTATATCAAATGTATTTTGTCTTCGGAGTCGTAAAATAAGAAAATAAATTAGAGTAATTTTAGTTACTGGATAGATTGCGATCGATATTAGATATAACTAAATCTGTATATAAGTTATTATTTTTACTAATTACATAATTTATTTATTTCTTTAAATGAGGAAATATTGCGTAGATGGAAAAAAATGAGGTCATAAAATATTTTGTTAATATCAGTAACCAATGAATCTGAATTCAGTTTAAATTGAAAGTTTCTGGAACCTTAAAGTCCTAATCCGTTAACTGGCCGAATACTGAACGTTTATTGGTGATCCATCGCATCATAGAATACCATTGAGCGTTCACTACTTATCTATCCTAGACTTGACAAACGCTCCGTAAACTGGTGCCTGGGGGTGAAATTATTACTTTCGTGGTAACAAGTTTTGAGGTGGGCGTGGCGTTGCATACCATACGTCATCGGCATGTTGTTTTTCTTTTCTAGACCAAATAATCACCCACCATCAGGTGAGATCGTGGTCAAACAAAGGCGTACCTATCACCATAAATAAAAAAAAACTATAAAAAAAGAAATATAGCTTGCAAAATTACTTTGGCTGTAATTTAGTAAAATTTTTACATAGGTTAATTTGAGTAAGTTAATTTTAGGCCGTTTATAACTATAATACGACCTAACATTAATTTGGTGAGTAAGATAATGTAAGAATGTGTTCATCATAAACATATCAAGATGCTGTTTCTATCTATGCAAACTACTATGAAATGTGGAGTAGACAAACATTTGACACAACATGTTCAAAGATTAGCCAAGTGCTAAACGGGTCTTGTTCTATTAGGGAATTGGAACCCGAAGAAGAAAAATAGTTTTGTTAACAGCTTAAAAGTTACATCAGTATTAATATTATAAATGCGAAAGTAACTCTGTCTGTCTGTCTATCTGTTACGCTTTCACGCCAAAACTACTGGACCGATTTAGTATGGAAATAGTTTGAGACCCGAGAAAAAACATAGGATAGTTTTTATCCAACTGCGCAAAAAGAGGTTAATGTTTTTGCGCGATAACCGACATACGCGCGGGCGGAGCCGCGCCCGGAATGCTAGTTTGAAATATATTTGGTACGTAAGAAATAACTGATTCCTAATCAAAGTTTTGAGCAAGTATCAAAGTTTTCGAAGACTATCAACTCTGACAGCCTTCTATTACTTTCTTTAGATTAACAGATAAAGACAAGTAACTTGTATATTCTACTCAAAAGCTTCTAACTGCGCTAGGGCATGTGAATTAAATATGTCAATTTTCTTATATCTTTAATTATATTACGAGAAAAAAATAATTTAATCTCAAATTCAATAATTATTTTAAGGTCAAGATTGTACAATTTACACATCAATTTACATATAAAAAGAGCGTACCGTATGCTCTAATATCTTGACAATATAATGTGGAGAAAAAACACAATCATAATAACGCACACAGCTACACTTCCATTGTATATGATACGTTGTAATTAATGACAAAGGCAGGAAGACAAGCACGCAGTAGACGCACATACGCACACTACTGAGACTCAATCAGGAGACGTCGCCTGATTTGACATTAGTTCAATGACTACATTATCTAAATCTTAGTCTTTGTAGCTTGTTTGGCAGATGTCAGTCATGAAGAAGGCTTCGTTATACCTTTTGAAAGACTAAAAATAACGAATAAAATTTGTAAACACAGACGCTCTAAAGCTCGTATTAATAAATGCGTCTCAAAGTTGAGATCTATCTTAGGATGATGTTGTTGACAGATGTTCCATAAATTAAACGTTTTAAATGCATCATCATCATAGTATCACACGGAACCGATATCGTCCATTTATGAACGAAATTCGATTGTTATCAGTATCTATGAATCGCATGGATTAAGATCAATCTCAACTTTGAGATGCATTTATTCATTCGAAAATTAGTTACTTCACACAATATCCGAAATACTTTCAAAACACAACTGACCATAAGAAAACCTACAGTACACCGCACCCTGCCCTTTCAATAATTCCAAGGCAAATATCTAAATAAACCATGTCAAAAGCAACTTAAAGCAAAGTTACATATCAAACAATAACCAACTATAAATCTAGCACGTTAACGTCTAAACTACTATGTGAAGTAACTAAACAATGTCCCATTGAGTGTTGAGTGTGAGTAATAATAGTGCGCACGCGTCACTTATCGTCATATCAATGCGCGGGAGCAGATATGGCACGCGTCGATGTACTGACATGTTGGGATGGCACACAGTACACTGTAGAGGAACTTACGTATTTATTACGAGAATAAGATAACTTCTGATGATGCTTCGGACGCCATACAGAAGTAAAATGAAATGTTAATTTTGATACACGAATTTGAAGCGCTCGGGGCGTAGCTTGCCTAGTCGATCTTAACAGATCAACGAGGTTTAATAACTTCAGCTGCGATCATTAGATGGGTGAACGCTAGTGCCGAGTGAGATAGTGGTCAAAATAGGATCTCACTCATTAATGTCCTAATTGGGGTGCATATGATGCTACAGAAGTAAAATATCTATCTATAACCATTAGTATGGAAAATTACCAAAATTTTAAAGAAAAATACGAAATGTCAAATACAATATAAAAATACATGTCTACAAATTTAAAATAAATGTCAATGTATGGGAATTATTACTTAACATTTAATGATAAAATAAACTAAATAGTACATAGCTCTGTGAGTTGAAGGCCATGGGACTGAGATATATGTTTGTTTCTTTTTTTATATTTTCAACCACCATATTTCCGCCGTTTTAAAAAAGTTCCAAAAACTGAATACTTAACAATATAATTTTCGAACGTGCTCACAAAATTTCGAGTACTACGTTTTACGAAATGCTACGCAAAAGGACTAACTTATACACGAATATTGCGTAGGCTCAGGGTGGCTAGGCTCATAGGCTCAGTTTTCTCGTCAGGACCCCAAAAAGCGGATATAAGCAGGAACAAGAGGGTAAACGACTACCTCTATAAAAAGAGGAAATCTTAAGTTTAATTAAAATATCAATCCGCTATGGAAAGTGCATAAAGCAGTGACCGGTCGACATTGCAACAGCGAGATCGGCCGATCAAATAGTGTCAGTGGACCGGTCATGTTAGCAGTTGCTGCAACTTCTCACTATACAACAGCTATAAAGGCCATCTGTACGTCAATATAGCAAATTGGGACGTACCTTGTGTTTCGCATGTACACGTGCAATTGCATACAATGAAAATAAAACTGGCGTATATGCCATTTAGGATTATATACTTCGCGACGTATCATAAATGAATAATCAAGAATATTTATTGCTACGATTTTAAGACGACGCGTCGTCACGGAAACGCCGCTGCTGGATAGATGTATACAGATATTTATGCCTATCCTGTTACAGATATACTTATTATTATTATGGGTATAAAAATATTAAGATGTATAAATTTCTTAAAAGAAATATAAGGATTAACAAGTATAGATAGATATAGTATAGTATAGATAATCCAACTAGTTTGGACCACATGCGGTGGTCTTTACACGGAGTGTTTGGGACACTCGCTGACACTTTGCAAGCAAGACGATACCGCGAGCGTACCTCGCCTTCATAAAATTAAGGTATGTTCTAAGAAGCAAAATATTTACGTCCAGGTAATTTCTTAAT
The DNA here is from genome assembly GCA_963854805.1 of Plagodis dolabraria. Taxonomy (NCBI): domain Eukaryota; kingdom Metazoa; phylum Arthropoda; class Insecta; order Lepidoptera; family Geometridae; genus Plagodis; species Plagodis dolabraria. The sequence goes on along the minus strand of OY978468.1, from coordinate 16,715,068 downwards.
CCAATAAATATAAATTTCTATGTCCAGGTAATCCTTAGACTTAGAATTATTTTTGGTTGGAACCAAGTGACTTCTAATAATTTACAGACATTATGCTGCTGTCGGTGTCGACAAATTGTGCTGAATGTAACGTGAATACAAAAATGTTACAGCAAAAAAAAGAATAAGGAATTTGCGATAGTTCTAGGCGAACGACGTCCAATATAAACAAATCACGCTTTTTTTCAGCTTATAGGCTAGCCTTTAACTTCTATCTATAAAAAAAACTGTCCCAATGTATGTCACCAAATCTTGCAAATTAAATTTGATCCACTTCCCGGTTACCGATTGAGATGAAATTTTGCATACATGTGTAAATCGCGTGATAATGCAATATTATGATGACATGGCATGGCGCTGATCTGATGGAGCTGGAAGGTAGCCTAAAGAACTTCGCAATGAAACGACACAACCTCATCGAGTTTGAGCTCATTTGAATTGTCTTGACGAGTTATTTTTTTTATTTTTGTTAATTTTATCAACAAGAACATAATAAAAGCTTGTTTTTAAAATGTTTCTATGGAGAAAAGTTTATTTAAAATAATTATAAAGATAATTTTCTCGACAGGTATGTCTTTGTACAACAATCTACTTTCTCCGAAGCCCTGAGACCTTTAGATCGACGTGGGCTGCGATCGCCACCTACGGCACCGGATGTCTGATGTAATAGCCATCGAGTGGGCGAACCTATACACCTATACATTTTTATTTAGCTCTTATTAAGTTTTAGTATTGAGAATTCTAAATATAAAAAGGCTTATGAGATTAATAATATAACCATTGTTATTTTTTAACTGACTTCCAAAAACAAGGATAGTTTTCAATTGGAACCATATTTTTTATATACATTTATTTGTATGGCCACGCCTAACATTGGATCATCCGATCTTGATGGTTATTTTTTTGTTTAGTAGAGTATAACTTCAATTTTGTTACATATAAATTTCATCAACATCAGAACTACTCAACTGAGTAGTTCTTAAATTACACTCAATTGATTGAAATAAGTATTGGTCGATATGCCTATAGGTACTTGGATAACGTAAGGATGAACTGGGCGGACACTTATCCATATAAACGTCAAAGAGTAATCACTCTATTTTGAGGATTAAAGTTCATAACGAAGCGTGATATCGGTTCTTCAACGTCTAAGTTTGTGTCGTTACAAATTTTTAAAATGATAGTTAACTTGAGAGATACTGTAGTCTGTAACCAGGTCTAAAAGTGCCTAATACTAATGTATAAGCTGAAGTATTATTCTTATCGTTATTACCTACACGCATCGTATTTTTTTTGGTGTCATACGGAGCGGCATATACGCTTAAGCGAAAAAGCTCTTTAAAAAAATCTTGGTAGGTTATGAGCCTCGAAACATTTTAATATACATTTTCCGAGGCCCATAATTTTCAAGTTAATTATCGAATTACATAAATTGGTAGCAATACAAGCCTAGATATTGAAGAGATATCATGCTAAGTTCTAAACCTATAATCTCAATTGAGTGATCACCCTACGACCTGTACGTTGTACGCGTTGTAGTATGTTTCATACAATGAATATTCAATGGCTTCAGTTGAAGAGATATTGATACGGCGCCGGGTATGTCATTTCAAACAAAATACACCGTGTGAATTCTCATTGCTAGTAGTTACCAATCCACTAATAAGAGTCCTTGAAGCGCTCGTAGCGAAGTTTGCTTGGCCATTCTGAATCGATCAGCAAAGTTAAGCAACGTCCGCCGCGGTCAGGAGTTGGATGGGTGACCGCTGGTGACATTACTACTGAGCGCTTCCGTGCTTCGGAGGGCACGTTAAGCCGTCGGTCCCGGTTGTTGTCTTAGGATGGTAGTCGTTACAGCATGGTGGTAGGGCACTTTGCGAATGCCCGCCTGGCTAGCTACCACCCTCAAGTTGAAAATCTGTCGCCAAGCACCTAACGGTGTGTTCCGGCAGCTGTCCTTGAGAGCCAGTAATTCTAGGTTAGCCTGTACAATATCTTCGACCATATCATCACTTACCATCAGGTGAGATAGTGGTCAAAGGCTAAACTATCAGGCATAAAAAAAAAAAAAAAAAATACTACAGAAGGTAATCTGTGCTCTTACTTCACCGCCCAGCATTGACATTGGCACACACACAAAGCGTACCTTACACACACATCTACAATAGATACATACGCTAAATGGACAACGTACGTAATTCACTACCATTTTTGGACATATCCATATGGCCTTTACAAATAATGATGGCGATTGTTGGTGTAGATAAACTATACAAGGTTGGTCTTGGGCGAGTGTACAAGCATATCAACTAAGGCTTTGAGAAGAATATACCGGCCAAGTGTGAGTAGAGCTCGAAGCAAGAGGGTACAGTACTAACTGAAAATTTCATTTTCATACAGCGCGAGCTAGAACTAACGGAACTAACGCTTCATAGACGCGTTAGTTCGACCTACACTTGGTTGTTTTTTTTTTTAATTTGTCGTAATTTTTTTTGTTCGTTTATAGGCTATATTCACACTAACTATGACGCTTAAACACATAAGTTACAAGACCCGTGGAATAAGTTCCAGGTCTCTTTCGTCGGACTAATACAGAAATTATGCCTTAAGTTTAGTTACAAAATGTTAATGTGTTACTATTATTATTATTAAATTACATAATTTTCTTTACTGGACTATATTTTTTGTATTTGATTTCAAAACCATAATACTAAGACACGGTACAAGACACCCCTTTCCGGTACTATCCCGGAGGACGTCTCGCAACCCTAGGCGCAAGTGTGGGGACTATGGAAACACCTTAAAGGCGGAGATGTTTTTTAATAAGTGAGATAATCTTCGTTTGGAATCGACAAATGTTGAATACACAAGTCGAAGTTACCATAATCGAAGGCTGTGACGTAATGACATAATCATTCGATGACGCCACAATACCGTCAATGTTGTGCTGTACACAGTAGGTATGTATGCATGGATATATAATATATCTACTGTGGTATAGGTGCGACCGTGTGTCATTCATTCATACACGTTTGAGGTAAAATTTAATTCAATGTTAGATTTGGTTTTTTTACTGTAGGTACTACTTAGTATGTAGTACTATACTTAGCTTCCTTAGCCGCTATCGCCTGTCACCTACGTAATTTAAACAAATATTGTAATAATATTCATATTTAGTATGTAACACAAGACGTTTAAAAGAACGTCCACGAGTTTCTCTTGTCCGTCCTTCTCGCAGTGGCTCTATAATTTTTTTGCTGAACGTGGCAGTATAATATAGAGTTTTTAATATAAAAATTTGTAATGACTTTCATAACAGCTTCGTAGACATTTAAATATAATAAATGATTTTGACTATGACTAAGGGAAGTGCACTCATGGCGCTTTCCATATAAAAGTCGTTATGTCATTTTTATATGCTTCTGTTTTGCCAGTTTTTTGTAAAATACTTTACTAATATTGACAACTTTGACGGGCCATAGGGTTTACATTTTACCACTATCTAATTTGATATAAAAACACAAAGAAGTTTTATCAGCCCTTTTCTAATTTTTTTTACATGCAAGTCCAAGGTACCTTAGTAAATATTTATACTACTTAAACATATTAAATTCCAATTACATATGTCTATGTAAATAATTGATTAAAATTTTATAATCATAATAGATTGTCAATGATGATGTGGTCGAAGATGTTGTCCAAGTTAACCTAGAATTACTGGCTCCCAAGTACAGCTGCCGCAACACACCGATATGTGCTTGACGACAGATTTTCTACTTGAGGGTTTTAGCTAGCCGGACGGGCATTACCAAATGACCTACACCACCGCGCAAAATATATTTTCGGATTTTCATTATTGTGAGCATCTCGGAAAGACAATTTAAGTACATCTCCGAAATAGAAACATAAAAAACACTTGCGATTCTGACCTCGACAACTTGTTTTTAAAGGAAATCAGTCCGTTTTATAAACAAACATGCAATTTTTATAGGTCACGGGCAATATCGTCATCGGCTCGTATGCGAAATTATAAATATACGAGCTTTGAGGAAAGTCTCACGTTCCGAAGCTGATGTGATGTCATCTCTAGGTTCTGCCATCATCACTATTGTGGTGTAAACGTATTTCAGTTGAAATTCATCATCCGCAACTTGTTCATATTTATAATTGTCAAATTCAATATAGTAGTATAAGTTAACTTCTAAAATTGTCACGTATATTGGGTTCAAATTTAATATTATGAAATTGTTAGATATAAGGCACAATAACAATATTAAGTTATTAATTTTTTTTTCTTGCCTCTTTAAGATACTCGTTAAAATTCTTCCGGTTAGCAAGAAGGAAATATTAGGTGAAATTTTTCTAAAATATTAATTAGATTGCTTTCCTATAAACCTAATAATTATCGAATTACCATGTATCTCTCTATAGGAATTTTATAACCTTATTTAGAAAATATTATTTTTCCCTACTCAAGCTCGGAATGTTTATCAATTGATAGCGTGCGTGAAAAGGTGCTTTTAATCCGCTATAGTGGAAAAGTTTGATATTCGAACCTGTATAAAGTTTCAGAAAAATGAATTTACTTTTAATTTAATTTATAAAGATTACCAATTGTAGTATGTAATTTTAGTATTATGTTTATTATAAATTATTGCAAATTAACTGCATTATTGAAGCTGTTTTTCTTGCACCTTGCACTCTCTTCGCTGTAAAGAAGTGAAAATAGCAAAGTTGTTATGCATCTCGTACCTTTGAAACCTTCGGTACGCTCAGGATTCTATATTTTAACCATGCTTTGTTCATTTCTAGCTACTGCTATAAAAAAAAAATTAGACGGTACCGCCTTGAAATTTTTTTAACGGCAAATTCTATTGTACAATTATTGAAATAAGTGGTATTGATGTAACTACGGCTACACTATATAAATTCCGGCTAAGTGCAGATGATGATTCATCACTAACCATCATCTAAACGCCCGACAACCATGAATCATGCCATTGATTCATGAGGTTTCATACTAATACATATCTTAGTAATACTACAGTAGCACTCAGCCACCCATGCTCACTACAGGGTAAAAACTAAGCTATGACTAATAAAACTCTCTTGCCAGATCAGGTTATGGTTTTTGCGATATGGGAACCCCAAAACACTGAGTAACGTCATGCTTTTTGGAAATCTTATAAGCTTTAAAATATATTAAGGTTACAAAATTACAAATTTACGAGAGACAACATTTAAGTCATGTGCGGGATTCGAACCCGCGTCCATCCACCATTAGTACAGAATAATTTGAACTTTAGATGTCGCTCTATCCCAATACGATGATTAAAGAACGATAGGAAAAAAAATAGTGATGACTCATTGTAATGTTAACTCAATTGGTCAGAGCATACCCCGTCTAAAGGGGTGGATGGACGCGGCTTTGAATCCCGTACATGACTTAAATTTTTCCTCTCGTATTTTTTTTCAGAGAGACATAGTTGTTAAGTCTCATGTGCCTGTAATTTCACTGGCTCTCCAAAACTGCTGCCGGAACACACCAAAAATAATTAATATATAACATGTAATTTTGTAATGTAATCCGCTGAGCATGCTTTATAGCAAACATAAAAGTATTAAACAAATATAAAGGTTGATCTGGCCGTTCACTTCATACAAACGTCGAAGGGTGTTCACCCCCTTATTTGAGGTTTTAGATCCACAACTAAACATGGCATCGATATATCTGTGTTAACATATTCCTATTTAAATTTCGGTCACCTAAAAGATAGTCTTTTTAAAGATAGGTCAGACGGGCCAGCATGGCCTTGCTCTTCCGTTTTTAGGATATCGTAAAAATGGCTGCGGACAAGTTTCGTCTTCAGTGTGTCACATATATTATTAAACTTGTATATTTAGGTCTGACTGAACACACAACGATCACAAAACAAAAAAAGCACATCGTCACATCTGCTTTCCAAAGAAAAAGCGTATAGGCCTTCATCCAATGGGTTTGGCTAACCGAGTTAGGCCACAAGGAAACTTAATTCTTTAGCCACACATTCGAAGCCACACTTTAACTCAGTTTGGTTAATAGGAGATTGTACTCCTGGTAGCCAAACTCCACTGATTTTCAAAAAAGGGAAGAAGGTTCCTAAGTCCTAGGACGACTAAGGTAAACACACCGGACGGTGAACAGCATGGCAAGTGAAGCAGTGATGGCTCAGTGGCATTGGCTATGGCTATGGACTGTCGCGCAGCAGATCCATGATTCAAATCCCACCGCGGGCTTGAGCTTCTTGAGTGGAAGGGCATTTATGAATGCCCGCCTGGTTAGGGACCAACTAGAAAATCTCACGCCAAGCACCTAACGGTGTCGAGCGTAATTCGTCACGAATTGCATCTGTTATAGGTTAGTTTGTTTAACATCAGATGAGCCTCGAGCTTGTTCCATCACAATAACATAAAAAAGCAGCGCTTTCTGAGGAACTGATATCCCACATTGCGATATCCCATGACGCCTGCCAAGCGTGGGGATTATTGCAAATAATTATTCCTCCATAGTAGAGGAAGCTGTGTTCAGCAGTGGACAATCCGGCTGATACAGTCCAATAACTTGTCCCGGAGAAGAAGACATTGATTGTATGTGACATTCGTATATATAAAACAAGTAACGTGACTGCCGTTTCTAGGAAATATGTTAATACAATTTATAAATGACCATGACTCAGTACAACAAGGTTAATATTGTAATAATAACACATAAACAAGTTTTGTGTTATACGCTATCGTGGTAGGTATTAACGTTTGCAATATTCGCAATAAAAGTTTCATTTTAGTTCTACGTTATATTTGGTTGGACCACGTCTAGCGAGAAAAGAAAATGTATTTGTTCTTATCTAACAGGACGGTAAATCTTTTAGTTGTTTTTATTTAATTTAAATACGTCCGCTCACATGTTATATAGACCTATTCTAGCCCTAAAACTTGGGACCCCATTGTAAACTATTTGAGTTATACATCTAACGCACGAACCAGTGCATTACAAATCCGGTCTCATAGGGAAGCGATGGTTCAGCGCTTGAACTTTTCTCTGAAGGCTGTCTCCGAATGGGGCGATGCCAATCTGGTTAAGTTCAATGCTGCTAAAACCCAGGCTTGTCTTTTCTCCGCCAAACGGAGCCCTTTTCAGCTGGCTCCTACTTTCAGGGATGTGTCCGTGCCGATAAGTAACCATCTCGAGCTTCTTGGCATCTCATTAACACCGACTCTCAATTTTGGCTCCTATATAGAGTCAAAAGCCCAGCTGGCCTCAAAAAAGCTTGGTGTTTTGGCTAAGGTGAGACAATACTTCACGCCGGGACAGCTGCTTAATCTTTATCAAGCGCAAGTCCGGTCGTGTATGGAGTACTGTTCTCACCTTTGGGATGGTTCTGCCAAATACCAGCTGGAGACACTGGAAGCTATTGAGAGGAGAGCCAAGAGACTCATTAACGACGACAAACTTGTAAGCAAGAGACTCCAAAGTCTCGAGCATCGCCGCAAAGTCGCTTGCTTATCGGTTTTTTATCGGATACATTTCGGGGAGTGTGCCACAGAACTACATGATTTGATTCCGCCATCCCCATTCTTTAACCGGACATCCAGGGATACTCAGAAGCGCCACCGCTATATGGTAGATATTCCATTCACCCGAACAAAGCGATTTGCTTCTTCGTTTATTATACGAACCGCCAGGGAATGGAATACCCTGCCTGAGTCTGTGTTTCCGGTTAAGTACAATATGGGGGTCTTCAAAACCCGAGTGAACAGGTATCTTCTGGGTAAGCGCGCTCCATCATCGACCGCATCATCACTTAACATCAGGTGAGATAGTGGTCAAGTGCTACCCAGTTCAGTATAAAAAAAAAAAAAAAAAAAAAAACACAATATTCTATATCCTTTAAACTTATGAAAATCTAAATTACAATTTTATTTATTACCAGCTGACCCAGCAAACGTCTTGCCATAAAGGCAAATGAAAATGGAAAAAAAATATACCTATTTCAAAAATAGTTTACGTCCTATTTTCAGACGTACTGAATATACACACAAAATTCCATAGGAATCGGCCAAGCCGTTTCGAAGGAGTTTTGTTACATAAACTGTGACACGAGAATTTTATATACCTATTAGATTATTTTAACAATTTCTATGATTTTTTAAAATATTCGTATTAGTTAAAAAAAAATTAAAGTCGGTTATATAAAACAAACCGCCGGTAAAAATAGGGGCAGGAAATGTTGATCTATTCTTCTCGTATCAAAATGATTCATGACTCTTCGATGATGTCATAATGATGGCTTCTGCCTATTTGAGGCATGATTTTGAGAAAACATCTCGCATCGTAGTCTTATTAAAATGGTTAACACCTCCTACATGCACTCGAGCCAGGACGTAACCGTATTTGACCAACTGAGGCGGAGTTTTGAGGCATGTAGAAGCATCACGTTAATGTATATTTGTGTTTTGACAATGCGACAGTCTTCCTGGGAATCAAAATGGATTCAACTTTACAGTGGAATCCACATGTACATGATCTATCCGGAAGATTTAGTTCTGCTGCATATGCAGTTCGTAAGACAAGATAGCTAACAAGCGTAGCTACTGCTAGGCTCGTTTATTTCGCGTACTTCCACAGTATTATGTCATATGGTGTATTGCTGTGGGGAGCTGCAGCTGAGATAGAGACAATCTTTATCTTACAAAAGCGTGCAATTCGAGCCATATATGAAATGGATCCTAGGGAATCCCTGAGAGATCTTTTTAAAGAAATTGATATTTTAACTTTACCAAGTCTGTATATATTTGAAAATATTATGTATGTTCGTAAAAATTTTAGAAAATTTAATTCAAACGGTGACAATCAGGATTATAACACTAGGAATAAAGATAAAATACCGATGCCAGGTTTTAGATTAGCAAAGACAAATAAAAGGTCCTTCTTAGGCAATTGTGTGCGGTTTTATAATAAATTGCCCAAACATATTACAACGCTCACAGAAAGAAAATTCAAGTTGCACGTGAAGAACATTTTGATAAAGAAATCTTACTACACAGTTTGTGATTACTTAAACGACAAAAATGCTTGGACTGGTACGCCTCTGCCTCTGCGTAATGTAAATTATGTATTGTAACAGTTTTACTATATATAGTATGTAATGTACTTAACACATTGTTAAAAAACATTTAAAAGAATGGCCCCGAGTTTCTTGCCCGTTCTTCTCGCAGTGGCTCTATAATTTTTGTTTGCTGAACGTGGCAGTACAATGTAGTATATTTCAATATTAAAATTTATAATTGACCTTCATAAGAGCGTCGCAGACACCTAAATTGAATGATTTTGACTTTGACTTTGTGTATTAAATGACTAACGAGTCTATTTATCAATATTTTGACTAACCTCGATTAAGAATGAATTACCTTATCCTCGAATATTTTGACTACTCGTGACCACGGTCAATGCAACTTGATCGAAACGTCGAGGTTACTCCAAATATCATTTTGATGTTAATTTGGTGTCTAGTTCATGTGAATTCGAAAAAAAAACATTCAGTCTAAGAGCTCATTGAGTATTCCCACATATTTTTATTACTAAAAAAATAGGTGTTCGGTCTATGTTGTTTGTTTAAGAGCATTTTTGTTAAGAGGTCGTATCTCAAAAACTAAACTACAATACCGAGTTAGGAATCTCAAATTTGGTATATTATGTATCATGTTCTTTATAAAACCAGCAAAATGCTTTATTGCATTTATAATGTTGTTTTCAAGCCGAGATCAAAACCAACAAACATACTGTATAGATTTAGGCATTACTTTGCGGAAACCCATATTTAATAATAAAAAAATATTCAAAAAATCTCTTTATAACGTCTCGATCGTGCGCTCGAAGAGTACTGAAGATGCTTCGTGTAGAAGCTAAACGCGTCGAAAATTCTTCCAGTTTGGCTACGTGACGTTTATGATGCCATCTCAGCTTAATAGGAAAAAAGAAAATTTTTTTTTTTTTTTGAAGCGTTCGTAGCCAAGTTTGCTTAGCCATTCTGAATCGATCAGCAAAGTTAAGCAACGTCCGCCGCGGTCATGACTTGGATGGGTGACCGCTGGTGACATTACTACTGAGCGCTTCCGTGCTTCGGAGGGCACGTTAAGCCGTCGGTCCCGGTTGTTGTCTTAGGATAGCAGTCGTTACAGCATGGTGGTAGGGCACTTTGCAAATGCCCGCCTGGCTAGCTACCACCCTCAAGTTGAAAATCTGTCGCCAAGCACCTAACGGTGTGTTCCGGCAGCTGTCCTTGAGAGCCAGTAACTTTAGGTTAGTCTGAACAACATCCTCGACCACATCATCACTTACCATCAGGTGAGATAGTGTGGTCAAAGGCTAACCTATCAGGCATAAAAAATTGCCGGTTAATTTATTATATTTAAATATGTGTGAAACTCACGAGAATTTTATAATTTTTTTTCTTACAATATTATTTATTACCACCAAACATTTTTTCTTACGGGCTAACGCAAAGCAGAACCTAAAAGATCGAGGACTTGCACATGACCTAAGATTGTTTTACCTGCACATGACCGGTTTATTTGTAACCGTGAAAACGCAAGGTCCATTGTAACACACAACGCTATGCGCTAACACTTCGTAATGTTATCGAGAGATTACATTCCCTTACCGATAAGCTATGTATATTCAAATATATCATTATGTAATATTATTATGCGATATCTATATAGATATTGTGTGTGATTGTGTGGACTCATTGGTATCAATACTTAGGAGTATTTATTATTTCTTTGTTAATGGCTTCTGCGGTTTAATGTTACCACAATTCAGCCAATGTCCGTTCCTGCTAGTTTCATAAGTCACGTGGAGTTATTATTTTAATTTAGAATATGATCGGTATTTAGAAGAAGAAACGACCAGACTTTCGAAGACCATGATGATTTATCTAAAACACAGATCAGGAGTATTTTCTGAGACTGAATATAGCAATAGTAGCAACGTGACAGCTGCCGCAATAAAGTAAAACAAAAAGAAAGAAACAAAGACAAAATAGTACTCATTTTGGTATGGACGACATTTTACTTTACTACTTATATAAAAACGTATATATAAATCAAATGAAGATACATCTCAATACCTTATGTAAATCATAAACTAGATTATTCTAGAGTACTTAGTGATTGGTTCAAATGCTGTGCCCCGCCCCCCTCCACCCGCGCGGAGAGTACATGTTTAGATGATGAACTAGCCAAGAAGTTTAGGTTTCAACCATAGACTAAAATTTCGTAGTATTTATGTGGAAAACTTTTGCAGGCTACAAGCCTTACTCTAAGGGATTCCTGACTCTACAACACGTTTTATGCCAGCACCAGAACGGTGAATACATGGTATGTTAAGTGCTCATCTCTTTTACAACAGATGGACTTCAGACACTTCAGTCATACATCTTATTTAAAGTACTCGGCACAATGTGAGCACCTGCAATCCATTTTACAACCATCTCCCAATGATGTATTGGACAAGGAGTCATAACATTTGGTATCTTTATACACTTGATACCTAGCCACTTTGAAGATCATCGCACTGGCACCGCGCCAGGCTAACGTAGAGGATGCTGGACTAATAAGTAGGATTAAAGGAAAAAAGGACTCAATTCCCGGCGTAAATCCTTTAGTACTCGAATTAGAATTTGACGTTTTTGAATTAATGATCAAGTAAATTTATCAATCAACTTTCACAAGATATTCAATATGTGTAAAAAGTAGATATATAAAGAATCGACCTTTGACTTAAATTTAACATAATATAAACTGTGTGTATATTATTATTATTATATTATATTCCGATGCTCCAGTGAAAAAGTTGTTAATGAAATTAAATTTTTGTAGACTGATGTGTAGTTTACCTATAGGATAGGAGGGCAAATTAGCAGGCGGCTCGTCTGGTGTTAAGTAATAACCGTCGACTCCTAGTGATGTATACGACACGCGTCATCAGAGGTCTTGAGGATGCGTTGCCGACCTTTAAGGAAGGAACATGCTCTCTTGTCGAAGGCTCCTAAATCTTATAGGTTCGGAAATAATTACACATGCCAGTTGACTTTCTGGTTTTTGATGATCATATTCTGCGTACTCATATATTTTCATGGGATTGTGACCAAAAATGCATGTGGTTCACACGAGAACATACAGCTGTTCAGTCTCATGCACCTGTAATTTCATGATAATAACTGCCGGAAAACAGTTAAGTGCTTGGCGACAGATTTCCTACTTTATGGTGGTAGAGGAAAGGTGTTTAACGAGCAAAGTTCTGTACGTATCGCGTCGGTACCAGATAACCTCAATATGTGATGAACCATAAATAACTAACCCATTAAAATTAATAACGTTAGACTAATCTGGGTAACGTCAATGTTAAATACCGGATTAAATGGGACAGATAACGCTAACGTTATCTGTCCCATTTAATCCGGTATTTAGTACGTAAACTAAGCTCAAGATAATTTATAGCGCCCATAGATAGTTTCGGTTATCGCGCAAAAACATTAACCTCTTTTTGCGAAGTTGGATAAAAACTATCCTATGTTTTTTCCCGGGTCTCAAACTATTTCCATACCAAATTTAATTCAAATCGGTCCAGTAGTTTTGGCGTGAAAGCGTGACAGACAGACAGACAGTTACTTTCGCATTTATAATATTATATAAGTACTGATATAGTACTGATACTTGCTTGAATAACATGTTTGATCAAGTAGGTTCAAGTAAAACATCTGTCGTCAAGCACCTAACAGTGTGTTTCGGCAGCGGCCCTTGTAAGCCAGTAAATTTACAGGCACATGAGACTTTACAATTGTATGTCTCAGGCCGCAGGGCTGCTCGTCATTTGAGACGAAATTCATCTGTTAGCAGAGGTTACCACTTAACATCATGTAGACTTCGTGTTTGTTCCGTCACAAAAAAAAACTACCATAAGAAATGTGTATATGAACTATTTATTACAATACTAGCTTTCCGGCCGCGGCTCCGCCCGCGCGTATGTCGGTTATAACGGAACCTTTATTTGCTCAGTTGGATAAAAACTATATTATGCCCTTAAACTATTTCCATACCAAATTTCATCCAAATCGGTCCATAGTTTTTAAGTTTCTTCGTTGTATACAAAAATACAAATCTTTCCTCTTTATAATATTAGTGTAGATGTAGATTAGTTCCAGTCAAAACCAGACTGAGGCCCTTTTAATAACAGAAATCAGTTCGAACTCTTTCCTCGGCGTCGTCACATCCGTTAGCAAATATTAAACTACCATTTTACATCTGACTCATGATATTAACCATCTGGTTAATAACTGGCACGTGACCTTAGTAACAATTAAGAATACCAACTGTTTCGGCCAAGGTTAGGTTTAGTATCGTGAAAAAATCCAGTCAGCCAAGAAAACTTGGACCGAACTGACCTAGAGCTGGTAGAGTTACGGAGAGTGGAGCGGGGTGTTTCGTGATGGAGTGCAAAGCGTAAGCGGGAGCGATTCTAATCTCATATCTTTGATGCATTATCATCATCAACAGTCCATGAACGTCTACAGTTATTTTATTTTTTCTTATTATTTTTTCCTTTCTCTTCTTTATTCTATCTAAAAATAAGGTCTCCTCGATTCCCAGGGGGGTTTATAACTGTTAAGCTAGCCTTTGACCACTATCTCACCTGGTGGTAAGTTAAGATGTGGTCAAAGATGTTAACGCTAACCTAGAATTATTGGCTTTTATTAAGGAAATCTGCCGGAACACACTGTTAGATGCTTAGCGACAGATTTTCTACTTGAGGGTGATAGCTAACCACGCGGGCATTCTTAAAATGCCTTTCCACGATGCTATAAGAACTGCCATACTAAGACAACCACCGAGATCGACGGCTTAACGTGCCTTTTAAAGAACGCACACGCTCTATAGTACACCGCTAGTGACAATGATGAACTCATGACCTCAGCGGACGTTGCATCGGTTAAGAACAACGTGCATTTTTAGATTGGAAGATCTCGGAGCGCTTTTGTGTTGTGTTAAGCAAAACGCCTCCACCACGCTTTTTTCCCACGGCTACTCTATATGGACATTCTCATTTATGTTTGTATGTAGCAAGCGGTACCGCCCTGCCGCCCCTCCGCTGTCTGTGCATTTATTTGTTTGTTTGTAATTGTTTTGCTGCTGACAAAATAATTATAACAAAACGCTATGTCCTTTCCCATGGACCATTTAGTTACATCAGCGTTTAATTTAGCGAGTCGGTGCCATCAGTTCATTAGGCTTGACCCGATTGTTATGCGATGGAACGAGAGCGAAACAATCACTCTGTCTACTGTAACGAAACTGGTGTATTTTTTTCAGATGGGGTAGCATTTGATCACTTTCACACATATTGATTTTGTTTCCTGAAGACGTCACGACTGATATATATTTTTTTAATGTTTTTAACCGCCATATCTTCGCGCTTCGTCTTCTTTAGGTCAGTAAGTGTAACAAAGACAGTTGCCGGTACACTTCGTTAGGTGCGTGGCGGTAGATTTTCTATTTGAGCTCTGTGATTAAGAATTTTTGGAAGCCATGCGAGTAAGTCGTTTTGTGAACATACGCCAAATGACTTTCCACTATATACATATTCCGAAAAAAAAATCAATAGATTACCTATAACACTTCATAGACAAGTCATAGGGTAGCGTTTTCTCGTAAGGAACCCTAAAACGTGGTAGAACCACTGAGATATTTGATTTTTTTAGGTCATGATATTTTTTTAAATTCAAACATTTGTATTACTGCCTGCAGGTCGGTCTGCAGGTAGGTCTGCAGAGGTTGCCTAAATGCTTACGTTTTAGTAGCTATACCGTAACTTCTTTTCTAGACGCGTATCGTTGGCGGCATTGGTATGCATTGCATGGTGGTAGGGCATTTTGCGAGTGCCCGCCTGGAAAGCTACCACCCTCAAGTTGAAAATCTATCGCCAAGCACTTAACGGTGTGTTCCGGCAGCTGTCCTTGTGAGCCAGTAATTCTAGGTTAGCCTGAACAACATCTTCGCCCACATCATCACTTACCATCAGATGAGATACTGGTCAAAGGCTTTTGAAAAAGATTTTGCCAAATGATGGTTATTCAGGGGAGGATGTTTGAAGAGTGGAGGACACACATTGATGACATTGTAAAGGTGCCCTTAAGTTGAAGTGAGTCACAAAAAGGCAAATTTATACATGTTTTAATAAAGTGTGTATATGCCTTACAGATATTAATTAAATATCTAATATTCCGGATAATATGACAAATACTTTGCCTGATCTGAAAATTTGATTCCATATTTTTCTCTCAATAGAAAAATATCATGACTACAGCTCTAAAACTTCACTTATTCTAGTTTTGTCTCTATATAGTAAATTGTATTGATCAATTTAAATAAAATTTAATTTCTAATTATTATGTAAGCAACCATGTGAAAGTATCTGAAAGATTTTTTTGCGTTCTTAAAAAAGTTCACTATGGTTTTAATTAAAAAAAATTGGTCACTCTATTTTGCAAATATTGCGTAGTTTAGTTGCGCACGCTCGCATTCGTGGTCTCTCCATCCTACGCCCTCCATTACTACTAGGTTTACATTTACAACTTCGTCTTAACCCTACTTTCTATGTTGCAAGCCCCAGGCATTGACTTGGGTCTAAATTGAAAATCGCACATTTGTCTTACTTCCAGACATAATTTTTTTTGATTTTTTAAAATATAATTATTCTTATTGTAGAGTGCTAGGTAACATATTTTACCTTTGGAGGGATAAGGGTAGGCAGGTGTTGCTAATGATGCTCATTCCACTAGATCAAGGATGCAGTAGTTTCCTATTAATATTTATAGATTATTATTCTGACATAACTTAAGCATGACTCATTAATGATACAAGACATCAATGCCCACTAATATGTTATGCTATATAAAGTAACTACCTAGTAGGCAGATAGTTTTTTCAACACTCACAGATGACTCTAAAGAAGGAATCGCCATAAGGAGGTAAGTTAGTTTCAATTAGTCTTTCTTGAGTTTATATTACATCACACATCATCACTATCAGCCATCTAGTCCAAAAAGGTCTCCCTCAATGGTGGGTTACATGGCGCTGCTCTCACCTTCTGATATTTTATTTATATATTATCTGCATATATTGTTGTGGATCAGGTCAAAGTCAAAATGATTTATTCAGTTTAGACGTCTACAACGCTCTCATGAAGGATAATTACAAATTTAATGTTGAAATATTCTAAAATTTACTGCCATGTTCAGCAAAAAAAATATATAGAGCCACTGCAAGAAGAACGGGAAGAAACTCGCGGCCTTTTTAACCTCTTTTAACAACGTGTTTGTTACATACTTACTATATAATAAAATTATACCAAATAAATTGGAGGTTGATGGTGCAGGATGAGATAACAAAACCATTTACTACTTTTCAACAGGTGATCTATCTTCTTCTTTGACACTCCATATTACAAAATATAAACATGATAAAGTGAAAACACTTATGAAAAAAGTCAGTGATACTCTTGAGAATGTTGATTTTTGTGTGTGTATAGTTTTAGTGATAAAAGAATATCAATAAGCCTATACATAGTCCAATTGATATTATTAGTAGGTACAGATTGTGATATTATTTAATTAAAGCATAGTACATTCAGTTCAAAATTCCCCAAGGCTATTAGATTATAGTGTATGTAGGTAAGTTATGATAAGGTTTATGTAATGTACCAAGTGAAGACTAAATTCTGGTTAAGATATTGAAAGAGATCAAAAGTTTCACTTGTCTTTAGTGGTTTTTAGTATAACCTAATTAAGTTTGCCGCTTCAGGCATATTATACATATATATTAATATTGATCATGCCCGTGGGGTGCCAGACTAGAATGTCACCCCCCATCTTTACCCGTGGCTGTGATATGATGTGACTAAGGGTAACACACCCGAAGGTGAGCAGCAGTGCTTTCTGAGGAACTGATATCTCATACTCTGATCCCCAAGACGCCTGCCAAGCGTGGGGATTATGGTGGGGATTAACTCCCATAATGGGGGAGGCTGTGTTCAGCAGTGGACAATCCGGCTGATACAGTACAGTATGGTCTCAATTCTTGATTATTATTTTAAACATATTCCTTTAATTCCTGTCACAATATACTTATTATAACAAAATTGCAATGTCAACTCTAAAATAAGCTTTCAACAATAACATCAGTAGCGAAGTTTGCTTAGCCGTTCCTAATCTATCAGCAAAGTTAAGCAACATCTGCTGCAGTCAGGAGTTGGAAGGGTGACCGCTAGTGACATTACTACTGACCGTGCACATACTTCGGAGGGCACCTTAGGCCGTCGGTCCTGGTTGTTATATAATGATGGCAGCCGTTACAGCATGGTTGCAGATGTTGTTCAATTAATTTTTCACAGAATCACATTTCAAATTCTTGGCTCTACTTTTTTCAGTACGATGGTGTTGGTATTTAAGCTGTTATCAGAGACTTAACTGTGGTAATTAGGACTTCATTCTAAATAAAAATCAGTTATATGGGACCTAAACACATAAGTAGCAATAGGTGAGTCTATTACTTCACTTTGCCTACCTGCTTGGGGATAAACAGTTGTCAAAATTGTTGTTAATTTACACCCACAATAAAACATAGTGAAGAAACTACAAACAAGGCCTACCCATTCAATACACATCCATAATTTTCTGTGAAGGACCTTCATGAGTGAACAGTTTTGTCCCCTGAGTACACCTTCAGGAAGAAGGCATTCATTATTATTGTTATTTGTTTATGTTGGTAAAATAGCTATAGGATACAGCTGACAACAAGCACCTAATTAGTGTGTTCTGACAGATGTGCTAGGGCCAGCTCCCGTTCTAGAACTACACGCATATTATCTTTATCACATCATGTTGCTCTGATAGGTGAAGAGGTCTATTGGATATAAAGAACGCCTATGCACCATCCTAGCCATTTGCAACCTGCAAGTTTTAGTATGAAATAATACAATAGCACCTTGCCCACATATTCCTGGGGGAGTGGTAAGTTAAGAGGTGACAAAAGGAAATATACCCGAAAGTGGGCCACAGCACCTTCTGAAGAACTACCATCTTACATTGCAATCCCCAAGACACATAGCATGAATGGGGATTTTCGTGAATATTGAAGAAGGCTTTTTATTTCAAAAAGTTTGACAGTGGATGTAATATAACTTCCCAAATTGTGATACAGATCTGGCCAAATCCCTATCAGCCTTACATGGAACGAGTTCTCAAGGGCAGCTGCCGGAACACACCTTCTTCTGGGTGCTTGGTGACAAATTTTCTACTTGAGGGTGGTAGCTAACCAGGCGGACATTCGCAAAATGTCCTACCACTATCCAATAAACACAATACTGTAGATTATAGTTAATATGCAGTACTGCAGAATTATGGGTCTAATTTGTGTTTGATATTATGTGTGTACTTACAAGGGTACAAGAATAACTTTATTGGTTTTGATAAGCTATCAGAGTAATTTAATTAAAGCAAAGTAAATTATTTAATGTAGGTAGTACTGAGGGCATTAGCATGTGGGGATGTCAATGACCTTTTGACAAGTATTATTGAATGAAAGTGAAGGAAAGCCTGGAAGTGCTAAGCTGATATGTACCTACATATATTTACATACAAAGTGTTTCATCCTTGTCTTGTTGGTTTACAGCGAATTATGTTAATATGGAATGGAATAGACAGAAATGTTTTTACCAATCCAAACAA
Source organism: Plagodis dolabraria (assembly GCA_963854805.1). NCBI lineage: Eukaryota > Metazoa > Arthropoda > Insecta > Lepidoptera > Geometridae > Plagodis > Plagodis dolabraria. The sequence continues at coordinate 16,696,205 of OY978468.1, read as the reverse complement.
TAGATTCCTACGTAAAGTAGAGGCGTAATCGCATAAAATACGCGCTGATCTACTCCGAAAACAACGAAGCGTTCAATAGAAAAATCTATTTAAAATTTCTGATGTCATTTGTTTTAGGTAGGCGCCCCAAGCAAGGCCGACAGTGTTAGCGGAACAAAACATTAATACCAATTAGAGAGTACTCATTTTAATGCCCATATGGGAAACAGGGGGCTCTAATTATGCTGAACAATTCATCCCCGACTCTGCGATCATTGATTTATAAAATTGTATTACTCAAATCTCTATATACACTATGTCAACAAATCTAGTACTGTTCGGTTTACATGTAACAACAAGTTGTAATGGTGATTTCCTCTCATTCGTAAATCGTAACAAGGATAGTTCATCTGGCCTGATACCATAAAATCAAGAATTGGGTTACAACAAGCTTTCGATCGATATAAATACCTATACGAAATCCCAAAAGCTCACTCACAAGATGGCGGGAATATAAGCCGACCGAATCTAAAAGATAGGGAGCAAGCTATACAAACTGTAGCAGAATCGATGTGACCTCAATTTGGTCGGACTATACTCCTGATCGCACAGATGTAAGATTTTCTATTTCCTACGAATTTCCTGTGACGATCACAAAGTTGTGAATATCGTATCAAGTGGAGCATAGTGTTAAATCTTTAAACTCACCGTTTCTATCTTCCATTAGCACTTTATTATCACAAAACACTTAATTTTTTACACAAGCACTCACACGCCCATACAGTATGTAACAACATCACGAGTACAACTGCGCCATCTGCCTGCGTTTTGTTTGACGAAATGCAACTACTTAACACCTGCGGCTAAATTCACACCCGAGTTAATATAAATATCTACATGAACTGGAACCGTAAACTGCCTAAAATTGATTACTTTTGTACTTATTACTAAATCCACTTATTGAATATGTACACTTTAAATTTTATTCCTCATAATACAATTTTTATTTCAACACAAAAATGGATTACTCATTCGCGTCCTAAATTGTGAATCAATTTCAAGACTGCCGCGTTGTATTGATTTTTCTTGTCAGCTGATTCACTCGCACTAAATTCGCGCAATCATTTGACTCATACTTTATTTGCGTTCCGTTCCGGTAAGTTTACTCTTCTTTGTTAAAAGTAACTTTTATTTAATCTGTAGTTTTACTGCTAGTTTACAAGTAAAACATGATTTCTAAAAAGGTCATGACTTGATATGGACGCGAGACACTTACTCGTAGCTTATTTGGACCTTAGGGTGGAATTGGATGGAGTAAGTGGGCGACTACAGTTCAATACCTATATAAAATAGTCGCTCAAGAGTATGTTAAAATGATTTTATGTGACATCTTGCTTGACTTTTTGCTCTGGAAAGTCTTTTTTTACGGTATCATAATTAGTCATTGGAACGTGCGTCTCCAGCTAATTACTATTAAATAGGTAACTTAAGATTCCTCTCTCTAACAAAAACCTTCTGAACACTACTCATGTACGTACATATATAAAGTTACCAATAGACCTGTGTTTATTCTAGCAGTAAGCACCAATTGATTTTTTGGGCATGTACGAACGGACATATATGTACGTACGTAATTAATAATCGTATTCAGGTCTTGTCAGCCAGCATCTTAAGAATTAAGGGTGATGTATGTGATTTTTTCCGTAATTGAATGCATCGTAGTAGATCGTAGTATATTACACAGATTACTAGTATGTAGGATATTATTGACGGCAATACAGACGAGCACCCGGCCGAGACGATGACAGCAGAGAGAATACAATATTATCACTTAGATTGAATACAATACTACCACTTAATTAATACACTTAAGTCTCATGTGCCTGTAATTTCACTGGCTCTCAAGGACTACTGCCGGAACACACCGTTAGGTGCTGGGCGACAGATTTTCTACTTTTCTAGATAGTCGCTAGCCAGGCGGGAATAATAAAATGCCCTTCCGCCATGCGGTGAAACTCAAGCCCGCGGCGGGATTCGAACCATGGACCTGCTGCGTGGCAGTCCATAGCCAATGCCACTGAGCCATCACTGCTTCAAAGTGAAGTAGGTAGCGCGAAAGTTACCATTAATGCAAAACATGATAGCCGTTGGAAGTTCCGTCCTATATAATATGTTACTTAAATACTTATAGACTTAGGAAAAGTAAAATATAATAGAATGAGATGAAGTTAATGCAACAAATTTTCTAGGAATAATGATTGATGAGCATTGTGATTGGAAAACACACGTTAACTACGTATGTGACAAACAAAATAGGTTCATCTTTGTAATAAAAAACTGAAGCAGCTCTCAGTGCATACCACGGATATGTATCTTCGGTTTATTAATGCAATTAAGGTTTACAATAAATTGTCTAATTCATTTAAAGACATGACATTAAGTATTTTTAAAAAAAGGATTACTCTATGGCCACCCTTCGACCCTTCTGTAGCGAGACCGAGGGAGATAGTTACGACATATTACGATAGTTAAGGAAATTTTTGTAAAGCGTTACATTTGCTGTATCTGTACAACATTCTTTGTGAATAAATTATTTGAATTTGAGGAAAGTAATCCCTGGTATTAAAGATAGGTTTAGGTACCTATACTTCTTAAACCTATTTAACATTATTGATAACAGTAATGGGCGGAAATGGTATTATATTCGTAGTAGAAATATATGTGGGTATTTCCTCGTTCAAGAGCCGTTTCCAATGACTAATTGATTAACTGACGATTTGGAAAAAAAAATAATAGGTACTCAAAATCACATGTACAAAATTCTGGTACTTATTTGACTTTACGAATAAGCATAGCAATCTAACTAAGCAATACTGCCAGCAAGCTGGGCATGCTGTCAATTCAACAGCCCGTAGGCCTGGCATTGAGGTTGATCATAGTAGCTGAATTATTGTATATAATGTAACAAATTATATATTTGATATTTATTTCAATGATTATAATATATGGTACTAATAATAATAACGTATATTGTAAATCAGAATTTAAATTACTATAATTATTGTATGAAATAATAATTGTTATGTATTGTTGACATTTTAATTAATTTAAATACGTGGACATATTCTATTAAAAGATAATTTGAGCATTATTATTATTAATCATATTAAGTTATTTTGAAATTGTATTTGTATTTTATTTTATATCAATATTGTGAACCATACATTGTTTAATTAGTTAAATATCTTATCATCATCAAATTTATAGCTATAAGCTCGATTGAAGTGCTAGAATGGCGTCTATCCGCGGTTAGTGCAAAATTTGCCTTGGCCGAAGGAATGCAAGAACGTACTCCAGTACAGATGTGTGGCATTTCAACTGACAGGCATGACGCTTAACATCAGCCGAGTGACTGTTTCGTCTCATCACATCATGACATAAAAAAACTGCTCAAATAAACAATTTGAGTACATTGACATGACGGGACACGTCGGACAAACAATTTTCAATGCAAAACGAAGCATGTTTATTTGGGTGAGGGAGGGCCTGCCGCCTGACTGATAGTAAACGCCTGCATTATTATAATATAGTATAATTACCCATGCAATATTATTGAGCGATACAAGTTGATTAAGGGTCTAAATAAGTCCCACTCAAACAAGTGGTAGGAAAGACATTTGGATTAGTACCATGGACCACTATATGTGCCAATTAATTCTGTCGCCAAGCAGCATCTTCGTTCAGGGTTGAAGAACAAGATAAAAAGGTAGCCTGATAAAATAATACGTTCACAGATAAATCAGCACAGTTTGTAACAGCGCCACCTATCGTCGAGTAGTAAAAACGTGAAATTTAGAGTTCGATGATTGTGGCCTTTTTTGTGTTTGATAGGTTAGCCTTTGACCACTATCTCACTTGATGGTAAGTGATGATGTGGTCGAAGATGTTGTTCAGGCTAACCTAGAATTACTGGCTCTCAAAAACATAGTGCTTTCTTTGAGTAGAGTTTTTCGACTCTCAATTATAATATATTATTTGTTAAACCGACCGTCCCGTAGTGCGAGCTGTAGTCCCGCTTTGAAATAATTACTATAATAGTCCCGTAAAACGTTGAATGCGTCCCGCATGTCCCGCATGCCTATTTTTCAACCGCACACATGAAACATTACAACATAACATACCACAACACGGGCGCACAAACAACACCGCGGCTCAACTCACCCACACGTTAGTAAGTTATGTGTCCAACTACGTAATCAATGAGTTCCTAAAGGACTGGGAGGAGAAGAAGTACAGCACAGAACAACGGCAGAAGGAGCTATTTGAAAAAATCCAAAACACCGGACTATCATTAAAAAACTGCTTGTCCTTAATTGTCCAGTACTGTTGCTTACTTGATAAGTAGGTACTCTGTGGATGCCCCAAAAATCGTGACTAAAAGTGGCAACACTACAGCTTTGCTTGTACCAATTATAAATGTTCTATGCTTGTACTTAAATTTAATATGGGCAGTTGTGAAGACATACTAAATAAAAACCCTGAACTTATGAAAAAGTGTCACAAAATTAGATTTTAAAATTAATGACTTATGTAAGGTTTTTGTAAGGATTTGAAAATATGGCTTATGTAAGGATTTAAGAATATGTATGTTCCTAAAGTTTGATCATAAGAGCGTCGTAGAACCCTAAATTGAATAAATGGTTTTGACTTTGACTTTAAGTTTTAGGTTTTAATGTTTAATTTTAGTAGGTAGGTATACTGACAAAAATTCATACATCGCATTCACCGCAAAATGTATCTACCTACTTACAAAAAGTCCCGCATTACATTTTCAGAAAGTTGGCCGCCTTATATTTGTATTTTACGATTGATATCGTGCAAATAAAATGAGGATATTTGACCGCGCGTGTAGGAGTCTAGGTAAATAGCAAAATTATGTGTTCTTTGCGCTTCATCGAAACGTCAAATCCATTCTCTTTTGCCTTATAGGTTAGCTTTTGACACTATCTCACCTGATGGTAACTGATGATGTGGTCACAAATGGTCACAAATTTTCTACTTGAGGGTGGTATCTAGCCAGGCAGGTGTTTGCAAAATACATAATGCCCTACTATGCTATAACGACTGCTATCCTAAGACAACAACCATCGACGGCTCAACATGCCCTCCGAGGCACGTGTACGCTCTGTAGTGAAGCCACTACCGGTCACCCATCCAAGTAATAACTGCGTTGACGTTGCTTAACTTAGTACGAGTACATAGGCACACTACGAGCGGCCGTCTTAACAGTGCTTTACTGTGACCTGAGGACTCTGTAATCTTTGACTGAGACAACAGTAATTGCTTAGTAGTACTTATGTACAAAAGGTTTTGGCTCGGCTACCTTTACTTTTTTTTTATGCCTGATAGGTTAACCTTTGACCACTATCTCACCTGATGGTAAGTGATGATGTGGTCAAAGATGTTGTTCAGGCTAACCTACCGTTAGGTGCCGGAACACACCGTTAGGTGCTTGGCGACAGATTTTCAACTCGAGGGTGGTAGCTAGCCAGACGGGCATTCGTAAAATGCCCTACCACCATGCTGTAACGACTGCCATCCTAAGACAACAACCGGGACCGACGGCTTAACGTGCCCTCCGAAGCACGGAAGCGCTTAGTGGTAATGTCCAACCAGCCATCCAAGTCATGACCGAGGCGGACGTTGCTTAACTTTGCTGATCGATTCAGAATGGCTAAGCAAACTTCGCTACGAGCGCTTCAAAATGTCTAGGGAGAAAGAAATACAAATAACTTAAATTAGTTTTTTGTCCAATGTTCAATTTTTGATTAAAATTCTTCGCTAAGTATCAAAATACCAGGTTTTTCTTTTTTTTTTTTTTTATGTTATTATGACGGAACAAGCTCGAGACCCACCTGATGTTAAGCGGTTACCTCTGCCTATAACAGATGCAGTTCATCGTTCAAGTGACGAATTGCACTGCGTCCGTCACCTTGAGACATAGTTGTTAAGTCTCATGTGCCTGTAATTTCACTGGCTCTCAAGGACTGCTGCCGGAACACACCGTTAGGTGCTTGGCGACAGATTTTCAACTTGAGGGTGGTCGCTAGCCAGGCGGGCATTCGCAAAAAGCCCTTCCACCATGCGGTGAAGCTCAAGCCCGCGGCGGGATTCGAACCATGGACCTGCTGCGTGGCAGTCCATAGCCAATGCCACTGAGCCATCACTGCTTCTAAAATAAGGTAATAATAATAATAAATTTATTTTACAAAGTTTGGTTCAATTGCAACTTAATATTAAGGATATTTAAAATAATTATTATAATATAACTAAGCATAACATAGCGGCTTGTAATTTTGTTGTTGCTGTGTTAACGTACAGAACCTACACTAGGAATAATCTTGTGTCGGAAAGTTCTGCATACCCTTGTAATTCATACCGTTCACGAGCTATAAACCTGTAACTAGCTGTGACGGACAGACCGACATACATGTTCATCAGCAGGCGTTGCTACCCATCTTCTGGTATTGTTCCTTTTGTGTCCCTTCGTCGCCTCTTAAGACCACCAGAGGGGGGTGCATATTTACCACCAAATTTACATATGGCATCCCCCGGGGAATATTGCCATGTAAGTACCTGGTGGAATTCCAGACCCCGACATCTACTGAGATTTTCTTTGTAAAAAAAACCCAACAACTCTTCTGACCCGGCGACCGAAGCCAGGCTTTACAAATACTAAAGTGACACTCAACGCCACCCGACCAACAAGGCAGCGAACACACGTCGTATTTTAAAATTTATCTCGCTACAGATTCGTCGCACACTAACCATAAACATTGTATATTTTCGTAAATTGATTGTTTATAATTTATTGCAAAAAACTTTGCAAAATACCATTGTATAAAAGAACCCCCCATTCAAATATATCTGTATTTGCTACAACACTAATACAGATAAATATCAAATCTCTTACCCTCTACAAAATTTTGATAAATTGCATGTTTTCACGCCTCTCTTTCTTGCTTAGGTTATTAGAAAGAGATGGGTGAATAGTTATGAATATTTTTATTGAAGGGGAGGCAAGTGCTTTAACTTAACTTGATTACACCTATTACTTAAGGACACTGTAACTTGAGTGTGATGAAGAGTATTTGAGTGTTTCTCCGAAATTGCGTTCTTTGTCTGATTCATACGGCCTAATTTTTTTTTCACATTTAAGCTTATAAAATATATTTTTACGAAAGATGATAACCTAAGATACAATGTCTGAAAAAGGCACACTTTTTGATAAAATGGTTTCCGAGATAATTAACTTTAAATTTTTTGGGGCTATATGAATCAGAATCTGTGACATATGAATCAGAATTAGGGATAGAAATGAATTTATAGTTAGAAAAGTAAGTCAATTATTTATTAAAATCACAGTAAATGCACACGATGCTTATCATAACACCTAAATCTAGTCAATCACAGCATGATAATTATAATTATGATACTCGACAATATTAGTTATCATTACATTTTTTCTGTAAGTATCTGGTTTCATAAAATCTCAAAAAAAAACTATAAATCTACATAAATATTATCAAGTACGTTTAAACTTTTAACAATAACCAAAATCATGGCAAAAAATAAAATTAAATATATATAAAAAATAAATAAATATTATTCGGCAATGATATCAGGCTTTTAAACCTGTCTATCGAGGCTTACTAAAAAAATATTTCGTCAACGTCGAAGTTTTTTCATTGTTTACCTTTATTTTATTACCTAGATTAGTCTAGGAGTTTAATACTAATATATTAGTTGTAATTTCAGCTATAGTCTAATTATCGAAAATTTTGTTGTCGATAGATATGAAACCCCTTTGACGTCTTATTAGGACGGCTGCGAAATTTACAGCTAATGTTTTTAGACATGTAAATAACAATAGGTTCATACGAAATGACTTGTTACAGGCGTAACGTGCTGCCAATGTAACGTTTCATTAACAATATGTGTGACATTCTGATTAATATGATATTTTCACCGTATGAATCAGACACACATAAATCAGAATTTTGCCCATTAACACCGATAAATCATCACACGTGTTCAATTAAGGATTGTTATTTATACATAGGTTTCTGTTCCCCAATGTCATTATATTTTCCGCAGATTCAAGTTTGAATACCATTTACCATAATTATGAAAACGAACATACTAATCAGAAACACAGGTGTACCAAGGCTATATGAATCAGATATTTACCTTTATATCTCCGGGACGACACAAACCAGCCACACGTCACGTCGCGACCACGTCAGCCGAGCCACTGGCTACCGCCAGCGCGGGGAGGGGTCGCCTGATGTTTCGTATTTAGCTGGGTACGTTCGAGTGAAGCGCGTGAATATGAATCAGACTTTTTTGCCGGACACTCACTATTTTTTTATTTATAAATAAACCTTCGTAAATATTAGTACCATTTTTTTTGGTGTAAAGAAACAACTAATATTCTTTCGTAATAATTATAATTCACATCAATTTATGAATAAGAAATAATGTTATTGTTACTAACGTTCAAGAAACTGGGTTACGGACACACCATATTAGTCAGAAGAACTACTTTTAAATATTTTTTTGAAATATTTAAATAAATATTATTTAAAAAAATCAACTTGTGCGAGATAGGCAACAGTCTGAGGTATGTTTTAAAATTAATTGCAGACTGATTTGTCAGTTAGTTACAAAAATAAACCTCAAGACATCGAAAATTTAGGGTTCGGAGAATCACTCATTTGTGAATTGTATGTAAGAAGTTTTACAGGTAGTTATATAAAAAAAAGTGAACCTAGTCTTAGATAAACTTGTTGAAGTCTAAACCATCAGTCAACCCGAGACTAGGAGATTTTTTTTTGCTGAACGTGGCAGTGCAGTGTAGAATATTTCAAATTTCAATATTAAGTCCAGGCAGTCAAAAATAATTCCCACAATAGCTCCGCCCATGCGGCGCAACGATCCCCGCTGCACCGAACGACGCGATGTGCAGCGGCGCACGCGTCTCGCTTATAAAAATATTTGTGTACTTGAAATTAGATTCGCGAACACAGATACCATTGAGACGATTTCAACTTTTTTTATAATCTTATTCACGTGACGCATTTCGATACATAAAGTAACTTTGTATATACTGAAATTGATGTCACGTTTGTATTTTTATCAACATTACTAATATTTCTTAGTAAGAAATTGCTTATTTGATTTACTTTCCAAAATTATTCTTACGGTCGACAGTAGCTTATAAAACTAAAGCCAAAAGTTTTACTTTTTACAATATGATCATGTCTGCTCGACTTTATTGGTATATATTATTATGTATGAATGTATTGGTATATATATTATTCATATTTAACTGACTTCCCAAAAGAAAGAGGATTCTTAAATTGACTTGTCTATTTTTTATTTTATGTTTGACCACACATAACTTTTTTACTGAACCTTACAATCTTGAAGATTATTTATTTGCTAGTACAGTTTAACTCTTAATTGGTTTTATTTTAATTTCATCAACATCGGTCGAACGGTTTGCCAGTTACAGTCAAACTTACTAAAAAGTAATTTGCCAAAATGCCTTGACGATCGCAGTGCTTCTAGCTACGAATGTAAGTGGCAACTATGAATATAGATGAAAGTTATTGTTAAATAGTGATAAAATCTATAAATAATATGTGTATAATAATCTCTCTAGTAAAGTCTGTAGTCATCAGTATATCAAATAACCTGTCTAAGTCAGTTACATGAGCACAAAATTGAGATCATATTGCACCGATATCAACCAGTTAGTTACCAGACTTTTTAATTAAAAAAATTGTTTTCAAGTCTTTTTTTTTCTTTGCTATGTTGTTGTGTCGCAGTCTCTGTGTTTATAGAGAAAACATATTGCACCAAACCAAAATAAAGTGAGACAAGGGTCAGAATATGATGATGGTACATATCAGCCCAAACGGCACGATATATATTGATAAATGGGGGGTGTTTTTAAATTCTCCGTAGTAACGAAAGTGATTTCTACTGATTAAACTTACTACAAAAATTTCATTACCCCTTGGCGTGGACGATAATTTATGAATGAATCAACATTGTTCTCAGTATCTTGGAATGCGATTAATCAGATTACACATCATTAGAATAAAGTAAAATACCATCAAATTGAATGAGCATAACATTATATTATATTCGGTGAATATGGGTACAATTGACCTGAAATAAATGGATTTGATTTGATTAAATGTTAGTCGTGGCCAATATATTTTACCATTACTCGTCATACAAATATGAATTAAAGTTTTTCATAACTGTGCTACGGTACACGTTCCCATAATAATATAAAGTAGGTTGTTTTTTTATTGCTATCATATAATTTTTAACTATTAATTACTAATGTTGAAAATATGTTCGTATACATCCTATTACGTTTTATTTTTCAGTTACACTGGTGAACAGAAAGGTGTTATTTTACTACCACTCTGCTTTTAGATACCAACAATGGTAAAAATTAGATAGACCAACCAGATATAGATCTAGCCACTTCTAAACAGCAGGATAAGATTTTTTACCAAACTTGCAGAAGAGTCTATATACGCAATTGTAATGGCCTTAAACTTAGGGTTTTTTAAAAATAACACAACTGCAGAAACATTGTAGACAACATGTTATACAAGCTTCTTTTACTGCAACATGGCAGATAAGTGAGAGAGTGAGTGGCACTGGAACAGGTGACTAAATTAGACATTTAAATAAAAACAGTGGATTCTTAGATTGTTAGTAAGTGGTTATAGACAAATTAAGTTAAGATGTATATAAATTAACAAAAAATCATTTATGAAATAAAAAATATATTATTTTCAATTTATACAGTATTAATGATTATACAGAATTAATGATATGCAAAAGTGTACGTGAGAAATAACGAGTATCGGAACGGAAAGTCAAGTTTTTTTTCAAGTTTGCAGTCCCCCCGATCGTCACCCTGTGACCACGTTTCCACCACGACAAAAGTCTCGAGCATCGCCGCAAAGTCGCTTGCTTATCGGTTTTTTATCGGATACATTTCGGGGAGTGTGCCACAGAACTACATGATTTGATTCCGCCATCTCCATTCTATAACCGGACATCCAGGGATACTCAGAAGCGCCACCGCTATATGGTAGATATTCCATTTACCCGAACAAAGCGATTTGCTTCTTCGTTCATTATACGAACCGCCAGGGAATGGAATACCCTGCCTGAGTCTGTGTTTCCGGTTAAGTACAATATGGGGGTCTTCAAAACGCGAGTGAACAGGTATCTCCTGGGTAAGCGCGCTCCATCATCGACCGCATCATCACTTAACATCAGGTGAGATAGTGGTCAAGTGCTACCCAGTACAGTATAAAAAAAAAAAAAAAAAAAAAAAAAAAACGTCGACAAAAATAATGATAAATATACGCGATTTAAACCGTTAAATGTTGTTTAATTACTATGTGTAACAATCGCGAAAACCTAAGACAACGTTAAGTCAAGTCTTCTTTTTATGGCGGGAGGAAGTACTGAAGCATTTGCACTTTGATGTTGCAAGTCACCCTCGACAGCCTCCTCTTAATTTTATCTTTTTCTAGAAGTATCCGCATATTCTTGATCCCGGATCAGTCTTTTCTTAGGGTGGTGGGGATCGACCAGCTCGGGCAGAAGGGAGTTCATATAGAATGTGACTAGTTTTGTCTCCACTTTTTTCGTCCAAAATTCTTCATCTTTTTGTAGAATTTCTATTTTTAATTTGTTGTCTCCATACTACACGGCAAATTAGCATTTAGTTATATTACAAATGTTTTTTTTTTATGCCTGATAGGTTACCCTTTGACCACTATCTCACCTGTTGGTAAGTGATGATGTGGTCGAAGATGTTGTTCAGGCTAACCTAGAATTACTGGCTCTCAAACACAGCTGCCGGAACACACCGTTAGGTGCTTGGCGACAGATTTTCTACTTGAGGGTGGTAGCTAGCCAGGCGGGCATTCGCAAAGTGCCCTACCACCATGCAAAATGTGCATTTAGCCTTCAGTTTGATAATATCAATCAGATTGTTGATTGATATATATACCTGCAAAATACATTTTACAGACAATCAGTTACCTGAAGCCTTCAGAAAAGCAACTGTACATTTCTGTTTGTCCGACAATCAATTTCGCACAATTTGTAATATAATTTGTAAGGATAAATGTCGGGAGAGCAGTCGAATGACACCTGTCAAAAATCCAAAATGGCGATTTCAACACGGCCACCATACAAATTGCTCCGCCCCCGCTGAAGCTCGGCCTTCAGAAAGGGGGTGTTGGGAATATGAATAAATAAATTTAAATACATAAATTCAGATAATTTGCACGTCAGATTTTTTGCACGTCAAGAGTACAACATCGCTCTTTACCATCTATCTAATACCCTAATAACCGAAAAGGGGGTGAAGGCAATTATAATACGTATCAACGATGGCATTCGCAAAGGAGTATTGCTTCAGATAGGAGGCCGGCCATAAAATTTAAGTCTTACTCCGCACAATTATGTCAATGCGTTGTCTTTTGTGTAGGTACTCAGAAAAAATATATTGTTTATACCGATCCTACAGAGGTGTGACAAGTGCAGGGCGATAATAATGTAAAGTTTTTTTTTCAGTGTAAAAAAGAAAATTTCATTGTATTTATACATTTATACGTTATTTTATTTAATTTTACCTGCTGCTCTGCTATGGATAGGTCAAAATAATTTTTAGCCTAATATAGGTAGTATATAAAATATTTCCTTTACGAAATTTCCTGTGAATAAAATTTGCAAATTAAGCAATACTAAAGTATTATGTTCAAAGAATTACTCACTTATTTTCGTGTAGTGGAAGAACAATCTAAACTTATAATATGAGATGGCGACTCCTACAGTTCTCCCTGTTCCGAGTGATCTCGGACTTCGACTGATTTATTATTTTTTTTCCTGAGAAAGAAGGTGCATTTTTGAGCACAGTCTTTTTTATTATACGAGTATATACACAATCTATTTATTCCACTCTATTATTTTTGTATAAATCGATACTTATATGTACACGTCTAAGTGATAAAATGTATATTTAAAAGTACCTATGCAGGTGACTTTGTAGATAATCTCTTGGATATATACCTACTTGCCTGATTCTGAATATTCTTTCATTGATATAAATCTACATCTAGTCTTGAGGGACATAAAGAATGTTCGATGTTTTATTGCGATATACCTACCCACCAAACCAAATGCTTTGATTTGCTACGCTTGTGTTATTATTATTTAGCAACACTCAACTCCATTTACGGTTGAACGGCAGCTGTACTTTAGAGCCAGATAATTTTAGTTTACACCTGTTTGGCACCTTCAACCACATCACTTACCATCAGGTGAGACCATAATTATTTAATTATACATATACCAGATATTATTATAGTACCCTACTAATCATACTTAGATTAGTACGACATATAGTTATTTTACAGCTCCATTACAGTACTATAGGAAACCTAGTTGGTATAGAATCTCTTAGTTCGGTCGAGATAGTATGTTTCATGAATAGAATAAACACAAACGAATATTAAATTTGCATAGGTGCAATAGGTAAAAAAAAACTGAAATATTATACGCTTTTGCCTCTCTCATAATTCTTGCAAAGTCTTTGTATCGACTCTTCTGCTTCCTTTTTTTATTTTTTAGTTATCTTTATTTCCCATATTGATTGATATACCTGCCAAGATACGTATTTATACTGCTCAGGTGATAGCGCGCGAGCGACAGGTCCACGTCCAACGGCGCACAGCGCGGCACTGAAGGACAGTTCTTACGCATTGATTTTATTTCGTAAGCGTAAGCTAATAAGGTTGAATATCGAATCTTCCGATTGACCGTAATCCTGCACAGAACTAAAGGTCGTAAGTCTAAAACACAATTTAATTTATTATGAGAATACTAATAACTCTAGGTAAATTTTACTTTTACAGTGGATAATAAACTACATTTCCTTTCTATGTGTATTTATTATTGATATGTAACTGACGTAGTTTCCAAGAAAAATCCAATAATTTAAAGAAAAGGCTTCATTTAAAAAAATTAAAACTATCGAGTAAATTTCTTTCAAATGTGTTTCTGTCTTAACAACGGATAGAAAAAGGTTTGAAAATCAAATAGTTAAGTTAACGTGTCGATTGCATATTTAAGTTGGTTAAAAAAACTAGTCGAATGAGAGTATTTTTTCCGCAGCCTCGTCTTAAAATTTGTAATTGACCTTCATAAGGCGTCGTAGACGCCTAAATTGAATAAATGATTTTGAATTTGAATTATGACTGATTGCCTATCAAGAAATAGTAAGAATAATAATATAATGACAAAAAAGTTAAAATTAAAAGGGGACAAGTAACGTATGTTAATATGTTTTTGATCTATCGCACAATGATAATACCTACGAGCCTCATAGAGCATAGTGCCTTACTGAGATACCCACAATCCCCGATCAAAAAAAAATATCATTATACTGACAATAACTACAAAAGAGTTTCTAGAACATATTTAAAAAAATAATCACTTCAAGTTTGATAATAACAAATTTTTTTTTTTGAGCTGAAGTGCACTTTATTGTTTAAAATTAAATTCAAAATAATTATTTCGCAAAACATGGGTACAAAATGATATGTAGACAGTAGTCAATAGGAAGGATCACCATGCTTTAACCAAATTTGCAGCAAAAATTAAGTATTAATTGTGTTCAAACTAAAATTACAATCACAGGAAAAATATATCAAAATTACATTCGTTATTATTGTATAACGACATTTGAATAGTAATATTGATATTATATTACTATTTAAATGGCCTTATCATTAAACAAGACGTCTATAGAAAAAATAAGACATATTGTCTTATCAATTAGACAATATATCTCGATGACAAGATTAGTAAATTTTTCAGTCCAAATTTAATAATGATTCTAATTCATTAAAGGGTCTTTTGACGCACGAATTAATATCAAAATCATATTTTGACTAACGTCGACGTTTCGATCAAGTTGCATTGATTCAAGAGTTTAGTTCAAAGAAAATTGAATTTAAAAATGTCTTCAGTGTCTATAGATATTTCTCTTTTGCGTAGCTACAGTCGCTTATTTAGTGGAATGGCTTCGCGGAGTGATTCTTTTGGTCGCTTTCATTATGTGCCTCACCTACGACATAGAACATATAGGTACGTGCATAATTATCTACGACGTAGTACTTTGCATCCTCTGCTACTGTGCTGTTCCATATCGAGTTTTAATACTAAACCACTATATGTATTTTTGAGAAGACCTTCTTGAAATTATATTTTACAAATTATTGGAGTACAAAATGTTTTTGTCCAGGGCGGGAATTGAATTCTTTCACATAATTTTAGTATAGTATATCCCGCGATCACGCTAAATATGCCGTATGCCGGTTCAATAAGCAAAAGTCAGCGCAAGTTATCAGAAACTATACATTTACTACAGTTTCCAATAAAAGGAGAGGAGATACTAGAGATGTTCAGAGATAGTGTGGGATGTAATATCGGTGGGGACCTCAAATTACTACATTACCAACGGTATCAGTTATTGGATCTGCTATCTCAGTGACATTGGAAAGGGACTGCCAACGTGTTATTTATGAACTGGACGAGTATTTTGTTCCAGCACACCCCATACCAACATATAATCAGAAACATTGATCGGTTGGAGCACGAAGACTACAGTAGGTATTCATGATGTCCTCGTTGTCCTTTTAGTAGAACTAAGTAGAAGATAGGAGGTAATAACAATTATTTTTACATTAAATAATATTTAAATAAAGCACTTAAAAAAGTATAAAAATATATATCTAGTGACAATTCCGCCTATCGAGCCTAGCGCACGATCCAAGACCTCCTGAAGATGCTTCGTTTAGAAGCGAAACTAGTCGGATATACTTCCGCTTAGGCTGCGTGATGTTTGTGACGTCACGTAGATAACAGGAAACTTAGGCGGAATTGTCACGAGATCTATATTTTTATACTTTTTTAAGTGATTTATTTAAATATTATTCAATGTTTTCTTAAGATACTTTTAAACATATTTGTTATTATTAGATATGGATTTCCGCAAAGTAACGCCTGAATCTATTAATTATGGCAGTATATCTTGCTCTTCATAGAAGCACACAAACATTTATTACCGTCTCGCTCTTACAATAGATATACTAATAAATCACCGCAGCCGCAGTCACATTTGAAAATAAGGTTAAATTATAAATGAATGAATGATTGCTATTTTTTAAGTATCGTGGAAACCTGAATGTTGAAAAATTAATGTTTATAAACTCTGAGTACATAATGTACTTAATGAGAAGAAAAAGGATGAAATTCTTAAAAATATTTAAAAGTTCAGTAAGACACGAACTTACATTTTAATGTTGGTAGGGTATCTTGCGATAAAATCCTGTCGACAAGCACTCGTCGGTGTGTTCTGGCAGCTGTCCTTGAGAGCCAGTAATTCTAGGTTAGCCTGAACAACATCTTCGACCACATCATCACTTACCATCAGGTGAGATAGAAGTCAAAGGCTTAAATAAATAAATTCAGCTATAAATAAATAAATAAAACTTGATGGAATTTTATTTGTTAGCATTAATTTCCATTTTGTAGGTATATTTATTTTCATAAAACTGGGTGATTCCAATCTATAAAGAACTCCCCTATTTAGAGTCTGACCGGTGGTGGTCGTTTATATGCCACCTCGCACGAACCATCCATATGCAACTTAGCAAATCTATACGTAGATAGTTAGCCAAGACGAAATTAAATGTTTAATTACAAAATTACAAACTTACGAGAGGAAACATTTAAGTCATGTGCGGGGTTTGAACCCACGTCCATCCACCCCTTTAGCCGGGGTATGTTCTAATCCAATTGAGCTAACATGGCAATGCATTGCATCATAACTAAATTTTTTCCTATCTCTCTTTAACAATCGTATTGGGATGGAGCGACATAATTATATAGTTCAACTTACGTTGTACTACAAACAAGACTAATTTTGCAAGTAGCTTTAAACTTGTTTATGATGACGCAACCCTATAATTTTAATATTTGTATGTTTGCAATAAGGCATGATCTGCGGATTACATGTTCAATGTTGTTAAATTTTTGATGTTGATGGAGTGAACTGGCTCTCACAAACACAGGAAATCCTACTGTGAGAGCTAGAGTTCTTAATATTTATCATTCTGAAAGTTTTAAATTGCAAACATTGTTTAGTTTTAGAATAGTTTTAAGATTATGAAGGCCAACATAACATTGTTAGCCTTCTTCTTCTTCTTGTTACAAAACAATAAATAAATCGGCATTGAATTGATGTTATTTCATTTATTGCTAGAATGATGTAAAAAACTAAATTAAAATCATAAAAAAAAAATTACAACGAGAGTAAAACTTATAGTCATTGTGCGGGATTCGTACCTGCGCCATCAAATTCAAATTCAAATTCAATTTAGGCGTCTACGACGCTCTTGTGAAGGTCAATTACAAATTTTAATATTGAAATATTCTACATTGTACTGCCACGTTCAGCAAAAAAAATTTATAGAGCCACTGCGAGAAGAACGAGCAAGAAACTCGGGGCCATTCTTTTGAACATCTTTTAACACTGTGTTATATACAATATAATATGACTATTACAATAATATTTGTGCAAATTACGTAGGTGACAGGTGATAGCTTGGCAGAGGCGGAACTTTCCAAGCATCTTTGTCGTTTAAGTAATCACAAACTTTGTAGTATGATTTCTTAATCAAAATATTTTTCACATGCAACTTGAATTTTCCTTCTGTGAGCAATATGTTTGGGAATTTTATTATAAAACCGCACACAATTACCTAAAAATGACCTTTTATTTGTCTTTGCTAGTCTAAAACCTGGTACTGCTATTTTATATTTATTCCTAGTGTTGTAATCGTGGTTGTCACTATTTAATTTAAATTTACTAAATTTTTTCCGAACATACATAATATTTTCAAATATATACAGACTCGGTAAAGTTAATATATCAATTTCTTTAAAAAGATCCCTTAGAGATTCCATAGGATCCATTTCATATATGGCTCGAATTGCACGCTTTTGTAAGATTAAGATTGTCTTTATCTCAGCAGCAGCTCCCCACAGCAATACACCATACGACATAATACTGTGGAAGTATGCGAAATAAACTAGCCGTGCAGTAGCTACATCTGTCTGTCTTATCTTACAAACTGCATATGCAGCAGAACTAAGTCTTCCGGCTAGATCATGTATATGTGGATCCCACTGTAAAGTTGAGTCCACTTTGATTCCCAGAAAGACTGTCGCTTTGTCAATAGAGAGTTTATCTAAGCCAAGCTTAATGTTTGGTTCAACATAAGGAACATTTGGTAAAGAAAACTTTAAACATTTGGTCTTTTTTGAATTTAAGAGAAGATTATTAGCGGCGAACCATTCAGAGATCATAGATAACACATTATTTACATGAATGAGTTCACTATCTGTGAACTCATAGAATGAGTTTTCTGACGGTAGACCAAATAATTTCTTAATAACTCATGTGACAAATAAAACCAATTAGTCACCGTGACCACGATCACTGCAAAGTGTTTGAAACGTCGTCGGGACAAAAATAATGACAAATATACGCGATTTAAACCGTTTAAAGTTGTTTAATTACTATGAGTTCACTATCTTTCCTATCTACTTTAAAAATCAGAGAGGTATCATCTGCGAATAAAAAAATATCGCAGAAATCTTTGACCATGCAAGGCAGATCATTAATATACGCTAGGAACAGAAAAGGTCCCAAAATTGATCCCTGCGGTACACCTATTTTTACCAAAGACCCGGAAGAAGTATTGCCATTTATTCCAACCATCTGTAGACTGTCTGACAGATATGACTCTATTAGATTCAAAGCTTTTCCACGAATACCATAGTGTGAAAGCTTACGAATCAGAGTGCAGTGTTCTACACAGTCGAATGCCTTGGAAAGATCACAAAATACGCCAATAGCATCATGTGAACTCTCCCAGGCTTCAAGTATGTGACAAAAATTGAACACCTGCATCTGTAGTGGATCTGCTCTTAGTAAAACCAAACTGATTCTCATTCAATATATTATGCTCATTAAAATGAGATAAAAGTTGTTTGAGCATAATTTTTTTCGAATACTTTACTCAGAACAGGTAAGATGGAAATAGGTCTATAATTGCAAGGGTCAGATGCAGCCCCCGACTTCAAAATTGGAGTGATTTTACATAGTTTCATTAAGTCGGGGAAATTTCCTCTATCGACACAAAGATTGAATATTGTTACTAAGTATGGTGCGATAATGCAAATTATAGACTCTGCCACTTTAATTGACATACCCCACAAGTCTTCAGTACTCTTTATGTTTAAACTTTTGAATGTCTTTATAATTTCAAAGTTTGTCGTGTATCTAAAAGAAAAGTCCGTTGTTTTGCAGGGAAAATTATGTTTTAATAGGGCTTCTGTTACATTGGGACAAGAATCCAATGATTTAGTGATTTCTAGGGGTAAGTTAGAAAAAATTTTTTCAAATATTTCAACTGCAACACACATATATATATATATATATATATATATGAGTGTTGCAGTTGGTTCCATTTTTAGATTTAAAATGTTTGCTTTTGCAATCAAGCATGCTCTGCTTATTACATTACAAAATTACAACGAGAGGAAAAGTTATAGTTTTGTGCGGGTTTTGAACCTCCACCATCCAGTTTAGCGGTAAGAGGCTATGGGGGTGGATGTATATTATTTAATATGACATGTCGTCATAGCGACAAACTTTTATTTTTTGACTGTAAAAAATTTACTACTAAATTTATGTTGACAAAATTTTTTAATTAAATTAAAATTTATCTCTTTATAGTGACTCATGCTACTTACGGGATCGATCATTCACTGCCAACGACTATATCGTCAAGATAGTAAAATATTTTTCAGTTATTGGAGTGTAACTCGAAACCGGCGCGCCCGATTTTGATGAAATTTTAGTGCCACACGACAAGCATCAGCTTTCAAATAAAAAAAATAATTATCAAAATTGGTTCCGCAATCAAAAGTACTGAAGTAACAAAAATAAAAAATATACCTCCTTCTTTTTTTAAAGTCGTTTAAAAATATTAAAGTAATTAAAACTGAGAAAAATAGTTCAACTACGAATAAAAGGAATCAATAGACTAGTTCCGCTTTCCTAGAAGTCGTCGTTTTACAACTCCACGTTTAGTACGTGACTTGTCTCTCTAGGTATACAATACACATCACCGAAGAACTTGAACTCTTGTTTAGAACCATAGAACTATTAAAATACAAAAAAAAATCAAGATCAGTTTGTAAGCTAGACTTATGTCCGGTAACAAACACACCACACAGTGCCACCTGCGATATAGTTTTCAGTAATCAAACCCCTTTACCATGTTAGCGAGGTTTAGACAGCTTTCGAAGCGCTCGTAGCCAAGTTTGCTTAGCCATTCTGAATCGATCAGCAAAGTTAAGCAACGTCCGCCGCGGTCAGGAGTTGGATGGGTGACCGCTGGTTGGGCATTGCTACTGAGCGCTTCCGTGCTTCGGAGGGCACG
Organism: Plagodis dolabraria; assembly: GCA_963854805.1. NCBI lineage: Eukaryota > Metazoa > Arthropoda > Insecta > Lepidoptera > Geometridae > Plagodis > Plagodis dolabraria. Next base: position 16,675,536 of record OY978468.1, on the reverse strand, counting down.
TTAAGCCGTCGGTCCCGGTTGTTGTCTTAGGATAGCAGTCGTTACAGCATGGTGGTAGGGCACTTTGCAAATGCCCGCCTGGCTAGCTACCACCCTCAAGTTGAAAATCTGTCGCCAAGCACCTAACGGTGTGTTCCGGCAGCTGTCCTTGAGAGCCAGTAAATCTAGGTTAGTCTGAACAACATCCTCGACCACATCATCACTTATCATCAGGTGAGATAGTGGTCAAAGGCTAACCTATCAGGCATAAAAAAAAAGACACAAAAAAATAATAAATTGATGTTGATGAAATCTAAATGTGGCGACATCAGAAGTATGACCAACCAAAAAAAAATATATTAAAACCTAACCTATTCATGCAGTAATAATCACGTTAAAAACATACAGTAGAACGCCTGCTTTTTTGAAGTCGGTTGAAAATGATAATTTCATCGAGATAAACCTTACGGCTGCTAGCAACAAGCTAAAAAGTAAAAAGGGCTTTATCTTGGAAAATATATATTCTTGTGAGAAAGAGAAATAGGTACTGCCGTCTATGTCTATAAATTTTAATCGATTTCGTAAAAGGACCAGGTTCTCCATTGGACTGTATTTTTTTGGGTGTTACTTCACAACTTAAGCGTTTACAGAATGTACCGATTTTGATGATTTTTTAAATAATGAAAGTTGGTACCTGTCATATAGTCCTTTAAATTTGAGTTAAATACTCATTAATGGGTTTTAAACTGACTTCGATTACATTAATAATACTCTCGTTATTACAAAATTAAAAATTTACTAGAGAAAAAAATATAGTCATGTGCGGCATTCGAACCCGCGTCCATCCACCCCTTTAGCCGGGGTATGCTCTAACTAATTAGGCTAACATGACACAATGACTCATAACTTTAATTCTTGCTCTCGTTCTTCATCCCTCGTAACGGGATGGAGCGACAACTCACACACTCGTTCAACTTGCATTGTTCTCGTTATTACTTGTCGACGTGATATTAACAAAAAAAACTTTTTCTCAAACATGCTTGGAAATGTAAGCATTATTTTGACAACCTTCTTCGGGATAAATCGAAATTGCTGTACTGCTGTATGTATTTAACATGCGCGCAGCGGCTGGCAAAAAAAGTATGAAAATCTGTCGTGTCTAGCGGCCAAATAAATTGCATAGTAAACTCATATCTGTCGTGTAATTTAAAAATGGAACGATGTTTTGCTTCGAATCGAAGCATGGCAACCAAGGAGGTAACTAATCAAGGGTTTTATTTAAATTTCGATCTGGCTTGCAAATAGAACGCTGTTTATTGAAAATTGTACATTTAACAACTGTATCTTCAAATAAAAAAATCTGCCTAGGTACGTACTACTTTGTTTTAATTTCCGCGTATTATTTGAGAAAAGAACTATACAAGCCTTGGCCACAACTAGGCATTGCCGCTGCAGTAATGTACTATTTAAGATGTTTTGTTTTATATCATTTTAATGCATTATTTGTTTTACAATATTCTGTTTGAAGTCGGTTTTGTTTTGTTAATTATTTTATTTATTATTAAAAGAAATGTCGACATGTTACATATATTATGCTCGTTACTGTAAGATTTAAAATATGAAATTGGTTCTAATTTGTAGGTTTTATTCATTGAAAGGGCGTAGACAAGTTTTATATACTTATTAGTACATTACATGTGCTCCTAAGTTCTAGTTCACTTTGAGAGTAATTTTGTTTGCCTCGATCCTGTGGTCGTTAACTCCTTCTGGTAGGTGACAGTAAATACACAGTTGGTTAGTGTTGCTTCACATTAAATGCATGTCAAAGTTGAGTGTATGGAACATCTAACAAACGCAGCGTCTTATCGCAACTTTGATGCCTTACTTGATAAGCTTTACAAAGATATAGGCTAGGTATAGAAACCTCTTTTGCTTTCTTCTCTGTAATCAACATCATTATCTATGCACCTTTATTATCACTCCTGACTTCTCTCTAAGTTATGTCAACTTCAATTCTACTTGTCTCCTTTTTTTCAACTTTATTCGAGTCACAAAACTTTTAATATTGTTTTTACAAATAATTAGAAAACTTTAGATTTCATAACTAATCTCAGTGATACAATTATTTTATCCTTATGACAAACATATAGACAGAAGACTCTAGATAATTTAGTATTAGAGAAATTTCAATCCCATCTTAACTCAAGCATTGTTGTATAAGAACAGTAAACCTTTGAATCTCTCTTGAAACTACACGACAAAACCCTCAATTTTAAAGAGAATGAAAGCAGCCTGCATCGTTCTGACTCTTCTTATATCTATAGCGATTATGGCTGTATGTATTATGGTGAAGTTCGCCACAGACATCACAGTGGAAGAGAGGAGAAGAGAGTACACCCATGGTGGAGGAGTCTACCAGTTGACGAAGTCCATGGGAGTGATCAGCTTGACTGAAAATGTTTCTTTATCTGCTGCGGAAAGGTATCACCAGCATATTTCCTCTCTGATGAAGGGTTTATAGACCTTAACTATATATTGGCAAGATTTCCTAGCAAACAAGTTTTTTTCCCACTAGATGCTGTGAACTGGGTTGCTCTGACCTGCCATTTTAGTTTTTGGTTATTTTCAATAATATCGATGCATATAATAGTAAGACGCAATTAAATGCTTAAAGCCGTTGGTTCAAATCCTACTTTGGCCTTCACATCATGGTTATATTTATGGTTGTGAAAACTAGCCTAGATTTGTAATGTATGATATTGTCACGTAGAAAAGTCAAGTAGAAAATATGATACCAAGCACAGACAGCTCACCTAAGTGCTTTTTTCCGATCCAGGTGTAGCACCTTTATATCTTCGGCAAACATTATCACTTAGCAACAGTTCGTTAGCCTCAAGGCAAGCATATTTTTTACACAGGCCACCTATTAAATTGCGGCTTAAAATTGTTATTAAAAATATTATCAACTATTTTGTTATATGACCTAATACTCATCATATATATTTCACCAAATCGTTTTTTAATAGTGAGAGGGCATTTTGCGCATGCCCTATCACCTAGGGCTAGCTACCACCCTCAAGTTGAAAATCTGTCGCCACTTAACGGTGGGTTCCGGCAGCTGTCCTTGAGAGCCAGTAATTCTAGGTTAGCCTAACAACATCTTCAACCTCATCATCACTTACCATCAGGTGAGATAGTGGTCAAAGGCTAACCTATCATGCAAAAAAAAACTAATCAGGTTTTTACTCACTCACGGTGTTTAGTCGTTATCTACCGGTGTTCGAGCAGTAAACATGCTCATTCTCAAGGAATGTATGTAGTTAGTAAATATGTCAACTCACGTTAGTTTTACATACTTTCGTCATATTCGAAATGCAAAATTCTGAGTAAAAGATATTGTGGCGCTAGATGGTTTGGCCAATAGTTTGAGTTTTCCATAACAATCTACTATTAAAATGTTTCTTGGTACACGACATTTTGTTAATTAGTCATATCGATCAATGTATGGGTTTTTAGTCTCTTATATGTAGTTTCAGAAATCTCTTCATACCCCAAGATCTTCGCAATTATCCTACATACTTGCTCTTCATTTCAGATTCCCATACGTAGCAGCAATCATCAAGAACTCTTCCACATCCTGGAGTTTCGCCTGCTTCGCCAGCATCATCCTCGTCAAATGGGTGGTGACCTCAGCCCACTGCAGAAAGGAAGGGTCAACTCACAGAGTCCTGCTTTATCACGACTTCTCACGCAATTACACCCATACATACCCAGTGTTGTTCTGGAGGTTACACGAGAAGTTTAACATGAGCAATCCAACGCCTATGTTCAACATAGCAGTCGCGAAATTAAATGTAGACTATTATCCTTTTTCAATGAAGCCTTCAGTGTTTGACGATCGCGAGGTTTATATTGTTGATGCAAGCGTTTGGAAGACTGTTTCTACAATGGACAAGAAAATGTTTCTAACCAACGATTTCGAGAAGTTTGAAGGGAAGATCTCATCCCCTAGCAGATGCTTCGAGAGCTTTGGAGTTGAATTAGACGAGAGTTTATTCTGTGTAGATTTCAGTCATTATGAAGACTGTTTTGTCCACGAGTTTGGGCCTTTGTATTCTGGGGATAAGGTCGTTGGTCTTCTAGCAGTGAAGCCTAGAGATTGCGAGGTGAAAATGGCGATTTTTACCAATGTGTCGCATTATGCTAATTGGATATTGAAGTCTACTCATACGACGTATTATGGATGACCTTCTTGATGTTATTAAGTATATTGATTTTAGAGCTAAAGTGAGCTATTTACTTGTTAGAAATATATTTTATTAGTAATGCTTTAATTTTCTTTTTTTTTTCTTTTACTGTGTGACTCCAAGCTTGAAATGTTTTGGCTGGAACACCGGGTCTTCGCGAAAACAAAAAGAGCATATTAATTAATGATTCAAATCAGCATGTGGTGTAACATGTAACGTGATTATATAATCGCTCCAGGACACAGACCAATAATGATATGTGATCAGAGATGAGCGAAAATTCAGCCATTCCTAATAGTCTTACCAAATAGTTTTACTAGTAAGACTACTGGGAATTTTCGCCCTAGTAGATAACATATAGATACAGATACTAAATAATAGATCCATACAGATAATAAAATTTTGGAGTATTTTTTCTGCTAATTTCTTTCCCAGTAGTCTGACTTATAGTAAGTGGGTCGCATTTTACAGAAAAACACAAGCCAAGGTTAGTTTTGGATTTTGAAAAATATCATCACATATTTAATATGTAATTAGTAAAAAAATAAAATTTATTTAGTATTGCCATTCAACCGTGTTAATGTCGCCAGTACCCTAGCCGTGGACAGTGATCTGAGCTCTGTTTTCTACATATGAATGCCTCCTGATAGGCAAGGGAGCTCAACACAATTTTAAGTTTAAAATCAATTTCAATGAATATAAGGCAACCTTTCTATTATGGAAGATATAATAAAAATTTCATCACTCCAAGTAGATTCATAACCTTTTTCAAATATGTGCTTGAATTTAGTGACTCTTACATAGTCACCGAGTCGGATATCTGATGTTTGCTTTACACTACCCTTGTTATCCAAATTATTCCAACCCAACATTATATTATTTGAGTTTACATCACAAGGACACATTTTAATACTAGAATGGTAGCTGTGATTATATGCATGTAGCAAGTCTTGTAATATATCTAAAAATAATATAGTTAAAAGATAGATTTAGTTACAAGATTTAAAGATGAGTACTTTTTTATATAATTGGTAATTACATTATGAATAAGCTTTATATACTCTGTACATAAGCATAATTGATGCTTAAATGGCTCTGAATAAAATGTCGAACTTGGAAGATGGGTATTTTGTGACTTGACATCTTAAATAAAAATATAATTATTTCTAAAGCAAAATACTTTGTCGCTCAGTTTGCCAGTTTTCCGTTATATTTAGCTTTTTTATTAATATTCAGTAAAATCGTTTTGTATGGGAAATCTTCTTTATACATTCAGGAATAAAACAAATGATAAATCGAAAAACTGGCAATAGCATAATATTACCATATAATATATTAGGCTCAGGTATATAATATATACTTGCAAAGTATCACAGAGTTTGAAAACTTGGTACCTATTTATTATATGTCTAAACTACGTTTGTACTGAAAGCACTACGTACCTAAGTACGTACACAGAAGCCTAGCTTCGGGAATACAGTTGTAACGGTGCGGTTAGCCGCATCTACTGGGATATGCCTTTATTATTTCATTCCTTGAAACAAAACAAATTACATTTAACTTTCGAGCCACGTCATTATTTCCGCAATAAAACACGAAACAAAATTATGTTTATGGTTTCACGACCGACGTAGCTTCACTTTATTCATAAATTAACGAATACGATGACAGTTTGCTACATCACGGATCATTTCTGAACAACCGGGACTAACTAACTATCCTATTATACTAAAATATACACGAAATTTAACCTTACATCTTTGGTATACGGGCGTTGGTATGGAGAAGGGAAGAGGGTACAAATAAAAAGTTTTGTAACATTAGTTCCCGACCGAAGTAAATGCGCAAATCGTAGGGGAGGCAGTGATAGAGCACTTTCACCGATACAAATCGTCTTGCAGTTTGCTGTGAGGCTGCCTTTTTATTTCTACATAGATATAACAGAGTCATCGTATTCCTACTCTTAGCCCATTCATTGAGGGTTGGTACATTCTGTTTTTGCTAACCATGGAATATAGCTTTACCGCAGCGGAAGTCAATAGCAGCCTCATTTATAGCATCCACTTCTGAACGTGACATCCAGTTGTTGTCTTAGGATGGCAGCAGAGGAAGTAGAAAATCTGTCACCAAGCAACTAACGGTATGTCCTGGGAGCCGTAGGTACTTGAGAGCAATTTTTTCTAGGTTATCCTACTACTATTATTACTACCTACTTACCATCAGGTGAGATAGTGGTCAAATTTTTTTTTACACTTGATAGGCCTGTTATAGCTATAGGATAACCTTTGACCATTATCTCACCTGATGGTAAGTGATGTTGTGGTCGAAGATGTTGTTCAGGCTAACTTAGAATTAAATTAAATGATAGACTATGATATCAGTGATAAAAAAATACCTAAAAATGGAACCGACTTCAACACTCAAGCGTAATAAATAACTTGTTGAAGTCGGTACCATGACAGTTCAAACTACCTATTATCACAATACTGTGCGCATGGTACCGACTTCGACAAGTTATTTCACACTTTTGAGTGTTGAAGTTGGCTCCATTTTTTAGGTAAACTTATTTTTCGCCTTTTTAGTGTCCCTTGCTACTTACGGGATCGATTGGCATTCACTGCAATGACTATATCATCAAGATAGCAAAGAACTTTTCAGTTATTGGAGTGTAACTCAAAAACAGCTTGACCGATTTTGATAAAATTTAAATGGGATCAAACGACAAGCATCAGCTTTCAAATAATAAAAGAAGCATCAAAATCGGTTCTCCCAGTAAAAAGTACTGAGGTAACAAACATAAAAAAACAAACGAGTTGGGTACCTCCTCCTTTTTTTTGATATCGGGTAAAAATATTAAGTAAAGTAGGTAATTAAAACTGAGAAAAATAGTTCAACTATGAATAGAAGGAATCTATAGACTAGTTCCGCTTTCCTTCCCAGAAGTCCTCGTTTTTACGATTCCGTACTCAAACGGTAAAAACGGGACCCTATTACTGAGACTTCGCTGTCCGTTCGTCCGTCCGTCCGTCTGTCACCAGGCTGGATCTCAAAAACGGTGATAGCTAGACAGTTGAAATTTTCACAGATGATGTATTTCTGTTGCCGCTATAACAACAAATACTAAAAATAAAATAAATATTTAAGGGGGGCTCCCATACAACAAACTTGATTTTTTAACGTTTCTTGCTCGATACTAATAACGGTGACAGGTAGACGCTTTTACTATTCACAGAATATTTAGTTTACGTGCTCTTTAAGTAAAATCAATTAAAATAAAATAAATAATTAAGGGGGTTCCCATAGAACGAAAGAGGTTATCCCCTTAAAATTAAAAATAATAATAATGAAAACAAGTACAAATTTGAAATATTTACCGAATATTTAGTTGTATATTTACTTTAAAAATAAACAATTATTGACATCACTATTTAGGGTTCGTACCTACCTAGGATAGGAACGTACCTACCCAGCTCAATAGGACACTGCGAAAAGTGTCTGTAACTTGCAAGACTGCTTATGTTACAGATGGTACGGAACCCTTCGTACGCGAGTCCCACTCGCACTTGGCCGGTTTATTATAACCCCACGTTTAGTAACGCCGAAGAACTTGAACTCTTGTTTAGAACCGGATCACTGAATTGAACCTCCTCCTTTTTGAAGTCGGTTAATAAATAAGATACGGGTTATCTCCTCTGTGGTACTCATGTGGCGATCATGAAATAGAAAGATTTTAGCTTCTTGTAAATAGCTTTGTCATAGTTACTATATAGACACGAACGCTAAATGCCATAGTAACAAAACGTTTAGATCTTTTTAGTGTTCCGTACACAAAGGGTAAAAACGGGACCCTATTACTGAGACTTCACTGTCCGTCCGTCCGTCGGTCTGTCACCAGGCAAGAACGGTGATACCTAACCTATACAGTTGAAATTTCACAGATGATGTGTTTCTGTTGCCGCTATAACAACAAATACAAAAAGTTGGCCAAGTGCGAGTCGGACTCGCGCACGTTGAAACAAAAAATGGTTAAAATATGAATTCTAATGTTGTATAGCTGGTACAGAACCCTTCGTGCGCGAGTCCGATTCTCACTTGGCCGATTTTTTATTTTATTTTGTTAACTTATGAGAACATGTATGGATATACTCAGTGACAGAAGGCCGAAGGTGTAGATGGGCTGTTAGAGGAATTATACGTGCTTGATGGCTATAGGTATTGAGATAGTATGGGTAGCAAATAGAGCAGATTGCAAAAAATAATGCAGGTCGTAGAAGAGAGCTTCGTGGTGGTATGTGTCAGTTGCGGTAGAGGTGGTGCGAGTTCGAATTATTTTGCTGTTTTGAATGCATTTACATGCTCGCCTGACTAGGTTCGAGGGAGATCAAAAAGTTCGCGAAATGAAAGGATTCCTAAAGTGAGTGAACAAAGTACCGTATTTCATTCGGCTCTTCGATTCAGTAGAAGCAAGCTTACCCCTCAACTGGGACATCTAGAAATATATTGTACTGATTTTGATCTTAACCAAGAATAGCGAAATAGCAGAAACCCAACGGGGCAACGCTGCCAGCATGCTAGGCACGCACTAGCGTGCCTAATGGAAACTGCATTCTATTCATCTAGTGGGCTAGAGCATTTTTGGCTGTGATGTGAGCCTGCAGGCTTGTAGCCCTTGTAAGATGTCTAAATGCTCTCATTGTAGTAGTTGTAGTGTTGTGTATAGGTATAGTTCGTAGTGTTTTGCATACCACCGGTAAAAAAAAATCGCTCTTACAGACTTTTTAATCGCTCTTATAGACTTTTTTATAGATTGATACTGCTTCACCGTGTACTTGACACGTTTTAGCAGAATCAATATTTTAAAGACAACGTGCAGTAAAAAAATATATATAGCCATTGCGAGATGAACCGGCAAGAAACTCAGGCCACGGCTTTTAACAATGTGTTACAAACCCTTCGATCATTATTTTCGAAGTACAAACCATATTATAAAATGATTACAATATTTGCTTGTATTACGTAGGTGACAGGCGATAGCTTCGTTTCATCAGAATGTTTTTGAATCAGCATACCGAGTTCAAAAATATTTTTCATATATTATGTATTTGGCCTATAGCATGTACCTACAGTCAACACAACATTTGTTTCACTGTAGGCATAAGTTCATTTATGAGTGTGCTCCCCACTTAAAATGAGATAGTGTTGCACAGATCATGGGAATCCCAAATTACAGTGTCACTTACTTATATAGACGTTCTGGGGGCCAACTCCCATCTCTTAATTCAGTCATATTTTAAGATTACATTTACAATTTTAATTCGCACCGCCACATATCACTATAGTATACTTACATAAAAACTTCAACGTGAGAGCGGGATGCATGCATCGAATCAAGTCATTTGTGCGACAGAGGTAGCACTATATGAACATTATTGTTTCGTGACGGCCACGGTACTAACCTTAGTATCAATAATTTAAACTTGAAACAATGACGTTTGCATTCCATAATAGTTTATAAAAGGTGGGAGTTGGGCCCCTGCTGTTGGTTCCAAACGATGTTGCATAAAGCACACAATAATGATTGTGATAATTGTAATATTATACCTGAACCCGTTCAGCTATAAGAACTGTCAAGCGGCGCCACAGTCGCAAACGCGACTATGGATTTTGTTCCTTATAAATATAAAATAATATTCCATATATTACGACAAAGATGAAAACAGAAACAAAAATGAGATTGTAATTTATAAAACTAATAAGGTTTATTAGACTTCATTAGAAGTCTGCTTCATAATGTTCGGTTGTTACGAACCGCTACTTATTATTGTCGTTACAGCTAACAAAAAGAAAGATGGCGGTGATAATATAAAAAGGGCTAGATGCTCTCCGAAGAATCTATTCCAAATTGCAACAGTAACATTTCTCCCCCTACTTTATACCGTCTAATAATCTGTGTACGTTTCTCCGCCCTTCTTTGGCACCTCGCCAATACCCTCCGCCGCCAGCTCCAACCGAGGTATTGATTCTAGTCTGAGCTTCAGCCATGTTATACTTCCGCATTTATATAGAAAACTCAGTAAATGATGTCTGCCATGCGCGGAGTCCGTGGTACCAAGCTGGCTGCGCTTGTAGCGGACCTTGCTTCGTCCTGCGGTCATTACTTAGATGATTGGTGACCGATAGTAGCATTACATTATTCGGGCCGGTGGTTGTCTTACTATCGTTACAGCATGGTGGTAGAACATTTTGCGAATGCCCACCTGGTTAACTTTAAGTAGTAAATCTGTCCCCAAGCTCCTAACGGTGTATTCTGCTAGCTGTTCTTGAGAGCTTTTGATCTTCAACCACATCGTCACTTACCATCGGGTGAGATAGTGGTCAAATGCTAGCCTATTAATTATAAGTAAAAAAAACCTCAGCATCAATCGCCTTGGCCATTTGATAGTGCATGTCTGCCACAAATATTCTAGCTATGGTATTGATTCTAGTGTTCTCTGACTTCATAAAATATTGTTAATACATTTTAATTGACTTCCAAAAAAGGTTAATACTTACTCAATTCGATGATATATTGTTTTAATGTTTGTTACGCGGTTATTCCGCCAATTATGAATTGATTTAGATGATTCTTTTGTTGTTAATTTAGGTATATCTCCAAATGGGATCCATTTAAATTCTGCAGGGTAATTTATAAGTAACAGCCAATTAACTGAAATGAATTTGCATACCTGGATGATGTAGCGATAATCATCGCGTCTCTTGTCGATGGTACATAATTAGTATATCTTGTAAGCAGTAGGTATGTATCGTAGAAAAGTTATTTTCTTAATAAAAACAAAGGCAGCGACTTCCAACACTGAAAGTATGAAATAACTTGTCGAAGTCTTTTTTTTTATTGCTGATAGGTAGGCCTTTGACCACAATCTCACGTGATGGTAAGTGATGATGTGGTCGAAGGTGTTAACAGGCTTAACCTAGAATTACTGGCTCTCAAGGACAGCTGCCGGAACACACCGTTAGGTGCTTGGCGACAGATTTTCAACTTGAGGGTGGTCGCTAGCCAGGCGGGCATTCGCAAAAATGCACTTCCACAATGCAAAATGCCCTTCCACCATGCGAAAGAAGTCGAACCATGATAATGTGAGATCGGTGTTTTAAATCAGCATGGTACCGACTTCGACATGATATATCATACTTTTCAGTGCTGGTTCGAAAGATTTTACATTTTTAGTAAGTGTTTTAGTTTCAAATATCAACAATTGCGCGGTAAACTGACCACTTATCCCTGAATGACCATAAACCACCCCTGCTATGACCTACGGGCCATCTGGCAGACCTCGGACACACCCCGGGGTGCTATAACAACGGCGTAATTCGATATATTCACTAATTAACTGCTAAATAAGATCTGGACAGTACGGTCCGAATACAAGTGCATTCACTCTAATAAATGCACGTATGTATGTCTGTATGTTTCGTTGGTTGTGTGTAATAATTAAAAGAAGCCCAAGCTTGTAACTGTGACCAGTAGTAGTTACTTTTTTACCGACTTCAAGAAAAGGAATAGGTACTCAAGTCAAACTTTTGACTGGTGAACCGATTTTGATGATTCTTTTTTATTTGAAAGCTGATGCTTCCCGTGTGGTCCCATTTAAAATTCATCAAAATCTGTCCAGCCATTTCTGAAAAGTGTTTCCTGTCTTGAAGATATAGTCGTTGACAATGAATGACAATCGATTCCGTAAGTAGTTAAGGGTCACTAAAATGAGAGATTTTTTTTTTTTTACCAAAAAATGGATCATATTTTTACACCCAAAAGTGTGAAATAACTAGTCGAAGTCAGTATCATGCGCACAATATTGTTATAATAGGTACTTTTGAACTATCATGGTACCAACTTCAACAATTTCACACTTTTGGGTGTTGAAGTCGGTTCCATTTTTTGGTAAACATTTTTTTCAAAAGATACTAGTGGTGCCTAAAACTCACCAGCAATTAAATTCAATATAATTTTACTGGAGAAGTGGCTTTTTTTGTTTTTTTGAAATACAAGCATTTTTGTTTTTCTATTATACTAAAGCATTGCTTTTAAATAGCTGGAAATTAAGGGAATCCGTGTGGGTAAGCTAGTTCAGTCAACACACGCAAGCAGGGAGTCGTACGAAATGACCCCGTGCTATTGTTATCTGATCGTGATCTGTGGAATTGCTTCTTATATCTATGTAGGAGATGGGAAATGGTAAATCGTTTTCTTATCTGTGAATCTGCGTTGCCATTTTAGGGTACCGTATATCCACTGAAAATCAGAACACTTCTTTCTGTATGGGACTGAATTTCTGAATCTAAATTTAGGAATATTCATCATAGATCAAAAAATAATATAAGTGTAGATGTACATTATAACCATAACAACAAAAATCTGTTCATCTATGTGTCATGTGTCAAAATTTGAGTTTGACGTTTGTGCACACGCTGCACTAGCTATCATCTGTGAGCGTTATATGCAGCCGAAGGTGATGGAAGTGACATATTTTATCATATTGCTATCGTGGTATCTGTTTAGCACATTATGAACAGATTGTTTGCGTGGATACAGTGCAAATAGAACACATTTGCGTGAATTGAACCGTAGAGTAAGTGGCGAAGCTGACAAGCCGGTGCCTGATGGTAAGCATCACGTCTGTACAATTTACATGTCCAAGTTACAGTGTCACCATTGTGTGTGACTGCACTGCGCTCGACCTCTGAGACATTTGTTTTTAAGTCTCGATTGCTCGGTAATTTCACTTGCTATAATGCCCTTCAAATTTAACTCAGCAGCGTTTGCACACTGCTGCTTGGAGGTAGAAGCACTGCGGTGGTATACACTAAGACAACCTTTTGCTTAAGAGGCCTAATGTAATGTGCCCAATATAAAAGAGGCCTATGGTAGCTATTTCCATAAGTACCAGCTAAGGGCCCACTTGGCATGGGACAAGGGTCAGAAAAAGACGAAGACCGGAGGTTAAGTATACATTTTATTGATTATCAGCCCAAAGTATTGAAATAAAAAAGGAAATAAGTTATTGACGCGGAGTTCCTAGCTTCACCCACAAGCGCAGTGCTTATTAAATATCAGCTAGCTCTGTGTTGGGGCGGTTACGACAATTATCTTCCTTTCTTCGAGAGATTTGTGATAATTAGAAATAAAATGAGCCAAGTCCGAGTCCGACTCACGCGCGAAGTGTTCCGTACCATTATGAGTCCGGCCAAGGGTCCGACAAAGCGTTAGTTCAAGAATATCGCCCAATTGCTGTATTACCCACTGTAGCTAAGGTCTTCGAACGCATAATGCACAAAAAATTGTACAAACAAGTAGAACCATTTTTGTGTAACGAGCAACATGGGTTTAGGAGTAAAAGATCAGTGAACACCAACCTTCTAACACTTGTGGACTATATTTCCACCAGCCTTGATCGTAGGACACAAGTAGATGTTCTATATTTTGACTTCCGGAAGGCGTTTGATAGGGTCAACAACGACATACTGCTGGCAAAGCTTAGCGCCTTGGGCTTTACTCCTGGTCTTCTCCATTTCATCGCTGATTACCTTCGCGACCGCCAGCAATATGTTCGTCTAGGTATCTATGAATCACAACCCTATCACACGCGTTCCGGAGTAAGCCAAGGATCAATCTTGGGACCTCTACTATTTGTTCTTATGATTAACGACCTTCCTGCCGTAGTCAAGCATTCAAAATGTCTTTTATATGCTGACGACCTAAAAATTTTCCGGGCATTTAGAACAGTAGAGGACTGTCTCGCGTAGCAGCGAGATACAGATTTGGTCTATCGATGGAGTGTAGAAAATGAAATGGAGCTCAATCCTGTAAAGTGTCATCAGATGACTTTTGGTCAAATGCACCTCCCAATCGAATTTCAATACAAGTTAGGCCAAAATGTTATAGCGCGAGCAACGTACATGAAAGATCTGGGTGTGACATTTGATCGGAAGCTCACTTTTAACGAACATATTATGTTAGTTGCCAAAGAATCGTACCAACGGTTGGGTTTTGTGCTTCGGAATTCTAGGGATTTTCACAATATTGATGTGATCAAGCTTATATTTAGCGCTTTGGTTCGAAGTAAGCTGGAGGCTAGTGCCTGTGTGTGGCATCCCCACGAGGCAAGCTATACCCTTATGTTGGAGAAAGTTCAAAAGGCCTTTCTCAGATATCTATACAAGCGTATGTATGGGTACTACCCTTACATGTACCCTACAAAATTTTTGCTAGGTAGCCTAGGGTACAATTCGCTAGAAGTCCATAGATCTTATGACCAGCTCGTTATAATGTGCAAAGTTCTCAATGGCAAAGTAGATGCTCCGGATCTCAGTGATGTTTTGTGTCGCCTTTATATACCTGACAATTACCTCTCGGCGAGGAAACACAAACTTTTTGCTGTTCCAAACTGTAGGACAGTAACTCACGCCACATCCCCGATACCGCGATCCCTTAAAGCGCTCAACGCTCTGGTAGACGCCAATCAAGAGCGTGACATATTTAATGACACATGGAAGGAGATCCTTACTGAATGCTTAAAGCTCTGTGAATGGTATAATTATTAAAATGTTTTTATATTATTATTATTTTAAATTGTGTTTATTATCTTAAGTTGTGTGTATTATTTTAAATTGTGTATATTATTTTAAATTTTGATTACTATTATTTTGAATCACCATTGGAATATTCACTTAGTTGACATTGTATTTTTAAATTGACATTTATTTTAATTTTTGACATTTTATTGAATATTTAATGTTTTTATAATTTTTTATCGTTAGTGTAAGTGGTGTTTCTAACCGTTCTAATTGAATAAAATAAATTATATATACAACATTAGACACTGTGATATAACCTTTTTTTTAGTGTTAGTCCTTCTCGCACTTGGTCGGTTTTTAGTATTTGTTGCTATAGCGGCAACAGAAATACATCAACAGTGAAAATTTCAACTGTCTAGCTATTATGGTAATCATGAGATACAGGCTGGTGACAGACAGAGAGGTGCACAAATCGGAGTCTTAGTAATAGGGTCCCGTTTTTACCCTTTGGATACGGAACCCTGTAAAAGATTCGTTTTTAATTATTTTAGGTTCCGTATCCAAAGCACAAAACAGAGCATTAATATTAATAAAATAAAAAATACAGTCGAAATGAGAACCTCTCCTTCTATCTAATCCTTTTTTTGAAGTTAACAAAATATAAAATACGATCGCTTTTGTAGGCTGTAGTCGTATCAACTACTATTAAAAAATTTGGATGGGGGTGCCTTCGTGTATGGAAAATCTTGTAGTTATATTGGTATACAGTATAAGTTTGAGGAAGGTAGGTATAGTTTGTGGTGTGTATCGAAGCGTAAACTCGCTAAGTTCCCCTCGCGACAGTAACTAGTATTTATGTTCAACTTTATTCGATTGCCGACGTTTCTCCACATTCGCTCTAATGTTTGCTTTAGATGAATGTGCTTCAAACGATTCGATTATAAAACTATTACTTAGTAGGAACTTTTTAACGGCTGCTGTTCACTTAATTTAATATAATTAGAATAAATGGACGATATTAATGATCATTGTGCGTAACTAAACAATGCGATGTTAAGGTTTGTTTAACTAAGTTTGGATAGCTACAACGACTGAAAAGTATTTCCAGCGGTCCCAGGTTAGGTCTCTAGATTGCTTACCGTGTACGACTACGTCATCGCTTGTCAGTAGGTTTATATATTGGTCGAATGTAGTAGCAGTAAAACTTTATGCACATATTTTTCTTTCTCTCTTAAAGCACAGGAAGAAGGATGGACTCTATACCTATTAACATGAGAGCGAAACTCCTTCGCAAGCATATTGTGTCAACCTTAGAGACGTGGAACAGAGATCAGAATCAGAAAATATTTATTGTCAACTGATAAAATTATACAAGTGTGCCAGATCTTACAGCAATAGAGTTATTATCAGTTTGCCCACATCGAGCATTCAATATTAATCACAGTTATATGAATACATCAATAATCTTATTAATGTTAATTGACCATTAATATTGTAATTATGTACATATTAAAGAACATTCTAATTTTACATATTATGTTATCAATCCTTACAAATATACATAAAATTAAATATATTATACAATTAAAACATGTCAGTACAGTAAATTTTAAAAAATGTCATCATAAATTACATCATTACAAATCAATAAAATAGCACATGTTTCAGTTACACTAATAATATTATTGTCATAAATCGTTAATGTCTGCTGACTTATCCCTATTCACAAACTCATTGTACTTAATTATAAAAAACATGATTAATTAGCCAACGTTTTAGTGTTGTCTTAAATGTCTTATTATTTATTATATCCGTAATGTGATTTGGCAATGAGTTGTAAACATGTATAGAGCTGACATACTTGCTTTTCTTATAAATCATACAATTTACTCTAGGTGTATACAAACAATCGGGCCCTCTTAGTTGTGTGTTCCTTACTCTCATGTCTTATTTATTTTATATATTTTTTTAGAGATAACATGATAAGTAGTCTTAGAACTGTTTGAGACCGAGTACATCAAAGGATGTACTGCCATCGTATCTATGTCTACCGCCAAGCAGTAATGTTAACATTACCGTGTTCTGGTGTGAAGTACATGGGTGCCGGTGAAATTACGGGCACAACATAAAATACTTAACAAGTTTCTGTCTCAGGGTGATGTGTGCAGTGATGTTTGACACTTGTGACGAACTGCATCTGTGTTATATGCAGAGGGTCTTAACACTAGGTGGCCTCGTTATGTCTCAATCATATAAAAAAAAACCGACTGCATTTTCATTTTATCGTTTCATTAAAATTAAAACTGCAAGTTATATTTATGGAATCGTTTCTTAAAGCCCTTCATTTTAATACCCCATTCAATGGGTTTGGGAGAAAAAAACTTTTTATCACAAAATATGGCGTCTTAAAACCGCCAGTTTTCTGTTTTTTACTTTTTTTATATACCTAGTAACATTTGCGCTATCAAGACGAATCTAATGATATATAATACATTAAAATCGGATGAGCCGTTTAGACGTTATGGTGGAATAAAAAAACTCACACACATACATGCATACATACCTGAACCCTGAAAAAAACATAACACTCCCTTTTTTTGGGCAGTCGTGTAAAAAACTGCTAAAATCGTCTCAGATGAACATGCACACGTAACAAACACTCCGCCCTCAGAATCAAGGGCGGTGCCGGCGGCGGGCGGGACGCCCCATTTAACACCCTTACACATTTACATATGGTGCTCTGATCTGTCGAGATTTTGGATTTTGTACGGTTTTTGAACTTGATCTATGACGCTATCAGTTCAACTCAGAGATCTTGTGTAAAACATACAAGAGTTATCAAAGTGATACGAGTTAACCGTGACGGCAGTTCGATAATGACCCGCGATGGCGTTTAACATTCCAAAACGCTACACTGTATCATCTGAATGGTCTGCCTACCTCATTAAGGGGGAAATTAGCCATAATCCCAACGCTTGGCAGGCGTCTCGGGGTGCACAAATTAAGGTGCTAAAACTTCACAAATCGCTTTATTTTCTTTATATTGCGTGAGACTCGAGTATGGAGCGTCTATTTTATATAATAGATTTCATTTCCCAAAATCCACAGATCTTAGTCTACCAGCGACTCTTTTTTCCGATAGATAATATCTAGGAGTCTTAAGTAGGTACACAACGTATTTAAGTATCTTATGTGCCACGTCAGGTCAGTTACTTACTTTGGAGTAGTGTTGGCCCAGTGGCATTGACGATAGGTTGGAGCTCGGGAGGTTCGAATCCGTAGGGCATATTTCAAGTAAGTAGTAAGCACCTAACGGTTTGTTTCAGCAGCTGTTCTAGAGAGCGAATTAAGAATCAAGGTACTATCTTTAACAATATCATCATTTACCATCATGAAATGTCATACAATGGTATATATATATCATATAATATGTCATATAAAAGTATAGTATGTACCCTTTTGAAAAAAGTTTTTCTTTGCACAGAATTAATTATATTTAATAAATATATCATAAAGTAACTAGATAGTAAAGACCCCAATTACTCTTAAAAATACTTAATTTATATATATATGTTTTTCAATTGGTATATCAATGTTCATTTTAATACATAATATTATATCTTCTTTTTTTACACACATTATCTGGGTGCCTCTGTATACCTCAGGTCGCCACGCAACCGATAAACTGATAAGATAAAATTGTCATGCTCATTCAGTCTAGTGAGTTCAAAGTCAATAACAAAACGTACATAATAAATCTTGCTAAAAAAAAACATAAATATATTATGGTGCCAGGCCTTGTAGCCGGTAGACTCGCATTGGTGACTGGTGCGGGGTCAGGTCTTGGCCGCGCAGCATGCCAGGTTCTCTTCCGTGAAGGTGCCACCATCATAGCTGCAGACAAGAACTATGAGGCTGCTGTTCAGACGATCGAAACATATACTGCGTTGACTGCTGGAAATAATGATGCTGATCACAGTGCGGTTGAGTTAGATATATCATCGTCCGAGCGACCTTGGTGACGCACGTTCGTGACGGTAGCTGCGGATTACCTATATAGATGCACAAAATGTCGAGTGCAAAATGTGATAGTTGTAACATAGTTATTAGTGAAGTTTTAGCTTTCATGCAATGTAAGCTTGAAGTAATTGATCAAATAAGTTTGACTCAAATATGTTTGAACGCTTTCACTGCAGAGGATATCGCAGATGCTAAAAACCTGTTGTACGACTGTGTAAAGTGGGAAAAGAAAAAAGCACAGCGTAAACGTGATGGCAAGACGATGAAGACAGAAGGATATTGAAGATATTATTGCAGTGTTTCGTGAGATAGATCCAATTCAGTTTAAAAGTATCAAATTCGCCGTGTTAAATATTAATAAACTACCCCCAATTCACTTCGACCATATTGACGTCTCGAAACTACTTAAAGATTTATTGGTACTACAAAAAGACGTTACATACATTAAACAACATTATGTAACACAAGAACATTTAATGGCATTGAAAAGAGACATGGAGAACATTAAGGCAACGCCCATAGTCAGTAATTTTGAAACGACTAACGTAAATACGTTACGGCGCGGTGGGTCGACTTTTATTGACAAAGTAGATAGCTATGACAGCGGTCCGACAGGCATGCTCCATATACCGGGGCCTCATATATTAGATGAAAGCGAAATAGTACAAGAAGACTTAACACGATGTCAACAGTCTGTTCAAGAAAAATCTTCTGTAGATAAGGTATCACCTACAAAAAATTACTTGCCTGTATCACAATTATCCTATAGACCCATAAGAACTGAAGAATTATACAATTCACCACAGAAGGTCCATGTAGCTTCTCATGTTTCGACCCAGCTCTGTACGGGAAGACAGCTGTCTACGCCGGTCTCAAGGCCAACTTCAGACGCAAAATTTCTCACGCCCCGCAGTTTGTCACCGAAAAATAAATCTTTTGCTCAAATGGCAGGAGAGAAGGGCGAGTGGAAAGACAGAAAGCCTAGTGAAGAATGGAAAACCGTTCAAAGAAGAAGATACAGAAATAGGCTTCAAACGGCGAAAGGAGAAGCAATCCCTGAGCTGGAAAGTAAATTTAAAGCAGCGGATATAAAAGTACCGTTATTTATAAATAATGTTGATAGGGGTACGTCCGCTGAGGATATATCTAACTATATACTACAAAAAACTCAAGTGTTTATAGAATTAGAAAAGATAAAATCGAAGCAAGTTCGCAATTATGATGCCTACAAAATAATGGTACCTAGATGCAAGCTTCAGGTATTTATGGATGTAAAGTTGTGGCCTGACGGTATTACATTTAGACGCTTCGTCAATCAATTCCCACGCGACGAAAGTAACTTGCGTAAAACAACACAACGATAATGGGTGCGTGTAAGTTAATAAGCTTTAACTGCAAATCTGTAAAGAGGTCCGCTATGTGTATAAATCAGATGTGTAACACGGCTGATATCATAGCGTTACAGGAAACCTGGCTATTTCCTCAAGATATACCTTTCTTAGGAACTATCAACGCAGACTTCGAGTACTTTGGTAAATCATCAATCGATATTGAAACAAGTTTATTACGAGGCAGGCCGTATGGAGGGGTAGCTATTATGTGGCGTAAAAATGCATTTAACTCAGTAGCCGTTATAAACTGCGTGAGTAATCGTATCGCGGCTGTGCTGTTTGAGATAACAAACCGGTTTTTCATTGTGTTCAGCATCTACATGCCCACTCAGTCAATAGACAATTTGCCGGAGTTCACTGAATGCCTGAGTGAAATAAGTGCAATAATAGAAAATAATGAAGTGGAGTCAGTATTTGTGTTAGGCGATTTTAATGCGCATCCGACTGAGCTTTTTGAAAGTGAATTATCCCGTTTTTGTGTTGATCAGTCTTGGGTGAGTGCGGATATACTTAGATTTGGCCTGTGTTCTAGTGAATATACGTTTGTGAGTGATGCAAACGGATCTCGGAGATGGCTAGACCATTGCGTTGTGACGCAATCAGCTCTAGAGACTATTACGGACATTAAGGTATGTTATGATGTTATGTGGTCAGACCATCACCCCTTAGAAGTGTACTGCAATCTTAGTTTAATTCGTAGAAAAGTCTTATCGGTCAAAAACCACAAAGATAAGTCAGTTGAATGGGGCCAGCGGCAGAATCCGCAGATATGTAAATACACAACATTATGTAATAACAGACTCAAATTAATTGAGTTCCCTTTGGTTTTCGCACAGTGTGCTGATAAGCATTGTAATAGTGTCGACCATAAATTAGAGTTAGATAAAATGTATAGTAATATTATTAACATTTTAAGCGAAAGTTCCATGCAAACTTCAATTATGAAAAATAATAAAAGATGTGGGTACTTATGTGGGTGGAATAAACATGTTAGTACTGCTCATAGGGAGGCTAGACTTAAGTTTCTCGAGTGGCTCACTAACGGTAAACCAAGCAGCGGAAAAGTTTTTGAAAACATGAATGAGAGCAGAAAAATATTTAAGGCTAAAATTAAATGGTGCCAAAGCAACCAAGAGCAAGTACGAATGGATATAATTGCAAATCAAAGATCTGCGCGAAACTTTGCTCAATTTTGGAAAAACGTTAGTAAGCTTAACCTTAGGTCTGGTCTCCCTGCGAGTGTTTCTGGGGTGTCAGAGCCTAAGGAAATAGCAGACATGTTTAGGGACCATTTTTGTGTAAAACCTACCATGAAGGATTCTGCGCAGGTGATCGATGTTGAGGATCGTACTGACAGGGAATATGTCAAGATAACTGCCAAAGACGTTAGAGATATTATTAAAAACATGAGCAGGGGTAAATCTCCAGGTCATGACGGCCTCAGTATTGAGCACCTGCAGCATGCGGGCCCACATTTGCCTAGAGTCTTGGCTATGTTGTACTCTTTATGCATTAGTCACTCGTACCTACCGAAAGATTTAATGAAAACTATAGTAGTTCCCATCGTAAAAAATAGAACTGGCGATATTTCGGATAAATGTAATTATAGACCGATATCACTAGCTACTATCACAAAATTCTGGACCGGCTTCTGGATAAACATCTTGCGCAGCACGTAAAACTCCACGATGGGCAATTTGGATTTAAGCCTGGATTGTCCACCGAAGCTGCTATATTGAGTTTTAAATACGCAACTAGATATTATGTCGATAGACAGACGCCAGTCTTTGCTTGCTTCTTAGACCTCTCACGAGCTTTCGATACAGTAAGTTACAATGTGCTGTGGCGAAAGCTGCGTGAGACAAGTTTGCCTAAAGATATATGTTCTATGTTTGAATACTGGTACAGCAATCAAACAAATCATGTGAGATGGTCTGGGATTTTTTCTAATGCCTATGGCCTTGAATGTGGCGTAAGACAGGGTGGGGTGTCATCCCCCCATCTATTTAACCTGTATGTGAGTGAGCTAATAGATGGTCTCAGCAGCCAACCTGTTGGATGTTATATTGACGGGACATGCATCAATAACATTAGCTATGCGGACGATATGGTGCTGCTGGCACCATCTATTAGTGCACTCAGAAAATTGTTAATGATGTGTGAGAAATATGCTCAAAGCCATGGCCTACAATACAATGAGAAAAAAAGTGAATTCATGGTATTTTCACCTAAAGGCACAAGGTTAAATCAAGTACCACCCGTTTATCTTAATGGAACTGCTTTGAAACGGGTGAGTCACTTTAAATACTTAGGACACATTATAAGTGAAAATTTAAATGACGAGTTAGATTTGGAAAGGGAGCGGAGGGCGTTGACGGTGAGAGCTAATATGTTGGTCCGTAGGTTTTCTCGTTCTTCAAAAGAAGTAAAAATCACACTGTTCAAGTCATACTGCCAGACTTTCTATACGAGTAGCCTATGGACAACGTACACTAAAAAATCCGTTAACACCCTTCGTGTCCAGTATAATAATGCATTTAGGATGATGTTGGGACTCCCGCGGTACTGCAGTGCGTCTCACATGTTTGCCGAGGCACGCGTTGACGGGTTCCATGCTTGCATGCGTAAAAAAGTTGCATCACTATTAAGTCGGCTATGCTCGAGTACCAACACCATCCTAAGTACAATTGCTAGCAGGTGGAACGGTACATTTTTCAGGCATTGCGTTCGTGTGCTGGTGGAGTAGGTATTTA
Source organism: Plagodis dolabraria (assembly GCA_963854805.1). Lineage (NCBI taxonomy): Eukaryota > Metazoa > Arthropoda > Insecta > Lepidoptera > Geometridae > Plagodis > Plagodis dolabraria. Next base: position 16,652,571 of record OY978468.1, on the reverse strand, counting down.
TACCTACTACCAGGGGGCGAAGGCAATGTCATAATTTCTAAGACTTCATTATATTTATAACGTAACTAACACATAGCATAAGTTTACTAACATTTTATGGATCTTAGTTATCTGAAATAAAAACATTATTATTATTATTATTATTATATCAGATTCCAGCGCGGTAAGAAATATTCTCCGAATAGTGCAGGCTCAGTACAAAACTGCTCCCAGCATCATCGTCAATGCTGCGGGCATTACTCGTGACAACTGGATGCTCAAGTTGTCTGAAAGTGACTACAACAGCGTGCTGGATGTCAACTTGAAAGGAACGTTTCTGGTGATGCAAACTTTCGCTGCGGCAATGACAGAAGCGTCTATTTCCGGCTCCATCATCAACATATCTAGCATAGTTGGAAAATATGGGGGTATCGGAGTATCGAATTACTCAGCTAGCAAGGCCGGCGTCGTTGGTATGACAAAATCCGCTGCGAAGGAGTTAGGGAAGTTTAATATAAGAGTAAACGCGATTTTGCCAGGTTACATAGATACTCCTATGGTAGAGGCTATCCCACATAAAGTCATGGAAAACGTTTTGAAAATGGTGCCTTTGGGAAGACTCGGCCAGCCGTCGGAAGTCGCAGAAGTCATAGCATTCTTGAGATGGAAAGGAGTTCCTTTATCACAGGAGCCGCTATCGATGTCACTGGAGGTTACTAGGTGGAGCAATCATAATATATTGAATAAAATCTTTTTGAAATACTTGCCTGACAAAATGCCAAGTTATTGTTGAAAGCCACTGCCGTTCTATCAAGAGAAAAAAATCAAAAAAAGACAAAGTAAGTCGTAAAATGCGGAGGAAGAACGTTCACCTGCTAGGGTTAAGCGAAACACACTGGAAAGGACAGGGTCACTTTATATCTGACCTCGGAAGTACAGTGTATTTTTCGGGCCCAGAACAGGATAGCAGCAGAGGAGTAGCCTTCATCGTGCCACGATCGTTGAAGGAGTGCGTTGTGGGATATGAACCAGTTAGCGATCGAATAATAACACTGAAAATGAACACCATACCGTGCAAGCTTAACATCGTGCAGGTATATGCCCCCACAGCACAATCGACTGAAGAAGAGATAGAGGGCTTCTACGATACGTTGACTGTGACACTTAAGGGACTTCCAAAACGAGAAGTTACTATCATCGTAGGGGATTTCAACGCCAAAGTTGGAGATACCACAGACGTAGACCACCTTCGTCGTGTTGCGGGCAAATATGGAATCGGAGAACGCAATGATAGGGGCGAGCGTCTGTTACAGTTCTGCTGCGAAGCAAATTTTACTATTACCAACACCTGCTTCAAACATCATATCCGCAGATTATACACCTGGATATCTCCTGGTGACAGATGTAGGAACCAAATTGACTACATACTGGTAGGGACGCGATGGAGAAGCTCAGTGACGAACGTCTCAACTTTCCCCGGTGTTGATTGCGGCTCCGATCACCAGCTTCTTGTAGCAACAGTTCAAGTGCGGCTAAAGAGGATACAGAAATCTAAAATGGTTCCCAAAATGGAAAGCATAAACTTCAGTAGTTTCAGAGAAGATTTTGACCGGAGAATGGGAGGCCTTCCAAGTGACATGACAGACAGTGACAGCAAATGGGAATATCTCAAAAGGATGATAGAGGAAACAGCTAGAAATAATAAGCTGGCGAAACCTGTTGTAAATGATTTCATCACACCTGAGACGATGCAAATCATCCATGAGAGACGTGAACTAAAGGAAAACGGCATATGTTCAACAGAAGATCAGCAGCGGTATGCAGAACTTAACCGCCAAGTCCAACTACGCTGTCGAAAAGATCATGAAAGCCACATAAACAGAATCTGTCTCGAACTCGAACAACACTCCCAGAAAAACGAATCCAGATATCTCTTTCAAAAAGTAAGGGAATTGACTGGAACACGTAAACCAAGAACCTGTGCCATTGAAGATAAAGACGGGCGTCTGATTACAAACATGGCTCAAGTGTTAGAGCGCTGGAGGAATTACTGCGCGGAGTTATATGACACGGGAGAGCCTATTAACGCTAATAGTAAATGGACGCTAGAAGAACCTGATATCTTACCATCAGAAATTGAACACGCCATCAAAGCTCTTAAGTGCAACAAATCACCGGGTAAGGATGCTATTACAGCTGAAATTCTTAAAAACCTTGGTCAACAAGGCACAAAGGCTATCACCGAAATCTGTAACACCATCTGGAGTACTGGAAGATGGCCAAAAGACTGGACAGAATCGGTTTTTATACCTTTACACAAGAAAGGCTCTTCGAAGGATTGCAGAAATTACAGGACCATTGCGTTAATATCTCATGCGAGTAAGATCCTCCTCCATGTAGTTAGTCGACGTCTCAACTACTTTTTAAGCCGACAGATACCCGAAGAGCAGGCAGGTTTCGTTAGGGGCAAAGGAGCACGGGAGCAAATACTTAACGTCCGCCAAATCATCGAGAAGAGCAGGGAATTCAACAGCCCCGTGGTCCTTTGCTTTATCGATTACACAAAAGCTTTTGATTGCGTGCAATGGGACAAACTGTGGAATGTGCTATTCGAAATGGGAGCTCCTGGGCAACTCGTTGCTTTAATCCAGAGTCTGTACGCTGAAAACCGTTCTTTCGTCAGAATGGGCACTGAATGCTCCAATATGTTCCGTACAAAAAAGGGAGTGAGACAGGGTTGCATCTTGTCTCCTGCACTCTTTAACATATATGGAGAGTACATTATTCGAAAGACGATCGAAAATTGGGAGAAGGGTTTTCCTGTAGGTGGAAAAAGAATATCAAATCTCCGATATGCCGACGACACCGTTCTTCTGGCAACATCCATAGAAGATTTGAGTGAACTATTCCAAAGACTCGAGTTAGAAAGTGGCAACATTGGTCTCGCAGTAAACAGAGCAAAAACCAAGGTGATGATAGTAGATCGAGCCGGAAAGCTTAGAAATGTCACCTGCAAGATTCCTGGTATTGATATCGTCGACCGCTACGTGTACTTGGGCTCCCAAATCTGCAATGACGGCAGCTGTGTCCCTGAGATAAAAAGGAGAATCGGAATGGCAAAGGAAGCGATGACCCGGTTAAGCAACATCTGGAAGAAGAGAGGAATTGGTATCAAAACCAAGATCAGATTGATACGAGCCCTGGTCTTTCCTATCTTCCTGTATGGAGTGGAAACATGGACAATCCTGGCCCGAGAGAGACAAAGTATCGATGCATTCGAGATGTGGTGCTGGAGGCGAATGCTGAGAATACCTTGGACTGCGAAACGCACCAATGCATCGATCCGGGTCCAGCTCCGAGTAAAAACTCCGTTGTCCACCATATGCCAGCAGCGCATTCTTTCATATTTCGGCCACACAATGCGCAGAGACGACGAAAATCTGGAAAGACTGATTGTGATTGGGAACACCGAAGGTAAAAGATCGCGCGGTCGTTCACCAACGAGATGGACCGATCAAGTGAAAGACTCGTCGACCTCCAAATTTTACACGGTCGTAAGGGACGCGCTGGACAGAAACCGGTGGAGGCAGATCATCCGCTCCAGATGTAACCCTGATGCTGACCACGATCCTCAGACATGAGGGACCGACTAACAGAGAGAGAAGTCGTAAAAGCGACAAACTAAGAAGTTAAGAGAAGTGAAAAATGAGAAGGAAGAAGGATTACATCCGGTTCTAATACCACGTATTGTCTAGTTTTTTATAAGTATTTAAATATCTGTAAGCGTTATAAATATTATATACTGTGTTAATAAATTGCAATGTATCTTTTTATATTAAATAAAAAAACGATATGCATTTTCCAAGCAAATTATATCACCCCTCTACAAGAACATGTGAAAAAAAAACAAGAAATTGCACAACACAATTGTGCAACATCACTGTAAGGATTCCCAGGAAGAGGCCATCAGCTTCGGAGACAGATCGTGAACTTCCGGTGCACTGCTTCCGGTGACGTCACGCAACGCAGAGACCGGGGTAGTGTAGGGTGACCAGCAATTTGGGGAATCAGAAAGACTTATAAAACTACAAGCATATAAGACTTCGATCCCTTGGCGAGTATGATATGAAAACTTGCACTCAGCGGCTTATACTTAGTACCACTACACTCAAGTAGAAAATCAGTTGCCAAGCACCTGTAATAACAGCAAGCAATAATAGTGTGTTCCGGCAGCTGTACTTGAGAGCCATGCAGTAATACTAGGTTAGCCTGAACAACATCTTCGACCACATCATCACTTACCATCAGGTGAGATAGTGGCTAGCCTAACCGCTATAAATAAGCTATTTATCGCCACAGGTGAGAGTATGACTGCGTCAGAACGCATTGATCTGCTCGTCACACTCGTCTCGATGCGCTTAGACTATGATGATCATCCCGAATTTACATACGCGTCAAAGGTCTCTTATTAGCGATAATGCTGAAATATATCAAGTCCCTAGAGGCAGTGACGAATGGGGTGGTGCCAATTTAGTTAAATTCAATGCTTTAAAGATCTATAGTCAAGCTTGGGTCTATAGTGATAAACAGAGTCAATTTCTCACTCACTGCTGCCCTCGGAAGTGTGCTTGTAAGTGTGCTTCGATAACCGACCAACTCGAGCTACTAGGTGTAGCTCTTATCCCGAAAATTTATTTCGTATCATACATTGAACGCTCTCTATCGATACACTTTCGAAAATCCCAGTTATTCCAAGCCCACGTCATCCTTTCGCCAATTTGTTACCGAATACAATTCTCAGATCGTAAACTTTTATTGCTATATCGCTGCAAATGTCACGAGTTTCAACCCGGATGGAACAGCATGACAATTTTTGCAAAGATCGTTTCATATACTGCACACGCCGAGACGGTACGGGCGGGATGGAGACGTGACGGAAAAATATTATGCTTATTCGGTGCATTCTTTCCCCGGACCATCTTTTATGATATCCAATAAGATAATATAGAACACTACTATGAATTCTTAACTTTATGAACAGAGTCAGGCGTTACTTTGAGGAAATCCATAGTTAATAATAACGAATATTTAAAAAAAACGCTTCAAATAAAATATAGTTGGAGATATTAAAAATATCGAAACTCTCCACAATCAGTTGAGCCAAGCATGCTGGTAGCATTGCCCCGTTAGTTGTATTGCTATTAGACGCTGATATATTTTGGAAAATAAAATGAGCTCCCGGCTCCACACCAAACGGCTCTGAGCATACTTACACCGCTTGAATCGCTTTGCTAAAGTAACTGCGGTGCTCAAATAGTACTGAAATACTTACTGCCTAGAAATTACCAGATTCAACTAATTAATATGAAGAGAGAAGAGTTAGATGAATTCCATACCTAACAGGGTCCATTCGACTATGTATCTATACGTTTTTTAACATCTTGTACTGTATGGAAGCAATAAAGAATCTTTAATCATACCGAATTCCTAGAAGTCGAAAATGCACATTTAGATGCTTGGTAACAAATATTCTACTTGATAACTAGTCTTTGCCCTTTCCTTATAGTATAGATACGAGTATATCTGCAGGGAAAGAGCAAAGACTGATTATGTATTATTTAGTTGAATTCAAGTTTGTTTTGATTTTTAAATCAGGATAAATGAATCCTTGCCATACTATATATCTATATAATTACTTGCATTTTGATCACGCGTCGCATCGACCAAGCGCTCAGATAGGTTTTGGAAAATACGATGAGCTCCCGGTCCCCACGGACCCAACGTCTCTACACCAAACGGCTCAAATATGTAACCCATACCGAGGTTAGCATATTTGCGCCGCTTGAGTTGCTCCGCCGAAGTAGCCGCAGCGCCAGCCCTCACGTTGGTTTCAGAAAGATGTGACGGCGCTAAAGTGTCCACGCACGTAGCGTCCCACACTAAGGGCCGTCCTAACTTCCACGGAACCAGAGTCATGCCGTCAGGTCTTTTACCATCGTCACGCATCAGACCATTCGGTTCGAGAATAGCTGGAACATTGGCGCTGGTAAAAGCCCGGCGAATGATATCGTTAAGGCTGGCGTGGCGGGAAATTCGACCAGCACTTCGAGAGCAGGAGAGGCCATGGGGACCGGGAGCTCATCGTATTTTCCAAAACCTATCTGAGCGCTTGGTCGATGCGACGCGTGATCAAAATGCTGGCACATATTTGGCTCAACGAATAAGCATTGCAATTCAACGGGGCAATGCTGCCAGCATGCTGGGCACGCTGCCAACTGGGAGTGGGCTGGAGCATTTGGACTGTCTATGAGTCTGCTATGACTTATAGGTGTCTAAATGCTTTTATTGTAGTAGCTGTAGTGTTGTATATAGTTCATAGTATTTTGTTTAATAAAGGCATACCGCCGGTAAAAAAAAAATTACTTGCTATATTGTAGTACCATTCTCAAACCACGTCTTCAATAAAAAAATAACTGTCTAGTCCCCAAAGAGCATCATTCCTCTCCGCCTCATAAACTGAACCACTTGTCATTAAGCAAGTCATATTCGCCATAAATAAAAGTTTCTCCATTAAAATAAAACAATATCATATTGTTTATGGCTCCGTCATTAAATGGAGGACAATTAAAACTGTGTTAATGTTTAAAATAACAAATGTTAGTGTCTGGGGAGTGTTAGCTTGAGTGGGAGTTGATGTACGGACATCGCGTTAGGCGCTCAAAGATTTCTATAGTCATATATTCTTGTCCTTTAATTGTATAAGCATATCAAATAAGCTCATAAACGGATTTTTTTCTTAAGATTCTATTTCGAAGCAATCTATCCCTGTGGCCGGTACACGCTCTACCAATTTGAGCTACCTGGTGAGGGCAAGTTAAAATAATAAGAACGAATAATTAAATTAAAACCATTTAATTTAATTATTCGTTCTTATTATTTAACCACCTCAAGGGGATGGATGGTTGTGGGTTTGAATACAATTCGTGGTTGTTTCAAATTCAAATCAAGGATCAAATTGCACACGATGTGCAAATCAAATTTAAAATCGGTTCAGTAGTTTAGGAGTCCATCGCGGACAAATGTGACACGTAAATATTTATATATACGGATTATTACCTGATTACGAGATGAAAAGTTATAGCCATGATTTGAACACGCGCTATCCACCACGATTTTATGTTTTTCTTTCAGTGTAAGGCTATATACGCTTGTTTCTTACAAATAAATCTGAGACAGTAAAATTCAAGATCTGAGACGTAAACTTCATCCGGTTCAGCTCCTCACATATACGTAAAGTAACACAGGTAGACAAATTACTAGTTTGTGCCGTTTAGTTCAGCATATTTTTTTTTTAAATATTTTTTTTCGTTAAAGTTCAGCTGTCGCTTGTCTATTAAAAAGTTTACAAACAGTTCCTTCGCGGTCGCGCACCGTTCAGTACCAAGTGTGAGTCCCTGAGAACCAAAAACTACTATAATTTTGAAGCCTCATTGCTAATTTTATTAGTAAGGGAAACTGCCATGCAGGTGGTTCAAATCAATTCTATTCAAATATTGATTAGTTGAAAGTAGGTACCTACAAATAGTTCATATAATACATTTAGTTACAGATAAAATACATTTAGTTCTCTACTGTCAACCAGTCCGCTGGTGTACAAATATTGAAATCAGAATACATACATTAATATTCATTTTGTTAGTCTATATATATACAATGCATTAAATAAAACATGTATTAAATAATATATGAGTTTGAATAAATTAATGTCATTTTCTTAAAATATACAACGCATTTCTGTATGCTAAGAAGTGACACGAATCTTTCTTTAAAAAATCATCAATAGTATGAAAACTTTGCTCTAGTAACCCCTTTTTTAAATCTCTACAAAACCTGTTGAAAGGATGATCGACTATGTGACTTGGTAACGAATTATATAGATATGTGGTGCCACAACAACACATTTTTTAGGAAACATGGTCAGTTTGGGGTTGGCTTCAATTTATGTTACGGACTTTAGCTGCAGATCTTTGTGACAGAGCATTTTGATAGAGTACGCTTAAGAGCCACCAATAAAAACAAAAAATGGGAGCTAGTAAATATAGGCTAAGGTTTTTTTTTTATACAAAAGGTGACAAACAAGCAGACGGTCCACCTGATGGTAAGTGGTCACCGCCGCCTATGAACACCCGTAATATCCGCAGCATTACTGGTGCGTTGCCTACCATTAAGTGAAAGGACTCTATTCACGCCTCTTTTGAAGCGGTTTAGGTTGTAGACCTGAGGAAAAACCTCAGGGGGAAGAGCATTCCACAACTTACAGGTACGTGGCAGAAACAGACGATATTTTATTTTTATATTTACAATATTTTCAACCACATCAGCAAAAAATTAACAACAGGCGAGATAAATATACAAAATTATCGTATCCTCAATAAAAAATCTTTAATTATCGACAATAATTCCACTTTAATAGCACTTATATGATTGGAAGTAGAAAGTTTGAACTATATTCATAGGTCAACTAATCAAAATCATCAAATCAAAAATCAAAAATATATTTATTTACTCCTCACAAAAGGTTGTTTACGTAAAGAAAAAAAAATACATGAAACAAGAGTGGCAAAAATTAAACCTAACTTTGTGAGGGGCTGGTGCCTGAAGTAGGTTTCTAAGAACCTGTATCACAGGTCACCAGGACACTAAGACTAAGCTAAGCTAACTAAGAAAAAGCATACCGTTATTAAATGAACATTTCGGGTTTACATTTAAAATTTAAGTGTCAAATCGTCAGACCTTACCGCAACTCCCCAATTTCCAAACCACAAAAACCCACCCTCGTAAATAAAGACGTGGCTGTTCTGACAATATCCTAATGTATTCAGTGACAATATTCTAATTCGTTTCGTTAAACCCACCCCAAGGATGCCCGCTAATTGTTATTGTTGTAACAAATGCTATTTTTTTTATGAAACAATAGCTCGGGTATGGGGATGATGATTTTTAGATTATATTTTATAGTTTTAAAAATGTTGTTATTTTGAGGGTAAGTAAAATAGTTTTTTATCACGCATGCTCAAAAAGTAGGTAGTGTTTAAATTAAATTTTACAGTTGATTTTAATTTCCCAATATGTCTGAATTAACGAAGCTTTTTGAAATCGTAATAATCGATATACTATGATTGTGAAACCACTTTTCGTGCTTGTATCTAATACCGTTTACCGTTAAGTGTTAAAAAGACGTTTGTTGCATAGGGACCCCGTTTTATTTTCAAATTTTTATGTGTTAGTAAACCGCCACACCAACTAATATTCTGATACAGCTACTTTACTAAAAAATAGCTTGCAGAATGTAAGTAGTAAGTAGGTAATCAACAAACGTGAAAAACAGTTTAATTTTGGATTTTCCTTCACAGATGTGAGTTTCCGCCATAAGCACTAACGGGGATAGCCTTACAATAGGGCTAGGAAATACATCGACAAAGTTTTACATTAAAAGAAACAGTTTTCATTCTGGACAATACACAACATTACAATTTATGCAAGATGAAGCATATTGATGTACAAGATTACAATACATTATATAATAATATACAACAACAAGAATACATTAAAACAAAACAATATTCTTATTCTTCTCTCCACAAATTATCTTAATTGATTAAAGATTATGAAGTACATATATTACTCTACACGTATACCTGTATTTTAAGAGACTGGCGATTGAGTTAGACTTAAAAAGCTGTACAACCAGGGCCCCCATTCCGGAGATAACAGGTGACAGTGTATATGCATTTACAGAAATACATAGGGGTAGGTAGGTCAAGGTGGGACCGTGTGACTATTCTAAGATTTATCAGTACTATATATCAGTATTATATTATAAATGCGAAAGTAACTCTGTCTGTCTGTTACGCTTTCACACCAAAACTACTGGACCGATTTGAATAAAATTTGCTATGGAAATAGTTTGAGACCCGAGAAAAGACATAGGATAGTTTTTAACCGATTTCCAAAAAAGGAGGAGGTTCTCAATTCGTCTGTATTTTTTTTTTTTAATTTTGTTACCTCAGGTCTCTTAACTGGGTGAACCGATTTTGAAAATTCTTTTTTTGTTTGAAAGCTAATGCTTGTCGTTTGGTTGTAATTTTAAATTTCATCAAAATCAGTCAAGCCATTTTGGGTTACACTAAAAAGATTGAAAAAAAAATTTAACAAAAAATGGAACCGACTTCAACACCCAAAAGTGTGAAATAACTTGTCGAAATCGGTATCATGCGCACAATATTGTGATAATAGGTACTTTTGAACCATCATGGTACCGACTTCAACAAGTTATTTCACACTTTTGGGTGCTGAAGTCGGTTCCATTTTTTGTTAAAAAAAATTATCCAACTGCGCAAAAAGAGGTTAATGTTTTTGCGCGATAACCGACATACGCGCGAGCGGAGCTGCGCCCGAAAATGCTAGTAGGACATGTTTGACTGTGTGTATTTGTTTCAAAGTGCATGAGAAGGAATCATGTGAGTGTAGTGTGTTAAAATGTATTAAGGATAGTACGAGTACAGAGTAAAATGAAGTATTTGTAACGTTGGGTGATGGCGGAATGAGTCCCATCTCAGTATTATGCAAGATTCAAGAAATATCCAAACGTTGGTTTTCGAACGGAATTCATGAGTAACATCGCGAACGTAACCACAGGTCAGGATATCATAATATACTTACGTAGAATTACATAGGTACATATTCAGAGAAAATTAAAATTAAAACTTACTAAATTACTGTTCCTAACATACCTCCATAATATGGTAGGTACTGCATTTGAAGCAGAACTTCTAATATATAAAATTATTGTGTCACAGTGTTTGTAACAAAACTACTCCGAAACGGCTTGACCGATTCCTATTAAAAATTTGGGTGAATATTCAGTTGGGTGTATATTTTGGACGTAAACGCTTATGTGGGTAAACCACGTTTGTTAGGTCAGCTCGTAAAATATAAAGTTTATTTTTTATGTTATTGTGACGGAACAAGCTTGACTCCCATAGATTTACAAATTATTGGAATACAAAATGTTTTGCCCCGGGCGGGAATTTTGTATTCCAATAATTTGTAAATCTAAGATTTTCGCTTAGTACGCGGTAGTGCTTGTAATCATAATATAATTACAAATTATTGGAATACAAAATGTTTTGCCCCGGGCGGGCATTTTGTATTCCAATAATTTGTAAATCTATGATTTTCGCTTAGTACGCGGTAGTGCTTGTAATCATAATATAATATAGAAAAAATAAAAAAAAAAAAAAGCTTGACTCCCACCTGATGTTATGTGAACTAACCTCTGCCTATAACAGATGCAGTTCGTTACAAGTCACGAATTGCACTGCGCACGTCACCTTGAGACATATAGTTGTTAAGTCGAGACCGACCGAGAGTCGTTAGACCGATTTATGACACGTAGCGATTGCCTTCCAATATTATATGTATATTTTATTTAAAATTATTGTTTATCACTTGGTGTAAATTGCTGCTGTCGAAAATAAATTATTTTTCATTTCATTTCATTTTTCATTTTCATTTCATTTTTCAAGTCTCATGTACCTGTAATTTCACTGGCTCTCAAGGACTGCTGCCACACTGTTAGGTGCTTGGCGACAGATTTTCTACTTGAGGGTGGTCGCTAGCCTCCACCATGCCCTTCCACCATGCGGTGAAGCTCAAGCCCGCGGCGGGTTTCGAACCATGGACCTGCTGCGCGGCAGTCCATAGCCAATGCTACTGAGCCATCACTGCTTCTAGATATAGGACATGCGTATAATCATAATTTTTTTTTATTATTTCCACAAAATAAGTAATAGATTTCTAAATATGATTACATGCACTATCCGTGGGACGAGGTTTTGATTCCCGCTCGGATGTGGTCATATATTTTGTAAATATAAGAAATAGATTCTATTAATATTGATACTTCTTATATTTAAATATTAATATATATTTTTTTTTTACCGGCGATATACCTTTATAGTCAAGAATACTACATAGTAAGAACTATACATATATATATACTAGCTTTCCTGGTGCGGCTCCGCCTGCGCGTATGTCGGTTATCGCGCAAAAACATTAACCTCTTTTTGTGCAGTTGGATAAAAACTATCCTTTTTTTTTCTCGGGTCTCAAACTATTTCCATACCAAATTTCATTCAATACGGTCCAGTAGTTTTGGCGTGAAAGCGTAACAGACAGACAGACCCACAGAGTTACTTTCGCATTTATAATATTAGTACTGATAACACTACAGCTACTACAATGCTACAAGTCATTGCAGACTCGCAGGCAGTCCAAATGCTGCAGCCCGTGAAAATTGGCAACGTGCCAAGCCTGCAGACAGCATTGCCTGGTTGAATTGCAATACTTATTCGCTGAACCAAATAGATGACAGCATTTTGATCACGCGTTGCCTTGTCCAAGCGCTCTAAATACATTTAAATTATTATTATATATTTTGTTTATTGTTGGGTATTTGATACTCTCAAATAGGTCTACAACAATCACAGCGCCATATCACTTACTCACCACAAATCCGACTCAAGTTAACAAATAAAACTAAACCGTTTGCTAACAAATTGAGCAATCTATCTAACAAGGGATTAATCAAGCAAAGTGGTGGAGTGGAGGGCCCGAATTCACGTAGTCTAGTGACTGTTGCTATATTCTGTGGCGTAGTTATGATTCTAATAAGTGAGTGCCACTTACATTGGATTGTGGTAATCCTTGATTTGTAAATATTTTGCTGTAGGACGAAAATATGCCGAATCAAACGGTGAGTTCTAACTTCCAGCTGTAGTCTTTGGTAGACAAATCCCATTCCAGGTTTATTATCATCCTCGAACACCATCACTTACCAAAAGAAGCAGAATTATTTATTGACATTGTTTATTGTTTTTTTTTATAGCGGCGGTATGTTATTGGAAATATGCTAACAGCCTCTTAGAGTTGACTGCTGTTGGTCCTAACAAACATTTTGAGATTTTTTTCTTTTTAATATTTTTTGTATTTGTAACGGAATTAGCACGAGGACCACCTGTTAAAAGTCTTGTGCCTGTAATTTATGATTACATATTTTTTATCACTTTTCTCGAGTAAATATTCAAAAATCTATCAAAGCGAGGGAGACGAGGTACAGTGTTGTCGCGGCGGGCGCTCTTGGCTCATAGTAGGCTTGGAAGAGTATTGTCTTTTACTGCGAGACTCAAAACCTAGAACATAAAGGTTTTCTAGTACTGTCTGACACATTTAAGTTCTGTGTCTCGTAGTAAAAGACAATGCCTACTCCGTAGTACTAATTTCAATTTGTCTGATGGTCCTCTGATCTTTAGCTGCTGGAAAAAGGAAAATGACAGGTGCGTGTCGATAGCTGGCCTAGATTTTATGCAAAAAATAATTTAAATAACATTAGGCACTTTTGGAGGTAAAAAATTAAGAATTCAAATGTCTTTTTCGTGAATTTCTGCAGTGCGTCTGCGAGTGTTTTGCCGGTTAAGAATAATATTTAAATATGTGTGAAATTCACGACAATTTGATTTCAAAGAACTTGAAGTTTGTAATGTCAATTCTATTGACTTCGATATTTCAAAGCCCTTGTATAATCCAGAGTATTAATGCATCAAAATGCTATGCTGTAGAATGGTTATAACAATAATACTCTATTTATAAAAGTATGGACAAAAATATGCATCTTGTACTACTTAATTTCAGAATCATTCGCAAAAAATACAGATTTTGCTGGTGTTCTCCAGCAAAGTGGATTTCGAAAACTCAATATTACATAATGGCCCAAACCAAATAATTGAATAAGTAGCTATTGACGTTCTGTAAATGATGTACTGGGATAATGCACTCGCATCTTCTTGTGGACGAGGGTTATTTCTGATAGATTGCCCATTAACCCTATAGAAGCAATTTAAATACGCATAATTAGGGATAACTCAAATACACATGTTATATACATACGGCAGATTTCACTGAAATTTAAATAGGTCCACATGCACCATCAAAATGTAAAACACACTGTAAAAAGTTAGGAGGTGACACACAATAAAAACTGTCGTATGAAAAAGTTTTCTTTTTATGAAGTTAGTTTTAAAAAAATGTTACAAGAGTTATTGACGTCGTGATCTGTCACTTGTCATAGCTATGAGCGAGCGTAAACCGTCTCAGCTTCAGCTTGTGCAAAAATGCTTTCTTATGTCACTACGGCTGAAGTCCGGTTGTTACCTCTACGGATTGCTCTTTCTACCGATTCTCGTGAAGATTTTGTGAATAAATTAATTTTGTAATAAATTCGATAATTATGTTTTGCAAAAGGACGAAGATTTAGGTGTTTTAAACGTAAAAAAACATAATATATCAGTCGCAAGGTCGTCAATTCACAGAGTACGAAGTATTATTACATGTTCTATGACAGAGTCACTGGGTTTTTTTTTCTTAACTATAGTTAAATAGTTAAGTATAGTTAAATATAGTCAGCTTCAACTTGCATCACACAGTATATAAGCTTACTAAGCTATCAAAGAATACAGTACAAAAATCTATATAAGTTGCAGTTAGTAGATATTTATTATTCATATTCTCATTTTATATATTATTCCAAACCCTTTTCATATTCCACGAACTTCTTAGCCTCTAATCTCATGATCGCATAAAATTATCCTACAAAAACATGACAAGAAAATTCGCTTCGAAAAATTGAAAGTATCGAGCTAGTGAAGCGTGCCACCCTCCCATACATCATCGGTGGCATTTACGAGCACCATCCCCTTTCATCCCCCGCCCTTAGCTATTGAAATGGGAGATACTATTGAGATATATCTGCTTTGTCAAGATGTTGGATTTGTTGTTTGTTCCTAGAGCGACGCGAAGAATATTTGGCAAGTGATACTTTTTAGTATTGTTACATACGTAGAGATGTCTAAGAACCCATGTTTTAGCAGACATGTAACGGAAAGCGAGTCTATTGCCATCTACCATTCACAGTTACAGACTTACTGAAATTTCCAGTCATTGACCGAGGTGCACTAGTATTTTTTTTTTGTTTTCTTTTCATGGTCCACCTCTGTTTAATTGAATTTACTAGAGGTTTCTATTTCTTTCCGTAATCCACTGAGAAAACACAAAGCAAAAAGCAGGATTTTCCTAATATATTATCAAATAATTTATTATTTTACTTTATTCGGAAAACATACAATGTTTACATAGCATTTTTACTTTCAAGATAATTTTTTTTTTATTTTTTTATTTTTTTATGCCTGATAGGTTAGCCTTTGACCACTATCTCACCTGATGGTAAGTGATGATGTGGTCGAAGATGTTGTTCAGACTAACCTAGAGTTACTGGCTCTCAAGGACAGCTGCCGGAAATCACCGTTAGGTGCTTGGCGACAGATTTTCAACTTGAGGGTGGTAGCTAGCCATGCGGGTATTTGCAAAGTGCCCTACCACCATGCTGTAACGACTGCTATCCTAAGACAACAACCGGGACCGACGGCTTAACGTGCCCTCCGAAGCACGGAAGCGCTCAGTCGTAATGTCACCAGCGGTCACCCATCCAAGTCAAGACCGCGGCGGACGTTGCTTAACTTTGCTGATCGATTCAGAATGGCTAAGCAAACTTGGCTACGAGCGCTTCAAAACCATTATACACCATTTAAAATTTTTTTCCATATAGAAACTATTTAAACTTGCTTGTGTTACGGTCTTTAAATATAAAATAATTAACTTAAACACAAATTGGTAGATTTTGTTGCGAAACAATTACAAGACAGGCAGGGATTAACGCCTAAGCAATTATTAGAAATGTTATTTCTTACCTCATTTGGACGCGAGTTAAATAGATTGAATCCGGGATAGTTGTCCAGTCTGTTGACATTGTTTTGAAATCTTTTGAAAAACGAGTTTTGCCTATTATTGGTGCCACTTTGAGGAACGTGTAGATAAGTTATGTCTTATATAAGAGTATGTCTTAAATGTACGATAATTGTTGGACATACATTAACATCGTATTTACAAATATTGATAAAGAAATTGTACATTTTACCCATTCGGGGATTGCAAACAAAAGTAGGAACTAATACAGTAACTAGATAATTTATTAAAATTGTAATTTATATGAAACATATTTATGAAAAACACTACTAATTTTCTGCTTTAATAAGCATTAAATAAACCAGGAATTCTACGGCTTATTATCATAAACGTATTTCACGTTTTTATCTGGACTTGTTTAATTCGATATATAGATATATCGTGTCAAAGGTATATACAATAGTAAGTGTTATTTTTTATGTATTTAAGGCTAGTTAGTGTCTTCGCAGCTCTTTCTCAAAAAATTTAGTTTTGACTAATTTTAAATACCCAGTGTTCAAATGTGTATGCATGTCTTTGAGCCTAATATATGTGCTTCTGGTTTGCCAGTTTTCCATAAAATTTATTTATTCTAAATTATTTAGGAAAATAGTTTTGTATAGTAATATCTATTTTCACACGTAGATATATAATAAATAACTAAATGAAATCTGGCAAACCAGAAGCATAAATATTAGGTTCAACACATGCATGCAATATTTCAACGATTTTGAACCCTTGGTGTTCAAAATATGTAGAAACTACGGTTATATGGAGAGGGTTGCGAGAGATACTAACCTTAAACCAACTCATCTAATACAAAGCATGTAGCAAATAGCTACGTGATCTGAAAAATGTAGATCATTGCTACGGGGATCATAGCTGGGTGCTATTTAGTAGTTACTTTCTGCGAAAATTAATATGGATGTTTAGTTTTAGTATTAAATCTTCAACTACCTAGTTATAAAGTGTAGCAGATGAATTTAAAAAAAATATTCTACAATTTAGAGCGATAACATGCTATGTCAATAATATACCGGAATTATTAAACACTATCTGCCCTCCACGGTTTTACCCGCGTAGGCAATGATGAAAAGTGTTGATGATGATAATCAAAACTCTATGTGTTAATCCCGGATCAAAAGTATCATTGTTCCAATTTTCATACAAAACGATTCAATGGTCTCACATCCGCACTCACAATCCGGCTATTACAGTACAGCACAGTTGTAGGTGAACCGAATGAGCTTACCGCATGGTGCAAGGGCATTTAGTGAATGACCGCCAGGCTAACTACCATCCTCAAGTAGAAAATCTGTCGCCAAGACTGACGGGCGCAGGGCAATTCGTCACTTGTGAAGGAATGCATCGGTTATAGGCAGTTCATCCGCTTAACATCAGGTGGGCCTCGAGCGTATTCTGTCACAATCACATAAAAAAACATCTTAGTCCACATCTGGTGATCTAGTGGTCAAAGGTCGTTGAGCAAAATCCGCAAAAAAATGTGCAATCACACGGTCCGTCAGTAGAAATATTCCTTACCAACCATATGTTAATTGGAAACCAATTCCTGATGAACTAAATGCCATAGTGACAATAATGACGAATTATAGCTATCTGCGCTACTAGTATAATATCCATATTTTTAATAAAACTTAATACACATAAATTATTCCTAAGATTCTGATCTACTTGACACTCGCTATTTTTTTGCTAACATGTGATAGCTAGCAACTTTGTTCACATATTGACATCTAGCTTATTTCAGGCATACAGTAAGGGTGTAGGGTTAAATTCTTGCTAATTAACTAATTAATTACACAGAAAAAAACGATGAATATAATATACCAGAACATGTTCAGTGCCTTTGAAAAACGGCCATTAAAATTTTATTTTCTTTTTATTAATCTCCTCGCTTTATAGCACACAGGCCACGATCCCATATTGTTTCCCGTTTGTATGGTGCGATGGGAGTCAATATTTTTAAAAAATAAGCATTATTATAATTGGAATTTATTATACAAAAATCTACCTTAGGTATACTTACCTCTCCAAATACATAACGAAAATAACAAAGTGAAATCCATGCCGTACTATTGAGCGTAATATACCAAATGTTGCTCTACTAAACAATAATAATAGACTCATTTAGTACAAAATTTTACACCCAACATTAAAAAAACAATTTTTGCTTCACTTTTACAGGAGATTTTAACATGGTCAGCAGGAACTTTGAAAAACGTCCATCTTATACTACAATCCTGCATCTGCAAGGCGCCTGCCAAGCGTGGGAATTATGTCAAACGTCTTCCAGCTGTTAATGATGATGAATAAAACATAATAAAATAAAGCAATCAATCTACAAAAACTGTAATTAAATTGTATGTGTCCGATAGTCCGATCGAAGCTGATATCAGTCTTATGCGCACTAAGGAAAGTCGCTAATTGTATTCCACACAAAATATACAACTCTTTAGTAAAACGCACCTAGAATATTACGAAATTTGGGGAACAGCTTCAAAAAGTAACTTGGATCCTTTACAAAGAATACAAAATAAAATAAATCAAGTCCTTTTCCATTATCACTTCTAGATCTCAGACCTACAAAATACTAAACTTTATAATATCAAACAAATATACACATTGCATTCTCATAAAAATAATTATCATTACTCAATCAATTCACTCAAACATTCAGTTCACACATTACATAAATACACACAATTTAAGGAATAATAAAAAAAATATCATTGATAACACCGCGTAATAACCACAGAAAAGAATAGTATTTTATATCTCTATGGTAATAAGCATGGGAGAACAACGTTATTATTTGCAAAGCAATTATAATATTATCCAATCAGTCACCAAATGAGGTGAAAGAATGTGAGAGTATTAACGCATATCGAGGTAAACTTAAGCACTATGTAAACTCGTTAAATAAGTAATGCCTACCAAGACAGAGTACTTTTATAAATTACTATAGCTTTCCGGGCGCGGTTCCGCCCGCGCGTATGTCGGTTATCGTGCGAAAACATTAACCTCTTTTTGCGCAGTCGGATAAAAACTATCCTATGTTTTTTCCCGGGTCTCAAACTATCTCCATACCAAATTTCATTCAAATTGGTCCAGTAGTTTTGGCGTGAAAGCGTAACAGACAGACAGACAGAGTTACTTTCGCATTTATAATATTATATATATATATAGTACTGATTTTTAAGTTAATCTCATTATAAGTTAACATTAGTTCTTATGAGAAATAAAGTTCTTTAAACCTACATTTTCAATAACATGACAAATTATAAATCGTGGTAGTTTTTTGACGGAATGTGAGAAATAAAGTTTCGAATACTAAAAAATAAAACAGACTTAAAAAATAAAAATTTCAAATAAAATTAATATTTTTTAAGTTTTCTGGTAAAAAAAACCTTAGCTCCAGGATTCAAACCAGGTCCAATGGAAATTAAATATTCCAAAAAAAACCAGTACCGATCTAGAAAAGGAACTGCGCCCTTTTGGTGGCAATACCCTAATCCTGTATTACGATCACGAGAGTAATTGGATAACTGTCTACCGAGGATACATCGTTGTGCTTATATGTTAACGTTTTTGTATTACACTGCTTGTTTTTGTCCTTGTAGTTTATCACATAAGTAACAAAGAACAGTTTATTATAGGTATATATATATTATAGGTAGTGGTCAAAGACTGTTGAGCACCACTATTGAGGCTATACTTCAATTTCTGTCTTTCAAGGACATCTGCCGGGACACACTGTTAGGTGCTTAGCGACAATATTTTCTGGTTGAGGGTGGTAACTTGTCAGGCGAGTATTCGCAAAATACCCCACCACCATGCCAAAGTTGATATATATGTATATGGAAATTGAAACGGTATATCAAGAACATCTGTATCAGTATTCAGCTGCAATCCTAAACTGCCACCGTATAGCGCTAAGCTACGGCAAGCTACGGCCACCGTAGCACAATGGTTCATGGCTTGCTACGATAAACGTAGCTTATTGCTACGTCCGTAGACGTGTTAGTAATTGCGTAACAGTTTTATAATTCTGTCAATCTGATTAGTATTCGTATACGTATAATGTAGTAGTTTGGAATGTTCCATTCCAAACTTTTTGACCAATCGGACGCTAGTTCAATTGGTCGAATATGTTGCTATCCCACAGAAAAGAGAATAGTATTTTATATCTCTATGTGCTAACCTAACAGTTTGGACCACAATAAATTTTATCGTATGGATTAAAGGAGGTATCGATAAAATCCTTTTTAACCAACGTCGAAAAAAGGAGGATATTCTCAATGGTCTGTACTTTTTTTGTAATAATAATAAAAAAATACGTTACGGTCAGAACTCTTGACTAGTTGAATAGATTTGAAATTTTTTTTATTTGAAAGCAGATGCTTGTCGTAAGGTCCTATTTTAATTTCATCAAAATCGGTCAAGCCGTTTTTGAGTTACACTCCAATAACTGAAAAATATTTTCCTATCTTGATGATATAGTCGGTGACAGTGAACGACAATCGATTCCTTAAGTAGCAAGGGTCACATGTAGCAATGGAACGAAACCGACTTCAACACTCATAAGTGTAAAATAACTTGTCGAAGTCGGTACCATGCGCACAATATTGTGATAATAGGTACTTTTGAACTATCGTGGTTTCGACTTCAACAAGTTATTTAACACTTTTGGGTGTTTAAGTCGGTCCCATTTTTTTGGAAAAAAAATTTTCACACCTTAAATTATCATTACTATTTAACGAGGCATAATCGCGATACAAACATATATATTTATCTCGTATTAAGTCCCGTTAAATACTTACAACTTTATGTTCCAAGGTGTAAAAGTCTTATAGTACTAAATCATCGTCTATAAAAGACACAACAAGATCATGAAATTATGTTTAGCATAAAAATACTGTAAAAATATACTATAGCACCTATTGCTATGTTTCAGATAGAATTATAGATAAGACTTGCGTCTAAATTCTATATACTCGTACATATATATAAATACGCGCAGTGGCGCCAAGGATATAAATTTTCAGTAGCATGACCCTCGGAGGAGCTACATAGGTGCTATCGCCGTTGAGTGGGTGTATCCCGTGCGTTGTCCAATCAGAGGCGGCGCGAACAGGTGGGCGCGGACGCCATTTTGAATTTAAGGAAAAAGGGAACGTGGAAAATACATTTTAAATGGTGTCTGCAAAATGTTGAGTAAATACTTGAAATTGATTAGAAAATATAGATAATCGTTTTGAATTTTGTAAACTATATCACTCGTAACCATACGAATAGGTAGCACATACAACGTGGTGGTGTTCTGTAATTTAATGCTTGATTTATGCCTGTAGAACACCAAGACGATGGAGTTGGGTTCCATCATCAACAAATTTAAAATATCTGAACATGGAACACCAGAAAACCATAGGTGTTCCACGGTAGATTTTTTCACCCGTAGAACACCCAGGTGCTCTATGAGGTGTAAAACGGGCAAGTAGCGGGCATTTACTATGCAGAATCAGAATGAATTCTAATTATATAGCAGTCATTAATGCAATATTTAAAATGTTACAATCGATACTATATGTTTTCTCATTTCCCACCGCCAACACTGCGGTAATACACTAATATTATACTAATACTAATATGTATATGTAAAAAATTGTGAGTGAATGTGTTTATGTCTACTTCACGCTGGAATGACTAAACCGATTTGGAATAAAATTTGAAAAAAAGATAGTTAAGATTCTAGATTAATACATAGGTTGTTTTCCATCATCATTGTCATCATTGCTTCATCGTTATCTACGCAAAACGAAACGCGGGTGAGCAGAGAATCTGTCGCCAAGCAGCTGTCCTGGAGAGCCAGTAATTCTAAATTAGCCTGAACGACATCTTCAACGACATCACACTTACCATTAGGTCAGACAGTGGTGAAACCTATCAGCTATAAATAAATACTGTGGGGCATATGCAGTCTGTTATAAAATATATATATACCGGCAACATGAAAAAAGCATGGGGTCAGTCCCACTAGGTCCGGTAACTCTAAAACATGGGGTCAGCCACACTATATTTTTCCATAACAACAAAATATCAGCACGAAATAAAACAAAAACGTATAAAACTAAATTTTCGAAAAACAAATCCAACTTTATGGACGACACAAAACATTCACATTATTAATTTAGGCAAAAGAAATTATCATAGCATTACCTCAATGCATCATGTTATAATATGATTCTGTAATTAATATCGATATATATGATTTATAAAAGAGTTCACACAATAATAGCAGAATTTGAGATCATTTTCATACATCAATCACTTATCGGTTTTTTGTGTGGTCAATAATTAGATTTAATTTTATGTGTCACTGCCCTTTTTGTACCAAGTTCAGTTTGAGCACAGTTCTCTTTTCATTTCAGAAGTTCCGTTACTTAAATTACTTTCAATTTGTTATGCACCAACATCTTCCTTATTGAAGATGGTCCGGTGAGAAGCGGAGCCATCCGTTCCGTTTTTTTCAGCATGCGAAGATCCTCGACGCTGTAAAATACGGATTGTGTTAATTAACCTATTTCAAGTAGGTATTGTAGGTTGAAACACTTTTTACAGTATTTGTAAACTAGCGGTCCGCCCCGGCTTCGCACGGGTCTCTAAAATTACAAAAATTATAAATTTAAATTTATAAAAAAGTAGTTATTGTGACATAACTGTAATAGTTAGACTGATAGTATTGCCAACTTTTTTATAGATATTGATGTCCTCTATAATATTGTAGTACATCAATTTACTCTATTTTCAATAATTTTCGCAGCGTACTCGATATAATCGATTTTTTTGGTATTTTTTTCGCACTTTGGGTTACATTATCGAAGTATTCATACGGAACCCTAACCTTTTTGAAAATAATCTATAGCCTATGTTCATCGAGGTTATGTTGGATTCTCATGGTGAAAGATTTTTTAAATCGGTCCTGTAGTTTCAGGGCCTATTCGATGCAAACAAACAAAATAATCAAATAAGTGGAAGCCAAGTGGATTTCCACAAGTCTAAGTGGAAATCCACTTGGCCGTGTGGTTTAGCCGCGAAATCGGAGGACTCGGGTTCGATTCCCATTGTTAAAATATGACAAGTACAAATCAGGTGATCAATAATTGCAGATTTAAAATTTTAAAGATCAATTTTTTTCGCAGCTGCAGTTTTTCATCTTCCCATCTTGGTTACTGACCCTGGTAGCAAAGGCGCGAATTTCACCTTATAATTATTGTAATGGACGCTATATAGGAGGAGCACTCTTTCAGACCATCACATATCTTCGTATAGTAGAAAGTCGCAGACTAGACTCCGTCGATAAATGAAAATTCTACTCTCTTAAAATTCCCTCTTAGCCGCTTTTGAAATTGAGTTTCGCAACAACTTGTCAATATAAATATCTTTTTTAAGAAATTCTCTATTTGATTTCACAAATAACGCCTCTGTTGTCTTGCGACCATGTACCAAACCAAAGAAAATACTTCAATGCTAAATTCTATAGATGTGATATTTAGATACTCAGCACGCGATTTGCGTATAAATATCACCCTAGATGGTGTCACAAAAACCAAATATAAGAATGCCAAAACATGCTGAGGTTCCTTCTGCAGAGCTATCAAAACCTAAGTGCAGAATATTAGAATACTTTATAGTACAATTTTATAATTGACCTTCATAAGAGCGTCGTAGATGCCAGAATTGAATGAATGGTTTTGTCTTTTTGATTGGGTTTTGGAGAACATATCGGTGCAAGGGTAAATCTTATGTATGTCGTATAGTTACCTTCAGTCTTTCCAAGCCGTAACTAAGACAATGAGAAGTGTGGCGAGGTCGCACGGGGCCGGCGGCGGCGCCACCCACACAGCGGCGTTGCACCAGTTCCCCATACACACACACGCGTGGAAGCGCGCGAACAGAGAGATGCCGCGCGAGAGGGGCAGCAGGGTCGACACTGGAGACACTATGCACCCGTTGTCCACATTCTGATATATAACTTTCATTTAAACAGACTTCCAAACAAGCTTTTCTCTATATAAAAATATTTTTAAATCTAACTTTTATTATGTCCCTGTTAAGAACTAAAAATTTAAAAATATACTCGTCTAGACGATCCAAATGAGCCCAAACTCGATGAGGTTGTGTCATTTGCGAAGTTCCTTTGGCCACCTTCCGGCTCCATCATCAGATCAGCGCCATGTTATCATAAAATTGCATTGTCACGCGGTTAAAAGTATAGAATATGTGCATATTGTTATTATTAGTACATATACCTACACAACACGACCCCTCTCGATGAATATTTTAGGAAGAGAAAACAAGGCCTACTCGGCTATAAGTGTATTTATTAAAAAAAACGTAGTCGGTACTCTCTGATCACCAACTTGTTTCTAACTCTCCTCGCTTTTCTAGTTCATAGTTGTCAGTAGAACAAGTGCCTAAGACATTGAATTATAATTCCACAGAAGCCTGAAATCCCAAAAGTAGCGTGTAAAACTAACAGCTAATGTCATTTCAAGCTTAGCCATCCGCTTGCTGGCGTAGTGCAGGCCCGTGACGGCCCGTTTCCGGTTCCGGCAGGTGCGCTGCGTGTATATGCCGGTTATGTCCGTCCACCGCACGGAGCAGCCGCCCGTCCAGCGGCCGTACACAGTGCGAGGCTGCGTCGCGTTCTCCCAGTAGTTAAGGCTGGAATTGTTCAAAATAACTACAGCTGGCACTACTTTTTAGGGTTCCGTACCCAAAGGGTGAAAGTGGGACTCTATTACCAAGACCACTGTCCACTGTTTCCACTGTCTGTCTGCCTGTCACCAGGCTGTATTTCATGAACCGTGATAGGTAGACAGTTAAAATGTTCACAGATGATGTATTTCTGTTGTCGCTGTTACAAGAAAATTAAAATCATATATAACTTTAGCTAACTTCCTGTTATCATATATACAATTTATGTATATATATATATATATATTTATAGTACAGTCCCAAAGTGAAATACTAGTCTCTTTTGGAGCAGACTCTAGATGACATGCTGGCCTTTGACTTCTGTTTTATGTGCCGCTAAATGATGATAATGTTGAGAATGGCAAACAAACATAACGTAGTAGGGAATCAGCTCTCAAAGATAGGAGCCGGAACACATTGATAGGTACTTGGCGTCAGATTTTTTTTACTTGACATGAATACTATAGGTCGGCGAGTACTTGCAAAATGGCCTACCTTGTAAGGTGTGGGAGTTGTCAGGCCTCCAAAATGTCTCCGAAATAGGTGGTAATTTTTCTGTTAAGCCGACATAACAACATAAACGCCACGTAACCAAACCGGAAGAATTATCGACGAGTTTCCTATCTACACGAAACATAACCTGAATTTTAATCTCTCTTTCTGACAATGGTGGTGACCATTGTCACAAAGAGAGATTTTTAGAGATAATTATCGCAACGTTGATAAATATCAAACTTTGTCACAATTGTCAACCTTTGTGACAATTGTCAACTAACAATTCTCCGTATCTGCAGTACTTCTTGTAGCGTGCGAGTTGTCTCTTAGCCCTCGGGTCCTGCGGCACGAGCGGCAGGAAGTCCCCGGCGAATGCGTCCGCGCAGTTAGCGTTGTAGGGGATCCCCTCGGTTTTCAGGCCGCACACAAAGCACTGTGGATCAGACACAAAATCTTCTACAGCGTGCGTCTTCATTTTGTCTATTGGGTTTTATGTGTGTACATTATTTCAGTTACAACCCAGAACGAAAATTTATGATTTGTTACGTATTTACTTTGGTTGTTGTTTGTGTTGTATACTGATTGAAATAAAATAATAATTACAAATAGTTTACATGTTTACAATAAAAGGGGTCCATACAAGTAAAGTAATTTTATAAACGTTGTGTCTTTCCTCTCTTTTGTACATACGAGCGTCAAGCTTGCTATGATTTATTCCAACAGCAAACGTTCAACAAATAATAACAAATACCGGCCAAATGCGGATCGCAAGCTTTATTTAAAAGTTTATGATATAATAAATAGGCATTACTTTGCGGAAATCCATATTTAATAATAAAAAATATAATATTAAAAACATTAAATTAGTATTTTAGAAAAACATTTGAAACATATAAAATAAGCATTGCAATACAAGGTGGCAATGCTGCCAGCATGCTGGGTACGCTGCCAACTGGTAGTGGGCTGGAGCATTTGGACTGCCTGTGAGTCTGCTATGACTTATAGATTGTCTAAATGCTGTTGTTGTATATAGTTCCTAGTATTTTGTTAACTAAAAGCATACCACCGGTTAAAAAAGGAATATAAAAATATATGTAGTGACAATTCTGCCAGTGCCAGTTTCTGACAGTGACAAACCGTTTGTTCTCAATTCGTGTTGAATTGAAGGTTAAAAAATATAATAAATATCAGACTAATTGCAAAAATAACACAGAAAATAAAATGTAGGGGGTCAAAATACGGCCCCAAAATTTTGAACGAAAGTAGACCTGAGTGTTCCTAGGGGTTAATTAAGTAGGTACAGACAGAGAAACCGGAGAAACCGAAAGCAGCCGACTTGGTTATAACAGCATAGAACATATAATATAATAATACTTGATAACAGCACAAATGTTGTATTTTGAGCCAAATCGCGCTTAACTTATTATGTATAACGTTTATCTGAGCCATAAGGTGTAATGCGTTAACAAAGGATATCTATTTATACGTAAAAGTTGTATATAAAACCGTTGTGTCAACTATTATTCATCTACTTTTTACTTCTTTAAAAAATCTCTTCTTGTTCTCTGTCTTTTTGGGTACCACCGCAGTGTCAGATATTCTGCCTAGAAGCAGTATTGTGCGAACACAACCGTGTTTAGGCGTATAGGGCAAGTGAAATTACTAGGTAAACAAAACATAAGATTTTTTATATTTTTAAGCGTTTTATTAAAATATTAATTTAATGTTTTCTTATTTTTTACCGGCGGTATGCCTTTATTAAAAAAAATACTTCGACATATACAGGGTTATTGTTAAAATGCTAACAACCTCTTAGGGTTGACTTCAACCCTGGCATATTTGAGGCTTTTGCGTCGGGCGGCTGCTTCTGGTCCTGCACCAGCCGACTGCTGAGTAACGGAGATGTGGCAGGATGCACACGTGCTCACGCATGTTGCGTCCCACACGACTGTGTTTTACGGCAACAGAGAGAGCCAGTAAAGTGTTATGTGACTGATTCTCATTATAACAATTAAGTGACACATAACCCCGCAGTCCGCATAATAAATCTTTTGGGTTCAGACTTATTACTTACTTTAGAAATAATAGTCCTGTTAATGCCGTAATCCCACGGGATGGTGGAGGGCGCCACCGTGGGCCCACAAGTGGGATACGACCATATTTTCAACGACTCGTTGACTTGCTGCGTCAGGTTTGTTTCGTAGTCGTATGTCAGATTCGCTATTATCTCCAAAAACTTATCTACAAAACAAACAACATATTAAGAGCCCTGAAGTGGTAGTCAGAGTCTAAACACCCACATTTCCAGTCGACTTCAAAAAAAGGAGGAGGTCAATTAATCTGTTATTAAATCATTAAATGTCAATCAATCTCTTAACTCTTTACCGATGTACCGATTTTGATGATATTTTTTTTATATTCGAAAGCTGGTGCTTCTAGTGTGGTCCCATTTAAATTTGAGTGAGATCCGACGAGTAGTATTTGAGTTATCCTTCATAATGCGTATAAATTTAATGTTTGAAGCATTGACCTCAATATACTATTATCTCGATGGTTTTAAATCGATTACTTTTGTTATGCTATATTATTTGTTTTGCTTCCCATGTGATACCAAGTGATAAGTTTCGGTAGCAAGAATCCTTCTTGGTGCAGTAACACTGCAGTTTCAAATATTCTTCCTCGAAGCAGTATTGTGTAAACACTGCAGTGTTTAGGAGTGAAAAGAACTGTAGCAAGTAAAATTACTGGGTAATCGAGACATAAGAACTAACGTCTCGGTGTGACGAGCGCAGTGGAATGTCAAGCAACTGTAATGGGCAGGCGTGACGCTTATACCATCAAGCGGACGACTTTCTCAGGTCTCAATACTTATGGTAAAATAAATAAGGGGAGATACTTTTGAAATGGCTACTTTACGAGGCATAGTTCAATTTGTAATTTCCAAACATACTTATTACTGTAAGGGTCTTTCGTCTATGTATCTCCTCATTTTTGATTCGGTCTCGTAGAGAAACACCGAGCATGTCCCTCTCCATAGCTCATTGTGCGACTTTGAGCTTACTTATAAGGCCCACAGTTAAAGACCACGTTTGTACGAGGCCATTTTGTACGGGGACGCTAACAACAGGTAATAAAAAAAGCCTATGGACATTGGACATTTTCGTTGAATGAGCTAAGAGGTTTATCTCAATCCTTATGTAATTAACTAACTTGAAAAAAGGAGGTTCCGTGTAGGTTGTATTTCTATATGTTTGAACTGAATATTTTTTCCATCTAAAAGGACATACTTTCAGGTTAGTCCCATAGAAATGTGATAAAAATCGATTCAGTAGTTTGGTTGTAAATAAAGTCGAATAGATAAATAGATATTGCGTTTAATATTTTTGTTATTGTGGATGTCGTTTTTTTAACAAATTAATTATGTATACCGCACACACCGTAGTCAATGAGTTCTTTCATAAATGGGTCGTTCGCTGCGGATTGGGGCATGACATGAGAAGGGAATTAACAGAGTCCTTCAAGGTCGGCAACGCATTGACAGTACTAATAATATTGCAGATGTCTATGGGCGTCGGTAATATTCAACACAAGAATTAACCGTACAACAAATAAATAAAACGTAAATTACCTGCATCATATAAGTTTAAAATCATTTTGGCAAACCAAAATACAAGATTTATATATACTTATACATACATATACGTAGTTATAAATATATACATAAAGATCCATGCATAACACATCAAATATAAATCCATAACATTATACCTAAGGTAGAAGAGTAAACTACCTAAGAGGTTGTAAGCATTTTACCAATAACCTTGTATTAGTATTGTGTGTATGCTAGTGTGACAGATCCCTTGGCATGATGCCAGCGAATATGAAAGGGAATAGTTACCTATGTTAAAACGTGGTTCTGGCGTCGTTGTAGTTGTTGTTGTCGTCGGAGTTGTAACCCTCGTAGATGTTGTTGTTTTTTCACCCTGTCTTAAGTTGTCATCATCATCATATACTGTTTTCTGCCAGCCGCTCCACCTTGGTGCAGCAGTGTCTTCTTCCCCTTTACTGCTTTCTTTTCTAAGCATGTCTTTAACATAGTCCATACTATTCTTTGACTTTTTATTCAAGTTTTCATTCAGCGAGTCCACATCATGGTTAACCATAAGGGGCGATTCATGAAGATATGTCGTTTCAGTGTCAGAAGTTAAAACCGATGAGGTACTGTCTTGTTCTTCAGTAAATATCCAAACTTCTGTAGTAGAAGTTTCTGGAACTGTTGAACTTGGTTCATATTCATTCGATGTGTCTTCATCACGAGTGGTGTAGCTTGTCTCATCTGGATCAGTAGTTATAGAAACTGTGGACTCATCAGCTTCAGTCGTTGATTTCTCGACTGGTTCATCCGTATTTACTCTGAAATGTATTGTCGGCTTGGTGGGTAACGGTTTTGGTATAAACGGGTCAAAGAATTCCGAGTCGTTTAGTGGGAAGAACCACCCTGGTTGATAGAGCATAGAGTCGATTATCATGGGTTTCCCAAACGGTTCCGCTCTCCGTGGTACATGCATTGTAAATCTTTGTGGCTCGTTTATTGTTGATCGTTCTGGTAGGTATATAACATCTGACTTTGACCTGCTATGAGATAAAAGGGTATGTTAGTAATAGTTTAGTATTGGAATCTAATTTAGCATGCTTAGCACGCCAAATACCAGAGATAGAGAGAGAGAGAAAGATAAATTACTTAGCATTTCGTGGATTCATCTTATGGGTGCCCCGGGTCCATTTCGTTGCAGATGGAGCGGCTCCAATCTCAACTACCTGGGATCCAGGGATCAAAAAGGGGCACTTAAACTCTACTGAGTTTAAGGGCCCCCTTACTACTTTGTCAATCAAGTGGTTAGAAAGTTATTAAAGGAAACGCAGTAAGAGTAAAATATGTCATTGACCTTTGAAACGCAGAGTGCGATGACCTCGCTGGGCCACTAGCCAGTGCATGCTCCGTCGACCTACTCGGTATAAGTTTGGACGATCTTCTTGGAATGGTATTGTACGACAGTGTCCATTTTGTTCCATAAACTTCTGCATCTTGGGACATCTGTTCTGCATCGAACACCTCCGTAACAGCTGCTAGGTGGCACAGAATATTTCAATAGTTATTACTCTTTCTATTTATAATTCTTCCCTACATGTGTATGTCACTTAACGCTTAAACACACATTTAGGAGAAAATGGATCAACCGATTTAGATGAAATTTTTTGTGTGTGCTCTAGTGGGTCTTTGGATTGTTTAAATTTACAATTGGACCTGGTAGGTGGTGCTGCGATCGAGTTATTTGCGGACAGGACAACGTATATCGGGTCCGCTAGTAAGTATGTGTATGTTCATGAGTAGTATGGCGCAATAAGCATGTCGTTGACCTGATGTTAGGATTCCTTGCCCAAAACAAGTAACTGTTCTATAAACATAAATGCTTTATACGTTAGGTAAAACACTAAAAAATATATCTAATGGCAATCCCGCTTAATTTTCCTGGTAAGCAGTCGTGACGTTATAAACGCCACGCAGCCCAATCGTAAGTGTTTTGCTCTCGTTTCGCATCTACACGAAACCTCATCAGACCAGGTAGTCTTGACTTTTAGAGCACGCGATCGAAAGACGACTTCTCGCTAAGCGGAACTGTCACTAGATATATTTTAGTGTTTTTCTAAAATATTTTATTATTATTTTCAAAAAATATTTGTAATTATTGCTGTAAGGCTAATACGAGCGATAAGAGTTGTTAATTGACCGTTGGCAAATATGCAGCACCCCAATACTTGTGGAATATAATGGTATAAGTTGGACGCAGCATTTTCCATGAACAAACGTGTACATACACGTACATGTATTTGTAATTAGACTAACAGGTAAGTAGTCCTAACTTGTAAGGCAGCAACTGTACGGCTGATCTGCTAAACATTGAAAGACTTACAGGGGGCTTCCTCGAATTTATATAAAGATGGATATGTTGATCTCGTCAGTTCAAGCACTCCGGTGATGTGGTGCGGCATTTGGGAAAGGATCATCGACTGTTGTTTAGGCTTAAGGGTACTCTGGTGGGGTTGGAAAGGGTTCTCTTCATGGCCAGATAGAAGCTGCTGAATGGCTCCTAAAATCAGAGTACTTGCCTTTGTTATTTAGAAAGAAATTAGAGACGATTAACACGCTTATAAACAGCCTCTCACTCACACAAGTCTTATTAATTTTTTTTCTCATTTGGAAATTTGTATCAAAACTTTTTCATACTAATTTGCATGATGATAAAGCATTCTGGGAATGCTCGCCTGGCACGCTACTTTCCTTCTCAAGTAGAAAATTTAATAAATTTTTAATATTTTATTTATTTTAAAGCTAAGCAACGTCCGCCGCGGTCATGACTTGGATGGGTGACCGCTATTGGCATTACCATCGAGCGTACACGTGCTTCGGAGGGCACGTTAAGCCGTCGGCCCCGGTGGTTGTCTTAGGATGGCAGTCGTTATAGGTAGGGCATTTTGCGAATTTCCGCATTGCTAAATCCCTCCTCAAGTAGAAAATATGTCATCAAGCCCTTTACGGTGAGTACCGGCAGCTGTCCTTGAGAGCCAGTAATTCTTGGTTAGCTTGAACAAAATCCACGATCACATTATCAGTTACAATCAGGTGACATAGTGGTTAAAGGATGGTCTATCAGATACAAGAAAATCTCCATATACATCGAACGAAATTCTACTTGAGTGTACCTCCGCATAGAATAGCTTGTAATACCTATACCTCATTGGTTGCGCACTGAACAGTTTTTTACCCTGAGATAAAAAGTCTCACGTGCCTGTAGTATCGCCGGCACCCATACCCTTTAAACTGGAACACTTGGCTTGGTGGTAAAAATATACGTAAGTATAAGTATGGAGGCAGTACTGCCCCAGACGAACTCTCACAAAGAGTTCTACTCTACTGAATTTCGAGAAATAGGGCTCAGCGTATACAGTTACAATTTATTTTTTATTTACGTTAGAAGCAACGGTTACACGGTACTGGCCAGGGCGGTGTGTAAAGTTGAAGGGTTACATAATAGTAGTTTATGCGACTGTCATATAATATAGAGGGTACGTAGTCAGGCGAGTTTCAAAATAAGATTACACGAGTGTTTTAATACCTAATTATATGCAGTTGCATACACTACTTTATTTAATCTCATGGTGGTACACATTTCTTGATTTTTCTGGCAAAAGGCTATTGGTCAACGTTGCGCGCGCAGCGCGCTCACCATAGATAATGTGTACTTAAATTGAATTGTAACCTCCTTAGTTGGGACACACTGTACTTTAATACTTAAAAAATTGTTTAAAAGCATGTTTTGTTAGGAGAATAGTGCTTTAATTATTTTTTTTTTATTTACTTCAAGAAGTTTGTAAATAAAATATTCCAATAAAAGTATAAAATATTAATTAGTGTAAAATATTTCATTTCATAATCAGAATGTTACCGAATGAGATTATATAATAGTATAATAAGATAAAAGTGAGCTAAGGTGCTCATTATACACGAGGCTGTGGGTTACAGCCCGAGCCGTATATAGGCGAGGGCGTAAATCAGCCAAATGTATAATGAAGTTGCTCACGAGTTTCATACGCACTTTTTCAACCTCCTTGCGAGGAAAAAAATATATCGCACAAATGTGATACAAACATACGAAAATTATGGAAAAAATACCGGGCAAGTTTTTTTTTTGCGCGTGGCAAATGTATGTTGATTGATTAGGTACAGATACTTAGTCTTACAACCTACTTCAAAATTATAATTTTAGTGATAAAATGGAAATATTTTATTATAAATAATTGCAAATTATAAATTATTTGATAATAATAAATGTATAATAATCATATTTTCGTCTTCATTAAGGACACATTTATGTATTCTAAAAATAAAAGTTCGTATCTTCAGCGATATTAAACCTCTTTATTGTTACAAATCTGTATTAAATTGAAAATGTCTGTTTACTTGCAAATCAAAAAAGTAAATCTGTTTACTCGCATATATTATGCAGTTAGGTACTAACTTAACTTTGTAGGGATAAACTACCCGGTTAAATTGAAAATGCTCTGTATACTCGCATATAATTTGCAGTTAGGTACTAACATAACTTTGTAGGGATAATTCTATTACGCACTAGTGTATAATATTATTATGCACGAGGGTGTTATAGTTCGGTTTATGGCCCTATAAGAACGATATAATAAAGCTCACTTTACGAGCAAGGGTGTTGAAAAATAAATTATCGTTACATAAAATAAACATTACAAATCTGTTCACTCACGAAGGCACGTTGTCATCAATAACTTACGTGGAGGGGTTCACATGAATTAATGACGCGTATGTGTATACGTTTAAGTCTCGTGTGTACACTACGTATTAGTGTGGGTGTACATGTTAATGGTACTGTACAACTATAACATGTAATATGTGATCGCTTGTTTAGGCAGTAGTAGTTGCAATTACACTAAAAATATGGAATGGAAAGGTCACTTACGCAACGAATGACCTACTTTTTTGAAAACTGCGTCAATACTCCGGTTTCCCTTTATTAATTGCGCACAAAATATAGGGTTACCTTTGACGTCGTCGATTTCTTTAGGGTTGAGGGTTCGGAGTGTGTTCTCCCCGAACCTGCGCACGCGTCCCGAGTCGCCGCCGGGGTTGGATGACGTTTTGTCTGTGGGTAATACATATTAATAATTACCTTAAGTGTTTACTTATATTTACCGACTAGTGGGGTGCCAGGCTATATTTGCACCCTGTAAATCTTTCTGTGGGAGTCGTAAAAAGCGACGAAAGAGAACATACCAGAAGGTAGTAAGCAGCGCCTGGATAAATGGACATTTTACACTGCGATCTCCAAGACGCTTGCCAAGCTTGGGGATTATGGCAAATCCCTTAAAATAGGGGAGGCTGTGTTCAGCAGTGGCCAATCCGGCTGATACAGTACAGGATAGTATTCCATCTCATTCTATTGGATCGTAAAATGCGACATCCTAAGGGAAGAAATAAGCTGAATGGGCATCAGTTCACCAGTCATGCCGCCGATGTGTTGCTCAATAGGTCCACAAAAGGGTTCAATGCCATCTTAACGTTCTTATTGTTTCGGTTAGCGCCGGGTATACAAAACTAATCCAAATGGGCTACCAAAAAACCATTTATCTTATAAAGCAATTTTATCTATAAAACAATCATTTCTTTATACTTATGATTACAAACACTATAGCGTGCTACGTGAAATTCACATTTACAAATTTTCGAATGTATTTTTTTTTCATCTTGACAAAGTAACAAACCCAAGTCCCTCGTTTTCTCGCATTGGGTGCCCACCCACTTGGCTGTCGGGTAGGCTTTTGTACGCTAATTTAAAAATACGCGGTCCTATGTTTAAAACAGGGAGATCGTCCAGCTAACGATAAATAAATTACCTCAAAACATTTGCAAACGTTATTTTCGCTTAGCACGCAATAGATGTTTGTAATCATATTTAGAAATATATAGAAAGGCAACAATGCGAGATTTGAGGGATTGAAGGAAAAAATCTTCATTCGATCGAGCCTAGTAGTTTGGTATTATTGATAGCCGCACCGTCCCCTATAACGGTTAAAATATTAAAATTAGAGCACAACATTTCGGCTCTGTCGTGCCAATCGATGCTTAAAACCGGGGAACGCGTGTTCAATTAACGATGGAGATGAAAAAAAAATGTGCATTATAAAATTTGTAAACATACAGTCATATTCAAATTCAAATTCAAAATTCAAAATCATTTATTCAATTTAGGCGTCTACGACGCTCTTATGAAGGTCAATTACAAACTTTAATATTGAAATATTCTACATTGTACTGCCACGTTCAGCAAAAAAATTTATAGAGCCACTGCGAGAAGAACGGGCAAGAAACTCGGGGCCATTCTTTTAAACGTCTGTTTACAATTTGTTATAAACAATATAACACAATAATTACAATATTTGTTTAAATTACGTAGGAGACAGGTGATGGCTTGGCAGAGGTGGAATTTTCCAAGCATTTTTGTCGTTTAAGTAATCACAAACTGTGTAGTAGGATTTCTTAATCAAAATGTTTTTCAAGTGTAATTTGAATTTTCCTTCTGTGAGCATTGTAATATGTTCGGGAATTTTATTATAAAACCGCACACAATTACCTAAAAAGGACCTTTTATTTGTCTTTGCTAATCTAAAACACGGTACCGTTAATTTATATTTGTTCCTAGTGTTGTAATCGTGGTTGTCACTGTTTAATTTAAATTTACTCAATTTTTTCCGAACATACATAATATTTTCAAATATATACAGACTCGGTAAAGTTATTATATCAATTTCTTTAAAAAGATCCCTTAGATATTCCATAGGATCCTATCATATCAATCCTAGCCTATAAATCCCAGAAGTATGCAGAGGCGGCAAACGCACACCTTTCATTAGATATGTTTTAGTTCCATGTGAGAACACGTGTGAAGTTTATCTAGTGTATTCTAATGTTATTTGTCTACAAACCTTCATAAAAATTATTACTGTATTGGTTGTTATCAGAATCCTCTCCATATTCGTAAGCGTGAGCAACACAAAAAGTTAGGCCCAAAAAGACAACAGCTGACGCCGTTGCAAACATTTTCGAATTTTCATCCAGGAAGCGAGCTCATTCGCTCTTCCAGATACTTTCAATTTAATTCAGCATCACAACATAGATTTGTAAATTGTATTCTATAAATTATTACAGTTTAGAAAAATAACATAAAATTCATGTTGGATGGCAAACTTCAGAATTTTTGACATAACTAATACTACTCTCATGATCCAAGCATGGTACAATAATATACTACGCCAGGTACTAGGAGGAAGAATATCTATGATCTTCCTCCTAGGCCAGGTATTACACTCCGAGACCGGATGTCGCGTAACCGGGACACAAGCATACCGTCATCACTTCTATCAACGGTTGTCAAACTTTAAACCTAATTTGAGGAAATTTGGGGGTGGTAATATAACAGTTTTCATCCTTTTTTTTAATAAAGTAAATGACGTGAAATTAGTGATTTAGATTACACAGATTAAAGATTCTTGAATGAATTATGGTTATCAAATTCGTACAGAGTGTTTGACACCGAATAGTTTTCTTATACTGGGTACCGTCGATGCTACTACAGTCTATGTTTTTTTAACAAACGAGTACTGAAAATTTTACTCCTTTGCTATTGGCCAACGTCATCAACATAAAGTCCGTTCCACACGAACTCGGTAGTTACATGTAGGTACATTCAGTTGAGTCTTCGACTACCGCGCGTCGATAAATATTGCGCAATATTTATCGACGACAATATTATAGTGTATTCTAATGTTATTTGTCTACAAACCTTCATAAAAATTATTACTGTATTGGTTGTTATCAGAATCCTCTCCATATTCGTAAGCGTGAGCAACACAAAAAGTTAGGCCCAAAAAGACAACAGCTGACGCCGTTGCAAACATTTTCGAATTTTCATCCAGGAAGCGAGCTCATTCGCTCTTCCAGATACTTTCAATTTAATTCAGCATCACAACATAGATTTGTAAATTGTATTCTATAAATTATTACAGTTTAGAAAAATAACATAAAATTCATGTTGGATGGCAAACTTCAGAATTTTTGACATAACTAATACTACTCTCATGATCCAAGCATGGTACAATAATATACTACGCCAGGTACTAGGAGGAAGAATATCTATGATCTTCCTCCTAGGCCAGGTATTACA
Organism: Plagodis dolabraria; assembly: GCA_963854805.1. Lineage (NCBI taxonomy): Eukaryota > Metazoa > Arthropoda > Insecta > Lepidoptera > Geometridae > Plagodis > Plagodis dolabraria. The sequence continues at coordinate 16,615,612 of OY978468.1, read as the reverse complement.
CTCCGAGACCGGATGTCGCGTAACCGGGACACAAGCATACCGTCATCACTTCTATCAACGGTTGTCAAACTTTAAACCTAATTTGAGGAAATTTGGGGGTGGTAATATAACAGTTTTCATCCTTTTTTTTAATAAAGTAAATGACGTGAAATTAGTGATTTAGATTACACAGATTAAAGATTCTTGAATGAATTATGGTTATCAAATTCGTACAGAGTGTTTGACACCGAATAGTTTTCTTATACTGGGTACCGTCGATGCTACTACAGTCTATGTTTTTTTAACAAACGAGTACTGAAAATTTTACTCCTTTGCTATTGGCCAACGTCATCAACATAAAGTCCGTTCCACACGAACTCGGTAGTTACATGTAGGTACATTCAGTTGAGTCTTCGACTACCGCGCGTCGATAAATATTGCGCAATATTTATCGACGCGCGGTAGTCGAAGACTCAACTGAATGTACCTACATGTAACTACCGAGTTCGTGTCAATACTCAAGTTCCAACTATTGAATTAGGGTAAGCAAAACAAAGACAGTTTTGAAAAAAATGTTGTAGCTAAGTTATCAAATCGTCTCGTCATACGTTTGGCGACGTATCACTGTTCTTCTTCTTTTTCTTCGTGTGGCTACAGCCCAGTACTGGCAGCCATCCATCTAAATCGTGAATCGTCGACACGAAGACGTATCATTGTGAGCTCAACCCAATTGAACTAGTTTGGTCTCACGTGAAGGGCTATGGCAGGAAATAACAAAAGTTATATTTATGAAGTCTGAACTCTTTTGTTACAAGGATTAGCTAAAGTGGATATGTAGATAAAAATGGTATGGTCACGGTAATAGACCGTGGTATGGTCATGTCTCAATCATGTTATCACCAAGATAGAAACAAAAATGTCCGGAGTCGAATATATGTTAGAGCAATTTATTATTGACGTATCTGCAGCGAGTTCATCAGAAGGATGATGATATTTTTTTGAGATTACAAGAATTGTAGTTGTAATTATTTGATTTATATTTTCTAGTGCATAATATAATTATATACTATAACAATATTGTTTTATATCATAAACGCGAACAGAAAATTTTGTTACGAATATATTATGTAATGCAAGTTTAAATCATAAAATAATAATGTAATTTTTTCTACAATAAATTTTAGAAGTATGCAATATGAACGGGCCTTAACAATTTCAAAACAAGAAGAAAGGCATTGACCAATGACGGCAATGGCACATCTCACTCTGTCAATATCGGAAATGTGCGAGAGACATACTCAGTACATAAATATATTTCTAATAACTTCTAGTAGTAGTAATAATTTCTAGTACTCGTTTGTTAAAAAAAAAACAGACTATAGGCCCAAATTTTTCATAGATTGAAAACAAGTAATTGTTTTCTATCTGGTAAAAAAGGCAGTTTTTTGGTGTAGGTATAGTTTAGTTTCAAAGAAAGCTTAGAAATACAATATCGGAAGTAAAAACCAATTAGGTCGGTACGTTATACAACCAAACAAATTTACGAGTAACATTACATACCATATTTAGTAGTTGTTTGAGGTCCACAATACCGAAGCCATTTTTTGGCTACAGACTATTTTTCAGGAAATGAAAAAAACTTCAAATCACTGCTTTTTCTACTCATAGTCTTACAGTTCCGAAAAGAAAAAAAATATATGTATTTTATTATACTCGAAGCTTACAGAAATGACCCGACCACAAAGTTTGCGAATCACTGCGCTTATGTGCATAAGCGAGAGCGAAATAGATGCCAATCATATACGTGCGACAGATATGGCGATAATTGTCAAAATGGTGGAACCATAGGAGGACAACTTTTTTCATAGTATTTACTTTGACGAACATTGATTAATGTGTAACTTTCAATTAAGCTTTGGCAATAATATTGATATTTTACAACAAAACATTCACAAGATAAGGAGCAATAATGTTGTATTTTGCAATAATCGTGTTAATATAAAGAGCTTATTCGATTGTGACGTAGCTCGTGTTTGCCAGCTTAGATGGATCATGCTAAGAATAATATCAAAAGCGATGTTCTTGAGGTACGTTCTGAGGACAAACAATATCATATTTTAAGGTTACTTCCATTTTCCTGTTTAGAAATAACGTTCGTTGTACAATATCCTTTCTAGGATCACATTTGTTGTCTATGACTGTGAGTCAATCTCCCGAAGATACCTTGTGTTGTGGTAGATATTAATAATATGGAACAAAAGTAGTGGCCGCATTTTTACAGAAAAAAGCCGAGCAGGCCAAGGTTTCAGATTTTGGTCACGTTGAAGGGAAACCTCTTCAGGAGGTAATTATTTTGATTGTAAGTAATATATATACGCTCATTTTGAACAAAATCAACAAAATCGTGCTTCGCAGTGCTGAAGGTTTTTCTTAGCAGAATTGAAAAAGAAACTGAAGTGCAGCTGTCCCAAATTCGTTTCTAAACTCCTCCGCACGTAAATGGATTTTCACGCTTTTTTTTCATACGGTAAAACGTGACTAATCATCCGCGCGGACTAGCGCAACTATGTGAAAGTATTGTTTTATCTAATTTTCACGCATTTTGAATGAACAAAATGTAGTAGCCGCCAAGCGCAGCGCGCATTGACATTTAATTTTTTATAATTCCCGTTTTGTTTTATATTCCGTTACAAGGTCCATGGACACGAATCGCCCCCTTTAGTTACGATAATATTATGTTATCTATATGTACTATTTATGAAAATCTTCTAAAAAAGAAAGTAATATTAATCACAATTACGTCTAAATTTTTTTCGGCTTCTCAGAAAAATTAGGCAGAAGGCATTGTTAGTCAAAAGTCAAAAGTCAAAATCATTTATTCAATTTAGGCGTCTACGACGCTCTTATGAAGGTCAATTACAAATTTTAATATTTAAATATACTACATTGTACTGCCACGTTCAGCAAACAAAAATTATAGAGCCACTGCGAGAAAAACGGGCAAGAAACTCGGGGCCATTCTTTTAAACGTTTTTTAACAATGTGTTAAGTACATACTACATAGTGAAATTATTACAATACTTAATTTACATTACGTAGGTGTTAGGCGCTAGCTTGGCAGAGGCGAACCAGTCCATGCATTTTTGTCGTTTAAGTAATCACAAACTGTGTAGTAAGATTTATTTATCAAAATATTCTTCACATGCAACTTGAATTTTCTTTCTGTGAGCGTTGTAATATGTTTGGGCAATTTATTATAAAACCGCACACAATTGCCTAAGAAGGACCTTTTATTTGTCTTTGCTAATCTAAAACCTGGCACCGCTATTTTATCTTTATTCCTAGTGTTATAATCGTGATTGTCACTGTTTGATTTAAATTAATAGTGCTACGTAGTCGATCGCATCAGTACTAATATTTTTCTTTATGTGGTTGTGACGGAACAAGCTTGAGACCCGCCTGATGTTAAGCGGACTTACCCCTGCCTATAACAGATGCATTTCGTCACACGTTAAAGCAATGATGGCCGAGCGGTTATAGCTATGGACCGCCGTGCGGCAGGTCCCTGGTTCAGGCCCCACCGCGCCGGTTTGAGCTTCACCGCATGGTGGAAGGACATTTTGCGAATGCCCGCCTGTCTAGCTACCAGAGTACCAAGTAGAAAATCTGTCACCATGCACATAACAGTGTGTTCCGACAGCAATCCTTGAGAGCCAGAAAAATTACAGGCACTTGAGACTTAAGAACTATATGTCTCAATGTGACGGGCGCAGTGTAATTCGTCACATGACGAAAAGCATTTGTTATAGGCAGAGATCAATCCGCTTAACATCAGGTGGGCCTCGTGCTTGTTCCGTCACAGTAACATAAAAAAACACGTGAAAAATACACTGCACCTGTCACCCTAAGATTTACAGAAGTGTAATCGCATGTGCCTGTAATTGTACTGGCTATCAAAGACTGCTGCCGGAACACACTGTTAGTGCTTGGCGATAGGTTTTCTATTTGAGAGTAGTAGCTAGCCAGTCAATCATTCGCAAAATGCCCTTCCACCATGCGGTGAACTGAGGTGAGAGAGCCGGTATGGTAGGGGCGAACCGGATCTAGCTATTACCGCTCGGCCTACATTGTAAAAAAAACCATGGATTTTATATATAATTATGTAGGTAATTACTTACATACAACATAATTCGTTAAATAAACTTACTACATATCTCGCTTGATGAAGAAATATGAATCATTACTTTATGAAAAAATAATAATTTAGTAATCTAAAGTAACTTTTTCCCATCCGCACAAGTTCCTATGGAAACAAAGTGAAGCAAAGCACTCAAAATAGAGATAAACCGAATAAGAATCGCCACAACACCCCGATTGGCAAACTTAGGGAGGCTGTAACAGTAAATTAGGATATTTAATCGCGAAAACGCGGAAGCAGCGGCTGTATACAGAATAATGTCTTTGCCAAATCTTCCCGAGGAACGCGCGGCAGGATGGCGCCTCCGCCGGCCCGTCTGGCGCCAAAACGCTTTCCATCGTCGCGACATCAAAACGATTTAACCACCAACAAAACTACATCCTATTTTCTAATGTATATTCACGGAACTAAGTCTATTTCTGCTTGACACAAGCATGCATTTTCAGTATTGACTTTTCAATAACAAATGCTATGCGTTTTGTTGTTGTGGTGTAGCCATTTACTCAGCCGGCATTTGATTATCTTTACTATTTCAAGGTGTTAAGGATGAAAATTGAGTGAGCCTTAAATATTTAGTTATTCTTACGATATTTTTCGTTGGCGTAGCGATGTCTGGGTGGCGCCAAGTATCCATGTCAAGAAAATTCGATCTAATCCCTTAAGATATGAAGTACAGTTTTGCTTGAAAAAGAAAAAATATTTTTTTCAAGAGAAACTATTGAAAAGTTTTGTAGAGTCATTGACTTTTGTGCTGGTAGAACTAAGTAAGATACTTTATTTTCAGTTATTGTGACAGAGAGAAAGAGGAGAAAGCGTTTGAAAAGGGAAAGTCATCAAACATACCCATAACTTAGATGTAAATTAGGGGCATTAAGAAAACAGTGTGGAAAGTTAACTATCCAATTACCTACTAGCTCTCAAGGATACCTTGCCGGACACTGTTAGGTGCTTAGCGACAGATTTTCTATTCAAGCGGGTAGCTTGCGAGGCCTGTATTCGCAAAATGCCCCACCACCATGCTGTAACGACTACCATCGTAAGACAACAACCGGGACTGACGGCTTAACGTGCCCTCAGAAGCACTAATTACTGGCTGAATATATGTGTCTTAAACGAAAGTTGGCAATCTCTTTGATGAACACGAGAGCCTAAAATCCCTGTCTAAAGAGTTTGCTGCTAAAAATTTTTACCTATATATGATTGCTAGCAACATTTATCTTGATTGAACATCTTTTTACCAAATGTGGTACAAGTTGAAATAAATTTAATTCTTGAAGGTGACAAACCATACCTAATCAACGAAACTATTTTCTTAGGGGCTATGGTCAAATGAATGTTGTGATAAATTTTTACCGCTGTTGGTACTGCATCAGGATATAGAACTAGGTTCTATCTCTTTTAATTAGTAGTTTTTCTGGGAAGTAATTGCTACATATTTTACAATATTTTGTAGGAATCCAATCTTTTCTCCCAGTTGCTCTGGACCATTTATTGCGTAGGATCATCTGGAAAGCTATCGATAAACATAGGTTAGTAATTAATACTTGCAGGTAGTTCAGTTCTCTAAAATCATATGTCATTTTATGACAATCAGAGTTACTAGGACAAATAAAAATTTAAAATATGTAATGAATAGATTCGGGCGTTACTTTGCGGAAATCCATATTTAATAATAACAAATACTTTTAAGAGTATCCTAAAAAATATTAAATAATATTTAAATAAAACACTTAAAAAAGCATAAAATTATATATCTAGTGACAATTCCGCCTAATTTTCCTGTTGTTCTGCCTAATAGATATATAATTTTATGCTTTTTTAAGTGTTTTATTTAAATATTATTTAATGTTTTTTAGGATACTTTTAAAAGTATTTGTTATTATTTAAAATATGTTTTCGATACCAAAATCGTCCCGTTACAATGTTATGGGATTTCGTATTTATTTACTTTTGAGATTCGCCTTATTGTCAAATCAATATTTTTTTATAAAATATCGGGGTATTAGTTTTGCTGATGCTGGCAACACTTACTTGTTGATGTTTTTAGGTTATAGAATGATAAATTCGATAATAAGCTAATGTTTTCCTTGTTTTAACGCGACATGTTGTTATTTATGATAATTTCGCCGTCTTTTCAATAGGTTAGAATCGATTTACAATTTAAAAATGTCCGATATTTGAACATCAAACACGATAAAGGCACGAACTGTCAAAGTTTGTTTCACAATTCAAGTTGCCGACCTTGAAAAACTGGTTACGCAATAGGGGACAAAAAATAGAGATTAAAAAAATAGATTTAAATCTGTAATATCTTTAACTCATCATATTAAATATGTACTTGAACTTGTGAAGTAGTGAAAAAATCACGCGGTTATTGCTAAAAAAACAACAAACTTTCCGTTCGTCACTGCGCTGCGGCACAGTCGCGAGTGTCTGCATGCCGAGCGCATGCCGAGATCATGGTAATAATTATCTATACAGTATTTCAACTTCATAGAAACGAACGAAACGCGAGTTATACCTATGCGCCTCGAACTCGGCCTGCGCTCGGCTTGCAGACAGTCTCGAGTGTCGCGACTGTGCCGCAGTGACGAGTGAATGGTTTGTTGTTTTATTGACAATAACCGCGCGATTTTTTCACCAAAAATTAGTTTAGACACATATTTACATATTAATTAATATGACGAGTAGGATATATTGTCCTGTTTTTAGTTGCATGAATTCGTCAAAAACGCATCAAGAGATAACTTTTTTTAGATGGAAGAACCTGGAAACTGAAAGGTAATACTATAAAATAATTTTACTCACTAGTAAGTAAAATTATTTTATAGTCTACATAGTTGACGGTACATAATGTGTGTCTTTTTAATTGACAAGTATTTCCTTTAACCCCCCTAAAAATATGTCACGATTAATAATAAAAGTGAATAGAATAAAGGAAAGTGATTGACACGAGTGAAATAAGTAGTTATAAGCTATACATTAGAATGCGGATTTTTTATACTTTAAAATTTAATAATAAAGCATTTTGTACTTCTCACAAATATTTTTCGGTCGCAATTTTTTAAGACCTATTTTTTATTCAAATATAAACATGGATTTTTTTATTCAATCTACTTACTAGTCAATAAACAACACGCATTTTTAGTGAACACTTCTTGTTCAATTCACAAAGACTTTTATTTGTTTATATAAAAAAAAATACAATCACAAAACTAAATAGAAACACAAAGTAGGCAAATGTAATTAAAATGCTGGAGGCGGGTAGCCCTATCGCATGTTTACGTACAGCGTGGCTGTAGGTAGTTATTTCAAGGACATAGCTGAGTAGGGGAGAATTGGGGGTTCTGCATCTGCATCGCTCTCGCTACGCTCGAGCTCGCGATGCATGACCCCCAATTCTCTCGATTATCTGCTATCCAATCCACATCAAACATACGATTAATAAGTAGTATTGTAATTACAAGGGAACCGACAACTTGTTTGCGCACGGATCATGTGTCAGATGTTTTTATTCTCTATAATCGTCTCGTTAGCGCATTTTACAACATGTATTATGTTCGCTCACTATATTCGTCGCACTGAATTAAAAAAAGCGAGGTTCCCTCTAGCTTATAAACCGCTATCGTTTTATCTGGTCAGTCTGTATTTGTTTATCTGAGCAGTTCATTTTATTTTAGACCGTTCAAGACAGATCAGTTCAGAACATAATACTTTGTCTGTCTAGTGAAACAGATGCGACCGACACATTTATAAGGCATAGGTATATAGTATCCCGATTTAAGTGTGGGTTATACAGCCGTGGTATGTTACCTAGAGTACGTACGAGTACGTATAAAGTGGGGACTTTTTATGATTATTACATTTTATTATTTTGTACTCATGTCAATGATATGTGCAGTCCTATGTACCTAGGCTATCAAGTCAGCCTATATTTGGATTTTCTAGCGTACGTGATTCAACGATATTTTTTTCGTCATATTTTTTTATCAAAGATACGATTAGTCAGACTGTCATGTTGACGTAGTTGGTAAGTTCTTGTCTTCTATGTTGCGGGTACTAGGTTTGATTCCCGACAGTAGCATAAATCTCCTCATCAAGGAAAATATGCACTTCTGGTTCTGGGTGTCATTGTGTGTGTGTGTGTGAAGAAGTGAATGTTTCTAGCACCTAAGATACAAGTCTATGAATTTAGTGTGGGCTATGAGTTTAAAAGTTTTTGTTTTTAGTATTTTCTAAGATATCTATACTTTTCACTATCTATACTATTAAATAGCTTCTTAGCAAACAACAATATTACTGTGATTATATCGATACAAATATTTCTGAAAAGAATTTCTCTTAGCGATAAGACTCCATTGTCACTATCCATAGGTTACTTTACGGGCTTTTGGTTCTTTTGATGTTTTGTAGTAATCATCTTGTATAGAAAATAAAAAAAGTTAAAAAAGAGATTGATTATAATGAATAAATAAATAAATGACGGCCTATGGTTCAAAGATACAACCTTCGTTTCATGATTTTACATAATTAAAATTATAATATACGTTTTGGTTAAAATTTAACGTAGGTACCTACATATTAATGTCTAATAAAAATACTAAATAGGTAACAGTAGTGATCAGAACATTATGTGATTTTTAAATATTTACTTAAGTAGCAATACATTTTTAGTATCGTCAAAAAATACAAATCGACTTATTGATGTTTGTTTCGCTACTAATATCTAAAAGATTTAGTTATAAGGATTTTCATAAAAAGCATTGTTTTATTCGAGAGGTTCTCTCATTACTGGTGATCAATTGAAATATGTTGTTTACCAGTTAAGTGAGATCTGTAATTTAAAAGACTCGTAATTGGTATAAGTACCTGCCACTTCCTTATAGGATTTTTGTCTCCAGTTGCTCGAGAATGTGCAGCAGTCATCGCTTTACATCCCTTGACGACAGCATAAAGTCTCATTCAGATTTGTTTATCGGTTGACAAGATGAAATGAACTTTGTTTACAAGATCGTTAAGGTATACAATCGTTAAAACTTTAACCTTTCTGTTTTTTTATTTTTGTACGTTTTAGTCAAGATTCGACTTGTGAATGCATCTTTATAAAATGAGATTATAAATAGGACTGATTTGGTGCATCTACATTTAAAAGCGGATATTCAGTGGTGGGCGACGACGCTCCAGCATCCAAAAAAAGTGCAGTTATTTACATATTCGGAACTTCAAGGAACCTAACTATGTAAGTAAGTGACCTTAAAGTATTTATTGTTAGTATGAATGAATTATTAGTGAGTGCAAATTGCCTTATAACTTCGGTGAAAAAAATTAGATGCCATGCTGGCGTAGTTGTTAAGTAATTGCCTTCTACACCGGGAGTTTCGGGTTCGATTCCTGACAGAAGCTCAATTTACTTCCCCAAGGGAAATTTGTATTTCTGGTTCAAGGTGAGATTATGAGTGAAGTGAATGTTTCTGGCACCCGCTATACAAGTCATTGAACTAAGTGTGGACTGTGAGTGTGAGGATGTAAACGTATAAAGTGTAATGTGACTTAGGTACCTGTGTTGATCGGCAAACTAACTTGTGTTAACTCATGGATTTTTTATTTATAAAGCATTTTGCTATGCTAGGCTAAAACAATGTTCAGAAACAATGTTGTGTTAACTCGTTGCGAAGTTATCTTCTATTATAATTATTTTAAATTATTGCTTTCAGGCCGGGCTGGTCGCAAAATCCTTTCTGGGCCGATGAGATTGATGTATCGGACGACGAAACACCGGCGGGGTCCGAGCCTGTAGCACCTCCACCTACACCACAACCTCCTGCAAAAAAGGTGGCTCAAGAAAAGAAGAAAGACGGAGGCGCATCAAAGAAACGGACGGCTAGCAGCGGCGCTGGGTCTTCATCGAGAAAGAAAAAACTGCCAGCGGCGGTGTCAACAGAACTGTTGACGACATCCCATTTCTTTGGCTCGGACACGGATGACGTAGAATTACCTCTGGCGCAGCCCTCGATTACACAGGTAATGAAAAAATATTATTCGCTCGTTTACTTATTTTTATGGGTGTGATACTCAGTGTGTGTGTGTGATGATTGTTTACGGCACCATGGCCCTCTTAGGCAGGGTATTTTTTTAGTTACGATGGTGGATAAGCGTTGTTTAATGCAGGCTAGATTATTTTTGTAAACATTTATGTAACTTACTTTTGTTACAGCAGTTATATCAATAAACTGTTACGTATGAAGGTCAATTAATCTTTGTTTGATTTTTTTTCAGGAGATCGGAGAAAGCAGCAAGGTGAAACCAGCGCGTGCGGCTACATTGCGGAGCTTCTTTTCACAGCGCGGAACGAGCGGGTATACAACACAACGAGATCTCACACGTGGCGGGGAGTATTACGTCGAGTTAAGGGTCTATAATTCCCGAGAAGCTGAATGTCAGCCTAGCGAAGAACGTTGGAAAAGAGCCCTGGTTACTTTAAAATTGTGTACTGACACCCAAACACCTGTATGGCGCGCATTGTCAACACTTGTAGAAGCCGGGAAAAATGAATTCAAGGCTATACAGCCAATAATGTATCCCATGAAATTACATTGAACAGTATGTTTTAACAGATTGGTACAATCGCAATTGTTTCATTTTGTCTTTACTTTATTATATTACCTTGATATTTTTATTTCTACCTTATAATAGGTAATTACTTGCATATATACTACTTTTGAATTAGTTAATGTTAGTTTTAGATTTTATGAATAAAATTTGAAATGGTTATTCTTATTTTGTGTCTAATAATTGTTTTATTTACAGCAAAACTAAAAATGAGAAATATTGAAATATTGAAATATTGAAAATTGAAATATTGAAAAATTGAAATATAGAAACTGAAATACTAATTGCAAACATTATAATAATATCTACACAGTAAATTGCAAACTAGGATTACCAAACTATACATTTAAGTATCCCATGATACCGCAATGAACAATATGTTCTAACATACTGACGCAATAATATTCAATTATTTCACTTTTATCTAGCTATCTTTACTTAACTGTTATCTTTATTTTATTTATACCTTATAATAGGAAAGCATTTACAATACTTTTTAATCAACAAATGTAAGTTTTATTTTCATGAATAAAATTTTAACTGGTTATTATTATGTTATGTCTAATGATTGTTTTATTTACAGCAAAACTATAAATGAGAAATATTGGAATATTGAAATATTGGAATATTGAAAAATTTAAATATAGAAACTGAAATACTGAAATATACTACTGAAAACTAATTGCAAACAGTAAAATTAAATCTCAGATTACGAAACTATGCATTTATATTATTACCGACATCTAGGCAGGTTAATCGCTTCATATCAATTCATGCAACTATTATATTAAGTAAATACCTCAAATATTTACCTATATTTTTTAATATTTTTTATCAGTTCAAGTTTGTTATCAAGTATACCTACTAAGGAACAAGTGAGGCAAAATGGTATATTGTAGAGAGTGTAATATTGAGGTGTCTCGTATCTCGTCGCATTATAAAAGTAGTATTCATAAATCAAACTGTTTGATCAACTCTGAGTTCCCAGATGTGCAGATTATAGCTAGTGCATTTAAATCTAGAATTGTAAGTTATAAAATAAACCCTATTTCGAATAATATGCTGCCTGAGGAATTTTTGAATAAAGCCTCTACTTCAGTTTTACAATTAATAAAAAAATCATTGATCCAACACAATGCATTAAAAGTCAACATGGAATTTTTTGTGTCATATTATTTACCTAAAAATGATGAAAAAGCCCTTAAGTCATTTAATGTGCCATTTGTAAAGATTTTTTACAACTCTGATTTGATATCGTTTTATAAAACATGTGTCCAAAAGCTGATAACGAAATGTTCAGAATTCGAAATGTCGGGGAGTGGTTGGACACTAAATTCTATCAGTCATTTAGAATTAAATATTAATCAATACAATCCATTACGGGCGGGCTCATACGTGAAATTGCCGCGAGAAATTCAAAACACCAAATCATGTTTAAACATTCAAAACAAAGATGATCGATGTTTCTTATGGAGCATAATTGCGCATATGTATCCAGCAAAAAATAATCCAAATAGAGTGTCGTCATATCCACATTATAAACATATTCTGAACACTTCAGGAATGACTTTTCCTTTGAGTTTAAATGATATTAAAATATTCGAAAAGATAAATCCTTTAATTTCGGTAAATGTGTACGGTTTGGATAAAAACAATATAGTATCTGGTCCCCTCTACAAAACAAAACATCGTAAGTTGACGCATATTAGCCTGCTCCTCATTGAGATAAACGGGAAAAACCATTTCTGTTTGATAAAAGATTTCGGAAAGCTTGTACATAGACAACTTACACAACATAAATGCAGAATTTTTTTGTGTGACGAATGTTTTATTTATTTTCCATCGCAAGAAAAACTGGTAAATCACGATTGCGCTAGAGTAAAAACAATTCTGCCTCAACCAGGTAGTAAGTTATTATTTTCGCATGTTGAACGAACTCGTAGAATTCCTTTCGTAATATATGGTGATTTTGAAAGTTTGCTTAAAGAATATTCGGATAAAAGCAAATCACAACATGTTGAGAACGTGCAAATACATCAAGCGACTTGCTTTGCTTATTACATATGCTGTGAGTCTAAACCGAGTCTAAACAAATTTGTGTCTTATCGGGGCCCAAATTGTGTAAAAAAATTTATTGAAGCTCTAACTAATGATGTAATGGAATTATATCAAATTATATCAATTAAACATGAAATGATGCCGCTAACTGAAAATGAGCTGGCATCGTTTAAACATGCTACCATCTGTCACTTGTGTAAAAAGGAATTTGTAGCTGATGACGTAAAATGCGCAGACCACGATCATTTTGATTCAGCTTATTTAGGTCCGAGTCACGTGGGATGTAATTTGAATGCTAGGACATGTAAATTTATTCCAATCATATTCCACAATCTTTCCGGATATGACTGTCATTTATTTATTACCGAGCTATCTGCGATCATAGGACGTATTAATCTTATTTCAAAAACAAAGGAAAAATACATATCAATCACAAAGTTTATACCAATTGATTCCAACAATGCCGCTCAGTTGAAATTTATTGATTCGTTCAATTTTCTTAGTTGCGGCTTGGATAAGTTAGTAAAAACACTGCAGAAAAGTGACTTTAAAAATTTAAAAAAATATTATCCTGATAGTAAATCGTTTGATTTATTGTGTCAAAAAGGAGTATATTGCTATGATTATTTGAATTCGATGGAACGCTATAATGAACCAAATCTTCCTGACAAGAGTAGTTTTTTTAATAGGCTTTCTTCTGAAGATATATCAGATAAAGATTACGAACATGCGCAAACTATTTGGAATGAATTTAACATAAAAGATTTAGGGGAGTACACCGATTTATATTTAAAATGCGATGTATTATTATTATGTGACGTTTTTGAAAAATTCAGAACAATGAGCTTGACTTACTACAACTTAGATCCTTGTCATTATGTATCATCACCTTCATTAAGTTGGGATGCCATGTTATTGTTTACAAAAGTTGAGCTTGATTTAATTTCCGATGTTGAAATGTATCAAATGCTTGAAAAAGGCATTAGAGGAGGTTTAGCACAATGTTCTCTCAGAAATGCTAAAGCAAATAATAAATATTTGTCTAATTACAATAAATACGAGCCCAATTCTTATCTAATGTACCTCGATTGTGTAAATCTTTATGGATATACGATGATGAAATGTCTTCCTACCAATAATTTTTCCTTTCTAAATGAAGACGAAATTAAAACCCTTAACAACATTGAATCGATACCAGATAGTAACAATCGCGGATACATACTTGAAGTGGACCTTGAATATCCTCCACAAATACATGATCATCATTCTGATTTACCATTCGCGCCAGAAAAATGTATTCCGCCTAATGGAAAATCTCAAAAGCTAATAGCAAACCTACATAATAAATATAAATATGTCATACATTATACTCATTTAAAAGAATGTTTGAGAAACGGACTTGTACTATTAAAAATACACAGAGTATTGGCTTTCGATCAGAAACAATTTCTAAAACCTTACATTGAATTAAACACATTGTTGCGACAAAATGCAACTTCCGAATTTGAAAGGGATTTTTTTAAAAAACAGAATAACTCTATATTTGGTAAAACGATAGAAAACAAAAGAAATCAAGTTGATGTAAAACTAGTTAATGTATGGAAAGATTGTTCTAACAGAACTAATAAAATTTGCGGCGCTGAAAAATATATAAGTGCGCCAAATTTTATGAATCTCTCGATTTTTACAGAAAATTTGGTAGCTATTCAAATGCAGCCAACACAAATCAATCTAGACCGACCAATATATATTGGCTTTACTGTTCTAGAACTCGCGAAGAGACATTTATATAGATTCCATTACGCGATTATGAAAAAAATGTATGGAGAAAATATATGCCTTTGCTACACAGATACTGATAGTCTTTTATATTTGATAAGGACTGATGATTTCTACAAGGATATGAAACTTAACCTACAATACTTTGACACTAGTAATTTTAAAGAAGATAATGTATATGGTATACCTCATGTTAATATTAAACAACCTGGATATTTTAAAGATGAAATGGCTGGTGAGTTAATTACAGAATTCACAGGACTTCGCGCAAAACTTTATTGCATAAATACTGAAACATCTTCACTTAAGAAAGCCAAAGGCACAAAAAAATGTGTAACGAGGAAACTTGACATGGCAAAATATAAACGATGTTTGTTTAGGAATATTGATTTTAGAGATAGTATGTACATTATTAAATCAATTAATCATAAAATATTTACTCAGAGGTTGAATAAATTGATTTTAAATAAATCAGATGATAAGAGACAGATCACGAAAGATATAGTAAAAACTGTACCTTGGGGACATTACAGCAATATATTATAATAATATTGTATTATATTAGAAATATATCATAATAATAAAAGTGACATTTAAAAGCAACATTGAACTGTAAATAATGACAAAATTATATATCTTGTCAACTGAAAACCGTTTTATTTTGGTAAATGTTTACTATAATTCCTAACATAATAACTATATATATATATATATATATTTATAAGTAATACATTTGTAAAGTTATATAGTCTGTAAGTCTTGATTTACTGGTAAAAGTTATAATTTGCTATATATAATATATGTGAAATATATATGAAATAAATTGAAATCGCATAAAATATCATTCCTTGCATTTTTCTTAACCTATCCTAATTCCTGTCTGATTTTATAAGATTATTGTTAGTGTTCGACCGAATCCAGATTTACATCGGTCACCGAAATAATGTGTAGGTAAACCCTGCGTAAGCAAGATAAATAAAACAAGTACGTGACTCGTAACTATGTTTATTAGGTTATATATTCAATAATATTACAATAAAATAAAATATCAATAAATACAATTAGATAGATTTATAAAGGTTCTGGGACACATAACTTTTTTGTCATCTTACTTATTAAATCTTGCGTTGCGTAAAATGTTATCATATTTATCCTCAACTACATACTGCACACTTACACAACAATCATCACTTGCTAGGGTGTTAATTTCACTGATTTCAATTTTTATTAAGTGATGTCCTTTTCCTGGTATTTTTCTGACAACGAATGATGAATCTGGTGATATTTTTTTCTTAAAACTTAACTTTCCTTTCTTATGAATTGTTTTGAATGATTTATTTTTTGTATTGGTTTCTTTATTTTCTCGAACAATATCTCTATCGTGTTCATGACTGTTCCAGATTAAATTCATGTCTTGAGCCTCTTGTAGATAGAAAGGATCAGCGTCAGCAAAAACTATGCTTGTCATTGTTTCTGTAACAAAATAAAATAATACTTATTAAATTAACCTTCATATGAACTACCAATTAGTTTTAACTGATATTATTAGTAAAAAGTTAAAATAAACACTTACCAAAATCAGGATATATGTAAACCAACAGTGCAATGCAAATTTGTCTGCTATACAGTGGAGCTGGTGCAACAATGAATTAATAAGTATTACAAAAATAATAACTAAAATATAACTAGGTACTTACCTTTTTTGGTAATAGATCACGTGGACAAAGGTTGTTTTTAAAAGCTAAATTTCTTGGAAAGCAAACATTAGAACCGCTAACATTCGATCAATAGAAATGGACATTGTAATGATTTATCTATTTAATATAAATACCCTATACAGTATTGTCAGATATCATTATGAGGTTGATAAAGCAACCCACAACTTTAGAAATTAACAACATAGAAGTAAAATCACATTCCGGAATTAACAGACATAGCGTATTACTTCCCAATACGATTCGCTGTCTAATTTGCGGTCCATCTAATTGTGGAAAGACCAATGTAATGATAGGCTTATTATTACATAAAAACGGCTTAAAATTTAAGAATGTTTATCTGTATTCAAAAACCACATTTCAACCAAAATACTGCTTTTTAAATGAAATCTTGAATCAAATTCCAGATATAAAATTTAACATATTTAATGATAACAAAGACGTTATTGACCCGGATATTGCTTTACCAAATTCTGTTTTTATTTTTGACGATGTGGCATGCGAGAATCAGACAAATATACGTAACTATTTTTCAATGGGACGGCATAAAAATATAGATTGCTTTTACTTGTCCCAAACTTATTCGAAAATACCAAAACAATTAATACGAGATAATGCAAACTTTTTAATAATTTTTAAACAGGATGATATAAATTTAAAACATATTTATAATGAACATGTTAATTCAGACATTGATTGGTCCAAATTTAAAAACATATGTTTAAAAACATGGACTTATCCGCACTCATTCTTAATTATAGATAAATATAGTGAATTAAATAATGGTAGATACAGAAGTGGATTTGATACATTTATTAAGTTCGATTGATTTCATTTAAATACAAGTCATAACTACTAAAGTCATCATTTCTTATAATTTAATGGATGTGGTAACATCGTTATAAAACATGGAAAAAAAATGGAAACACCAAATACTCGCCTCAGTTAAAACAATTAAAAACAAAATAAAACAAATAAAGGATGAAGAAGACAACACAAACTTAAATTTAAATAAAATATTTAAACCTCTCACTGATCCTCTTAATAAAATGGCTGAATCTAATTCATATAAAAGTGATATTAAATGCACTTTTGATACAAATGATTCATCACTGTGTAATTATTCCAACGGTTCACCCGACGACAAATTTCAAAGCTATAACTCTGCTAAAAGTGAAAATACATTAACCGATAGTGAATCAGAAAAACAAATACATTCAACGCCATTTAAAAATGAAAAAAAAGTAACCAATTTAGACACTCCCCTTCTATCAATATTAGAAAAACAAAATTTGCTTGATGAAAATAATACATTAAATGTACCATTTGGAGTACGGGATGAAAACAAGCAATTATTCATGGGAAACATACCAATCTCTTTTAAGGTTTTTGGTAAAACTTCTAGCGACAATGAAATTTCTTTAATGACCCTTGGAAATATAAACTACGAAATGACACCTGGTATTAAGGAACTTTTATTTAAAAAAAAGCCGGATTTAAATTTGGTAACAGAGAGAGATAAAATAGTTTATAAAGATATGTTACACAATACTAATGCTCACAAAAGAGATTTTAATCGTTTAGGCCAAATAAGAGGAGACAAAAGCATGAAGTACTGCCAAATTATAAAACCCTTATTTTTTGATCGAGATGAAGTGGAAAACAAAGCTATCAAGCGTGGAACTGGAGTTAAATCCCCAAGTTTTAAAAAAACCTATAAATCAAATACAGATTTTATTTATTGGGACGATCCTAATGAATTAATTGAAAGACTTATGCTTTTGGTGGCATCTAGAGATGCTGGTAACAGTAATCATGACAATGAAATTATTTCAATCATAGAAGAGTTAAAAGAAGCTGGTATAATTAAAGAATAAAATGACTAAGCGTTGCGAATATTTGTTTAGTCTTTAAGAATCATTCAAACATGAATGTCAACAAATTCGGCCATCACCTATATAAAAAACAGAAAAAAGATTATATAATCCAAAGCGAATGTTCTATAAAACAATCTAGTGATGGAAATTTAAACGCCCAAAATAAGATCCTTAAAAATTTGGAACATCCAATTGATCTGAATGACAGCGCAACCAAAGAATATGTTGATAAATCTCTCATTAATATTTTGAATAAAATTTCATCTAACACAAACTTGCTTATTGAATTAAATAATCGAGTTAATAAATTAGAAGTAATATTTAAACATTATAATAAACATGAGCAAAAAAAGTGTGGTAAATGAGATTCATAAATATGCAAGGGTAAATTTTCCTCGAAGACATGTTGTGATGAAAGATATTGATGACCTTTGGCAAGCTGATTTAATAGATATGCAAGCTGTTTCTAAATTTAACGGTGGTCATAATTTTATTTTAGCCGTTATCGATACTTTTTCAAAGTACGCATGGGCATATCCACTGAAAAGTAAAAAAAAAGAAGTTGTCACTCGAGCTTTTCAATCTTTATTACATAAAGGACGAGTGCCTAAACACCTACAAACGGACAGAGGCAATGAGTTCTATAATGACAAATTCAAAAAAATTGTGGATAGTTATAAAATAAATCACTACTCCACTTACTCTACTAAAAAAGCATCTATTGTAGAAAGATTAATCCGAACATTGAAAAATAAGCTCTACAAAGAATTCAGTTTCAGAGGAAACTATATATGGTATGACGAAGTTCTTAATAAAGTGATTGACATATACAACAATACCATTCATAGAACAATTGGTATGTCTCCAGCACAAGTAAAACAAAAAAATAAAGATATATTACTGGAGAGGTTCAAAAAGAATCTTACCTCTATCCCTAAAGAAAAATATAGAAAGAAATTGAATGCCAATGATTATGTGCGCATAAGTAAATATAAAGGCACATTTGAAAAAGGGTATACGCCGAATTGGTCAACAGAAATTTTCAAAATCATCAAAGTGCAAAACACTGACCCAATAACTTATTTATTAGCGGACATGAGGCATCGTCCAATACTAGGTGCATTTTATATACAAGAACTACAAAAAACTCAGCACCCTGATGTTTATCTTGTCGAAAAAGTTTTGAAAAAAAAAGCTAAAAGGTGTTACGTTAAATGGCTCGGGTTCCCTTCCAGTGAAAACAGTTGGATTAACAAAACGAATGTTTTATAAAGATTGATTATACATAATTGTAATTCAGTCTCCATCTGGTTATGACGGAAGATAGTCTTCTGAATAGATTAATCAACAAATTGCCATTTGAACTTCATCTACCAGGATATAATTTCTGTGGACCAGGAACTCGCTTAAAAGAAAGACTGGCTCGTGGGGATAAAGGCATCAATCAGCTGGACGAATATTGCAAACAACACGATATAGCCTACAATAATTCATCTAATTTACATAAACGGCGTAAGGCAGATATAATTTTACTAAAAATGGCGAAGACACGGACTACTTCTGCTAATGCTAGTCCCGGAGAAAAAATAGCAGCTTCATTGGTTAATAAAGCAATGTTGGCCAAAGTTGCTTCTGGTTCTGGAATGAAAAAGAATTTTAAAAGCATTGTATCTCACACTAAAAAGCAGATTCGTAAAATGAAACCAAAATGTAAAAAAATGGCAATAGAACTGGCATTTGCTGCAGCAAAAGATTTAACGAAAGATTTACCTATTAAACTACCACGAATTATTCCTTTACCAAAATCAGGAGGTGTTCTTCCTTTAATACCTATTTTTGCGGGATTATCAGCTGCTGGAAGTCTGGCTGGTGGAGTATCCGGAATCCTTAAAACGTACAACGAATACAAAGCTGCAAAAAAACGTCTTTCGGAGTTAAAGAGACATCATGATAAATTGGAAGGTTTAACTATAGGCAAAGGGCTATGCATTAAACCATATAAAAAAGGTTTTGGATTATACTTATCTAAAAAAAAAAAAAACTAAATCAACGGTTGCCTAGTCGGGCTCTTACAAATATAGATTTATTGAAATATTGTAATAATATTCCTTACTTTAGAGGTGTTTTTATGAGAGATAATTTACCTAAAAGACCATATCCTATTGAGTGTGGTGTCGTCAATTTAGATAGCTCAATAAATCCTGGAACTCATTGGGTAGCCTATGTGAAAATTGACGATTACATTGAATATTTTGATAGCTATGGGAACTTGAGGCCGCCTAAGGAATTTATAAAATATATGATGAAGGGAAACATTCTATATAACTATAATAATCATCAAAAAAATAATACGTATAACTGCGGTCATTTATGCCTTAAATTTTTAGAACAGTTTTGGTGTAATACAAACAAATAAATAGTGGATGTGTTTTATGTTTTCTCCAGTTTAGTATAAATTGTAGAACAGTCTACGACTATGTCTATCTCATTAAGTTTTTCTGGAAAGAAATCTATATTAGAAACCACTTTTCATCCACCTCTATCTTTAAATCATAGCTATGAGTGCGGATTATTATATTTCTCTGTTTTCAATGTTATACCAAATATATCAGATGTTAACAATATATTTAGTTACGGTGAAAAAAATAAAAGATTAAAAATTCCAAATGGAAATTATGATTTACAAGACATTGCCGACTATTTAAATAGCAAATTGGATGACTGTGAACTCAATATTGAATCCAATTCAAATACTGCAAAATGTTCTCTTTTTTGCACAAAACCTGTTAATTTCCAAGTAATAAATAGTATGGGAAACATGTTAGGTTTTCGAAAAGAAATACTAGAAGCTAATAAATGGCATGTATCAGAGAATCCAGTGAACATTCTTCCAACAACAGTCATAAGGATCGAATGTGATTTAATACACGGCTCGTACATTAATGGTTTATCTTCCCACATTATTTATGAATTTGTACCAAACGTTCCTCCAAGCTTTCGGTTTATTGAAAAACCTAAAAATATTATATATTTTCCCGTAAAAGACAACAACATATCATCAATTACAGTAAAAGTTGTTGATCAAGAAGGCAATCTCATTGATTTCGGTGCAGAAGAAATTCAGATGAGCCTTCATCTACGCAAGCAGAAATGATTGTATTTGGTCAAAACACAAAAAAATATAATATTATATCACCAAAACCAAAATTAAAAAACGGTATTATCAGCTATGCTTTCAAAAGGCATAGACGTATCAGAAATCCCAAAGTAAAAAAAATAACAAAAAAGAATAAAGATTTTTTACGAGCTCTGGGTTTCAAAATATGAATATTCTCGATATTGATAATTCACCACATTTCGACAACTCTATTGAGAGTTACGAAATACATACATATAATCCATACAATAACAGTTTTAAAGCCAATGATGAAATACGCATATCTATCCAACAACAAGACATATATGTACTACCATCTGCCAGCTCTATTTACATCGAAGGACGTGCTACGGTAACTGGAAAAGATGCTGCAGGCCATCCTACTAAAAAACCTGTCAATTTTACTAATAATCCAATATCATATCTGTTTCAAGACATTCGATATGAAATAAATGGCGTAGAAATAGATCGTATCAGGAACTCTGGAATTTCTTCTACTATAAAATCATATATTTCTATGAATTACGGTGAGAGCAAAGTTGCTGCTGTATGGGGTTGGAATATAAATGGTCAAAATTCCAAAGATGATTTCTTTAGTGTTGTTATACCACTTAATAAAATGTTAGGGTTTGCTGAAGATTATAATAGAATAATTTTAAACTGCAAACATGAACTGGTACTTAATAGAAGCAGCACTAACTATAACAGTGTTATTATTGATAAAGATGACAGTATTGAAATAGATATACTGAGAGTTCAATGGCGCGTACCACATGTGAAAGTTTCTGACCGAGAAAGGCTTTCATTACTTAAATTTCTAGAAAAAGATAAACCTATACAAATGGCTTTTAGAAATTGGGACTTATATGAATATCCTTTGTTGCCAAGAACCACAAAGCATTCATGGTCTGTAAAAACGGCTTCTCAATTAGAAAAGCCTCGATATGTTATATTTGGTTTACAAACTAATAGAAAAAATAACAAAACTAAAGATAGTTCTACATTTGATCACTGTAATTTGACTAACGTTACATTATTTTTAAATTCCCAATATTATCCTTATGATTCACTAAACATAAAGTTCGATGAAAATAAGTATAATATATTATACGAATTATATGCCAAATTCCGTCAGTCTTATTACAACCTCCCAGCTGATCCGTTGTTAAACATTAACGAATTTAAAGAGAAAGCTCCTTTGTTTATAATAGACTGTTCACGACAAAATGAAAATTTAAAATCAGGACCAGTGGATGTACGTTTAGAAATTGAAAGTGCCCAAGAAATTCCAAATAATACAGCAGCCTATTGCCTTATTGTGAACGACCGGCTTGTTGAATACAAACCACTAAGTAATATTGTACGTAAACTAACATGAATGCAATTGTAGACGTACAAGGTTTCAAAACTGATTCTAATGAATTCATTGTAAAAGAAATAGCACTACAATTTGATAAACAAATAATAAATCTTGTATTTAAGCCACCCTTCCCGTTTTATGACTTAACAAAAACAGAAAAAAGACAAGTATGCTGGATTGAAAGAAATAGACACATTTATTGGAAAGAAGGACTTATACCGTATAATTATCATAAGATTTATATTGCAGAAATTTTAAGGAACTGTAAAATATATGTCAAAGGTTCAGAAAAAGTTAGATGGCTAAGGAAAATATTAGAACAAGATAATATAATGTATGACGGAATTAGTAAGTGTATTTTCGATCTAGAGGATTATGGTTGCCCTAGTTTACTAAGTTTGTATAGAAAGTATATTTCATGTTCCGATGTTTATTGTTGTGTATATCATACTTCATACTGTGCTCTAAGAAATGTAATTTGTCTTCAGAAATGGAATGTAGAAAATAAATGTTTTTAAAATTACCTATCTTTTTAATAAAATCCTATCCTATTTAATTTTAAAAAATAACCGTTCGGATTAAAAATAACTAGGGGTGCCTAATGCATAAGCACTCTTAGAATCCTTAAATCTTGTAAAGTTACAATAAGGATGGACGATTGTGCAAACAGCTCGATCCGAACTTAGCCCATTGATATCAAGAAGAATGCCAGTTGTGATCTATATAACGGAGAGAATTGGGGGTCATGCATCGCGAGCTCGAGCGAAGCGAGAGCGATGCAGATGCAGAACCCCCAATTCTCCCCTACTATTAAATATAATGTATAGATTCAGGCGTTACTTTGCGGAAATCCATATTTAATAATAAATACTTTTAAAAGTATCCTAAAAAACATTAAATAATATTTAAATAAAACACTTAAAAAAGCATAAAATTATATATCTAGTGACAGTTCCGCCTAATTTTCCTGTTATCTACGCGATGTCACAAACATCACGCAGCCTAACCGGAAGAATACCCGACTAGTTTCGCTTCTAAACGAAGCATCTTCAGGAGGTCTTGACTCACCGAGTTCTTTCGATGT